>OX457079.1:3173549-4505216 GCA_949752815.1 Conops quadrifasciatus
GGAATCTTTTCACGAATAACTAGCAAATTTTAAGAGTTTCAACGTTCAAATCAAAACCTTAACACTTAACAATGCAAAAACCTCCTCCGGTAAAAGCTCGTGAGTCGTCGTCAAAGTCAAAGTCGCTTCGATCGTGTCGTTTGTGCTTCGGATTGTAACGAAAATAACGTCGCGCGATATTCCCGTGAGTGAAGATAAAAAATCATAATTTGTGTTCGCCGGGACTACATTTTAAACAAATTTATGGCGTTGCTTTGTGTTGCCCGCTTTGAAAAAAAAACAAAAGTTCACCTCGAAAGCCAAAGGTAATGACGAAAAAAAAAACAACAAGCAACAAAATTTATTATGGAAAATGACAAAAGCTCATTGATGTTCGTTCACAACATTAAAAGCAATCTTTAGCTATTTTCGTCTTCTACTATGGCCATCATTAAAATTTACGATGTGGTCAGCTGTTTAGTGTGCCGTACACAACCACAAAAATAACGTCCAGACAGAAAATCATTAGCCAACAGCAACAACAAATACAGCGTCTAGAAAACTACTGCTACCCACCAACATAATAAAATTATGTACTCTAGTAATGCTCGAATGGACAGAGCTGTGTGTTTAAAAAAGCTTGCGACAGCTTCGCACATGCCGCAAAGAGTAAGGGAGAGGGAGAAACAGAACAAATATATGTCAAGACGTAACACAAAAGATGCCGGCATCTAAAATGTACGTATAATAAAAAATTCTAACAAAAACAAAAAGCATTTAAAAAATTAAACATATTAAAAATTATCAAAGTGAACCTAAAAACTAAAAAAAATCCAAAGCAAATTGATGAAAATAATTTTATAATAAAAAAAAGTTCTTAAATTATTATAGAAAACCAAAAAGAAAATTCGTAAATTCGTAAATATCTCTACGTATATTCTGAATAAAAACTCAAAAAACAAAGAATCAGAACTGTTTTGCCGCGTTCTGAAAAATGTGAGAGAAAAATGGGAAAAATGGAAAAAAGCTCAATCTTAAATATTTTAATTGTCCATCACTGATGAAGATACTCGTATTTTGAATTTCAAGAAATTTCAAATTCCTTTTTGAAATTTGAAAATTGCTTTTGAACATTTTAGTACATTGTAAAGATAATATTCTGAATATTTATATTGCGTTTTTGGAATTTCTTCACCTAAATTCAAATGATTTCAGAAAAAACGTAAGTTTTCAGGCTGAGAAATAATCATTCTTCAGAATCCTTCACTGTTTTTCCTTTCAAATTTGTATACTCGTATATTGATGAAAGGTATTGAAAGATGAAAATGAGATTTGATATAGTTTTTTTGAACAAATTTAAGAAAAATGCAATACCGTGTTCGCCAGTCCTGCACAAAACTCCAATCGAAAGAACTACCAATACTACCGGCACCAACGCCACCATCGCCACGATCGCCATGATCGTCTCCTTCCTCCGCAACTCCATCCACCTCCATTTGGCTTTCAGCATTCAGTTCACCTGCTGAGCTACCGTCCCGCACGGTGGCACGCGTCGGTTTGGCCACCGTCTCCACTAGGGCACTGGCCCTCCGGTAGTTGCCCTCGATTCTGATGTTGATGACTCCATTTTGGACACTTTCGATGAACGAAGGCAGCCGGCCATCGCTGCAGCCGTCGTCCTCGACATCGCAGCTAAAGTTACTTTGACTGTTGTTATTATAGTGTTGGCAGCTAGCGTTGCTGCCGCCACCAGCAGCATTATGCTGCTTCGTAACAATCTCTTCCAGCAATTGTGTGGCCAGCACGACGTCGTTCGCCGTCTCGCCAATGTTATGTTTACCGCGATTCGCAATCGAATCGCCGAAATAGATAATGACTTTGTGGTTTGCGGCTTTTGGCGGAGTAGCCGCCGCCGCCTGCCTTAACCCTGTCGTCGTTGAGGGTGAGAGCGTGGGTGGCAGGCTGCTGGTGTCACTGCTAGACGTTGGTCGCTGGTACATGGGCGTCGGTGAAGGTGTTGTCGGTGGCATTGCGGTTGGCGGTTGTGCTGAGGCTGTTGCTTGCTGCGACTGCGCCTGCGTCTGTGGCCTTTGCTGACACATTTCACTATTTTTCAATGATTGCGGTTGAAATGTTTTTAACGATGTTGCTCCGCCGCGTCGACGCAGGATGAAATTTTCATTGAATCGTCCAAATATGGAGTTGGAGGGTGGGCGTGGGGCCGGCCGCTTTGGCGGCTTAGACGGTTTGACGGGTTTCGTTAATTTAAAGCCGCGCAATTCGCGACAGAGACTACACGAGCAGTCTTTGGCGCAGTACATTTCGAAGATAAGTTGGTGGACGTGATTGAAGAACTAATTATAGGTTACAATTTCATTTCAATTCGATATAAAGCGAGATGTTTTTATGTTTTTATACTCTCTAATTTATGATAATTTCTTACAATGATTGTAATTAAATGAAGAAGCTAAAGAGATTTCAGTAAATTTTCTGATTTCTAAGAGAAAAAAAGCGATTACTGTAGAAAAAAAAAAACATTCACCTTCACTAAAAACAAAGTTCTATTTAAATAAAAACAATTTTCCTTTTTAAATTACTATTTATATCATATATTTTGTATTTTGTTTTAAATAATTTTATCGTATTTTGTTTTATTTAATTTTTCCCAGACATTTTTTCACTCTTCAAGTTCGTGTTTTTCTAACTTAATTTATGCAAATTAATTAATGTGTTTTATGTTAATATTTATTAGCTCATTAGAATTCGCGACGATTAAGTTCAGTTTCCGTTTGCTTTATTAACCATAATCATGATAATTAAGTCGCATTTGGCCAACTTGAAGCGGTTTCCGGTTGAAGAAACGTACAAATCATTCATCTTTGGCTTTTATTTTCACTGTTCTTATTGTTGTTGTTGTTGTTTTTTAAGTAAAATATTAAAGTACGATATTTTCATTAATGTTACATACACTATAATTAATAAAATTGCGTCGTAGGCGTGGCAGTCTTATGCGTTTGGTTTCCCTTTTGATTGTTGCTTTTTTGATTTTTTGTGATTTTTGGTTATTTTTGATTTATTTCTTTTTTGATTTACTTCTTTTTAGGTTTTTTTCGTTTTCAACCTTTCCTTTTTTGAAGAGTTTCCTTCTTGATTTTTTCTATTTTCGTTTTTCTACTGTTGTTTTTTTTTTGTTTGCTGTGAATTTTCTCTTCAGTTTTTTATTGGAACCAACGAAGCGTTTCCAAAAAAAAAACAACACAACAACAACCACACAAAAACTTAACAATTTAAAAAAAGGCCTAAAAGTTTGTAAAGTTCTTAGTCACTTGCCATTATTTTCCATTGGCCAACATTCATTCTCTCAAGCTTCACTGCTTTAAATGAAAAATAAAAAGAAAAACCGAAAAAAACACAAATAAACTCAAGGTAAGAAGTCAAAGAATGGCTTAAGTCGCGGCTGAAATCGCGTCCAAACGCTTCGAATTACTGAATGAAACTGAAACTTTAGTACTAGAATACAGCAGCAGAAGCAGCAGCACCAGCAGCAAACAATAACTAAATGATAGTATACTATGTTGTTAATGATGGTGATGATGATGATGATCATGAGCACGGTGGTATAACAATGATGATGATGGTGATGGCGACGATGACTCTGGCGATTTGAAGTAAAATACGAAATTGTTGGGGCTTAAAGCAAGCGAGAAAAGGGAGGCTTGAGGATAGTTTTCAATACGCTGCGAAAACGGGAGAGGAAAGAGATGGCAAGAGATAGAGATTGAAAGAGAAGAGAGGCGGTTAAGGGTAGTTGGTAAGAGAAAGACTATAAAAATGATAAGTATGGAGGAGAAGCCACAGTCTTTTGTCTACGATAATTTCTAACGAAAGTTATACAAAAGCTTACTGACTTGTAGATATTTTATATCATGTAGATATTTTCATTCTTAAAATCTTTTGTTTTCGCTTCTATTCTTTGATATACCCACATTTTTTTCCGCCTCTGAAGAGGCTCAAATTCGTGCAAGTCTTCAGGCGTCAAAGATTTCTTTTCTTGAAAGCTGCTCATTTCTTTTTCAATTCTATTACTCTACAATCTTTCAAACTCAAAAACCTCAAAAAGATTCCCAACTTTTTTCTATTCTTTTTCGAAACCTTTCCGTTTTCCAAGACCGTAACTGACAATTTTCTATGGTCTTCATTACCAGCGGAGTTCTTATTGCCTTCATTGGAACTTGCAGATCATGAAAACAGGGTGAAAGAAAATCGGTAATGAATGGCTAAATTAGAAGAAAATGATAGTAGTTTATTTTAGAGAATGTCAAAAGCGTTATTAGTGTATTAAATTAAATACGCTGGTGTTGAATGGTGCAGTCATGAAAATCTTCGACCATTGATGAATTAACGGTTAACAGAACGATTAAAATAAGTAACGAGCTGGTTTTTTTTTGTTTTTCGAAAATTTACGAGTACTTTCAACTCACTTAAAACCAAGGAAAGGAATTTCCTACACATTCCTGGTTTCAGAGATCTCAACTTTTATAAACTTAACGCAGGTTGGGCATAGAATTCTTTAGCTTCTGACGAGTTAATATTAAGGCATGCTCAGACGCTTGTTTGAAGCAACGAGCGAGTAACTATAAGCTTAGACGCTTTTTTAAAGCGACAAGCGAGTAACTGTAAGTTTAGACGCTTGTTTTAAGCAACGAGCGAGTAACTATAAGCTTAAACGCTTGTTTTAAGCAACGAGCGTGTAACTATAAGCTTAGAGGCTTGTTTAAAACAACAAGCGAGTACATGACTACAAGCAACGAGCTCTACGTACAGCTCTTTTATTTAGACAAGTTTTTTTAATTTTTTAGACACGTTCCTTTAATTTTTTACCCTGTAACTTAAAAAAAGAAATTACCGAGTCGTAGTTTTTTTTTGTGTCTTTTTCTAAAAGAAATTAATGGTTTTTTTATAAAGAAGCATACAAAATAAGTAATAATTATTGTATTTTATTGTGTTAGAAATCAGAAAAAAAGAAAAATAATAACAAAATTGGCACCAGTAGCACCAACGAGCGTGTCAACGGCTTGAAGCAGGTCGGTCGCCCTTCAACTCTAGCAGCGAGCGAACGGCAGCAGATTTTTCTAAAGATTTTGCTGGAAGTTGGAAAAATTTGTTAAGATTTTCCTCATTACAACATTATAATGCGTTGTTAATAAACACAATGATTATAATGACGATCATTACGATGATGGTAGTGATGATGATGGTAGTATTAATGTTTATAATGATGGTGTTGTTAAGAATAAATAATTGGAAAATTAAAAATAGTGGCTGAAGAAGGACAAATAAACAAGAGAGAGAGAGAGGGATAAAAAGACACCGACAGATTCTGCCTTACAATTGGATCGACAGCTAGACGGACATACACGCAAATTAGATATTCCAATATTGTGTGTTGTTTCCTTACAATAACAACAACAACAACAACAACAACAACAACAACAACATCTACTACCGCTGCCGCTGATTATGATTTTGGTTGTTGAATCAAGTTAAATCGCAGAGTCGGTGCCACTGCAATAACAACGACTCTTTTAACACTTATTGTTGTTGTAGTAGTAGTTGTTGCCGTGGTAGTAGTAGTAGTAGTAGTTGTTGTTGTTGTTGCCGTCGTTGTACCTTGGCGTTGCCGTACTACTTGCAACTTGCGCGGCGGCATAAATTTCTTATTTCAATCATGCCGGATTGAGCGCATGTTTATCGCCATAGTTGTTGTTGTTGTTGTTGCTTTCTTTGTTTTTATGCTGTTGTTGTCGAGTATTTTTGCTATTATCATACATATGTATATTTTTTGTCTATGTTTTCCGTCTTTTTTTCCGAGGCGTTTTGTTTGCTGCTGCGTTTCTTTTTTCCCTTTTTTTTGCCGCATCGCATTCTGAATGAGTCCAAAGCACGCATGCGCGCATGTTGCTACATAATTGAGAAATCTTAGTTATAGGAAGAAGAAGAAGAAGAAGAATAGGAAGAGGAAGAAAAAGTCATTGTTATTGATACTAGACCGAGGGGAAGACCGAGGGCCAGAGAACAGCATCAGCTTGAAAAGCAGGGCTGCCATATGATTATTACAGATTCCTTCAATTTCCCCACAAAAAAATTCCTCGAATTTTAACAAAATTCTTAGCAGCATAAAGAATAAAATGAATGGATATAATAAAGATTTCTAGAAATTAAAATATTTAATGGCGAAAATCATCATTTTCATGTTGAGCTATTGTGCTATCACCTTCAAACACATTTAGCGCCGCTCAGCGGTAAAAGTTGTAAACTTACAATTGGTAATTTTATGCCCACAAATATTCAAAACAGAATATCGAAAACCGCACTGAAATCGGTTCAGCGGTTCTTGCGATTTCAGCTGCTGCCCGCGACAAGTTTTGTGGGCCTGCCCATGGCTCAAACGGGCTAAATAGCAAAGTCTTCCACAGCTTGGCAGCCTTGATGAAAAAAATTAACACACGCACACAGATGGAGACAGAGAGAGATAGAGACAGAGAGAGAGAGAGAGAGAGAGAGAGAGAGAGAGAGAGAGAGAGAGAGAGAGAGAGAGAGAGAGAGAAAGAGAGATATACAGCGAGAGTGGTTTGATTTTTATTTATTAAAACTTTAATGACGCAAAACTTCACAGAGTGCACCGGTAACCACATTCATCCCAGAACAACAGCAATAACAACAACAACAACAACAACAACAACAACAACAGCAACAACATTGAAACCAACAACAAAACATCTATTCATTATTCAATTTTCGATACTGTTATTTTTTACGATGTTCTTCTTCTTCGATTGAGGAGGAAGGAAAATAAATTAAACGAAACAAACTGTTCTTCTTTTACTTTTTGTGTCGCTCTCGAACTTCGACTTTTGACGTTTGACGCTAGCGCTTTTATCGACAGTTGTTGTGCTTGTTGTTGGGATGGTTGTTACCGTTCTGTGCGGCTGCTGTTGATTATGATAATGCTGCTA
The DNA here is from genome assembly GCA_949752815.1 of Conops quadrifasciatus. NCBI lineage: Eukaryota > Metazoa > Arthropoda > Insecta > Diptera > Conopidae > Conops > Conops quadrifasciatus. Next base: position 3,180,545 of record OX457079.1, read on the forward strand.
CGCTTCGTAGCGTTTGCGCCGCTTTGTTTTTCTTCTATTTTTACTTTTGTGCTATTTGAACTCGTTACAAGCGTAGCGACGACGACTTGATTGTGTCTCGAGCTGAAGAACGAGCTCACGGGGGTCACTTTGAAAATATATCAATAACGGTTTTTTTATATCGTACATAAAAATTTTCCGATTCTGTTACGATTTTTCTACCTATGTTTTCTATTTTCAAATTGTTTCTTTTTTTTAAATTTAATTGTTTACGGTTTACGTTTCTATTTTTAATTTTTTCCATTTTTTTTGCTGTTAAGTTTTCTTTTCATTTCCTCTACGATTGTTGTTGCCGTTTGAATAAATGCATTCCGAATGGAAGTGAAGTCATGCGTGCTTATAAGCCTTCGCGATCTTATCATTTCGTTTTTTAAAATAGTTTTAGGAATAATAAAAATTTTAGGAATAATAAAAATAAGAAATTAAAAATAAATGAACTTTTTCGACAAGTATCCGAAAAGTCAGTTTTGAGGAATGAGCTTAGAGTGTCCCAAAAGAAGATCCAAGTTCAATGATCGGATTCATGTACAGCGAGTAAATGCTATGTATATGATGACAAAAGTGTAAAAGAATACAGCATAAAGAATACAGCAAATTCAGTATTAAAAATATACCCCCCACAGAAAAGAGTACTGTACCAAATTAAGCATAATTTAGTAGAAATCAAAATTATTATATCAAATTAAACAAATGAGTGTTTCGTGGTGGCAAAAGAATTTATTCAGCAAAAAAAAAAAGAATATTATACCCATTTCAGCAGATAAATATCTGATTTAGAGCAAAACTATTTTACCAGATTCAGTGAATAAGTGTTTTGTGATTTAAAAAAATACGACTAAACTAAATTCAGTACAAGAAAACGAATATTATACCCATTTCAGCCGGATTGACATTTGATTCAGCCCAAAATTATTTGATCAAATTCAGTGAATAAGTGTTGTGTAATTTAGAAAATTCGATGAAAATAAATTCAGCTTAAAAAAAAAGAATATTATACAAAATTCAGCAGATAAGCATTTGATTCAGAGCAAAATGAATTAATTATAGTCAGTGAATAAGTGTTGTGTAACTTAGAAAATTCGATGAAAATAAATTCAGCTTAAAAAAAAAGAATATTATACCAAATTCAGCAGATAAGCATTTGATTCAGAGCAAAATTATTTTATCAAATTTAGTGAATAAGTGTTGTGTGATTTAGAAAATTGGACGAAAATAAATTCAGCATAAGAAAAAGAATATTATACCTAATTCAGCAGATAAGCATTTGATTCAGAGCAAAATGAATTAATTATAGTCAGTGAATAAGTGTTGTGTAACTTAGAAAATTCGATGAAAATAAATTCAGCTTAAAAAAAAGAATATTATACCAAATTCAGCAGATAAGCATTTGATTCAGAGCAAAATTATTTTATCAAATTTAGTGAATAAGTGTTGTGTGATTTAGAAAATTGGACGAAAATAAATTCAGCATAAGAAAAAGAATATTATACCTAATTCAGCAGATAAGCATTTGATTCAGAGCAAAATGAATTAATTATAGTCAGTGAATAAGTGTTGTGTAACTTAGAAAATTCGATGAAAATAAATTCAGCTTAAAAAAAATAATATTATACCAAATTCAGCAGATAAGCATTTGATTCAGAGCAAAATTATTTTATCAAATTTAGTGAATAAGTGTTGTGTGATTTAGAAAATTGGACGAAAATAAATTCAGCATAAGAAAAAGAATATTATACCTAATTCAGCAGATAAGCATTTGATTCAGAGCAAAATGAATTAATTATAGTCAGTGAATAAGTGTTGTGTAACTTAGAAAATTCGATGAAAATAAATTCAGCTTAAAAAAAATAATATTATACCAAATTCAGCAGATAAGCATTTGATTCAGAGCAAAATTATTTTATCAAATTTAGTGAATAAGTGTTGTGTGATTTAGAAAATTGGACGAAAATAAATTCAGCATAAGAAAAAGAATATTATACCTAATTCAACAGATAAGCATTTGATTCAGAGCAAAATTATTTTATCAAATTCAGTTAATAAGTGTTGTGTGATTTAGATAATTCGACGAAAAAAAATTCAGCTTGGGAAAAATAATATTATATCTAATTCAGCAGATAAATTAATTAGTGAAAAATTTAAAAATGAAAAATGAAAATTGAAATTGGTTTATAAAATTCTGCTTGTAAATGATTTTATGCATAAAATAAGGACAACAAGTTAGTGATTATACACAATTCAGCATTTCAGCGAAATACCTACTTAGCAAAATGTGATGAAAAAGCCTGCTAAAACAAATTCAGCATGAGGTAAGTACCTCATTATTAAATTCAATGGTATATTTATAGTATTTCATAAAAATCCTAATTATTATATTTATTTTGTTTGGCGAATAACAACGATAGAACGTAAAAAAGTCATTTTATAAAATTTAATATAAAATAATATCAGAAATCTGGAAAACTATACGAAATTCAGCAGATTATTATTTTATGCAAACCAAATTGTTTTATCCAATTTAGAGATTAAGAGTTGTATGATTCGTATACCTTGGGGCTTTGACTATAACAAATTCAGCATAAAAAAGTATCAGCAAAGTAGAATATCAGCATTCAGCAAATAAGTATTTGATGTAAATCAAAATCAAATTTCAGTGTAAGACGCCATAAAAAGAATACTTTGGCAAATTCAGCAAATATTCAGCAAATACTAATAAGTATTAATACTCTTTAGTAACACGAAAGAAAAAAGATAGCGTTTCGAAATGAGTAACAAAAGTATGCGAAATTATTCTCAGTGATTTACGAGGATAACTCGACTATTTAGGTATTTATTATTTTATATATTTAGTATTTTTTAGTATTTTTAATATTTCATATATTTATTTTTATATATATATTTATATATTTAGATATTTATTATCTTATATCATTCTGCAATTCCTCATTCGGTCATTTAGCATTCAAAAACTCGCAATATTGGAAATGGGCTGGTATCTAAATATATGGGAGTGTTAGATATGGTGGAACAAACTCTTTGTTCTCAAGATAATGATTGAAAATGATTAATTAAACGGTTAAACATTTTTAAAGTTATATTATATAAATGCTGTACTTTTTTCCATTTCAATTTCGAGAAGACTCTTAATATTTTAAGCATTCCTTTTTTTGGGCGAAAATTAATTTTAATTGCCTCAATTATGGCAACTTTTTTCTCACAAAAACAACAACCAAAAGCAGTTAATATGCGTAGCCTAAAAACAGTGGCTAATATTCATTGGTATTGTACATTGTATGGAAGCTGTTGTTGTTTTTTAATTGTTTTTGTTATTTTGTTAGGTTAGGTTTTTTGTTATATTGCTGCAGAAACCATGGTTGCCATGATTTTTTACTCTCTTCGTGAAGATTTTTTAGTCTTCTTCGTGTTTTGTCGTTTTTGTAGTTTGTCTCTTTTGTTGCGTTTCTTTTAAAAGTTCAAGCAAAAACTTCATTCGTTTTTCATGGGTTTTTAATACATTTTTTTATTCAATATTACAAAAAAAAATTGGGGAAGGAAAAAAAATTTATCATTAGCTGCAATAATAATTAATTATTGTCTTGTATTAAAAAGAAGAAAAATTATTACGTAATAAACAATAATTAATATATAGATCGAACAAAAGTCTTAAGCCCAAAACTCGAAGAACATACAATTTTCTTCAAAAAACCTTTGAAGTTTTTTTGACGACCACAAAGGCAGACCTTATGATCTAGCATTCTCTTAATAGACATAATCTTTTTTCTAATATCAACCGCAGAGACAATAGAATAAAATTATTCCACAATTTTTTTCCATACATTTCAATTCTCAGTATTGAACATTGTTTTCATTGAAAAGTTTCAATCTTTCTCAATAAAGAACTTCTAAATCCGATACATTCATTGTGTTAAATCTCGATGCCTTTTTGAGTTCATTGTGGTTACCTTTGATGAATTACTTTAATTTTTTTGGGACTAAAAAAATTCGTATATATGTATGTCAATTTTTAAGTTTTGAAATTCAAATATCATTAGGTTTTAAAGCTCATTAGCAGTCCAGTTTCTCAACCAGTCCATAGGTTGTACTTCATCAATACTTCAGTTTTAAGTTCTTTCGATTTTAGATTGTTCAGATCCATTAACCGTTACTCGCTGCAATTCATCGGTCATTGAATTTTGAAATTCATTAGGCGTTTTTACAATTCATTACTCGTTACAATTCATCCGCGGTTGAATAGAATTTCATCGGGCGTTGGATCTTAGAAGTCATTATTCGTTACTCGTTACAAACAATCATTCTCTAAATTTAGAAATTAATCGGTCGTTAGGTTTTACAATTCATTGCTAGTTACAATTCATCCTTGGTTAACTTTGGAAATTAATCAGTAGTTTGGTTTCACAATTAATCACTCGTTACAATTCATCACATAACAATTCATCACTCGTTAAATTTAGAAATTCATCGCCCGTTGATATTTAGAAATCATTATTCGTTACCCGTTACAATTCATCCGTCGTTAAATTAGCAAATTCATCAGTCGTTAGGTTCCAGAATTAATTTATTCATGAGTAACGAACTCGTTACAATTAAGCCTTCGTTAATTATGAATAATGATTAAGGTTTGATGTAATGTTTCACAATTCATTCATTCATGAGTAACGAACTTGTTACAATTAAGCCTTCGTTAAATTTGGCAATTAATCAGTCGTTAGGTTTCACAGTTCATTACTCTTTACTCGTTACAAATCAGTCGTCGTTAAGCTGTGAAATTCATCTGGCTTTGAAGTTAATTAATTGCCAAAAAATACAACTTAACAGTCGTAAATTTTTTACACTATCTTTTTACAATATCCTTTTAGTTACAGCTCTATGAACTTCGTGTATTTTCGAAAGTATTCACATTGTGTAGAATTTGTATCTATGAATGTATCTCCGAACTATGTCTCTCTAAAGTTTATTCATTAACACCTTTCATGCTTTTTATTCACTGAATCCGTTCAACAAATCTGCAGTTTTTCTTCGCTTGTGAATCGAATCATAACTGAAAATCTTTGAAATTGTCGTATGTTGTGTATCGCATCGTGTATGGTCCGAGGTATTACTCTTTGTCTTTGACTTTGTCTCTGACAGTATGAACCGTATAATTTTTTCAGTTTCAGTGAAAAACTTGAGACAATTTTTTTTGGATTTTTTTTTTTGTTTCACCAAAGTTTCACTCTTAACATTGTTGTTGTTGTTGCGGTTGTTGCTGGTACCATTGTAATGCTATCACTCTGTCAGAAGGTTATCGTCCACCGACAAAAGAAACATTTCGAAGGTGAAAAATTAAATAGACAAAAACCTAAGAGTAAAAAAAAAAAGAAGTCTTGCTAACAAACAGTTTGTACGATATTTCGAGATGTACGATATTTCGAGATGTTCGATATTTTTATAAGTTTATGAGAAAAAAAATAAGTAATAAATAAATTTATATATCATAATTTTTTTACACAACAACAAAATTGCTCTTTCAATGTACGAGTATGTAGATTGGATTGATAATAATTTTAAATTAAAAGAATTAAATTAAATTATAGCACTGTGTTATTCTCATTAACTCCAATAATTTCACTTTTTAATTATTCTGATTATAACACAATTGTCCCGCGGTGTTTTACAGCTTAAATAATATTCATAAATATAAAAATAGTTAAGCGTTTTTAAGAAATAGTTTTTCTGTAAAACTTTTCATTCATTTCAAACCTACAGAAAAGAAAGAAAAAAATGCTAAGCAAAGAAAGTGAAATCATGAATCAAAGAAATAAAACTAATTAAACAATTGCTTTTGTTTTATTTCTTATGGTTTTTTTTTAGTGTTTCAAGCAAGTAAATTTCCAAACCAGCATTTGCACACGTTACCCATCGCGCGGTTGTTATGGCTGTTGTTATTGTTGTTGCTGAAATCTTACACAGTGTCAACAATTAAGTTGCATGTTAATTGTCGTCGCGTCTTGCTTTTTCTCAAGCAGCGCCAAGCTTTAAAATTCGTAGCAGTCTTCGCAAGAGTCGAGGTTAAGAAAAAAATTATGCGCAAAAAATTCATTAACTTTAATTAAATTGTAATAATAATAATAGTAACAGTAATAATAACAATAATAATAATAGAGACCATAGTAGCCGCTGGATTTTGATGGCCATCACAACAACTACATTGAAATTAATTTAGTTGCTATTAGTTGCGAAAGTGTGAGAGCTACGGAATGGTTTCACAGACGACAAAACAATTGCCTGATATTTTTCTTTAATTTTCTTTAATGATTTTTTGGTTTCATGTTTTTTTTTCTAATTTGAGTAATGGTTTATAGACCTTTGGGTCACTTCATTTGTTGGTTTGTGGGTGACTATAGTGTTATTCTTATGCTTATAATTGTTTTTTAGTTGTTGCTGCGGTTTTGATCTTTAAAAGTTTTCTGTTTTTAAGGCTGTCTTCGGCTCCTATTTTAATACTTTAATAGACTGTTCAATAAAGCATTCCATAACGCATTCAATAAAATCTTGAACAAACATTTAAATAAGATAATTTAATGTTTTATTGTACTATAATGGAAGTGTTTATATGTATTGCGTATACATTGAGAAAAATGTATTTCCTTTTTATTCTTTTTATCAGTGTGTGCATGATTTTAATAACGATTCCTTTTTGTTTTTTATAAGAATATAAATAAATAAATTATTATAAAATTGTTTTAATAAATCAAATTGAATTCTTTCAATCAAATTTTAAATTTCAATAAAATTCTCTTTTGTGAAATTCAAACATATTAATTTCAGCCAAAAAGCTTACTTCAGTTTTTTTACAAGAAATATTTTATTCATCCAGAATTCATTAAAAATATTTCGTTGCAGGTTTTTAGGCTGAATATTGTCTCAGCCCTGCAAAAGACTTAAGACACGAACTCGTCAAGCAACGTATGTAAATACTCGTAGTAACTACGAAAATTCAAATTAAATTAAATTAAATTCATTTCAATTCTCAAACCTATTTACGTTGAAGGACTATTAATAACTATTGCTTACCTTCTTGGCTTCGGTCGTACAATCTCATGATTGGCATCGGTGATGCAGAGTGGACTCAGGGCACCCGCTAAATGCTCAACACCCAGACGACCCGGATCCCAGCTGTGACGACCGGGCATACTCGAATTGTTGTGGTTGACGCTGGTGTTAATACTAGCGTTGTTGTTGTTGTTGTTAATGCTGTTACTTGAATGGGTGTTGTTGCTTTTAATATGATTGTAATTATTATTATTATTTACAATGTAATTTAGTGTTTCTGTTGGTGGCGACGCTAACGCTGGTGCTACTGTTACTGCTCCTGATGTTGTTGTTGTTGTTTGTATAGCTGCAGCAACGTTGGTACTGTTGATGGCTGCTGCAGTCAGGGCGGTTGTTTTTGCCGTTTGTTGCAGCGTAGTTCTGGCTGCGGGCAATGGCACGTAGGGTAAATTTGTTTTTGCTGCGGTGGGTGTTTGTGGCACGCTGTTGTGTTGTTGTTGTTGTTGTTGTTGTTGTTGCTGCACAAATTTATTGCACCAATTTGTGGTAACATTTGTTGTTGTTGTTGTTGTTGTTGCTGTGACTTCTACTCTTGCTGTGGTTGTTGCGAGCAATGTTGTTCCTGATGAGGGAGATGGTAGTACTGCTGCGGTCACTGTTGTTGTTGTCGTTTCTGTTGTTGTTGCAAATACGTTATTCGCTGCTGTTTTTATCGCCAGCGCGTTGGCGGCTACTGTTGTTTTTGAATTGCTTACCACCATGTGTTGTTGTTGTTGTTGTCGTTTCTTTGTGTTGCAGTTGTCGTTGTTAAAATATGAGCAGAATTTCTAACAAAATTCTTTAATCCAGTGCACTTCATTAATATTGAGCTAAAAAGAGACCAACAGAAAAATATTGTAAATTAGTTCATTATTAATGAATAATGAAAATATTTGTATTTGAAAAATGGTTAAAAAATGTTTTTTATTTTTTTTAGAAAATACATATAATAAAAAACTACAAAATTTTATCATTCTTCACTTCGGCAAATCGAGAAATATTTTACGAATGCAAAAACAACAACAGCAACAACAACAACATCGAAGTTACACGCAACGCAAATGCTTCAACGATGCCGGGCAACATTGCAAAATTCTTGACGATACAATGCTGCTGCGTGTCTACGAAGATGCTAGAGACGACAAAGCAGCATAACGACAGCCCAGGAACATGATGCCGTGCATGTTTGCGAGTTGTTGTGGCATTGCCGGTTAATGCAACGACTCCAGGCCGCATCAATATGGAGACAGACGACACAAAAATAGCTCAGTGCAAGCGTGCACCTTCGCTCTCTTTAACGCCATTAACAAAGTTTTATAATTTTCTTAAAATGGTGTCCATTTTTGAAGAAATTGTTGATAAACAAATAAAAAATCGTAACCTCTTTCCGTCTGCCTTCAGGCACTTTGTATTAAAAAAGCAAAAAGCAGCCCTTTTTTGTTTTTGAAATTAGAAACTATAATCTTTAGAATTCAAATCGGCATCGTTTTGCTTTTTAATTTAATCTCAAAGGCTTAAATTACTTTGACGTCTTATGTTGTATAAGTTTACCTCGCGACGTGTCGAATTTTCGTTTCATTCGTTTATTCGTCGCAGCGAGGCGACAAGAAAACATGGAGGGCAAAGCGAATCAGTCGGAAAGAATCGAGTAGTTTTAACGGTACGAGTTGTTTTTCGGAAGAATGCCATTAGCTTTTACATTCGTTGTGTATTCGTTCGTTGGTTTCTTTTGTTAGTTGCTTTCGTTCGTTCGTTTGTTTATTCTCGTTTGTTTCCTGATTGCGTTTTTTTTTCTGCTGTGCGGCGGCACCTGCTGCTCAGATTCGATTTTGTTGCTAATTCCTTTTTATTTATAGCCGTTGGTGGTTTGTAGTTATTTTGTTGTTGTTGTTGTACTATTCGGATGAGTAAACTTTTAATAGCAACATTTGGCTGCGACGCCAACACTAACAGCAAAAGCAACCTGCCATGCAAAAGTCATAAATGTTGCGATTGTTGAAATAACCAACAACAACCAACAACAACAATTAAACAACATGCAAAATCCATAGAAGTATACAATAATCTTTTTTCTTCTCCTTTCATTTGAGCAGAAAAATCGTTAACAGTTTTCTGTTATTTTTAGTATCGAAATGAAAGCTGTCTGGGTTAAATGGTAAAAGTGGGCACAGGCTGATGGGATGGAACGACGGACAAACAATAAACCATCCGGAGAGCAGAGAATGCGTAGGGAGTGCTGCATTCTGAAGAAGAAGCAGCGCTGAAGCTGAAATTGAGCACTCTTTTAGTGGTCGTTTTAGTATCTCGACTTTTCCGAAAGTTTTCCTTCCCTTTCACTCCCGAAACAGCTAAGAATTATGATGCAGTCATACCAGAGGCATCGGCAAATAATTCCAGAAGTGAAGAAATTTCATGCAACAGCCAGCCGGTCGGTCAGTCAGTCTGCAGGCAGCATCATTTTTAAAAGTTACAAAAAACAACAACGACAACAGCGACCGCAAACACTGTCATTAAAATCAGGCAACGGTGTCTGCTGCACTAAAAAACAAAAATTACGCATTTTAGGCACATTTTGTGAAGAATATGATGGCTTCGCTGGCAGCTCCGTTGACGGGCAGTGAACCTTCACTGCGAAGATCCGTAGAGGTTTCGCTGGCGTTGCTGCGAAGCAGGTGCTGGCTGGCAACGGCTCGCCAAAGCTTCTGGCTGCCATTCTCGACAGCTAAAACCAAACCAAAGAAAAACAGACAAAAGATGTTGGAAATTTCAGCCTTTGGATCGATTTGTCCTCGTCGTCGTCGTTCATTTAATGACCGCCCATTAACATGTCTTCAAAAAAGGCCACAAAAAATAACCGGAACTTTTTAAAAAAAAAAACCGAGGGTGCTTTCGTAACATTAAATTTTAATAGATGGTAATTACAACAACAACAACAACAACAACCACTAACCAAGTGGTTTCAAAAGGTGCACGACGCATGCAGACGAAAATTTTTTGAAAAATTCAAAAAGATGAATTCGATAATATACGGACGAAGAAGAAGAAGCATCGGCAGCAAACACATGATGCTATAAAAAAATTTATAATAACAATAATAATTTATATTAGTAATAATAACAAGAATTATAACAATGTGTATATAATTACGGCCATTTTTTTTTTTTTTTTGATACAACGTGAAAATTGTTTTGCTTTAATCTAAATCGATTTAGAATCAGCTACAACAACAAAAAACAGTAACATGTAGAGCACCTAGAGAATGGTTACGAAACTATAAAGTATTGAACGCACTTTTGCGGGCATTTGTCGACCTATTTTCAACGGTTTCATCTCGTTTTAAATCCCGTTACAAAACTACAAAGTGTTTAACGCACTTTTACGAGCATTTGTTGACCTATTTTTATTGGTTTCATTGCGTTTTGGATTCTCTTACAAAACTACAAAGTGTTTAACACAATTTTACGCACATTTGTCGACCTATTTTTATGCGTTTTTCCTCATCGATTCGAAAAAACTCATCTCGTTTTGAATTTAAGTACAGCATTGTGAACTGAAGGGGTTAACTTGTAATATGCTAGAAGTTAACTTTTGATTCATTATGAAATCATTTTGCGTTATGAAATTGTATTTTAAAAAAAATTATTCAATTACTAAATATTACGAATTATTTGAGGTCTCAAGAAACTTGCTTTAATGAAACTTTGAAATCGTATAAAGAGAATCGTCTGGGATTTTTAAATCCGACAACACGCGCGAATGTGACACTTTTTATTTAATAACATAGCTTTAAAGTTGAATCATTTGCATTAATCTTTTTAACGCTTTTCAGATGAGCAGAAAAAATAATTTAATAATTTCAGATTAAGAAGAAACATTTTAATTGAAAATTAAACCAAAACCAAGAAATAACAAATTTCAAAAAAACTGATTCTAAACGTGCTTTGTTTTATATAATTTTTTTAACATACAATGTTACCTACAATTTTTTAAAAATTTACAAAAAAAATTAAAAAAAATAAAAACTTATAAAAAAATCGAAAATAAGTATTTCTAAAATTAAAAAAAAATATAAATGAAAATCAAAGTCAAATCAAAGAAGAAAAAACACAATATTAAAAGTATCTAAATAAGTAAAGAATATTTTTAAATTTATTTTAAGAATATTTTTAAATAAATTATAATCAATATTTAATATAGTTATTAAAAGTTTGATTAATATAAATTCTTTAAATGGGAAAAATTAAAGGAATAAAAGAATATTTAAAGAAAAACTATCATGAATAACCAGTTTATGAAATTGTATTTAGTCTCTGAAGTAGAAGCAGGCGAGCACGGGCACGTAATGGCAACAAAAATTAGTAACAGAAGCAAAGACTGTGACAGAGGCAGTGATAGAGGCAGTAACAGGCCAATAGCAGTTACAGTGATTTAACGAACGAATACAAAAACAGATTCGGTAAAAGGCAGTCTAACAGCGCAGCAGAAGCTGTAGCAAAGATTAGCAAAAGCGTAACAGCGGCAGAAATTGTAACAGCGGTAGAAACTGTAACAGCGGCAGAAACTGTAAAAGCGGTAGAAACTGTAACAGCGGCAGAAACTGTAACAGCGGCAGAAACTGTAACAGCCATAGAAAGTGTAAAAGCGGTAATGGCAACAAAAATTAGTAACAGAAGCAAAGACTGTGACAGAGGCAGTGATAGAGGCAGTAACAGGCCAATAGCAGTTACAGTGATTTAACGAACGAATACAAAAACAGATTCGGTAAAAGGCAGTCTAACAGCGCAGCAGAAGCTGTAGCAAAGATTAGCAAAAGCGTAACAGCGGCAGAAATTGTAACAGCGGTAGAAACTGTAACAGCGGCAGAAACTGTAAAAGCGGTAGAAACTGTAACAGCGGCAGAAACTGTAACAGCGGTAGAAACTGTAACAGCGGCAGAAACTGTAACAGCCGTAGAAACTGTAAAAGCGGTAGAGACTGTGACAGCAGCAGAGATTTTAACAGAGACGGAGACAGAGAACGTAACAGCAGCAGAGACAGCGGCATAGACTTTAACAGAGGCAGAGACAGTAACGCCAGCAGTTTCCAAAGCAGTAGCATTGAACAACGAAAAACACTTTGATTAAAAATGAGCTGATTGCACATTTTTGTACTTCTATATTGCGAAAGACTACGAATAAAGAATATGCCATAACAACAAATTGAAAGACATGACAGTGAGTGACATGAAAAAAAGAATAAGTTTCGAAAAGAGCTAAGAAAAATAAAACCTCAAAAAATCTACACAGAGAATAACGAAGAAATAACAGCTTAATGTTGTGTATCTACAAAACGTTTGAAAAAAAGAAACCAACCAAAAAAAAAAAAATAATGGGGCGAAAAGAGTAGATTGAGTGAACCAAAAACATAGCAATTTATTAAAAAAGAAAACAAATAATAAAAATAGAAGAAAGATTTATTCAAATGAATTCAAATCAAATCAAATCAATCTTCGAGTTACATGCTAACGACTATATAGTATAAAAAACGACTAGAAAAAGTTGAGATTGACATACTTTTTAAAAAGCACAAAAACAGAAAACAGGAAAGAGAATTCTTTTGTTTATGACAAAAGAAAAGGCAGAGGATTTAAGATAAATTGTAAGTTTACTTCTAATTAAATTCATAAATAAAACATACATTTTACAAAAACAAAAACAACAAATTAAGGAATTTTTCTTCTGCTGATCAAAAGAATTCAAATAAATAAATTTTCATAGAGCATTCATTTTATTATACTCGTAAAAATTAAAATTTAATAATAATAAAAGAATAATAATAGAATAATAATTTTAGAATTATTAATTTTACAATGTATTTAAGTATGTAATTAGTTTTTTTATTTGCAATTTTTCGGTAATTTCGTTAAAAAGTTCTTTTTAGTTTAAAAATTTCCATACAAACGAACAAAAACGTCAGAAAAATTATGCCGTAGTTATTAACGATAGTTATCATTTTTAATTGTTGTTAAATTGTTGTTGTAGATATATTTTGTTGTGTTTTCAACGTGAGTGTTGATGCAGGTCGCGCTGAGAAATGCGTACGCAACGGCCCGCAAAACGACAATAACAACCACAGAACACCAACGCAGTAATAAAAACAGGAACAACAACAACAACAACAACAATATATATATATATATAAAACGAGCATTACAACAACAACAACACAACATCCCTTCACAACAATAAATAACATCGATGGCAACGATGGCGACAACAAGAAAAAAGTAAATCAGCTAACGGTTAAAGAGAGTAGTTGTAATTGTTGTCGTTGATGTTGTTGTTACTCTTGTTGTTGTTGTTCGTGTTGGTGTTGTTAATGGTGGTGGCATTTGTGCAGATTTGGTTGCTCGCCTGATGCCGGAGTCGCCTCAAAGTCTGGCAGCATGAAAAAGCAAGGTAGAAGCTCATATTTCATAAGCACAACAACAACAACAACAACAACAACAACAACAACAATGCATGCACGCACCCACGCATGTAACCACACACACACACACACACACACACACAAACACACGTGCATTTAACACTATCTTGAGTCAACGATTTGAGCCAAATCAAGTCAGTGTGTAGAGTTCAAGTGGCCGAAAATTTACGAGTTTGCATGCGGCTTTTGGCCGCATTTAAATCAATAAAAGCAATAACAACAACAGCAACACCGACCGGAAAAGAAAACTGCAACAAAATGTTGTGAAATCACAACAACTCTGCCATCAATTTACTGATTCAGTTCAATGAAGCGGCAAAAAGCGGCAACAAGCGCTCGTGTGCTTGACTTTGGGTCGATCGCTTGTGGCTGTTGCTGATCGTCGGCTCGGTTATTTAATCGCTTAAGCGACTGATCAACCAATGGCTTAAGCGACCGATCGACCGACTGATCCGCCAATCGTTCCGGCGATCTTTATTTTGTTTACTGACTGACCGAGCGACCGTCCGATCGACCGACCATCCGATCGATCGCTTGATTGTTTTGACTGCCCCTCTTGCGACTTGCACTTTGTGGCATGCGTTTATTTTATTAGCCTCGTTCAATTAAGGTCAAAATGTAAGTAATCTTGACGCGTGCGTGCGTGTATGCATGCGTGCCTGCGTGCCTGCATTGTGCCTGCCTGATGCTGGCGGGCTGAACAACTGCTGCTACCATAACCAGAAGCAGTAGCTGCTGCCGCTATTGTTTCTGTTGTTGTTGTTTTTCCTATATTTTATTTCATGGAAAAGCTATTTTTTCTCTTTTGTTTTTTCGCAAATCGTCAAAGTCTTTGATCGGTTTGATGTTTTTTTTTAAATTTTAATGTATTTTAAAATTGGAAGAATATAATAATTATTTTCCACTTTTTTTGCTTAATTGATTATTATTTAATGGCGACTAGTTTGTTGCGTGAATGTATTGTTTTTGCCAACACAACGTCGCGACGTTTCTTTCATCCAGACCTTGTGGTCGTCGTTTCTGTGGTTGTGGTTTTATTACCACAACCTTGACTATCCTGAGATGGAGAAAATGCTTTATTCTTAAGAAATTTATTTTCTTGTGTATTGAGTTGACTTTCGTCTTCTATATCGCTAAAGAAATTCAAAAAAATCGCTCGAAAGATGTTCCATAGGATCCCCCGACGGATTATAGACTGTCTTGAACGGAAGATAATCCTTCAAAAATTCGTAAATTTTCCAAGTTCTTTTTTTTGTCGTAAAAAACTTCAGCATCAAATCGAAGAAAATTCCCTCGAATTTTGTTTTATTGTGGCCTGATCTTAACTGTTTTAAGAATTTGATTTAATTTTGTCTTTTTTATAGTTAGAAAATTTAACAAAATCGCTTGAAAATCGTTGTAAAACTTCAATAAAGTCGCTTGAAAGTCTTTAGATAGCCTTAAATCGAAGAAAATTCCCTCGAATTTTGTTTTATTGTGGCCTGATCTTAATTGTTTTAAGAATTTGATATAACTTTGTCTTTTTTATCGTTAGAAAATTTTAACAAAATCGCTTGAAAATCGTTGTAAAACGTTAACAAAAGCGCTTGAAAGTCTTTAGACAGCCTTAAATCGAAGAAAATTCTCTCGAAATTTGCCCCGAAATGAATTGTTTTAAGAATTTGATTTAATTTTATCTTTTTAATCATTAAAAACTTGAACAAAATCGCTTGAAAATCGTTGTAAAACTTCAATAAAATCGCTTCAATAAAATCGCTTGAAACCGAATCGCCTTAAATCGAAGAAAAATTCTCTCGAAATTTGTTTTCTTGTGCCTTAAGTTAAATTAACTTTTTTATTATTTAAATTTTTTTTTTAGTATCAGTTTTTTCTTTTTCGTTCAAGGAATTCTATAAACTTTTAGTATTTTAATTTTTTTTTATTTTGTTTTTTGTTATTAGATATTATATTATACTTTCATGTTTTTTTTTTATACGAACTCGTAGATCATTATCTTTTTAATTAATTAATTTGTTGGCCGTGATTTCTTTTATTTTTCTGTTAATAATTCTTATCATTATCTAGAGCTCGCTGTAGACTCCAGTTTTTTTTATTGCTGCTGTTGTTGTTGTTGTTGTTGTGGATTTTGTTTTTATTGTTGTTGCTGTTGTTGCCTCCTCATTCCTTCTTAACCGCTACATGATTATAAATTTTTTGTTAATTGATATGGCCGACGTGGATCGTGGTCTTCGGCAACTAGTTCTTTTTCTACCTCTTCTTCCTTCGCCTCGTAACTATGCTCCTCCCGCCTCGCCCCTCCACCTCCTTCTCCTTGTAACATTTCCTCAATATTTCTGTGAATTTGTGTTCTCGATGAAGCGAAGCATTAACGGTGTTGCAGCTGCGGCAAAGCGGTCGGTCGTAGCAGCGTTTAATCAACAACGATCCAAAGAATGTGGTACATGCCACCAAAACAGCAAAACAACAAAAAAAAAACAAATAAAACAAATAAAAATCAAAAAATACTTGGACCCGCATAATTTTGGTTTTTTTTTATTCTCTCTTATTTGTTGTTGTCTTTTTGATTTTTTTAAAGTTTTGTTTTTCTTCGATTTTTAATTTATTGAGACACACACACACACACACACACTGTGATGTTCTTATACTTGGGTTTTTTTAAGTCCGGCCAGCCAACAACAACCTTAAGAAGAACAGCAAAAACAACAGCAACAACAACAAGAATAACAGTAACAACAGCAGCAGCAGCAATGAAGACGAAGACAACGGTAACGCCCGCGGCTTGGGTCAACGCGTACGCAGTCAGTGAGTGAATAGTTTTTGTTGTATGATTTGTTGTTGTTGTTGTTGTGATGCTCCATTAGTCGCCAAATATCTTCTTGGTTAATTCTTGTTCGTTTAGTCATTTGCGCTTTGCTGCAATTTTTTGAAAACCAAAAATCGGATTCTTCTGAAATTTTTTAATTTTTTGGTAAATTTTCGAAGTTCCGAAAATTACAACACAGAGAATTCGAAGGCAAAGAGGAGGGCAAAGGGGTGGGGCTTGGTTGAAAAAAGAAGGGAGCTTGTTCGAAAGGTTGCACAAAATCCATCCAAATGTTACAAACGTTTTAGAAATTGTGCCAAAATCAGAAAAACACGATGAAATAATGAGAAGCAGTAAAGAAACAGGAAAGGAAGAAGAAGAAGAAGATGCAGCAGCAGGACAAGGCAAATATATACATATGCATATACATATGTACATATATAAAAAGAACAAGAAAATATATACTTTTGGAGAGTAAAACCTACGCATGCGTATCTCAACGCCTCTACACGCACACCATCCTTTACCCCACTTCTCCCCTCTTTCTTTCACACACACACACACACACCCAACACTCACTAGCACGATGCACAAGCATCTCATACCGACCGACTGACGCGTCGTACTCGTTTATAAACGCATGCCTGTTCATTTTAAACGTCTTCGAGTTGGCCGCATTCCGCGCGTTTAATCCTCACGCACGGCAACTCTCTTGATACTGACACTGGGCCGACCGGTTGGCTCATTCTTTTCCAACCAACTCAAGCTCAAGCTGCAGCTCTTTTGACAGTTGATTTGACAGTTCATTTGTTCAACGGTTTAAGAGACGATGACGACGACGAAGAGGAACAAAATGCAAATGAAGATGCAGATCTTATGAGATCCAATTTTGCGGTAAGTGTTAAAACCTTTCAGCTGTTAAAACTCTTAAACGTGAAAAGGATTAAATTTCAAATAATCCACAAAGTGTTTTACGAAAATTTAAGTCCTTTAAGTCCTTTAAGCGAATTTTAGAGCCAATTAATCCTTTTGTAAATAATGAAAATCCTTCAAAAAGTTTACGAGTTATGGCCCGCAGTAGAAGAAAAGGAAAAACATTTATATAATATTAGTTTATGATACGATATAGTAATAAAATATATTATTTATTTATATTATTTTAGTTTAAACAATATAAAATTTACGTAGTTTATTTTTTACTTTAAATCAAAGCAAGTCCCCACATTTTGAACTGAAACTCCTTCAAAAAAAAAAAAAAAGAATCAGAAAGTGATAAACGATTGACACTTACAACAACAACAACAAGAGCCACAACAACAGTAACAACGAAGGCAACAAAATCGCCGATAAATACAGCAACAACAACAACAGCAACAATAACAGCTACGTCACTTCACGTCTTTTTACAGTTGCTCTCGCCTGAAGCCAATCGAGCGATTAATCCCTTTTTTCCTCAACAACGACAACAACCACAACAACAACAAAACGGCAACAACAACGACAACAACCAACTGAAAAAAATTGAAATAAATTAAAAATACATAAAAATATATAAAAAGCAACGAAATCAAGAAAGAAAAATGCTTTCTCTGATTGAAATGTGCAAAAATTGGAGATTCTTGAGGAATGTTGTGCGGCCTTAAAAACATGAACGAATAATGATAATAATAAAAAGAGCAAAAAGCCCATAAGAAGAACAATAAAGAAGAAGAGGTAGCAGCCACCAAATCAGTTAAAATCACTCGCGCAGTTTGTTTTTGTTGATTGCTTTTGGTCGTTGTTATCGAGATTAACGAACGAATTTTATAACCTTAAGTGAAGTAACGGTACTTAACATATACATTAAAAAATGTTTTTGTTTGTTCGTGTGTGTGTGTGTGTGTGTATGTGCGTGTATGTATGTAAACAATCAGCTACCGAAAAAATAAACCGAACGAAAGCTGAAATTGTTCCAAGAAAAAGTTTCAGTCGAAAAATATATGACTTTTTTTTGTTTTCATCAAGAATTTAACAAAGTGCCTTCGGTTACAAACTGCCGAATATTTCTGAATATGTATGTATGTAGATAATGATGAAAAAAAACGGAGAGGGTTTAGGAAATATATCTTCTCCTCCAAAAAAATAAATTTCAACTATTAAAGTTCATGGCTTTTTTTCGCAAAAAAAAAGGAAAAAAATAAACAATTTTATTGAGTGATTTTTAAATAAAAGTCGACAAACATCGCTATCTGTTTTAACTCTTATTGACCAAATTGAATTGGCAGGATTGATAGTGTCAATGCCCATTTGGGTTCGTTTGCAATCAACGCAGCAATTAATCTTCATTTAAAGCTAGCAATAATAACAACAATAATGACAGCAACAACATTAGTAATGACAGCAACAGCAGCAATGCTAACTACGGCCGCTACTACTTACTACCAGCATCATAATAAAATTTATACTTAACTATTATTGCGTTGTCGGAAAAGTTATGACGTATTATTTGCTTTGTTTTAAAATGTGCATTTATTTATGTAATAAATAAAATGAGCAATGATAGGTATATGATATGTTTTGTTCGTGAGGCTTTCGCTATTTATCGCCGATTTTCATAATACCTTATTCTTAACAAGATTTGGGTTGATCAGCGAAAAATTTACCAATATACTAAATCTGACGTCTAAATAAAACGTCCTACCTCGCAGACAGTTCTAAGGACATGTTTAAGGTGGAAAAGGTCAGACAAATGAATGCTGGATGTGGCCATACATTTTATCAAAGCTATAATTATGTCTTTTCATAAAATCTTTTATGTGGTTTATGTGGATCTTTTATCTTTTATCTGGCGTTACGGTACTGACCTCTGGACTTTTCTGTATAATGAATTCGCTAAAATTGTTTCACTGCTAACAGTTAACGTCTAAATTAATGGTTTGGTTGCATGTTAAAAGCTCGAAATACGACGTCTTTAAAATTTCCTTCTTTTGCAAAAATGCGTCATGACTTTTCCGACAAATCAATGGTTTTACTGTATTAACAAAAACAACAACAACAACTACTACTACCACTTAACAAACGTAATATCATCAACAAAATCTCAAAAACCTCAATTTTTTTAAAAATAAACCCTTTTTTTAAAAAAACCCAAAAAATTAAAAAAAAATTATAATCCAAGCGAATAAGATTCTATTTGTTTAAAAACCATCAGCAAAAAAATAACGAAGATCAATCGATTACGAAAAAACAAAATTTCTGTGAATAAATTATTTAAATTAAATAAAAATTAATTTCTTTTTTAATATCTTGTGTATAAAAAAAAAATACGAAACGATACGATTTACTGTTTCGTAAAAGATAAATGGTGATACATTAAATTATTATGCATAACAAATCTCTTTTATCTCATTAATTTCATATAAAAAATTCTAAATCCGTAATTAATACATTTCACGCGCAATGAATTTGCAAATTTTTTAAATGAATGAACGTATTTTCCATTTTAATGGAACGAACTCAATAACTTTGTTTATAAATGTGTGAAGTTTATGGATTTTTTTTATAATTTCTTTATTTTGTATAATTTTTTTAAATAAATTCATTGAAAGAATGAATTCCTCCAGTGTTCATTTAATTTTTTTTATGAATGAACTCATTCATTTTTTTTATGATGAAAATCATAATGAAGACTGGATGAAGCAGCTCTTTTCCTTCTTAATGCATTTTCCAAATGAACTCATTCATTCATTCATTTTTCTAGAAATGAACTTTTATAGAGGAATAAATAGACCTATTATTTTCTTTGATAAATGGATAAACTTCGGTGATTTTTTATGTTTCTGTTAGAGAAATGAGCTCACTAATTGCGAATAAACAAATGTTGGAGAAGTCACAAAGTCTTTGATAAACAAATTAACTAGTTCATTTTTCTTTGATGGATAAACTAATCAATTGATGAAATGAAGGCATGAACTCATTAATTTTCTAATAAACAAATTAATTTGTTCAGTGAATTATTGCATCATTATCGAATTCATTCATTATAAATGTATATAAAATTTATAAATTATGATATTATGATGATCATTGCCCCTCTTTATCCATCATCCCCAATGCCGTCGGAAAATCAACGCTGGACCACGCTGGATAACTTCAAACTAAACCAAAAAAAAGAAAATTATAATAAAAAGCCTTAAGTAGTTGACATGCGGCGTAACGGCTTTAAAACGCTCGTTTTAAATTAACATAACTTTATGTCGATTACTAGAACGAACCGCTTCATCAAGTCAGCTCCAGTCACCGACGAGTCACCAGCGAAAAACCAGTTCGCCATTCTAATTAAATGCAACATTTTTTAGATGTTAACAATTTTAATGGCTCAATTCGGTACGAGAAGCAACA
The DNA here is from genome assembly GCA_949752815.1 of Conops quadrifasciatus. Classification (NCBI taxonomy): domain Eukaryota; kingdom Metazoa; phylum Arthropoda; class Insecta; order Diptera; family Conopidae; genus Conops; species Conops quadrifasciatus. Next base: position 3,201,327 of record OX457079.1, read on the forward strand.
CGCCGACTGCAGCGTTTAGTCGCGTCGATTGACACAAACTGAACGCGGCTGCTGGCTGCTCCTGCTTTTAAGAGAATAAAATACGATCCATTAAATGTCTTTAGACTTAATCGTGCTCTCGATGGCATGACATCTATAAAAATAGATCAATTAAAAAAATATAAAAGCAAAAAAATTACAAAAAAGTAGTTTTTTGCAGACGAAAAGAAATCAAGCAATTGGCAAAAAATAAACCAAAAAAAAGGAAACTAAGAAAAATGAATAAAAACTAAAATAAAAAAAATTTCAAAATGATCTTTAAGTCTTCAAGCGTAAAGCGTTAATGATCTCAGGTCCGTCCTAAAGCAAACGTCCGGGCCGGTCCAATGACGTTAGTTATAAACAGAAACGAAATGAATGAATGACAAAAATTACAATTAAAATGATGATGATTGCTTATCATTATATTAACGTGACAATAGCGATGTTGGTGATCATTATTATGTTTATTACTTATTATAAACACAAAGGAAAAGGCGTTAGCATTAAGAATGAGAAAGAGGACGAGCATTAATGCTATAACGATGGATTCTGAGAGGAATTTGACTGAAATTATGATGAAGTTGGCAGTAATGTTGAATACAATGATGATCATATCAGCAAGGATAAGGACAATGACGAAGATAATGATATAACAATGATGGCGAAAGAAAATGTTTATAACGCTGACGAAGGCAAAGGGTCATGACAATAATGAAGATGAGGACAATGTTAATTATGATTACTCTGATCTTTTAGTTTCTTTATGATTATTATAGTGACTACGGCCATAATAAGATAATCATAACAATGACGACGTCGCGAGGACGCTAAATATTAATTATTTATTTACTACTTATTTTATTTTATTCTATTTTTTGATTAGAATTGATTTGATTTTATTTCATTTTATAAGATTTAATTTCATTTTACTTCATTTAACTTCATTTTATTTTATTTTATTTTATTTTATTTTATTTTATTTTATTTTATTTTATTTTATTTTATTTTATTTTATTTTATTTTATTTTATTTTATTTTATTTTATTTTATTTTATTTTATTTTATTTTATTTTATTTTATTTTATTTTATTTTATTTTATTTTATTTTATTTTATTTTATTTTATTTTATTTTATTTCATTTTATTTTATTTTATTTTTTTTTATTTTATTTTATTTTATTTTATTTTATTTTATTTTATTTTATTTTATTTTATTTTATTTTATTTTATTTTATTTTATTTTATTTTATTTTATTTTATTTTATTTTATTTTATTTTATTTTATTTTATTTTATTTTATTTTATTTTATTTTATTTTATTTTATTTTATTTTATTTTATTTTATTTTATTTTATTTTATTTTATTTTATTTTATTTTATTTTATTTTATTTTATTTTATTTTATTTTATTTTATTTTATTTTATTTTATTTTATTTTATTTTATTTTATTTTATTTTATTTTATTTTATTTTATTTTATTTTATTTTATTTTATTTTATTTTATTTTATTTTATTTTATTTTATTTTATTTTATTTTATTTTATTTTATTTTATTTTATTTTATTTTATTTTATTTTATTTTATTTTATTTTATTTTATTTTATTTTATTTTATTTTATTTTATTTTATTTTATTTTATTTTATTTTATATTATTTTATTTTATTTTATTTTATTTTATTTTATTTTATTTTATTTTATTTTATTTTATTTTATTTTATTTTATTTTATTTTATTTTATTTTATTTTATTTTATTTTATTTTATTTATTTTATTTTATATTATTTTATCTTACGAAGGACTCAATGATTGAAAACTTTTCTCAAATATAAAAGTGTACATATATAAAAGAAGTTGAACGTAACTGCAGTAAACGACAACAAGAACAACAAGAACAACAGGAGCAACAAATAAACAAGAATAACAGAAATAACTTTGCAAAAGGGCGATAATCCTTTCCTGACAAAAGTAAAAACACAAAAACAAACAACAACGAACAACAACGAACTGGTTAACAATCGTTAAAGAAATGACAGTAGCGTACAGCCGCACAGTCACAGTTGCACAATCACACTCGCGGATGCGAGCTACGACTTATTTTGCTAAAAGAAAATTTAAAGGTCTCGAGCAGCAGCAGAAGCAGCATCACCAATAACTTTGCTTGGTAATCGACTAGATACGTGTACCACAAGAATAAATTCTTTACAGCTTTAACAACAACAACAAGAACAACAACCTCCAACACTAACACAACAACAGCCACTAAAAACGTTTGCCTCAGTAGCATCAGCCCAACTAACCAACTTGCCGGCATCATCACAGTCACCGTCCTCATCACCAGCATCATCACCAGCATCATCATCATCATCATCATTACCAGCATTACCACCACCATCAAAGAGTTTAAGAACCAGTTCTGTTCTCAATGCCGCTCGCTGCTGTCGTCATCAGTTCTTTGTGAAATTCTTTTAGCTGTTATATTTGTTGTTGTTGCTGTTTTTTGGGAAGCTCTGCTGCTCTTCTACCACAAGAATTTCTACTGCTGCTGCTTTGCTGGATTTATTTCAGCACATTCCACTTCACGAGCTCTTCTTTTCCTTTCCCTTCGTTTTAAAGTTTTTGTTCTTTACGCTTTTATTGAGTTTTTTCTTCCTCAAGTTTTGTTCTTCAGTGTTTTTGTTCAATTTTTCTTCAGGCTGTTTGAGGCTGCTGGTACTTGAGGTAGTTTTCTATCCTCCTCCTCCTTCTGCTTCTGCTTCTGCTTCTCCTTCTCTTCTTCCTCCTCTTCGTCCTTCGTTTTCCTCTTCTTTAACTCTTGAAATTTTCTTGTTTTCGTTGTCTATTGCTTAAGTTTTCTTTAATATTATTTCTCTTGGTTTGTGATTTTTGTTTTGTTTTTTCTTTGGATGTTTTTTCTACTGCTTTTGCTCTTCGTTGTTGTTGTTGTTGTTGTAGTTACGAATGGGTATTATGGGTATATCCTAAAGGGTTTTTTGGTTTTTGTGTCTTCTTTTCGTTACTTTAAAAAATTTTTGTTGCCTTTTTGTTTGTTTGTGTTTCTTGCTGTTGTTGTTGGTTGTTCCTTAGCCTCGTCAGTAATGCTTGCAACATCGACCATTCCATTCTTTATGCATTTGTTGCAGGCATGGACATTAAAAGAGGCTGCCACGCAACTGGTTCTGATTCTTCTGGTTCTGTTGCCTTCACTGCTCGTACCTCTTTCGCTCCCTCTCTCTCTCTCTCTCTCTCTCTTTCTCTCTCTCGTTTCGTGTTGCTCTTTTATTTAATATGCACTGGCTTTTAGCTGGAAAAAATTGCATTTTAATAAAAAGTGAACTAAAGACCGGAAACCACTCAACAGCGCTGACAGGAAGAAGCAAGCACCCAAAAGAAAAACAAAAAAAAACCACCGAAACACAAGCAAGCATCAAAAAACCGAACCATTATTATTAAAAAATTCTTCTCTTTGTAGGAACAGCATGCCATGAATTTTTTTTATATTTATGCTATAAAAAGAAAAAAAAATTCGAGAAAAACAATACGACAAAAAAGTTTTTGTAAAGAAAAAGAATCTTTTAGCAAATTAAATGTGGCTTAATAATCGTTTATTTTATATAAATAATATTTATTTAATAAATTAAACAAATTAAAATATTTTTTTATACGAAATATTAAACAAATCTTTAATGGTTTTTATTCTCAAAAATATAAATTTATAAAATTATATCTTTATTATAAAATATAAACTCTTTTTTTTATGCGTTTGTTAAATTAAAAGACTTAAGACAAAAACTTTAATTTAGAAAGGCTTAGAAATCATTTTGTTCAATTAAACTTTTTAATCATCTCGATTGCATCAAAGACTTAAGCAAGAAACTCGCCATTTGGTCACTCGTTACTCGATAATTCGCTACGCTGAACGATTAATCGTTCATTTTTTAAATTTTGTTTGACGTTCGTTAATTCGTTGATTTTTTTTTTATGAACTAGACACTTGAATTTCGTTGAAGAGACAAAGAGTTAAATACTAACGAGTTATAGTAATCGCTCACTCGGTAACTCCTTCCTTCGGGGATTATTCGTTCATTCGTTCTTCATTCTTCTTTAGCTCTTAATTCTTCATTCTTTCTCGTTAACTCATTCGTTCATTTGTTCTCTTATTTAAGCGCTATACAAAGACAAACTCGTTACTTGATTACTCGTCCCTCGATCTCTCACATTCTCGATCTCTGCACTCGTTCGTTTGTTTGTTTGTTCGTTCATTCTATTATTCTTTGCATCGAGTTCATAGGCATAATTTCGAAGGTCATTTTCATCCGTCATTTTGCTATAAGTTTTTTGTTTTAACGGTTTACATAATGTATGTACATACATATTATTATATAGTAATTAAATAACAACTATAAAAAATTCATTAGGAATTTTTTTTTAACTTCATTAAATTATTTAGACCTTTTTCTTCGCTAAGAATGATTCCATTTCGCTGATAAAAATTATTTCACCAAACAGTAAAATTATTTACGAGTATTTTTTTTTGTTTTTTGTTTTGTATTTTACAATACCATAAACCTCAAAAGCATTACAATAACCATAATTAATCAACTGATCTGACGGTTTCAATTAAGTCAAAATGAGCAAAAATGTTGTAAAAAGGAATCGTGGCAGACATAGTCGTACGAAAAACAAGACAAAAGCAGCAGCAGCAGCAACCACAGCAGCAGCGACAGCAATAAATTGAAACATTCTCTGATTTTAATTGACAAAGAGAAAGTGATTTGTTGCTGTTGGTGGACGAGAGTCACACAATCGGCACACACGCTGGCAATCAGGCACTCAAGCAGCAGCCAACCGTCGCGACGACTAGCAGCACACACGACGACAACAGACAACAGACAACGGACAACATTCCTTAGCGACAACAACAATGCAATCATAATACAACCAAATTAGGTCAACACTGTCAAGCGCTGCATTCTGAGACGTTGATAATGAAATGCAATCAATTCGTACGATGGTGACCGAATGGAGCGTCCAGCAGCAGCAGCAGCAGCAACAACGGCAACAACGGCAGTCGGACAGATGGACAGAAACACAGATAAACAGCGAAGGAGACAGACGGACCTTAAGGCCGCAACCGCAATAACCCATTGACATCACAATCATTAGTCAGTCAAAATGTCAGCATCAACAAAGTCACAATCGAAATGAGACTGAGAGAAATGAGAAATGAAAAGAAATTAATGGAAAAAAGCCACGAAAGCCTTAATTTGAAAACCTAGCGTGAACGAAAGAAGGCGAAGTAAGCGTCGGTAATTAATTTTAAAACCCAAAAACCCTTTCAAAATTGTTTTTTTTCCTTTTTCGGTTTTTGTTTTACTCACAGTAAGTAAATGACATTTTAACTGAAAGTGATTTTTTACAGATTTTGAAAAACCCAAAAGCCAATAATTTTGTTTTTTTGTGTATCGCTTTTGATCTTACACGACACGACACGACACGACACGACAATGATTCAAGTTCACTAAAATAATTAATTGATTGATTGATTGCTCTTCAGTGAGAAATACAAGCTGAGCTCAATCCATATGAAATAGTCTAAAGCAAGGAAAATCAATAGAACTGAAATTAATTAATCATACAATATTGTATTGCTTGGCAATGGAAAGAACGAGCGCGTAATAAATTATAGTCGCTCAATACATAATTCGGTAGATTGTTTCAGTAGCTCAGCAATCAACAAACCATTAGGAAACAACGACAGTGCATTTATTTTCACTGAAAACTCGAGAACAGTAAAAAAAGAACAGTAAATTAAAATAAACAATAAAATATGTACAACAACATCAATACTAGCGATAACGTACGAATATACGACACTAAAAGAAGCATGAATACTCTCTAACGATTCATCAAAATTAGATGAATTTGTGTAAAATGCATGAACACCCTCTGATAACTCAATAAAGTGATTCATTTAATAAAAAGGTATGGAATTAGAGAATATCAAAAGAATATGAAATAAAATTCAATTAATATTTAAATTTAAAAAACTAAATGTACCCATACTCTCTAATGAGTCTTCATTAAAATAAATAATTATAACAGTAATAATGAAAAATGGATGAACACTCTCCAAGGATTCATCAAAAGAGTATGAAATGAATGAATAGTCATGGAAATGGATGAATCTCCTCCATCTCATGGAAATGGATGAATAATTTAACAAAAAATATAAAACTAGAGAATAGTTTAAAAAAAGAGTATTAAATGAATAGCTTACTATGAGTAATGAATAAACTCAAATGATTCATTAAAAAGTTATGAAATGAACGAATAGTTACAGAAAATGGATGAACCTTCTCTCATAATTTAGCAAAAGAGTATGAACTGAACGAATAGTTATAAAAAACGGCAAAGCACTCTCTAATGGTCCATCAAAAGAGTATTAAATGAACAGCTTACTATGAAAAGATGATGAATACTCTCTCATAATTCAGCACAAAAGTATCAAATGAATGAATAATTTTAGAAAATGAATGAACACTGTCCAATGATTGCGAAACATGAAGAATATTTTTCATTCAATTCAAATAAAAAAGGATGAAATAAGCGATTAATTCTTATAATTATATATTTTATCCATTTCGCCATTTTCTCATTCCTTCTCTGTTCTTTTCTTAAGGCCTGAGTAACTTCGTTTGAGTTTAATTCATCATTCCAAATGATGAAAATTAACCGAGGTTTCATTCAGCCATGCGTCTATTTGGCCATCTATCGACTTATCCATCCGCTGGTTTTGTAAAATCCAGAAATATTTCTGTCTACAGCTGTCCAGGTGTCCGTTTTCTTGACTGCTTTTGAGCTTTCAAGACACTTGTTTGTCTGCCTGACTATTCAATACTTCGCTGATATGTATTCGGCCATTATCAATAGTCCACTCCTTCCTTCCTTCCTTCTTTCCTTGGTTCGTTCGTTCATTCGCTTGCTTGCTTCGCTGAAGAATTTTCTGTCAAACGGCGTATAAAAAAATCGTAAAAGCTTTAGAGCCCAAGAAATTTTTGAGGAATGCAGCGTCATGATGCAAACCCATATGCTTGGTGACATGTGTGCGTGTGTGTGTATTTGTAACTGAAGGCATGTCATAAACCGTGCTGCTGCCCACCCCTTTTTTCTGTAAGAGGCGTGTCGAAATTAAAAGCAAATCTTTTCAATTATTTTTGATTATGCTTTACGGAATTTGTTACGCTTGCCATTTTTTCAGATGGATTTTTTTTATGTTCGAATTTGTATTTTTCGATTATCGGCTGGTAGGTCGGTCGGTCAGTCGGTTTCCTTCAATAATTTAGTTTTCAATTTGAACACTTGGCTATTGGATTTCGACACTAGATTTTGCTTTGAATGACTGGAATGAATTCTGTTTTTTTCATTAATTTACAAAAGATTGTGAGTATGGTCAAAAAAAAAAAAGTTCAAACAGTCTTTCCTTCTTTTCATTATTCAAAATTTTAATGAAATTATTATAATAAGTCGACTCTCATCAAAGAAGGATAAACCGAATGAAAAACGAGATTATGACTCTCTAATAATTCAGCAAATATGCATTAGATATTGATTTAATGCCAAAAAGGAATGAAAGGTCTATCAAATAAGCCTTTAATGAAAGAGAATAACAAAACAAACAATGAATAATTTCTTCTATTTTATGAAAAAAGTACTAAATGAATAATTGATAATGAAAAAGACATGAATACTCTCTAAAGGTTCTTAAAAAAATGACAAAATGAATGAATAATTGCGAAAAAAGTATGAACACTCTCTAATCGTTCATCAAAAAAGTGCCAAATAAATAAACAATGACGAAGAAAAGATGATTGCGGTCTTCTGATTCATCAAAGAATTATGAAATGAATGAATAATAGCGAAGACGGGATAATTAATCTCTAATAAATCATTAATCATTAAGAAATCATTAATGAGAATGAATTGGAGAGAAAAAGGGATGTACGGGATGACTTGCTAATGATTCATTAAAAAAGTATTAAGCGCTGCATACGTGCTTATAATTCATCAAAATGGAAAGTATTGAATAAAGCAAGAAAAGAATAAATACTTTCTAATTATTCATCGAAAAAGCATCGAAATGTATGAATAACTACAAAAAATGGATGAAAACGTTCGAGCGATCCATGAAATCGGCACGAGATGAAGGCAGTAAGACGCATTTCATGGTTTCATGGTCAAAAGAAGAAGACAGAAATTGTCATAGTCAAGCTTTAAATTTTTAAAATAGTCAGTCCGACTTACTTAAGTCTTTACTAAGGTAAAGACTCTTTACTAAGACTCTTTACTAAGGTTAAAGTCTTTTCTAAGGTATATTTTTTACTATAATCGACTATTTCTTAAAAAGTCTCTACAAAGAAATAAAGTGGATTTTGTTAAAATTTTCTTGACTTACCCATTTTTTTATAGACCCATTCTTGTCAGATGATATACGATAATATTCCATTGTAAACTTTTCCTTCCATTATTTCGTAATCCGAAAAGTGAAATCGTAAACAGAAGACAACTTGACGTAATGATGTAACAAGAAAAAAATCAAATTCAATTTTTTTGCACCATTTTCACAGAAAAATAAGCAAAAACAGAAAAACCAAACAAAAAAGCGGTTTAAGTCACAAAAACCATGTTCACGTGAAAATTGAAAAAGAAAAAAAACATAAAAAAATAAAAGTGGCGAATGCAGCTTAGTTAATAAATTATGTTGATCATAAACCAGTTTGAAAAAACAAAAGTAAACAATGGTGGTTACAATTGCTTACCATATTTTTTTGTTGTTTTGTTGTTTTGTTGTTTTTTTTTTTGTTAAAGTGTCGCTGCTGCTTTTGCAGTTGTTGGCTATTGTTAATGTTGCAGAGACTTTTTTGTTAGTTTTTTTTTTTTTCATTCGTTTATCGTTTGACTTCAACTTTCAAATTTTTATTACGACCGATTCGTTCGAATGCTCTAAAATTTGAACAAAAAAAATCTGGTTGGCACACAAAGAAAATGCAGGCCAAAATAGAAAATTTCAATGATCGTAATATAAACTACTTCTCGTTTTTGTTATTGTTTTTGGTTTCTTTTGTGAGCTCGGAAAAGTTGTAAGCCCGTGTCGTGAATGGTTTAAAATAAGATCAAGTGATTTTTAATTGATTTTTGGGTGTTTTCTTTACAACCAACATTTGTAGCACTTTCTCTTTCCCAAAGAATGCTTTGTTGTTATTCGGATGTTTTGTTGTTATTACACTTTGTTGTTGTTGTTATAATTGTTGTTATATAGTACTTTTTTCGAGTATCTTCAAAATCTAAATTTTTTAGTCTCTTCGATAGTTTTATTGCCAACCAAATTTCAGAATCTTACAATTCATCACATTTCCGTTAAGCTTAAGAAATTCCTCAAGGTTTTAATAAATTATCTTTTAATTTTTCTTAGCATCGTCACGATTTTTTTTGGTTTTTTTTTCGAATGCATTTTGTTTTTTGGCGACTTTTTATTATTATTTATTTTTCTCTCTTTATATTTTCCACTATATTTCCTTTTTTGTCTACCACTAACACTTTTTGCTGGTGTTTTTTTCTTTTTTTTCTGACACTCACGCTCTCTCTCGCTCACTGAAGAGTTTTTCAGTGTCCTCAGCGCTTCACGTTACCGTCACGTTCAACTATCAACTACTGCCTGCCAACGCCAACAACCTCGACCAAACAAGAAATGACTTCTCGAGTCCCTACGAAGTAATCGTAATTCTTTTAACCGCTCACTTGTTGTTGTTGTTTGCGTTCTTTTTGCTCTTTGGCTTGAGTGAAATTGCGTAGAAAACTCTTTATCAGGAAGTGTGCTGGCCACCGTAGGAATGTTCGAGTGACAACAGCAAACAATTTTGCCTCCACATTCTGCCACAATCTGTTTTCAATCTGATCTTTTTCAGCCTGCGTTTTCTCGGTCTCCGTCGCCATTGAGTTCACTCAATTCTGCACAATTTGATGTAATTCAATTTATCTCTTATTGAGTGACTTAAAAGAGGCATAACTTTTAAATGGTTATGCTTAGTTTACATTAGACTTAATTTAACGGGATCACTACGATGCTTGCCAGCGAAAAATAACAACAACAACAACAATTTTCGATTACAAGTTTTACTTTTGAGTGAAATGAACGAAAGAAGAACGCTCTGGAGAGATTGAAAAAACCGCTCTTCTCGACATTCTTCTCTTTGAATTGTTTACCTGCTTCGTTTAACTCTCAAGTTACTCAAGTTTCTTTTTCTTTTTCTTCTTCTTTTTCTCATTTTTGTATGCCTTTACAGCGATACTGAACGATTGAAAACGTAACCATAACGTAAACGGTCTTTGCGGTAGCTGTCGTTTGGACTTTGGTGGCTCTCTGCATGGTTGCGCCTTGGCTTTTTCTGCTTCTCTAAAGTTTGAGATCTGTCTCTTCCTCTCTGATTCCTGCGACTACAATTTTGATTCCTCTCACTACAGTCTCACTGTTTTTGCTTCTGGTTTTGTTACCGCTCAGTTGAATCGCTGCCTCTGCCTCTGATGGCTTTCTGCAGCCAATGACACTGCTTTTATGCAGTTACTGCCTGTGCTTTGAGGCCTCTCTGCTGCAGGTCTCTGCTGCTACGATGCCTATCGCTATTGTCGCTCTCTTAGAGTTTTCAGTGCTGTTGATGCTAATGCTGTTGATGCTGGTGCTGCTGCTGTGGCTGTTAATACTAAGTTATTCAGCAAACAGGTTACTTCATAAAATATGACTAAAATCAAAATGAAAATATAGAAAAATACCACTGGGCACCAACAATAACAACATAACAACAATAAAACATGAAACAGTTGAGAAACGAGAGACAGCGAGTAAGAGAGGGGGAGGAGAGTGATTAAGAGCGAAGGAGGGGAGAGAGAATGAGCAAGAGAAAAAGGGTATAAAACTCTTTGCTGCTGATCAATGTAAGAAATCTTACACAATTTCGATTGTCACACTTAAAATTTCTAAAGAAAATTTATTAACTAGTAACTTCTTCTTCTTCTTCTTGTTTTCTTCTATTTCTTGTTATCTATTTCAGTTTCTTTTTCCAACTTGTTTTTATGTTGGTGTTGAGATCTCTGTAGAGATATTTGTTTAGAGATAATTAAAATAGGAAAACATACCAAAGTCTGTTGTAGCATAAGAGAATTTATAACTTAGCAAAGGATATAAATTAAAGTATCAAATTGTTGTTGTAGGCATATCGTAAGTACTCGCTTTTATATACGACATATTTATGTGTTCAGGTCTTTGCATCTAAGCCATCGAGAAATGCTACAAAGTCCTCGAAACAAAGTAAAAGGCGAAAATTGTGTTGTCCAACAAGAACTGACTTTTTAATTTAACAAAAAATGCAGTTCGAAGAGATCGTTTGACAGTTATTCGAGGTCGCTACAAATTATAGAGTTTATCGTGAATAATTCTTCGGTTTTTTTAATTAATTAATTTTAATTTAAGAAGTTGAGAATCGTGAATAATTCTTTGTCTTTTTAATAATTTAATATATATTTTAATTTTCGATAAGATTTTGATTTTGTTCAAGAGTTTTCAAAGACTTAAGCAACGAACTCGTTGCTATTTCGTTTTCGTTGCAGAGTTGTAAAGACTTAAGCAACGAACTCGTTGCTATTTTGTTTTCGTTGCAGAGTTTCAAAGACTTAAGCAACGAACTCGTTGATATTTTGTTTTCGTTGCAGAGTTTAAAAGACTTAAGCAACAAACTCAAAAATTACCAACATTGCTAGGAGCAAGACACAAAAACTTAAAAAAAAAGGAAAGGAAAACCTGAGCAAAACAATAAAAAAATGGAAACAATTCAAAAAGCAGCACAAAAAACTCGAAAAATAAAAACAAATCAAAACAAGTTTAAGTGATTTTTGCATGGAACCGTAGAAAAAAAAGGAGAGAGATAAAGGAAATCGTGAGGCAAAACGTTTTCATAACAAAAGTAATAAATTCAATGCAAGGCAACGATAATAAGAACGATAAAAATAAGAGCAAAGTAATAACAATTATAAAACGATACAATAATAACAAAAAAAAAATACTTATTATACAATACAAATACATAATAAATACCACCAGCCCGCCACCAACAGCACTACCACAACAATAAGAATAACAACAACAACCACAAATCAAAACAGCCAACTTCAATCTTTGCATACCAGGCCAAAATCTTATTAACGAACGAAGGAAGGAAGGAAGGAAGAAAAAAACATAGTCGAGAAGGTGAAAGGAAAAACAGGAATGTGTGGAAGAAGAAGAGGAGCGGCCGAAAAATCAGGAGACAAAAAATCAAGAGAAAAAAACGAAGGGAGAAAAAAAGCACAAGATGAAAAGTTAGAAGGCGAAAAAATCATAACAAAAATTGTTTATGGACAGCCTTACTTGCGCTGCTACCTTCCGTATTTTCTTCCTTCCTGTCTTCCTTGCTTCCTTTCTTCCTGCCTTCCTTCTTTGAAGGCAATCCCGTCTCACTTTGCTCGCAGTTCAATGGCCTTCAGAATGCAGCAGCTGATCGTTGGCATCAGCGCCAGCAGCAGGAATTCCTCATACCTTGCTATAAACACAGAATAAGAAGAACAACAACAACAACGGGGAGGCCACAATACAGTAACAACAATAGCGAAGTTAGGAATAAAAACATCAATGACAGTAGCTGCGGCTGCTGCTGCTGCTGTTGCTGCATGGCCAAACCTTTTGAAACATTAACAGTCTGGCTAAAAAGTAACAAACCAACGAAGCAAACCGACGAAAGAGATCAAGCAAGAAAGCAATCTTACAACCAACCAATCAAAAGGGTTTACTACCAATCATACCACCAACCAAGCCACCACCACCAACTGACCATAGTTTTCTCTGCAGACTGGCCCCTTTCCGGGCCGCCACTGCAACCAGCAGCAGCATTTAAAAAAGCACACCGGGTACATTAGTGCGCTACGAAACAATTTTCTTCAGTTTCAGTTAGAAAAATATTGCCTTAATTTGTTCTCAGTTCATCTCTGAGAGCCTTTACTGTATTCTTTATTGCCACGAGTACAACAAAACCTTAAGATAGCAACACACTGAAGCACTGTAGTAAAAGCGTCAGGAGCGATAACGCACTCACTCTGCTGCATGTGCCAGCAGCAGTTCGCAGAGCAGAGGAAGCATCAGCAGCAAACATCATTTGGCCAACATCACTGTAATGTTTCTAAAAACCGGGCCAATTTATTGTCCAGAGTATTTGGACGACCAACCGTCATAATAAATATTTCACAACCTCAGAAGTTTGCTGCAAACCTAAGAATTAAAACATAATGATTATAATGATGATGAGATGATAGTGATGATCACGGAGGGCAGTGTGTTTGCCAGGCTTAAAAACATACTCGTTATATTGTCATAGTCGATATAACGAGTACTTCACGATATACTATGTATCGACCTTGATTAGTATATCTTCCTGCTGTATTTATTTGTAAATACCGATTTTTTTCTCCTTAGAATAATATATTAATGTCTTTTAGTCTTTTTTCGGAATTTTTGGAACCTAACTTTTGACCTTTTTTTGCACTAAGTAATGCTTTTCTTTCGTTTCGTTTAATGCAAGTTCGCTAAATATGAGTTTAGTTTAATGCTAGAGAGATTATGTGGGTGTGTCTGTTTGGCCAATTAAAGTTTGCCTTTTTCCTCCCCCCCTCAATTTTTGTATTTTTTCTTACTTCTCCTACCTCTTTTTCCCCTCTCTCTTTTGTTGTTGTTCCTCTGTTTAAATTCAAAAGCTTGCTGCACAAAACAATTTCAACCTTGATCTTTTGCTTTTTTAACAACATTCCAACAACCACTGAGAGGTGTATGGTTGACGATGCTGTTGTTGTTGTTGTTGCTTTTGCTGCTATTGTTGTATGTAATCATATATAATCATTTAAATTATTGTTATTATTTTTATTCTTATTTATATTAATTTTTAGTGCAATCAATCAAGGTTTGTTTTAGTTATTCATTATGTTGTTAAGTTTATAGACTTTAGGCAGGCGCAACCAACCAACAGTTTGTATAAGAAGCAACAAAAAACAACAACAACAACATCCACATCAGCACAAAACAACAAATCCCCTAAAAACAACAAAATCAAAAGAAGTGTCCTTTTTCATTCACTTCGAAAGAATTCCTTTCATTGCAAAAATATTTTTGAACCGGAAAATATTGATTTTGACATTTTTTGTTATATGTATTTTAGTTTATTTTAATTTATTTTATTTTATTTTATTTTATTTTATTTTATTTTATTTTATTTTATTTTATTTTATTTTATTTTATTTTATTTTATTTTATTTTATTTTATTTTATTTTATTTTATTTTATTTTATTTTATTTTATTTTATTTTATTTTATTTTATTTTATTTTATTTTATTTTATTTTATTTTATTTTATTTTATTTTATTTTATTTTATTTTATTTTATTTTATTTTATTTTATTTTATTTTATTTTATTTTATTTTATTTTATTTTATTTTATTTTATTTTATTTTATTTTATTTTTTTTTTTTTATTGTATTTTATTTTATTTTATTTTATTTTATTTTATTTTATTTTATTTTATTTTATTTTATTTTATTTTATTTTATTTTATTTTATTTTATTTTATTTTTATTTTATTTTTTTTTATTTTATGTTATTTTATTTTATTTTATTTTATTTTATTTTATTTTATTTTATTTTATTTTATATTTATTTAATTTTTATTTTTATTATTAATTATTATTATTATTCAATTTTTTTAATTCATTTTAACAGTTTTTTAACAGAAATTTTATATACTCAGTTTTTTGTAAAATTTTCTTGATCCCTTTTTTTTTTAATTTGATTGGATAATTTTGATTGGGATGTACCATTTTTCTTCAGGTGTACCGTTTAACCAAACCATCTGCCAAATTATTGTGGTCAATTAATACTCAAACTATTAAAGAAAGATAACAATCATCGTGCCGTCGTTCCGTCGAGCCCTTCGCTAGGAAAGGAACATCATTACACACACACACACCTACCATCGATTATAATCGTAAATACTATATCTATTATGCAGCGACTGGCCGAGCGGTCATGGTTTGTGATTTGATGAGAATGACATTCTTTGTTACGCTGCTGACGTTGTTTAAAATGCTTGCGTTGCTTGCGTTGCTTGCTTTGCTTGCTGTGATTGATTTTCAGATCATTTGTTGTTGTTTTTTTTTGGTTTTTTTTTTAAATTCTATTTCTTTATCTCTAGCCTTTTTGTCGTTTTTGTTGTGGTCCTTTGATGATTGATACGGCTGAGACCAAAGTCATTGAAGTTGATTGTGATTGTTATTGTTGTTTGCTGTGCACGACAGGTAGAATAAGTGAGAGTGTGTTAGTGTGTGTTGGCATTTGATGATGGTGCATTTGTTGTGGTTTTCTCAATAAATCCGGATTGGAAAATTACATGCCTGGCAAACAAACTTGAAAGAATGAAAGCCAAGTCAAAGAATTTATATGTTATCTCTGATAAACCGTCCGGCCGCATCTGACTTTGTCTTTTTTTGTTTTTTATTATCTTATATTTTCTTGCTTTTGTTTTGGTTTTTTTGTCTCTGGCTTTTGCCCCCAGAGGAGATTATTTCTTCTCTTGAAGACAAGTAGGTACATTGATCGTTGGTGGTGAATGCTCTCGAAATGAGAAAACTTTCATATAGTCTTAAAGAAGTCCCAGGCGAGATCTCGAAACCCGACAGACGCGATTTCTCGATTTAGACAATTCGATTGTTTCATCTCACGGTTCTATTCCGTCGAGACGAGACAAGTTTTTCTCACACGAGCTGATATCGCGAGATCGTCATTCGGTCGAGACGAGAACCTAAAACAGGACGGAGACGTCTCCATGGTGACGATATCCTGAGAGGAAAGAGATTTTTTCAATCGAGCGTCAAGAAATTGCGTAAACGAACCATGCGTTTTTATCCGTTAGACGAGAAAGCGATAAAAGAGATTCTTTAACAGAGAAGAGAAAGTCTCGATAGAAAAACGAAATACCGACACCGGAAAGGGCGAGTATTTTTTTTCCAATCAAACGATATCGAGAAAACGAATTTTTCTGTCGAGACGAGATTACGACAGAAGACAGGCTTTTTCGGTTGAGACGAGATTCCGAGAACGAGCCGAGAGATGTTTCCAAATAGGTTGAAATGAAAGCGTTTTCAATCGAGTTACCGACACTGAAGAGTCATTTTTCAATCGACACAAGATCGAGGGAAAGAAATCGCCCAAATCTCGGAAAATCTCGCTTTTGTGTTGCACTAAATGCAAATATACATATATCGAAAGCATTTTGGTACGAGTATGTGAGATTTGGAGTGTGTGTGTGTGCTCTTGTGTCTGTGTGTGTGTGTGTTTCTGTTATATTGATTACATTCCTTGAAATTTTTACTGCATTCTTTCTTGAATTTTCTTGCATTTTTTTGATGATTTTCAATTACTTTTTTTTTCTTTGTGTTTTGTTATTATAATTGTCCTTAGTTTTCTTCTTCTTCTTCTTCTTCTTCTTCTTCTTGTTATTCTAGTCGATGTCGATGTCGATGTCGCTGGCGGTGATTTGTGTTTTTCTCGTTGTTTTTGTTATTGCTTTGAGATTCTTAACATTTTTCCTAATATTTTTCTTCTAGTTGTTTTCTTTTTGTTGTTGTAATTGTTGTCATGAATCAACCCGCATTTTCGGGGATCTTTAAAAACTTTTGTGATGAATCACTTTTTCGTTTGTCATTTCATTTTTACGGCAAAGAAATAAAGAAATAAAGAAAGAATGAGAAAAAGAAAGAATTTTTCTTATTAAAATAGTTCTTTAAGAGCTTGAAATAATATTTCTTTTAATAAATTATATTTGTTTTTAATTATGGATTTTTCGTTTCGGTTTTCTTTATTTTTGGTTTTTTTCCGTTTTATTCTACATTTTTCCTTTTTTTTAAAACGTAATTCTTTTAGTGATTTTGCTTTATAGATTTTATAGATCTTTTCGAATTATTTCGAAAAAATTGAAAAAACCACTAAATAGACACCTTAAAAATATTGCTTTGTTCTCTTTGTGTTTTTTTGTTTTTGGTTTTTTTGGTTGCGTCCGCTCCACAAATGCGTAGCAGCCATAAATTGCAATATATTAGCAACATTGTTGCTCTTACTTGTGTTACATTTCATGTTGCTCTAACAGTTGTTCTGTGATTGCTCAAACGATGGAATGGTAAACTATTTTTAATTTAATATTTTGAAAATTTTTTTTTTTGCAGCATTTAGGTTAATATTTATGAGATGAATATGAGATAAAATGCAATTTTATGGAACAAGTTCATTGATTGGTCTTTGAATTTGAGCTTTGATTATTCAAGAAAACCATTCACCGCGATGGAATCGAAAATGTAGAGCAACAAATAAAAACAAAAAAAGAAACGAAACAGAAAAACAACAAAGAAAACCAAAACGAAAAGCCTAAGAAAAATGTAATAAAAATTTGATAACCAAAAAAAAAAAAAAAGCGAAAAAGCAAGCAGGTTGTTTGGTTTTTTTAAATTTCTTAGCAATTTTGTCACTCAATTTGAGTTGTTTTTATTTTCGAAAAGTTTTAGGCAATAAAAATTATATACAAACAAAAATCGAAGACAAAAATATCAGGCGTTTTTTTTCCATTCAACCAACATTTCTCCATGCTTTCGGGCAGCACAAAGAAATACCGACGAACTGTAAAAAACCCACCACGAACATTTTTGCCTGAGCCAAATTCTACACACGCACGCGCCGCATCTTGTCGTCAGTGTGGAAAATGTATTTCCATTCATGCAAACTTGACACTTTGATTAATGCTTTTTTTCCTCATAAAACCAACGTATGTAGTCGTGGTCTCTGCCGCCTCTGTCTGGAATTAATGCAATGTAGGCTTGCACTAAAGCAAAAATCAAAGACAATAACAACAAAAAACGACAACAACGAGAAGTAAGCATTAAGCATCCAGAATAATAATAACAACAACAACAACAATGAAGCAAAAAGCCATAGTAAAATTTACTCGTAGGTACATCAGAAGAGCCTTCTTTTTCCACATTCCGGTCAGAATGAAGTCAAGCATTGTTAAGAAAATGAAGATGTCTGTTAAAGATAAGTAAGGAAAACAGAATACATGCACAAATAAAAAAAATTTTAATTCTCGTAGGAATTATTATAGCAATTCAGTCTCTGAAAATTAAAATAATTTAATGGAACAAAAAGCTTAAAAGATTTTAGTGGCAATTTTACCTGAAACAAGCTATGAATTTGTCGACGAAAATTACCTGTATTGAACAATCTTTTCAATCAAAAATAAAAGACTTAAGCAACAAACTTTTTTGAATAATAATTAAAAACTGAAGTAACTTAAGTAAACTTGCTAAAAGGGTAAACGAAATATTGTATTTAAGCAACGAGCATGCTCGATTGAAGTCTTGAATTTAGTGAAAGAGACAAAAACAGTCTTTATCGAACAACTTCTTTGAACAAACCAAAAAGGCTGAAGTCATAAACTTGGAAAAAAGGATGAAGAAATTGAAACATTTATGCGGCAAATATCGAACAAACATAAAAAACATAAAAAGATTTGCTCATAAGAAAAAAAAGACATAAACGATTTTGTGTGTTGATAAACTTGATGAAACTAGAAAAGCTTAAGTATGATTAAACTCAATAAAACTCATTAAAACTCATTATCAGTAAAATTTACAGAATACTTAAATTGTATTATATTATAAATTGTTTAAAAATTTATTTCAGTTATTGTACATAAAACTTTAATTCATTCATTAATTAAATCATTTATTTATTTAATTTGAAAGCAAAATTAGTTCAACATTCTAAAAGCAGTATCAATTTTTTTTTCTTCTTTCAATGATAATATATTACTCCTAAATTTTCCGTCTTCTTCCTCTTCTTCATATCTCTTCCTCTTACTTCTCCTTCCTTCTTTTCCTTCAATGATGCAAATGCATTGCAAAATATTTGCCAAACATGCGGCCATAACTTTTGCATCCTTCCTCTTTTCTAATTCCATTACACCCACTTCATCGACGGCTGCTGGCTTTTCTTCTTCTTCTTTTGATCCTAGAAATTCCTATGTTTTCTTGCAACGTACGACCCGCGAAGAAGAAGAGTCCAGATTTCGTTTTTTTTTTGCTCTTTGTAATTTTAAAGCATTACTATTCGAAGTTGCCGAAGAAGAGAGAATGAAAAAAAATCTCCCGAGTGGGACGCAACAAAAAACTGTCTAAAGAACCGGTCTTTACAACATTATAAATAAAGCTTACTTGCAGCATTCCAAGCGCATGCAGCAAATGAACCGCACTGAACTATTTACGTACAACGTGCAGCATGCTGCTGCTGCATTGTGACGCTTTGAAGTTTAGCAACTGAAAAAACGTCGCCGCTGTCGTCGCGTTTGTGCGCACATAACAACAAAAATGACGCCACGGACGCCGCTTGTGTCGTCAACGCGTTGCGGTATGCGCTGCTCTGTTGGACCAGCGCGCTAGCTTATTGTTATCGATATTGTTGGTGTTGTTGTTATTGCAGTTTTTGCTATTGGTATTTTTATTGGTGTTATCAACTTTGCTATTGTTGAGGCTGTTGCTATTGTTGTTGTTGTTGTTTTTATTAACCCTGCATCTTGTTGTAATGCGTCTCCGGTGAGTTATTAATATGGCTATTTTTAGTGCTAATGCCGTTGATGTTGTCATTGTCGCCGTCGGTGTTGTTGCTGTAACCGAAACTTATTTTTTGTATAGAAAAAAAGGGGAAAAAATTCGAAAACAACACACACTTTTCGAAGCTCCTCTTGGCCAGCTATTCTTTTTCGTATTCGTTTTATATTTATAAAAAAAACTGGTCCCTCTACAGGATGAAGAAGAACAAGAAGATACTAATCAAAAAGCTTCCTTTTTCTACTGCCGCCACTGAACATTTTTTAAGCACTTTGATCCTACTATAACCGGCTCTTTTTGCTACTAAAGGGCGATACAAATTCTTTTTATTTTATTCGATCCACACAACAAAATATTGTAAATAGGTCAAAATTCTAACAAAGGTTTATGATTTTATGGATTATAATATTTTACTATATTTCAATACTAAATTTTTAGAAATTTATTTAAAAAAATTTATATTCTGGAAATGGTTTTCCCAATTGCGTAAAAAATTTGCGTAATTGCATTGATTACACCAGAATCCATCACAAAAGAATCTATCGAATTACAATATATTGAATAATTATAAATGCGACGCGACGCGTCCACTCCATTGTGTTCTGTTCGTGTGAAATATAAGCCCTCTGACAGTAGACTTTGCTGTCAGGCATCAGCTGTTCATGCTCGGCGACATCTAGTGTCGGATAGCTAAACTGAGAGAGGACAGCCATGGGCGAACATGATAGACATTTGATGATAACAATCGAGCGAAACACCAAATCAGGTGTTGAAGGGAATTGAAGGAAACCTCATCACTTGGACTGATTCGTAGTCAAACAATAATAAATTAGTTGAGATTTTGATATTGTGAAAAACAGGTCGTCAAGGCAAGTGGAAATATAAAAAGGTGGTTTTTTTGATTTGGATATTTTGAGTATTTGGAAAGTACTCTCCTCATGATTGATCTCATTATTAAAAAGTCGAAAATCGATTTCACAAAAAAGGTGAACAGCCAACACACAAACAACGTTTGTGAAAATCTCGAATTTGGCCTCTAAACGTTAGTTGCCATTGAAATGGAACAAATTGTAGCAACTACTGGAACTGCTACTCAATTCCCCAACAACAACAACAACAATAGCCTTGCAGCTGCGCAAAACAGTAACAACTTTGAAAAAACACGTAGCGAAAGCGACGAAGAATATAGCAGCCCCTTATCAAGTCAAGCAGCTCAGGCCACTTTACAACCAGCAGCAATAAGTCGAGTACACTCCTCTACCAGCAGTCCATTGCGCAGCGAACTTAACAATAGTTCTACAAATAGTGCGCAACAACGATCTAATACCATTGACGCTCATCTGCCTCAAAGCGCGGAAGGATTTGTGGAAATGCCCGCATCTTCAACACATATTGCAGGCGATTGTGGTGGCGATGGTGGCAACGGTGACAGTGATGGCAGGGAGAGCGGTAGTGGTGCTGGTGGCGGTGGCGGTACAACTTCTCCCATGTCAACCTACAATGAGGAACGTATGCGCCGAAGGCTGCAATTTTTTTTCATGAATCCGATTGAGAAGTGGCAGGCCCGCCGAAAATTTCCATATAAATTCGTAGTACAAGTGAGTAGTTTTATGAGTTAGAAAAGAAAACGAAATTTTCATTTTATGTTTTAATATATTTTTCATACCAAAGGCTGAATTCTTACATCAAACAAAAGAATGTATTTACTTCAAATTAAAATTGGAAAGTTTTGTTAATTTCATGACTTCATATTCTATAAAACGGAACTACTTAAGACGTAGTATTTATGAAAAAATACTTAAAATATTTATCCAAAAGTTATATATTATCGATTTCGAGTTTAAATGAAGAGTTTCTACAAATTTTCAGTTAATCTGAAGAAAGCATTGCGCAAACTTCAATTGTTCTAGAAGAACTATTCTACTAAGACGACTTTAATCTTATTATTTTCAAGAATTTGTGATATATTCCCTACTTCTTAAAATAATTTAAACCTTTGTCGATGATGAAATTATAAGTACGCCGTTATGTTAACTACTTTTGCCCTTCCCATTTTATAAACTTAAAATTGTTGAGAGACTTGAAGCGCTGCTAAAAATTTATGCTTAATTCCTGCTATCGCTTTATGACTAAACTGCTTTGTTTAAAAACGCTTACGAAAGCAAGTAACACTGAATGGTGTCAGTAACCCTCTTAAAATAAATAAATGTTGAAGAATTTTTCACAATGGGATTATTCATAATTACCCGAACCATATTTAATATAAACACATACATAGTTTCAAGAATTTGTGCTGACATTTGGAGTCAATATGATTATTCGTATTTTGATTGATCCGACTCTTTTTGATGAATCAGTCATTTATTCAAATATAATTGATCGATCTGTCTTACTGAAGAATAATCGTGACAATGTTTTATTACTAATAATTGCTATAAAATAATACGCACTTTATTAAATATTTCAGACTTTATTTTAATAAACATTTCTTAGAAAGGTTAGGTTTGGAAAAGTATAAAGCAAGCTAGATTTTTCTTGGAAAATGACTTGACACAATTTTCATAATGAGGAAGATAATGGTTGAGATAATGCGGGTAAGACGGGAATGATTGAGCGGTTATTGTTGCCTAACTAAATTTCAACTGATAACGAAAAATTATAGATAATTTAATTGTTTTCGATTGAAATACATATACTAATATTCGAAGATTTTAGGAAATTTACTGAATAACTTTATTGTTTTCAATCAAATTTAAATTTTCCAAAAATTTCAATAATCATTTATCGTAAGTACTTACTTACCTTTTTTAAAGTTAACAATAAAGTGTTGCTGATAAGCTTCAAAGAATGTGGAGAAATCAAAAGATAGTGAGCGGCGATATCTTGTATAGATAAAAAATTTTCAGTGGCCTAAGTTTTTTTTTAATTTTAAATCTACTTTTTGATACAATCAGTTTAAATATGTTCTTAAAACTTGAAAACTCAAAAAGCTAAAAAACTATCAAAATTAATAATTTTTGGAAAAACTTTTTCTGCCTGCTTGATTTATTATTTTTCAGCGAAGAACTGAACTGCTTTCGACATAAATAGAGGCTTAAAAAATTTAAAAAACCAATTTATTTGAATATCTGCCTGCTAGTGTTCTATTTCAATATCATTAAACACGATAAACGTTATTTATTTTAATTAATATACAGAAAAAATATTTATTTTCCTACTCCCGCTCTCTCAAAACAGCTGAAGAAACTAAAACTTTAGAGTTCTCAAATTTTCCACAAAGTTAGTGTATTTTATTTCACTAAAGTTTATATAAATGACATTATATACTAAAAATAGTAATTTTTTTAGTCTTAATGATCATTTCCTCGAAACGATGACGTACTAAGCCCGGAAAAATTAGGAAAGACTTTATTTCTCTGTAAACAATAGTAAAATTATAGGAAGAAAATCAGTTCTCACGGCATGCATGAGTTGTTCTAAATAATAACTAACCGGTTTTTGTTTAAAATACTAAAGAGTTTAGCTAATTGTATATTTCCGAGTTTTTGTCACACGCCGTACCCTTTTGTCTCACCTAATGCGGAGCAATGGTTGCAGTAATACAGGGTGTAGATTATACAAATGAGAAAACGTCTTTGAAATTGTAAGCCCAGCCGCTTAATTCTGTCAGATATTAAAGAAATTGTGCCATTAATTGTGATAAATGACATTGTGCAAAACAATTATCTCCTCTATTTTATTCCTCTTTAATAAAAGTACACAAATTTACACAAGTCGGGGCTTTACAATTCTGACTCTTAAATATTCTGACGCGTAAATACCGTGGGCAAGTTTTTACTATTCCGTTTTGGGTCTTATGACGATAACTAAGTTATTTTATTACTATTATTTTGTCTAAAAAAAGAGCTTAACTTGTGCTTTTTATCAATTACATTAATGAACAAAGCTCTGATATAATCCTGGTACTACGTTCTTTTTATTAAAATTCTTTTTTCATTATTTTTCTTAAAAAAATGTGATCTCAGCAGTATTGTCGTGATTGATCATAGTATATTCACATTGTGTATATACTCTTGATTGAATGTACATACTACTGTCGACAGCAACAGTAACAACAACAAACAACTCATATATACTGATAACTTAGTACAACGCCATTCAAAAGTATGAATTAAATTGTTGAATAAGTATCAAAAATAATAACAACGAAAATTGAAACTGAAGATGCCACAACATCGCAACAGGTTTGTGGATAAATCAGATCTTTAGAAGAAGAGGGTTAGGCGGAAATTAATTCCAAAGAGATAAAAATTATTGTATTTTTGTATTTTTTAATGCTTTTTTAAACAGAGAAGATCATCCACGTTCTTCATATCTTTAAGAAAACATAAACGAATAATGCACGAAATTTCACCATCGTGCAATGGCTAGATTGTCTTCAAAGACAGAGCGCTGAAGGAATTATCATCAATGACTGAAAGGCGGACCTTTAAAATGATAGAATTGTCATTGATGATTGAAGGCGGAGGAAGGTTGAGAAAATTGTGAAGGCAATTAACACATTTCTAGCTAAAAAATCAGCAAATTTATCCATAAAATTATTACAAAAAACAAATTAAAAACTATCAACATAAACGAGAGAATAAGGTTGAAAGCACTGTAAGATCTTTTGAAAGCTACAGACATTATTTTCAATCTAATAGAGTTATAGTCACTGATTTCGGAAAGATTTGTCATGCATGATTTTGGGACTGCTGAGATTTTCTATACTTTCGCTTTATCTTCTGGGTCTCTCTCCTTTTCTGCCCCTCACTGCTTAATTATGCGTGGATTTTTTTCTTCTCAATTTAACTCAATTTCTTCTCATCAGCTTAATTGTAAAACGGCCAGTATCAGTTTCTGTGGAATGAATGGACTCGAACTCATAAAAAACGAATTATTATTTAATTTCTTTTTTTGGAGATTAATTTTTGTTCCTGCTTTTGTTAATATTGACTACGACTGGATTGATTGACACACACAACTGCATGCGATTTCTAATTTTAAATTTTATGTGGATTTCTGGTGGATTCGACAGCTCGGAGCTGTCTGTCTTCTGTTAAACTCTTTCTACTGTATCTTGTCTGGTCTTGTCTGGTATGTTTTGCAGGTTATCAAAATAGTTCTGGTCACCATTCAGCTGTGCCTCTTCGCACACTCTCGCTACAAGCACGTTAACTACACGTGGGACAACCGTATCGCCTTCTCGCATCTCTTCCTGCGTGGTTGGGATTCGTCCCGCGAGGTGGATTCTTATCCGCCATCGGTGGGCCCCTTTGCCATCTACGAGAAGTCGGACTTCTTCAGCACCATCGACTACGCCTTGGACGGTTATGCGCGACTAAACCGCTCCATCGGTCCTTACGATTATCCCACAGTCGACAATGCAATGGCACCGATGTTACTGTGCCTCTACAACTACCTGGAGGGCACCATCTTCGGCTTCAACGAATCGTACATCTTCAATCCGCAGGTGCAGAGTGTTTGCGAGGAGATTCCGCCGTCCGCGGCAACAACCGGCTCTGAAAAGTTCCTGCAACAACGCGGCATCGAAGTGAGTTTCTCTTCGCTGGTGAAGGCGTCGCTGGTGTTCGCCATCAAGACGGTGAATTTCAAAGCCTACGGTGGGCCGCTCTCAGCACCGGACTGCTTCAAGTTCGATGTGACAATTTTCTTCGACAATCGCGATCACGACGGACAGATGCTGGTGTCGCTGGATGCGGATGCGACGCGCTTGCATTGCCGAGGCGACACCGACTTCATTTCGGATGCCGAGTTCGACGAGATGCTGCGCACCATCCTGAACATGCTGGTGCTGTTGGTGTGCGTGATGTCCTTCGGGCTGTGCGCCCGCGCTCTGTACCGCGCCTATCTGCTGCGCTGCCAGACGGTGAATTTCTTTCGCGTGCACTACCGCAAAGAGTTGAGTCTGGAGGGTCGCTTGGAGTTTGTGAACTTTTGGTATGATCGATCAGTTAATCGATGCTTGTTTTTGTGTATTTTATTATTGCTTTCATTTGTGTCGTTGACGCAGGTACATCATGATTCTCTTCAACGATGTGCTGCTCATCGTCGGCTCCGCTCTCAAGGAGCAAATCGAGCGTAAGTACCTGGTGACCGACAGCTGGGACGCTTGCTCGCTCTTCCTGGGCATCGGCAACCTGCTGGTGTGGTTCGGTGTGCTGCGCTATCTCGGCTTCTTCAAGACCTACAACGTGGTCATCCTGACGCTGAAGAAAGCCACACCCAAAATATTGCGCTTTCTGCTGGCGGCGCTGCTGATTTACGCGGGCTTCGCTTTCTGCGGCTGGCTCATACTCGGCCCGTACCACATGAAGTTCCGTTCGCTGGCCACCACTTCCGAGTGTCTCTTCGCGCTGATCAACGGCGACGACATGTTCGCCACATTCGCCACGCTCGCCAGCAAATCGAACTGGCTGTGGTGGTTCTGCCAGCTGTACCTGTATCTGTTCATCTCGCTGTACATTTACGTGGTGTTGTCGCTGTTCATTTCGGTTATTATGGATGCGTACGACACCATCAAGCGCTACTACCGCGACGGCTTTCCGCTCTCCGATCTGAAGGAGTTTGTGGGAACGCGCACCGAAGAAGACCTGGCTTCGGGCGTATACCTTAACGATTTCGACGACTACGACCAGAGCAGTTTGCTGGAAGTGGTGCGTAAGACGTGCTGCTGTTGTTGGGGCGGCAGCGGCACGTGCTGCGGCACGCGGACAGCTGCGAACGCGGGCGCCTCGGGGTACACAAGCTTAACGAGTATTATTAAGTGAGAATGGTGTATGTTATCGTAGCTCAAACTCAAACTCAAACTCAAACTCACTCAGGCATTTCGTAGTTGATTCTGTTGCTTTTACGTACCGTCGCGTGCGCTTGTGTTCTGTCGTTGATTTTTGCACATTTTCGAATTAGTGTACATTTTTCTTCTCGAATTTATTAATCTCTTCATTCTTAATCGCCAGAAATGTTTGTTATTCGCTTCTTTGTGTGTTCATATCGTTAGCAAACTTGATCGAAACCACTGTCATTGTTCACTAATTATCATTAGTCACTCAATCACGCTATTTTTTTGAGATTTTTATTAAGAATAATGTAAATGAGTTTTCAAAATGTGATCTCGTAAGCATACAATTACAGCAGTACGATTTTTTTGTTATATTCAGGTGTATATATTATTTATAAGACAGTGCTGGACGACAAATATATACAACTAGCTCGCTATACCGCTATCAAACGATAGCTACTGATCAATAGTTACTATTCGCCTCCATAACTTGTGCACTTCTGTGCCGATTTTAATGATTTTTGTTGCTCTAAAAACCTTTTTATGTTTCGCGAAAATGTTTGCTGTTCATAAATTTTGTTTATTTAAAAAGGGTTATTTAGCTACTTCAAATTTGGGTTTTAAAGAATAAAGCAGATAATAAAAATCCGCTTAATTGAAGTTATCTGGTAAACCTTACTCGGTTGGTCACTGACAAGCTAGTATGGGCCACTGGCTATCGACTGCTGTAGACGGAGCAGCATGTATTTATATAAAATTTTTCTGAAAGTGTTGGGATTAGTTTTCGTTGTTTGTTGACTGCCTCATTCCGCAAAAGAAGAATTTTTGTTGCAATACAACAAAGTTTTCAGCGGTTTTTCTTGAAAATTCATATTATTTAAAATATTATATGTAATAATAATTTTTTTCAAAAATATTCTAAATACACGTATTTAAAAATAATTTATAAGTTGAAAGTTGTTAACTAAAATACCTTGAAAATTTGAAATATGTACTTGCAATATTTATATTTTTCTTATAATTTAAGAAAGAAAAAAAATAATTAAATATTAATTGTCAAATATATAAATTTACATAATTAAGAAGGGTAATTATGATGTAGTTTAATTTTCTTGTTTTGCGTACGTTTAAAATTTTTCAGGAACGCAATAAAAAAATCCAAGAATTTAAGAAATTAGTAGTTTCATTAGATTAGTAACTTTTGATTGGCGATGTTGTGAGTCGACTTTTTTATCAGCGATCCGACAGCTAACGTTTCCTTTCTCTTCCTTCTAATTTTCTCAAGAATAAGTTTGCTGAAAAGACCAAAGAATTGCGGAATTCGATGAGACTCTAGCAGCTTAAAATAGACTTAAGCCAAGCAAGTACATATAAAATAATATAATATACGATAATATATTCAAGAAAATACATAACCTCGAATGAATCATAAAATAATTATTTTTAATTGAAAGTACATATTATTTATTGTTTAATACATTTAAAACAAAAAATACCAAAAACACAGAAAACCTTCTGTAAGTGTTCAATATTATTATAATAATTAATGGCAACATAACATTAAAGACTAACATCGTTCTCCATTCTCCAATTCTCCGTTCTCCATTTTCGTTATGAAATCAAACTTTTTTTTTACATAAAGCTAAAACATTCAATTCTCATAAACCATCATTATCAAAATCATAAGCCGAAAAAATAGCATTGACAAACATTATTTTAATCGAAAATGTTTGCATTTTGTCTCTCTAAAAATCCCACAAAAAATGGATTGAGGAAGCTAACAAAAATTATGAATAATCAATCCATAATCAATTTGTTGTGTGCGTTCTTTGTAAATAACTTCAATGTAACTGATTCTATTTTTAAGAAGAAAAGAAACATATATACATAGTTTATTAATTTAAATTACAACAATTTATCCATTTTTTCTTAATAAATTCTTTCTATTTGCTTTTCTTTTGCAGCGCTACACGTGAAACGTATGTTTAGTTATTTACAAATTGTTTATAATTTATTTGTTTGTTTTAAAATAAATTTTTGGTTTTTTATAAAACAAAATCAAACTAAAAACTAACCACGTAAATTTTCTTCAAAAGTCTTGAAAGCGATTCCTTGTTGTCTCCGTGTTATTTACAAGAATTCCCAAAATTTACACAATTTTTCCAAAGATGCGAAGTATAATATAAAAATTTTGTTCTATTTTATGAAACGCAAGACTATACCCTTTTTTTTAAGAAAGAACATCTACATCAAAGCCGTTTAATATGTTACTGTCGAGTGTTTTACTGAAAGTATTGGAAAGTCCAGCATCCACATTTCGTCTAGCAACCTTTTTCTGGTCTTCAGTGAAAAAATCTTCTCATATAGTGTTAAGACATAATCTCTGTTGTTTTCTTAATGTACTTTATATTCCAAAAGCGTTAAAATGGATAGAAAAAATTTAGGGTTTTCTAAAAGATTTGAAATTTTCAGGATTATCTCTTTGATACTGGATTTGTTGGAATGTCCGGGATATACATAAATTTATGAAAAAAATGTTCCGTTTATAAAAAAACATATTTCCCAGAAATAAAATATTATTACAAAATTGTTTGCATATTCTTTCATTTTATTAGTTTTTATTTTTCTATTTATGGCAATTTATTTACGATAATATAAATTACATGCAGATTTCTTTAAAATCTGATTTAAAAATATACATTTTTTCTTTATAATTTTACAACAATTTTTAGAGAGGGAGAAAAACCCCCAGCATTTTGTTAAAATTTCATTTCGTTTTTTCTTTGCTTTACTCTTCTTTTTACTTTCTTTTCTGCACTTTCCTTTTTGCTGCTCTAACAAGGGTTTTTGTAACATTTAAAAAAAAAAATTTATACCTTTTTTAATTACACACTAACATTATTTATAAACAGATACGTACATACAGTAAATAAGTTCTAAATTTTTCTTTTTATATATACATAAATATAGAATGAGCGATCTACTCGTATAATTTTTTTACAATAATTTATTGTGTTTTTTTGTTGAAATTTTTGTTTTTTCAATACATATACATACATATTTTTAATTTTATTGTTGCACAGTAATCATATTTATTACTTATTAAATATTTTTAAATTATTATGTATTTAAGAAATATGTTAGAGTAATTGAAATTGCATAATCCAAAACAAAAAACAAACAAAAACAAGACTATTCATAAAAATATATCATACACGTATTTGTATTATTTAAACACTAGAAAACAATAATTACAATCCTGTTTTTGTTTATTATTTTACAAACTGTACAAATAATAATTAAGTTTAAAAAAATAATATACATTGTATATAAAAATAATAAAAAGCATGTTGTATGGCTTTTAAAACGGTGTATATTTTTTTAGGTTTATGCTAACAATGCGATAAAATATTTTTCTTTTTCTTTCTTTTTCTTTTCTTTTTACGATAGCAAATAATTTTTTATTATTTTTTATGTTTTTTTTTATTAATTCACCTTAATTTACTAATAAATTTATAGTAATCATACATACATACAGTCATAGAAATAATAACTATAAATAGTTAAAATTTAATATTTGTATATATGTAATTAAAAATATTTTTGATAGATATAACTACATATTATATTTTAACGGACAGACATTTATAAAATTTTCGAAAAAACTTTGACCGAAATGAAAGTTGACCAACATTTTTTTAATATTATTTTGTTGGTCTTAAGAAAAAACTAGGTACATTTTTATATGTGTTTTACAAATACAAATTTTTTATTTCATTTTTATTATAAACGTATAAAATTTTTTTGAAAAAGGATTTGTTTTAAAATAGGTAAACAGTTAGCATTTTGATAAAAGTTTTTTCAGAAATTTGTTTTCTCTTTTTAATTTAGCTAATTTTTGTTTTATTATTTTTGGAAAAGGATTTATTTTAAAATTGATAAACAGCATTTTGATAAAATTTTTTTAAGAAATTTGTTGTCACTCTTTTTAATTTATCTAATTTTTGTTTTAATATTTTAAATTTGTTTTGGTTAAAAATTTTTAATTATTCAAAATTTACATCTCAATAATTTGCTAACTTAGATTTGTTTTTGCCGTTTTTGTAACATTATTTTTTGCAGCTTTTATTCTTTTAATTATTTAAAAACTCTTAAAATTTAATTTAAAATTTGAAACAATATTTGTTTGCTAAAATTAAATGGTTTAGTCTTAAATATTTTTTATTAATTCCACTTAAATTTCTTAATTTCAATAATAATATTTATCCTGGTTGATTATTTTTTCTCTTTTTTGTATTTTAAAATTACAATTTAATGTTGTATTATATATAAGCCCTTAAACAATTACGATAATTAAACCAAAAAATTAAATATGTATATTTTTTATTTTGTTTGGTGAAAAAGTCTTATGATTTCAATATATATCTACTGTCTATATTTTTTAATTTTTATTTTATTTTTCTACAAAAAAAACATTCACATTTTACTAAGTGGAATTAATTAAAAATGAATTAAATTTTTTTATTTAATTTTTTTGTTTTATTTTAAAGTACACAGGAAAAGGGATAAAAACTAGTCTGGGGATACTGACTAGATTGATTAATTGATTGGTTGTTTCCACGTTGATAGTATTACAACCAGAATAAAAGTGGTTCTGGCATAAACTATTGTTGTCGAGCGATAATGGTTTATGTATTGGAAAAGCCCTTATTATTTCGTTGGTAAAGAGCTAAAAAGAAAGATTTGATTTTGTGTTTTTTTTGGGTGGGGGAAGGGGAGTGCATAAGGGAGAGAGAGAGAGAGAGAGAAAGAAGCAAGTGAGAAAGAAGCAAGTGAGAAAGATTGCTTTTGAACGATGCTGATTCGTGTATTGCGTAACCTCAAAACTTTCATCAAAAAAACTGAAGCTGTTATTGTCGCTGATAAAGACCAAAACAGAAATTAAAAAATGTGTGTTAAGACTGAGAGAGAGGAATGAACTTAGAAGGGTAGAAAAGCAAACACAAACCTAATGAAAGAGAGCAAACTCTAAAGAAGTAGAGAAAAAAGTATATAGAGATCGTTTGTAAAGAATACCATATCATCAACATCAATAGTTTTTCCTTGAAAACCGAGATTGATATTGTGTGTGTGTTGTTGTTGTTTACCTTAAATTAAAATAACTTTAAAAATCTTAACCTATTTTTCTAAACATACAAAATTATCACGTACTCTCTACAAACTAAAATGACACAAAAATTGTTGCTGTTGTTGTTGTTAGTTTTGTTTATATCCTTTTATAATAAAAAGCAAGCTAACAACTGTCTGGCCCCGCCCTCAACAAATCAATTATAACAAAACCTTTTGCTCTCTTTACGCCTTTTACGCCGTTCTTCTCCGTCTAAACAATACTCTCACGATCGCGCTGCGTTGCCGCCGGCATGTCCGTAAAACCGGGTACACCATGAACGGCGCTCGGCAGGATTCCAACACGTCTCAGTGATGCATCGCCGGATCTCAAACCGTTGCCATGAAAAAAGTTTGCCAACCATGCGGCAAACGAGTTATTGCTTGCGGTGCCGGTCACGCCGCTCCGTGCTTTTCTGCCATGTAATGGCGGCACCGTCGATTGTATGCTGTCGATGTCTGGCGCGTAACTGACACTGCTGCCGCCCGGTCCGACGCCGCCCTCGATCGCCTCCAGTGAGCGCCAACGCTTCGAACACAACAACAGCTCATCCGGCGGCGTTGTAAGTGAGGCTTGACGCTGCAGCAATGGACACTTGACTTCGTCGGCAACACCAACAGTGCCGCTCACACTGATGCCGACACCGCCGTTGCAATTGTTGTTCAGGTGCTTGAAGGATATCAGATGGCCGGCGCCACTCACACCAACACCTGCACCAGCACCATTGCCACCGCTGCGGCGACGATTAAGTAACGTTGAAGAGACGGGCACAATGGTTGCCGACGCATGCTGAAGTCGCACATTACCATTACCATTACCGTTACCGTTACCATCGCGCATCAACAGGCTTGTGTCATCATCATAGTTGTCCTCTTTGTCGCGCTCGTCGCTACTTTGCAGCGCAGCGTCATCTTCTTGCTGGACGCCGCTGCCGTGATAGACGCGTTGCTCAGCAGACGCGTTGGTAGCACTGCCACTGTCGCTTGTATTCTGTTCTCCCTTCTGGGGCGCACTGATGAGCGACACTCCAGTGTCCAGAGATCGTGAGTTGTGTTTGCTCAGTTTGGACGGACCCAGTTTTGTGATTTCGTTGCGACGACGCAACCGTCGCGGCTGAATGTGGTCCAGGCTTCTTGCTTCACGCAGCAACAGCGAGTGAGCGGCGAGGCTGGGAGTAAAAATTTCCTGAGTTGAGGCCGAGGCGGGGAGCGGACAGTTGATGATGCGATGCGGACGCACTCTTGCCAGGGGCTTGTTCGAGTTCTGCAGCGATGAACGTTTCAACAAGAGACCGCTGCCCCCAAGTGTGTTACCGCCACCGCCACCAACGCTGCCTCCGCATCCGACACTATCACAGTTTGTCTCCAACTCGGAATGATCGAGTGTGCTGTGCGAGGCGCCTGAGTTGACCGATTCGCGCACAGCCCCCGCGATACACATCAGCCCTCCCGCGTCGACGCAGTACACGTCGCCGGCGTAGTTGTTCACGTATTCGGCAATGCTGCTGCCGGACAAGCCTCCGTAGCCATTATAAGGCGTCCGGTCACTGCGTTTGCTGAGCATGCGCGGCGACTCCCGGGCCATCTGCATCTGATACGTAGAGTCCGGCAGGCTATAGTTAGATTCTACGTCGGCCCGCGGCACACTCGACTGGCGGCGCGATCCGGCACCGTAGTACTGCATGCCCAGGATGCTGGGCTGTCGGGAGTCGCTCGTCAGTTTTGGACTCTTACGCGGACGGCAGAAAAGCGGCGGTGGCAAGTCGGTGACATCTACGGGCTTCTTTTGTATGGCATTCTCGTTGGCATCCGTTAGCCAGTACGTAGTGACCTCGCCTTTGCCCTTCATAGCAACGAGACCTCTCTTTTCGGTGACGTAGCCGCCGAGTTTGTCGAGTGCGTCCTTGCACTTGCCTGAGATGTGAATTTTTAGAGCTTCGCCGTTCGACTCCATGCGCGAAGCAGTATTAACGGTATCGCCGAAGAGACAGTATCGCGGCATAGTTAGCCCTACCACGCCGGCTACCACAGGCCCGGTATGCATACCGATGCGTAGCTTTAGGGTCTCATTGGGACGATGGGCGATGCGGTGCTGTTTGACGGCGTGTAACAATTCCAAAGCCATAGAAGCGATTTCGCCAGCATGACGATCGCCGTTTTTGATCGGTAGACCAGAGACCTTAAAAAGAGAAGAGATTGAATCGTTTCTCATGTTTTGTCATCTTCAAAAATGTCCGTCGATCCTCGTGATCGACTGGAAAACGTTGTCCCGTTCTCGGTTAGCAGCTCGACTGAAAGCGGACAGCTACCGTCTTGTAATTGGGAAAGATATTGGGAGGAGGTCGAGAAGGTATGGATAATTGTGTCGTCTAAAGTCTAAAAGAACTTTGCTTCGGTCTCGATACAGTCTTTAACCTTGATCTTGTGTTCGGTTATAGTTTAATGGTCCCCTACAGACTCGAGCAATCTCAAAAGCTCTAAGTTAAACTTACCACCATGTAGGCATCGCCTATGGTCTCCACTTTGTAGACGTCGTAACCGCGTATAATGCGATCGAAGACCGTATAGAGATCATTGAGAAAATTGACAACCTGCAGAGGCGTACTTTCGGCCGACATGGCGGTGAAACCAACAATGTCGCTGAAGTAAATCGTTACCTATCGAGACCCAAAAAAAGAACAAAAAGGGGCGTTTTAATAATCCGTTGTTGGTGGAGAACTTTGCGATCTACCAGGTCATAAGAGACTGGTTCCACTCCCTGGCCCATGGTCAGCTTCTCAGCCACTGACTGCGGCAACATACGATGCAACAGATCCTCCGTTTTGCGCTTCTCCTCGCACAATAAGCGTGTACGTTCGGTCACGATATCCTCCAGATTGTTGGCATACTTTTCCATCATCTCCATCATTTGGTCCATGATGTTTTTGGTTTTGCCGCCGCGCATTTTTTTCAGGCGTGTTCTGAAACGGAGCAAAACTTAAAAATCAACCAACTAAATTGAACGACCTGAAGAAAGCATTTACCTAATTGTTGGAAAGTCCGGACGCACCTCCGGATCTTCGTCCCAGCAATCCTTAATGCAACTGAGCACATAATCGGGGCACAATTCCTCCTCAATAATGCATTCCAGTTCGGGGCGAAATGGGACGTCACCCTTCAGCGGGTGCTTCTTGACTAAATCCACGATTTCCTTTGGTTCGTAGGCCGTCTGTCCGAAGGGACCTTTGCGACTGACGATTTCATACATGATGATGGCGAAGGCATAAACGTCCCCTTTAGGGGTGCCGTAGACATGCTGGTTGCGCAGCAACTCAGGTGCCTTCCAGAACTGGCCTAATCGATGCAAAGAGAAGGGCTTATAAAAGTTAAAGGATCACTGGCAAAGGCCAGTGTGCCAAGAGTGTCACTCTAACTTACTGCGGAAATGCTGATGCTCGCCGATGGATTCACTCTCGGCACAATGGCGTAAGTCGTGTAGACCAAAATCGGTCACTTGCAGCATCCAGCGTGAGGTGACAACACAATTTGACGACTTCAGGTTGCCATGATATTGAAGAGATGAACTGTGTATATAAATCATGGCCTGTGAGAACGAGAGAGGAAGATGTCACTAAGTGTCACGATCTCTAGATGACCTTAAGAACAATCCAATGAAATCCATTTCGATCTTACCTTAATTAAATCGTGTATTAACGAAGCTATAAACAAGTCGTCCAACTTGATGTCTTCATTCTCAATT
The DNA here is from genome assembly GCA_949752815.1 of Conops quadrifasciatus. NCBI lineage: Eukaryota > Metazoa > Arthropoda > Insecta > Diptera > Conopidae > Conops > Conops quadrifasciatus. The sequence goes on from OX457079.1 coordinate 3,236,873, forward strand.
ATGTCGTACAGACTGCCCTTGGCACAGTAGTCGGTGACTAGCAGAATGCGTGTTGGCTCCACGCACGCCCCGATAAAGCTATTTATATTATCATGACGCAATTCGCGCAGCAGGCGCATCTCCTTCATGATCTCGCGGGAGATATCCTTCTTGCGTGGAAACTTCAACTCCTTGATGCGTACCACAGCGCCGCGCAACCGAGCCGTTGAAGTGAACACCTGATTCGAGCAGCGTGAGCCAAACGATTGGGCACTAACTAAACTCAACTGGAAAGAGAATGAGTAGAGATTATTCACATTTTTGCTACAATATATTCGATTACTCGATATCGAAAGAACTTAGTAAGAAATCCTGCCAATCCTTTTCTCAGAATTTCGTACCCTTCATCCCTCATGTACCTACTATTCGATACCTTACTTACCTTGCTCGGCGATGATAATATATCATTTCCCGAATATCCTTTTATCTCTGAGATATCGATTTTCCACAGTAGACCTTCGATTTCCAGCTCGATTTTCCACTTGCGGTAAATGCTCATCGTAACCACGCCCGCGCAGAACAGCAGTAGTCCCAAGATGCCGGCCGCTACCACCGAAGTAATATGACGGTCGTCTTTCTTGCATAGTTCGTTGGCGAAGCCACACATGGGCTCGTCGAAGGGTCGGTCACCCCCCGATGGCCAGTCGACACGCACCGAGCCATTGATGAGCTTGTATTCCTGAAGGTGGTTGGTGGAGTAAGAGGTTAAAAAATTGATTCATATCCCGCAGCAGTTTGGGAGGGGCAAGGGTTCCAACATTTAAAGGGAATAAACGGTTAAGAGATCAGAAATGGTAAAAGATCAGGGACATGATAATGACAAAAGCTAAGGGCCTATGATGACAAATGTTGGGAGATTTTAGGGACGTTAAACGATCAAGTCTGTACTTGTATCTGAGCATAAAAGAGGTCTATGGAAGAGGTACTGTGGATGATGAGGGATCATCAAAGTTGAAACGCGTTAGCTGTTAAAGGACCATTGATGTTACGATCCGTTTCGGACACCAAAAGGATCAATTACGATAGAAAGCAATGTATAGCATGTACAAAGATCATGGTCGTTAAAAGACCACGGAAGCTGGAAGACGCTTTAGATATTAAAAGACGATAGATGTTTAGAGAACCTATACTGACGTTCGTGAATGGTTCATGGATCCCAGAAGACAACAAACGCCGAAGCTGGATGATCTCAAGATTGTGAATATTTGAATATAAAATAATTTAAAGGACCACAAACGTAAAAAGGCCTTTGCAATTAAAATATAAATCGTAAATATAAGGAAAAAGTAAATAAAAATTTAAAAATGACGACTCACTCACTGGAATATCTTCTCCTTGTTGAAAGTACGCCACAGGTACCATATGATAATTACAGGATAGATTATCATGGAAGTAGTGCTTGAACGGCTTGTAGGCGAGGACTGAGAAGTTTCCCTCCGAATCTCCATTACTATCGATTTTTATAGTGGCACCAGTAACACCTGAAAGATCGTTAATAAACGAAAGGTGCTAAAAAACTTGTGATATCCGGAATATATTGCGATTTCTTCCGGAATAAAAATTTCTTTGATATATAATATTTTTGTAGTGTACCAGAAAATTCGTTTTGAGCGACTAAAATTTGGTTTATTTAAACATTTTTTTTTTTTTTGAAATTTCACCAAATGAATTTAGTTCGTTTGACAATAGTTTTGACGACTGTCAACCTAGGTTTATTTTTTTATTTTCGCCTCTCAATCGCTTTTCAAAATTCAAAAAATCATTTTAAAAACACGGAAAAATTGCAAAAAATATGTGATATACTTTCTTCCCGGCAAAATCGGCAGTAAGGATCGGAACTCGTTTTTGGGTGGTATCTATGGCGGTATTTGAGAAGAGAGGCGACATTAACATCTGGTGGTTCCCCAAGGATTTTAGTCAGTCCCGCTTCGGCGAGTACTACCTCAGCGGCCGCAACTCCTGCACCCTCATCGCGCTCATACTCGCCAACGAAGTGTCGAACGAAGACCCCTTTTGCCAGAGGGTCGAGGAGTTGGCGCCGCGGGCGGTGGAGATTTTCGCAGCGGCCATCAATGATGGCAATGCCGTCTACCATCGGCTGGAAGGGCGAGCCGAAATGCAGATGCGCGAGAGTCGAAATCTGAACATACCGGACGCCATTGAGGCGCTGCAGGCACATCACCGCAAGAAGGGATCGTTCCACCTCAATGAGCTGTTCTTCATGCATCTGCAGGTGGATTCGTCCAAAGAATCGTATCCGTACGTCGTCGCTGAGAGACTGACGAAGATATTCCACGTGGGCCTACAGCTGCATAAGGGTCCCCTCACGGATTCATCGCCTATAAATCGCTCTGCAAGCCAGCCGCGAGGCCAGTCCAGCAGCTCCCAAAGTCTGCTCAACACAGCAATCGACTTCACACAATCAACCAGCCGGAACAAAAATTCCAGGACCAACAGCAAAGCCGCGCGCAACGCACGCAACGCCCGCAAACCCAAACCATCGCCAGCAACAGCGACAGCTTCGCAACAACCTGCCTTGACGGCTCATTTTCTCTTCGTGATCGTGATCGCCGACAGCCGGACGACGACATTCATATTCGAGGTGCCGAATAATATCGTCATCTTTATTGACTCTCACCATCACGGGCGTAACACGGGCGCCGTCATTGCTCAGGCGTCGACGCGGAATCTGGATGAACTGGCGTTCTGGTTCGTCAACATGTTAGAGCAAATCTACTCCAGCAAGCCCGAACTCTACGAAATCTCCTTCTTTTCCACACAAAAGCTCGACAGTGTGGAATAATTTTCAACGGCGACATTTAATCGATTTTGAACACAGCGCTTGAACAGTATCATCATTCAATCATGATGAGAAAGAGAAAAAGAGAGATTGTGGAGAGGACAATCATAGGTGACGATTGATTTGAAGAGATCTAGAACCAAATGTTACCAAAGGATGAGGCGAAGGGACGAAAATTATGGACGATAAAGCAAGAAGGACAGAGAAAGACTGTCTGAAGAGGTCCCTCGGTGACATGTTGACTTGAAGAGATACGAATCTAAATGTCATCCAAGACACTTTCATCATTTCTCTCTCTCTCTCTTTTGCTCACTTTCTCGGCAAGTTTTCTCTTTATTAACTTGCCAAGAAAGTGAGGCAGCGAGAGAGATATGATGAAAGTCTCTCGGTGACTTGTTGATGTAAAACCGCTTTAAGAAGTTGGCAGCAGAAAATATCCGAAAATGGAAGAGTAATAAAATTGGAAATAATAGTAAAACTTTTCACTGAGACTAAATGAGACCAAAATTTTTCTAAAGTAATAATTGTATAAAATGTATTTTTATATAAACCGTATAAATACAACACCAAAAACAACAGAGACGGAATACTCTAAGTAACCCACGACATTCTGGTTTTATTTTGAAGTTATTGAAGTGATGATAATCGTAAAATTAAAATGTTTTTTTTGAGAAAAATACCATCCACACTGTTTTGTTCTTCAAAGAGTTCCTTTGGTCTAACCTTTAAGAGAAAACCTGGCTGGCTTTGAAAACCTGTTAAACCCTTCCTTAGATTATATAATGGTAGTTCTTGTACCAAATTGTACTAAAATTCTATTAGTATTTAAAGAGTTCAAAATTTTACGATTTCATAAACTAATCTGTTTAAAATCGAATTTCGGTGGCCCCAATGTCGTTTTAATGTCGTTAATACTCTCCCGTTCAAAAATCATCTCGCCTTCCAAATACAAGAAACTATTCAGAACGCTCCAAAAGTTCTGATCTACAAAATCCTTTTTATAATGAAACTTTTTGTTTCTCTTAATTATAATTAACAACAATTATGACTTTTTACTCACTTTTATAAGTACGATTTTTGATAATTGTCTCAATTATTCTAGTTCCATTACTAGCAACATCGTATATCACATCATCCGTTAGAATGCGTTCCTCCTGGCGCAGCAGTTTGTCCAACGCCCAGGCGTACAGCATGACGGAATCGTAGAGGTAGGCGGCATAAATAGACACAAACTAAAGAAACAGAGGGAAAGAGAGCAAATATTATCAGTAATATTCTACCATCAAATCCAAAGACATAAATATTAGACAAAAATAGTAACACAGATAGCACGAATGAATGACCATCGCAGCGATCAACGTGTTGCAATGGTATTGAACTTATTCACGCACCACGCGAGGTTATTCAAATCAAACAGACCGAGGCAAAATTGACCAAGAAAGTCAACAAAGTGTGCATAATTACGAGCACAAATTGCTTGTGCGTCAAGAATGGCACTCCTCGAAAATTCGAAGGGCTAAAAAAGAATTGAAAGTGAAGCATTAACCCTTTCGAAGGGACAGAACGAACGATGGCTACTGGTGAAGGAGAGTAAATATTATAGTCGTAGAAATCAACAAGGCAGAAGTGAAAGAAAGGCACAGAACAAATAACTAATTCTAAAGAATAAGACCGATTTCTGAGGAAACGGCAGAAATTATGAAAACGGATGGTGGTTAAAGACGTACACCTTTGGGCTATTTTGGATGAAGATAATTAAGAAAAGCCTTGAATAAGAGGATAATGGCTAACAGGAGACAGTAATTACTTCAATTAGAAGCAATTTGAAGTTAAAAATGGTATCTAAAATGGTATGAACATTTCGGGAGGAACCCATTCTTTGTGATAATTTATACGTACGTACGTATATTTAGATATTGTTTATACAGAAAATTTCTAATAGAAAACTACGGCTACATCTTGAATCTATAAAGCGACTTATTGAATAGAGAATTGAGTCTAAATATCCCATTTTGCCCCTTTCTTTCTATTAGTTGAGCTCATATCAGCTTTTTTTCTTAGAATTATACGAAGGCTTAGTGCTTGGCTACTTCGTACCCATTTTGCCCCGATTCCGCTTTTTAGTAGTAGAAAGCGTTTCAAGATTTTATATGGTCCATTCCATTTCAAAGAATTTTCTGTTTTTAATACTTTCTTAGAACGTATTAAAAAATGTAATACGTATATCTTATTTTGATTTTTTTATATGTATGTATATAGTTCATTTTTTTTTACCTTAAGAAAATTATGATCGTGAAATAGTGATGGCAACACAAAATTAAATGGCTCCTTCAAATTGTATTCGCGTACTTTGGCCGTGAAGTTTTCGTAACTTTCGGTGGGTGGCGTCGAGGCCACGACTAGCAAACTTCGGGCCAATTGAGTAAAACTTTCCGATTCTTTGCACACGGTCATCCGATCCAAAAAATCCGGCTTGTGCAAGTATTTTTCGGCTTCTCTAGTATGAGATGGGACCAATTTTAGAAAAAATTAAACAAAAAGATAAAAGATAAAGAAAATTTTTAATATAAAAAAAAATCGAAATAACAAAAAAAAATTCGAAAAGAATCCTATGGAGAAAATTTGGAAAAATTCTATTGGACTTACTTTGGCGTATAGGTCATCATATCGACAAAAATGACCATATATTCTCCTTTAGAGAAAAGATTAGCAGTATCCATAGAAGCCATAAAATCGACTAGAGCAGAAGAGGTGCCCAGGAATACATAGATTCGGGTACGATTCATAGTATTTTGTACCACCTAAAAATAAAATGGGAGTAAGATATATTAAGGTGATAATGATGACAAAATGACTTTGATGATAAAAGTTTTACTTTTAAAAGTTGGGAAAATCGTAAAGCTTTCTTTAAAAGAGGCTAAGAAGAATGTTGTAGGCCAATTTTAATACGATATAAAATTATAACGATTTTACTCGTAATAAGCAAAGAGCCTTACCGCGTCTCAAAAGTAAAGGAGGCTTCTGTTATGCCTAAAAACTCGGTTAATCGTAAAGAATTAATGGGTTTTTTTTGTAAATTTTAATACAATACAACAAACTTTTCAGCTTCTTAGTAATAGGCAATGATAACATTAATATCGTAATAATCTACCTGATACCAAAAGCCGGTACGACAACACGGCAACGCATGTTCGCAACACTTGGCCATGTTGTCAATAAAGGACTCCTTGTGATTTATTGTCATGTTGCGTTTGGTAGCCTGTTCCTTGAGCAAGTCGGCGACCGTTGTCCAGAGGACATCATGCAGAATGGTAAACTTTTTCCAACCATAATAACGCAATAATGAGATAACAGATTTTATAACCTACAAATATTAAGAGAAACGAAAAGTTTCATTTTTGAATCCTTAATAAATTAAATAAGAAATATCTCTTTTTCGCTTTTAAGCAACTCTGGTATATACCTGTGTATCCGGTGGTTCAGTGCGAGCGAATGTCGGTATGGAAGAAGCTCTATTTTCAGCACATTTCTGTGATGATAAGTTAAGAAAAGAAAAATTGGCAGAACAGAAAGAATGTAAATGTATTAAATAAATGGCATGTAATATTGTATTGTATCCATTCATTGCTGATTTCTCACTTACATACGATATCATTGGAATGTTGCGACTCTGCGACACTATCGCCTCCACGTAACAGTGTCCCTCCGGGCCGAAAATCACTGCGATGCCATCACAAATCATTTCGGTAATAGCTTTGGTGGCCAGCACCGTATCGCCTTTGGTGTCGTTCCAGCGTAGGGCCAGTGAAACATTCGGCAATGTCGCTTTATCATTGTTGATCTATAGTTGAGCGTTAAGAAAATGCGAAAATGGATAACGAAAAAAATTACATAAATGTAAAAGAAAGAAAGAAAGAGAGAAGGTGGTCAGGTTAAAAAGGGAAAGCTAGCAAGGGTAAGCTCTTACCTCGTTTAGAGCCATGGTAAGAGCACCAGATATGGTTAAGCCTTGCTTGTCTTTCAGTTCGCCGGTTATGGCCGTGAGATAGCCGATATTGAGAACTGTGCGATTACGTGCATCGCGCACCGACACGACACTCGGGACAAGGGCGGCTGCCACCGAGAGCACAACTAACAGATTAAAGGGCCAACGCGTCATGGCCCCTTAGGCCGGGGCCGATCAGCGCGACACCTATGGGTTGGAATTTTTTTCTCTGCAAAGAAACAAAAGACTGTTTTCAATTTCAGTTTCAGAAAAAATCAATTTCATTCTAATTAAAAATACATTCACGTCTGTTGCTTATGAATAAATTAAATTAAATTTTTAATGAAAATCTTAATATGTATTTTGATTAATTTTGTGATTAGAAAATTCATACTAAATGCATATGAAAATTCTTCTCGTTCCAAAAAGTGGGTTTTCCCCTCAGCAGTTTTATAAATATTTTAAATAAATTAAAATCATGTCAAAGTCATACAGGCAACATAAACAACAACAACAATAACAGACGTCAAAACAACAGCAGTAAAACACAAGGAAAACCTTGGAAGAAAGCATGTCAGCGATGGCGCAGGTCGGTCAGGAGTGCAGAGCAGCAGCACCTCTGCGGCACATTGATCATCATCAATTGTCATGGAGTAGTCGGCAGCCGGCAACAACAACCACAACAACAACTCCAATAATATCTACTGCATAATAACAAAAATAAATTACAATTGCAATTATTCTCAGCGAGTTGCACTGAGAGAGAAATTATTAGTGGCATCCCAGTAGGAAAATAATCAAATGGGAGCAAATGAAGTAGTATGCAGTTTATGTTTTTAGTTTGAGCTTATAGTTTTTAGTATGAGAAAATTAAAAGAAAGAAACTTGGGATCAAGCAGCTTTCTTTACACAATGATCAATCATATTTTATTGTATATAAATCTTTTTTTCTTTGGAGAAAGTATTCGCCATTTTTGCTTGTTTATGTTATAAAAATAAATCTAACTATTGTTTCAGAGATTTTTCAATAAAAAAATCGATAAAAAAAAATTTTAAATAAAAAAAAGATTTAAAAGGATAATACGTATATACATATGTATACGTGGATATACATATATGTGTGGATGCGTTTCATAATTTCCTTCTGGGAGGCTATACGCGAGTACTCTATTAAAACAAAAACAAAAATATCCAGTTTCAGGAGGTGACTTCTCAGGCAGGCAGAGACAGTTCAACTACGGGTCAATCGCCGTCAGCGGCGTATGTACGTATGTCGGTGTCGTTGTTGTTGTTGTTGTTGTTGTAACCAGTTCGGCAAACGGTAACTGTACAAATGTGTGAAAATGTTAATTTTTTAACGAGAGAAAAAAATATGTATGAGAAAACAAGTGCAAGGAAACTATAGAAGAGAAGAGAAGAGAAACTCTGGATTGTATTTTTGTTGTGATGGTTGCGGTAGTTGTTGTTGTTGTTGTTTTGTTGAGACAGTGAAGGCAAGCTTAGTTTTGTTTTTTTGCCACTACAGATTGCGATTTTGCTGGAGATTTTTTCCATTTTGTAAAAGATCATAAAAAATATAAAATATACGTACAATATACCTACATACATACAGGCATAAATAGATTAACACATATTGACATACGATTGTATGCATAAATACTTATGTATGTATATAAAAAAATATGAAAAAAAACACTGTTAATCAAAAGAAAAAAAAAAGACAATCTAAAAATAGCTCAAGAAAGCAACTTGCTGCTGTGTTTGCCTCCGAAGCCAAATGAAGAGATAATACACACAAACACACACACACACGTAGACCCATACTTATGTAAATATAAATTACTTTTGTTTGATTAAGAGTAGATGCGGGCGTGTGTGTGTGCGCGCGATTGAACGTGCTCGAACTGTTCAAAGTGCAGCTTAAAAAAAATTGAAGTCCAACTCAAAAATGCACCACACACTTTCGTCCGCTCTCCACTCCTTCAACGCTCCTTTGCTCTTTTTTTATTTAGCGATATTAGCATTTGTATCAATCAGTGACACTGTTCGCTGAGCTGAGCCCCAAACAGTCGCCCATTGCTGTAGTTGCGTTTGTTGTTTTTGCTATTTTTTCAAAACAGACTTTACTTCTACTGCTATCTCGCTCCGGCGTTCGTCGTTTGAGGCACTTTTTCTAGGTTTTTATTTTTTCTTCACTTTTGTTTTTTGTTTTTGTTGTATTTTTTTGTTATTGAGTTATTTTTAGAACTACAATTTTTTTGTAATTTGTTTATTTTTAGTTACAAACAAAAACGTTGGTTGCGTTGCAATTTTTTAGTTCTCTCTCTCTCTCTCTCTCTCTCTCTCTCTTTTTTCAATAACTTTGTTTGAGTGAGCGAGCACGTTCTCAAAGAAGAGGATCACTCGGAGAAACGAGTGTAACAGCACAGATCGTGATGAGTGGGAACGTACAGTGGTACTGATTGCGCATTTAAATGACAAATTAAATTGAATTAAAAATTGTTTTCCACAAAAATTAGAAAATAAGTGCCTTTTTTTTATTGTTAGATTTTATTTAAAAGCTTCTCTTGCAACAAAATAATCTCTCAACCCACAAAAACGAACAGTTTTAATTTACAACATAATCATTAAATAACTATAAATAATTCTGTTGAGAAAGAAGAGTTCTTTTGGGGTATTTCTTTAGCAGGAATTCATACTCATCCAACAGGAAATGACATTTTTCTCATCAAAATCTCAATAATAATACGTTAAACAAAGTCGAATACAGCTTTCAGAGCTGTCGAGTCGAATACCAAAGATCTTGATTGAATCCGAAAATAGCTCTAGATGTAATAAAAACAGCGCCGATTGTTAACTAATCTTTAAAGCTTCCGATCATAAAAAACGCCGATCTTGGTGCAGTCTTTGAAAATCCTTGATTGAAACTCTTCACGGTATTCTTAGTTTGAGTTTGGTCTTTAATTTTGGCACAACAATTCAATGGTATAATAATTATAAGGATTAACCAAGACTTCCTTAAAGTTTAAAATGTTTATATAAATGTTATCATTTTGTTTGTTTGCAAAAGCTTATAAAATTAAAGTTAAATGTTTTTTATTGATTCAATATAAATATTTATAGTACAATATATGTATATAAACTGATTAACTATGATCAGTTTGTGGCGTCGCATTAACATACGGGTACATATATTTTATTTAAAAAGATTATTCCATGGCCTGATTTTTTATTCAATCATTTCGTTATTTTCGAGGCTGCACTGTATTTTGATTACTTTTTGTTTGACGTTACATTCCAACAACGCCAACAACACGATGGAGAGGATGTATTTGTGTGTGTGTGTCTTTGTTTGTAGGAGTTTGTTTCTGTGTTTTTAATGTGCCTGCATTTTGAATGGAATGCATTTGCTTTTTTTTTTGGCAATTTTGTTTTTGACATTTTATTTGTACACAATCTTTTCAGGTTGATACGAGATACTTGATTTCAGACTTGTTGTTGTTGTTTAAAATATTATTAACCATGAGCATGCTCATGGTGTGCGCCAAATGCTCCTTAAGTGCTTAATTTGGTTGCTTTCGTTGAGTGTTAATTTAATCATGGGACATTTTTTTTTTTTCTTTTCAAAATTTACGAAATTAAACAATCTCATGTATTAATAGATTTTCAGAGAAAACACGTTTCGATTAAAAAATATGGGAGTATATTTTTTTCCCTAATCTTTTTGTCTTTGCAGCACACGATAATAGACAGAAGGCGAATGCAGTGCAGCGTGGCATATCGAAAATATTTATGCAGATGCCACGAACTTGAATAGAATATTATGCGATATACGAAGTCAAATCAAAAGTCTGGATCAAATAATATGCGGATTTTTAAAATCTGTTGATCCAGTTTTGATTGAGAGCTCAAAAGAGTTATTTTTATTCTATTGACATATTTTAAAAGGCAATGTTTTTGTTAATACATTTTATAAAAACTTTATTAAAAATTAAACAGAAAAAAAATTAAATAGATAGAAAAAAAAATATAAAAAATATATGTATTTAAATAGTATTTATTTTTTGGCATTAATTGAAAATTTTTAATGATTTCGCCGCTACGGGCCGTTCGACTCCGTTTCATTGCTCCATTATTCGGTTTCATTCGGTTTTCTCCTTTTTTTTTTTTGATCATGACTTGCTTTTGATTTAATTTTTCCTCACGTTCTCACGTCACTTACATACGTTGATGTCTGTAATTCCTTTGTTTTTTTGTTTGCCTGTGATTTTTGCATTTTATTTTTTGCTTTTGTTTTGGTGATTAAAAGTTATTTTTAAACACGAATTTTTTAATATTATTTTTTAACTTTTTTCAATGGTTTCCTGATTATCTTGAGTTTTTTATTTGCTATTTTATATTTTTTTTTGTCGCTTTTTGCTTAAATAAGTTGTTTTTTTTGCATTCAATTAAGATTTTGTTAAACGATTCAAAACAAATAAATTTATTGTTCAGTTGCGACTGACAGTTTTTGTTTTTAGAACTAGGTACTAACGTTATTTTCGACAGTGGCAAACGGTCCACTGATGGTATATAAATCATACATAGATATATGTAATATATAATTTTTTTTCTAAATTTTTTGATTACTTTTGGTGCGCATATTTTTTCTTAAAATGCATTTAAAAATAAACTAAATTTTTATTGACATGAAAGAATGTGGCTTACTTCAGCTTCAACAACGAGTAGTGACGGCTAAATGAACTGAACTAGTAACAACTAGTAACAACTGAAACTAGTAGGCGTTAAGCAGCAACGAGTAAAATAGCCTAAAAAAAGAGTAATAAAATTTTAACAAATATATCTGTTTCAATACAGTAAAAACAAATTTTATACCAAGATTGTTAATGAGATCGTGGATGATGACCACAATAACCATGAAAAAGCTATTTTTATCCCAAAAAGAGAAGACAACAACGAAATAACGGACCGGAATTTAACGAGAAGATCATCAATAAATCTTTAGTGCTCTTTTAACCTCTTTTAAAATCTTTACAACTGTTTTTTTCCTTCCTAAACCTGCACCCTGCTCTTCTTCTTCTCTCCCTTTTACTCGAATATAGTAAACACCTTAAAATAAAATTATGGTAGGTCAATCCTCAAGAAAGAACCAGTTAATGCTCGTAAATTATCCAAAATAAACATCAACCATTAACCATCCATCCATCCATCCATCAGTCATGCAGTAATGATGCGCCGTAATGGTCACAACCGGCCAACTTTTACTTTCATTCGATTCAGTTGGTGCCAAAAATGTACAAGACCATTTTGAGGCTGGAAAAAAGTTGCAAAGTTGCATCGTTGAGTTCTTTGTTGTTGCTGGTGGTTTATAGTTGGTAGTTGTTGATTTAATAAAATGAAAGCGAAATGTTGACTGAACTCGTCATTGTTTTAGAGAGCTGCTGCTGCTGCTGCTGCTGCTGCTGCATTGGCCTCTATTGTTGGCAACAACCTTTGCTTTGGCACACAAAAGTATGCCACATCGTTGGCACATTGTATACTTAAGTGTGTAAACATGGACATGAACACGGAGTCCAGTTAAGTCTAACCGATTAAACGACGCATGGATTCGCGTCGCGGATCAAAAGAAATATAGTTTAAGAGTAATAATGAGAGGAATTTGGAGAAGTTATTTGGTTGATGATGCAGGAAAATTTACAATATTATTACGAATTTTATATACTACTTAATTCCAAACTTGTCGATATTCCGAAAACTTCTCCGAAATTTTAATAGCTCCTTGATAGTTCAGAATTCTGATAATTTTTAAAACGCAAGAAAAAATATAAAAATTATATAAAACTACTGATTATTTTATCAATTTATATTCATTAGTTTTTAATATTAACGAGGAATATATTGATATTTCTTTTGAAAACGATTTTTGTTGTTTTTGGTTCTATTGAAAACCTAAAAAAATGTGAAAATATTTTAAAAATGTTATAATTTCGGTTACAGCAATGAAATATGTTGACGAAAATATGCAACAACAACAACAACAATGCAACAAAAACACTAACATCAGCAGTCCGCAACGTCAGCAAAATCCATCAGCTGCAAAAACGCTTGCAAAACTCATGAGAGTGATTTTGTTGTTGTTGTTGTGTGTCGCGTTTGATCTTATTTTTATTTTTTTTATTATTTCTTTTGCTACCGTTGATCTTGTTTCTGTTGTTGTTGTTGCTGTTGTTGTTGTTGCTGCTGTTGATTTGGTTTGTTATTATTTTATTATAATTTCTTGTATTGTTTGTGTCATTTTTTTCGATCTTCAGTCGTTTGTGTGTGTGTGTTTGTCTGAGTATTTGTTATCTTAGTTCATCTTTGTATTTGTTGTTGGTTTTTGTTGTAGTTTTGCACTTTATAAAAACCGGGTTTTTCTATTTATAGATTGAGGGAAATACTCAAATGCTCGAACCAACCAACCAACCGACCACACTAACACTACGCAGCTCCAAAAAAACAAACACACTCAAACACTCACGAACTCCAAAGCTGTTCGAACGTATGTGTGTCTTACACACGAACGTACTCACGCCACCGGCAACAATTCAATAAACCGGCCGCCTGCCATAACCGCAATCATAGCGCTCTTATATCCACCCTCTCGTGTCCCACTTCTCCGTTCGCACACATCAGAAACACACTCACTGAGGGCTCACACCAACCAACAGTCGAAGCGTGTGAGCATGAAAAGATAGATTTCTTTCATTTTAATACTCACGAAAATACAATAATAAAGAAACCACACAAAAAGAGACAAAGAAACAACAACAAAAAACAACAACAACAGTGTTTAGAGAGAAGCTTAGAAAGAGCAAATTATGATCTCAGAGTTTAATAAATAGAGTCTTCTCTGCTAAGCAGCGTTGCCAGATGGACGAAGCCATCGTCGCTTGTATGTTTTCTAAGTCTAAGGCGATTTGGCGGATTATCACAATGCCGAAAATTTATGACTTGTGAAATTTTCCTCCAGAAACAAACAGTTCTTTAAAGAAAATTCTGCGCAGATTCCAAGGATAGTATTGGTTTTTTTTATCAGCTTTAGTTTTCGAGATATTTCCTTCGAGATAAAAATAGCTAACCGTAACTCCTCCATTTTTATTTTATTGTATAAAAATTAGGTCATTTACAGAGAATTACAGGAGAATTACAGGTAATTTCCCAACAAACCTTTCAAGATTAATTTTGTTAAAATCGTTTGGGAACTGCATGTGTTTTTTTTTTTGGAAAAAAATTAAACCTTTACATGTAAGAAACAAATAAAATTTACAATTTTTACCCTATATGTATTTCATAATATATGTATATGTGCAGATTTATTCGTAAAGATTCCGTCTAAAAATAGGGAATGATCAGTCCATGTCTGGTATTACAAGTATTACGATAAATCAAGTGGGACGATAACTCTACGCAGAAATTTATTAGAGAATACATATACTAATTTTCTTCTTGGAGTATTTTTTTGTAAACTTGTGTTGTGTTATTACATATATTTCATAAAAACTTCTTAGCAGTTTTGTAACAATTTCAATTTTTGTCACAAAATGGTTTTTTTTTTGTTTTACCGAAATGATGATTTTGAAAAGAGTTTTGGACGGCTTGGTTTTTTGTATGGCAACCCCGCTGCTAAGTTAAGGGCCATTTGCTCTTTACTCTTGTTCTCTTCTCAAAAACTAAAGTTTAATTTCGAACTAAACTCGTCTAACACTGGCTTCATAATACGTGTGTGTGAGAGAGAGAGAGAGGGAGAGCACATGTTTAGGTATTTCGTTTTTCTCTTGTGTTTTTCAAACGTTTCTCTAACTATGTTTACATAATTTTTTTTTAATACACACGTAGAGGTGATACACTCTACAAATATTTATCTGCAAAATTTTCCACAAATTATTATCACACTTTTTTTTTATTTATAAAAAAATTAATTCAATTATAATAGTTTCAAATGAAATTTGCCAAGCAAAATATAAAATATATGCCGATTCTTACTAAAACATTAAAAAAGAACAAAATTAAAAGTGAATACAATGACAATGCGAACTTGGTGAAGTTGGCAACACCGAAACCACTATCATCACATCGTACAAGTAAATTACTTCTAGCAGTTGGAGACTTCAGACAGCCCGGCAGACGATGCTGTTGATGAAAAGTTAATAAATGTTGAAATGTTGAAGCTTAAATTACAAAAAAGTGGACTGAAAATGAGAAGAAAGGCAGGACACTAATAAATTTTCTATGTATTGTAGATATAATATATAGAGATATGGCTTAAAATCTCTTTTTGATTTATGCGTCATAAAACAACCGGTATTTTCGTTTTCAATTTTGATCGCAATCGGGCTGATCAACTGATTTGGAGTGAGTACAGCCAGACTTCATCGCCGGTACCTGCGAACTGACCATAACTGCTTTGCTGCGAAAATACGTGTTCGTCAAGAGCTACTATTCTTTTTCATTTATTATTTAATTTAAATTTAAAGCATTTTCTCCTCCTTCTTTGGGTTACCTGGTAACCTTTCCCGCTCGCTTTTGGTCTCACTCTGGCGTGGTGGTCTCACTCAGAATAAATCCCATATTTTTGACCGCACGATAATGAAACCAGGCCCGCTGATTATTTTATCCAATTGGATAAGCATTTAACTACATATTTTTTTGTTTAATGACATTTTAATTAATGCCAGATTTTGATTTAAAAAATTATCAAGAGAACAAGCACATTCTCGTCGGTGGCGACGAGTGTGGTTAACAAGCATTTAAGCAGGAACAAAGAATATTAAAAGCAAGCGAAAAAAAAAAACAAAGCAGCGACAAACGAAGCAACCAATAAACCAATAAACTTGGTTTATGGGAAGCTCATTAATTAAGCGCCGCGATGAAAAAGGATTCATTGTAGTCTCCTTTCTGGTTTTCTTCCTCCTCGAGCTTCTGCGAAAACAGAGCTTATGTCGAGACGTCGTCCCTGAACTTCACACAACCGCAACACCGATAAAAGCAACAACAACAACAACAAACAACGAAGATAACAAAAAAGAAGATTACCATGAAAATACTGTATCATAAAGATAAAAGTATTATAACAAAACAAAAAATCATCATCAAAAAGAAAATCAAAATAATAACGATCTTGACAGAAAAAAAACGATAAAAATCCTTTCTAAAAATATAACAACAATAACCATAAAAATATCCAAAAATCGTACAATAATAAACTTTTCGAAGGAATCTCGTTGTTACTCAATATGATCAATACGGACGGGCAGGGTGGCCAACGTCATTGAATACATAATTTAAAATTTGAGTTATTGACAGATAATAAATGAGAAAATTAGAAAATAAGAGAAAAATTGAAATTATTGTTGGCGAAAAAGTATTTATTGTAAAAAAAAAAACATGTAAGTATATGTATTTTGTTTTTAAAATTAATAGCATTATTCGGGAACACACACGTGTGGAAAACGCATGGTTTTTTTGGGGTTATCCTTTTTTTACACGACTTTCGTTGGAACGAAACTTCGTTCCAAAGTTTTCAAAAAATTACGATTTTTTTTTTTTAAATATTCCAAAAAAAGCATATAAAAATCTTAGCAACATATTTTTCTTAAATAATGGATGGCATGAAGTTAGGTACAGTTTGATAACAATTTACAAAATTCCACAAATTTGGAGTGTAGAGAAAAAAAACGTACATACGCTCACGACAAATGACAGCAAAAAGGCAAAGGCACAGACCGTGACAACAACAACAACACCGGCAACTGAATTGTTTCGAATTCACCCACTGAGCGCCACCAACACGAAGCAACAGACAAACATACACACATGCAAACACACAATAAAAACCTACTAACACTACTACCACAACAACAACACCAATAACAACAACCACAACTGACAGCGTAGCGCGTTGCGATCACTGAGCGCTAAACGCTGCTGCTTCTTATTGACTGAAGCGCGACAGCGCCCTCACTCACGGCTTCAAGGCCATTTAAAAATAATTTCATCTAAAAATAGAAAGCAGAGCAGCGACGTTGACGTTGAGAAATAATGATGTAGAAAAAAAACGGCAAAAGACGAAGAAGAAGAAGTAGAAACAGCAACGAAATAAGCAAACGTCACATACGACCGAACGACCGAACAACCCAACCAACGCTACAACCAACTTTTACACTAAACGATCAACATACTTTAAAACAAACAACGAAATAAACAATGAATAAATATGTGTATTGTTCGAGTTGTTATTGATGGTTGTTACTATTGTTGCTGTTGTTGTTGTCATTGTTATACCGTTTCGCTGCTGGTTGGGATCGTGCTTCGCTGCTTACTTGTTGTGAATTCTTTAGTCGGCGACGGCGGCGGCGGCGGTATCTCGCGAACAAGATCGCATAAACGAAATAATTTATTAAATGAAATGAAGCAAAGCCAGCGAAACTAATGAAATAGCAACAACACGAGCGTAATGAAACGACATCGTTGCCATCACGACACCAGTAGAGCTGAAGCCAAAGTATTTGAATAATGAATACGTTGAATTCTTTAGAAGATTGTATTTCAACATTGTTTTATGCGTGTGTGTGTGTGTTTTTTTGCTGTTTGTACCTCTGTGTGTTTGTGTGTGTATGTGCTGTTCTTTGTCTGTGTGTTTACAAATTTTGTGCTCAGTTTGCTGTTAAGCCATATTTATTTCCATAATTTTTTAAAACTAATTTAATTTTTAACGCTTTCAATAAAGTAGACTCTTTCATCTTCTCTTTTATGTTACGTTTCTTCTTCTTTTTTTTTTTTTTTGCCTAAATCTTCTTCCTGTCCTTCCTTTTTTTAATTTTCTCTTCTTTCGATTTCTACTGTTTCTTTCTTCTTATAACTTATTTTTCTTTCCAGAGCCTTATTTTTCTTCTTCTTCTTCTTTTGATTCTTTTCCATACAGCATTATTTTTTCCATTATTTCTGAATCATCCATTTCTTCTTTAGCAGAATCTAGTCTTTTTCTGCAACTTCTCCGATTAAAATCAGTCGAAATCTTTGTCTAAAAATTGATTACCTTCACAATTGTTTGTCTCTGTCTAGAAGCCAATCAATCGACTTACGCAACCAACTCAGCAGCCAACTTAACTAAACTGACAATTTTAATCAAACTGAAGAGATATCGTTATAAAAGGCAACAGTTTATTGCTAGAACAATGATATTATATGACATAATTTCTCCAACATTGTAGCTGCCAACCAGCGACCAGCTTAACTAACCATAAACAATGTAAAATGACCATAAAAGTTTGTTGCATCATTCATTCTGCATCAGGCTTGCCATTGAAAAGTCATTATATCATAAGAGTATGACGAAACTTTATACTTGAACCTGACAGCAATGGTAACCATGGTACCATGATGTGAAAAGGATAACAAAAATACAAACCGTTATGGGTTGTTCGGCGGTGGCGGTGGGATTGAGGTACAATAAAAACACATTGCATTAACTGTGTTGGACCACTTTGCTGAAGATGAAGAAGAATGAATAGCTGGTTGCACAATAACTATCGTATGATAGAAGATAGAAAAAGTTATGTAATAAGAATAGTGATATATTTCTTAAAAGATTACACTACTTCTTCAGTTCTTCAGTTCTTTTATCTACGCGTTCATTACTCTTCAGTTGTTATTGTTAATTTTCATTCATTGTTTAAATGGACAAGCGTTACGATTGAACAAAGACTGACATCCTAATAAAACTTACTCATTTTATCTTAAAAAATCATGTTCCTATAAAGTCTTCTTTAAAAATTTACTTATTTATGCAGTAAATAAGAAAAAAACTTTAAGTGGTTTTAATAAAAAATTTTTTAATTTAGAAAATTTTTTGAGTGTTTTTCAGTTGAAGAGGCCATAAAATTCCTTACAAAAATGGTCTTCCGCAAAATTTTCAAAACTAGACCGAAACTTATACATACATATGTATGTATGTACATATTTCAATATTCCAGTGTAGCTAGGGCGCGCTATCCTTTTCTATTAATTTATGTACATTTAAATTTTTTCTTTTCTTACCTAATATACACCGTCTATATCGCAGAAATAATATATGCACATATACGCATCTTTCGATTTGTATGGTATTCAGTTTACACGGTATTCAATTTACACGGTATTCAATTTACACGGCTTTCAATTTACGTGGTACTCAATTTACACGGTATTCAATTTACACGGTATTCAATTTACACTATATAATTTACACGGTACTCAATTTACACGGTTTCGCTTTTAATCGGTTTTTAAACAACAAAAAAAAAATTTTTTAATGTTTTGCATTTTTTAAAATAAATCAATCAAAAATCAAATTAAGTCTCTAAAAATTAATGACCCTATCCTTTTTTTTTATTAACTCTTATTACATTTTACACGGTTGTTTTGAACATGTCCTCGACTTTTTTTTATTTTCTTTAAAGCGATTTATACGGTTTGGAGTTTAATTTAAGAGAACCTTTTATTTTATACAAATTGTGTGTCTCGTTTTGTACGTCTCTGTTTTGCACGATTTGTCCTGAAACGTATGTACATACATATGTATCTACCGTATAAATAGAGGAATAGGTGGGTATGTATTGAATAATTAGCAAATGACATTTTTTCCAAAAATAGATATTTCAATATTTCGCGACAAAATTTATTTTATCATGCATTCAATGATAAACAACAACAACAACAACAAATAACAGTAACGATTACAAAAAATATGTTGCCAAACAAAAGCTCTAGGAAAAAGCAAACAAATTCCAATCGTTTTAAAAATTAAGGAAAATAAGAAAATTAAAAAAAACAAACCTAAAAAACAAATACAAATATTGTAAACATTCAGATATTGTCGTTATCGTTGTGATCATACGAGTATGGATATTATTAAAAATCAACAAGAATCGGTCAGTAATTTGTATTGGTTTCATTTACACGCACCCACTTTGTCTCGTATCTCGTATTCTAGCTTTCCAGCTCATTTTCCACCCGCTACACTCTTAGTATTTGATTAGCAAAGGCGAGCTCACATTAGCGTCGGCCCACCCACAGGCGTTCAAATCGCAATGCAATTAAACGGTCAAACGATCCACTGATAAAGCCTCAAATCAAGAAATCAATACTGGCATACTGATCGACCAACAACCCGCCTATACCGGGCTTCAATATACTCAACAATCAAATAATCAATCAACCAACTGATTAAACGATCAACCAACTGGACAACCCCAACTGAGTTGAGTGATCTATCGACTGAACAATCAATCAATGATCACCCAACCAACCAATCAATCGACTCGTTTGTGCTAATTTTTGCGACCATAATCATAATCTACATCGTCATCTACATGTATTGAAATCATCACTAGTATCAATCTCATAACCACCATCATGATTATCGCCATCATCTTACACTTCTTCTTCTGCTGCATTAATAAGTTTCAATTGATTTTTTTTCTCACCAAGTCGTCAACCTCATCGGCATAATCAGAATAATTACTCTGACCACCGCAATTATGAATAATACCACTTTTGATCATTATCTAAATACTCATTATGATATACATGTACGAGTATTTTTTCATAATTAAGCCTGTTTGCTATGAAAAACGATAATTGTTTTGTGCGTTCATCTGAAACGCAATCAAGAGCAGCTTAAGAAAACTGGAGTTACCGGATACCGGATACTGCTAATTGAAATTTAAAACTTGTTAAGAGAAAAAAAGTCTCTTAATTAATCATTCTTAATATTGAATCAATCTCGATAATCGTACATTAATCTTAAAACCGCATAAAATTAACCACAAAATGCCAACGATTCATCATTTCCGCATGCTCATTCATAAAATCACTTTTATTAAAGAAGAAGAGCAGAAAGGGTTGTGGAGGGGGGGGGGGGGGAAGGGGGTAGCAGAGACAAAAACAACCAATAACGCTGATTATCTTTTCTAATAATAGATTAATTTGCAATTAATAACATGTTTTTCTAAATTAATTCTATATAAGTTATTAATGTTTTTAACACCAGAAAGACTAAAATTATTTTGTAGCTATTTTTAGCACAATTACATTTTATCAACATTTTTTTTTAATTTTATCGCCATTTTCAGCATGCTAGCAAAAATCCGAAAATAATCAATTTAATTGTTATCTAAATTGTTTCGAAATATTGTACTCGTATATTAAAAAATTAATTAATTTTCACTGCTTCAGTGTTTTACTGCTTTTTAGGGCAAGTCGTATTTTTAAAATATATTCTATGAATAGAAAAAAACTGATAAATTTATAAACAGTGATGGATGATGACAACGAACAGGTAATACAGACAAAAAAGGAGAAAGGCCATATAAACACTACTGATGTTTAGCAGGTAAAGATTTTCCAAGGAAGAATCCTTTCTTAAATACACACACACACACATTAAAAAACAAAAACCATGACAAAAAAATTCGAAAATAAAAAACCATACCAGAAAAAACTGTGGAAAAACACAAAAAGCAAAAGAGGACACAGAAAGCAATCGCTTGAATGTGTTTTACCTTGAAAATCAGCGTGAATACTTTTTTAGCAATTCCGAAAATGATGACAATGTCCGTGTAAAAGCGGCTGTTGTTGTTCACATTGATCCATACCTGCAAAGAAATCGTAAAGAAGAAGAAGAAGAACAAAAATGAGTTAAGTACTACAGCTTTAACAGAAAAGCAAAAAGCAAAATTGAGTGTAATTCCTAAGAAAAAAAAATTGGTTGCATCATGCGAATGCAATTTTTAAAAAATATTTTTGTTGATAATGCACAGAACATCTTCATGATGATTTAAAAAATTAAAAATTGAGGTGAAAGTAAATTGAAATGAAAGCTCTCTCGCTTTTTTTTCTTAAGAAGAAAGTGTAAGAATTCACAAATCATTATAAAAGTCTTTTATTCATTATCATTGATCATTTTAAGAGCTACGACTAACTGAAGAATTTGAAGAAATTGAAAAGAAAACAAAATAATAAGTAATCATAATAGTTGGGAAGTCTTCATCAACTTTGGGCTTACAAATCCAAGTCATCATTATAAGTCTTTCGGTTTAGAAATCTTATTGATGCATATTGATACTCGTACGTGTTTTTGATCTGATATCTCTAAATTATTAGCTATCGTTTTTAGGCTTGCAATAGCCATTGCTCAGGTAGAGGCAGTTATTATATAACAAGGTTATAAGTCTGCATGAGCCTATGAGCCTAAAACTTGCAATACCTTATAAAATGTATACCCTTTAGGTTTTTATAAAACCTCGTTATGTAATAGATTTAAGACCTCCATTAGCTCAAGGATTGTGTGTCACAATCCATTTTCATCTACTAATGGCCCCTAAACTAATCAATTTATTGGCTCTATATCTTCATGGGCTGATCTTAAGCGTTCAAGGTTTTACAAAGGCTCTCTATAGTTTATGGATCCTAAATTTTTAGCCGCTGATTTTAAGCTTTCAATGCTTTATCTTAAACACCGTCGTTATCTAATGGTTTTTAAGCCTTTATTTAGTATCAGAAATCAAGGCATGTTGATGAATGCCGTTAAAAAGTAAAATTTTTTAAAATTAATGAATTTCGAATTGATTTCAATACAATTTTTCTGCCTCCTTGACTGCAACTTTCATACTTTTACTTAAGTTTAATTAACAAACAAGCGCTAAATGAAAGAAGTGCTATGATACTCGCTAAAATAAAAAAATTTCTGATGTTGTTGTTGGGTTGTTGTTCTGGTTTGAGGATTTATTGTTTGTTTTGAGTTCTTGTTATTTTTGTTATTATATTGTTGATATATTGTCGATATCAACACAATAGAGCTTCTTCTTAGACCAAAAAAAACAACCGAATGACATTCAGCAATTTGTCAACAGCAACACCCAGTATTTAAGCATTGCCAACATCAGTAAATTTTATGAATACCAACTGGCGGCACCACAACAACAACAACCGAATATTGGCAACAAAAATAAGACAGGGGTTCCTCGTAGAGAATGAAGGCGTGGTGTAGGAGAAGGTGGAGGGTAGGGGATGCGAGGAGGAGGTGTATTGGCAAATTGCAATCGAAGTGTAAACTTTTTATTATTATTGATGTCGTTTTGTTTTATCTTCTTTTGTTTTTTGTTGTTTTAGTAAACAAATCGGCCAATAAAAAACCAATAAATAAAACCGAAAAACATTTAAGGTTTGGCCAAAAAACTTGGCTAATAAAAATACAATATTGAAACGAACAATTATCTTCTTGCTCACAAAATACTCGTACTTGTCTCTTTATTTCTTCATTTTGTCGTCGTGGACACAGCGTCGTGCATCTAATAATAAACAAAAAAAAAATGACTATGTGTGTATGTATTGCGTGTGTCCCGACACCCACCCATCCCGCAGACTCCATGCCACCCACAATCTAACAACCTTATTTCGTGCGGAAAATTCCAATTGTTCGGAATTGTTTTCATACGGATTTAACACGTTCAATATCTTGGAAATGCAATGTACGAGTATCTGTATCAACGTTTTATTAGTTTTTCTCCTTTGTTTATTTGTTGTTTTTTTTTTTAGTGTTTTTTCTCGTTTCAACAACGTGCTTTTTTGCTCATTCATTTTCTCCTTGCATTCTCTCCTTTTATTATCTTTCTCTGTTCAGAAACTTTAAAACACGTCCTATTCTTTTAAGTATATCCATTCGAGACTGACTGATACTCGTTGTGAAAAAGAAAAAGAAAAACAAAATCAAATAAAATATCCATAATTCGACTCTTTTTTTGGAAAAAAGAGAAATATTTCATCACAGACCAAATTTCAAATAGAAATAAAATATTACTCCTGTAGAGTTCTTTAAAAATCAGCTGATATTTGACATAGAAGACGTTGAAAATTAATCGAGAAAGGGCAGAAATTAAAAATACATTACTCTCTCTGACTAAAAACTAAATTTCACATTGACCCAAAAGTCTCAGAATCTATGATTATTGACATTTCTTAGCTAAACTTAGATAGAACGAACATATTAATTCTTGATACGGACACTGATAAGGCCTTTACTAGCTCTTAAAATTCTACCATCAAACATCAAAATTTCTTAATCTCAAGCCTGAGAAACTTCTTAATATGAAACGATTCCTGAAGGACCCGAATACGTGTGACTTGCAACCAAAACACAATGTTATACGATTGGAATTTAATTTGACAGAGCCCCGTTAATTAAATTTTGACTTACCGACGAGCGAAGTGTCAAATGTCAAAGGTTGCCTTGTCACTTTTATGTATTGTACAAATTTATCTCTGAAATGTACATAACTCTTTCACGTACTTTTACGTTGTTCATTCAATTAAATTCTATACAAAACGATAAGAAAAAGCTTTCTCGATTCCCATTCATAATTACTAAGGGCGAAACTTCATTTGAAAACAATTAAATAAAATGTTTTATTAAGTGACGCGCCGGCAACAAGCGTGTTGTTGGTTGGTTGACCAACAATTAAATTAGTGTGTGTGTGTGAACAATTTTGTTCGAAATTTTATCGGACGCATGAGTACATTGTAAAACAGATGTAAATATATGGAGATATGCACATATTGTACAATAGTGCGAATTATTCGAGAATGGGATGAAAAGTTTTCTGTTTTTCCAGAAGCATACGTTTTTGGAATCGCTTTTGTTCCGGGATCAACGAATAATCTTTGGATTGAAATTTAACATGCATGAGTCTCACCTGGCTAAATCTAAGGATACTGACAAATATTGTAAATTGAAAAGGGCCATTTCATAGCGTAAATTGTATTCATTGGACATATGAAATACAAGTATGTACGTATTGAAGAATTAAGTCTGTCTAAACTTGGCAGGGAAAATTGCTCTTCTTGCGACGAGGAAGTGCTTAAGCAAGAAGCTTTTCAGCTCACCTTAACAAGTACTCGTACAATATTGCATGTATGTACATATGTACATGCATATCACGTATCTATTTAGGAGTAACATTTTCGGCACAGAGCTTTTTTAAATGACCAACCATTGAATTATTTGCAGATTCTCGTGTTTGCTTCCACTATCGATCATTTAATTCAATTAAATGCGGACTAGTAGTTATAGCATTAAATTTAAACACCCATTTCATTAAATTCTTTAAAATCATTGAATATAATTAAAAAGTTATTAGTTTAATAATTTATTGCCATAGAGAAAATATACTGATTATAATTGAATACCACTATTTTCAGTTAATAATAAATAATCAACTAAATGCAAGAGAAAAATAGCTATAAATAAATGTTATGGGAACATTTCATTCATACATTTTTGCATTTATTGCATTTGCATTTCATGTCTTTCTTTTTACCCACGCCCCCAATGATTTGGAACCCCACCAAAATTAAAAGCTATATAGGTACGCCACTGTATTACAGTGTAGTATTCACTGAAGTAAAGCAACAACTAACGTTAAAACAAATCACAAGGATAAGGATACTAATCGATTAAAGGAGTGTTGGAAGACGGACAACGTCCCTCTTATTCGTACACGAGGGAGAGCATAGCAATCTCCGGATGTTATCGACAAATTATGAATGAATTATGTATGAGGAAATTAGTGAAATTTGTGGCAATATTATTGGGGCGAAATTGCAGAGCAGAATGAGTTTAGGAACTCAAATAACCTCAAGGTGTAAAAGTAGGAAGTGATAGAGAACGACTAAGAAGTGAGTTTAAGGATAAATACTAACAAAAATACTAATACAAAATAGCAATATAATCCTAGAAGAGAAAATAGTAGATAATCATAGAATATTTAAGACTTTATGATACATACAAAGCTTGCAATTGACATTGAGCTCATTGAATTACAATATATTTGTACATGAAGATAAGGCTTGGAGAAGGACAAAGGCTTGTACGAGGATGATGATTTAATTGAGAATAATAACAATACCAATCAAACTGAATAAAACAATTTAAAGTTTTCGTGTAAATATCCATTCTTAATTCTTCTACTTTTTCATTAAGACTTGCTGAACAGATTTCGAATGGAAATGGCCTTTCACCCTTATAACGCCAATTATAATCTCAAGAGTCAATTTATATACTTTTAATTTAAAATTTTATTACTTTTAGGATGTCTGAAATGAATCCAATGGTTTAACATTTAACAGGTTGGAAACAAAAACTAGGTTTTCAACAAACCGTCTTGGATACGAAAAATCGATTCCAAGTAAGATATCCGTGTGTAGTAGAAGAAGAAGAAGAACGCAAAAGTTTGCGTTGTGTTTGAGGGAAAACTTTTGAACATGAAAAGTTGAAAACTACACGAAGTTTAGTTCTAAATTTTACACTTATTCGACTTGACTTCAGTGAATACTCGTAAGCGAATATTCCTAGAAAGAACGTTGTTATCAACACCGAAAACTTCGCCTGAATCGAAAGGTAAACACAAAACTGTTCTTAGCTATACGTAAATAACTGCAATAAAATCTTTGTAAAAATAATATTATCCAATATAAACTGATATTTTAAACCATTAGCAATTAAAAAAAATTTTTTTCTTGAAAAGAAAAATTTCGCAATTATTAACGAAGTTTCACTCACGCTGTTTTAAACTTTTTTAGATGTATAAATTGGTATTTTTCATTTGACAAATACCATAATTCGTATGAAAAGCAACAATAACAGCAACAACAACAGTTTGAGCGCAATAAAATCTTTGTAATGCATCTATTCGAAAATTGGTATTACCTTCATACGCACACTCTTAGAATAAGTTTTTAATTTTTTTTTTGCTCCACCTTTTGTATTTATGTATGTATTTGGCATTTTTTAAAAATGTAATTAGCAATATGCTGAGAAGTCACACGGCTTAACTGTGTTAACGCTTTGGTACTAAATTCGTTCGGAGCGAATCGTTGAAGTGGAAATATAAAAAATTTTTAATTTTTTTCTGTGTTTTTTGCTTAATATTATTTTTTCATGGAATGGTCAAAATTAATTGAAATAAATCATGACAGCTCTAGATAAAACGGGAGGTTTTTGTGTTAAATCGAAAAAAAAACCTACGAAACAAATTATCAATTAATGGCTTTCGAAAAGTATTATTCATTAATTAGCTGGCTTAAAATTATTACTTGTATATAAAACTGGCAAAAATTTGAATTTAATTTTTTCTTTGATAAACTTTGAGCAAAACTTATTAAACACACGATAAGAATCAAAGCATTATTAAATTAATTATGTTATTATTGGATGTATTTAAATGTAGAAATAATATGTTATTTTTGATAACGAATTGTAACAGAAAGATTATAAATAAAATTTAGATATAACGCGATGGAAAGTTTTTAACGAATCTCGGGAAATAAAAACAATTTGCAAAATTTTCAAAAAATAAAATTATCTAAACAGTGATTAAAGCATTAAATAAAAGAAATGTAATCAAATAATTAAAAAAGAAAATATTTGAATTTTTAAATTCTTTTTTTGATTTATTTATTTCATTTTTGTACATTAATTTAAAAGATTCGTTTATAATAGTGTTCTTCCTACTGAATATTTTATATTAATTGAATTGTAAAATTACGCGTTTTGCATTTACATTTTGTTTATTAGCGAAAATTTAAGTGAAAAGATTCATTAAAATTTTGGCAAAAATATTCTCTTTCTTTGACATTTCGAACCAAAGCACTATACATTTCTTGCCGCATAAATCAGATCAGTATAATAATTTAACTGTGTATATGTGTCTATTTTTACATACCAACAAACAATTAAGAATAGGTTAAGCCTGAAAAATTCATTCTATTTGCATTTTCATTTTTCTATTTTGTATACGATAATTATTTCCGCACTGTCTTTTATGCGGCTATCGATGGCTAGTGGCGCCATTGTGGCGGCACCAGTTGTCTTTCATAGTTCTTTTTAATATAGACTTATGTATCTACTATATATGTACATGTATAAAGAAGATTTCTGTGTATGTTAATAATAATAAAAAGAATTGCTAGCAATATAAACATTTGAAGTAAAGGCTTTACGATTTTATACTAATCTGTTTATAGATTTGTAACGAGTATAAAAAAAATACTTTATCCAAAGTATACACTTCACGAAGCGTACAGGTTTGTGTATCCGATAACATTTTTTGTGACATTATTTTCTTCAATTAAGTCAAAAGACTATTAAAAACATATAAAATTATAATAAATTAATATTATTGTTTAGAACAAATTATAAATTTAATTATTTTTTAGTTAATAATTGCTTTCATAATAAATTTAAGCGTAGACATAAACCATTATGAAAGTTAATTAAATCACACTCGTTGCATTTACGTTAGTAATGCTTGCTATTTTTATGCTAAGAAAAGGAGATGGTTTTAATTGCACCGATTATAAAATAAAATTGAAATAAAATTTTTCAAAGAATTTTAAAAAAATTTAGAAAAAGCCAGAGACGCTCTGAGTACCATTTTATCACATCAATTAGAGGGGAAAATCTCGAGGAGAAGGATTGCTTGAATATACTCCTTTTTATTTATTAAAAGTATCCTTTCCTTCTGAGTATTCCCTGCTTCTTCTTCTTCTTCTTCTTCTTCTTCTTCCCTGCTTCTTCTCCCTCTTTCTCTCTATTTTTCTTTATCTATCTCTCTCCCTTCCTTTTTCTTTTTCTGAGTCTTTAGGTCTTGGTTAAGGAGACTTTATTGCGAGAAGAATAATTTAACTGAAAGAAACTTTTTAGATTAACTGAAATTTGTTAAAGCTTTTATATAATCCCTTAAATTTTACGTTTTATACAAATGAAGGCAATTTATTTTTTTTCAAAACTTAAAAAAGAAATTAATACGATAGTTTAATAATTATGGAGAAAGCGCCTTTGAAAGAAAATCTGAATGTTGATAACATGCCGCCCTGCTGCATGACTTCGAACATGTTTTTTAGCTCTACAAAAGGCTGCAAATAGGAGCTCTCTGAATTCGATTTCGAATAAGGGGGAAAAAAATTCAATTTTATCTGCACGATTCATATTTACAAAAGGCTGAGTTGAGCTGATAAGAAACGATAAGACTGAAAATGCAATACGAGTACTATAGTCTCCATTAAAAGCTTATAATTTTACTATATAAAATAAAATAAATATTGCACAATTAGAGAGAAGAATGCAGTATAGAATTAGAAGACGATTTATAAAAGACAAACTCAGGCAATAATAAAATTATAATGAAAATAATAATCTAAAAACTGCAATGAAATAGAAAAACCCAATAGAAAATTATAAAGATAAGAGAATAATCATATTTTGATATTTTATTAATTGAATCATTACAGTATTAAAAGCCATAGAAAAATCATTTGAAAATTGATCGCTACAATCACAAAAAAAATACTTTAACTTGTAGTAAAAGATATTGTAAGTCTAAAATTTACAATATTAGATATTGTAAATAGTTGTACAGAGACTAACCCTGAACTATCAGTATTAAAAGACACTGTTATAGTAACAGCAACAGTAACAGTATGCTGTAATAGTAACAGCAGCAGTAACAGTATGCTGTAGGAGTAACACTAACACGTAGTTTAAAAGGGGCAGTTGCTTTTACAATCAAATAGATACAGAAGCTTTAACAGTCAGTGTCGTCGCATTAATATGTACCTTAATTACAGTAAATGATAATAAATTATAAGAGTGCCGTTGTGTTATATAAGTTTGCTAATTAAGCTGTAAACGAGATTATGTATGTACATAATTTACCGACCGGTTTCTTAAATCGTTAGGATAAATCTGTTAATAATTTTTGCCTGCATAATAAAGTACATAATTAAATAATTTTTTAAATATTAATTATTTTTCTTCAATTCTTTCAGTTCATTGCGCTTTTATTCATTTGGTATTTCTGTTATTGCAGTCTATCTGATATTTAAATATTTTAAACGCTGTTAATCATTTAAACTCTAATTTATGCCAATTTTAAAAATTTCATTTCACGGCAAGTCTACACGTGGTGGCTTTAAAAAATTCACTAGTTTTTAGCAAAATGTATGGACTTCTCTACTTGTAGTATTTTTAAACACATTTCATCCAATTTAAAAATTCGCGTGAAATAGGTTCGAACTCATTTCTCTGTAATTTGGCAACAATCGGGACGATATTTGAGACCAAGATAGACTTTTAAGGGGAGATCTTGAATACAAAACAGGCTCTTTAAGTTGAGACAAAATTTAATAGACGAGATGACAGTTCTAGACGACTTAGACTCTTTCAGACGAGACAATATCCCGAAACGAAATAGGCTTTATCAGTCCACACGAAATCCGAGAACGCAGCAGGTTTTATCAGTAGAGACAAGGTCAAGGAGACGAGACAGACCTTTTTTCACCGTCACTA
Organism: Conops quadrifasciatus; assembly: GCA_949752815.1. NCBI lineage: Eukaryota > Metazoa > Arthropoda > Insecta > Diptera > Conopidae > Conops > Conops quadrifasciatus. The sequence goes on from OX457079.1 coordinate 3,267,119, forward strand.
GATCCCGAGACGAAACAGATTTCTTCAATCGAAGCGAGATTCGTTCCCAAAAACTAGTTCCAAACAACGAGTGTATTAGTAATTAGAGGCCAAGAATTAAGGAGTTATAGACTTGGACTAGACCTATAGAATTATTCCACCGATATGTCTCTGGAGTAGGTTTCTACGAGTACTAACTTTTCTTTCGGTAATTCTTTTTTTCATGCGTAAATTGACATTTATTAATTTATTCATTTAAAACTGAACCATTAAGACTTTGTAGTTTATACTAAATAACAACTGAGATAAGATAATTTGTTATTTCTAAAAATTTTCTCATTTCTAAAAATATTTCTAAAAACAAATTTAATATTTGTTTGTTTGTTTAGTTAAATAAACAGATTCAGATAAGATAAAAACTGAAACAAGTTAATAATTTTCGGCATGAGTAAAAATTGATAACACAACTTTATTTAAAATTTGTGTTAAAAATAGTATTTGGATCATACCAGTAGCGTATATGTACATATACATATACTTAATTTTGGGGGGGGGGGGGCTTCCAAATTCTTAGGGGCGGTTGGGATCCAAAGTCATCTCAACATCAAGAAAACGTTTGATGTTTGTATAATTAAAAGAAATACTCCCTTCTCCTGATCCCTTCGAGTGTAGGGTGTAGGGTAAAAATAATATACTATTTATAAATAGTATACAACATATTTTAAACCTATAAAAATTTTATCTGGATTATATCGAGGGCAATGTTATTTTTAATTATTTTTTCTTAAAAGCACGTTTTTTTTTTGTTTTTTTCAATGTTCATATGATTTTTTGGCAACTTTAATGTGATAAAATGATAAAATAATTAAAGTTTAATTGATTAATTTGCTATCAGTTAATAATTTGCCTTAATCAATAGTTTTTGTGGTCAATGAAATAAAATGAAAACTCAGCAACAACATCCGCAGCGAAACCTCTTTCGAGGCTCTTAAAAACAGTTTACTTATAATAAAATCATTAAATCATTTAGAAAACATTATGAAATGGAAACTGTTAAAAGATAATACAAAAACAAAAAAGACGAGTATTTCTAAGTGGACGTTATTAAGTGGTAAGTGGTAAGTCATTAAATGAGAAACTGTAGCCAAGTTTGTAAAGAGCTCTCATGAAAATGGGATCATTTAAAAAGTTATAAAGTCATAGAAAGTTTGAAAGAAAAAAAAGTTAAAGTGAAGGAAAAAAGGACATGTAGACAACAACCAACACACACACACACACACACACACAGTTCAAATACATGCAACACTATTGCTTCTGTGTTACTTTTAACTAAATAAAGCGTGTGATGTTGGCCAAGACAATTAAACTAAATTAAATTTCGACAGCTGTCAAAATGGAAAATGATCCCTAAAAAAATACCTGGCGCAAAAATTCCAAAGCAATGAGCAGTGACAAAGCAAAAACTTTGACATGTTTTTGTCAAATTTTTTCCGAAAAAACTTGCACAAAACAATTTACACAAATAAATTCTACAAGTTCTTTAAATTTCTTTCTTATTCCTTGAATTCTTTTTCTCATCCTTTGGAATTTTCTAATTGTCCATAATTATCCAAAATAATTCCTAACGATCGGTATCCAAAATTGTATACTTTCCTTCTCTTTACACAGTTCCTATTTTACAGTTTCATTGCCCATAATTTTTTTGGCAAAATTTTATTACCTCAATTTCAGTCAGTTTTTGTTTTTTATCTTTCCCTCCTCCTCCCTCCCTCGCCCTCTTGAGGGAGAGACTTGTACTCTTTGTCTTTCAGAAATCGAGCTTAATCCTTTTTTGAGTTGTTGAGGATAATATTCTCTTCATGGGCATTGTAATTGTAATTGTCCGATATTATACAGTCAATTTTTTTGTTTATTCTGTAAACAAAGCGCCCTTCTGGCGTTTCTCCATATTTCAGTCATAACTCAAGGAATCATTATTGTTATTAATTTGTTTACATTTACATTTGTTACATTGTTTACATTAATTATTGTTTGCGCTTGTTCTTGGGGTAGCTTTTGTTGATAGTCATAAAAAAATTATTGCTTATATTGCTTTTATGCATACAAATGAAACAACGCATACCTTGATTTTCGTCCTTGAAAAGTTACAAGAATATACAGAACGTTGTTAAGATCTTCTAAAAATGTTATGGTATGCATATGTGTGTACATATATAATATAAACGCCCTATTTTCTTGTCAGCGTAATGATCTTTAGAAAAGATCGATCACTCTGTCCATATCGTCGTCTCTCAGATAATTTAAGTTACAGTCGCTTTCAAGAGACTTTAAGCGACCTTCAAAGAGTCTCTTTAAAAAGTGTCTCTGGTCTGATCAAAGAGACCCAAGAAGATCATATCCTCTAAAACGATAAAATTCGATGCACTTTAGCATGTTTGGTTGTTTTGTATTTGTAAATGTTTGGTTGTTTTTGTTGAGGTTTCATATTCACGAGGCCAAAGATATCATTTCGGCGGAAGCTTCTAGTTCAAAACCATATAAAAGCTGCTCTAAAAGAGAAGACCGTTTGAAGCTTCAGCTTTTTTGAATTAAGCCGTGTTAAAAGGACCCTCCATCGCCCAAAATTCTATTGACTTTATTATGATTTTTAGGATTTTGTTGTTGAATCAAAGTATCGTTGAGTCGTCTGATAGTTTATGTGTTAAGAGAGCCAAAATGAAATAAAACTTGCTAAAACTGACTTAAATTACTAAATGCCGCTCCAGATCAATCGATAAAATAGTTATTTATTTAAGATTTCAATAATTTTTAACGTATCGTATTTAACAATAATTTTATAGTTTTATAGCATTTTAATAAACATTTATGTCAATATCTACCGTTGTTTTCTTTTTGCTTTATTTGCTTTTTCTTCTTTAATATGCCATTAAATTTTTAATGAGACTGTGCCAAATTTTCGATGGTGCCAACCTGTTGAAAGTTAGCGTAAACAATTTCAGATTTATTTTTAAAATGTTCACAACAACATTTTGCAAAATTATGCGCATAAACAAAGTAGTCTAACAACAAATTTGTTGAATTTTTTTTTTAAAATTAAACAAAACTTAGTTGTTTTAGACATTTTTTTTATGTGTTTTATTTCTTGCTCTCAAAATCTCTTACTATTTTTATTTTAAATCAAAACTGAAAACGTAAAATATTCAAATTTTCGAAACGAATAAGCTTCGTCGTGAAGGCGGTCGCGTAGCGACGGCAAAAGCAGCGCCGGTTGAGTAAAATTGAAATTCACAAAAGGAAATTGAGAACGAATAAATAATGAAATGAAATGAAAAATGAATAAAAAGATCGCGTAGTATTATCGTATATTTAAAACAAGTGGAAAATTATTCAAATAAAAACATTCCACGGTATAAAATGAGTGAGGAATCGTTGTTTATTTTTCGTATAAACACATTTTGTTAAAAATGACGCTAATTTTTTTTTTTTTTAACTTTTTGATGGTCGGAATGATGGATGGATAGAAATGAAAAGGAAATATTATTATTATTATGAGATATTTTATTAATTTTTTTTTTGTTTTAGTTCTTTTCATTGCACAAACATTGTTAAATTTGTCGAGAGAAATTGAATAGAAATTAAATTGAATTTTAAATCTCTGAAATCGTGTAATTTGAATGCCGTAATATCGCTCGAAATAGGATAATGTTTATATATGTTTACATATTTTTACTAAAAGTTATATACATATAATACTCGTATACTACATACAAAAAACTTACAATAATCATAAACAGTTCATAAAATCGTCGAAGACGTTCCTTTTCGTTTTAGAAGAATTTTTAAAATAGTTGAAAGTCGACAAGCATAACAAATACCGCACAAGCAAAATTATACCGCAGATTACGAAGAAAATTATATTATACTTTGTTGTTTGCTGTTAATTTTCTATTATACTCGTAAATCTATATATGTATATATTTATTTATGTGTATCTTCAGAAAATTTGTTTAGAAAACCACTAAATAAAATTTTCTTTTATCGCGTGTTGCGTTTACACCAAGAACTCTTTGAACTAAAGCTTCTTTTTTTCTGTTTTATACTTTTTGCGCCACGCGTATCACTTCACATCGCATCGCTTCAGAAACGCAAAGCAAAACAGCCTAAAAAACTGTTTAGTTTTATTCAAAATTTAAGACCATTAAAGCATTTATTTTTTTTTTTTTAAGTTATGTACAACACTTTTATAGTAACTGCAAGAAGAAATGGCGGCGACGCACGGCATCGCAAGAATTTATTGATATTGAAATTGATAGAATAAAATTAATTTTTCGACGCGTAAATAAACTCAAAGCCAGTAAAATAAAAGAAACAGAGCTGAAAAGCGGCAAGGAAACAATATCAAAAAAATTATACTCCATAAAATAAATACAATACAAAAATGCAATTACAGCCGATAATGAATTACATGCTCGTCTATTTTCATATTTTCTTATCACTTTTTCATAACGTTTTCAGATGTTTTACGAACTTGTGTTCCGTTCGCTGGCTGCACAGAGAAGGTTCTTTGCCTGGCCTGGCCTTCTCTTCTCAGCTCGCAAAAAGAGGGAAAGGAAATCTTTGTTTTTGTTGTTACTTTTCTTGAGCTCGCTCGTTGGTGCCTCTACGAGTGCGAGTACTTGAACAACGAGTGCGAAACAACCGGCAGCGAGGCTGCTAGATATTCACAGCCGGAGCAACGAATTCCAAGACGTTGAGTGTGTTGAGAGTCAGCTGAATAGATTTTATTTATCTGGTTTTTTTTACATTGTAGTTGTTGTTGTTGTTGCTGTTTTTTGTTGTGTGTTTGCCTTTTTGTTTTGCTTATTGTAGATGCCTAAGAATTTTCATTTTTATTTATTACATTTTTTCACTCATTTTCAATTTTATTCATTTGACAGACAGAATACGAACTTGTAGTCGGTACGTAATGAATATTTTTGAATGCAGACAATCTACAAAGCATATAACAAAGGAGAAAATAACAGATTATATTCCGAATTAATTTTAGTTTTTTTTTTTTTTTGAAAAAAGGAATATCATAAGAAAACAAACACTTGTATCAATACTAAGAGGTTATCAGTTTGTCACCAAAGAAATCAGTTTGTAGTTTTTAGAGAATTCGTTACAATTTCATACGAATAAACAGCTTTTGGTACATACACAATATTTAATATTTTTTATATAAATATATTTTTATTATAATTTTTCTGCAGATGTTTTGATAAATAACAATTTTTAGCATTTGCTGTATTTTACGTAGGTTTAAAATAGACACAAATATTTCTTTTTTTTTTTTTTTTTTGAGATTTGAGTTGAGTCCCACAAAGGAATGGCAGGACCTTGGCCAATCGAAAAGATTATAACGCCATCCAAAAACAAATATTTCTTAAATATTATCACACAAAGCAGTCGTCCACTGTTTGAATTGAATTTTTTTCAAAAGCTGCCAATAATTAAAAGATACAGATGTGCGCACAAACACACGCACCAACTCACATACACACACAACAGTACCACCACCTCTCGACACGACTCTTCTTTAATCACCGTCGATGAAACGAATGCGAAGCAAGTTAGATCGAGGTTCGTGTCCAAAATAATACTAAATCAATCCGGGCGACTAAAACTGAGATCGTCCAATATTACTATTATTTATTCCTCTCTCACTCTCTCTCCGTCTGTCTCTCTCTCTTTTTCTCTCTCTCTCTTTCTTTCTCTTTTTCTCTCTATATAACTATCTTTCCTTCTCTCCTGTATTCTTTCTAGCTCTCCCTCAATCTAGTATTTTTCCATCCTACTTTTTGACGCATTATTCATTCTTCATTCTTCATTATTCATTCTTCTTTCTTGTCTTTCTTTGCATCTTGCGATCAAAATTCTTTGAAAATCACCAATCATTTAAAATCATTTTGAAAATTACATACATACTTATTTATTGTATTTATTCTCAGTAAATCAAGAGAACCAAGAGAGCAAATAATTAGTTGTCATCCATCGAAATTCACTGATAAAAAATTGCGGGATATTACTCGAAAACTACTCGTACTCATATGTACTCGAAAGTACTCGCTCGTTCGAAAGTACTATTTAGAAAGTTAAAAAATATCTCAGCAATGACCGCCAAAAAATCTCGCTATGTTTACCAGTTGATATTTTCTCTCTTGAGTTCCGATCGCCTCTCTCTACCTCTCTCTCTCTATAAATAATATTCTTCCTGGTTACCATTAATACGTTTAGAGAGAGAGAGAGACAGAGAGGAAAGATATTTTTGATTATTATAAAAAAAATGGAAAAAGAGAATAACAGGGAGAAAGAAATTGGAAAAGTCGTGATCAAAGATAATATCTTCCAAGAGTTCCCCCCTTTTCGAGTGGGACACAACTCAAACAAACAAACAAACAAGATAATATCATAGATGCTAAGCTCTCTTTCTCTTCTAAACTTTCTGACCCTTCAGAATATTTGTTTGCATGGCGTTGATCTTTGGTTTCTAGAAGTTTTGCTTTGTTATTGCAAAGTTGTAGAGAACTGAACTACCCAGTGGTAAAAAATACCTTGAAATGATCGGTCATGTCTTCTTTATTTTGCGTCCCGCCCGGATCAACACGATTCTCAGCGCAATTCTCACTTTGCCAAATGTACTTTTCCTTCTTTCTTTCTTTTTTTGCTTAAAGGCCTTTGTATCTTTCACCACTGGGTAGCTCTGAAACCTCTGCTGTTGTCGGCAGTTATAACCATGTTTATTTAACCTTGCAAGCTTTACATTTATAATGTTAAACGGTTATGGCTTTTTAGTCTTGTAATCATCACATGATCAACTGATGACGGTTTCTTGAGAATTTTTGGCTATTTAAGGAGAAAAAATACTATAATGGAGAGTATTTGGAAAGCCATGAGAGGAAATTTGTTGCTCTTTAAAAAGAGAAATATATATTTATATTATCTTGATTCTCTCTAATTGTTTTTCTAGTCTTTTACAAAGTCTTTTCTCCCACGATATCGTCTTGCAATAATTCGGATAGTGTTTTTTCAATGTTTTTAAAGTTATTTTTTGTTGTTTTTTTTTTTTGCTATTGGGTCAAGTTTTTCATATTTTTCTTACAATAAACAGGCCTGTATTTGTTTTATTTATTATTAAGGCCGTAACCATTTTGTACTCTTTTCGTGTTTTGTTTTTATTTCTTTTTTGATACTGATGGTTGTTGTTGTGATTTGTTATGATGTTAATGGTATTTTCGTAGTTGTTGATGTTGGCGGTATTTATTTTTGTTATTCATACTATTTTTTTATTGCTGTTGTTGTTATCGCTTTCAGGCGTTGTTGTTACTCTTGTTGTTTTTGTTTTGCGATTATGAACATTGAAAATAGCAGCTGATAAGAAAAAGTTGAATTATTCTTCATTTTATTGGATCGTTTGCGAAGCCAGCAACCAACCAAACACTTCCATAATAGACTTATTTCTATACATGCACTATCTTTAATGCGTCTACTTTGATAAGAATATTCGCAAGGGATTTATTTCAGTTTTTATTGCTTCTATAACTTATTTTTCTTCTTTTTAAATTATTTGTGAAATGATTATTGTCTATTTTTAGAAAATGACAGCCGACCAACGGCCATCGATGGTCAATTCTATACAATGTAATTCTGTTCTTGCCTTAAAGATAATGGTCCGACAAAAATGGTAGAATCGCAGTGTAAAATTTATTTTACGAGTACATATTAAAAAAACTGTAATGAAATTTGACACCACGATCACCGCAACAACACCTCACAACTGTGCTGCTGTCGTAAGCCATTAATAGACTAATCAGTGACAAGTACGTAAGCATAATCGTAAATATTTTTGCTATTTTGGCAGTATACGCTCAGATTTAGATACGATAAGATAGCATTTTTTAGTGATTTCCAAACAACCAATTAAAACGCTCAAAGAAAATAACAAAAAAACACGAAATCAATGATTTTTTTAGTAAAGCAGGCAAACTCTCTGAAATTTAATAATCTTGATTATCGCTTAGTAATTTTTTGTACTCTGGTTTTAAAAAATATTTTAAATATACATACATTAACATACGAAGTCGATTTTAACACTAATCGTTAAGTACTCCAAGGAGTTTTAACTAAAAATTCAAAGTTTTAAATATGTCAACATGCAGTAGACGTGTCGGCATTGACACCAACCAATGACAACCAAACAAAAATAACTACATTTGTGCAGGTTCTAAAATAACTAAATATGTATAATAATAGTGTATAAGAACTTTTATTTTCTACGTTTTGGGTCATACTGACCCGAAGTAGAAGTATATGTAAAATGCGAACAGAACTGCAGGGTTAAGTATGGGCAGCTTTAGTGCCACGAATGGCAACCCTAGAGCGTGATCTAAATGTTTGCGATCATGCTGTAGGCTTTATTTAATCTCTCTCTCTCTCTCTCTCTCTCTCTGTCGGTCTCTCGCTCTTTTGAAAATAAAGAGAAAGTACTCTCTATTCCAAACTGCTTCGCTTTCACTCTCTTGCCTACTCCCAGTCAATATCATTGTATTTTCTCTGGCATCCCCCGATTGATTTATTTTGAAATAATTGAGTATAAGATCAATTCAATAATTCTCTTTTCACTGGACTCTTTTATTTACATACTTCTCTTTATTTGTTGTTCTTGTTTCTGCACCGTTTTCCTTTATCTTTCATTCATTTCGCATGAAATGACATTTGAAATTATTAAACTATTAAATTCTGTTTGCAAAATTAATAATTTATGTGCATTAAATGCACTGGCCTGACTACACTGCACAGACGAAACTGTTTTTCATTTGACACTTCACCGCCATGTCACCGACTATTTCTTACTCATTCCATCGCAGTGCAATTCCCAAACTTTCCGTACATGTTGGAATGAGAGAGTGTAATGGGCCGGATTGATGTGTAATGGGTTGTTGTCGTAAGACCATGCGTTTCTTCCTTTACAATACCGATCGTTGGAACCGGTTTCGAACTGGTCGCTCTGTGCAATGCAATTTGGATTATAATCGCTTTTCTCCACTTTGCATTCTTGATGATCTTCTTTCGGGTGATTCTTTGTTTGCTTTTTATATTTATTTCTTATACTGCTGCAGTTCGCTGCTTTTATCAGTGATAATAATAAACACAATGGGGGGAAATGCAATAATTTATTTTAACAGGCACACAAGATTTCCACACTTTATTATCGTAACAATTAACATAATTAATAACGTTCGCGAGAGAAGCGAATACCAGACAAATCATCGCAACACCTTCCATCAAACACTCAGCAAGTTTTGGAAGTGATTGACTTCGTCTTCTATTTCGCAAAAATTGTTTTGCATATTTTTAAAATTATAAAAAAAGCCCTTGCATTTTTCATATCCAAATTTATTCAATTCTCATGCGCTCACTTCCGGTTCGACCGAGATACAATTCACAACTGAGCAGAACTGAACTGCTGAATTTCGTCGGTGTTGTTGAAGCGCGCAGCCAACGAGCCAAACGAGTCTGAAATAATGTTGACGATGTGAACACATCTGTTGCTAGCAATATGTTATAAGTTTGTTTCTTTGTGTTTTGGGCAACGCTGGGGAACCACAGAGGGCAACGCTGGGGAAAAACTAGTATGAAAATTATTAATTTTTGATTAATTCGATGGATGTGAAAAGATTGCAGCAAATAATAAAAATTATAGACAGAGAATAAAGTAATAATCTACAGTATATAAAATGTGGTAAATAGTAAAAATAAACACTATTATATTGTTGAGTAACTGCAGTAGCTGCCTTCGGGTTAGCTGTAGCAATGTATGAATTGGCGCGTTTATTCTGGACTTTTTATTGGCAAAGAATTTTGTAGGTTTCATTTGAAAAATTATAAATTTTTAAAAATTAATTCGGAGTAAATACAATACGACATGAATAATGGCCAGAATTTTACCGGTGTAGAAAAATTCCCAACAACAAAACATAATACAGAAGAACTGCAAAACAAAACTGGGTAGAATATGGTAATTTATATTTAAATAACGTAATAATAAGTCACCTCAAAAGACACTCATTCATTTTTCTTTTTTCCCCCTAAGAGATATTTAAAAGAATTTTTTTAAAAATTCCTTTATACGAAAACAGAGTTTACGGTTTTGATATTAGGAGATATCAAAATACTTAGCAAAGCAGCAAACCAGCAGCATCACGGCACCAGTGGGCAATAATAGGGTGGACTGAAACATTTTTTTGATTCTTAACTATTTTTGCGCAGACAAAAAATTCGGACAAAAAACGAACGGACAAAAAATTTGCGAAAAATTTTATGCGAAAACAAAACAGTGGTGATTCTGTCTAAAGAAGACTAAAAGCAAAGAATATACAAATTTTAATATTTCTATATATTGCTCAATATATGGTATAAGCTGATTATTATATGACCATAGCAAATACCCTTTTATCATAAATTTTTTGAGCAGTCCCTTCGGGAGTAATTTGACACCAACAATAGAAATTTCAACTGTGTCAAGACCTACACTTCTCATGTTTTTAAAGTCTTTCATGTTTGACGTTAATGAAAGCAGCCGCAATTAATCTTAAGATTATTTTGGGTTTTATCCAAAGTTCTCGTCAATTTCTCTTCAGTAAAAGGAACAGTAGAACTCTAAATGTTAGACAAGGTGAAACACGTGATACTTGTGCTTTCCGGCAAAGGCGGGGTTGGCAAGTCAACTGTAAGCACTCAGCTAGCGCTGGCTCTGCGGGACCATGGTTTGAAGGTAACCATATAACTTAGGAAAGGGTATCTTATCGAAGATAATATTTCAGATAGGTCTACTGGACATCGATCTCTGTGGTCCCAGCATTCCTTATCTCCTCGGTCTGGAGGGTCGAGACATATTTCAATGTGACGAAGGTTGGGTACCCATCTATACCGATGAGAGCAAAACATTGGCCGTCATGTCAATCGGCTTTCTATTGAAAAATCGGAATGATCCCATTATTTGGCGCGGTCCCAAAAAAACAATGATGATACGCCAGTTCTTGAACGATGTGAAATGGGATGAATTGGACTATTTGATTATTGATACACCGCCAGGCACATCTGATGAGCATATTACGGTTATGGAATGCATGCGTGATGTTAAATGTGATGGAGCTATCTTGGTGACAACGCCGCAACAGGTAGCATTAGATGATGTACGCAAGGAGTGCACTTTCTGCAAAAAGACTGGTATAAAAATTATTGGCATACTGGAGAATATGAGCGGGTGAGTAGAGCAAGAATATCTTCTTAGAAAGGTTTTAATATTTTATAACCCGACAGCTTCATTTGCCCGCATTGTACTGAATGCACCAATATTTTCTCTTCTAATGGTGGCGCGCAATTAGCGAATTTGATATCGGTGCCACATTTGGGTACGCTGCCTATTGATCCACGCATGAGCCTTTTAAATGGAACCACGCGTTCCGTGATTACCGATTTACCAGATTCCACATCAGCAGAAACATTTCGAGGCGTGGCAAAGCATCTCATAGACCAAAGCATGAATGTTGTCAGTGCTTAACTACGCGATATTTATCAAGAACTTCGGGTGTTTGATTTAATTTGTGGACTATTATAATTAAAATTTGTATTTAATCCATTTTAAAGAATGTTTTTATAAAATTATTGATGTAAATATTAGTCTGCAGCAATCTGTATTACTGCACATAGGCTTGAAAATAAAAATTGGCCTCTATTCGTAAGTTTTCTTAAAAAAAGTTCGTTTTTTCTTAGTTTCTCTAGAAGTCTGCACACTTTATGATGAATTTGTTGGCTAGAATTTGTTGAATATTAAGGCACCAAAGGTAAAGAAGCAACTCCGCTCCACTTACCATCGTAAACCGCAGAACCTGCATCGTCACGATTGAAAAAGGAAAAGACGTAGGTTTATATTGAAATAACTCAATTATTTCTATTTTGAACACTTATTTTTTTTAATAATTTTTCATCTCTATTTTCTTGTGGTGTTAATTTAACAAATACTTTTTTTATAGTAATGATTCTATATAGAAATTGGATTTATTTTGTTAATTATAGTAAGGAAATTATTTTTAACTCAAAAATATATCATAAAATATATGTTGCGATAGTATAGTCCTTAAATTAAAAATTGTTCATTTTCTTTTAGCACGAAGTTACATTTTAATATTTTCCTTAGATTTCGCCAATTTTCATAGATTTATGATGTAGATTTCATTAAAATTCTCTTACAATATATGTATATATATAATATATTAATGTATTTGTTTTTTTCGAATGGCATTTTCTTAATTAAACTTATGTGATTTTTTCTATTTGTGATGCATTGTGATTTAAGTAAAACAATTAATTTTATAAGTTATTAAATGCATCGCGCAACAGCTTTTATGCATACATATTGCATTATTATGTATGTAAGTACAAAACATACATATATTTATATATACACATTTAAGGAAACTAATTCAGTGCATTTTAGACGTAAGCGAACACATTTTAATCTAGCAGGTGATGCAGAAAATCTTACTCTTACTAACTGTCAACATTATTACTCATGCATTATTACTCTTAGGCTATCCTCTATGTTCAGACTATTCTTTTTAACAAAATATATGGTTGCAGATCACATTTAAATTGCTCCTTCGATGGCAACGATGATGATGATGACAACGACGATGACAACGGTGTTGAAAGAGTAGCGGTTGTTGCATGCTTGCCCTCATTCTGCACAATTTTCCTTTTGATCATCTTCGTGTTCGTTGGCTTGTTGGTTCCTTCCTCATTCATTGTTAGCTATAGCTTTTTCGGTCGATTCGACGACGCTCTGGTAACTCTGGATTTAGTTTTCTCAGCTGCTGCTGGTACTGCTGCTGTCTTATGTTTCTTTGTATCAAGTATTTTTTTTATTTTAGCACCTTCTACAGTCTTCAATATTTTCTTCTTATCTGACGGGGGGGCTCTGTCGCGAGCGTCTCTCTTTGCCGCTGAGGTACTAACACCTCCAGTCTTTGCAGTGATTTTGCCAACCGCCCTGGAAGACGATTTACTCTCTGCAGCATGTTCATGATCCAAATATTTCTCTATCTCCGGCGGCACAAAAACATTTTGCACGTTATCCATTAAATAAGTATGCTTGAGATTTTTTGTTACGTTAAGGACACCGGGACTACTACAATTGACCGTTTGTTTATTAGCCGGATCATCCAGAATAGCGTCGGATGAGGACGTCTGAACGAATATGCGTTTCTTCGCAGCTGCCGTTGGCACCGCTGTGCCTTTGGTCAGTGGCCGTCCACGTTTGCGTACAGGTACTTCAGCATCTGTATTTGTTGTTGTAGATGGTGACGTGCCTGTATGTTGATCACCGTTCGTAACCGGGCTAAGGCCGTCCTCCTCTTCTTGAAAGGACGCACAGGATCCACATATGGTTTTACGACGCTTCTGCGGTGGCGACTGTGCACGTAGTTTACATTTGTCTCCATTACCAGTCAGAATTTCATCATACGTGGATAACTTTCGCGATCGCCGTCGTGTCGCACGACTGCTGCCGCCGCCGCCGCCTCTAGTTGTACTCTCTGGCAAGTGATGCGTTGTATCGATTTGGTTATTCTGCACAGCTGCTGCTAATAGGATTGCTGCAACTCTTGTTGAAGACGACTGCAAGGTCGACGAGGATGATGGAGATATTGACAACAATGCTGCATTTGAAGATAATGAATTTTGTATATCGTCCAGGCGTGGTTTCATCGCCGCACAGAGTGTTTCTTGTGTGGAAGACACTTCATGATCTGATGTTGACAGCACCGCAGACGGTGAAGTCGAAGAGTTTGTTATTGGGCTTGCTGCGTGTGTGCGTTCTTCCAGCGTGAGTGATAAGTCCACCGGAGGAATAGTGGCAATATGACTGGGAGGGTGGTGGTGGTCAGCAGGCTCTAGCTTGTTGGACGTTTCGGTGCCTAGCGCTGAGGGCTTTGTAGAGATTGGTCGCGGATCCGGCGTGGGCGTGTTTACATCGCGACTTTCTCCATTAAATAAATACGGTGGCACCGTCGGTGTGGCTTCAATAGACATTAACGTCAAACTGGACTGCTTAGAAAATGGTTCAACACTTCCAATGGAGGAGGCGGCGGCGGCTGTGGCGATGTTAACCGGAGAATCAGAAGGACTATAATATATGCACTTTTGTTGTATTAGCGGCAAATAATCATTGTTAAAATCAGCATCGTTGTTATCGTCTGCGTTGTCAAGGACCGTTTCCTCATCTTCAGCCGGTTTGTGTGCTTCAGCTGCGGTTTCTGACGCGGCACATTGTGGCAGAGATGGCGGCTGTGGCGTGTTCGTTGTTGAAGAATTTAACTGTTGTTGATCGTTTGGCCGCGCGTGTGTTAAAGTTTCTACACTAGCTGCTGTATTGGCCAACATTGTTAAGCTAGTGGCAGTATTAGCAGTCGATTCAGCGACGGTGGGCGGCGTTTCTGTTTCGTAGTACGACTCTGCTAAGAGCGGAACATAAAGCTCGTTATTAATACTATTTTCTTCTTCACCAGTAACTTTTTCGGTTACGTCTGCTTTGCTCATTTCATCGCAAGTTTCATATTGAGCTTCATCTTTATTTACTTGCGTTTGCTCCTGTTGATTTTTGTCAGAAGCTTCTAGTTCAATCAGTCTAGTGCGAAAGGCTCTTTTTATGCGCACTTTTACAGGTCTTGTAGCGGAACGCGGCGATATGGTTACAACTTCTGGAAGGCGTTCAGGCGTTGATGCACGCAATAGCCTTCGTTCTTCCTCTTCCGCCGCACCTATCTCCTTTGGCTGTTCTTCCAATTGATTCACTGCAGCATTTTGTAGCAACTCTTTATTGCTTGTTGATGCAGCTGGTGCAGCGGTGGAAGTATCCAGCCGTTCAGTTTCAGTGGCTTCAGCGGCAACTTCGGTCGTCTGCTGTTGCTCAACTTCAACCTTCTGTGAAGAATTCAAGGGCACCAGAAGATCGTCGGTGTTGGTGTAGGCGTTGCTGTTGTTGTTGCCACTGGAGCATTCATCGGTGTTTCCTAACTTGTCCTGTGCAACTATTGCCGCTAAATTGGCATCATTGGTTAATTTCACCGATGCCTTACGGTCTTTATGCTTCTTGGTGCGTCCCTTTTGCGAAATATTGCGTCGTTCCCGCTTCTTTTGTTCTAACTGGCGCATTTTATTGGCTTTATTCCTATTTTTTTCCTCCTGCTGCCGTTTCAACTCCATGATTTGTTCCTTCAACACTTTCTCCTCTAAAAGTTTCTCACTCAATATACGCTGACGCTCTTCCTCGCGCTGTTTTCGTTCCAGCGCTTGTCGTCGCGCCTCTCGTTGCTTCTCCAGCAATTTGTTCATGAAAGCGACCAAGCGTAGATTCAATTCTTTATTGGTTTCAATACGCACATAACAATCCATTTCCAGTTTTCTATCCTCGGTTTTCTTGTTCAGCCTTTGAATATCGCCGCTGGCCATAAAACTGTGATCGATGGGTCGTGCTGCATCGTGTGAGCGTCGCGGTTTCTGTACGCATCTCTTCAAAAAGTCCGGGAGCGTTTGACGCGGCAGACCCATTGCATTCGAACGCGACAATCCGTCTTCTTGGCAGCTGTAGTAACGACTGAATTCATCTGGAATTGTTTTAGAAAGTCCTAAGAAAAAAGACAACAAAAGAATTAAAACATTTCACCATAAAAGAGAAGATATTTTGGTTTAGAAAGACTTAAAAATGCAAAGTAGAGAAGTTTATAATTTATAAATAGTTCAATTAAATAATTCTTGAAATTTGCTTAGAACGTGTTCAGTAATATGTTGAAAAAATTTCAATATTTCTGAACACATTCCTTTTTCGCAACATACAAAATCAAGCAATCGAATTCGTTGCCTTCAGTAATTTCAGCAATTAAAGCGCTTTTGCGAAAGAGAAGACAAAACCAGGAGTCGCACCAAGGAAACGGCTCTGCTACACGCAATTCGATCTTTAAAGTCTCGACAGATTATTGAAAGATAGTTCCAGCTCCATAGATTGACTCAGTTTTAAACGAAAACCTACTCTCTTTTACTCTTAGCGCCGCTCGCTACCCCCAAAACGACCAGAGTTTAACCTACCGTGCGCCTCTCTTAACTGAAAACTACGAATGGGGTACGTGGAAAAAAATATTCCGCCAAAAATTACAATTCTCGCCTTTTCACGAAGCCTTCAAAATAAAGACTGAAAGATTATGCAGCGTCTTAGTAAAGATTTATTGAATATATACAAATAAATTCTTACAGAACTTATACAAAAACATACTGTACTGCGTAAATGACCGACGCTTGGATACGTTTCCTGGTTTCCGAGAGGCGTTAATAGTAGATTCGATTGATTGATTGACTGGTTATAAGCGACGTATCCAAAGGCTAAACGCCATGGATAGACGCGAAATTGATGAATTATACTCACCGATGATGCCTGACAATTTCTGGTTGGCAAAGAAGTGGACTGGTGAGTTTGAGGATTGAGGAGATAGATAGGTAGAGAGAGAGGTACATGATGTATCATCAAAAATAACGTCCTGTGTCATTCATGTTTCTTGAGCGCTTTTTCTTGTTTCTTTACTGCCTTTGGTTTTTCTGTCTATATCTTTACAGTTATTTCCGTCATTGTTTTAAAGTTTTTTTAAAATAAATGTTCTTTTTAATTTTCGTTATAATCGTAAAACTATCCACATGTTAATTTTTATGTATAGTTTCCAGTGCCAATGAGAACCATCTCCGTTTTATTTCCATAATTTTTGGGCTTATTAAAAATGTCTCCCACAATTGTCCGATTCATCCTCAACAATTTCCTTGCTTTCTCCTCTTTCCTCTTCTGCTTTTCAATGAATACAGTTTAGTAACTTCGAAACATTTGCTTGTAATTCCTTTGATTTCATGAATCTCCGAAATTATTCTTCCCAATCCATTTTCGCACTGAAAATTCTCTGCTGATTCCGATTCCTTTCTTCTGGCTACAGTTGCGTTCAGCGTCGTTGGTGCTCTATGGTACTCTCCAGAGATCGACCATGCATCCATGTTCCTAAAACATCCTCCCTAGTTACGGTTAAGCGGATTGATATTTCCGTATTATCCAAGACAAATGTTTCACTCTGATTTCCATAATACTTTGTCCCTCTGAATATGGTCCATATAAATATTCTGCACTTGCTCCAAAATCGTTGATCCATCCAAAACATGGCTAAACATTGAAAATGTCGAGGAAGACCGCACTATATAGACAACTCTAAGCCCTCAAAGCAGAATTTGCTCATGCACCAACATCGGTTCTTTCTGACGACCCCGAATACTGACTAGAAATGTAAATGGACCTTGAAATGGCTAAAAGAACTATCCTCGTTTAGAACGAAGGAACGAAGTACGTCAACAAATTCATACTAACTTCTTCTTTAAAAGCAAGATATGGCATCTAACTTCAATTAAGAGAACCTCTATCTCGAATTGGACCAAGTGAAAAGCTTAAAAAATCGTACTTCTTAGTCGTCCACTTTATGAGCGATTCGTTGCTCTTTAGCCAGGATATTACATCTATTTTCGAGGCTCATTAATCTATCATTAAAGTCCAGATGATTCACAAAAGATATATCAAAGTCATGGTATTGTATTTATATAATATCATGGGTTGAAGAGATAAATACCAGAATCATCTTAAAATGCTCTATAGCTAGCTAAATTTCGTATTACAAGTATTTATAGAAACATTTGTATTATAGAAGCATTTGCTTAAAAGTGTTGGATAAAGTGACAAAAAGATATCAGTTTAAGCTTATCAGCATCTAAAGACTGAGGAAGATCACCTGAACTTTCCGACTCAACTAAATCAACCCGAACAAAGCTTTTGAGCATGAACAAATTTGAAATTTGACAATGGCCTAGAAATAAATCCAATAAAACTGTTTTACTTTGAATTTGATTGATGTAATCCTTGTCGTGGTCGCTGCTTCGTTGTTTTGTGTTATCATGATTCCATCGTGGATCGATTTTTTGTGTTTAATCATTATTTATTTTTTCGCATTCAATTCAATACGACCACTTGTAAAATACAAAATTTCTTTGCATTGTCCTCTCATTTTAATATTTTAAAAATAGTGTTCTATTATATGCATTTTTACTTCTATGAAATGAACCCGAGGGGAAGGAAAATTATTAAAAAAAAAAACTCGAATTATTCGTGAAAATACGAAGGCGGAATATAAATAACTTTGAAATTCTGGAGAGTTTAAATACTCCACCACCCAGTAAACACAAAAGACTCTCTAAACATTTCAGCCTAATACTCAGGGAATCTATGGAGCTCGAACTTACCCTAGTAATTGAATTGAATGGCCGGCCATTCAAGAGGACTAGATTGTTTTCAAATATGGCTTAGAAGTCCGTAGCATGGTAGCTGATCTGTTTTGGTGACGACAATTTGAATCCTTAACACCTTTTCAAAAACACTCCATATCCCATAAACTCTCATCGATACGTGCCATTCATATGTTTAGATATTTCAAGTACGTTAAAATTCGATTTGATTTGATGAATTCTATTCAATTAATTGATAATATTTTTTAAAAGATACATAAGAGATTTTTGAACATAAGAGACTAGAGATGAATTTTCAAATTTTTACAAAAAATTTGCATTGAATTTGAATTTATTATTAATAGCGGTATATATGTATTTTGGGTAGAAATATAAATAATTTTAGTTGTAATCGAATAGATTGGAAAGTGATTTTATATGAAAACTCGAATTTAAAAAAAAAAGTGCAATAAATTTTAAATTATTAATAATAGCAATATATTTTGGATAGAAATAGAAATTCTTGTGATTGTTAATCGAATAGATTGGAAACTGATTTTATATGAAAAGATTTGGAGTTATGTTGAAGTTGGCAAAATATACATACTCTACACGCACACAAGAAAACATATAATACCATATAATGAATACAGGTAACCATCGATTTACACGGTAGACTAGTAGTCTGAGATTGTCGTGTAAATTGAAATCGTTCAATTCTAGACCAAAAATTTGTGACATTTGGGTGTGGTTACTTGTATTGGTTACCACTAGACATGATAGTATCCATTACCTATGAAGCGTCATACAAAAGCGAAGAATAAAGACATTACACACAGATTGTGACAATACAGTACGAGACACCTCCAACATAGAAAAAAACTAACTATGTATAACGATGTACAAGAGGTATTTTTCTATAAATTGCATGTAAATTCGTTGCATCCTATCTAAAAACTGGTTCTACGTTTAATTCTAAAACTTTAATAATACCTAAAATATTTTAAATACAATTTATTATTTATTTCATGAATTCTTATTTATTTTTATAAATTATTTATATAATTTATTACGGTATTTGTATTGTAGTCTTTTGTTTATGAACTTTTTATATTTATATACGATATAACTCTTGCTTGTGGCTTCAAAATGCTTTTATATTATAAATATATATATATATATATATATATGTAGGTATTTATATAAATAAATAGAGAATCACACTGATATTGTATAGTACATATACATAGAAAATTATTACATTTACGAATATATAAATAGATAATTTTAATTATTCTTTTCTATTACGCGTATTATACTCAGTTAAGATTACAATTATGAAATTTTTAAAATCTTCGCCATGATCATCATAATCATGTTAAAATCTATGTATCGTATATAGTATATTTCGTTAAGTAGAATATTTATATTTCCAACATTTTTTATAAACATTTTTTTTAATATGTTACGAAACAATTTGCTTTCTCTAATATCATAATTTTATAACATAAATTTTGTTGCGGCTTGTTGTATTATCAACATTTATACATAGTAAAAATTTTTTTTATTTTCTTCCTTTCTTTGGTAGAAAGATATAAATTTTGGTAACAACGAAGTAGAAAACGTGGTGATGGTGGAGTTTGCTGCTTTTAAAACATTTAATGTTTCGTCAGTGCTCTTATTATTATTTTCACTTCGAGGAGTTGCGAGGAGTTCACGAATAACAGAAAAAAAATAGTGGCTCTTCTGTTGCTTGCGAAAGAAAAAGACCCAGAATTTCTTTTCTTTAAATTTGTTTCAATACAAACTCACAAAAAAAGAACTCATTATAAAGTATCTTCTCCAAATTGTTTAGTTTGAAGACATAACAAAATTATAGAATATGAATAATTTAAATCTTTGAAATTGTTTTATAAATATTGAATGATTAATTATGAAGTTTTATGAATTGATCAAACTGTCCTTTCGATTATCTGAAGAAGGTACTGTAAAATATCTAATAAAAAATTAATACAATTTAACAGTTGTAGAAATAAATTTCTCAAATATTAAATGAATTTAAATTAATGCTTAACGCGATAATTGGTTTTTTGGGAATTTTTTTATTTTAAAAGTGAGGTATTTTTTAAATATTTAAAATGTTTTTCTACATTTTTATTGGTGTTCTTATAAAACAACCATTTTGTTCTCGTACATAAGCATCATTGCCACTAGAGAAGTGTTGACTTTAATGTCCTTAAAATCTGTAATTGTTGAATGTTGAATGTGTTCAAGGTAGTTTTTATTCTTGCTGTTGTTAAGGTTGTTTGTTCGTTTGTTATTAATCATTGTGATATTATTATTATTAATATTGTTGTTGTTGTTATACAGGATATTTAATTGCTATGGCGGTTGACTTAATTATACGAATGTTAATTAATTGTTGATTGCTGGTGGTTTTGTCTTAAAGTTTATTTATGTTGATTGATGAGAGACGAATATAAATTGTGTTGATTGAAGAACAAAGTGAATCATTTGTTGATTGAAGAACAAAGTAAATCATTTGTTGATTGTTGTGAATGAAGCAACGAATATGATATTTTTCTTTATATATGCATAATATTATGTGACAAAAGCGTAGCGTATGCCGCTTTCAACTTTTAAATTATTCACACATACTTTTCGAAGAGGAACTTTAAAAAAAAAATATCGCTTTGCAATAAAAAAACAACGATTAAATAAAATTGTACATTAAAATAATAGTTTGCAGGATATTCGACTGCCCTGCTATGAGTTGAGTTTGAAATGTGTTGAAAGTGAAATTACCTAAAATTCAGATGATAAAAAACTCTAAAATTAAATTTTCGAAATATGCTAAATCGAATATAAACATCATTATCATAATCTATACTACGTGATATCGTAATTGTACGATTACGAAAGGGTACATTAAATTTTACACAGCAGATTTCTTACTAAAAGTTTTTCCCGGACTAAATTTAAGACATCTATTATAGCGAGCTATATATATGTATATGTATGTACATTTTTCTTGTAATTATATATAATTTATATTCTAATTATTACAATATATAGAGCTTATTTATGTACGTTACTAGACTAGAAGTGTACTTCTTGTTTGTGTACAAAGTTGGAAAAATATGTTTTCTGAACAAGTAAAGTTACAATAATTTCATTATGTAGGTTTTTTTTTATAACTTAAATTAACATGAGCATGATTTTAGTTTAATAAATAAAATATTTTGTTGAGCGTTGTGCAATAATATATTAGCACAAAAACGTAAAATATTAAAAACTATTATCGACATACAAACCTTTTCATCAGTAATAAATATAAAAAAAAATCTTTATAACATTATGAGACTCATACAAACATGAACGTAGCGTATATATACATTATTATGAATATAAAAAAAAATTATAATGTGTAGTTATAAATATTAAACTTGAATTATCATTTAGAAAAGGTTTTTCGGGGTCGGTTACGAAAACTTGCATGCTACAAATGTGTTAAGCAATGTTGCTAACCTTTATATTTAAATTAATTTACTGAAAGCTTGCATATAAATTAAACGAAAATCTTTTATTCCACTCGGCCAAGGATGAAACATTCACTATACGTGCGCTATTTTCATTCGGCCGGTAGTAGAATCGTTGACATTGTTTTATTTTATTTTGCCTGAGTTTAAAAGTGTTTTAATTTTTAAAGAATGCATTCCTTCCAATATATTTGTTATACATTATATATTGGAACGTTATTAAAAACGGTATTAACTGGTTTATACCGGTAAAACTGGTATTAAAAACGTTAAACCTTTTGAATTCTTACTGCTCACCAAGGAGATTTCTTTAAACTGTGAACTCTAAAAACCGCCGAAACCATCAATTTATTGCTACATTGAGATAACTACCGGTGATTCCTGTTTTACACGATAGTTCTTAAAATCTTTTGCATGAGCATTAAAGTGAGCTCGAAAAGCGTGTAAATTAATGATCGTCACACTATCACTATTCCCAACCTTGTTAAATCGGAGTCGTATAATTCGACTGACGAAAAAATTAATTTATTTTTTGTGGCTTCACACAAAGGGAAATTTCCTATTGATTATACGAGGTTTGATACGAAAATTCACGAGGTTGTCTGCTTTTAATGGCTGTCAAACACAAACTAAATGGCGCAGCTCAAAATTTTACAGCAGTTATTAATAGATGGCAATTGACAGGAGCAGTGTCGCATTTAAAGTTACTGCGTGGCAAATAAAAGTTCACTGACTTAAAAGTCAAACTGCCCTAGTATTGAAAATTGTGTGATCATATCACAGAAAAGCTTCTGTCCTTCAGGAAAGATAAGACTTCTTCCAATTCCTTAATAAGGGTGTATGATTTAGGTATTGCTGAGTCGACGACAATAATGTTGAAATGGTTTCGAACAGTTTAAGGCTTATTTCAATCAGTACCCATCCAAAAATTAACTACTATTTTGGATTGTGGATTGTTTTCAAAATCGTACTATAAAACTTAAAACGGACACAATTTCTTATTTGTTGGGTCTTATTTTTCGGGTTAGAATTTAAATTTACAACCTTACAAAAAAAGGACAGGAAACACGATATGTTGATGAGAGCGTGAGAGTTCAAAAGGTTGACCACAACACCAAAAAGATAATGATTATGAAACTAGGATACTGATAGAATGCATTGGCAATGAAAATAAATTCGTAATTAAATAAAAACGAAAAACATTAAGGAAGATGTTCGTTCGATAATTAACATTCCTTTAACTGAATTAAATAAAACCTAACAAAAAGCTTATCAGTTTCGAAATTAGTAAAATTTGCAATTTGTACTGTACATTGAAGAATCTCCTAATTTTTATTAAATTTGAACTGAAGCAAATATTTTCGTACGGCGAACACAGGCATCAGATGGTTGGTGGCGAAATATTTTCCACGCGGATGCGTTTACAAAGCAACGATGCTTCAAACGAAGCCGATGCGGTGGTAGTATCGACCTGAAGTGGCATGAAGCTATTCGCAGCCGAATTAAAGCCATATGGATTATACGTTGTTGCTGCTGCTGTAGATTTTGTGGGTGTCTTTACGGAAGGGCCTGAATTGTTGTGGTGTGGAAATAGTGTCGTCGGGAATACCGCGTCTTGGGAAATTGTTTCTGTGTTAAACGACGATGGTGACGGAGGTGGAGGTGGAGAAGAAGGCACTAATGCAGCTTCAGCTGTTTTACGTACGCGTGTGTTGCGCCGCTTCTTGGGTGGACGACCACGACCTCGTTTCTTAGGCTGTGCGTTCGCTTTGTTGGTGTCTGCGGTGAAAGCGTTGACATCAATTTCTGAGTTGCCATCTGCACCAGACAAGGACAAGGTTTGGCGGCTATCATGCGCCAACAGGGTGTTACTGGAAAATGGCGTTACTGCCTGATGCGGCTGCAAAGAGGAATCGGTTGGATTGTTTTGTGGATTGTCATCAGCATTGGGATGACACTCTTGACCTATGGCATGCTTATGCGGTGAGGCATTAAGGGCGGGTTTAGTGTTCAGGACATTCTCATCTACTTTTATCAATGTTGGTGAGGGCAAGGGAGATATTGCTGCTTTCAGTATCGACGATATTTGTTGCAGTTCTAAAGGTGCCACGGCCGCTGTTTGCAAATTTTTGAAATATTTATTAAAACCTTTTGTGAGCTGAATTTGTCCCTGCTGTTTCAGGCGCTCCTCTGTGATTTGCAACTCCAGCAATATTCTGTCCTTGTTCGGCAACTGCACACTGTGTTTCATGGCCTTACTCTTAAAATCGTGCGCAACCATGGCCAACATGCTGGTATCGGAGAAAATATTGAAATCAGCCTTACTCGTGGATTGTGTGGAAAGACGGCTAATCAGTTCTTCCAACTTTTGCTCCACGTCATGGCAAAACAGTTTATTTGCAGCCTGCTCTCGCTTCTTCCTGTTCGTCTCCCAATATTCCAAAGACTTGGCTGCTTTTGTAAGTATCGAGGCGATGGCTGTGGGCAGCTTTATCCACTCACTCTCGCTGTTGTTGTCAACAAGTATGGATATTGAATCATCCGGATATATTTTGAGAAAAAGTCTACCTTCGTCCGGCGATGGAGAAACGGAGATTTTGCTTTCCAAGTTCGCGGCGAAAAAGGAATGGTCATGCGTTATATGCTTGCTTTGTGCACTGTGTTCCGGCAGTTCTTGAAACAGACGCATCACCGATAGAGCCACATCAATAGTCTTCGTTATATGCATCGAAGTAACCAGCGCGTCCAAATACTTTTGCAAATGATTCGACAAATTGAGATTTTCCAAATTTGCTATGCTTAGCATTGGTTCTGCGGGATACGATTCTGGCATGGGTGCTATGAAGCTACTATTTGCTGTCGCTGTTGTTGTTGTTGTCGTTATTGTGTCGAGTGGCTTGTTGAGTGCTTTGATTTGCGGCGTCACGATTTGGACTTGTTTATATTGTGGTGGTGAAGTGGTTTTGGGCAATAGTATAGGCTTCGGTTGCGTTGAGCACTGCTGTTTTGTGTTTTGTGCAGTAGCGCCGCCAGACGACTTTGAAATTGAAGTCAGTAACTTCTTAGTTGGCCTAGATCGTGGGCTGATTTGTTCTCTTCCGTTCTCCACGGACTGTCCAATGAGCAAAGTTTTCACTGCAGGAAGTATTATTGCCTTCTTGTGAACATGTTTATGATGTTCTCCGCTACCGACGGTAGATAATTGCTCATTCGGAAAAGTTTTCATTGCAGTCTGTATGATCTCTTCTCTGAGATCAACATGATTAAGCTGATCTTCAGTGATCAAAGGTAATGGTTCCCTCACAGGAGAGCTTGTTTCTGTATTGGCCTCAGGATTGACGCGATTTATCGTTACCTCTTTTACCTCACATAACATGTCTTTCTGGTGAATATGATCGATATTCTCTGTACTATAAAACGACTCTTTCTCTGCTACTTGAATCTTTTCAAAAGGATTATTGGATTTATCCGCCATAGTCGTTGCAATCGTCTGTTCTGTCAGCATAGCTTTATCCGCTGACTTTATTGCTTTATTATTATTATTTATTATTTGCTCGGAACGATCTGTATTACTTACAGCCATCAACTCGGCTGGCAGACTTTCCTCTGCTAGACATATCCTCTCGCTATCAATATGATTAAAGTGATCGATAGTGGTGGTTGTTGCCGTTAGAACATCCGGTGGCAAACTCTTCACCGGAGAAAATATCATTTTCCTATTTTCTACATAATTATGGTCCATACTGGTTGCATAAAATGGTTCAATATGAGAAGATTTAATTATCATTTCTTCCAGGTTTGCAGGATTTGCAAGAAATTTTTCCGATGGTAGCGGCGATTCCTTTGGCGACTGTGTATCGTCGTGCAGCTCTTTCACAGCACCACTGCCGCTAGAAGCATTTGCACTGTCCTCTAGATCCAGTCTCATTTTCTTACCAGTCATTTCTCTTCGTCCCTCTTCTTTCTTCTCTGTAGAAGTTAATGAGTCTCGAGTCTCCGAGATCTTACGACGTTTTTTTAACGGCATTTCCTGCATCTCAACTACATCCGCGTCGTCAAAATTTGAAACGTTGCTTTCATCCAAGATATTGCCCAAAATAAAATCCTCGACTAAATTTTGCTTTCTCTCCTTCATAGTCTTTGCTTGTTTGTCAATGTAGCAGCCGGTTTCTCCAGTCGGAGTCTTCAGTAGCTTTGTATTTAAAGACGGGAAGCTTATGAGATCGGTCAGCAGGTCGGTAGTATCGGTACCATGACTGCTGGCGGCCCAGGAAGGCTCGCTCAACTTGTTAAAATCGTCCTCATCCTTGAGCGCATGATCGTCGTCTGTCGACTTCACGTCAACTGTCGGTATTGTAACGAATTCTCTGAGAAACTCCGGATCTGCGTAAAGATCAGACGTGGACAACAGATCATCGTCTTCTGTAGTGATTATTAATTCACTGCCCAGATCGAGCGTTAGTCCTATATTGTCATTATAAGGTACACCGTTAAGGGCAGCATCGTTAACACTACGAGATTTATACGATGTTGACGCGGCAGAGCATGAAGGACTGGACATTCTTTCCAGAGTGGCAGTAGAGGACGTTGCACAGACTTTATTGTCAACACCATTATTTGTGCTTATTGTCGTTATACTATTGTCAGCCGAGGAGACATCAAATTTTGGCCAAACCTCCGAAATACTCACGGCAGTGGTTTTTACAGTGTTTGTATTATTTTCTGAACCATTATTATGGGTCTTCAGAAAGTCTTGTTCGGATTTCTCTTTGCCGGTACTGCCAAATGTTCTAGATGTTGATGGGATGTTGATGGCTGTCGGAGCTATGGAGGTTGCCATTGAATCGAAATCAATTCCAAAAACGAAATCAAAATCAAATTCTACCACGGAATCAAGTTCAAAATCATTTTTAAGGTGGTCAGAGACGATATCGTTTATGGCAGCGGTAGTGGTAGTAGCGGGGGCCAAAGCGGTGGCGTCAATGTCACTATTATTGACACTGTTTATCAAAGCGTTGTCAAGAGCAGCAGTCGTTATAACTTCGGTAGTGGATTTAGTGTCGTTTGCACTGCTAACAAATGTATAATCAATGTTATCAAATATTTGTGACTCCTGACTATTTCCTTCTTTGTTTAGAACTAAAAACTCTTCCAAGACTCTGTTTTTCTCTACATCTTCCTGACAGTTCGTGCCCGGCACTTTTAAGCCATCATTTACAGCAACAGCAACCAACGAGCTCTGCTCAATATTAACTCTCTCTTTGGTTTCATCAACATTGGTAGCATTTTTCACTCCGTTTTCTTTAGAGGTAACATCTTTCGTGACAATAGTTTTTGTAGTATCCTCGCATAATATTTTTATCTCATCTCTTTTACCGTCTGTCTTAAGTAAGTTGTCAACAGTTACTTCCTTAATGTCAGTAGACGAATCCTTCTTTTCAGCCAAATGAATCTCTGAGTCTTTTTCTTCATGAGGAATCCCCAGAGAATTCTTCTCTTCGTCAGCAATCATTAAATTTTCCTGTCTACTATGAATCCCTTTCTCTTCATCTTGCATTTCTAAACCCCTTTCTTCGTCGTGCATCTTTAAATATTTACCTATATCTTGTATTTCTAAATCTTTTTCGCCATGAGTTTTTAACTCTTTTTCTTCACTTTGAACCACCAAATCTTTCATTCCATCAGCAATCTTTAAGGCTTCCTTTTTCTTATGAATTTCTATAACTTTCTCTTCACCATGAATTTTTAAAGCTTTCTTTCCAGCAGCCTTTAAATCTTCCCTTCCATCAGATTTCTTTAAATCCGTTTCTTCATTATGAGCCTCTAATTTTTTCGTTACATCAGGAATCTTTAAATCTTTCGTTCCATCAGGAATCTTTAAATCTTTGCTCTCATCAGCAATCCTTAAATCCTCTTTTACATCAGATTTCTTTAAATCTTCCTTTCTATTAGTAGCAATCTCCAAATCTTTTCTTTCATCTTGAATCTTTAAATCTCTCTTGCCGACAGAATTCTCCATCATTTTAGCTGAAGCTTCTTCTTTCATTTCAATACATTCATTTGTCGTGTTATCAACTATAACATTTTCAGCAATAATTGTTGCATTCTTACTGCTTTTTTCCACTACGCCATTGTCCACTGTGGCCTCTGTTGGAATCTGGCTTCCGACAATTGCTGTCTCTTCATTATCTGAA
Organism: Conops quadrifasciatus; assembly: GCA_949752815.1. Taxonomy (NCBI): domain Eukaryota; kingdom Metazoa; phylum Arthropoda; class Insecta; order Diptera; family Conopidae; genus Conops; species Conops quadrifasciatus. The sequence continues at coordinate 3,295,227 of OX457079.1, forward strand.
GTTCCTGTCTTGTTTGCTTCTGATCTGACGGTGGTGGCTTCATCTTTGGTCCGGCTTTCGTTAGTCGTGAAGGGTTTAGTAGTTGTCGCCTTTACTACTTCTTTTTTGTGCTCTACATTCCGTCCTGGTAAATCCTGATCACTTTTATTTGTTAACTGTTTGCTCACTACCGTCCGGGTAGTCAACAAGTCCCCCCCACTGATCACCTCTTTGGATCCGGAAGGTTGATCATCGCTATTGCCTTTAAATTTTTTACAATCGCTTTTTTTCTTTCCTACCGCTTCTAACCTAATTTCTCTATTTTCTTTTCCTTTCCTTCTGAACTCTTCTTTATCATCGTCATCGTCTTTAAACTGTCCCGAATCTGCTGCACTCTTTGTTACCGTTTCCCTCCTAGAGTCGTCATCATTTTTACGAGAATACTTCAAACGGTCGGCATCCGCTGTTGTTGAGACTGTTGCCGCCGCCGCCGCCATTACAGTCCTTGTCTTAAGAACATCATTATGCTGTTGCTGTTGCTTTTGCCCTGCATTATCTGTTGCCGTGTCCGCCGTAGTTAATGCGTTCGAAACATTTGCTTCACAAGTATTTTCTAAACTTTCTTCGTAAACGTTTTCTAAGATTTCTTCATTGGTTGATGAAACATCTAAGGCTTGTATTGCATTAAAATTTTTATAATTATCTGCCTCGTCTGCAACAACGCTACTGTCGGCAATATTTGCTTCAACAGATTCATTGTTCGACACTAAAGACTTTAATTCTAAATCGTTTGTTGGCTCAGTAGAAATCAAGGAATTACCATCAAGCTTAACTTTATCAGTACTATATTCATTATCGGTATTAAGATCTAACTGTTTATTTATAGAAGAAATTTCATGCATACCTTTTCGACTCGCCGTCTGCATACAGGTCGATGATGATGTCGATACGGGCGATTCGCTGTCGAAGCGTGGTCGGAATGACGCTGAAGTGCTGAAGACTGTGGTTGATGACTTTAATGCCGGTTTTATGGGATACTGTAGTGGTTTGTTGCTTTTGCGTTCAACTGGTGCGTTGGAGAATTTGACCAGTTTCTTTTTGCCGCTCTTTTTACGATCTTCAACCTGTAGAGATGTCCGATTAAGTTGAAAGTTTGAATGCATACTATTTTCAATGGAAATTAAATATAATGCAAGCTAAGATTCTATATAAAATTCAATATAAGTTACAATTTCACTCAAAAAAATCTTTATACCTTCCATATAAAACGCGTTATATATCTACCAGCGTAATTACTCATTAATTTTCGCAAAAAATCTGATCTAATTCTCTTCAATTATATTCTATTGGTTTTTGTATTAAACAGTTTATGCATCGTATAAATATTGGAACCGACTCACCTCGTTAACGACTTCATCCTCCGACGTTAAATCTTTAACCTCTTGACCTCGTATTTGCATTTGAGTTTTATTTACCGAATAAATGACTTTGCTGCCATTACATGCATCATTATTATTTTTCTTTGAAGACAAATTTTTATGAACTCTGCTGACTGGATACATCATATCATCGTCGTCATTATCGTCGTCGTCATCGTCATCATCCTCTTCCTCTTCTCGGATTTGGCTCTGCCTAGCGGGTAAATTTGTTCCCATTTTCGGCAATGCACTGCTGAAAACGAGCATCGAGTTCATGTCGCGATCTTGTGCATTACTCTTTTTGTTTTTGTTGGCGGTTGGCGAAGCATTACTGACTGGTGAAGAATTTATGTGCAGACTATTTCGACGGCACATATATTTCTCATCACCGAATGTTGAGGAAGACGCATTAACTTTACTGCGTTCTAGTTGTTTAGCAGCAGACCTCTCGGCAGCTATAACTTTTAGGACGTCCGGGTTTATTTGTGTTAGATCGATATCATTGCTAGAGGAAGCTGAAATTGTATTCAGGGATCCACTACCACCACCACCACCCTTGAAGTTGACATTACTTCTCTCCACTGAACGTATTTCCAGAACATTTGGTTTATTGACTGGCAGAAATTGCTCCGCGCCCGTACATTTCGCAAGCATACAGTCATACCTCTCAGTTGTTTGAGTTGCTGCAATGGAACGTACATCAATAATATTCGGTTCTGGTGGAAACTGTGTTCCACAATCGCTGACACCGGAGGTAGTGGTGGTCGTGGAGCTATTCGTGGTACGTTCGTCGATCTCATTTGATTTGAGGTAACGGAATTGCTTGTTGGCGTTGGCCACTGCCGGTTGCGCCAAATCACTGTTATCAGTCTGAGTTGTTGAAGTCGAATAAGTTTTAGTGTACAAGACTGGAACCAGCTGAGTTGGTGGAAGAGAAGGTGCTACGAAATCAGTAGAAGTGGTACACTCGCGTCTACTAGTAGTCTGTTTGTTCGTTTGATTTGGTGCAATTGAACAGACTGAAATAATATTCAGCTTTGATTGAATGGCATCTCTCGGTTGTGGCGGAAGACTGATTGCTGAATTGTTCGTGTTTAATTTTGTGAGAGCTGATGTTTCCTTTATTGTCGGCGCCAGATTGTGTGCGTTGGGATTTGTATTCGAAATGGAATTCTCCAAGCTTCCAGTCGAGAAACTGTCATTCAACTCCTGGCAATTGGTGTCCACGTATTCAACCTCTTCAAAATCCAATTCCTCCGCTTCGTCTAATGAAAGTGTACTTCTTCTTGCCGCAGGAAGTTCACCAGTTGGTGGTGCTTCGTTATCGCTATCGGAATCTATTTCGATAACTTCATTTGCAGTCGGCGAAGTTTTGCTGCTGCTGGCAAACATGGCTAAGGCATTACGTGCCGGTGCCAATTTTCTGGTATTCCTCTGAAGGTCTTCCAACCATGCCAATTTGGAGTCACTGTTGTTGTCTTGCTCGTCGGTCAAATCAATAGTAGCGATAATAGTTCTATCTTCTAGTTTAACCATCGGCCTCGTGGCAGGAGGAATTTGCGTATTTTGTACTAGTTCTGCAAAGTTTATGTCTACAGTCACTTTGGACAAAGTGGGCTCATCTTCGTCCGAGACATCCTGTAAAAGGATTGAAGCAAATTGTATTTTAATACTATTTCCTGCATTTATGAGTTTTGACTCATAGCTGCACTTCATGGAGTACATTAGAAGGAGTTCAACATACACACTCAGCTTATTTTTTTGTCTTATTTTTAAGGAAACCAACTCTGCTTAACTGAATAAATAAACCGTGCGACTAACTGCACAGATTTTCAGCTGCAGTGTTTCAACTTGAAAATCAAACCTTTTACTTAAACATCATTGTATATGCAGAATCTAAATGGGAGCGGATGGGTATGCCGCATGGGAAGAACTACTTTTATACTTACAATGGTTCCGTTGTTCGTTTTCAGTCGATTATCATAGATTGAAGCCTTGAAGTAAGTACAGAAGCATTAGAGAAATGTGTTAGAAATTGATAATAAAGATTTCAGTTAAGGGTTTATATGTAGTATTTACGAGGGCTTCTTTTCGTTCTCAATTACCATGTAAAAATAATTAATCGACTCTCTCTTGCCGCATATAAGTATCAATATTATTTTAAATTGCAAAAGTGTTTTTAGCAACCAATCCAACTCTATAAACCCTTAACGTTTGGAAGAAAAAAAAAAAAACAAAAATTTATAAAATTCTATACATACATTTCTCAAGTCATGAAAGAATTTTAAATTATTTAAAATATATCTAGTAGCTGTTGCAAGAGATGTGTATTTGGGCAAGTGATATGCATAAGTGGCATTAGTGCAGAGTGTTTTGGCAGGCCGCATAAATTGATTTGCAAAGTCAACAACTCGCAGTTTCTCCTCGTCAACGAGCTCCAATTGTTTCCAATGATAGAATACAATTAAATACTGTATGTACAGTTTATCCGGGTACTCCTGCTGCAAAATAACCTGCTCTTTCGGTATCAGTTTGCTACAAAAAAGAAGGAGGCATGTCAATTTGAGGACATATAGTGAATATAGCAGCAAGTTAAAATCTTACTCAAAGATTTTGGTCATCATTTCACGTTGACGGTACATATTTGGTATGTGAGTAAACATGCGTAAAATATTTGAGACGGTCTCCTCCTCTTTAGATCCTTTTAAATGCTTATATATATTTTGTAAGATACGATTCGCTGTCGCCGACTTGTCTTTAACCTCTTTAGCGTGTCTGAGCTCGCAGGTTACGTAGATGGCCACCAGTTCGACCATGCAGTGTGCATATTCGATTGTGAAATGGCATTTAAACTGAAATTATATTTGAACTTCATGATTATAATTCATGATTAATTTCGAAAATTAAAATTGAATATTTTTAAGACCGACAAAAAGTTTTACAAAAATATAAATATCAATTATTTCTACTTCTACCGAAAAGGCAGACACAAATGAAACTACATAAAAGCTTCATTTCGAAAAGTGGGTTTGACTGTTGACGCCACCAGAACAACCAGAAACTGACGACTATACTTGAGTTTATTATTTCCTAATCTGACAAGCTCTGTCAACGGTTTTTCTTACGTGTTTTAAAATGCAGCGCGCATAAATTGATTACGGCTCTTTTTAGACACATTTATGCTTACTTACATCTTCAAACGTTGTTATAATTTGGTGGAACCAATTCATCGTTTGCGACATAGTTCGCGCCAAGCGGCGACATTTCTGCGCCGATGTAAGAACCTCCTCATACTCAGTTCGACAACAGCTACAGAAAAGGAATTGCGGAAGGATTAACAATTAGCAAAAGTGTTGTAAATTTATAGCAAACCCAATGTAAGACTTGATAGTCCTTATTAATTGCTGTTGTTGTAAAGTGCCACAACCATAACCACCCATTAAGTTTCTTATTTCTCGACGCTTTGCCGCCACATTCGGCAGGATGATTTCGAGAGGCTTCTCCTTTTGACACTGCTGCTGTCGTCGTTGTTGTTCTTGTTGTGGACCGGCCACTGATGATTTAGATGTTGATGTCGACGTTGACGACGTCTGTTGTTGTTGTGCCAAAGAAGACGTTGAAGCGGGTTTATTTATGTTAGACTCATTGGTGACTGCTATTCCTGAGAGAGAACTCACCCTTGTCAAAGGCTGTACCTCATCGTCCAAAGATGCGGGTAATTCATCAAGAAATAAGTCTAGTTGTTGTGGTGTTGAGTATAATTGCGGTGATGATGATGATGAAACAGAATGCATGGATGTTCCTTTTGGTGTGCGAACTTTAAGAGATCTGCTATCATCATAATAATCTCTCGAAATTGAACTTCCATTGATTGGAAACATTTTATCGCTTGTGGTGTTAACGCCTTCATCCCGTAAAAAACTCCCTTCACTATTGTTTGCCTTCGCCATTTTACTGCGAAGAAGAAAGAAAAATATGATGCTTCAATATTTTAGCATAACGAAAGATATTGACTAGCTCCGATTTTGAAAATTTTTTCCCTGTAATAGCGCCTACCCTTCCTAGTCAAACCATGTTAAAAAATTAGCCCCGGACTCATTCAGTTTAAGGGATATAGGGCTTTAAATGTGATAATTTAAAGAGCTATATCTTTAAAACCAGATCAGATATCGGCGTAACATTGGTGCCGTTTAAAAGGTCAATTCAAGGCCTTTCGTTTATCTACTAACCATATTTAATAAATACACATATACATTATTCAGGAACGCATACAAGTAGAAAACGCATGGATTCTTAGGTTTGGTAACGGTCGAAAAGTATTAATGGGTGTTCCACTCGTGTGCGTTGCCAAATAATGCTGTTAAAACCATAGAAGGTTTTTCATGTCATGATTTTCAGTTGACAGCCGAGTAGTATTGAGTGGGATATGTACATATGTATACGGTCAAACACATAATTCATAAAAATGCATGCAAGGGAAAGCCTTGTTACCAGGGCTGCCGAGTATATTCTTCAGATTCCCCGATTTCCTTCAGCCATTATTTTTTTGGTAAAAAAAGGAAAGGATCGAAATTACCCAAACTTCAATATAATTCCTCAATCCAACACAATTAGTTATGATTGGGTATTTCTTTTTTAACTTATTCAGTTAAGTATAGTAAACAAGCAAAAATTAAAAAAATAAATATTCAAAGAAAAATAAGACAAATTCAGAAATTTTTAAAAAGGAACATAGATACTATTGTTAGTTTAAACTTTTAGAACTCAATTTTATTACAACAAAGAAAAATATTAATAAATTTTTCATTTGTTTTGCTTTGACTACACAAACTCAGCAAACGCCTTTGTCATACTCGTATCATGTAAAATTCATTGAATGTAGATGAAAATCTTAGTAATCTACTAACTTATTTTATATGGTAATACTTACCTTAAGAGAACTTTTTAAGTTAGCCTCTTCATTTTAACAATAGTAAGATTTTTGTTTGTAAACACACAATGTTTTATTCATTTATTCAGTAACTCAAAGTAATACAGAGAAGGCTAGCAAAGCCTTATGCAAAAGTACTAACACTGCACAGGAGGGAAAAATACAGTAATACAATAATGAATTAATATGGTTCATTGTAAATATAAATGAAATTTGAAATTATTATTAAAATATTAATATTGAAATAAGTACTTGCATGCAAAACTTACTGTTTCTATTGAAGCAGTAAAATCAATCAGTGCTTGTTCGTTGATAGTCTTGAAAAATGAAAAATGAAGTACATATGTACTTGTTATAATTGCCTGGCTTACAATGTTTACAATTTTCATTTCCCTTTTCCCCAGAGGATAATAAATTGCCCACAATTTGGGGAATTCCGACTTGGCAGCCCTGGCCGTTACTGGTAACTTTGTTCTCGACATTCCACGAAACACAACTAGCGGAGAAGTTATTTGTAATTGCAGTACGAATTACCAAAAACTTTAACATTACAGAAAAAATGTTATAAGCATATTCTAAGAAATGTCAAGTGGACAATAATGTAGACTTTGTAAATAATGTAGTCAAGTGTAAAGACTTTTTAGCACTTGTATATTATGTTGCTTTAATATTATCTCTCTCACTCTCTCGCATTCCTTAGGTAATGTTTTTATAATATGTATTAAAAAAACAAAGTATTAATTAGATTTAATCTCCATTATATTCACGAATTCGTGTATCCATGACGATAAAGCAACACATTCGAAAAGAACAAAAACTGTTAAGTGGCCTTCTGAAAATTTTACATAAAACTAAATCATCAGGAAGTCTCATTCTGGTTAGAAAGACGCGCCCTACAGGATACGCTATTGACTGTTTGTTTGCAGAACGAATCCTTTTATACGCGCTAGTCATAGAAAGAAGAGAGGAAACCGAAAATGTAGCAGGAATTTACATATAATGGTTTTTGCTGTCTCCTGAGCAGGCAAATTTTGTCGGCCCAACAACAAAATCATTTTTATGTATATCAGTGAAAAATTTGAACAAAAAGGGCAAAGTTATCAACACATTAGAGTTCTAATGTTTTAGAATTAGCACAAGAAATAGGAAAATACCTTGTTACCAGCTCATTTACACCGTCTGAAGAATTGTTTAGACTTTTTTCATTCAACTCACGCACAAGTGGACGGACATAAGCCAGTGGAATGCAATGCAGGCCGGGTTCTGGATTCCTGTGCAGCTTTCACATTTACTTCATTTGTTCCTGCGTTTCATTCAATTTATATAATTTGTCAATTATAATTAGCTGTTTAGAAAAATTATAAATGTGGTACAAATTTGAATGCCGTTGCTCCTTGGATGGCCGCGTTTATTTTTTCTGCTCTACTTTTGTTGGCATTCGTTGAAACTTGAGTACACTAGTCCAGAAAGCCAAGCAGCTGCTTTAATAGACAGAAAAAATCAAATATGGCGTCGAATTTTCACTTTTGTCATACAATTTTTACAGCCACTTTAAAATGAAATTACCATCATTTTGAATGCTTTTTTCAATAAATTTCATTAAATTGAAATAAACAATGTATTTTGGCACATTTTGGTTGTATTTTTGCGATTTGTAACCACTTGAATTGATCTTAATTTTTAATTCTTCAACACCGTCGACAAATAACACCGCTCATTCTATTTCTCTTCTCGTTTATATTTTCGGCCACAGCAATAATAGCGCTGCATGTTCTTCATACAGTACGAATAAAAAGTGTCGATTTATTTAATGGGTAGCACTGCCCTGAGTAAGAACCAGAAATTAGTTGTCAAAAGTAATTGCAGCGGAAATTCTAGTTCACGTCTTTCCCACTGAGATATTTTTCATTTGTTGAGACCAGCATTTTATATATTCGAAATAATTGAAAAATAGAGTTTGGGAATAATTATAAGATGCCGCTAATGCAGCTACCACCCATTGTGCAAGTAAATAATAACTGTGTTTTTTGCAACCGGAAAAGCAATGTTTTGTATGCGCCCATTATTACAGAATGCCATTGAGCCAATGCAGGTTGATGCACAGATTGAAGAGAACGAAAACAACGAGGAGCAGCAACTCATTGTGGAGAATCCCACCCTTGATCTCGAGGTCTATGCCAACTCATACACTGGACTGGCCAAACTTTACCGTCTCATATTTATAACGGACGTATGCCCTACGCTGCGTCTGGAAGCTCTAAAGATGGCTATTAATTATGTGACCACGACTTACAATGTGCAATTGTATCAACTTTTACATAAAAAACTGAACGATATAAATATGGCAAGTGGCGGTGGTAACGCTACTGCTGCAGCAGGTGCCAATGCCGGCGTGGGTGCAACTCCAGCAACCGCAAGCGGCAATGGAGGCAGCGCCGGCGCTGCCGTTAGTGCTTCAACTGGCGGTGGTGCAACTGGTGGTGCCTTACCGGATGTAGCTGCTCAATCACCTGCACCCTCTTCAGGTATTGGTGCCACTGACATGCCTGTCTTCGATCCGAATTGGGTAGAAGCAAAGAGCAAGAAGGCCGCCTTGAAACTCGAAAAACTTGATTCGGATTTAAAAAATTATAAATCGAATTCAATCAAAGAAAGCATTCGACGTGGTCACGATGATCTCGGTGATCATTATTTAAGCTGCGGCGACTTATCAAATGCTTTGAAATGCTATTCGCGTGCACGCGATTACTGCACCAGTGGCAAGCACGTAGTCAACATGTGTCTGAATGTAATTAAGGTATCGTTGTACTTGCAGAACTGGTCACATGTACTAAGTTACGTCTCAAAAGCAGAGAGTACTCCCGACTTTGTTGACGGTTTAAAGGATAACAACCAGGTTCGATAATGATAATGCACTCTTCTATAATTTGTTCATTGTGGATCATATGCGATCTTTCCAGGGAGTTGTCACTCGCTTAAAATGTGCTGCGGGCCTAGCTGAACTGCAGACAAAGAAGTACAAATGCGCAGCCAAAAACTTCTTAATGGCGAACTTCGATCATTGCGATTTTCCTGAGATGCTTTCGCCAAATAATGTTGCCATGTACGGTGGCCTCTGCGCGTTAGCCACGTTCGATCGCCAGGAACTGCAGAAGAATGTGATTGCCTCGAGCTCATTTAAGCTCTTCCTCGAATTAGAACCTCAATTACGTGATATAATCTTCAAGTTCTATGAATCCAAGTATGCCTCATGCCTGAAGCTACTCGACGAAATACGCGACAATTTGCTGCTAGACATGTATATAGCCCCACATGTGAACACTCTGTACACAAAAATCCGCAATCGTGCTCTTATCCAGTATTTTAGTCCTTATCTATCAGCTGATATGCGTAAAATGGCTACCGCTTTTAACCGGTCCGTGTCGGCATTGGAAAATGAGGTGATGCAGCTAATACTGGATGGGCAGATTCAAGCGCGGATAGATTCGCATAACAAAATTCTATACGCTAAGGAAGCAGATCAGAGGAGCAGCACGTTCGAGCATGCAATCGCTATTGGGAAAGAATATCAAAGACGGTCGCGCATGTTGGTGTTGCGTGCAGCAATGCTCAAAAGCCATATTCATGTGAAGGTGGACAGCAATAGAACGCCTAAAAGAACTTAAAAAAATATTTCTTCTCTTTCTTCCTTTGTATTTTTCAGAGTATTCCGCGTGATTCAGGTAACGATTTGTGTGTCGCTGCGGGCTCGAGCACAACAGCAGCAGCAAGAAATTAAGTACATTGCCAGTATGCACATTTCTTAGATTAAAACTTAGGTTCTCACTACGTATAATCCGAAATTTTTGGGAAATATATTCATGTAAAAGGAGAGAAAACGTATAGGTTGCTCCAATGAATATCATCATCATTTAAATACATACGATATAATAAAATTAACCAGAGCTTGTAATCTATGAGTGCTTTTATTTGATTTTAAATTCTACAAGGATTCATAAAAATTCAGTGGATAATCTTTTCTTATCTAAAAAACTGAACCAAACGGTAATAAGACACGGATTCATATTTCACTTTTATTATGCGCGTTGGTGGCGATGTTTTTCGCTTCGTTCTTTTGAACGCGAACGGCTACGGAATCGGCGCGCTTTGTTTTCGTGATGCCTGCTGGTTGTGTGGTCACGTTTTGTTCTTTCTTCTCGCCTGTGGTAAGAGCGATCTCCTCGTGATGACCTGCTATCACTAGTGTGCTGACGATAGGCGCGCTTTCTATCATCCGATCTGGGCTGCTCATATTTTTTGGCTGCAGAACTACTAGAAGAAGATGTATCACTTGATCCTGAATTGAGTGTCTTCTTCGATTTCTTGGACTGCGTTTTTGTGTTCTGTCGTTTATTATTTTTAAATGTAGGCCGTTTTTTATCTTCTTCGAAATCAGAATCACTGCTGCTGCTACTACTAGTGCTGCTTCGACTACTGCTAACTCTTCTGGATTTTGAGTTTTTAGACTTTTTTGATTTAAGTCGTTTAACACGCTTTTCTTTCTTTAACTTAGATTTTTCAATTTTTTCCAATTTTTTTAGTAGCTTTAGCTTTTGTTTCTTGCTCAGAGATTTCAAAAATGCTATCTCGGGGTTTTGTGTCTGTTCACCATTTGTTCCCTCTTCATTGTCACTCGGCAAAAGATGATGTTGCTGATTCTGTTGTTTGATATTTTGTAATTCCAAAGCTGACTTCTTCATCATAAGTCCATCTTCTTTCATCTGCTCTTCGAGTATGTTCTTCGACATTATACCATCGACCTCGGCCTCAGAGTGTATTTTACGTGCCTCACTCATTGATATGCTGTACATGGTACATTCTTTATCTGTATTGATATGCCCCCATTTATGGCATTTAATGCAACGCACATTGCGTACCTGTATTCCAAAAGGCTGGTCACGAATCTCAGTGTCTCCCTTGCAATAAGACTCGCGCGGCGCATTATATTTGCGTTGCCATTCGAATTTGTATTCTGGCTCGTTGTCGTCCTTCTCACGTTCCTTGCGCACACCCGGTGGAGGTTCGTACATAAAATTTACGCTCAGCTTATCCTTGCTCTCTTTACTAAGCATTGCTTTGTTCTCATGCAGATCCTGTTCCTTTTCGTATTGATTTCGCAATTCTTCTTGTTTCTTTTTATAAGCATCGGCTTGCTGTTCGGCCATCCAAACCTATGTGTCAAGTAATAAAGATTAGGATTAGTGGGAAACTTTCCTTTTCTGGTGCTCTAACTGAGCACTATACTAACCCTTTTCAGATTATCCCTTGAAGCAGGATGAAAGAACTTTTTGCACATATAATTATTGAATCCTTTTCCCATTTTGCTGTTTTTTATTACTTCCTTGCAATATATTAGAAAACTGAAAATTAATCGGGAAATAATTATTAATTATAATCTGGTTGACAACCAATATTGTCCAGCTGATGTACTGATTCACTGCTGTTAACTTGTTTCAGCTGTCAACATTTGACACGGAGAGTGATGCCAATAGAGCTACTCCTCACTTTACAAACTATCTACTAATGTGTGACACAAATACATATATGCACAATTCGAAGTTATTATAATCCTGTCCTTGGTTTCACACCACACAAGCAATTTGGGCAAACATCATACCATATTGTTCAATTGTTTACGCAACAGAACAAAATTAACCACACATAACACAAAAAATGTGCACAAAACATTAAAATATGAAATCGATTTGGCTTAAGTTTACCGTTTGAGCCATGCCCCAATTTTTTTGCATTTTTTGTTGTTGTTGTTGTTTATGGAGCTGATTCTAATGAAGCAATCGGTTTTTGTCGCTCTCTTCTACATAGTTTACTAGTTATAGCCCTCTAAAGTTTGGAATTGATATGCCTATAACTCATAAACCAGAGAAGCTATTTCCTGATAAAAATGAAAAAAATACTCAAAGAAAGATTACGGTCTCAGCTTAATTGTTATTCCAAAGATTTAATAGGTTAATTACACACTTCAAAACGAAAAAAAATATTAAATGTAAAAATAAATGTTAAAAAAATGAAAAATTTCGATTTGCATAAAAACTATACAGTTTTCGGAAAAATGTTATATGACTAGAGGGCTGCATGAGACGTCTCGAAGGCTTGTTCAAGATGTCTTGAAACTTTAAGGGGTTGTGTGAAATGATTACTTTGCTTTCAAATCAAGCAATGAATTGTGGAAGCGCTGCTGAAAACAACATATGCTTTCGATAGTCACGGCTGAATTCGAAATCAAATGGAAGAACTATACCAACTCAAAAATGTTGCTATGTTAGTTTCGAATCTTTCGAGACGTCTGGTGCAGCGCTCTAATACCAACCACTTAGCGAAGGAGTCGCCGGAACGGAACTAGGTCGTACCTAGAGTACCTGTATAATAAGAGCAATATATTTTCGTGTAAATTAAATTTGGTATGTAACGAATTTACGAGTATGTATTTAACATGTTCTTATTTTCGGAATGCATATGCCGAAAGATTATTAACACTTTTTTTTAAGATTGTAATAGTTTATTTAATTTATATCCATATTTACAGATAGATTCTGCAAAAACTAATAATACAGTTTAATTCACGATGACAGAAAAGTATAATGAAAAACGACGATAATTTAGAAAGCTAATCAGAAGTTCGTTAAAAAATTTCAATATAATTATCACCATAGTACCTGACTTTTTTGTATTATCGATAGTCATATTAATTTCGGGAAAGTCTAATTTATAATAGACTTCTCTAAAGACCTGCTAAACGTATTCACGGCGGATTTTTATATAATAAGATATTAACGTTTAAGTTAATTATTTGGGCACAAGTTTTAATTTTAACCAAAGAATTTACCGTAAAGAGGATCACTTTTGTTTCAGTATTCCAGCTACGGACTTCTCATATGAGAGTTTTATCTCAATTAGTCGAAATGTGTGAAAGCCTTGCACTTGAGAAAAATATTACTGAGAAAAATATTACTTGCTAAAATAACTTTGAATTTATGCTTTCAAATAGTCTGTACGATTTTGATCACATTTTTATTGAATTATAATGGAATAATTTTCATTTCGTAAAATAACTCAAGAAAAAAATTATCAATTTTTATGTATAATTTTCAAAATTCTAAAGACGTCAAAATGTTTTCTTCTATAAATTTTTTATTTCTCTCCTCGTTAGCAATAACATCGTGGATAATTTTGTGTTATTTTAAGCAAATTGAAGAGCAGCGAGTTGAAGCTATAGACGAAGTTTTCCATATGGGTAATAAAGCTTTCTAAATAAAGATAAATATAAATTTTTTCTATCAATTTTCTTGTTTTTTTTCTGTGCATTAATTTGGAAAAAAATTCCATTCATACATATTTTATTTCGATTGAAATATTATCTTTAGCTTAAAAATTGTATGGCATTATTTTTATGCGGAACAATTAGGCTTTTCCGTTTATCCGGTTCTATCTTTATCCCGTTATTTCATCTCTTCAACAGAACGGATGATAGAGGAGACGCTAGAGGAGACGCTGACGCCTTGTCATGAAAATTATGACATCTATTTAAATTTCTTTTGCATTTTCGCATGTATATATGCACTGGCCAGAGTCACCAACATGACGGAAAATTATATAGCAAAAAAATTGCATGCGAAGTTCCGCAATAAGGAGCACCCGGACACGCTTGACGAGTACCGAATGCAACAGGAAAGTCTATTGATACAAATAAATCAATTGCAGCAATCGAATATGCATTTGGAAGAACAACTAAAGCAGTCGAGGGCACAATTCGATTGGCGTTTGCGTCAGACGCAAGTGGAAGTGGAACAAGAGGAGGTTTGGACCGCACAAGTACAGCGACTACAGAAGGTTGAAAACAAATTCATTCGAGAGCTTAATGGCTTCAATCTCATTACCAAAAATGATAATAATCGCAATAGTAATGATAATGAAAATAAAATTAAAGATAAAAATAATAATAACAATAACAATACAAATAACAATAATAATAATAGTAATAACAATAACAATAATTATAATATCAAGAAGACTTCGCGATCTGACGAAGATTATAAACAAAGCAGCGGTGAGAAGCAGCAGCCGGAAAAATACGATCGTCTACAGAAAAAAATACCTAATTCCAGTAACAATAATATCGACAAAAACAAGCCCACTATCAAAGACGATTATGATGAAGCCAGGAACTATACCAACATTCAAACCATCAACAACAATAAAATTTTTATATCCAATCGTCATATTCATGTAAGTCGTCCGATCTACGTAAATGAGGGCAATGTCAAATTGAAGATGGCCGATTTCGACGGCGCAAATAATGGTGATTTCTCACAGATCTGGTCAAAATATTTGGATATGCAAAAATTTATAATCAAAGCTGCCGAGCTGCCCACGAACCCCGTCGACGATGCGGACCAGGAAATGATAGCACCAACCAAAACAGTACAAGAAAATCCAATGCCAATCGTTGTGTCCACCGAAGAATTACAAACAATTCAAGGTTGGAACGAAATTCTCTACAAAAGTTCAGTACAGTCCAGTGTTGTGTTTGCTGTATTCGCCTTATTTATGTCTTTCATATAACGATTGAATATTCAATGCGGGAATAATATGTTCAAAGTCTCTTCCAGTCGGCACAAAGTTCACTAACTAACAATTTCGTAAACGCAGTAGGCTTGTGTGTGTTGCCTTAAAAAGGTTGCATATGGCTGCTCCTCGATACAAATCATACTTATTTGTTGAAGCTAAAACAGGGCTAAGATTTCGCTTATGATTTTGTTAGTGAAACTTTATTAATAGTTGCATTTACATAACAAAAGCAATTAAATTAAACGCTGTTGCGACTTTAGCTACGAATAAAATCTTAATAAAAGTAATTTTATTTA
Source organism: Conops quadrifasciatus (assembly GCA_949752815.1). Classification (NCBI taxonomy): domain Eukaryota; kingdom Metazoa; phylum Arthropoda; class Insecta; order Diptera; family Conopidae; genus Conops; species Conops quadrifasciatus. Next base: position 3,310,475 of record OX457079.1, read on the forward strand.
AAACTGGAGAAGCTCTGAGTCGCAGCTTGGAGAAGAGTGAATCGGAATTTAGCAAAGGATGAACAAAAAAATCATATAAATTTATCCTTTCTCTGCGGTCGGGACAATTTTTATTTATTTTCGAAAATGTTCGGGAAATGTGTAAAGAATCATGTATTCATCGTTAAAGAAATGAATTGTGCCGGCTGGTGTTCAAATCTTTCAATTCGATTTAGAACTTTTTACTAACATTACAAATTTTACTCTTCTTAAGGACTAAATTTAAGGTTTGAAAAGCTACATACTACATTGAAATGTACATTTGAAATGCTACGTAAAAAATTCTATTTTGGATTTGGATTTTATGCCACTTCAATATATTAAATTTTTACACATTTTAAATTGTCGTTGATGGAAATTTTTAAATTTTAGGAATTTTCTGAGATTGAGCGTTTGAATGAAGTCTTGCTTGTGTCAAATGTGAAAGATAGTTTGGAACATTTAATAGATTGTGGATAAAAAATACCATGTTCCGGCAATAAAATCATTCTTGAAATGCGACAAACAATACAAATTTCCTACATTTCGAAAATATATTAAAAATTATATAAAATATCAACAAAAATTGTCAATTGTTATATAAATTAATTGTATTAATTGTAAATGTTTTAGTTTACATTTTCCAAATTCAGTGTAATGAATTTCTGTTGTATTAAATGGAATAGTTTGTATTTTCTGTAAATCTTTTCAGTTTTATAAAAGTAAAAATTGAATTAAACTTTATTTTCTTTCTGTTATTGATTGACTGATTATGGTGATAACATAAAGCTAACAATCTGACTACAAAGAGGTAATAAAAATATGTATTTATTTATTTTTTTTTTTTTAATATTTTTTTTAATACTTTATTAGAACCTGTTGATTTCTTGAAACTTTTTGAATATGAAATGAAACTGAATTATGTAAATTTTTTTTTTAATCGCATTGTACAATGTTTTTGGAAACTGTACAACCAATGTTTTGAAACTTTAAACAAGTGGAAAAATTCTTCATCTACTGGATCCCAAAAAGCGATCCCCGTGTTAAAATCCATTCCATAAACTCCATAGTTTATATACGAAATTAGAGTTTATGCCTAAGAAATACATAAGATTAAATGAAAGACAATTTTTCTTTTTTTTGGTATTTTATTTGTTAAAAGTTTTTATTTTTAACTTTATTTTTCAGTTTTAATAATAATGTTCTTTCATGTCTATAAAGTATATATAATATATATCTTTTTGTTGTATTTTTTATGCTTCTGTTCTTTTTAATATATCATCATATAATATGTATAATTTTTTAATATATTATATAATTTTTCTTATTAATTTATAATCGTAATAATTTATATAATTATGATAATTATTTAATGATAATAATAATAGTAATAATAATAATATGTAATGATAATGATAATAATTTTATTAATGATTATTAGTTTCTGATAATAATTACTAGCTCTGCATAATAATTATTTCTTTAATAATTAATTTTCGGTAATAATTAATAATAATAAGTTATAATAATACTTGTAATATTAATAATAATTGTATTTGTTGTTTAAGTTTCATATTAAATAATCATTATTTCTTTTTTTAATTTGTTTAAGAAAATTTTTGTTCTTCTCTCTTTCTAATTTACTCGTATGTATTCATATATTTCTACCACTTCCGCTTTTCTACAATACTTAGAGAATTTTTAATTTGGTTCTCTATGGCGAGCACAATATTTATCTGGCGTTGCATTTTCGTTCTTCATATTCATAATAATTTGCTCATTTCCTTCGAGTACTCTCAAATTTACTCAAGTCTTCGTTTTTTTCTTCACTTTCTATCGTTCATGGTTCATTAGTATGCTGTTCTCTTATTCTTTGATGCATAAATTCATCAAAGCTAGCAGTATTTTCTGCTGCTACTCGTACTTTTTCTACTTAAGGTATGTGTTCATAATTAAAATATTATTAAATATGTATATTAATTAATAAATAGTTGCTATGGTATCTTTAATACCTACAAAATTTTTTGTTGCTCGTTCTTGTTGCTGCTGTTCTAAATATCAGCTATTCCTATGTTCTTTGTCTGGGCCTTCATTCGATATACATAATGTAATATTTCCTTTTTTACATTTCATTTCAAGCTACTACTTTTAAATTATTGTATTCTATGTAGAATGAAGTTCATTAAGATTCGAATTTATACCTTTTCCTTCAAACACGATTCAAAAGATCTCTTCCGTATATCATTAATTTGCGCTGCTTTCAAATAAAGCTTTTTTCATTCAGGAGCAGTAGTTTTTTAACTTCCTTTATAACTTTTTCAAATAATTGATAAAAGTTTCTGTTGTTGTTTTTGTTCAGTTTTGTTAATAATAACGGCATAATAAATTAATAATTTCTTGTGAGTGAGTTCAAAGAAACTTTTCTATTTTTGTTATTCAATTGTTTTACAATTAAAAATGCTGCGTTTTTCTGCTGTAATAATTTATATTGGCTTCTTTTCTTTAATGATACTAACAATATTTTTTCTGGTATGCTTTCCATATCGGTATAATTATTATTAATAATACATAAGTTATAATAATCTATTAATAATTAATAGCTACGGTTTTTGAATTTTAACTATTTCTTCTTTTGGATTTTGTAATATTTTTTATTATTTTTTTTTCTGGTTTTTCATTTATTTTCATTTTATTTCATTTTATTTCTCTTCTGCGAAATGCTATTTATTTTGCTGGTTTTTTCTACTATATTTGTAAATTTTTTCTTTTCGGTGTTTTGCTTTCATCCTTTTTCTACAAATGCTTTCCTTTTCTACAATAAAAACGCATTTGTTGCTGTAATAAGTTAAGTAATTAATGAATATTTGTATCTGTGAATAAGTTAAATATTTTGCAGTTGCGCTTTTTAATATCGTATTTATAAATTCTTTAAGTATTCCCTATTTTCTCTCTTTTGATTCTAAATTAATAAATAATATACTGTCGAAAGATGATTTGGTGAGGAATGATGCAGGGCGGCTAAAGTCAGAATAAAAAGTCTAAAATTTCAAGTCAGGAATTTAGAGTGTCTAAAAATGATTAATCAAGTTATTATAAAATTTAATGCAATATAAGAGAAAGACGGAGATAGATGCGAAGGCATTTAGTTCATTTGCATTTACGAGTACGCTGAACTCGCTAGCAGTTAACGAATAATTAATGTTTCGAACTTCCAATTAGACTAGAAAATTTAATTTTGAAATAGAAACTTTTATGATAAAAAAACAACTTATATTTAAAAACAAATTTTTTTTAAGATTTACTTTTCTTTTTTAATAATTTCTAAAAATAAATTTCTTTTAAAAATAAAGGTAAAATAAATACAATTTTTGTTCAGGAAAAAGTCAAGACTTTAAGTTATAATTATAATTACAAAGAACTTTCGAAATTTCTTTTTCAAATATTATTACAATATTAATGGAATATTTTAAATTTAATATATAAATTCTTATGTACTCGTTTGTATATAAATATTTATATATAAATTTAACTGTTTTTGAATACAGTAATTACGAAATATTTTAATTTCTAACTCATTTTCAAAACTATGCCTGCTGGTGGCAATTTAAATTACTGGCAATTCAATTGTTTCACTAAAATGGCAATTTATTTTGCTTCTTAAAAAATTTTATTTTTATTCCGAATAGCTATTGTTTTATGGTTGTTGTTGTTATCGTTACTATAGTGTTATTAACCTAATTGTTGTTGGTTTGTCCTTTTTTACTCTTATTATTTCTAAATCAAGAAAATCCCTTGCGTCTTTTTTAGTATCTAAGATTATTTGAAGTTTTGTGTGCTGGGTTTAATTTTGGTTTTGTTTATTTTGTTTTATATTTAATTTTATCAATCGGTTTTAGGCATTTTTACCATTTCCTTGCAAATATATTTGGAAATTTTTACGAGCGTTGTAAATGAATAATTTTTCTAGATATTTTTTTTTTAAATTAATTCAGTTTAATTTTAATAGCAAAGTTCGTGTGGTTCACTAAACTAAAGATGTCTGCTATTACCGCACTATATATCATTATCATAATTATAATCACTATAATCGTAATAATAATAGGAGTAATATTATTTAGTATATGGCTTGTGAAAGGTGTGCCGGCGTGTCGGTGTTGGTGTATTAATATCCAAGAGTAAAAGTATATAATTTTAGTATGCTTAATCATAAAATTTTGCTAATATTTTTTACAGTTTTTTTTGTGTTTTTCTTGTGTGTTTCCCTTTGTTTAATGTTAGGTGATATGCTTAAAAAATAGCCGCGCTCTTGTTGTCTTTTATTTCGCGGTGCTATTCTTTTTGTTGTAGTTGTTGTTACTCCACTTGTTGTTTTTGTAGCCAATTCGTGTATAAATTTTTCGACCTTTTACTTCTGTTTTCTTTTTTGTTTTTGTGGTAATTAATAGTAATTTCTGACAATGTTTTTTCTTACTCTCTACTGTATGTAATAAATTTTATTTAAAATTTTTAGTCGTGTTGTTGTAGTTGTTATTGTATGTTCTTCGAAAATGTATGCTAAAAAAAGTATTTTCTAAATTCTTTGTTTTAATTCTTGATAATTGCGTAGCCTTCTGATTTTCTTTTTTTAACTTAAATGTATTCTTTTCAAAGTGAGTAATAATATTGTAAAAATTATTAAAAATATTTATAAGAAATACAGAAATTATAGAAAAATAAAGCAAAATTTTAATTAAGCAATACAATAAATTATTATTGCTTTTTAAAAAAAAAATTTATAATTAAATTATTAAAAAAAAAAATTTAATAATTTTAAAAAAATTATTATCTATTGCATTCCTTTAAAAATGAATTCTGAAATATAATAAGAAAAAGAACGCGGGAAAACAACAAAAAATAGAGCAACGCGTATCTACTTTTTGTACGAATGAGTATACTTGCGTATATTTTCATGTTCTACTACTCACTCGTTTACAACTTTGCCAGTATTTTAGGCAATTAGATACTCCCTAAGTCTTTATATAAGTCATCAACCTAACTTAGCGCTTAAGAATGCAAAAGTAAGAAGCATTCGTAGGTTTGACGGCGACCAATGGTGGAGTGAGTCATTGGAAATACGAGTACTCTTGCGTTGCGAGTGTCGCTAATCGAATTACGCAAATATGAGTGAGTGCTGGCTGACTTCTCTCTTTGACATCGACGCACTCGTTATCTTCTTAGTGTTAATCATGGCGAGTCGTTTCGAATCTCTGATCGGAACTATTGAAAGTAATAACTGAGTATGTATGTATATTAACGGGACGAAATTAGTGACTGAAACAACCGAACATAATTCAACTAGAGACAAGACGTATAGCATGTAAGAGCAATATCAAGAATTAAGAAGTGTATGAAGTTTCATTTGGTTTTTCCAAGTGTAAATTGGCTGGAGATAAAATGTACATATGCATTTTATTTTGTGGGTGGGTTAACCAGTCGACCGGTGGGTTTTCCGGGGGTTTCTTTAAACTATCCTCAAAAGTTTGGACTGGAAAAATATTGATAATGAAACATGAAAAGAGACTGCCTCAAGCTATTTCTATCAAAAGCCCTAAAGATTATTTTGTGTATTATTTCCTATTACATATTTTTTAATATCGTATGTATTATCAATTATAAGTTATTTTGTGTCCCTGCATTGAACAATTTCTATGCTAAATTTTTCTACTGCTTTTATGTATGTATTATGTACTTTTTTTAATTTTTTAGTATTCATTTCTTATGCGTTTTATCTCGAATAGCTTAAAATATTAATTTATTTCTAAGTGCATATTTTTCGTTTTTTTTTGCATGTTTATTTCTAATTCTTTGAAACTATGTAGATTAATTTCGTTTTTTTTTAACTTTGAAACCGTGGCAAACAAATCTTTTGCTGGAAATTTGTTGTATCGTATATTATTTTTTTCAAAATTCCTTGATGTTAAGAAATCAGAAATTCTATTGAGTTGATTTAGAATTATTTATTGTATTTTTAATATTATGCATATTTATTAAATATTTAATGATATAATCTGTAAATTATATTATTATTTTGTTATTAGTCTTTTTATAATCATGTCCAAGTTTTGTTCAGAAGAGTATACTTCTTAGCTGCAGTCTCGAGGGAGGGAAAATATATTAGTAATAAAAATTTTTGGTTTGGATGGAAAACACTTAAAACATATCAAAAGTCCTGGTTGAGGTTAAGAGCCTTTCTTTATCTAATTTTTTCCAGTGTAATCACTATCTATGCCTTTGAAAACAATTCAGCTAGATCGTAAGAATGAATAATGTTCATTACTATTTTTTCATTATTCAAAAATTTTTGTTATGCTTCAATTTTTTATGTGCCATCCCGGACACACATTCTTTGAGATGCTCTTCTGAAAGATCAAACATATTTTCTGTTTGAGGCTATTTCTTCTATTTAGACAACAATAATGTTCGGTATTCTTGATATATGTAGAATAAATATTCCTAATGGGCAACTTTCTATGTCTGAATTGTCATAAACGGTTACAGTACAGTGCTGGTTATGCATATTAGGATTTAGTATGGTTTTAAAAAGCTGTATCTCGAGTTATTTAAGCATTTCTTTTTTGTAATTTTACGGACGGATTTATATGAACATTATTATTCAATAATAAAGGAAATTCTATATTTGGAAATGACAATATTTTCAAATGCAGAGTCTTAAGAAAACTAATAATAAATAACAAAACTTTTTTTGTATTACAATTACGAAATGGCGTTTTATAAAATTATACGGTTATAAATTGGGACTTAACCCTAGTTCGGCTGACCAATTTTCAAACATATTTAGGCTGACACGGTCACCCCGGTGACTGCCTATTCACACGAATCTATGTGCACATTGGTGAATTTCAAATGTGGAAATCTACACAAATAACAGTATTGCAATGTTACCGAGTGTTACCGAGTGTTTTTGTCGTAACATAACATGACATAACAGGTTTTGGCGCGTTTGAATACATGTATGTGTATATCAGTGAATTTGAAAAGTGTGAATCTTCGCAAATAAAAGTATTGCAGTGTTATGAACAGCAAGTGCCATTGCTCACAAAATGTTTCGGCGTGTCTTTGCATTGAGCTAGTAATTACAATTTGATAAGTTGGCGCCCAAGTTTGCGTTCCCTGACGACATGGTCCTGCTGAGCTACAAAGCCGAAGCAAAAAAAAAATGTTTTTCAGCCACTAAAATCAAGAAAAAAAAACGAAAAAAAAATGTTAAACCATAAATCCATATTTTTTCTACTCAAAAATCATTGGTTTGAGATGTCAAAGAGGCTCAGAAAAATAAAGTGCTTAGAAGGCACTTTTTTTTCGTGTTAAAGTTGAAATAGTCACCCGGGTGCCCTGTCAGCCGAATGAGGGTTAAGCAGTTAAATATAATAAAAGACGGTGTTTAGGAACTCGAGTTATTTAAGAAGAGACATAATAATATGGACATATAAAAAAATAATATGCTTTCTTTTTTAAGATATCTTAAAAAAAAATATTCGTAAATCCATCAAAAACAAAAAAACTAGACGACCAACACTTATTGTGTTTACTGATAGAGGACTTTATTTTTAGACAGAAATTTATTTTTAATCGCTTAGTAATTAAACCCTTTCTAAAAATTGTTTTATTATCCTGATGTTTGAACAGTCCGACACTAATTTTAAATATCCAGTGATAATATTATTAACCAATGAATAATAAAAAATTATTATCTTAAGAATAATCATTTTACATTTAGAAGAAATGAAGTTCAGGTTTAAATTTCAAAATTATTCTTTTAGGAAATCTAAACACCGAAGCTATAAAAATATTTGGTAAGCATAAAAAAAGATATTATATTATTGTTATTATTATTGAACGATATTGCAATTTTTATTTATAAGTTGTCTGATATTAAATAAAATATTTATGGCTCAATTTGTTTTCCGGAATGCCTGTCACTAAAATACTCGTATGTTTAACTAATGAATTAAATCTGTTCTATTAGAATTTCCGCCACTGTACTTGCTGCTCTGATCGTTAATTGATTTCTTATGCTTTGCAAAATATTTTGCAGGAACTACTATATAGTAATTAATGTTTAGCCTTGTTGTATTATAAAATTTTATAATAAAAATTTCAAAAAAATTTTAGGTATACTGCTGCTCTAATACTTTTTTATAACATATTTTTAATGTCTAATTTGTTGGTTGTATTTAATTCAAATGATTTTTGGAGGCTATTTTTTTTCGTTTGTAAGCTCGCACAAAAAATTTATTTAAAAAGCGGCATCATATATTTAAAAAATTGCCCTTCTGTGTATGTGTATGTGTATGTGTGTGTGTGTGTGTGTGTGTTTGAGTAAAATATTGCTAATTATCATAATATTCGTACTTTATGTTCCTCGAGATTTAAACTTATTTAAATTTTTTGAGTATTCATATTTTAAATAAATAAATAATAATAACTTAATTGATATTTATAATTTTTAAATAAAACTACGTACAGAAGTGTATACACACAGTAAGTATATATGCATGTATGTATGTATATATGAAATATTAATGAATGCACCTTTTTTTTAAAATTCTTTGACGACAAAAAATTGGTAGGAATGAGGCGTTTGTGTTTTTATTAGGTTCTTGTTGTAAAGAATGTGTTTGGGTGTGCGTTTGCATAACATCCCATAAAGAAAGAGTAAAATCAAAGAATATATATTGTACAATACATATTCTTTGGTAAAATCCTTCTAATTTGTCTGAATTGCTTTCCGTCTGAGATGTTAACTTCGAAAACGTACTGATATACTAAACCTCCCTCGATACACTTTAAACAAGTAGATATGCATATACTCATATACATATGTATATTATTGGTTTATGTGTTAATTTATAGAAATAAATCATCAAACATACTTTGTGTTTTAAGTTCCAACAGATTGGTACATTTAAGTTAATTTAAGGTACAATTATTTCGAAATTAAATTTGAAACGACCGTTCTGTAACTCGTTAAAAGTTTTGCGAATTTAGTTAAACGAACCCAACGAGTTATCACAGCTGATTTTGACACTGCATGGCTTTTTCCTTTATTTACTTTTGTAGTTTACTGATTTTAAAGTGGAATACTCGTACAAGCAAGTTATTTTTCGATAAGCTGTGAAAATAACTAAATAATTATTTGCGGAGTTTTCCTGTGGGCCGGTCGTATTGCGCGATAGTGGGCCGGTAAACAATCGACCGTTAAAAAAAAAGACTAAAATCGAAATAAAATTAAAAAACGAAATTCACTTTGGAAACGGCAAGGAATAAAAATTACTCAAAAACCTAGATTTTTCATGACGGTGCGGACTTAAAGTTACCGTAGCACAAACTCTACAATTTTGCTGTTCTTTTTTTTTGCTGTCGTTTTTAGCGCTGCCCCAACAACAACACCAATTTTACTTGCTTTCGTTTGATTTAAGAGTTATAGCCCTTTAAAGTTTGAAATTTTCCCGGCTATCTCCTAAACCATAAAAAATATTTCTTAAAATATAATCGTTTTTAATTGTGCCAATCTGTCAAAGTTCGTATTATCAATATAGAGTAAGGGTTATACAGATTTTAGTACTTTATGTATTTTATGTCAGTTTAAAGTTAATTAAATATGTATATTATAGTGAAAGTTCTTCTCCTGTATTAACTTTTGGATCATGGTCTTATTATATTCGTATTATTGAACTGTAGAATAATATGGAGTATGTACATATGTATACGTATACATATGTATGTACTCATTACTACAATATATTTTGTTTTCTTATGAATATATACCTAAGTACATACGAGTATGTATATAGATATTATAAGAGTTATGTAAATGTGCCTAAAAATTTAATAATTCTACTGCTAAGTAATTTATTTGTTAGCCTAATGAATTGTTTTTTTTTTAATTATTGATTTATATTTTATTTTGTTAAGGTTTCCTTTTGATTTCTTTAATTATTTCATTAAATACGCGTTAATAAATAATTGCATCTGGTACCCTGTATCCTCTGTTATTTTCATATTTAGATTTTATTCATATTCCTAGAATAGATTCTAAATAAGAGTTCGCATAATCAATGATAAGGATTCTAAATAAATAAATTAAATAGTGCTTGTGACCGACTTTCTTCAGTGTAAAGATTGAAGACCGATATTATCGTGAAAATTAATGGAAAGAATTAGAAAAAAAAATTTTTTAATTTAATGTGCAGTAAATGTAATGATACATAAAGACTTTAGGACGATTTATTTCAAAATTTTTTTAAATACTCAAAATTTTTTAAGTGTCTAACAACTGTAAGATTTTTTAATTAAAATGAAGACAGAAATAGTTATAATATATATTTTATATGAATTAATGAAAAGCTAAAAAAATTAGTTAGTCTTTAGTTTAGTATTTCATAATTAGAAATATTTCTGGTAATATTTTTTTATTGCAAGACTAAAAATTATTATTAATTCTTATTAAGAAAAAGGAACAGTTTTTCTTTATACTCTTATTAAGTATAATGAATGCATGAATGCATGAATGAATGAATGAAAACAGTTTATAGCATATTTTTTTATATTAGTAATCACCGGAAAGTAATCGCTTTTAAAGAAGTAATTGTTCTGACGACGTCTGACAAACGGTGTTTTTCCTGTTGTTTTATTATTCATTTTGTTTGCAGTTGTTTGTGCTAAGATATTGTACAATATTATCGTATAATTTACAGTAAAACTATATAACCATATACCATATATATATGTATGTATGATAAATGTATATATATGTATATATTTGACAAATTATATCTATATGAATGACAAGATGTGTCTTATGTTTTTGTTACAGGTTTTGGCATGAATTGAAGTTTCATGCCATCATCATCAGTCACAATCATCTTCTAAAGAATTCCATGAACGCTTGTAACTGATTGTTCATCACCAAAACCTTTGCGTCTAACTTTGATAATTATTTTACTTACGGTCTTAAGAATTATAAATGTATGTATGTTTAATGTGTTGCATTAAAATATTGAGTATTATTTACTAATATCCTAAATTTAATAAACCGTTTAAAAGCGCAATAAATAAATTGTAATTTTATAGGATATTTTGCCATTTCGCTGCTAATAGTAAAAATGAATAAATTAATTATAAATATAAAATTATTTTTTGTAATGTTTTGAGAAAAAACTGTGCCATTTGTGGTTTTTGTTAGTTTTTTCTTTTGATATGATATAAAAATTATATTTCTTTTACATACAATTATTTTTCTTATTAAATTTAGCTTAAATCTTCTTTGACAAAATTTAAGGCATAACTTTACGGTTTTTTTCACTTTTAGAGTTTCAAAAGGATTAAATAAGAGGACTAAAATTATGCAGCAAACAGTTAAATTAAAAATATTTACGATAAGTTATTCACTTTAGCATAAGATCTTAAAATTTGGTGTAATCATTAAATGAAATTGCAAGAAAATTATGATTATAAATTTCATTTAATTGTTATTAATATAAGTACAAATATTGCAAAAGCAAGGCTGAAAAATTAAAAAAAAATTTTGTTAATAGTTAAAATAATTTAAACAAACTATGGTTTTGAAAACTGTATTCAACTTACGTACAATATAAAAAAGAATATTTAATGATTTTATAGCTTGTATTTTACATTTTTAAGTTTTTACTTTTTAGCTAATTCATATTTTTGATAATGTAACATGATTAATTTACGTTATAATTATTTACTCTCATTTGCATTTCTACTCCATTTAGTTTTTAATATCGTGTAAGTGCAGTTAATTATTTTTTATGTTAGGATATATACAATTATGTATTATGACTTGAATTTTGATTTGGCCTAATTTTTTTTGTTAAAAATTTTACGTGTAGATATCACCGTTTATCTTCTTGTTCTTTTTCCCCCAAAAATTGTGACGCGTGTGGATAATTTAAATAAAAATACGCAGAAGGCAACGATACAAACTATTTAGTAGAGTTAAACAGTTACTCTGCCGTCTAAAGGAAAAGTCCTAGGTGTACATTTTTTTGAACATACGTATCGATGCTTTATCTTTGGACGGCAGTATTGTTTCAAAGAAATTAGCAGTAAATTAATAACTAATAACCTCACAATAAATTTTAAAAGAAGTGAATTTTATTTTAGAATATTATAATAAAAAAAATATAATAAATGTTGTGCAAAAATGTAAATTTTTTTGATTTTATGCTTGTTTTTGTCGTTACTTTTTTCATTATAACATCAAATCACAGCCCATATTATTTGTTATTTTTACTTTTACATCGAAAAAGTTACTTCGAAACAATCGGAAAAATATTTTTTATTTCAATTCAGAAACTGTAATTTAAAAATAAAATTTTTTCACAAACAATTGTACATTTTATTTGTGTTTAAATAGTGTAGTTTGTGTTTTCCTCACATCGATCATTGCAGTTGGCGTAGATTGTTGCTTAATCTTCGGTTACAGTGCTTTTTAGAACCTGCTCTAAGGGCACGAATTTAACACAGTGCTTTTTAAGGGCCTCTATCACTTTTATAGCAACCCGAAATATATTCCAGCGCTTTTCAAAGCAGCGATTTGTCACAAACACGCTACAGTGCTTTCTATATTAGCTACAGTTTTAGAGTTACAGGGCGGATTCCTAATGCTGCTGCTAAAATGTGTTTATGATCGCCTGGTACTTCGTTTCAGTGACGATCTACAGATTTCATGAGAAATTTTGTAAACTCAGTAAATACTACAGTTTTTTAAAACTGTAATAGATAGTTTGAGAGATAATGGATGAATTTTTCTAATGCTGCTGCCTAAAATGTGTTTATGATCGCCTGGTATTTCGATTTAATGATGATCTACAGATTTTCACGGTCGGCCTCGATGATGATCGCAGATTCGCGGTTAAGAAATGTTTAAAAGCACAAAAAAATAGCGGAATTGAAAAATAGCTGGCGTATTAAAATAGGATTAAGTAGGTATAAAAAAATTATATAAACTCAACTTCGGTTTTTGCTTCGGTTGCAACTTCCACTTTTTCTAAAAGAAATAAAATATAACTATTTAATTTGCCAATTAGTCCAATCAATTGCTTGAAATGAAAATAGGTTTTTGCAGTTTTTATTTTGCTTTTAAATAAAACGAAATTTTGTTTGATTTTTCATAATTTTTGCTAATAATTTTATTAAATAATTCATTATCAGTTTGTTGTGGTTGCCGCTGCCGCTATTGCTGCCGCTGCATAAATCTTTTCAAGTATTCAAGAGTGTATATATGTTTGTATATAGCTTATAATAATACGATATTTTGCATACTGAATCTTATAGATTACAAATTTTTAATTCATGTTGTGTAAATGTTTTGTTGGGAATTAAAATTGTGTTAGCCGCTTAAATTTTGCCAAAGAAAAACCAATGAATGCAGTTTTACTTCTTGGTTAAGTTTAAGGTTACGTATTAGCTTCATCGCTATGGTATGCGCTTCTGTTCGCTAATTTAGGTTTTATTTTAATCTAGGAATAAATATTTTTTTTAATCAGTTGAAGGATAACGGTTTCTTTGCGTGTAGGCTCGCTCAATACGAAAGAAGAAGAATTTTGTTCTGCGTTCTTTTAATTCTTTTAAAAATCCTCAATTAAGTTGTTGCGTAAATCGTAGTTAATTAAATTGAATTTGACTAGTTGCTGCCGCTGCCCGCTGCTTTTGTTTTTTTTTTTTTTTTCGTTTAATTTAATAATTCAAAATGATTTTTAATACATAGTAAGTTCTTTGTTTTATGCATAGATGGATGTTTGTTGTTGTCAGGGCTTGAGTTGTTTTCATTAAATTTCAATTTGTGTATAATTTTGCTTTATTTAAGTACAATTTTTTATAATAATAATAATATAATTATTTTTTCTTAATTTTAGGAAATTAATAATAATTTCATATCTTGTTTTTGTAACGGCTAAATTAATAATTAAATGGTATTAGTTTCAGGCATTTCTACCGCTCTACTCTTTCAATAGTTTTAATATGTTTATATTTAATTATTTATATGTTTATATGTGTATATATGTATGTATGTATTGTATATTAAATTGTTTAATTTTTTTTTTGTTTTTATGCTACAAATATGTATGTATATATAGGTATGTATGTATATATATTTATATCTATGTTTGGGTGGTATCTGAGGCGGGACTTTCATCCGCCTTTCATTCATTACTATATATACAACTTGTTTGTAATCCTTTGTATATTTATTTTGTTAAGATAAAAACTAAATAAAATTAAAAGTTGAAAAACAAAAATATTAGGAACTCAAGTGAAAGCATAGGAGACATTTTTGGTACGTTTTTGGCAAATAAAATTAAATAAACTAGCTTTATATGATTAGAATTGAGTTATATCGTTGAGTTAATCGTAGTAGTAAACGTAGTCAAAATCACGCATCACAATAAAAAATAGATCATAAAACATAAATTTGAAATAATTATAAATAATATTTATAATGCATAAGTCATTAGACAGTCATTTAATATGTACATATATGTACATATTATAATCAAAAGCTTTAATTTTTATTGTATTAATTTCAGAAAAGTGAAAATTTTTAGCATTCCAGCTTTATTTTTGAAAACGGTATCAGTTTAGTACTTGAAAAAAATGGAATTAACAATAAGAAACCTTATATTCTTCTGATCTTTATATAATTTTAAGACTTTGAAATCTTTAAAATCTTTGATTGTAAGTATAAAAAAAAAATTACTTATCAATTGAATTTCATTGCGTTGTGGACCACTTTCTATTCAATAAATAAAGATTTTCAAAAAAGTAGTTTTAGTGGCTTTTGCTTTAAAATTAATAAAAAGTTGAAAATGCTTAGGAAACACCGAAAAATTTAATTAAGAGCAACTGAAAAACTTTAAACTCTTGAGAACAACTGAAATCAGCAAAGTTTGTGAATAGCTAATTAACATTCACAATGTATTCTTACATTGAGGAATTTCAATTTTGTGAATTTGATTCAATTACGAAAAATACATAGCTCATATTGACCAAAAATTACTGAAATTGACTTAAGATAATACATTCAACTCTAAAAAAAATAATAATTATTATAATACAACTAAAATCATGTGTTTGACATTTTTAATATTTGTAGAAATATAAAATAGAAATATATTATCGTAATTTATATTGCACTTAAACTTTTCGCTTAAATAATTTCTGATATAAGATTGTATTGACGACAACTTTAAAATAATTTTATATATAAATTAATTGTTTTTTTGCACAAAAATATTTTGTGACTGAAGATATTTATAGAAATTTTAAGTATTATATTTTAAAATTTTTGGATTTAGCTGTAGTTTTTTTCTGATAGTAATTTAAAAAAAAAAAATTACATTATATATCTATTATATATAATTCTAAAAATTTTATTTTGTACACTTTTGCTTAAGCTTTAAAAGATTAATGTGTTTTATTTGTAATAATTAATTTCGAAGTAAGCATTTCTTTTTAATTATGAATAAGAATGATAATTTCTTCTTTCTCTCTCTCTTTGGCTACTTAATAATACTAATAATGTTTTTCCTCCGTATAATGATAACGCCTCTAGGTTTTCTTTTAATAATTTTAAGTTATTATCTTTAAAAGCTATAGTTAAAACCTTGTTTGTGGCAATACAAAATTCAATTCGTAGAAATAGCAATAAAAATATTCACAGAAAACTCACAAGAATTTAATCAATTATTGATATTAATTTTTTTTTTTGGAAATGCTTTAAATACTGGATAGTTTTTTAGGAATAAAAATAATATGCATATAATTATAATTAATGGCTGATAATTATAAGTGGTGAAATGAAAAAAAATTTCCAAATATTTTGCAAATATTCTTGGTAGCTCTGCATTTGTTATATAATCAAAGACAAAGAAAAAAAATGAAAAAAATTCTAAATTCATAGCGCAATACATAACAGAAAATTATTTATTATTGTTTTTGGCTGAGTAAATTTGATATTTTTGTCATAAGTTCTTGCAATTCATAAATTTTTTTCTAAAACCTTTTTTTAATAATTAATGAATTTGCATTAACGTATTTTTTGTAGGTCTCATCTAGATATTATTTGCGCCTTTCGAATTATCGTTATTGTATTTATTAGTTTTTCATTAATTCATGGGTTAATTAATGGGTTAGTGCTAAATATTTTACTTTCATGTTGTTCTGGTTTGTCTTAAATATTAATTAAATTCGAATTTTTGTGTTATATATTTCTCATTTGCTTAAAATCTAAAAAATGGTCTAAAGCTAGTTCTTTTTTTAAAATATTGTTTTAGATTTTGTTTGTTCTCCTTTAATGTCTATATATTTTTAATGGATTTTATGGTATTCTATCGAATAATGTTAAATACATTTTCTCGACTGCGCCGCAATCGAGTTGTCAGAAAAATTCAAATTTCGTAGCTGTTATTAACGGCTATTAGTTGTGTATAAAAATTATTTATTTTTCCTTTTAGTTTTTTTACTAATTTCTTTAGTATTTTCATGAAATTTCAACTTTTTTGTTTTTATTTTTTGCTATATCGTGTGAAAACCAAGTTTATTTTACGATTTTTTAAATTTTGGTCGCTATCCAGTCGGTTGTTCTTTGTTGTTTGTTTTTCATATCATTTATTTTTTGTTTTGTTATTGTTTTCGGTATGTTTTAATACAATAGTTCAGTTGCTGCTTGATTCTCAAAAACTCTTGTTGCTTAATAGATTTTTTTTTGGTTTTTTTCTTTTTTGTTTTATGTATACTTGTGTGTTTTCATATATTTTGATTTGTGTAAAATTGTGTTTTTAAAATATACTTTAAAACTTCTAAATCAGCCGATTTTTTTTTTTTATTTTTTTGTTTTTTAGTAATTTTCATGAACATTTAAATTTTTTATACAATATTTGGCAAAACCTGTTGGTTGATGATGACTGTTATGCTAAGTTTTAGGTTTTGTGTGGGCCTGTTTAGTGTGTGTGTGTTTACGCACACAAATTGCAAAACATATGCTCATTACTTCTATATCCAGTGTGCTTGTGTTCAAGTTATTAAGCATATACTCGTAAATATTTAGTAACCACAATTATTGGATTTTATAGGCTGCAGTTTCATCTGAAATAAAGAATTGAAACAATAAAAAATTACAAAAAATTCGAAAATAATCAATGGTAATCATAGGTAAAAATGTGATTTGCAATCAGTATGGCAGAAATATTGTATATAAATGACTTATTCGACAACTCAATATACATATGTTATTATACATAATTCCAAAATTGATCTTCCATCCTTGATAATTCCCAATTAATCAAATCATTAATCCCGCAAGAAAAGCCAAACTTGGCAGTACTGAAATTAATTAAGGATGGAAAAATCGAGGAAAACTTAATGGCCGAGAAAAACTTAAAAGCCGAAAGAGGGAAGAAAAGAATGCAGCTTCACTCACCGCATTTTTTAGTTGGATGCAATTTCAATAACATAATTTCGGCAGGTGCATGCAGTACCGAGCAGGCCGAGCCTACGTTTCCTGACGCTGCCACGGCATCCATAATTTTATTGTTACAGTTGTAATATGTGTTTGTTGTTGCTGTTGTTGGCACAGCAGCAGCAGCAGCAGCAGTGGATGCATTCAAACAGTGACTTAAATGATTGTTGTTGGTGGTAAATCTATTGTTGTGGCTGTTGTTGTTGGTGGTGGCGGTGTTGTTGGTGATGCGATGATGGTTGCTGTTACTATAGCCGTTGCTGTTGCTGCTGATGTGGCCATCGATGGTGGTACTCATACTATTGTGGCTGCTGTTGCCGCTCTGATTAACATTTCCCATGTTGCTGCTGCCGTTGCTGTGACTATTGCAGCTGTTGATGCTATTGATGTTGTTGATGTTGTTGATGGTGGTGGTGGTGCTGGTGGTGCTGCTGCTGTTGCTGTTGCCGCCGTTATTGTTGTTGTTGTTAAAAACTTTAAGGAACTCCGATTGTTAATAAGGTCGACTGGCGTCCTTGGGCCGCTTCAATTGAACTTTCAGTCTTTTCATACCGATCTGAAAACCATTCATGGCCTGGATGGCCGCTTGGGCGCTGGCAGGATTATCGAAGGAAACGAAACCTATGCAAAAATATTAACGCATTAATATTTTAATCATTATTTAAGTGTTGTTCTTTCTTTTCGGTTAGAAATGCCAGAATTCTTTGAAACTAACCAAAACATTTGCTCTGATTTGTTGCTCGATCGATGAATACCTTGGAGCTGATGACATTACCGAATGGCAAGAACATTTGCATCAATTCGGCATCGCCGAACTCCTGCGGCAGATGATAGATGAACAGATTGCAGCCCTCCGGTCCGGAAATCGAACATCCTGGGAACATCAGAAAATCTTAAAGGAACACATAGTGAAAAAGGAGACGGAGAAGAAGAAGAAGAAGAAAAAGACAAATGTTGAAAATAATAAAGTACATGAATGTGAGAAATGATTGAATGAATGATAAAAGAGTTGGGCGAAATTCTATCTCGTGTCTCGTGGTTCGTATTTCGTATTTCGAATTGGTTTTAGGTTGTAAACCGAACGATATAGTTTCTCCATTTAGACTGTCTTTTCGAGGGTGGAGTTAACACACGGAAGCATATAGTTTATGGCAATGGTCCATAAAACCATTCGAGTATAACATTGCAAATTAAAGATATTTAGTGGCAGATTTTTAGAAAAAGCTGCACAGATCTGTTAAGTTACTAACAGTCTGGCTGTAGTGAGAATGAAGCTTGCGGTCACTGCCGGTGTGTGAGGGCGCCTGAGTGGCAACAAACAACAAGTTTCGGCTCTTTGGGATTGCTGGTTCGGTACTCGCTTCGGGCAACCAATCATTGAAAAGCAAAACAATATAAAAAAGATGGTTTCGAAGATGCCATCAATTAGTGTGCTCCATTTTATCTACACACAGCTTTTATATATGTATGTATGTTTGTAAAACAAACTATGTATGATATCAAATGAATTGTTGTGTCATATTATTATGCAATATTCGATAATTTCATTATGATGCTAAGTAAATGTTATTGTTTGTGTTCCTGTTTACAATGCATTAAAATTAAAAAAAACTATGAATCATTTAATGCTTAAAACTTAACAAAAAACTTAATCAATATTGTGTAAATATGTGCTTAAATGCTAATAAAAAAATGTTTACCAAGTTTTATAATAATGCATTATTTTATAAAAACTTCTTTTTAAGTCTCGTTTAAAAAAATTATCAAAACAAATTAAAGAAAAGGAAAATTAACAAGAAAAACTGAAAATGAGATAAGAAAAAACAATTAAGTATATCCTATTTCTTAAAATTAAAATTAAAATTAACAAAATGACACAAATGAAATTTAGAAACGCGGAGCATGCCATTAATTTTATAAAAAACAACATTTATGTACATATATTTACAGACACACACACACGGGCAAACATGTTAATAAATATGATGTAAATAACTATGACACACACATACATACAAGTGTAAAAAAAAAGAATGTAAAACATAAACATTTGCATTAAAATACAAAAATGTAAGAAACATAAATATGTATTTTATTTATGCGATATTTTCTGTCTATTGCTTGAGAATCTTTTTTAATATAAACTGACAACTTTTCCTCATTTTACGTAATGTCGGTATTATTATTCATTGCCTACAAAATATTTTAATATCTATTACGTTTTTGCTACGAAGAAAAAGGTAAAAAAAATATATTTATCTTATATATAAGTAAATACATAAATTTCAAATTTAACATTTATAAAGCGAGGACGAGGACAGTGATTTTTCTAAAAAAGTTACAAAGAAAACTAATACTAATTATTTTACTGTAACGAGTGGTAATATTTTCAAAATTTTTTTTTTTTGGTCTCGTGGTTAGAGTCCATACTAAATGCATGGTAAGACTTACCTTCGCGTGGAGTTGGTGCAACCGCCGCAATCGGTGGTGGAATCGCTTGAGGAAATTGTCCATAGACGGCGGGAAATGCTGCATTTGAAATAATGTGATTTTCACAGTCAAAACATTTAGAAGACATCACAACGTTTAAGTAAATATATATATATATTTATAATATAATGATAGAGATATAGTTATAGATACGTATATATGTATATGTATATCTTTTTAAATGGATACGTATACATACGATATATACAATTTTATCTAGATATGTGTATACTTTTTGTATATCGAATTGGTATATAATGTTATATATGTATTTCCGTTTATGTCAAATGGTATAAAGCCACGATCAGGTACCACAAAACAAATTACAAAAACAAAAGCATTAACAAACCAAAAGGCGAAATTATCAATGGATCGGAAGTTTAACATGGTTAAACTTTTGATATAAAGCTTGGGGATAATTTCCTTTTTTATAAAACTGATTTCATAATCAAACTGGCCTGATTTTCTACAAATAAGATTCGTAGATTCTAAGATTTGTAGTTTACTAGTTTGTATGCAACGAGTACAAATTATTCGTTTCAACTTCGTTCGCTCGCTCGGTGTATGGATTTGAGTCGAGAAAGGGTTTTGGAATTCGCTTTTTGTAACGAGTGGGGCATTAGGAAGGTTTTGTAACGAGTTTTCTGTCGACCAAGGCAGTTATACCGATTGATAGTTATACCGATGATAGTTATACCAATTTTGGAATGTTGTAAATGAAAATAACTTCGTTTGAGTAAGCGTTTTTTTTTTGAAAATTAATAAACTAAACAAACATCGTAACAATTATTATGGAAAAAAATTCATAATTAAGTTATTTATGAGTATTAAAGCTACAGTTATTTTAATAATGTAAGTAAAGATATAGTTTTTTATTTATAATAAAAACAGGAGAATACATAACAAACATATACGACGAACTTGTTACCACATTGTAAATGTCAGAGTGAATTCATTTGTTGGAACTTTCTAAAGAAACGGCATTTTTTCTATAGATTGACTTACTTTATTTAGTTTATTTATAATAACAAAAAAACCCACTGAAAGCAGTAAAAATTAATAATTTTATACTTTTCATTTTTATTCCAAGCAATTGCGTTCACTCTGACGACGCCTATTATTTGTTGTTTTTTTTTTTTGGTAAAAATTTATAAATATTCAACAACTATTAATTAATAAATTCCAGACACAACAGCAAAAATTAGAAATAAACAAAATGAGAAGTGAAAAATGGTAAGATTAAAAAAAAGAAAAATTAAAATAAAAGAAATTTAAGAAAAAATTTGCCTTTAAAAAAAAAGAACGATTAAATAAAATAGTTTTTTTCAAAATATTTCTTCGAAAAATTATTTTTGAATGTAGAACACAAAAAGAAAGGAAAACTTTTGCGCACTTGTAAAAAGTAACGCCAAAACGCAGTCAGCAGTAACAATTCTTTTAAAATAGTAGTAGATAATAGTAGCAGTAGTAGCAATAGTAGTGAGCGTAGTTAGTGGCAAACACTTACCAACTCCTGGAAACGGTGCCATACCGGAGAAAGCGTGCTGCAAAGCGGCTGCCTCACCATTTGGTAGACCTTGCGGTGGAATGGTTAAATGCAATGGATCTGTTGATTACATTAGATAATTATAAGAGCAAACTCGCTATAGTTAAATATTGTGTCTAAAAGCAGTCCTAATTTTAAAAGTTATAAAATGTGAAAATCTAAAAACAAAAAATTCTATACCGGTTCTTGCTCGATAGCTCCTAAACTATTGCAAGTATGGAAAATATATAGAGAATAATTTTTGTTCGTCTAACAATTTTCTACAAAATGATCTCACTAAGTTTTGTCATAACTGTCACGATTTCTATGATATCTTTATAAATATAAGCAGACCGACTATTATAAAAATTAAAGGTTTTTTACTTTTTTTTAAAGATTTTTAAGTTTAAATCTTTTAAAGGTAGGTACATACGATGAGGCCTAATCTAAAAACTGGAAATTACGAAACTTTGTATTCGAATTTATGTAGTTCTTATAACAGTTTAAAATGAAGGATTGAGAGAATTTAATAATTTGAACAGAAAATGTAATTTCGTATAATCCAGAATTATAACCAGAAGCTATAATATCTACTATATGCACTTTGGTTCATATCAAAACACAGTCAAATTATCAGGAAGACGATGTTGATGATGATGGCGATGATAATAATGATAATGCAAAACTTACGTCCAGGGAATGCCGTTTGTGGAATGCCATTCGTGAAGACGCCCTCAGCGGTGGCAGCTGTCGGCTGGCCGTTGGGCGTTTGGGCGCCCATATTAAAATTGGGCATGGTGGGTGAGGGCAAGGATGGTTGACCGGTTCCATTTAAGCCATGAGGTATTTGCGTTGCCAATGCGGCCATCGGATTCATGTACGTGCCTGGTGCGGTGGCCGCAGCCATTAAGGCCGCCTGCTGTTGCTATAGCAGAAAAAAAAGAAGAGGATAATTGTGTGTGTTCATTATACAGAGAGAGAGAGAGAGAGAGAGAGAGAAAATTTAAAAGAGAGAAGAAAAAACAAGGGACAAACGACAACAACAACAACAACTATCGCACCGTTACGGAAATGGAGAAAAAATTAAATGTAATAAAATTGCAAATTTATTGCATTTTGCTGTTAAGTGCTTTTTAATACAAACACTTTTGTTATTGTTTTTTGTTGAATAACTCTTTTCTCGTTGTTGTTTCTTTATGCCATTGTTTTCGTCGTTGTTGTTGCTGCTGCTGCTCTTGAAGAGTACCTTTAGCTGTAGCTACATGCAAAATCAATTAATGCACCTCGTCATAGTATACGTATTTGTTTGCTTTTTTGCCCTCAAGCCAGTCCTTCTATCTGTTCTCATCAACTCCACTTCCGGCGGCGGCGCTCTCTCTCTCTCACTACCCCCCAAACCACCCTCACTCCCCCCAACCCGCCACTCTTAATTTATTTTGCACTTTATTTTACTTTACTTTCGTTTCGTCGTAGTCGTTTATTTATATTCGTTGCATATTTACCTGCGCATAAGCTCCATATGGACCAAATTGATTAAAGACAAAGGGATTAAGTAGATTCATATGACCCGCCATTTGTTGCATGCGCCGGATTTGTCGCTCTTTTTCAGTGTCTGCAAATTTCACCACAAGACTGGATGAGGCACCCTGTAAAGAAGAAGAAGAAGAAAAAGAAAAAGAAGGATAATTAAGGATTTGAAAAGTGTTAAATAAATTTGTAGCAAATACAATGCAATATAAATAAAGAAATTAATACTGAAAACATGACCACAACGCCATAAACTATGCCCGAGAATTATTAGTGTTCTAGCCAAGGGCTTAAAGCGTCCTCACGCCTTACGTTTCTCATGACTCTTCTCATGACTTTTCATGTTCGGCAAGAGTTAACTTATTTATAATTTCATTACGTACATCGTAATATTCGTGAAACAAGCATCAATTGGTGTTAGTTTAGTGTTGTTTGGCGACTGCTGTGCGCCTTCAAAGACGCACGTAAATTGCAATAATTTAAAACGTCCATAAAAAGCCAAGCATAAAACCCAGCGCAGTGAACGCGAAGAGAGCGGTAGAACAAAAAGCTAATGAAGGCGGTTTTTTTTTTGCTTTAAACTCGCGAAAACTGGAAACAGAAGAAGAACAAGAAGCAGAACAAGTTGAATGCTGTAGAGCTATAATTAAATTTAATTAAAGTTGCAACAATTTCGCTGCTGCTGCTGCTATTTGCTGCTGTTTGTTGCTGTTTGCTGCTGGCGTCTTTGCAGCTGCTTGCAGTGAGCGTGTTAATGTCATGTATTTTCGAGGAATGACACTTTCACACTTCAGCTAATTCGACATAGTGGCTGAGAGGCATGTCCTTAGCTGGCATGCATGCATATACGTACATGCGAACGTCTCATATTGACACACACACTCACACAAGCGTGTCATCATGCAGGCACGAGGGCTTCATTACAATACGCGCTCTAATGAGCCTACGAATTTGGAAGGAAGTTGAAAACACGCCGCGTTGCCGACAAACTGAGAGAGTAAAAGAGAGAAAGAGTGTGTGTGTGTGTGTGTGTGTGTGTGTATGATATTCGCGTGCTTCTCTTGCACGATCGTGACAAATTGATTGCTATTAATTTTGAAGCGAGCCGTAACAATAACGCAACAATGAAAGCAAAGGCAACAGTTAAAATGTTACTACATTTTGTTTGTTTGTTTCTTGTTGTTGCTGTTGCTGTTGCTGTAGCTGCTGCTGTTGCTGCTGCGAGGAGGGAAAAACTGTAAATAGTATCAAAGAGTATTAAAAATGGGCGTCTGTACTGCGATACGATAATAATTATGCTGGCGGACTTGCTACAAAACAATGCCTGAATATCATTATATTTGATTTGATGCGACTCAGAGCAGCTAACGAGATAAAACCTTCAGTATAAAATGATTTATTATTGTGCCAATGAACAATAATAATAATATTGGCCTTTGCTAACAATAACACAAAGCATTATAAAAACGCATTACGCAACAACAAACAACCAGAAAGAAAAACAACTGTGATGATAGAGTAAACACACACAGTCTGTCGTTATGATTATGCTAATTAATAAGATTAGCATTATAGCGAGCGCCGGAATCAAAGTAATCAGTTATCGCATGATGACATTCTCGAATGCTGCAAAAATAAATAGCGGCAATAAAAACAGAAAACACACAAGCACACGCACACAAAAACAACAAAATTATTAATTATAGGAAACAGCTGCTTGCCACAGACCATGACAAGTGACATGACCCTTGACAGCCAGAAGCAGTAACAGTTAACGTAATAGCAGCAAAGGGCAGCAGCAACGAAAACAACAACAACAACAACAACAACAACCAATCAATTTTCTCTAACAGTGTAAAAAAATATGATGTAATTTTTTGTTGTGTTTACATAATATCACATTCATCGAAGAGATGGAAACGTCAAAACGACGACGTAACCAAGAAGTCTGAGAAATCGAAACAATGACAGCACGGTACGAATGATGAAGAAACATCTAAACAAGAATGGAATCTGGCGACTGTATTGGGGCAAATAGAACCATTAAATATGAATTATAGCAGCGAGCAAACAACAAGAACAATAGTAGAAAGAATGAGTATCAGGCTGATACAACTGATAACACATGCCGATATATCTTCTAAACCAAAAATCGAACCATACGAACCATGAGCTTAAACATTTTTAACCTCAGAGTTATTTCTTCATTACGTCTTATGTCTTACGAGATTTACAACATTTTAATGGAACTGGTTACAATTCTCTACAAAAATAGTAAAAACTTGAGGAATTATCAATGTTTGATGGAGAGAAAACTGTAAAGAGCAAAGTTTGATTAAAGAATTATATACAAGTTCAGTGAAAATTCACTGGAGAAATGTTAAAATTCGAAATAATAGAATTCGAAATATTAGATTACTTGTATCAATACATAGTGACTGCAAATAGTGAAAATATAGAAGTGGTGAAAGTACTTGAAAGCTGTTACATGCTATAGTAACAATGAAAAAGATAAAAATTTACTAGAAAAATGGTCAAATTTGAAACATCATCTTAATTTCAAAGTGTTAATGGAAAAAATGAAAATCTATTACGGAAGCGATGAAAATTTGAATACTATCGTATCGTATATCGACTTATAATGATTTTATTTTGAACTTCAAATCCTTCTACATTTCATACTGACAATGAAAATGGTGAAATTTTACTAAAGAAATGGTTAATAATTGAAATTCACAGTAGCTTCATATTATCGATACGCAAAGTAGCCTCAAATTATCGATACGCAAAGTAGCCTCATATTATCGATATGAGTGGAATTCTTTTTATCTATTAATCGTGAAATGGTTGATCAATAGCAGCAAAAAATAAGAAATTATGGCTACGACTTCCTTTTTAGGTTATAGACGATATTCATATCACAATTTTTCACCCTTCGAAAATATTACTTTTCTTGTAGCAGGATACCTTTATCCTTATGAGGTGCATAGGAATGAAAGGGAGTATCCTGAAGGAGTATCCTTATGGTATAGCAGCACGGAAGACCAGTGTCTTTTTTTAACCGCAATAATCAAGTGATGCCGCCGCACACTTGAAAACAAACGGATGAACACAACGAACGAAAGGAAACGAAAAGGGAAACGGAAGCGCACGCAAACGGAAACGGAAATTGATTGCTTTCAACAATGAATGCGCGTTATAATTTCACAGGAAGCTGTTGTGGTGGTGGTGGCGGCGGTGCCTGATGTTTGCCTGCTATCAATTTAGCAAAGAAATCTCAATTCAGACTAAAGACTAAAAGTGAAGCCAAGTTATTTCTTCTTTTTTTGTCGCTACCCTTTTCTACGTTTAATTTCGCTGCTTCTTCGTCTTGAGCGGTTTTTATTTCCGACCGACATGTTGAATCGGAAAATAATGGTTGCCTTATTTTCGGTTTTTTTCTTTTGTGGTTGATTTAATGCTTGAATGAAACGGTTCATTAACAAACAACAATAACAATACGCGTATTAATAAATGCTCATACAATAAATAAGTCCTTAGCAGAAAATCACTCAATCAAATACTAATTGGCTGCGCATGGAAGCCACATCCGTTTCCGGTTTAGCAAATTACAATAATCAGTGGAGCGAAATTGAAAGGATTTCCACGAGTATGCAAGGATTTTGTTGAATTATTTAAAGGATTGAATTATTATTTGTATTAACATACATTAAATTTATAAGTTATAATAATAAGAGCCAAAAAAATAGGTACTCATCTTTTAAGTATTTATAATTTATATATTGTTTTAATTTTAAATTTTAATTTTATAATTTTATTGAAAAAAAGTATTCATTGAAGTTCAATGCGTCAATATTTTAAGTGCAAAAGTAGAACAGCTTTTAGTGTTTGTTGAACATTTTATGCTATTTATCGAAATTCCATTCAAACTTAAAAGTAGAATCAACAGTTTCTTCGCCGGTTCATCCCCGCCGTTTACATTTGTTTCATGCCGCCCTCTCAATTTAAATTCTTTTCGGCCACTATTTTGCGGGCAATGCTGTTTGAAAGAACAGAAAACACACGAACTCTCTTCGTTCCGCTTGAAGCAGATTGCGAAGAAGTGTGCTCAATGTCTTGCAGCAACAGGCACTGCCCGGTCAGTCCAAGTTTAAGTAGAAAACTCTTGGAGTAGAAGTCAAGCTGGTCGGCAACAACAACAACAACAAGCGCAACAACGCTCGCAACAACTTACGGTAAGTTCAGCAACAAGAGTTACTTGATTTGTCCGTTGCTGTGATGAAAGCCGGCAGGTTGGCTGCGTTCCTGCAGGAATAAGTACAGTAAGTACTTGTACTTATGGCACTGCCGCTCTCAGCCAACCTCGACAAGACAATGGACACAAAAGGTTGTTGCATTCATTGGTTTTCCTCCAAGGACTCAACGACTCCACTTTCTTTCTTTCTTTTTGGGAACATTATTTTTTGCTGTACAGCAACAACAACACGTCGTACGTGTGTTGAGTGTTGCCGGTTGCCGGTTGCCGGTTGTCGTTGTCGGTAACTACGAATGGCTTTTGTTTGAATGCTTGTTGCCAGAATCCTGGCAGAAGCAACGGCCAACGACGTTTAAGAAGCATCGGGCTTCATTGAAACGTAAAGGAATTTCGAAAACCGGAGCCGCCAAAATGCAATGGGCCGTTAGGCAGAAAAGAGCCGGAGCCGGGCGGAGCCGGGTCGAAGGCTCGAGATCAGAACAAATACTTGAAGAGGAATCGAACCGAAATTACCGAAAGAGTTCGTGACAGAGAGACAGACAGACAGAGTCACAGCGTCAGACAACTGTTTGGACTTGGTAAAGCGGACAAGGACAAGAGTCTTCGAAATATAACCAGCATGCTTAGCATGGCTGGGAAGGAAGAATAAGAGCTTCCTATAATAACGTAAATGGAAGTTTACAATTTATACGTTGGCAGACCAGAAACAAATGCTTTTCAAAATAAGTGGGGAAGGCCTGCCTTGTTGTGCGAGTTGTCGTTTTTGTTGTTGTTGTTGTAATAAACACAAAAGCTTTGCATTTAAGTCAAATGCACTCCAGCCGCAGACAACCACAATAACGTTGAAGACTCAATGGGTTTGAGAGAACGGGGAAAAAGACCGGACCGGAGTTCGGTCCGGTGTAGTGACGAAGGAGCTGGCCGGGAGATGAGGAGGCATCTTCGCTGGAGTAAGCGAATGTTAAGCTTTGGTCCTGGTAAAACTCTACAAAGAGTCTCTATAAGCACTGAAGTGTATTTGCAAGGATCACTGGGCTCAGGCGGCTGCTGAGTTGCTTCCTTTTAAACTGAGTCTTGCATATAATTGATGATATTGGGTAAAGGACTGTAGCCATCAGATTCAGACAAGGCTTTGTTCTGTGCCAGGAGTTGTTGTCCTGGCCGTGGGCCCAGGGTGCTTAGTCATTACAAGGTGTGGCTATCGTAATCGATTTACGTAAGATAATGCGATTGATTTGCAGTCATTGACGATAATAAAATTCACAATTGACATGTTTATTAACGGATGGGGAAAAATTCAATTTTGAATAACTAAATTTTATCTAACTAAAGTTGTGGAACGTATTTCTGTCACCAAAAACACCCTCAGTAGAATTGTTTTATGGTAAAACCTGATTTTCTTCCAGATCGTCTAGGATTCATTAATTTCTTTACTGATTTTGTTTCTAAAAACAAAAAACACAGTGTGTGTTTTTAGTGCAGAAAACCGATAACAACAACAACATCTATAATAGAGGCAATGATAAAAGGAGATTTCTTTGTAAAATAAGCTTGCATACTTTCAAGGTTTATAAATTATAGCTACAGAAATTAGAAGTTAACAGTCTCTGTTAGGCTTAAAACACTGTTAATACATTTTATCAGTCATAATTTTATTAAATTTGTTGATATTTAAATAATATGAGACTTTCTCATCATAGTTATTATTCGTGGTTTTACAATGTCTTTGATATTAAATAAATGTATTTAAAGGAAGGCGGAAAACGGGAACGTCATTTTCATTTACTTTAACGTTTTATAGTAACAGTATATACGTATACATATATACGGAAATCCTTTAAGTTATTATATGTAGGTATTTTTATTTTCTTATCTTTATGAACTTTCGCTTATATTTATACTATTTGCCATCCGTTTTTTAGTAAACTGTCTTCATTGTTACATGCCTTTTCTTACGAATATATTTATTACAAAATTTAATGTTAACTACAACGAAAATAAGACACATTCTGATCCTGATCACACACTATCGTACACGCACACACACACACACACACTCTTTTCGGTACACACACACACATATATTCATCTATACATCTTCATGCTAAACGAGTTACAAATGCCTTTAATGCTTTTAAATCAATGTTCGACAAAGCTCCATTCATCCTTTTTGTCCTTAATTCATCTTTCCTTCTTCCGATCTTGAGACTCATCGTCTATTGTCTGTCTGTCCCTCTGTCTGTCTGTCTCTCTGTCTGTCTGCTTGGTTAAATGCTCTGCTGCATCCATTCCATTACGGTTTCTGCGCTGCATTTGATATGTCTATTCGATAGACTCTATCGTATTATGGGTACATCGTTAGGGTCTATGTAGTCTTGTCGACGGGGGCTGCCTCTCTATCTGATTGCTTGTTCTTGTCACTTTGTCTCTCTGTCTGTCTAAAGTACTAAACCTTTATCTTTAAGACTTCTTTACTTTAGTCTCTTTTCAGGCTGTTTTTCTTTTAGTATTTTAGATTTTATTTTGGTTGGCCTTTTTCTCCGAATTACAGTACCGAAAAGGCAGTCTTGGTTTACATGGCAAAAAATATTGATATTTTGAAATAATGCAATGTTTATGGAATTATATTTTTTGAGAGAGTAACGGAAAGCATACCAACATCTTAACAAATTTGTTCTCATTTGTCAAAAAATGCTTCAGAGTTTTTCAATAAAGAAAAGAAAATTGAAAACGGGAATCGAGAACTGTCTGCGTTGACAATTATATCCTCTGTGACCCCTGTTTTTAACACTTTCGTTAAGTATTTTTTTTTGAAAATGAAGTGATGGCATCAACCATACTAAAGCTCGAACTATCATGTGAATATTGAGGCTGCTGCCAACTTCAGCAGGCGAGCGATAACACAGAAATCGTATGTCGCAGCCATATTGTACAGAAGCAAGTTTCGTTAAAATTTCGTTAATTTTTTCTTCCTTATGCAAGGAAGGAGTACAACGGCACTTTCGGTACATAAACAGCTGTTCATATGTTTACAAATTGTTGATCACATAAGTATATTATAGACAGCCGTCTGCATTTGACATGAAGTTCGCTGAATTCTACAGACAGTAGCTTATGCCAGCCGCAGCATACTATAGTTCAGCCTAAAGGTTTCGTAAAGCTCAGTCCAGTTTCGTTCAGTTTAGTGCGGTTGAATTTGGTTTGTTCTGCTTTACTTTCGAATTAAATGCGCCACTAATTCCGTTCTGTTCTTCCTCATCCTTCCACTTCATCCTTCCTCATTGCTATTTTGATTAGTACTGTACTTAGCTAGTTGAATTGAGTTGAAAGTTTAGTGTACCTACGATTACGATTATTTCCTTCATTTCTTGCTTTTTCTTCGTTTGTGGTCTTTTTTGGTTTTTGTGGCCAAGCTTTCTTGGAGCCAAGTAAACACCGTCATCATCATCATAATCATTATTATCATGCTCGTCATCATCATCATCAAGTCTCATCATCTTACTAAATGTTTAAACGCTTAACTGTGTTGAAATTAAATTCAATTCAATTCAATTCAGTTCAGCTCAGTTCAAAGCAGGCAGTGTTCAGTGTTCACTACGGTTGGATGTGTTTTTTCTTTTTGTGGTGTCTTTTTTTTGTGCTGGCAACTCTGTTAGAGCATTCATACGAATGTCAGTTAGAATCTATTTCTGATGTTGCTGCTGCTGCCACTGCCTGCTACTGCTGCCGCTGCACTACTGTTTCACTCTGCTACAAAAAACTCGGCTCTTGCGAGGTCGTTGCTGCTCCAACGCTCCTGCTCTGCTGCTCTTTTCTCTGTTACGTCTGTCTACTACATTGCTCTGGCGACTGCAATTATATTTTGAATATTTTATGAGCCCAACATCATCGCTTCGGTTTGGCTCTAAATGTTGGCACTAAATTGTTAATAAAATTTGAAAATATTGCATTTAAGGGGCGTACAATTGGGGCAATTCAATTTGTTGCTTGTTGAAAGGGATCTAATTTTGAAAAGCCATAGACAGTTTTTTTACTCTCTCTATTTTATTGCATTTTGTTGGCTATCACTATCAACCGTACCATTTCTGGTCTGCTTTTGTGAGTGCGTGTAGATGTACGCTTGTGCAAGCAACAAGTTTAAAAGGATTTACGACTTGGATTTATTCCTTTCCAAAAGTGAGTAGCGTAATTTTGGGCAGTTTGAAATGTGGTCAAAATAAATCCTAAATGCCTTTCGGTTTTTGAATTTCATAATAAATTAAACACGAAAGATTGTGACAGGATTAAATATTAACGACAATGATAATGTGTAATTAATTAAATTGTATAATATATAAAAAGAGTTAATACATACAATAAAGGACATCATTTTAAAAAACTTTGTTTTTTTCCAATTTTTCTCCAAGGTTTAAATATAATTTAAATACAGAAGGTTGAATTTAACTTACGAGATTATTAACATAAAACATAATTTTTAAAAACGTTAATGTAACAGTCTTTTATGAATAATAGAGACCATTTTTAATTTGTCTTTTATTAATAACAGAGGCATCCTTAGAGGTATGCAACAATATTTTACTCTGCTTTGAGCTCTGCTAATGATTCGTCAAAAGTCTGTAAGGAAAAGGATAAGTATCGTAATTTTCAGCCATGTTGTGATAATTGTTTTGGTTGTTTCTATTGTTGTTATTGCGCTAGTTGCTGCCGTCGTTTGCCGTCTATGCTTTAGTAGACACTATTACCTCAACAATCTATCAAACGACAATGACACCCAGACGTTTTTTTTAAGCCGAAGTTTATGCAAACACTTTTGGAAAGTTTCGAATCAATCTCAAAACGAGTGAGAAAACAACAACATTGTTAAAAACGAAAAGGAAATTCAGCTACGTACGTAAAATAAGTTTGAAGAGCTAGAAAGAAATTATTGAAAATGGAAAATAAAGGAGATGGAAATGAGAAAAATAATAAGAAAATAAATGAAAGAAAAAGACCAAGAGAAGGAAAGAAAGAATACTCGTAAATAAAAGAAATTAAATAAGAAAAAAAAAAGAAGCATGGAAACAAACAGACAACAAAATTTGAAGAGTTTCGTACGTAGGACAAGTTAAGGTCATGCTCTTGCTGCTGCTGCTGCTGCCAGCAATATAAACTTTTCATGTAAATCTTAATAATCGCTATACAAATTTTACGATGGCAATAAAGAAGATCGGAAATCCTAGAAATGAAAAAGAAACAAACTCAAAGGAAGAGAAAAAATAAGAAAGCACTCTTTGCATTTTCTAATATTGCTGGAGAAATTTTTGAGGATAGATGAAGAACAGCAATGAAGAACGAAAACAATAATTAAACAGAAAAAACAACAGTTTATTACTTATGTAGAAATTTTTGGGGACTGAGCTTTTTAGCTCTTCTTAGTTTTAATTTTCCATATTCTTAGAAAAAATTAATTAGTTTTTCTTTTATAATTATTTTCTTTTGTCTTTATTTTGTTATATTTGGTTTTTCTTTTTTATTGTCATAAACTTGGTATTAAAAATATATAAAAAATCGGGTTAATAATTCTTTGTAATAATTTTCTGCATACTTTTGGGGAGTAAAGGCGGTTTTATTTTAGCTAATTAACCTTCCTTGAAGCCCTAAATATATTCACACAACATCAAAATTATCACTAAACCAAATTCTTACTTTTTTATAGATAAAGAAGCTTCTGTTTAACAAACTATCTTCGGTGTGGTTGCTTTGTAGACTTTTACTCCTCTCTTTTGAGCCCTAAAGTATGCAATAAAAAGTAAAAGTATAATATGTCAACTCATAATGATTGTATGGTCCAATTAAAAAGACTATATTAAACGCAATTTTTGTTAATTCGCAAAGACCAACAATTTATCAACAAACTATAATTAAAAATGTTTTGTTTTTCAGTATTGCAACCGTTTATATTGAGTCAAGCTTATTTTACAAAATAAATCAGGTTTTAGTCTAATCTAACAACTGTAATGTTGCATATTTTCAGGCACACTTTTCTTTCAAAGTCAAGTACTTCTACAATTCTTTCCAACCGAATAAACCTAAACTTGGTTTCATCGTTTTCAATACCAAAATATTCCAGCGAATTGCAAAGTTTAGCAAAAGAAAAAGGAGAAGGAAAAAAACTTAAGCAGCAAACTGCAGTAGCAAAGCCTTAACCGCCTTTGAGCTGACAAAACTTTTATAATGTAATTGAATTAAATGGCGAAAAACGTAATGAATTAAGTTTTTCGCTTTCAGCACTTTTCCGCGCTCAAAGAACGAATGAGAGAACGAACTGAGTGCTGGTGCTCTGGTTGTGGTGCTGGCTCCTTTGGTGGCAGTGCTCCAAAATGTATGCAATGAAGCGCAGCAACAATGACAACAAAAACGACTGCAACAACAAGAGGGCTGGAGTTTTAGATAGCTCTTCAGAAAGTGGTTGCCTGACTGGTGGTTTTTACAGTCGCTGGTTTTGGCTTCAGGGTGGTTGAGAAAATTAAAAAGAGATAGGATTGAAGCAAAAAAAAAAAAGAAACTAAAAAACAAGGCACAATGAAATAAAAACTTTGTTACTTTGAACTCTTTCGCGTCTCGTCGGCTAAGCCTAAGCAAAGTTAGTTTGTTGGTCTGTCGGTTGTTGGAACCAGAGAGTTTTACCGCGGCTCGCTACAGACTCAACTAATTTGACTGTTTTTTCGCATCAATTGAGTGATTTATTTGGCGGAAAAGATTACTCTTGCAAGCTGCAGAGTAAGGGCCAAGTTGGTTGTTGAAACGGTTGCCGGGTTCGGTTGGGGGATGGTTGTTGAATGGTTAGTTAATTTGGTTAGTTTGTTAATTGGTTTCCTGACTTGCTTGCTTCTTGCTTTGTGCGTTGATTTATATGTTGGCTGAGTTGAGTGCTGGTGGGATTGGTTGTCGGTAGCATGGTTTTCTGTTTGACCATTAAAGTTTGTTAGTTGGACGGCTCGGATGGTTCGTTACTGCGATGGTTTGTTGCTTGGATGGTTTGTTGCTTGGATTGTTTGTTGCTTGGAGGGTTTGTTGCTTGGATGGTTTGTTTGTTAGAAATGGTTTGTTTCTGGGATGCTTTGTCGGTGGAAGAAGTTGTAAGTGGATTACCTTATAGCTAAATGGTTTGTTACTTCGATAACTTTACTGATTTGATTTAAAAAGAGCCGATTTAAAGATTTAAAATACGTCTTTCTGTAATCTATAGTCTTTGGCCGATTTATCATCGGTTTAAAAGTTAATTAACTCCTTCAGTGTCCTCCTCATGCGTTCAGTTTGTGATTTAATTGTTAGACTTGTCACCTACTATTTCTTCTATCTTCCTTTTTACCTCAAAATTTTCCGTTTCACGTCTGAGGCGTGTCCTCACTTTACTTCCTCGCCTCTGCCTCAATTTTAACTTTTTCGCGATTTTTTATTTTTGTGGTATTTTTTCTTTGTGCTATTTTTTCTTTGTGGTTACCACAAAGTGGCATAAACTCTGACACTGACAAGAAAATTAAAAATGCTGTAATGAATTTCAGATTAATTTCTCTTGTCAAAAGCAAGCATTGCAAGTATTGTGACAACCAGCCACGGCTGTTGTGACGTTGGTAAAACGAACGAAACGAAACGAAAAGTTGAACAAAAAAATTGGCAATTTTAAAGGGTGAATTTTTGAAGTTAATTAATTTTGTCAAGTGCTAACAAAAAATGTTCATAAGTTCGAAAATTAAAAATGAATTTTTTAATGGTCAATAATGATGAAAATGCCAGGGTTGTAAAATGCGTACTTAGTGGATTTATTAAAAATTATTGCAAAAACTATCAGCCATCTTAAAGAGAGAGAGTGAAAATATCTTTTTACAAAAATTAATATTTACACTCGTAAATTAAAATATCTTCACTCTATCTATTGCATTATAAAGCGATATTTAAATGGAGCTGTTGCGCCGATTAATAACGATGTCACTTTCAATTACTCGTAACTCGAACGCTCCAACACTCAGTCACGCCATTCGGTTAACCTTCCACTCGCCTGCCTCCCTTTTGGCGGCGTTCCTTTGCCCTAGCCTTGGTTTTTATGGGATTCATTTCAACTTCGCGTTTGGCATAAACTCCATTTTTAACACTTTACTAAATTGCACTTGAAACTTTGCCAGAAGGCGGGCAGGCCGGGCCGGGCCGGGCTGACAGTCATTACAAAACAATAAAAATATGTTTTAAGCCAAAACGCAAAGCCACAAAATAAGGAAGGAAAAAGAACACAAAAGCCAACCGGTGGCAAAAGTGGCACCGAAGCAAATGCCAAAAAAAGTTCCAAAAAAAACACACCAAATAAAAAATACCAAAAAAACAATCACAAGCAAAAGGAATGAAACGAATGTTTAGAGAACATGAACAAGTAGGAAGGAAAGAGAAACAGAATAAAAACAAACAAAAAATAAGTCCCATTTTAATAGCGTCACGTTTCTTAGGAATGGCATGCAACATGCGATTGCTTTTGCCGTCGAAGGGCTTGGGCTTGCCTTCCGGCTGGCGGCTGGCTCGAGCCAAGGTCGCTGGCAGTCAACAACAGCAGCCGCTTTTGAGCCTGTTGCATTTTTCATGCTAGAATTTTTCAATTCATTTCATATGACGAGGTGAACGCAAACGGTTGCAGCATGACATCAAGAAGAAGAGGAAGAAGAAGAACAAGAAGAAAAACAGGAAGAAGAAGTTTTAGAAGAGCGGTATTAGTGAAGGCGGCAGCAACAGACTCGTTGAAGTAGACTGACTCTTGGCAAATATATTGGTTAAGAACAGAAAGACGCAAGAAGGAAGGAACGAAAAAGGAAGGAATGAAGGGCTTGTTAGATGGAACCGTTGCAACGAAGAAGGGCCGATGAAGTCGCATAAGCAACATACTTTATTTCAATAGGAAATTCGTGAGTACGTTGCACATTCTTAACGCTCATCGACGAGCTTTGCGCCAACCGGAAACGAAAGGAAATGAATGCTCTTGTTGCATTCCTTGAATATTAGAGAAGCCAATGTTTGACTTTTAAGTAAAAAGGGTCGAAAGTGGACTTACAAACACACACATACATACATACATAGTCACATAATGTTGCTAGTTAGTTGTAGTCTGGCCGGCCAACAAGTTGTTACTGCAAGCAGACTAACTTGCTTAAAGAGTAAAGTCAGGAGGCGGAGGAGGAGAGCAATTTGGGGTAAGTAAAGGAGGAGGCGTTCAAATCGGGACATGTGCATCCGTTTTTACTTATACATATATTTTCTTTTATCAGTAACTTTTAGTTTATTTGTTTCTATTCGAACATTATTCTTTTGACTTGTTTTTTATTATTGCTTTTTGGCTAAGAGCATTTATGTTATCCGGCATTTTTTTTGGATTTTTTTCTTCTCTAACGATGAACATTGTTATGTTATCTAAGAGCATTTATGTTATCCGGCATTTTTTTTTGATTTTTTTCTTCTCTAACGATGAACAAGGATTTAAAGCATTTTTTATGCTTTTAAACTACAAATTAATTTTATTTGTAAAAAAAAAAAACTTTTTCGCTCTTTTTCTATCCTTTTAACTGTTTTAGCATGGAATCGGTTTTAACCCTTTTTTTTTAAGAAATGAAATCCATTTTTTAAGCACACATTTTTTCTCCCTTTTATTTTCTCCTCAGGGTAGATTTAGATTTTCAACATCATGATCATGTTTCATTGCAATGAATTTCAGCATAAATTTCGTTGACTGATTCAAACTCAATTTACATTTAAATGAGGCCAAAAAAAAAACCGAAATTACTTTTCGGTTACACGATTTAATTTCAATTGTAGCTTAATTTATTCAAGAGCGGTGAATTATTTCCAAAAAAAAAGTTAGACTTACTGCTTTAAAAAAAAACAGAAAAGAAAAATATTATATTATTTATTTCTTAGTATGTACAATATTTATTATACGATATTATCTTAAAACTCCAAATAAATTAAAAAAACTTGCGAAAATTGTGATTCAAAGGGTTCAAAGCGTACGCTACGCTGACACAAGGGTTAACTTAGTAGAAAACTTTTAAAAAGTCTAACTAAGGTAATTTTTCAATCATCATCATCTTTACAGTAACAAAGAGACATAGAGAAACATAAAAAAAGGGAGGGGAAAATGCATTTCCTGTGAGTAAATAGGCTTGTTGTTGTTGTACTTATTGTTGTTGTCTGTTTTTTTCACAAGCATTTAACGAGTGTGAAAGCATTTTATTATTTAAAAAACTATTAAAAATGAATAACGCACGACAAATCTACGTCCATATACAGCAACCACAACAACAACAACAACAACAACAATATCACCAATACCAACAGCAACAGTGTGTACAGCGTGACCTCTGAATTTAATAAATATTGGCAAATTTGTATTTTTTCTGAGCTCAACCATAAAGAATGGCTCTGTTGATATCGAATAAAATGCGAATAAAATGTAAAACAAATGCAAGAGATAACCTCGTCGTTTTTGTCGCACTTTTTTTTCGGTGTTCTGCTTTAGTGTGGCAGGCTTTTAGGCGGCATATTTTAAAATGTCATTTGTTTTGTGGTATAACGGTTTCTGTCGGTGATTGCTGTTTTTATGCTTCTGAAAGTGTGCAGCTTATATTTCGAAATAATAGCTTTGGCTGTTGGTGGTGGCGCCGCCTGTCGCACACGCCTCCAACAAAGCAACAGAAACAGCGGCGGCGGAACCAACGGCCTTTACAACAACAACAACAACAACAACAACAGCAATCGAAAAGTATGCAACAGTTTTTGGCCGTACTTTTTTTACTTTTCTTTGCTTGAATTGGTTTTTTAGATTCTTTATTTGGCGCTTTTTACATGCGAGTACGACGGCATCGAACCTGCAGCAGTGGTTACAGACATGACAACAACAACAACAACAACAAAAAAGAGCAAACAACAACAACACTAAAAAACCACTGTCATGTTGCTGCAACGAATAATAATTTTGGCACGAAAACCATGTTAACATGTCCCGAGTGCTCACGTGTTTGTGACCATGTTTCCGTCGGTGTACGTGTGTGTTTGTGTGTGTGTACATATGCAAATACTCGTGACTGGCCAGGCGTGTGCCGTGAGTGCGCCCTGTTGCACAAAGCGCTCTTCAGCGGAAGTACAAGGCTCAGCGAACGCGCCTCTGTATGTCGCTGGAGCAGCAACAATCGGAAGCCGGAGTGTGAAGATAGCCATGAAAATAAAGACACCGACCGACAAATTCACACACACACACGCACACCCACACACACACACACCCATAAACGCGTCGGCATGTGAACGGAAAAGCAGCGTTGATCAGCCTGATGATATGCTTTACAAGCGCGTGTACTTGATGACTAAATGTGTATGGCTTTGTTTAAGTGTGTGTGTGTGTTAGTGTATTTGTCGGTACGGTGGATGGGGCTTGTTTGAGTGTACTCGTATATCTCTATCTATTTGCCTGTTCGTACATTCCAATCAGTTTATTACAAAGTAAAGGCTGGCGTACGCCACGCTTCAGTACTTCGCTCTACCCAAGGATAGCAATGAATTCATGTGGCAAAGAGTATCTGCTGCTGCAACAGACACTTAATGCAAATGTCGGAAAGGAAGGAAGGAAGGTTGGAAGGAAGGTTAGAAGGAAGGAGGGCAGGATCGAAGGGACAGCAAGAGCGATTTGTAACAGTATAACATTTTGTGTTTCTGAATTTGGAATATTTAGGAAGAAAAAACAGAAAATTCAATACATACAATAAATTCTTTAAGTCTTTGAAGGTCATAAATTTAAAAGGATTATCGTTTTGGTATTAAATGGAAATGACCCACAAGGATTAACCATTTCACTTCCTTTCTTCAAGCTGAAAGAAAGCTGAAAGAAAGACAATTTGAGGGCGAATGAGAATGAAATCTGAGAGCGAGACAAGGTTTTTGAGACGAGAATAATACAAATCTTTTGCCGGTCAGACGACCGTAGATGAGAACTCAGTCCTTTTATAGTCGGGACGAGAACCGAGAGTAAGTTAGGCCTTTTTCAGTTGAGACGACAACCTTTTGAGCTAAGACGAAACGCATTTTTAGTGTGGACAAGAACACCTAAATCACGCTCGTACCCTGATGATTTTCGATTGCGTTCAATTTTGAATAAAACTCGTATTAAATACATTTTCTCTGCTTGCAAACTTTCCAGCTATTTAGTCATAATGAATTTTACCTTCTGTGATAATTTTTTAACATTATTTCTCGAATGCGGTATACTATGCTGTCTATATTCGTACCTCTCTCTCTCACTCTCTCTCTCTCAACTTCCTCCCGCTTATTCTACACGATCTTCGGGCCATCGATGGTGGCAACTCTGCTGGAATGTTGTTGATTTTCAGCGTCGGATATGCTTGCGGCTTGTTCAGCCATTAGTGAGCGTGTAATGTGAACAAAATCCGCTATCAGCGACTGTGATTATGTGTGCATGACCGTAGATGTATGAGAGAATATGTTGTGTGTGTGTGTGAGTGTATGTGTGTGTGTGTGTGGGCTGGTTTGTGCTAATGTGTCTGTCTACAGAAAGGCTGTGGGCAACAGGTATTTGCATTTTATTATACACCGGTTTCATTCATATTTTTTTTTTGTTTTCCTTTTAGAGTATGATGATTTTTTTCTTTTTCGGTTTTTAACTACGTACGAGTATTTGCATTGGCGGAAGCATTTACAATTACTGTGGCTTGAGAGGAGACAAATTACGTTCTCACATTCTTACTCTTTGGGAAGCTTATAAACCGCCTTGCTACAGCAAAAACAACAACAACTTAAATGCAAATAAACCACAACAACAAAATGTCGTATACTAGGAAAGTTTTAAAGTATTTTAATTAATTTACCGAATTTCATTTTCGTCAAGCGTCAATTCGGTTTTATTCATTGATTTTTTCGATGAAGTACCGAGTTTTCGAGCTCGTGCTTAGTTTTCAGACCTCAGTTTTCCTTTAGATTTGACATATTCCAAATGACAATGCATAATCATACCCAAATTTGCGTTATGCAAGCTTATGAATATGAATATACTCATCAATGAATCATAATTACTCAGTACAAGCAACTACGAGTATGAGTTTACTTACATTTTATATAGTAAGTATTGCTTCATTCAATCATTCATATTCATTATTTTAAGGGTCATTCGAATGCTTTTCAATTTGTCTTTTCACAGCTCGTGTAGTTATATTCATAGTTCATGAAAGTTTGCGAATGCTATCTCTGTCATTTGATTTGTATTCATTGTTTTTTATTTATTGTGCATTAAAATTCCTAAATACTAATAAAAATAATCTTTTTATTGTATTCATCTTATAATTTTAATTTCATTCATGTTTCATCGTTTTCATACTTGGTGAATACTCACCAAGTGTATTCCATATTCATGAAATTCGATAATATGAATATATGGCTTATGTAAGTTTTTTGCTAATGTTCACTTTGATATTCATGCTTATTAAAATTCGTTATTATGAAATCCATGAATCCATTTGAATCCATTAAAGCTCGTTAATGTCAATAATCATTGTATTCATTCATTATTTCATTCAATGCTCTTCATTTCCAGTCATAAGAATTCATAAGTGTTGTTGTTAATATTCATATTCATTAGTGCATTCTTGATTCCTTATTCATTGAATCTATTTTTGACTTGACCAGAGACAAAATTATTACGGTGATGCTGAAAACACTTTAACGATTTTATAGTTTTTTCTATGATTTAAACGAAAAATGTTTAGCGATATTAGAAATTTATTAAAATTGTTCGGAAGAAATGATATATTTTCAATTATTAATTGTATCATTAAGTGATAATATTGTTAATTATATTAAAAAATCAAATTTTTAAACGAAAGCTAAAGTACTTTCTCTCTTACATTTTTCTCGATCCTTTCTCGATTCATCTGAAATCAAAGACTGATACAAACTGAAGAGCTGAAGGAAAAACTTTCCGCTTAAGCGTTTTGAGCGAAGCTGAAAAGTTTTTGTCTCTCAGAGTTTATCATAGGAAAGGATCTAACAAAGTTGAGTGAATTCTTTAGAGTTTTTTCATCTACAGAAGACGAAAAAACAGACTTTAAACGCTTGCAGTTTTTCCATCGTTTATGGTTTTTTCTTTTTGCTCAAATAGTTTTAAGTAAATGGTTGTGAGTTTTTTAAGGAATGGTTTTTTTTTATTTGTTCACAAATTTTTAGGCCTCGTTTTTTCCCCCCGACGAAGCCACATCATCGAAAAACATGCATAAATCTGAATACGACAATTTTTTTTGTTTTTTTCTTTTTACATTTGCCTGCAGGCCTGCCTTTGACTACAAACTTCCTGTTGCTCTTACTGGTTGCTCTCTCCGTCTCCGTCTCTCTCTCTCTCGTACGAAATTTATTCATGCCAACTTTTGTCGTTTAAGCGTATTCGTACATACGGCTTATGCTTGAGTAACGCGTAGATACTCTTCTAAGGTTTGAACAACGAATAGTTTTTCAAATTCACCATTTTTTCCGCAATTCTTTTCAATTTGCTGC
The DNA here is from genome assembly GCA_949752815.1 of Conops quadrifasciatus. Taxonomy (NCBI): domain Eukaryota; kingdom Metazoa; phylum Arthropoda; class Insecta; order Diptera; family Conopidae; genus Conops; species Conops quadrifasciatus. Next base: position 3,352,400 of record OX457079.1, read on the forward strand.
TTCCGCCCCTCACCCGCACCCATGGCTAGCAATTTAAGTGAAAAGTACGAGTATTTCATGAATGCAAATACTCTTAGAAGGATGCAGCGATAGAGTAAAGTGAAATGAAGTAAAGAGTGGCAGCAGCAGCAGCAGCTGATTCCAAAATATTTGCGCTGAAGATTTGTGCTTGCTAAAGCGAGTCTATATTTCTTTTTATCGTCTTTTCATCGTGTTTTTCCGCTTTTTTTGGCTACTTTTTTACTAAAAAAATCCTTGCATATGTTAACCTCAGCCCTTGCCTCCATTTCCTTCATCCTTCCTCCATTCCGTTGTGTCTCCATTCCCATTGGTACAACTAGTCGTCCCTCGCTGCTTTGGTAGTTGGTTGGTGCAAGTAACATTTAAAATGATTAAATTGATGTTGCCGGCAAGCCCGAGGCTGGATTTGCGAGATTCCGGAAAAAAGCAGGAACCTAAGAGTATTTCGATTTCTTCAATGCAAGTTCTTTGTAAGATTTATTGGTATGTATGTATATCTTCATCATATACAGTAGGTACATTTTTTTTCCAACGTTTTGGAAGTGATCAGTATTTGAGAAATACTCTGCTTTATAGATTTAATGTAGTTAAAATAAATTTTTCCAACGCTGTGGTTTTGCAATCGCATCAAAAGATGATAAAGAACAAAATAAAAAGAGAGAAAAAGCGAACAGAAATAGACATGCAGGCAGACAGGCAGACAGAGAAGAGAATATAGAAAATCCAGCGATTTCAGTAAAGAAAGAAAAAAACGTCAGAGTGCAGTTTAATCTTGTACCAGAAATAGATAGATTTTGGCAAATTTATTTATTTTCTACGATTTTTTTCAACAATTTTTTGAAGTGAAAAAGATTCGATGGAAATTATTTAAAGCAGGCAACACTGAAGGAAAAATAAACTTTTATTCATCTAAAATAAATTTTAAATAAATATTTATTAATTCCGATTCGAAAGGCTTTTGCTAAGTTGTATAATGTCGGTAGTTTTTTAGGGATTTTTAATATTTAAAAAGGCTTATTGAGCTCCTTAAATTCTCTTTAAGTAACAAAACAAATAATAAAAATTCGTTTCAAGTAAAAAAGTTCTCTTGACCTCTTGAGTTATGCCAAATATGCATTGAAATTTCAAGTTTAAGCTCTCATAAACCTTAAAAAATATTTTATTATTTCCAGCCAATTAAGAATTGCTAGGAAAATAAATCGATAAGTATCAGTTTATCTCTTAACTTGTCAGTATCTTTGGCTCTCTTCTTGGGTCATGTCATTAAAATACTTTGAGTTTTTGTCCTGAATTTGTCAAGTTGTTGGAAAATATTTTTGCATACTTAACTTTTTTGGGTTATAATCCTCATTTAAAGACATCTTATAGTTCGTCCTTTGCTCTCTCTGTCCCTTTTTGTTAGTTATTTTCTGCTTTCGGGCTTTTGTCCTTCTTAATTTTTCGATTAAAATCTCTAAAAGTCCTTCGAAAAGTTGGAAAAAAATAAACACTCTTATAAACAAATGAGCTTAAAGTGCTTGTTCTTCTTTGCATTTACATTATTTTGTTTTTGGTTGATCGTATTCTATAACAACTTGACTTCTTAAGAGCACTTTTGTCAACCAACCACCCTTGACCACCCCTTCGTACCCTTCCCCAAAACAGTGCCGACAGACCGCACTTACCGAAAGAGGCAAAATAAGTCGCAGCAATTTTTTAAGTCGCAGAAATTAAGCGTAGCTGGGGAAGAGCGAAGAGGGCGGGGGGAGGGGGAGGGGATTAGAGAGGTCCGGAACTCTTCAGCTAACAAAAGAAAGGACGAAATATTCAAATCATAATAATAATAATAATAATCCTTCCACACCTTCCACCGAGGAAGAATGGCGCACACAAATCAATTTTCCTTTTAGAAAATTGTTTTTTCTTGCTTGTCATTTTCGCCGAGGAAAGCCCTTAGCGTGCGCTTTACATAACCGACCACACCTACTTCCGCTCGTTTTGAATGACTTGCGATCCTTTAGTTTTCCTCCGCCCGTCCTTTCTAGCAACCATCCATCCTTCCACCATTTCGAAGGGTTCAATTTGAAAAATTTGAAATTTCATTCAAGTTGTTCGTCCGTTCAAATTTCCGTTGCTTTCGTTCGTCAGCGTGGATTCAGGCATCGTTGCCGGAACGACGCGTCGCGACGCAGCAACGAATGAGCGGCGACGATAAGCACGAATGAACGAACGAGCGAAAGCTGGTGAGTAAGTACGAGTATTTTAAGGACAACAACAATCGTCGAACCGTAACGAAAACAAACGAAGCTGCGGCAGACACTTGTCGAGGAGGGACACTTCCCTCCCCCCTGACGACAGGCTCACCCGCTCGATGGTTTTCCGTAGGAATTTCTTTGCTTAACAATCTTTTAAGCAACAAGACCGAAGAGAGGACCTTTTGCGCTTGGTTGTTAGGCGTGTGGAGGGGGGCGAGTGGAGGGGGCGTTGGAGTAGGCGATGAGTAGCGAAAAGGGGTGCTGGACGACGGAGGCTTCAAGTTACAGCGCAAAAAAAAAAGAAAATAAGAATTCCAGCCATTATTATTTTTATTACTTATTTGCTTTTAATATCGTAACGTAAGCTGCTGGCTGTCGCTGGTGTTGCGTGGGCGAGGTCACAGCACTCATTTTCCTTCGCTTTCCTTTCCAAGCGCGTCTCCCGATGATGAGCTCTTTTTTCTTTTCTCTTCTTTTTTTCCTTCTATCATTCTTCTTTGCCAGCCGGATGTCGTTCACTTTGCATTTTCAAGCGTCCGAAATACGACGTCATGGACGACGTTGCGAACGGTATCCGTATCCTTTGTAAGTTTTCAATATTTTCGTCAAATATGCAATTGCAAGATATTGAAAGGAAAAGAAGCCATCCTGCCAGGATATTATCCTCTTGTGCTCTGCCTCTGCCTCTGTCTCTGCTTCTTATTGTCTTTTGTGTGTTTTTGCTCCTATTTCGAGTCCGTTTTTTATTTTCATAATTTTTCTTGCAATCACGGGCGATGCTGCTTTTCTTAAATTGATTTGTGTTTTTCTTTTCTTGTTTCCTATTTTTCGTTCTTATTTTTCTTCCTTTTTTTGTTTTTTGTTTTTTTCTTCGGACAGGCCAAGATATTTTATTATTATCAGTTCCTTTTAAAGCATCTTCTGCTCAACGTGGCCGTTACAGTTACTTGTTACTTGATGTTGTTTTAAAATATGGTGTTGTTCTTGTTGTTGTTGTTGTTGTTGTTTTTATGCGAAATAGACCATAAGCAGATCTTCTTATTTTTTCGCAAAAACTCATAGTTTTTCAAATTATGTCCTGTTTTTTTTTGTTTTGTTGTCGAAGGTATTTTGTTGTTTCTCTTCCCTTTGTTGTTGTTGTTTTCTTGTAGTTCTTATTCTTGTTTTTACTCTTGTTATTCTAGTCTCTGTGATTTTAAGAGATTTTATGCTACCACTAAAAAAACTTTTATCCTTTGCTGCTGAACGAACGAACGAACGAACGAACGAACGTACGAATTACTGGCAGTTTCTTCTTCAAATTATTTCCAAGGGACCTTTTCTCTTTTTTTGTTCCTTTTGTTTTTTGAAATTTAATACCTTTTCCCTTTTTCTTTTCCTTTTGTTTTCGTTTTTCTTGTTTTTTCTTTTTTGTATTTTAATAGTTTCATCATTATTCGATGCCAATAAATAATGACTACTTGACATGATTGTCCTTCGGCAGGAAGGATTTTAATTTTTTTCTCCAGAGTAAGATGATAGTATTCGAGTTTGAGGGAAGATGAGGAAAGTTTGAGTTTGAGGTTTGAGGAAAGCGAGTCATGATGTGAACGAATTGCTACGAATTTGTTGGAATTTAAGAGAATTTTACTATTTTGAAAATTTAAAATGCAGTTTAGCAAAACACGGCGTGTAGTGCTATATCTCGAAAACCTAAAATGATGGAGGAATTCTTAAAAGAAGAAGTCAAAGTATAATTTTAAGTATTTCTCAAAAATCAAATGATTTTGCAGCAGAATCGGTTTAAATAAGTTTAAACTTTAATGAGTTCTAACTTTAGTCTGAAAAATCGAGAATGGGAAAATGAAGAATAGGAATTTTTAATAGAAATTTATCTATTCCTTTATCTTTGCCCTATTCTTAACTCACTAACATTTTGCTGCAATGCTATTAAATGCAATGCAATGCTTTCAACGCATCGTAATCATAGAAATTTGATGATTATACAAACACTTCGGAATCACGATGGCGTATAATGAATATTAAATTCGAAAATCAATTAGACTCAGATTCAATGAAGGAATTATAACGAAATACTTTGGAGAATGAAGCTATTGCATATAATTATACAAATGTATCAAAAGCAATAACAGCAGCAGCAGAAGCAGCAGCAACAGCAGCAAGAACAACAACAACAACAATTCCATAAAAGCAATTACGTTATCATAATAAGAATAATACTAATTATAAGAAGAAGCGTTAGTGCTAACTTTAGTACGTCTAAAGTCATAGCAATAAATGCTCGCGTTCAAGATCATTTGAGTAGAGAAAAAAATAAAATTGCTTTCAATTCTCAAGGATTTTAAGGTACAAAACTCAACTACGGATAAAAATAACGTAGTATCAACAACAATAAGAACAACAAAAAGAGAGAATAATATAAAAAGCAATTGCATAAAATCAAATTGCTTCGAAAATCAAATTCAAGATGACCGAAATGAAAGCTACTGATGAGAAGAATGCAAAGGATTCTGGGTACTTATTATGACATGAAATTTTATAGAAAACTGCTTATTATTACACTCGCTCTTTACGCTACAATAAATATTAATTAATTGCATAAAATTTGTTAAGAGAAAAGTAATAAATAATATCGTACTTTAAAAATATAAAAGAAGTAAACAGAAGACTTTAAAAAGTATAAATTTTCGATAGAAAAAAACTGGAATAAATTTAAAAAAACTTATGAAAACAATAACATAGACCGACAACATTTTACTAAGCTTTTAAATCAAAATCCAATTTATACTCTTCCTAAGTTTTTTAAAGAGCTTAATCCAAATAAATACCCTCGTGTTTTTCAACATATCAATATCAATAAAAAAATTAAAAATTGTGAAAAAAAATTATGACAAATGTACATTTTTTTATTTGTTATGGATAATGGATATGGATAGCAGCAGCTCTGTTGAGCCGTGTAAATGACGCGTCCGTACGCGTCGTGTTTATTAACTTCGATGAATTGTTTGTGGTTACGGTAAGCAAACATCAGCAAACAGAGCCGCAACAGTGTACCGACGTACCAATTATGTTTACAAACTCATATTGTTGTTTTTGTTGGTCAAACTGATGGCAAAATGATCTGTTGCTGAATGAAGTTATACGTTTTTCATGGAGATAGTTGTCGAAAAAGGAAGGAAGAAATGAAGGAAGGAAGGAATGAAGAAAGGAAGGAAGAAAGGTAGGAAAAAAATTATAAATTCATTATTATCAGTAAATCCAAATCGAACGGACATTTTCGAACACAAAATTTCTCTACTGGGTCAAAGAGTATATTTTTCCATGGAATTTCGACAAGCGCAGAAGTTTTTAGTTTTATTTACCAAAAAGTGAGAAAATGTTTGCAAATATTATAATTATTATTGTTGTTGTTGTTTTCGTTTTTATTGTGTAAAAAATTTTTTTTTATTTAGATTTTCATTTCCATTAACTTTTTCCACTTACGCTGGTTCTCGTTTGTTGCGGTTTTTATCATTTTTTAACGTTACCCGAACGATTCGGTACAAGTAAATTAAAATTAAATCCATCATTTTTCAATTTCAATATTTTGATTTTCGATTTATGTAAAATAAATATTTTTATGCGTAGGCTCGGCCATATAAAAAACGATATTTTATTTATATTGCAAACAATATTCTCTTGCCTGTTTTTTTTTTGCTCTCCTTCAATTTGCATACGATATTCATCAAATGCGATACAATATGGAAAAAAAAAGAATTTATTTAATCAAATTTTAAAATGATTTTTGGTGTTTGTTCGCTGCTCGTGAACATAAACAAGAATCATAATAACGTACAATAAATACAAAAATAAAAAAATATTAATATAATATTGTCGATGAAATGCAATATTTTTGATTTATGCAAAGGCACAGCAATAGCAACAACAACAACAACAAGAACAACAATGAGTGCATGTGCATTAAATTGCATTGAGTTTTAATTAAAATTTGTTTTGTTTGTTATCAATCTGATCGTTTGGTTATAGTTGTTGGTTATAGTTGTTGTTGTTGTTTCTTTCGATTTTACTGCAACAAATGTTCTTTATATACTCATTATAGTTTTTCCTATTTTTGGTTATTCTTACGATTTTTGTTATTGTCGAGAGTTTTTATAGAAATTTCATTTATTTTATTTTGAAAAAAAAAACCCAAAAAAATGAGAAGAAATTTAAAAAGAAGGAAAAGCAAACGAAAATTCATCAAAAAATGTTACTAATTTTCGAGATTTCCTTTCATAAAAACTTTGGTTGTTTGAAAAAAATTTGGTTGTTTGGTTGTTAGTTTATAATTTTCAAAGATTAAAATGAAATGTTTTAAATTGAATGTAAATTTTATAAGATATTGATTAATATTATCAGCATTGCCCGTATAATGGCTCAAAACTTTTTCGTTTGAGCCATTATTTGCGTTCAAAACCAATATTAATAGAATACTTGCTGGAAAAAGCGTTGATAACTCGCAAAATTAGTATACATTTTTTCGTTTGATTGCATTTAACTGACTCGTCTGCTTATCCCAGCTCCTTCTCGCTGTATCCTTCTCTTGAATTTACCCTCCTCTCTTTTTTCCTTATTTACTTATTTAATTATTTGTATCAATTTTAATTTCAATAACAATTTGCAATACATATTTTGTTTGCTCTTCATAATAACTCCATGTATTTTTATTAAAATAAAATTTATTTATTTTTGATTTATGCCATTTGAATTGATATCTTTTTGTTGTTGGAAGAAAGTTAAAAATAATTATTATGAATATTTATTGAAGGCACTTTTTCGTCTGAACAAATGAGTTTTAAAACTAATGACAGTGACGTTGTTTTTGCAAAAGTTAATTAAAAATAATATATTATGGCTTAAAATGAATTCATAAAGGATTAGAATAATAAATAAAGTCAATAGCAATAATGTTACAATTAATAAGCGCAAGTAATTAAATTGTTTCATACAAAAAGTACACAAAACCTGCCACCCATAAATATATCAGGCAGAAGGGTAACTATTCTGGGAAAACTAAAAAACTTTGTGTTTTAAGACTCATTAGAAAATGTCGACGTTGTATTTTGAAAGTAGTCTTCATTTAATGACTCTTCAGGATTATTTAACTCCAAATTAAGGTTTTAATTCGGTAAAAAATTACAAAATTCGGTTTGAAGAAAGCTTTTTTAGGTTTTTATCCTCTCTACGATTTGTTTTTTTTTAATAGAAAGAGATTTGTGTTGCTTTATCGGTTGTTGTTCAACTTAGAAGGGTTTGTGACTTTGCTAAAAAATATGTGAGCTATTTTTGGATTACTTTATCGTTAATTAAATCTTTTAAATGACTATTTTTTAGGTAAAATTTGACCAAAATTGTTTGGCAAATCTCAACAGTTTTAACGTTTCAACAGAATGCCAACACGAAAGGCGCTTTCTTTTAAGTAAATCCTTTACCAACAGTATTTTCATCATTATTTTTTATTTGAGAATTTTTGTAAAAGGCTGTTTCCTTGTTGTTGTTGTTTTTTGTTGTTGTCTCTCTTGTTGTCATGGAAAATAATAAGCTTCACTTGAAGGATAACGACGGCAGTGAACGAGCGATGACTGTTGATTGTCGATTTTAAAAATAATTGATATTTTTTGATATACAAAAATTGAAAGGAAAGAGATTAAATAAAATAAATAAATTAACAAAGTAAAAAAAAACAACAAAAACATACGTATGTATGTAGGTGCTGTCATCATCCTTAGTGCAACAACAATAATAAGAAGAACAACAACACCAACCAAAAAAACACCGAACACCAGAATTCATCAGTACAATAGCATTGAGCTCATTATCAACAACTTCAACGCAACCCACAACAATCAACCGACCGACGAACCCACGCAACAGCCGACGAATCAACCAACAACGAGTACTTTTGTCTACACTCGTTCCAATCATTTCAATTGTTCGCTGCCAATCACTTCAGTTATTGCGAACGACTGCAGTCAGTATTGCCGTCAGCCGTGCCCATGATCCACAGCTCCCTTCGCCTGCGCCCGCGCCCACGCGTTGTGTTGGCAACGGTTTTACGAGAGTGCGTCAATATGATTTATAAAATCTGCTACCACTGTTGTTGTTGTTGTTGTTGTTGTTGTTTCTGCTGCTGCTGCTGTTGCTTAACAACACTGAAGACGTCGTTGAACGATTGACGATGACGATGACGATGACAATAACAACAACGATGTTAAATGAAGATCAATAATAATGATGCTGATGATAATGACGATAGTAATGAAAATAATGAAGAATAATATGACTATTATAATAACGATGATTGTAATATTGCTGATGATAATGATGATGATGATGGTGATGGTGATGGTGATGGTGATGGTGATTCTGATGCCGACGACCTGCACTTGACTTAACCAGCAGATCGTATAACAAATGATTTTCTGCTCCTTCTGACAGTCCTTTCAATTTCCTGTAATTCTTTTCAAGTGCACGCTCGTCCCCTCAACCGTCCTCCCAACAACCTTGCTGAACTGATCCATTCATTTCTCGCATCCAGCACGAGACTGATTGACTGCTTTTAATGTTCACATTTTGCTCTCCGCTCAGGACAATATTTCCTCACCGCTCACCGCTCTCGTCCTTTCACCAGATCAACAAAAGTGCAGTCAAGTTTAATGATGGATTTCCACAGAATGCAATAGAGGCGGCATGGCGAAGGCTGTGCCGGCGAGTCCTTAAAATTTCAACATCATCAAGCATCTACGATTTTCCAGCAGGCTCCATCGTTTCGAATGACGTTCAAAATTTTGAGGAGAATACGTTGTTCACGCCCCCGCCGCGTTTTATCGATGGCTGCATTGCCGCCGTCGTTATCGTTGTCGGCGTCATCGTCATTGTCATCGTCTTCGTCTTCGTCGTTATTCACTTGTCTTAAGCTTAAGCGAAGTGTGCCGTAGTCGTTAAAGCAAGCAGACTACTTTCTTCGGGACGAAGGCAGAGCTCTTTTGCTTCGAAGTTACGTCTTGAGATTTTAGCAGCGGCAGAGTAGTTTTCTTTTCATTATTGACTGTTGTAATAACCGTGCGGTATTGGAAAGAGACAGACGAAAAACAGTTAAAAACAAGGACTAGTATGAAGTAAACGCAGAGAAAAAGGCAGGAAGGAAAAGGACAATGAATTAAAAATAATCGTCTTTTTTAGTATGTCTTCTTAAAAGATCTTCTTAAAAAATCTGCAGGAAAAGTAACGACGAAAAGTAAATTTTTTAAGGACTGTAAAATTACGTAAAAAGTAAAGCAAAAAATTTAAATTTTGTCTGCCTTTTGAAGTACTAAAGGAAAGGAATGCCATCAAATGTTTGCCTAAAAGTATGCAATCAAGTCTCTCGCAGAGCAATTTGTCAACAGCCGCAAATTGCAATTCGCACAAATCGTTCATGAATCAGCAACGACAAGTCATGCGTAGCTTTCGAAAATCTATGATTTTCTGTGTGTGTATAAATTTGACCCTTTTAAAAGTAAAAGCATGCAATTTAAGTATTGTTTTGTAAATAGAACAATTAATTCTTTTTTTCAAATTTAAAATGGGCGAAAATTTGATAAAGTAAACAATTTAGAAACTCATGGCCCCAACAAAATTATTTTTATTATTCCAGTCTTAAAGGCTAAAGGTTAAAAGTGAATTTAAATATCTACTAACCGTTTATTACAATGTCATAAAGTTAATGCCAATAACAATTTTAACAAGTTATAACAATAACAATAACAAGCTAATGCCAATAATGCCAATAACTTTTCATTTGCAATTCTCTTTGAATTCAGATAAAATTAATTAAATTTGATGTGAATAGATTTTAATTATCAAAATTATTTTATAATAAATTTCTTTGATTTCTTTGTTACAACATTATTATTAATTAAAAGAATATAAGCCAGTACTTTTTTGACATTTTATTAATACGCAAATTGTTTAATGATAATTCGAAATAGTGAAATGACCGGAAGAAAAACTCAGCAAAAACAAAAGCAATAATAACAATGATTAATTTGAAAAAGGCCTGTTGATAAAGTTGAAGCATTGTTGTTGTTATTATTGTTGCTGCTCTTTATGAGGTTTTTTTGCATAAATTTTTTTGACAAGTTTTGCTGACAGCAGCCGGATTGCCGTACTGGTTATAATAATAATTAAAAAAACCAAAAACCCAACAAAAAATAAGTAATTCAGCAAAAGGCCAGAAAGAGTAATTACAAAAACAACAAATGCATTACTAATAATCAATTAAATAACGTATAAAAAATAATGAATTTTCAAAAAAAAACAGCTCACTTTATTTAAAACCGCGTTAATTAGAATCAATGCCACAATGACAAGATCATATTTATAAAAACTTTTTTAATAATTAAGACTGCATTTACTAAAAAAAAAAAAAAAATATAAAATAAAAATTTATAAAAATATGAAAATTTAGAATTTTTAGAATAAAAAACCGTCGGAAAGAAAACACTGAAGATGGCACATCGTCGAAACCGGGATAATGGAAATTCGTTCATATAAAAAAACATGAAACAAAACTCTTTATTTTGTTAAAAAGTATGAAATGCGCAATAAAACATAAAAACATTTAAGAAGTGCGTAAAATGATAAGGTTCACAATTAAAAAAATATCTACCTCAAAGAAAAACGAACATAAAAAGTGAGCTTCAGTCATTCTAAAAAAACTCAAGGCTCGAAATCCATGAAGTCCATAAATCATAAATAAATAAAAAGACAGCATGGATAATAATAATAACTACTTAAAGGTAAAGACATTTAAGCTGCTACCCAAAGTGATGTTGACGAATATAACAAAACGAAGAAGTGAAGTTTGACAAAATTAAATGCGACGGATCATGACAAAACTGAAAAAAGGGCGACTGAAGGAGGACAATATAACAAAAGTGCGACCGAAGCATGACAAAATTTCAAGTAGATTTTCGTAAATGGTCATAACAAATGACAAAATCAGAAACAGGACGTAGAAAAAAAAATGATATTGTAGAAGGATGGGCCGAAAGAAGGCACAGATGAAATGTCAATTACTCTAGGGAAAAAAAATAATAAAATCCACAAAAAGATGACACTAAAAATGACTAGAAAAAAAAAAAATAAAAAAACCAAATGCCATTAAAAATATAAAGACTTTACTAAAAAAATTGTTATATCAAGTGTCATTAGCTAGATTTAGCTGAAACAAATAATGCCGAGAAAACAACCACAATAGCAAGAACAACAAGAACAACAACAAACGCTGCTACAGCTGTTACACCTTGCAATGTCAAAAACCCAGACAATCACTCAAACAAAACGAAATTGATTAATGAATATAACAAACCTACCCGGTCAAAAGGTTGTTAATGATGTTTCAGGGAAGAGAAAGGAAATTAGGAAGAAAGTGAAGGGTGTCCACTGGTCAGTAAGAGCAAAATGTGGTTCTTGTAAGGATGTCTTCTTTGGTTGAGAAAGTTCAAATATTGTACAAATATCGACACGGACAAAAATTCCATTCAATTTTCAAAGTAGTTTCTAGTCAACATTAAACAACAACATTAAAGTCAACATTAAAGTAAACATTATTGCTTTCAAAGTGTTTTGAATTGAAAATTCAATGCTTTTGAAATCAAAAGTTTTTACTTCTCAAGCAAAAAAATCTTTTAACTGGAAGTTTAGCCTTAATCTTGGTTTCAAATTGAACTTAAACGTTTTCTGTTTTAATTAAACTTGAGTTTTTTTGCGTGTACTCGTGGTCTCTGTAAATAATGTTAAGGGTCGTCGTCTCGTGGGGCGATTTTGATGGTTTATGCTAGAAATATGAGTCGTTGTCATTAATGTCAAACTCAATCATCAATCATTTTATATATATATGTACAAGTATGTACATATTAAATTTTTCATTTCCCAATATTTTTCCTTCTCTTCGTTGTTTCGTTACAGATTAAAACCTTCTGGTCTACCATGAAAACATTTTCTATACTCTGATTTTTTGTGCTTGTTTTTGTTTGTCTCCCGTTTTTTTTTCGATTAATCACTTGGTTTTATTTGAAAATAATAGAGTTGTTAACGTGTATTATTGTTGTTGCAGTGTTTGTGCTTTTTGCTGTTTATTATCTATTTTTTTTTTACTAAAAATTATTTTATTTAATTTTTGTTTTAATTTATATATTTTTTTTTTGTAGAAGCTTTAATAATGATGTGATTTTTTATTATCGGTTGTATTTTTTTAGTCTGTCTGTCGGTTTCAATCTGCTAAAGATAGTACTGATAAATCCACTACTAGAGACTGCATCGCATGAAATAATAATTTTAAATTAAAAAAAATAAAACCTTTTTCCTCTCTCATTATTTTAGGTATTAAATTAATAAGTAATTATTTTCGAAACAATTTAGAGAACTAAGCTGGTCATATTTAAGTGATTATTGCGTGGTATTGTGTTATTTTCAATGGTTTATTGTGTTTTGATGCGTATCTTTTGTATGATTTTTAATAATGCGGCCGTACAGAATAATTAACTAAATGATAATAATAATAATAATAATGATTATGAATGTTGAAAGAGAAAAAAAAAAAACAAAAGCAAAAGCAGAAGCTTAAATATTACTGCTATTATTATTAATGTTATGTACAAAAGAGAGGAAGAGGGAGATATAAGTAAGAGAAACAACTATAGTAGAAGCTTAAATATTTGAAATTAAGTACATTAAATTTAAATAAAGGCAAGAGACGGAGAGTGAGAGATAAAGTGAGAGTAGGGAGGAAGAGATAAATATGTAGGGAGGAAAAAGAGTAAAAAAAGAGATTGAGAAAGAGTGAGAGAGAGAGAGAGGGAGAGAGAGGGAGAAGAGAGTGAGTATGGTTGGAGAAGAAAAAACGTTAATGAGCTTAAAAAATATTTAAAGCAAATACACAAACTTAACGGCTTTAGACTAACCTATAAAAAATATAGCCATGACTAACACACACACAGACACACTTGTACATACATACATATCTATACAGCAACACTAAAATTTGAAGAAAAAACTTGATGAATGTGAAAAGTAAAAATTGAATTTATAAAGGCTAATTATTAATTATTAAAAGGAAGCTAATTATTTATATATTAATGTTAAAAGGGCATAATCCTGTGTGTGTATGTAGAGTGTATATACATATGTATGTGTTACGTTGTGTGCATGTGCTTTAAGGAGGGTATGTACGCTTTAAAGTTCAAGTCTTTAAGAGAAGATAAACGACTCATGCACGACATTTCTTTTTATTTTAAGAAAATGTAATAACACTTAATATTAAATGTCTTTTTTTGCTGATAAAACATAACGATTTGGTACTTTCAATAGTAGATAAATGTTTTTTTAAAACTTAATACTTATAATATATGATATAATATACGATAATATACGAGCTATTCTTGATAAAAAGAAGTTATCACATTTATCATATGATTTTCGGTGAAAAATTGTCTTTAAAGCTTTGAAATGTAAAATTTAAATTTTTCTTTTTTAATACAAAAAATTCACCTGAATTTCAATTTAACTGAAATGCATTTAAAGAATGATGAAAAACATACTAGCTCTTTTAAGCGTTACCCCATATATGTATGTTGTTGTTGCAACTTTTGTTGTTGTTGTTGTTGTTACCGTTGTTTTCACTTATGTTCCAGCATTCATGCATTCATGCCTGCAGGCTTCAACTAACTTCGCTAATGACGGCAAATTCGTTTAGGGTATAATATTATTTGCCTGAGCGACGCTTGAGTGCGCAAAATTTCCGCCTTCATAAATGCATTTTAGGCGCCTTAATGCACAGCCACACACACAGCTATTCACAATCCTTTTGAGATATTTATACGACTAGTTAGATAACAATTCATACAATTTATACACTTAAGTAATAAGTTTTCAAGTTGCTTTGTTCAAATTTATTAGCCCAAATACGTTAAGTTTTGTTGTGAGTGTAGCTATTTCTTAATCTATTACAATTCTCTTACTGTATATTACTCCACTTGAAGACATCCTTTCAAGCTTTTTCTTCTAATTCGTACTCTTTTAATTCACTGCTTTAACAGTTCTTTTTAGACTCCTTCCTCTACTACTACTACTATTGCTTCCACTTGTTCTTCTTCTTCTTCCTTTTGTTACTTACTAATGATACTTGCGCGAGGCAAGTAACATACAAACAAACTCACCAACTTTCTGTGCAATTGTTTCATTAGCAGCAGACAGACGCGCGCGTTAGAGAATCATTTCTACGGCTGGCACAAACAATACGCGGCGCGTCACTCACGCCGAGAAATTAAGTGACGTACGTGAGGACTCGATGCACAGTAGTTATGAAACTTGCTCTTACTACATATTTATTGTTTCTTAAAAGGTTTGTACGAAGAAATAAATTCGTATACTTCAGAAGAAGGAAAATAAAACGAAACTTTTGCTCGCTGCAAAACGTTTTTTTAAAATAAAATTTTTGCCACTTTTTCCGCTCAATCCAAAAGTTTTTATGGTTATTTAAAAATAGCGTGTATTCGATCCACTGTGCCGCTGTTAATGGTAACAAACAAAAGCCAGTCCTTCTCGTACTCTTCGAAATGCGGTGCGTGAGTGCGAATGGTTGCTGCATTTGAGTGCACGCACGAAGCGAGCGAGTACTTTAACGAGTACGTTGGCAAACTCGTTGTTGCCTAGTTAACGAATGTATATATGTATGTGTGTGTGTGTGTGTGCGCGTGTGCGTGCGTGTATGTTAGTTGACAGAACAATTAAAAGCGATTAAAACAAACTACTTCGCACTTGTGTAACTTTAGCAGGTTAAACGTTCGCGTGTGCGTGCGGAAACAGAGACACCATCAAACACACACACACACAGCCAAACACACTCTTCACAAATATGCACACACACACACACACACACACACATGTTTCATGCCAAATTGTTCCCGAATAAGTAGTTTATGGGGCTAATGCTGTCTGCGTGCACTCAACTGCGTCAGCTCAATGCAGTCGCAGACACAAATTACATTAGCGTTACCGTTAGCGTCAACTTCACCGTCAACTTCACCGTCAACTTCTTCGTTAGCTTTAGCGTAGGTCCTTGTAATTATTAATGTTTGCTACTTAAAGGAACATTTGTCAGTCTTTCGCGCGACCGGGTTAAGTTGTATCAGTTGTACAATTACCAGCGTACTAATTTATGGACGGGGCAGGGGAAAGATCTTCTTAAGAGACTTGCAAGAGAAGGAGAAGGGTGGGGAGGGTGGAAAAGGTGGAGAAGGTAAGTGCATTACCAAAGATAAGGCGTAGTACGGCAATGACGTTGACAAGTAATTGATAAGATGTTGATTCCTTACGTGTATGAGAGTTATTCATGAAACATGTTGCTCATTATGATCAAAATTTAATGTCATTATCGTGTTTAGGCTTTAATTATTAGCACTATAATGGTGCCGATATTATAATCCTTACAAAAGACTGCATCATAATCATAAGCGTAATCGTTATTTTATCATTATCATTATCAACCACGAACGTGACTAATCTCAATAACAGAATTAAGAAGCCTTCACCATTAGTATAATGATCATATAATCCTCGATTTACGCGGTCAATTAGTCTTCTGAAAGGAGTCTATAAATTGAAAGCGTCTATTTCGAGTCTATAATTTACAAAAAATAATCACTCTTTGTATTTGTACAATCGGTTTAAGTTAAAGCTAAAGTGTTAACCCGTGTAAATGGAAACTCTTCTTTAATCGTAAGTTTAAAGAACAAACTTAAAGTCTTTTGTAACTTCTTAATCATAATCGCATTGTGATAATGCAAAATTCTAAAGCTACATCGCAAAATGAACATTCCTTTCAATAAACGCAGATTTTTTCTTTATTATTGCTAAAGTGATCTCTTTGGTTTTTCTCTACAACAACGAAATAACATCATCATTTCATCATCATCATCATCGTCATTCTTATCATTATCATTACTCAACTTATTCAGCTCTGTCGAATAAATTTCAAGCGTTAGCATGCTGCTAATAATAATTTAAACATTGGTGGCTTCGATGTCTTTGCAAAACTTTTCCATTCGATTCAAAAGCAATACATCTCCTCCCATCTCTCTCTTTCATTCCACATCATCTTCGTGGCCTCGCTCTGGTAGCTTTTAAAATATTTGCGAAACGCAACAAAAGTGTCATCATTTATCACAACAAAATAATTAAGAGTCTCTGGTACACCGAAAAGTTCTTAGCGAATTTCAATAAAAAGATAATGACAACGGCATGCAAGAAAAGCAAGAGTACCTTAAGTACCTTTGGCAGACTGGCGGGCAGCTACTCCAAGAACAACAACAACAACAACAACAACAATGAAAAAAGGTAAAAGAACATTGTAACTTCAAGATACAAACGCTACTCTGAGATACTTGTAGTAACTTTGTCTACCTTTAGTTTGAAAATTTCAGGAGAGCCGCCTTGGCGGAGGTGTCACTTGGGCTTAAGATTTTTGCTGAATGTACAAAAATGTACCTGCCGCAGGGCGCAGTTGGTAAACATTTCCAAAAATATAATTTATTACCAAGTCGTAGAAGGCAAAACGAGGCACGATAGCATGATAGCATCAATACCGCTTTCTTCTTGTGTACAAAAATGAATTAGTGAGTTCTTTACAGACTCTCGTAAGGAAGGAATATCTCGAAAGGAAGGAGAGAATATTGAGACTTGTATAGCGCGACAAACACCAAATAATTCCGGGGAAGAAGCTTTTAATTCTGGTATTATATAGCAATTTGTTAATAATCTATTTTACAGGTTATGTAAAATATATAGGGTGCTTTTGAAGTTATATACGAGTATATATAAAGTATATTTTATGGGAATTGGTACGTCAGAGCAAACAATAATTTTTAAGTTAAGAAGTTATGAATAGCATGAAAATATGAGAATGAAAACTTTCATCTCAGAACCTTATCTTAACCTTATCTTAATCTTAGCCTAAAACATTAAGACCACATGATCTAAAATGAAGCCTACTGTGCGACATTTATTTAAAAAAAACAATCCTTGCTTTTTTAATAATTTAACTATAGACTTGCAATTTAGGTTTTTTTTTTTATAATTTAGCTATAGATGTTTAATATTTATATATTTTATTTCATAATTTAGCCAACAAATTAGCTTTCAGTTCATTCTGAGACTAAACTTTTCATCCAGCTCTGTCATGTAACAATATAGCAATAATTAAAAAATAAAAAAAGTATAAAAATAATTCAAATAATGATAAAAACTATGGAAAATAACTAACTAAGGTAAGAGCGACATTTTACTAATTTTTCACCGTGAGTCTAAAGATTGTCTAAATTCTTTGTCAGCGGTTTTCTAAAAGGGTTTAGATTTCTGTAAAGTGTTACAATATTCTAAGGTTTCGTAGTTATTGTCGTCACAAAAAGCGACTACAAAAACCACGGTATACCAATTTTCAGAGCAAACAATAATTTTCAAGTTAAGAAGTTATGAATAGCATAAAAATATGAGAATGAAAAATTTCATCTCAGAACCTTATCTTAACCTTAATCTTAGTCTAAAAGATTAAGACCACATGATCTAAAATGAGCCAACAATCCTTGCTTTTTTAATAATTTAACTAAACAAAAAGCGACAAAAAGCGACTACAAAAACCACGGTATACCAATTTTCAGTGTTTCTTAATTTTTCTTTTCGAACAAGCTGGCAGCACTGTTTCTGGCTTTGTTTTTCACTGTAAATTTCTAAAGGCTTTTAATGATTTATTACTTTGACCCACACGAGTATTCATCATCATCATCGTCATCGCTGACATTATGATCATTACCATAGTATGTATTAGCAAAAGAGAGAGCAAGAGAGAGATAGAAAGTCATGAAGGAAATTTCTTTTTTGTTACGCCAAAGAAACTTGCAAAATTTTTTGCTATTTTGAAAACATTTTTGAAAAGTGTTGACAAGTTTTGGGCAAATTTTTATTTATTAGTCACAGACAAGGACGTACATATGTACATACGTACGTCTTCCTGGTTGTCAAATTGGTTTGTTGTTGTCTTCTTCCTTTTTTTTTTTTTGTCAATGGTTTTTGCTGTTTGGTTTTTGTTGTTGCTTTTTGTATGTTGCTCTGCATATGATTTATTAGGTTTTGAATAAAAAACACACACAAACACACACGCGCACATATACACACACACTGCAAAATTGTTAAAACAATTGCAATGTCTTTTTCATTATGGTTTGGGTTAGAATTTTTTGTTCTTGTTGTTGTGGTTGTTTAAGCAACAAGCTACTCGCCCATTGATGCTTTTTTTGGGGCTCAACTAATCTTAGTGTGTTGTTGTTGTTGTTGTGTTTCTGTTCTCTGTTGCTCGGCTGTTGCTGACGGTTAACCCAACCACAAACACATACATACATACACACTAGTGCAACCGTTTATCTACACACACACACACACACACACACACACACACACACACACACACACACACACACAGAAGCAAACGAGCACAAAACCATTCATTTTCAGTTGACTGGCTTTAAATTGTCGCCATATTTGTCGTTCTTTCATATGTATTTGTTGTTCTTGTTGTTGTTCTTGTTGTTGTTGTTGTTGTTGTTACACTCACCGCATTTATGTTCTCTAACGACTGGCCCATGAGTTCAAAAGTTCACAACGTAGAATGGTTACACTTGGCTTTAGCTCTAGCAATAACCCAAAGTGCAGCAGCAACAACAAGAACAACAAAAACCAACCAACCAACAACAACAGTAGCATCAATTGCATAAATATTTGCATTTGTTTTTCTTTCTTGCTTTGCTCAGTTTCTAAGGATGGCATATTATAAATTACTTTATGACAGATGGCAACATCAGCAATGGAAAATATTGCATGGACATGAAAAATTAGGTGAATGTTTCTTTGTTGTTGTTGTTGTTGTTGTTGTTGTGTTTTTTAAGCTGTATGTAATATATTTCGTCATTTGAGAAAAAACTGTCTGTCATTCGACATTTCAGCAATTATCAGAATTCATCTCAGATCAGAAATTTTCCTGACCTCACTCTTTCTCTTTGTCTACTCTGTTACCGTCTGTCTGTCTGTCTGTTTGTCTGTCGATGGACAGGCCTGTCTCGGTTGGTTTCTCTCAATTTCGTCCCGACTAAAAGGGTCTCATTCTAGGATCTTGTACTCGAATCTCGTCTCCATTGAAAAAGTTTGTAACATTCTCATATTTCGTCTCGAATGACAAGTTTCAATCCAGATTTTGCCACAAAAAGATTTGAAAAATCTCTGAAAAGATTTCTCTCGGTCTTGGATCTAATCTTAATGATCCGAGAATCGAGTTTCAGTTAAAGAAAACTTCTTCTTTAACTTTAACTTCTTTCATCTTTTGAGGAAGATCATTCAGAAAGAATAATTAATATTTGTTATAAAAAGTTAAAAGGCCATAATAAATGTTCTTTAACCTTTCGGGGCAACGGTATGGTTTTTTTTAATAATTAAATTTAAAACACAAATCTTTTTCAGTGTATAAATTTTGCCGGAGAGTTGATTGAATCGAGTTAAATTTAGTTGATTTTAGCGCAACATTCTTCATAGTCTTGCCAGAATGAAATATATAGCTTTTATTGTAGGTGATGTTGTTGCATTGTTGTTGTTGTTAATGTTGTTGTTGTTATTGTTGTTGTTGTCTGTTGGAATTTCTGCTAAAGAACCGTTGTGTAGTGAAGACTAAGACCGTCAAAAATACTTCTTCTTCAAATTTTTGCAAGGTAAACATTTGAAATTTGCAATTTTAATGCATCGCCGCCATTTTATGCTCAAAATTGTAGTTGTACCAGCTCTTGCGCGCTTGTTCATCTGCTTAGTTTTCTGCTTCTTTTTCTTCTTTCATCTTTCTTTCTTTTTCTTTCTTCTTCTTCTTTTTCTACTGTTACTTCGTCCGTCTTGTTATGCAAAATGCATTCAAAAGCATGAAGAGCACAATAAATAAAGTGCAAAATTTCTAACGCGCGAGACAACAAAATTTCTAAGGCTGAAGAGCGGACTTTGTTTGTTACCAGCGCCAGTGGCCTTACGCCACACTCAGTCACCCCTACTTCTTCTTCTTCTTCTTCTTCGCCAGTCAGACGAAGACAGACTTCTTCCGCAACGGGCGTATTTAACAAACAGCAAAATATTTACAAAGTATTTTCATTATTTCCTTCCGTTACGGCGTGCTCAAACCGGCTGCGGACTACTTCAAACCTTTTCGAGCGCTTCGGTGTCGAGCGTTAGTCGCCATTGCCGTTGCCGCGCCGTCACCGTCACCGTCGCCATCGCTATCGTTCTGCTTCTCATTCGCGTTGCCCCCGCTAAAGCCTTGTCAAGCATGTGCGAGGCGTCCATAAATAAAGATGAAATATTTCTACACAAATAGTAAATATTTTACACGACGTACACGAAAGAATTTTGACACCTTGAGCTAAAATTTGCGCGTCTCTTCAGTCATTGCGTCAAGCTGAGTCACGGTTGTGAAGTCAGAAACTCGGTCAGTCGAGGGCACTCGAGGACTGATGATGGTGGCGGTTGGCAGAAAAGACGCTCTCTAGATTCTTCAATCTATTGTTTGTTGTTGTTGTTGTTGGGACGACGCATTTTACGGACAATGTATTTCATTTTTCTTCAACTCTCTTTGTTTACTTTGTGCCACTCTACAATCCGCTTACTCTTCTCTTAACCCTTTCTTCCTTCGGGCGCTCTTGCTCTTTTAGTGTCTATTTATCTCTTGTTGTCGCCGTTGTTGTTGTTGTTGTTGTTGCTTTTTTGTTGCATAACATTCTTGTGCACATTTTTACACCTTGTATTGCATTTATCTTCCTTTACCTTCACCTTTTTTGCATGCTTTCCATTTGCGCCTTTGACGACGACGACGACTTCTTCGTGTTCTTCTTCTTCTTCTTCCTGTTGGCATTTTGCACCTTCATTTTGAATAGACTAGAAAAAAGTAATTGGAATTTTAAAGATATTCAGAAGTTGAAATTCCTTTTTGATCCTTTTTTGTCGTCTCCGGGTCTCCGGGCATTACTCTAATTTCCCAAAGAAATTACTCCATTTCGCAGCTTCTAAAACTCATGTCCTACTGCTACTGCTACTGCTTCTTCTTCTTCTTCTTTGCTGGGATCATAGAAATGCCAGTCTAGGGCAACTGACAGAATGCCAGGAAAATAGTCTTTGCTGTAGACTATGTTTAGGAGATGTCGGCGCGCTGTAAAGGTGTACCAGTAACACTGGAGCATGGTCCTCTATATTGATTCTGGAATGTTGCTGACGGAGGAATGGCTTGAGGGGGCTGCAAGACAGCAACACTTTCAACTAGTTGCATACTTTTAAGTACATTCGCCGCTTTTTGCGCAATACAAAAACAAATTAGTGATTTTCAACTCAATGGTATCGTATTTTACCATCGTACGAGTATGAGTATACTCAATTTGACGTTTTAAAAATTTAAGTTTCATTAAATTTTTGTCCTTTTTCAAGAATTCAATTTAATTTTCTAAATTTCCGGGAAATTCTTGTTTATAATAACACTTTAAAATATACTCCATCTAGACTTAGCCTAAGTTTTAGACTTAGCCTTTATTTGTCTATTTTTTAGACCTTGTTTCCATTCTTAGTCTTAGTGGCGGCGTCCTAGTCTCGATCTAATCTGTGTTTAATTAATTCTTGTCTTAATTCCTGTCTTAATTCTTGTGAGGATCTTAGTCTTAGTTTTTTATTCTTGCTCTTAGTTTTGAGTCTTTACTTTCTGCCTTAGTCTCATTTTAGGCCTTTATGTAGACGCCGACTTTTTAATTTTTCGTTTGTGTCTCTTGAAAATCCTTTCATTTCCCAAATTTTAAAAGCTTTTAATTTTCTGCTTTCTTTCTTTTTTTTTTTTTTGGCTTATTTTTTAATTGTTCCTCCTTCGCCTTCCAAGGATTTTATTGCCCGTAAAATTTTTTACCACAACAAAACTTTCGATATTTTTTTCTAGTTAGTTTTCGTTTGTTGGTTGTTAAGTTGTTTTTGTATTGCTATTTTTGCTGTGGTTGTTGTCGGTTGGTCATTCTGCCTGTTGCTTTGACGTCAACATCAACATAGTATGCCGCTGCTGGAACTCTTTAGTTGGTGTACGATATTTCTGGCGACAGCTCAACTGTTTAGATTTATGAGAGTATGCGTGCGTGTTGGTGTGTTGTGTTTCTGTGTAAATGCTCCCACATGCTTTCAGCGGAGCGTGAGCGTTTTTTGTGCGTTTTTTTACCACCGCAATGACAATTTTGCGATTTCCGCACATTTTCGCTCTGCTTTTTTCACTTTTTATTTTCGAATTCGTAGAAAAGTAAGATATTTTTAGAGGCCATCACCACCACCACTACCGTTTAATTACTTATAGATGTGTGTGTGTGTGTATGTGTGTGTGTGTGTGTGTGTGTGTGTGTGAGGGCATGTATTTTTTGTTTGTTTGTGGTCTACCCGACAAAAAAAGAGTGAAAAAGTATTTTTCAAAACTTTCAGCCAAAGCGTATTTAATTTTTAAAAACTATTAAAATATCAGCGATTTTGGGTGAAGGGACGTTTTTGGCGATGGAGCGAAAAAGGGGCTAGTAGGGAGGGGGAAGGGGTGGTTAACGGGGGAGGGAAAAACGAATGGAAAGGGGCCAAGGTTAATGACAATAATGTCTCAAAATTCTTAGAGAAAAAATATTTTCAAGTCTATATCTTTTAAACCATGAGGAATGTTCTCACGATATGAGTATAGTTATAAGGCATTTTTTATTATCTATATACGAGTATAACAAAATTAAGTATTGTACAATATTTTTCTCAGAAGTATTTAGTTCTCAGGATATCATGATTTTTTGATTTTCCTTAGAAAAAAGCATTCAATGTTTATTTTACTTTTAATCATAGTAATGATTAAATCGATATATTTTTCAATTGTAAATGCTACAAAAATATTATTACAAAAACATTATTATTGTGTTAGAGGAAAAAACAATTTTCATTTTTTCCTAAAACACAAACGATTTTTCTCGGTAACGTTTTTTTTCTTACGAACATTGAGTGCCCCTAATTTTTTTTTTCTTCTTCTGAGTTTAAATTCTTTATTTCCTTTCATTTTTGTTAATTTCTCTTTTAAAAAATTTTCAATATTCTTTGAAATTAATTTTTAAAACTAACTAATTAAAGACTTTATACGAGTAAAATTTAAAAAAAAATATTGCAACAGCTTCAATAAAATTATGTTCATGGCTTTTGTTTGTGTTTTTTTTTTGCAATTTTTTTTCCTCGAGTATACTCAATCGTCTCAGTGTTGTTTTTATTTTACTCGTTCTTTCCTTCCTTCCTTCCTTCCTTCCTTCCTTCTCCACTCTATTTCTCTTCTACTTCCGGCAGAAGCTTCTTTATTCTTCTTGCAAAACTATCGTAATTTTTCATCATGCAGAAAAAGAAGAAAAAAAAGGCGTGGCGTGTTAATTAAAAATTGTTTTCGCAGTTTGTGCGAAAATGAAAATTGAAATCCTTGCTGAGCGTAGAGCGGTGGCACGGCCCGGCAGCTTTACCCGGCCACAGCAAGCAAGAACTAGCAAGTACCAGTAGTCGCCCGCCAGTAGCCAAGCGGTACTCATCCGGATAGCGGTAACCAACCAAGCATCCAGCAATTCTGTCTATCCTGTTTTTGTTAAGCTGGCGTTTGTTTTGTTTTATTGTAACAATTTTTGTTAGATTGTTGTTATTGCGCCGTCGGAAAAGTCATGACGCATTTCGCGTTGTACAAATGACGTTGTTCATTTCTACAAACAAATGAATATTTTTCCTCTTTTTGTATATATTAGTCTAAATACTCTATGGTGGTAATGGACACCATCAATGGAACATCTACCGCAAACGGTAGATTTTCGCCAGAGGAAAATTAAGCTCTCAGTGTGAGTTATGTGTGAGCTTCAAAAAATCAGCTCGTAGCTTTCGAGCTTCTACCGCGGAAGCAGCAATTAATGCTCGCCTAATTATGTACTCGCCTAACCTTGAGTACACCCTCCATCAGACTTCAAAACTCTTTCGGTCTCTTCAAAACTTTGCATGGTATAACGTTTAATTTAGACAAGGTTTTAAATCGGAAGCTAGTTTTTTTTGATTTTTCTTTTCTGACTTTTTCTTTGATTAAGGGTTTATAAGATTATTTATTGAGATTATTTAATGAGTTGTAGGAATTATAAAGTTCGCTTAAGCATGGAGAAAAGTTAAAGAACAAACTTAATGATATACCATTTATCTATCTTTGTTTATTATAGAAAAATTATAATTTTTAAAATTACAAAACAACAAAATGCGTCATGACTTTTCCGAAATTGCCGAAATATTTTTGTAATCATTTTGCAGCGAAAGCGTTATCGTTTGCTCTTATTCAACTCTTAAGTGAGAACGAATTAGTACACGTGTGTGTGTGTGTGTGTGTGTGTGTGTGTGGGTGTGTTTATTTCCTGCCTTTCTTTCGTTCGACTGCTGGCGGTGTTTTGTTATCCTGCGAGTGAGTATTTTTTGATATCCGTTGCTGGAACTCTTCGGCTCTGGTTTCATCAACTTTTGCATTTTATTTTTGTTTTTACTTTTGCCACAATTTCTTTTCGTTGTAGTCCTTTCTGTTTTCTTAGTCTTCTTCATTATGTTCTTTTATGTTTCTACTGATTTTTCTCGTTGTTCGCTTGCTTCAGGCCTCCGACTACAGGGATCGCTGCTGCTTGTTAAAGCAGCGGAGGAGCAAAATTGGATGTTGTTAATGTGCGAACTTGTGTCTTACTTGGCTTTCCTAATTATTGCCCACGGCTCTATGCCCTTATTATTCTCTCCTCGCCCTTTGCTTCTCGTTATCCTTGCCTTACTTTAGCGTCGCACCCTTCAAGCATTTCCTTCCTTTTTCATTAGCGCCCTTTTCACAAACCTTTTCAGCTTTTTTTCCCAACTGATCGTCGAGTACAATAATTGTTGATTAAAGAGAAAAGGAAGACAAATAGCACAAGAAGAACAATCACAACAACAACAACAACAAGAGACCAAGTCATATTGAAGTGCTGAAAAACGTATATGATTTCAAGGCGGTAACATATCCTTTGATATCCTTTACCGCAACACGAAGGTATGAGAAAGGCTTGCTCTTTCCTTTGCCTCTTTTAAAAGATGACAGGGAGGAGGGGCGAGGGGAGGAAGGGAAGGTGAGGAAATGAGTTTCACAAGAGTTGTGTTGAGCTTCTCTCTTTGTGTATTCCATTTTTTTATACTAGTCGCTTCACTTCCTTAATTTCTGTTTCCCGTTTCTTTATTTTCAGTATGTTTTTATTGTTTTGCTCTTTTAGCACTTTTATTTGTTACTTTTTATTATTGCGCCATGTCGGTTTTTGTTTTTAATTTTTATTTATTTATTTTGGTTTACCCTTTTTTGTCCCTCTTTCCTTGCTTTCTCTGTTCACATAATTTTCTGTTGAATTGTTTAGTTAGTGCTCTAATTGAAAGAGTTGTTGTTGGTGTTTTTTTTGTATGATTATTGATATTTTGTTTGCTTTTAGTTACGATGATTGCCTTCATTTGTTCGATTTTTTATTTGTTTGTTTTTCGGAAGTGCTTTTGGGTAAACAAACAAATAAAGAAAACATTTTTATAACAAAAAAAAAAAAAAAAATATAAATGTATATATATATATATAAAAAGTTCATGGTATGAAGAAGGACACATTTATGCAAAAATTCAATTTTAGAAAAAGTAACCCTTTTATTTAACGACTTTAGTCCTGTTAGAGACCACCATTTTTGTAGGACAAAAATTATACTCACTTTGTTTTTAGCAGTAATAAAGTATTTTAACAACTTACCTGAAAGAAAAGAGAGAGAGAGAGAGAGAGAAAAACATGTAATGAAAAAAAGAAATTAAATTTTAATGAAGACTATTTAAATCTAACCATAATAAGTTTACTGTAAGTAACTAATTTTATTTTGTAAATAAAAGTTTCTTTTCACAAACAAGTTTTTAATGAGAGGCAAAATGTAAAAGGGCTGCCATTTTTTTAACGAGCGGGCTACTGCTTGCGTAGACCATCTTCGTAGGCAGACCACAACAACAACAACTCTTTTCCGCCTACTTCACTATCGACCTTCACTAGAGACCTACGACCTACGTCGCTGTCTCTAGAGTCAACATCATGATAATCATCATAATTACTTTATAGAACAGACAACAACGTAATGATCATAGCCATCAACATCGACAGAAAACAGAACAGCGATAACAAGAACAAGAACACGAACAACAACTACCACAGCAATAACAATAACAACAACAACAACAACAACAACAATGACGTCAAAATTACCAGCAACATGAGCAGCGGCAGCAACTCAACAGTATAAAATCCTTTCATTTTGTAGACAAATATTTACACAACTTGTAGAGAAGAGACGTTTTATTAAAAAAATAAAATTAAAAAATAAACACTCTTTCACTGAAATGAAAAGAGTTGAAATGCTATGAATTCATATTAAATGAAAAGCAAGCAATAGCAGAGAAAAATGTGAGCAAAACGAAAAATAAAAGCCTGAAAAAATGACAAAATCAAATAAACAAACGGGCCCAACAAAATGAGCAACAGTTTGCTGTAAACAAAAGAAAAATTATGAATTGCTTTATCCTCCGCTCTCACGATCACTGTGCCTCCCTCTCCGGCGCTCCCGCTCTCAATCTATGTTTCTGTTGCTGAGAAGAAGTTGGTGCAGTATCCTCGCTCCTGTAGCACTTTGTGGTCGTTGTAATTGTTGTGATAAGTAGAAATATTCATACCTATTTAGCTCATTATTTCACAAAAAGTATAAAATACTCAGTGAGAATTTGCTATAATGAGTGCTAGTTAGATACGTACTCACTCAGATACGTACTCACTCACTCCGTTTTTCAATTTTAAGGACCATTACCCGAAGGAATCATTCAATTCATTGAGTGAGGGACACTCTTGAGGGATACTTTTTGTCCCTCAAAGTTGGACACTCATTTGGAAAAAGAAAATTTTTCAGAGGGAGCCACTCATTCGGAGAAATACACTCATTTGGAGTTCGGCTTTCCTTCGGAAAGAAACACTCAATGAGGTTAAGATACTCATTGGGGAGAAAAACATGCATTCGGAGTGAGGCTCTTGATCGGTATGACAAATTCATTGGGTGTGGGACACTATTGCGGAGGAATACACTCATTCCGAAGGAGACACTCATTCGTGGGAACACTCTCTTTCGGAAGGAAACACTTATTTAGCGGAGTGAAACCTTCATTTATAGAATGACACCAATTCGCTGGAAGACAGAAGTGAGAGAAAGGAAGTTACTCTTCTAAAGAGACAAACTCGCTTGAACTGAGACACTCGCTCGAACTGAGACACTCACTCGAACTGAGACACTCGCTCGAACTGAGACACTCTTTCAGAGGGAGACACTCGCTCGGAGTGAGAGTCTTCCTCTTTCGAAGGAAGATACTCACTCGAACTGCGACCTATATTCATTTTAATTTGTTTGGTAAGATTTTGTCCCCATTATTTCTGCTTTTCTATGTTTGGAAGGACGAACACTTTGGTAACGGTCCCTTAAATGTAATTAAACTGTATTATGTTTTTTCAAGCTACTTTGCTAACATTACATATTATGTAGCTTTTTTTTTTGTTGTTTTTAAATTCCGTCGATGTCGAATAATTACATTTGATGTGTTGCTTCTTCTCTCCTGGTTTTCTTGATATTTCATTATTTTATTATCTCGGGGAAGGTAATGCGTTTAATGTTGACGTTGATAGCTTTGCTTGCAAAACAAATAAATGTATAGCATGCTTTCAGGCATCGGCATACCGAAGTTAAGAAACAGCACCCTCCAGCACGCCTTTAACGATATATTTCGGAACATTTACTCTTACTGCAAAGCATTTACTTGTAAATTATAATTAAATAAAGAGTTTCGCACAACACCGTTTGGTGCATACGGCCATAGCGTATGCCACTGTTATGACATAATTAATACAAAATTAAATGTTCTTTCATTTCAGGGCTTGCAGGACAAATTTTGGTTTTGTTTACTCTGTGCTTTAAAAGTTTCGTTTAAGTGAACAAAATTTTACAAATTTTAGAAATTTATGTTACTGTCTGTTTCTTTTCTCAAAAAAGAGAAAAGGAAGCTTAGAAATAAAATTAAATTTAATATTATAAATTTTAGCAGTTAGAAATGAATTTATTTCTGGATTAAAAAGCTTTAATGTAATTTGCTCAGTATCATAAATAATGCAAATTAGCTTTCAGTGGCCTAAATAATGTTACGAGAACATTAAGGAACGAGTCTTAAGATATTAAAATTTCATCTTTTTTATATCCTTAAGATATAAAAAAACAATAAATCAGAAGAAAAAAGAAACGAGGAAAGAACGAAGAATAGTACGTAGTACCATTTCATATACGGAAAGGGCAAAAAATGCTGCATACTCTTAGGCTGTGATTTTCTTTCAAAAGAGGGTGCAACTTTTCCTTTTAATCTGCAATTATCTACGGTGAGACGCATAATGGAAACTGCTTAAAATGCTTTCGTTTAACGAAGAATCAAGAAAATATAAAGAAAAACACAAACATAAAAAAATGTTAATAAATATGCAATAATATTGTACTTTTTTCCATGCTTCGCTACACTACTGTGATTCCTTTTTTCACCCTGCCTGTTAAGAGACTGTAGCCAATGCTTGTTGGTTGATGTTGCTGCTGCTGCTGTAATGCTGTAATGCTGTAGCTGTTGCCAGAGAGGACCTGGTGCTGTGTAGCCCCCTTCGCTGGGGCTCTCAAAGCTATTACTGCTTCCTGTTGCTCTTTACAACTTATGCAAAAGCCTGCGTATTATTTAAATATATTAATAAAGGAATCAACCTTGGGCTTTGCATTAAGCCTGGCATGATTTAAAAGCAATTCCCTTGCTGCTCCCAGTCACGCCCTCCACCGTTGGCCTGTCTTCGGTCCTTTGAAACGGCTGGTCGTGTGCAACGTCACAGCAAGCCTCAGTGGTCCGTCCAGTGGCAGACTTTGCCGACGAGAAAGAGTGAGTACACTTTAGACCAACTGAGTACGGTGCGCGCTAACCGTTTGGGTGGCAGACCTTCTGTACACTGAGGCTCGCAGTATTGTTTACTTTACATTTAATGTATCAATTAAAAATTATTAAGTCTACTAATATGTTGAGTCACGTTTCGCATTAAATTGCTTTTGCATTCACAAACGTTTCGGAATTGCCGCTGAGAAACCTCAGGGCCGGGCAGCGGTGGATGGAAGATATATTTGGCTTGCAGCGGGTCCTCACCCGGCCATCCGCCCGTCCATTACTTCTGTTCAGGCTCGTCTAGTCGCCTGCTTGCGTCGATATTGTCATCCTTCGAGCGTTGTTTGCTAAAGGATCAGTTCATTTCACACTAATGCTCATGGGTGAAGACGGTTGAGTGAAGGACATTGCTGGCATCGAGTAAGAGCTGGTGGGTAGACAACATAAGAAGACTGCTGCAGAGACGGCGGAGGAGACAGCATACAGACATAGACGACGAAGAGACAGTAAGTAAGCGGTATTGCCAACAGGGACAAACACTAGAGCCTGCTGTGTTGAAAGCTGTCTACACTGGTCGTTAGCTCCAAGATGACCAATAGCGACGACAAGAACACATTCCACCACCACAGCAACAAGCAACAGCCAGAGTAATGGCTTTTATGGCTGCAAGGTGTGTTTGTGAGAAGGCAGGCATGGTCCTAATGGAAATAAATTCGATAGCGATTGACATCAGCAGGATATACTTCGATATGCTTTACGGTCGAGGTAATCGTAGGTATGCGTCTCGGGAGGGGGTAGTCGGGATAGATAGATTTATGAGATAGATGAGAAATTCTTGTTATAGACATTGCTCAGCAGAAAAAAAAGAAGAAAAAATGATGCTACTAATGCAAGAGCAAACAAAATCCTCAAGCGTAAAATCTTTTCTCACATATTTTTCCCAGAAGCATACACACTCATCATTGTTCGCAAGTGTCCTCTCTCATACACAAAAAACTTCCTCTCATACATGATGCAACCCTCTTTTTTCTCATTCTGTCGGATTTTAAGTTTTTATTCCATACCCTTTGCCAGCTTGGTTCATTTCTAACCTCACTTCTTCCCTAACCACACTTCTTCTCTAACCTCACTTCTTCTCTAACCTCACTTCTTCCCTAACCACACTTCTTCTCTAACCTGATTTCTTCCTCTCTCGCTCTTTCTATACCAAAATCATTGGTTAGGAAATTTTTGTGGTATACCTTTAGGCATAAGTTGTTAAGTTTAACGTTTGTATTAACAGCTTTGTATACTTTAGCTAATCATAATTATTTGAAAATTGTTTTTAGTTTTAATTAATGTCTTTAAGCGAGTTTCTTGATTTGCAGTTTGCACCACAGAGACCGACCGATCGCTTTTAAGTAACTTACTTCCCCAAGTTTTAGCAAAATTAATACATAAATCCTGTGTCAATATTTTGAATTACTAAATAATGTATGAGTATAAAACTGAAGCTGCTTCGGGAAAAACCTCACCCATTCCAACTACATTTACACTTGCCTGTGCAACATCATCTGCCGCCATCAAGATTATTACTGCCAGTACGCCCTCTCTACCTTATTACTCGTACTCTATCCTAGACAAGTTAATGAAAAGATTTAAAAACCATAACTTTGCAGCGTTGCGGTTACGTGTTTATGCAACGCAAACTTCCGGAAACTATGCAACATCATAATTATGCACCAGAGCATTTAAAATGCAACAATTTTCCCTCAGGATACGGTCAGACCGCAAACCGTAATGAGAGCGGTAACTGAAAGGTTAGTTTGGTGAGGGAGGAGGGGAAGAAAAAGGGAAAAAACACTGCTGACGGCTACTTATTAATATATTTTCTTAATGTTAACTTCGGACAGTATAAAATTGCTGGCGTTTGCAGTGTGGTTTTTTACGTTTATTTACTTAAGTGAAATTTTCCAATTTTGATTTCATTATCCATAGTCGTGAAGTACATGGATGCAAAGAAAGCATGGTGTATTATTCGTTTGTTTAAAATCAACGTTTTCAAAGAAAAAAGTCTAACAATCTTTTAGGCTTTGTTGGCGAAAATGTCCATTTATGGATTTAGGCATCACTAATAAAGTGTTTATTAAGATGCTAATAAATATTAGACACCATGTCATCACCAACCAACGTCCCTAACACCGAAAAGCCCAACAACAAAAAGAGTGGCTTAAATGACCAGAAGAATGGCGACGATCGACGGTCGAGCCACGAACCACCTCAGTGCCTTTAATCCAGGTAAATCCCATTTATAGCATCGCTGAAATATGAGCCGAAACGTTCTTGCTGTTGGCGTTGTTGTATATTTTTTGTGGGCTTGCTACGATTCAACGTACACGCTTAACCTGAAACGATTCTAGAGATTCGATGAAAATCGCTGTGACATTATCATGCACGCCCTCGTATTCGTACAACAACCAGAATAGCCGACACGCACAAAGTATTGAGCGAGGTTTGATTATTCAAAAACATTCAATGGTTATTGCTGTTGCTGCTGCTTTAATTGCAATTTTGTTTGTTGTTCTGCTTCTGCGTTGATTCATAAGAATATCAAGAATACCCAAAGTATTAGACAGTTGCTATACTATGTGCTATGTATTTGTTATTGTTGTTGTTGTTTTTATTGTGTTAATATTCCTGTGTTATTGCTATTGTGTGACTCTTCCAGCGACACTGAGATTAAAACTTAAGTCGTACGCAATGCACGTACGACACTGCACGGCGCAGCAGTGAGCTGGCTCTGGCAGGATTAAAACTGATTGAAATCATCGTAAATTAAAAATTATTATGCTGCTAAGCTCTCCCTCTTCCCCCGTGCCCCTTGCGTACTGTTGTTGCTCGTTTGCAATGGATTTTTGCTTTTTCTTGTACATACTTTTTTTTTTAATTAATACAGTAAAAATGTATACTGTATTCTTGCAATTTGTTCAATCTTTTTCTACGAAAGTTTTATTGAAAAAAAGAAATTTAATTTTTAATTTTTTTTAATTTGAATTTTGTAAACTTTTTTTTTTTTTGCAACATAAAATTTTTGTACTTTATTTTACTCTAGCAATGAAAGCCTTACTTCTTATAAACTTCGTTTTATTATCTTTTTGCTGCTTAAAGCTTCAATTTGTCTCTCGCTAACTCTCTTTGAATAATGACAACCCATGGAATTTTTATAAAAATGTTAAGTTAAAAATTTTCAAAAAATAAGTAGCGCTTACTTGTGTTATGGCGTATAACTTCAAAACTTTCCTATGGATTTTCACTATTCAAAAGGCATTATTTAGCTCCAAATTCAGCTTTTAAAGAGCAAAAAAGTCTATAAAAACCCGTTTAGAAAATTTAAAATTATGACCACTAGACTAATATAGGATACCACAACTACCTACAAGCGCAAAGAATCCTCAATGCTGGTGGTTACAGATCTACCCTTCTATAGCCAGTGATCAATGGTAACTATTTCTGCTTACCCTTTATTTAAATTATTAAAGGAACCCTCGCATTTGAAATTTCTTTTGACAAGTTTGCACTTAAATTATTGTATAATTTTAAAAGGCCAACACAAATTAGAATATTATGAAGAAAAACATATTTTTCTTTATGCTCTTTCGAAAGCACACAGATAAGTTTTAAGCACACGCACATGCACACGCTCGCAAATAAAATTTTAGCACTTTAACTTTTGTATGCTTTCGTATCCTTTATAGAGTAGGACCAACGGGCAGTGTAATTTTCAAAGGCGCCTGTGAGTATGCAACAAGCAAGCGAGCAAGCAGTTGATTTCGAAAAGTAACAAATATGTTTTAAGCAATTTCCTTAAAATTAAAATACGCATACCCAGACACACCCAGACCCATAAAACACACACACACACACACAAAAGAATGTGCGTGCCCTTAAGTTATAAATAGTACTTAAGAGAAAATATGAGGAGCCGCCGCAGCAGCGGCAGCAGCGACAGTAGCAACAAATGTGCAAACTTATGGCATAATGAAGTGATTGTTATTGTAAACTAGTTTATGGTGGTTGTTGTTGTTGTCGTTATAACGGATATATTCATTAAATTTACAACATTAGAGACAACTTGGGACAATGTTCTACTCTCGAATATCTCTAGTAATCTATTAGAGGAAGAAAAAGACAGAGAGAGAGAGAGCACATGAGAGAACGACAATAAGAAGAAGAAGCAGTACGACGTCACTAAAAGACATTAACTATGCTGTTACTTAATAATTTCTCAAAAATTTGTTATCTTGTTATGCCGATGGCTAACAATAATGGCTTGATGTAAGAGAGTCAGAAGAAGGAGAAGCAGCAGCAGAAAATTACAGCTATTAGAAAAATATTCAAACTCTTTTCGTAGTTGTTGTAGGTGATGTTGTTGTTTTTGTTGTTGTTGTTGTTATTTTTGTTAGCTGTTGTTATGTTAAAAATCCCCTTCATTCACAAAAACTCTTAAAACGTATGGATGGGTCTTCAAAACTTTTGGATGCTGGAAAAAGTTTTAAATGTTTGGAGAAAAATGCTGCAGGCTCCAACGAACTGCATTCATATGTAATAGTTTGTGTGCGTGTATGTGTGTGTGTATGCTGAATGTATTAGAATCTGAGTGCATGTATTTGTGTATGTAAATGCATTTCGGTATCGGTATGTGTGACAATAGTTTCGAAAGTTGTTATCGTTTATAGCAAGTAGACAGTAGAAATATGCGGTACACTCACGACGGTACATCCATACATACATACACATATAAATATGTATGAAAATATGTATGTACGAGTATCTACATATGTGCGAGCGAGCATACTTGGTTTGCATGCATTTAAATGAAAACTTTGACCTAACGATAACTAATGCACACTTCCTTCCGGCGCATACTTTTTTTATTATCAAGTTTATAAAAAAAATAACACCATAGAATCGTTTTTATATTTATCGATTATATTCATGTTTGACAGTTTCGAAAAAGCAAATACCGTTCATTCGGGCTTTATGTCTTGCATTATTTTAGCGATCGTAATTTTACTTTTTCTTAACGAATTTTAATAGTTATTTTTGCTCTTTAAAGCCGAAATAGGGGCGAAATAAACCCATTTAAATAATGAAAATCCACCGAAAAATGCCGCAGTTATACGCTTTAAGACAATGAAACATGCCATTTTTTGAAGATTTTCACATTATTGTAAAAATTACCATCCAAAGGCATAAACTTTCCAAATTCGAACTTGAAAGCGTTCTAAGAGAGCAATTCGAAGTGATCTAAATAGATGATAAGGCCATAATTGGTCACTATCTATTTAAGCATGTACTAAAGTTTCATGCACTTTATGTTTTTTACGAACAACTGAACAACTCTTTAGCTTTGCATTTTGCTTAAAATAAGAAACCTTCTTCTATAAGAAACCTACTTCTACGAGAAACCAGAACAAGAGCAAATAGCTATAATAAAAATTCCGAAAGCGAATTGTTAAAATTTCCGTTGTCTGTGAACAAGTCAAGATAATGACAACATTTCCGTTGTTCAACGACTGCAAAGACGTTTCCTTTTTTCGTGCAACTTTCAAAGTATAAAATCCAAAAAATTACCAAAAAAAAAAACACAATAAAATTCTTGAAAACAATTGTAAAAGATTACCAAAGAAAAAACACTAAGCTGTTAGCTCAAGCAAAAGCGCCTTAAAGTATGCAATTATTAAGAATCAGTTGCTTAGAAAATTTAATACGCTAAAGACGTGCTCATTACATACAAATGTTGTAATTTTTGGTAGCAGACGTTGTTGCTGTTGATGTTACTGTCATTGCAGTTCTTTGTGTTGTTGTTGTTGTTGCTGTGCTGGCGTTGGTGGCAATAGTATTTGACAATATTATCGATTTGAAATAAAAATCGTCGAATGATAAAAAATTTGTGAACGAAAAAAAAAAAAAAAATTAGGAAGAAGACATAAAAAATGGTAGAAAAACAAGAAGAAGGAGAAGAGAAAGCGGGCATAAAAAAAGCAAAATAAATGAAACCGGAATTTGTAATAAAATTTTATTGAAATTGTAGACAAGAATATATATTTGTTGAAAGGAAAACAATAAAAACAACAAAAACAACAACCAGCAAAGAAATGAATATGAGTAGAAAAGAATTTTCATGCCTTTCAATGGCTAAAAAAATTGAGAAGAAGAAAAGAGAGAGAAAGGAAGAGAGAGAGAGAGAGAGAGAGGGGAAAAAACAAAGCTTTTCTTTACTTTGCCGAAAAATACTAAAGACTAAACCATTGACATTTCTTAGCGTTTTTTTTGTGTAAGAAAATATCCTTACAAAAAAGAAACAACAACAACTTCCACAACATCAACGTAAATGACAAAATAAAACTGCTTTTAGCCATTGTTGTTGTTGTTGTTGTTGTTGTTAACAAAAATTTAAAAGTTCGTTCAATGCAGAAAAAATTCGTTCGTTGTCGCAAATTGTCATCATTGGCACGTAATGCGAACGCGAGCAAATCGTCGGATTGCACAAACACATATAGACCCACACATACACACACACACACACCGGCGAATGCACCCAAGGGTAAAAGGTATTTGTACAAAGGAATAGTAAATCCGAAGTTGTTGAACTTCGCCGGTCTTTAAAGTTAACGAAAATGAATTACAGTCGTTTAAAAGAGACGATAGAAAGAGTAGTAGAGATAGTAAGTAGTATTAGTAATAGTAGTAGTAGTAGTAGTAGTAGTAGTAGTAGTAGTAGTAGTAGTAGTAGTAGTAGTAGTAGTAGTAGTAGTAGTAGTAGTAGTAGTAGTAGTAGTGATATTAATGATAGAGAAAGTAGTAGTTTCGGTAGTAATAGTTTTGTTAAATGTCGACAATGATTGTGATCTGCTGTCTTTGCTGCTTTTAAATGCAATTGTTTATTATTTTTCTAGAAATTTTAAGAAAATAACTCTGAAAATAAAAGACTGAAATTTTTGTCTTTAAATAAAAGTTGTGTAAAAAATGATATTTCTGGCAGATGATGTTTTAGTTTTAATCGCTAAGTAATTAAAATAGTTTTCAACTTCTTTCTTTCTAAATCTTATAACTCCAGCAGTTTTTTTTCAATTAAAAAAGCGTTACCGAAGCTTAGAACTACGGCTTAAAAATGCAAAAAAAGTTTATAAAAATCTGTTAAAAATATATAGCGAGACAGCTATAGCTAGCTAGGGAGCGCTTGTGTATCAAAAAACAACCAGAAGACCGCCTCACACGTATTTAGAATTCTTAAAGATTTTTAAGAGATAAAAAATGCTAACAAACGTTCCTCTTAGATTGTAAAATAATGACTTTATAAGAACTCAATAAATTTTGTACTTCCATCGTTTTTCTTTGCACAAAGTCAAGCCGCCTGAAAGTAGGCAACACATACTCAAAACCTCTTCAATTCGATTTTAGCAAACAATTTTGAGAGCAAGAAAAAAACAACAGCGACAACAGCGACATTTGCAGCAACAAGAAGAAAAATTGCCAAACAAAAACCAAAAAATAAACAACAACAATAAGATACACTACAAAGTTCGCCCGAGCAGCGAGAGCGCAGCACCAGATGCTTTTAAGCTACCGCCGGGAATAATATAAAATAAAAGCAAGTAGCAACGTTACTATAGCTCCTAAAAATATGCTATAGAAACGTCAATGTCAGGCTAAAGTGAAAGACGTTTTCATGCAATGCAACGTGAGCGCTGCGTCGCGTGGCACATCAAGTTAAAAGTGCTCGGTGCAGTGTTGGCGGTTCTGGTGGTGGTGTTGGTTACGGCAGTGGCCGTGGTAACGGCTGTAGCAGAAGCAGTAAAACCTCCAAAAGCCGGAGAAAAAAAAGGTAAAGGCAGGCGGCAGACGAAGATCTTAGTCGTAGCAAAAACTAAAGACGTAAATAAAAGTTTTGCTTCGTGTGGGCGATGGTGGCACGAGGAGCAGCAGAATAGTGGGTGAAGGCATTAAAGTGCACCGCAATGAGTCTCTAGAGGAAATCTACAGCGGATGGATGGCAGCAAGCACAGGAAAAGAAATGAAAAGTAAGAACGGCGTCTGTTCGTTCGAAGACCGGAAATGGAGAAAAATTGCTCAAATAACAAACGAGATTGATAGAAATAATCACAAAAAAAGAAGAAGATGAAGACGGCGATAAGAAAAACACTGGCAGACAAAAAACAAAAAAAGAATTATTAAAACAACTCGAAATATAAACGATAGTTAATAAATAGAAATTGAAGAAAGAACATGATATATAATAAATATACAAAATTATATATTTTCATAAAGAAGTTGAAGTTTTGTGTGACCATTTTGGCCTTTTTTTTAACAAAAAGAATTGTTAAAACAACTCGAAATATAAACGATATTTAATAAATAGAAATTGAAGAAAGAACATGATATATAATAAATATACAAAATTATATATTTTCATAAAGAAGTTGAAGTTTTGTGTGACCATTTTGGCCTCTTGTTTTTGACTCTTTGGTTTTGCAATAATTTGTAATATTTTATGATGACGCATTTAAATGCTTTTGTATGAATTTTATTAGCATACTCTACGGAGTGTTGCCTTTAAAAAATTGTGGTAGAAAAATAACAGAGAGAAGCAAGAAAAAAATTCGAGATAAAAAAAGAAATGCGTTTGCTTTTACAATGTGCCGAAGAGCACACTTTACATACAGATGTATGTATATTATCTCTTAATGGAAAAAATTGTTTTTAATTTAAAGCGTATTTTAATAACCGTTTGTGTGTGTGTGTGGCATTCGCTATGGTTAAAAATTAGGTTGAGGTTTTAAATGTATGTAAAAATGGTTAAAAATTCTCATTTCATAAAAATGTTTTTTAGTGACTTAATAAATTTCGGTAATAATTCACGTAATTTGACAAATTTTTCAAAATGTCCAAAAGTATTTTTCATAGCAAAAATCATGAATTTTCTTAACAAAATTTCAAAGGCATCGAAATTTCGATTTGAAATCCTCAAATTAATTTACAATAAATTACCTAAAGTCCTGCTTTTCCTTGCAACAACATACACAACTACACCAACACCAACACCAACAACAAAAACAACAACCACCAATCTACAATAGTTTAAGGCGTACATCATTAAATTTAAGCGACTTTCAAACAATGTCATAACTTTTTAAAAGTTCTACCAGTATCAAGTACAAGAAGACACTTTTTGCACTTCACTTCCTGCGATTTTATATAATTTCATTTTTGCTTTTATTTTTTACTCCGTTTATGCCGGTTTTAATGACTGCTGCAAATGGCGTCGTTTGCGAGGGCACATTTTAAGTGCATTTTTATGATTGAAGCTAACCGCTGCTATACCACTTAATGTGGAACTTCCTGTAAGCAGCAAAAAAAGAAAAAGAAAGAAATAAACCCAAAGAAAACGATGCCACAAACATAAACACATGCACAAACACACACACATGTACACATGTACAGTAACACATTAACAGCTGTGAACACTAACCATTCACAGCTAGACAACTACCCCGCAGGAAGTTACTCTTAAGTAATGCATGTCTTCTCTAATGATGTCTTTTCGGCAAGAATGAAGAAGGACTATCCAGATGGCACATCGCCCAAACCGGTTTCCGGTCTCCCAACCAAAACTGACAAGAGATGACGGAAATTCGTTCCGAAACCCTTTGTGGTCTAATCCTGTCGAAAACTCCACGAATGTAAAGGAACGATGCCTTTTCTAGCGCATAAAATCTTCCATGCATCGATCTTGGGGTCAACGAAGATTACTTTAAGATAAGTTTGTGATTGTCATCAACGTTATTTATCAACAAGTCAATGCAGGCGATGATGAAATGTCATGCCTGATTCGTTGTTGTTGTCTTAAAGGCCAGAACTCAAGCCCAACCCTTTTCTACGAGGTAGTCTGATCAGTGTTCAAGCTGTGACAGCAATGTCATTTCCGGTTATAGTTTTTACGTTTGTGTTTGTGAACGCGCTTGCAGCGGAAATGCGCCAAATACTGCCTGCTGCATGTTGTTGTTGTTTTATGTTGTTATTATTATTACAGTGCAAACGGTTCCGCGAGCACTAGTCGTGCGTCACTCTTGTCAATTTTATAATTTTTGCCAGCGTTGTTTTTCTTGTTGTTGACATTCTTTATTTATTTTCTGTTTTTTTTTTACGTTAAACTTTTTTCTTAATTTTTTTATTTTATATTTTCTTTTTTTTTAATACACTATTTTTGATATTTATTTATTTTTTTTTTTTGTGGAAATTTTCTGCTCACTTTTAACGAAGTGAGTACAGTTCATAAAAAATTATATCAGAAAAGTTTGTTCATTATTTTGAAAAATGCACGAATGAGGCGCAATCAAGACACAGTCGCGAGAGATAGCAGCAGAAGTGAAAGGAGAAGAGGAAGGAGGAACAGCAAGAACAAGAAAAGAAGGAACACAAGCAGAAAAGAAACAAAAGACAGAAAGCACAAGACTTTGGCTTTAGTATCTGATGTCTTTGCTGTTCCAGCTGCTGGCGGTGTCTCTAACATCACTGCCGTTACCGCTACCGCTACCTCTACCGCTGCCGATGTTGATGCTGATGATGACGATGATGAAGATGAAGAGCCAGCAACATGAACCGCAGTTAAGTTTATTTGAAGTTTACGACCGAATCTGACCTGTTTATGAAGATGAACGGCAGACACTACGCCTTGAGTGCTGGCGTTACGGTTACTGCCCTCTTGTTACGATTTCCGCCGTTGTTGTTGTTGTTGTAATTGTTTTTGTGAAAAACTAACGCCTTCGTTCGAGCCCCATGAACGGTTGGTCGGTCGGTTATAAAAGTTAAAAGCTTTATAAAAACCCAAGAAAAATAATGCGTTGTTGATGTTGATGTTGGTGTTGGTTGGTTGGTGCTCTTGGTGAAAAGTGGTAACGAACCAACCGACCCAAGGTAGGTGATGGTGTAGATATAAAAAAAAACAATATATTGCATAATAAAGCATACTTTTAGGTGGTGGTGACAGCGCTCTTCATTTTATACGCGTTTTTGATGTGGCTGCCGCCGAAGTTTCTTCTTTATACTTTTTCTACTTCGTTGATTATCTTTTGATTCTGCATTTAAGGACTTTTCCGCCGACAGCTTTTGTCCTTATTCTTATTCTTTTGTTTGTCATTTACGAGAGTTGTTCGCGTTCTTCTCATTTTCCTGTTCTTGCTCTAATAGTAAATAGTTGTTCTTATATATCTACTCTATTCTGCTTTTTCTTCTTCTTCTATATTTTCTACCTTTTCCTTGTTTACTTAAGCTCTTTTCAATGCCTTCGATCTTCAATGTTTTCGAAATTAAGATTTATACTGAGCTGTATCTCGATAACCGCAAGTAAATCACATTCACGAAGCCTGTTTTCATATAAAGAAATAGCTCTGCAGGTATTGCCTTCCTTTCGTCATCCCCTAAATGGTAGGGACAAATTATAGGGAAAACTTACTGACTGCGGGCTGGCTGCCGGTGCTCCTAAAGGTATGCAAAAATGGGTTCAAACCAGCCAAAAAGCAATTCGGTTGAGAACGTGACTGAAATAAACGAATTTCCAGCTAGATTCAAACAGACGCCTTGAAGTAGTTGCAGATCATTGTTACTTTCTACACACTTTTATACACACTTACAAGAACGGGCACACACACACACACACACACACACTTTTGTATATTTGTTGGTGAAAAATTCGTGCCAATTTCACTGTCAAGATATAACGAAAATTAGTTTACCAGATTGAGATTAGAGTCGAATTGCAGATGGCTTGAACGGTTAAGCACGGCGAGAAGGCGACGGGGAGTGACGTGTCGTCAAGCAGGAGACGCAGAACGAGGCTTGAGGGATGATTGTAGTGTTAGGTACGTAAGACTGGCAGCTAAGAAAATTACGTTTATTTGAGAGCAGTCCATGAGGAAAATTGAAATTGATGGCGGCGTATAAATTTTGTCGATTTTGTTGGAGAACTGAGAAGTAGAGAAGAAGAGGTAGAGGGAGGGAGAGGGAGGGAGAGAGGTGAAGGTGAGACAAGTAAGGTGATGTGCTTGGTGGTAATAGCGAGGAGTTCTGGCAGTGGTGAAGGGATGTGCTCTATTATATATGATCTGCGATGGATGGAGTACAGATGGATGGAACAGAAATGGATAAAAATAAATGTATAAAACACTAATGGATAAAATAAAAATGGATATAAAAGAGATGGATAGAGTAGAGACAGCGTGTGGAAAAGTGATTTATTTTATATAAATCTTATCTTCATTTCATCTCTTCGAATATTTTGTGGTGGCGAAAGGAAGAACATCATCACGACGGCATCAGATAAAAAACAGCCTTTGAAAACATTGTGTTGAAATTCTAAGAAATTTGAGAAAATGTCATCATAATAAATTATTTTAAATTCATTAGACGTTACTTATCTCAAATGGTATATAATTCACTATTTCTTGGTTCCCTTTTTTCACCATGAAAACAATTTTCAATACCGCATTTCGCAATTTGTAGTGCCTAGAAGTATGCTTTAAATTATATGTTTCGTACAAAATTAATCACTGCATAAATTGAGCACTATGTCAACACGTAGTAGAATAAATAAAGTGAAGAAAAAACTCTTTCTAAGCTATGCCTATGCCGAGCATTAATATTTGACAGGAATATAAAACATCGGCGAAACAACATCGACATTAACAACGACATCGAAAACCTTACAACATAGAAGAACATACATAGAAGAGTCTTAAGAGCTCGCCTACGAAAGCTTGCTTGAACTCGTAACTTGAGAACGTGAAGAAACAAAAATCGAAATCACCGAAGACTTAAAAGAAAGAATGACAATGCCTTGAGGAAAATGTATTAGAAGCATCAACGTTATTGTTATATCAACAACAATAGCAACAACAAGGATCAATGCTGTCATTGTAAACACCTGGTGTTGATGGTGGCACGGTATACGGTCTTAAAATGTGAAAAATCATGGTA
The DNA here is from genome assembly GCA_949752815.1 of Conops quadrifasciatus. Lineage (NCBI taxonomy): Eukaryota > Metazoa > Arthropoda > Insecta > Diptera > Conopidae > Conops > Conops quadrifasciatus. Next base: position 3,394,846 of record OX457079.1, read on the forward strand.
AATTCAATGGTAGAAAAAAAAAAAGGAAGCAGAAGGAGGGCTGTACAAGTTTATGTGTTTGTAACTGTGTTTTTTTCATTTTACGTGCGTTTCTATCAATGCTGAAGAAGGCGTGAATGAAATTATGTGAAAAAAATCATATATAATCCTTCGAATTTTACGATTTCAGACATTTCAAAGGAAGAAGGAAGGAAGGAAGGAAGGAAGGAAGGAAGGAAGGAAGGATAGCTAAGAAAAGGTTAGAACAATTTTTATGCTATCAATGAATTTACCCTCACATTTCCTGACGTTTTTTTTCCAACAATAAATTACTACTCGCAAAGATTGAATGAAAAGTTAACGCTCAAATAAATTGTTATTCTTGCTGGAAGCAAAACAAGCACGACCCTAGAAGTAAGACTTAACGAGTTAGGTTCAATGAATAACAAGTTCGCATAATATTCGACTCATACTCGAATCATACTTGTACACAACTGATATCCATTAATTAACAATTTATCGAATGATTCTCGTGGACGTAAGCGCACTCTTTTCGTCTTTTTCTCAACGATAACTCATTACTTTATTGACTAGCTTACGTTTGCTGAATGATACTCGTTGATCGAATCATATGATACTTTTTTTTAATCATATTGGCAAATCATCGAACTTTTTCGAATCATTTCGAATCATATTCACAAATTGACAGACTTTATTTTAACGAAGGATTCTCGTTGATTGAATCATATTCGTCCATTGCAGATTTCGTTTTTCGCGGTTTAAATTATACTCGATTGATTTCGGTAATCGAATGATTCTCATTGAATGAATCATACTCGTTGATTGATTGACATTTGAATATTTATTGGCTGTTTCTCGTTATTTCTCGTTGATTTATAGCCTTGTAATCAATCTTGTTGGTTGCCTAAATCTATAAATGGTGCTGCAAATTGTCTCTTTTCGTTGGTGACGATTTCCTTAAGAGTCTTGTGATTTCTGTGCTTTGCTTTATTTCAATTTATTTTCATACTCGTAACGTTTGTATGAAAATTTATATACGCCTAGTATTGCAATAATTGTAGCTAGCATTATTGTTGTTCGTGTTGTTGTTGTTGTTTTTTCTATTATCAACAATAATCTTTTATGTCTTCCTCGTGTCAGGTACCTACTCGTGATTTCAATTCTTTTTTGTTGTGTCATGTGTTTTTAAGTGTTATCAAGTGTTGTTTATTGTTGTCATAGCTGTTGTCGTTGTTGCTGTTGTTGTACCATAGTAGCAGCAACATATTCCTCCCTCGCCGTTTTACACCGTCTGGCAAATGTCATGCCGCACGAATTTTTCAACGCATTACTTATATTTATAACTTTTTTATAGAGCAAATATTATTCCACGATTTTGTAGAAATTGTTTGCTTTTTGGGTAATAATTTTTTTTCACCATTTGTTTTTGCTTTTTTATGGTTTATCTCTTTGCGCTGCATGAGTTCAGATTCTGAATTAATTTGAATTTTAAAATGTAACGAGCATATGTTTCAGTTTCAGAGCAATAATCGTATCGCTCGAGTAAGGATTGTGTGGGTGGAAAGTGTGGCTGTGGGTGTGTGTTTAGGATACCAGCATTTTTTGGAGGACAAGCAAAAAATTGTCCCTATTTTGCAGATTTTATTGCATTTAAACACATTTTTTCGAAGTAGATGCATAATTCTTTTCTCCTTTATTTACTATATTTTAAAGCTTATTTCAAAGCATCTGTAAAGCAGTACCTACTTCCGACAGCTGAAAGGACTCTCAAGTTAAAGAAAATAGAAATATTAAAATTAGAAAAAAAATTAAGGGTAGTCTGAATTATCAGTTTTTGTTGGATAACACTTATAAATATAAACGAGAAATAAGAAAATAAGAAAGTTAAGAAAATTAAAAAATTTACCTCAAGAGCACACAAAAAGGCACAAATTACTTATTGTTACAAGAAAAATGTTGAGGCGGAAGAGAAGGAAAAGAAAAAGAGAAGGAAGAGAAATAAGAAGAATAAGCAACAGAAGAAACGAATGCAATGTCGAGCAAATGAAATGATGATCAGCCTGCAGCGAATCTTCAACGAATTGGGTGAGCTTTTTTTGTAAGTTTTAACAAAGAGAAATAGAGACGGAGAGACAAATAAAGAAAGGGAGAGTGAGAGAGAGAGAGAGAGAGAGAAAAAGTTCGTCTATTTGCTAGCTTGATTGTTAATTTTTCTTCCTTTCTTTCTTTTGTTTTTAGTATTTTTGTTTATATATAAAGTATACTTTTCCTTTGTCGTCATTTTTTTTTTGCTGTTGTTATTGTTGTTTTTGCAAAACAAAGTTTCTGAACGAAAATGTAAGAGAAAAATCGACGGAAACGGCAACAACTTTGAGTCCGTATTTTTCCATTTTGTTCAATCAATAGTCACACATTTTTCTCTTCTCTCCTCTTTTGGGTAAGAAGATATGAAACGCATGGAAGGATTATGAACACACACGCACGTGAAAATACACACGAATACACTTGCGTGCAATTAAAACAGCATGAACACGACACACTCATGCGTAAACATACGCAGACTCAGAGGCCTGTTGTTTTTTTTTACACTGACAGAAAAATGACAACCGAAAGAAATAAACACTTTTCACAAAAGCAGGATGAAAAGAACACCCCTATTTTTTTAAAAAATGCTTCATTTTTCCGATTTCTTTAGGTATATTTTCAAATTATCTCTCTCTTTCCTTCTCCTTGTCTATCTCTCAAATTCACATTATCGCGTAAAAAAAGAGTAACCAATTTTTTTCTGTGATGTTTTGGCTTTTTTTTTGTTTGGCAGCCTTTTTGGGAAACCTTTTCAGTTGTTTTTTTTTTTTTTTTTTTGATTCCTACTCTTGTTCTTTTTCAATCTTCTGTTACTGTCAGCATGCCTCAAACCTCAGGGTTTGCGCACCCATCAACCTCTCTCGATACAAAAAAGTAACAGCGTCAATAACAAGAAATTGTTTCTTTCGTTTTCTTAATTTTTTTCTTTTACTCATAATTTTGATTTTTTTTTTTGTTGTTAGGCTTTATTGCGAAAGGGTTTGCGGTAACAGCTTTCATCCAAGTTTCTTCACTCGCCGAAGGGTTATCCTTTGAGTTTACTTGAGTGTAAATATGTTTTCGGGATTATTTAGGGAATTGCATGGAATCTAGAGGTGTGTGTGTGTGTGTGTGTGTGTGTGTGTGTGTGTTTGTGACCGTTTATTTTAAATGCGCCACTTGAGTAAGTCGTCGACAGTTTTCATTTCTTTATCAATTTCTTAATTACTTCATTTAAGCTCAAGTTTTTGTCGAGTGGAGTTTCTTTTGTTGTTGTTGTTGTTGTTTTGTATTTATTATTATTGTTTAATGGTTATTCTCTATTTTCTTTGAAGGCTTTTGTAAAAAATTTTTAAATTATAGAAGATTTTCGGTCTCTCAAGATCACTTTTTATAGACTCGAATTATTTTAAAAAATTATTTTTTTCTTTCTTTTTATTTTCTTCGAAAAATTCTTGTAAAAACTTGAAAAAACTAATCTTTTAAAGAGTTTGGCCTCTAAATTGAATGAAAACCACGAAATTGCTTTTATACAGAGCGCAATTTTGAAAAATCTGTGCTGCATGCACTTTCAAAATCTACGGTTTGTAATAAAATGTGTCGTTTTTTTTTTTTTTGGGTAAAATAAAAAGATTTAAGCTCTGGCAACTCCTCTGCTGTATTTTGATTTTTATCAACTTTTGATTGCCGCCCACCAAAAATTCGCTGCTATTCGCGGCACATGATGATCCTTCTACCCTTCCCTTTCTCTTTTCCTTTTTCGGCGCCTTTCCTTCTCCCTCCACCTGCCCCGCTTCAGTGAACCGTTACCGTTCATTCACTCGAGAAAATATTGTATAATAATTTTTTAGATTCTGCAGCAAAAGTTCGTTTTTTTGGGGTATTTTCTGAACATTTTATGTTTCTGACAACGACGACAATGACGACTACAACAACAACAACAACGGAAATGACGGCAACAACAAGCTTTTCAACGAGAGCAACAGCCAGAGCGCTTCAAAATCACTTTTTCTTTAGAGTTTTTCGGGTTGATTCTATTTGAATGTTGTTCTGTTGCTGTTGTTGTTGTTCTGGTAGTTTTTTATGTATTATCAGTTGTTATTTCAATTGTTGCAGTTCGGATTGTTGTTGTTGTTGCTGTTTCGCTATTATCCTGTTACGCTCAGTGCCTCAAGTGTCCTTCAGTCCGTCCGTTTTTATGCAAATAATAAATAAATAGAAAAATTGTCAGTCAGGTTTTTTGTTCTATCCGCATGACTGGCTTTTCTTGTTGTTGTTGTTGTTGTTATTATTATTGTTGTTGCTCTAATTTGATAATGCTTTTCTTTGCCGTAGTGTGTAAATAGACATTTTTTTCCTTTTTTGTTATTGTAATTGATTTAATTTTTCCTTCCAGCCTTTGTTTATTTTTTTTATGCTTTGCTGAATCTTTAGTTTGTGTGCAAAAAGCGTTTTTTCTGTTGTTCATAGTGTGAGTGCTATACATACCGTCTCAAAGGGTTAAGCAGTGCTAGAATTTCGGAAAAAATGCATATATCGTTAAATGGATTTCGACTTCCGTTTATATATTTTTTGATAACTCGAAATTTTTTTCTTTTTGAGAGCCCTTAAAAATTTGAGCTTACTCTAACGACCATACCTTTTTTCCCTTTAGCGCAGTTTGAGAAATTTTCGTGTTCTCTAAAGCCTTAATGTGCAGCTAAAAATCTCCTTTTAAAAACTGTAAATTCATATAAAAGTGCCGGAGTTATAGGCCTCACCAAAATACAAATTTTAACAAATTAAAAATTTTCTTAGTGGTTACAAAATACGACATCGTAAATTACAATCTAAAAATATAGTTTTTTTAGAATTTTCTTTCTAAAGTCAAGGCAAGTTTCGACTTTGCAGAGCTACAAAAATCATGGAAATCGCTAAAGCGATAAGTATACATATATTTCGATCGATAATACCATAAAATCTCATAATCTCTCGAAAACTCTACAAGCGTGGCAAAAAAGATTTAATAACAAATGAAATTAGAATGAAATGAATGAATTGAATTTTCTAAAGAATACTTGTTTCTTCACTCTAAAGAACTTACGACAAAGCCATGGCGACGCCATGTCAATCTAATGAAAGTTCAAGAGCTTGAGCCAACGAACGCTTAAGAGTATACTTTTCTTTTAGACGGCCGCGACGTCGCGTCTCTTTTCATTTGCGGTAATTTTCCTTGAGGATTTTTGCTTTTTCTGTTGTATATGATTGTAGGTTTGAGTGTGTGTGTGTGTGAATTAAATTTTTTTTGTTCATTTTCTAATAATGAAAGAAGTAAAAGGAAAAGAATAATTTATTAGCACAAAAGAGGAAAAAATTAAAAATGGCAAAAGAGCAAAAAAAAATGTGGGTAATTTTATAATGCAACGCATACAGAGCAAATGCTGCAGCAAACACACATACACACACACACACATCTTCACCCCTGTTAAGTGTTGCGCTGCACAAATGCAGACATAAAGCAAAAACAAAAACAGCAACAGAAGAAAAACTTTCTCAGAACAGAAAAACAAAAACGTCGCCAAAAAGGAAACTAACAACCGGCAGCAACAAACGGACAAGTAGTGCAGGACTAATTACCGAGGTGTGCAGTGCATCATCCTGTACCTCAACTCTTACGCGGCTGGCCGCTATATTCTCGGTATACGCAGGAACGTATACAAAAGAGCAGTCGAAGCATCGAAGCACAAACTGCAAGATTCCAGAGTAACAAAAATTACCGCTGCTGCACGGTTTGTTGTTGTTGTTGTTGTTGTTGTTGTTGTGTTTTTCCCTTAGTTATAATGCATCAAAGCAGCAGAGGCCACAGAAGAGAAGCTCTTCTACACTACTAGAGAGCGTCTTTAATATAAAACACTGTTGCCAGCAAACGGGGAAGGGAGAGGGAAACACCTAGAGCAAAAGAGTACGAAAAAATGAAGGAGCGAGCAAAATGAAGGGCGGTTTGAAAAAAGACCACGCATAAGAAAAACTAAACGGGCAAAGAAGACTAATTTTTCTGAGCGCAAAATTGTTCAGGTGAAAAATTGCAGCTGCCGCGGTTTAAATTACAAAAAAGGAAAGCATCCGCTTTGCGGAAAGGCGGTGGTGAAGGCGGAGGAGGAAGAGAAGAAGGCGGGTGTTGCTGCATAATCCGTCGGTAAGAGGCGCGGGGAGAAGTATTTTTAAAATGCTCTTTTGCGTCAGCTTCGGATGTGATTCTTAGGAATGGTACGTAAGTACGTAAGTATGTACGTATGTGCATGAAATTAATCTACATAAAAAATTAGTTGGCCACGTGACGCGAGCAGGGCGTGAACCGCAGATAGTTTAGACTGCCTACAAAAAAGGCACAAAAAACCACTAAGAAAGAACTGAAAAACTATAGAAACTGAAGGAAAATTTAAATTTATGAAAATATTTAAAGTCTTTCACAAAATAAAGCAGAAGTCGAAGATAAATGGAATTTCTGTGCTTAAATTATAACAACATCAAGATCAAGACTTGTTAAGCTTAAAATTTATTTTTAGTTTTCGAGAGATATTCGTAAGGTTTCTGTGATTGAACTTGTTATATTTTGCCATAATTTTTACTTGTTTGTTTATTTTTTTTTTTTTCTCTTCTTGATGTATTTCTTTTCTTCCTTGTTGTATTATGTATTACTTTATATAAAGCTAAATCTCAGTAAATTGTGCTCAATATTGTTTATGCTTTGTACATTAAAAGAACTTAGTTCTTATAGTGCGCTAATATTATTATTATTAATAAATTGAAATTGAAATTGAAATTGAAATTGAAATTTTTTTTTTTTGAGAATGTTAATTTTTAATTTTTTTTTTTTTTTTTTTTTTTTTTTTGTAAAACTCACCGGCATAGTTTGAGATCCGTGAAGATTGGAGATGGCCGATTGAGCTTCTTGCTGCGAGCTGAATTTTACGAACGCGCAACCTGCAAAGAGCAAAAAAAAAAGAAATTAAAACAATGTAGAAAAATAAAAGTAATTTTCAATTTTATTTTTCTTTAACTACCTTAAATTTTTTAAAGAAATAAGTTTTAATTTAATTTCTCTTATTTTGTTTTAATTTATTCAATGATTTTTTTTACTCTTATTTTTTTTTTTTTTTGTTTTGTCAAAATTTTGCATAGATACACTTTTTTTTATTTCATGTTTCGTTTTGTTGTTAATTAATGTTTTTGTTCTACTCTTTTGTGTTGTCTTTTGCTCTTTTTTCTCTTGTTGTTTTCATACTTTTTGAGTGTTTGTTAATACTTTTGTATTTGTATTATTTTGAGGTTGATTTAATGCATGTTTTTGTGCTGTTATAAAATTTTGTTGTATCGTATTAGTAGTGGTGGTTGCTGCTGTTGTTGTCACTGAATACTTTTTAATGGTTATTTAATACAGTTAAGCTCGGGGAAAATTAATTTTTTATTCAGCTGCCCCTGACGCATTCAGACCACGCTTTTCCCCCCCCCCCCCCCCTCCATTGCTACCTCTTACTCTCCCTTCAGCTCTCTCTTCGCTACCCTTCATCGCGTCTTTTACGTCTCTTTATTCGACATCAACGAACGTGGACTCTCCGCAGTCATCCGTTTTCGAATCAATGAAGCATCAATTATAACAACCACCATAACTACCAACAGCAGCAACAACAAAAACAACAAAATCAGTAACAATAGTGAGAAATTAATTACCAATCAGTAAAATGAAGGGTGTTTGGGGGATGTTGGGGGAGGGAGCTGGATTTTGGTTATGGTATTAAAATTCAATTAAAAAATTATTTGCATAAAAACGATGAGTACCGGTCGAGCTTCATTCATTCAATTACCATCACAAATATATAAAAATGAATAAATTTTTTTTCTTTAAATTTTCATTTAAATTAAAGACTTTTCAAATACACGCATTTATTCAGTTTAGTTTAGTTTAGTTCGTTTTTTTTCGGATTAAAGCAAAAACTGAGATCTGTTTTTAAGGCTTGGGCAACATTTTGCTAATTGAAAACTTAAAAAAAATGTAAAATGATATTGTTTTTATGCCAAAAAAATAACTTTGTTCAATCAGCAAAACGCAGACAAAGTAAAGCAACAACAGCAACAATAGCAACATTACCAACAACGGTGATAATAGCGACTGCTTCTCACTAAACGGGCAACAAAAAAACTGCAACATCAGCAGATTTTCAACAACTAAAGAAACTGTTCTTCTTCCTTCTCTCTTGCTTTCAACTTTTTATAAGCATACTTCTTTCCTTTAGCCCTCGTTTGTCCCACTCTCTCTCTCTACTTCTGTCATCCTTTTTTTGGTGTGCAATAATCTTCTTTAAGAGTCTTCCATTAGCATATTTGATGATTAATAAGAGAAAAGAAAAAGAACTTGATAGAGTCAAAGACTTAGGTGCCAGGTAAATGTCTTCAAAGCGTTGCCACTTAAACGTTTTCAAAAGAAAAAGAAAATTAAACCAAAAAATCTTGGCCATCTCGAAGAAACACGGTCGACCTGCTTCTACAAAGACGAGCTATTAATTAGTAGGTCTCTCGAATGAACGTTAACTACTTTGCAATTGAAGAACTTCACTTTTCTTGAGCTTTTAATAAAAAATGGACTATATCAAAAGTGGGACAAAAGACAATGTGGGCGGAGCTATTAATAGGAAAAATTTCAGGACTTCTTTCTTTTCATTTAAAAGAGAAATATAGCATGGTTTTTACCCATATAAGAGAAGATATTGATGCGGTGAAACAGTACGAGTTCGATCGAAAGGTATGAGTATGATGTGATATATTTGTATTATTATAATATGCGTGGGTATACAAATAACCACCCATACTTTTCCTGCTCAGCGTATGAGTATGAGTTGAATAGTATGAGTTCGATGAAACACACCGATCAGTAACCATCCTTCAAAGAAATCAAACGAAAGTTTCACAATATAATGATTTATTGTAATTCAATCATTATGTATGAGTTAGAGCCTAATTGGGAAGAACTTTGGTGATTTATAATACCATGAAATTTGATGATTTATAATACCATGAAATTTGTGTTATGCTAGAACACAAGTTCGATGAAACAGTTCGAAGTGTCAAGTGAAATAATTACGCATAAAAATTACTATCAATGAGCTCGAAGGTTGATTCAAAAGTATGATGAGCTCCTGATGACTATAATTAAACTTTTTGGAGTTAAGAAGACTATGAAGAGATTTTCTGAGAATGGAGTTCAATGTTCGATACTGTTGACAAATCGATCATAAAGATTTAATGATCATTTGGCGAATAAATTAGTGTTGACTGACTGAAATTTGAAAAGTCTTCCAAAAAGTTATCCCTTTCAATAGTTTTTTTTTAAGGAAGGACTTTCGTTTTTTTGCTTTTCCGGATTTTTTGCTTTATATTTAAACCTTCTGCCGATTTCTGTTTGCCATCACTAATTAATTATATATTCAAATGCATTTTTAACAGCTTAACTTTGCACTTTAACTTTCAAATAATTTTGGAAGGTATCGAAATTAGGGTAACCTTTTGTCATCTCTTTTTCTCTCCCACACAGCAGTCCTTCCTTCTACTACTTTTCGCAAAAACAAACTCAATAAAGCAACTCAAATAGAGTATAAAAAGGAAATAAAAAATAAAACTTACAGACGCTAAAAAAATGAAAGAATAAAATAAAAAAAAAATATTCATTAATGATAATGAAAAGTAATGAAAATAATAAAAAAAACCAAGGCCAATTTCTTGTCCAGCAAACGCGACGTTGCTTGTTAATTAATTTGAAGCAGCAATGAGTTAAAATCTGAAGGGCGCCGCGCATAGCAAAAGTTTGATTTATATTCAAATTGAATTTTGCCCGCGGCGGTCAAAGGGAAAGGATTCGGGGGTGAAGGGAGTGGGGAGGCGAGGAAAAGCAACAGAGAATGACTTAGCCTCTATCCCTTAGCCATTAATTAAAGTGATTGGCAGTGACAGCAAAGAATCTGCGAGGGTTGAAGTCTTTGGGCGGAATACGAAAGCTTTGGAATCCGCACTAAGAATGCTCTTTACAAAGAACAGGCGTCAGAAGGAGAGAGAGAGAGAGCGAGTGAGAGTGCTGGTAGCAAGGGCGTAGGCGTGCATACTTTTTGCATACTTTTAGACGCTGCGGTGAACACGCTAAATGCTGGCAAATGATGAGCAAAGTTTTCTAATTATTTTAATTGGCAATTTTGTCAAAGAAGTTTTACGTTGTTGCGTTGTCAAGTTTTTTTTTTTGCTCCGGTGGTAGAGCCTCTCATCCGCCTCTCCATCTTCTCGATCAATCTATCTCTCTCTCTCCTTATATTCGAAGACTTTTTACACGTTGCTAAAAATGCTGCATAATTTTAGGCTGTCATTTTACTTTATCTTGATTCTTTGATAAATACCTCTTGAAGAGTTTTGAATTCATCTCGTAACGTGAAGTTTGTGCTTTTAAACAAAAAAAATAATCTTTTTTTTGTAGGGATGGAAAAGATGGCTTATCCCTGTTAATTTCTTGGATAAATGGTACGAATAATTGTACAAAAACAGCAAAGAGCAACATTCTTCCTCTGTATTTTACCTCCTTGGTTTCGCTATCTCCTCGTGCCCCTCGTGCTTCTTCCTATTCCCTACTGATTTACATGAAATTAAGTTATGAGAAATGTTTTTCTCTCCATCCTGACCATCACCATCATCATCATCATGACAAGTCTTTTTCACAAGTTTACAAAACTTTTACTCGCCTTAACTTTTGTTCAACTTTAGAAAAGTATCAGCCTATAAAATAGTAATATTAGGGCGTTTTCTACCCTTCACTTTATGCGTGTTCAACCCTTTCGACATCTTCTGTATAAAATTGATTTATTTAAGGTTTCTTTACCGACAAAAGAGTATATTGAGAGTTAGTTGTTTAGGTTTTACCCGTTTTAGCCTTCGCCCTGTTTCTGTTTTGCGAAGTCCTTGTTGTCCTTAATGTAAATTTATTTACTATATACTCAGCGTTTTCGTATAATAAAAGAGTGTAGCTTTCGCTATTGTTGTTTTTCTTATTCTTGTGTGAAGGCCGAGTTTCCCGTGGAGTATCCTTGATGTCATCGGGATATTTTTGAGATATTTATTTATGTTCCATTGTTTTTTTTTTATAGAGTTTAGAATTTTTTTGTTGGATTTAAAGACACTTTGGAGTGAAAAATCACTGAATTACTTTGCAAATAAAAATATCTCAAAGAAACGCTGTTAAATCTTTACTAAAAATCCAACAGGAATTATTTATGTTATTAAAAAAAATTAAATAAAAATGAATAGAAAAAATTAAGTTTTTTTTAATGAAAAAACTGGAATTTTATAGCAAAAGAATTAAAATTGAAAACACTTTTTCGGTCTTGCCACGCAACCGAATTCTGCTGTTAACTTGAAAATTTGTTGGCTTAACGAAAGGCCTGTTACGAGATGCATGCGAGGCCACGTGAAAATTAAGTTAAAATCACAGCTGCATAAAGCATAACGCAATTTTGTGCACATCTTCCATAAAAACAACAACCATAACAACAACAATAACAACAACAGTGAAAATCACAAAATCAACAACAGTCAATAGCTTGAACCTATGCTATGCGTTCATGGTAGAATCGAAGTTGTTGTTGTTGTTGTTGTTTTTCGAGACGAATGCATTTTTGTGGCGCATCCTTGCATCCTTGCACTGGCCTTAACAGCACTTCTGTCTGCCTGCTACACACATGGCGACCGACGCGTTGTGACAAGGACAGTAGCGGCAGCAGAAACAACAAAAACACACACGAACAAGAAAAACAGTAGCCGGCGGCTTCTGGCAAACGCAGAAGGTAAAAACAACAAATCCAAAAACAACATCATCAAATACGATTCGGCTATAAACAGCTATAGCTTCGCCACTCTACTGTCCAGCAACATCTGCAGCAACTCTATACCACACAACACAACAGATCTACGATATACCCATCGCTGTATATGACTCGAGGCTACGTTAATAACGAAATTTTCCGAGTCCCACAAAAAAGCAGAACAACATCAACTCCGGCACAGCCTCTTATGCCCTCTTCTTCATGAGGTATACTCATCTTTCATACACACACACACACACACACGCACACACAGAAACACCCCCACACTAACTGAGTCAGGATAGTCGGTCCAGTTGAACGGTTATTTCGACTCTAATTTGACCAAGCGTTCAATGCGCGGCGCAAATACAGTGGATCAGTTTTCCAAATCGGGCCACATTCGGGGAATAGAAACCTTTAATGATAATACCTAATGAAAAAGTTTCTTTGAAAGAAGAGTTGATAAACACGAAGAGATACCACCGCCACCAACGAAAATCAGTAACCAGTAAAGAACAATTTATAAAAGGATCACTTTCGCAAGATACAACTGATCTATTATATTATATATAGACGATGCGTTATGCCTTACTACGACCTCTTTAGTCACGGTGGTATACCTCTCATCACGCTTAAATAGGCTAAAAGCTGAAATTTATCTAGCGCTATACCACCACGAGTTATTAATGCACCAATGAAAATAGGCATAAATCAGTTTAGCCTTGAATTTCTATTGTATATAAAATACTAGGCTTGAGTGGTATACCACACTCCAAGTAATTTTCCTCTGGAAACTTCGATTTAAAGAAAACCTTGTTATAATTTTCGACCAGCGTTGTATGGAAATCGTGTTGGAAGAGATGGTCTGCATTAAATACGAGTATATACAAATAGAGAGCAAAAATGGGGCAAAAGTGTTATTAAAATAATGCCAAATCGGAAATACCATCACATAAACTGAAATATAACTAAAGTATACTATAGTATACTATACTATATATACTATACTACTGAATAACTATGAATTGTGGTATGATTCTCTCAGTTTTTAAGGGACAATTTTCCGTAAATTATCTCTATAAATCGTCTACTGTATGGATGGCATCACGTTGAGTTTAATTTCGCCAAAGCCTGTCGAAGCAGTGACCCCAGAGTGTGAGACAGTGGTGTGTGTGGGTGTGTATGTATATATATATACTCGTATATGTATATATTGGGGTGAGTATTTTAAAATCCAATTAAGCAATCTCTGGAGGGGGATTAAATCGCGCTGTCTCTGATGTTGTCCAACCGGGTGCATGTTCCAAAATACTATAACATCAGCACAACAACAACAACAACAACAACAACAAAATCCCTTGATATGCCGAGTTCAAATAGTACGTACGTGGCACACGTTCGCCGAGTCGCCTCAACTGAACCAACGAACGAACGAACGAATGTCCAGCGGAATGAAAACGAATCTTGTTAGCCACGTTTACGCTTACGTTAGCCGTATAATCGAATCGAATCGCAGCGTCGTTCTTAATTCAGTTCATAGACAAGAAATGGTTGATGTTGACGTCGATGTTGCTGCTGCTAACTCTGCTGATGACGTTGTAGTCGTTGATGTTGTTGTTGTTGTTGTTTCTGTTTTTGCTGTTTCTGTTTTTGTAGTTTGTCAATTTCGTAAAGCTCTTACCGTTTTTGCTTTTAGCCCTTTCAGCGCCTTACCACGGTCATCGTCGTTAAGCGAGCCATAGTAGTCGATGTTGGTTGGTTGTTGTTGTTGTTGCTATGTATTGACTTCGATTTGAATCAACTTTTAACTGGCGCTTTTTTTTAAGCATTGCCCTCGGCTTGATTTTGTGTAGTTCTGCGGGCTCTTGGAGAGATTTTAACGAATTTTGCTGTGTTCATCCGTCGGCCATCGCTGCATTTAGGTACACTTCTTTTGCTTTGCAGTGTGCAGTCTCCGTCTCCGTCTCCGTCTCCGCGTCTGTCTCTGTCTTCTCTTTCGCGCTATGGCATGCAAATATTCATTGACTCATAAAGTGTTCCGTTGTATTGAGCACTAAAATACTGTTCTCTGTTTTTGACCACGTTTATTGCTCTGGGCGAAATGCAAAATTAACCCGCCGACATGCGGTGGCCGGGTGGAACGCCGAACCGGTATAGCGGAGCAGAAGGGAGAGGAGGAGGAAGAAGAAAATCGTGGCGAAAAACGTGCCTGTAACATCATGTTGCAGTTCCCAGCATTAATTATTGAAATTTAGTAACCGAAAGTTGGAAATAAAATTGTGCGCTTGATTGGTTTGTTGGCTTCTGGCACACCGTAACTTATGAAAATATCATAATGTATACATATATATCAGTATGTATATAATTAAAAGTGTTTTTCTTGGGGCCTTTTTTCGTGTTGGCAACCATATTATTTATAAATGTATATCTTTTTTAGAATATATAAAAATGAACTTAACATAGAACTATTGAACACTTTGTAATTCCCAATCTTGTGAGGGGTGCTCTTCCCCCTTCGTCACAAGCCGGCAGGAAATAGACCAAAGACTCTGTAGCGCACTCTCCTTCTTGCACTTTCCTTGTAATTGTGTGAAATGGGCTTCTTTTCTCTCCGCGATGCCAACTTATTTTCTGCCTGGGAAATCACTCCCCTTTACTTAAGTCTCCCCCAATTATTTGTGAGGACGCTTTGTGTGGGGCGCTCCTGCATTTGATGAAGATGGAGCGGGATCGTGTGTGGATTATATACTAGACTTTAAGCAGCAGCAGCACAGACCAACTAATTTATTCAGCTGCGGTGTAATACTTCGCTTTAAGATAATGGTTGGTGTCTACGGTATAATCTTTTGTAATCAGTAGCGGTCTCCTTCTTGCTTGATGACTTACATATGTACGTCTTGTCTATAGTCTATAGTCTTTAGTAATTTGTAAATTTGGTAACTGCTACGCTACACTAAAGAATGAAACCATAATTTGCTTCCTATCTCTAATGTATGTTATATATGCTTATCTCGCTCTGTACAAAATAGCAAATACACACGGCTACGATTGAAATAAATTGAAGCATATTTTCCAGGCGCCTCTCTCTAATGCTTGTAACGAAATCTGTAGGTCTCTAAATAAAGTAATTTATTTGTTTCTTTGTGGTTATTTTGTAGCTGCAATAAACAACAATTAAAAGAGAAGCCATGGATGCTTACCGGGTCGTACAAGAAGAAGAGAATACTTTCAAAATTCTCTAAGTGTGTATACTTTATTACGTATTAGTATATGATATGAATGTATGCGTACTCGTACTTGAACAAAAACTTTACAACAACACCGACACTATATCGTGCTAATATTTTGCAGAAAATGTGTCTACTGGGAGTCAAATATATATTCACAATAAATAAAAAGCAACGCTTTACAGATTGTACGACGATAGATAACAACAAAAACAACAATAAAATACAAAGTTTCATTGACGGTCAGGAAGAGGAATGTACTCGTTGGAGTGTGTTTCTGAGAGCTGTGAGAGTCTCTGTGGTAAAATCTTGAAATATATGAAGGTCAATAAATAGAGTAGACAGCATCAAAGATTGTAGTCATCAGCAGCGGCAGCGGCTAGTATCAATAAAAGCATCAGCAGCATCAGCATCATCGTCATCGTCATCGTCATCGTCAATGAAGAATTTTGCTGTGCATTCATTGAGGTTGTAAAACATGTTCGATTTATTTACAATAAATTTGGCGAAAATCTATACACACCTATATATATCATTTGCTAGATAGATAGATGTATCTCTGCTTACCATATTTTTAGATTATCTTTAAACCGTTTGCTCGTATTTTAAATTCAAAAATTTATATAAAATGTAGAATTTAGAAATATTCTGGAATTTAGTTATTATTTTTAATATATTATTAATTTCTTGATCTCTTTCGTTTTCGTTAATGGCGTTATTTTTTCTTTCCTTTCTTTCTTCTCTTCCCTTTTTAATTCCACAAAACCGTTTTCTAAATTGCTTTTTAAGCAAAATCGTTATTTGTTGCGGTTGATAAAAAACGACACGCAGAAAATACTCGCAAATTTGTGTAAATTTTGCTTATTTACTAGTACTGCTTCTTCTTTTTCTTCTTCTTTTTCCTTTTTTTTTTTTATTCCTTTTAATTTCCTTTTTTATTATTCTTTTGATCAAGATTTTTGTTATTGCTGCGGTTTTTGCCTTATTTTGTTGCTGTTTTTGTTTTTGTTTTTGCTTTGTTTTGTTATAGTTGTTTTTTGCTGCCGCCCGTATCATAAAAATGTCATCAGCAACAAAATTCTTCTTCTTGTACTTCTTCTCTTTATGAAAACCTTCTTTTATTTTTAGCAATTTATTCTCGCTTTACACCAACGAACGAACATACATACTTAGAATAACGGTGCCCATAGTGTTGTTGTTGTTGTGGTTTTTATTTTAAGGGTACATTTGATTTGATTTTCTTTTTGTAATCAACCCCGAAAAACCGGAAATCGGTTCAAGGGAGCAGCAGCCGACCGAACAAATTGAACAAATCAAGCGAGTGCAAAATGCTTCAGGCGTTTTCTGTGAATGCGAAAATCAGCAAGTTTGCATTATAACGCTTATATTTTTTTTCCTTCGCTGAAGGTTATCGTTATATCTGTCGCTTGCAGAAAAACCGATACAATAATTCCACCAGAAACGTTTTCAAATAGAAAAGGCTCAAACTAAATGCTAAATGCTAATATTGTTATAATGCTAATAATGTTTTAATACTAACATAATAATGAGCATATTTCATCAGTGCTATTAAAGAAACTCTCTACAGATTTATTATAGCATTTTATTAAATGTTTTGCAATAACGCCTGATGTTAAAATATTAAATTGTTTGAGTAATTAAGTAATTGTAACACTTTAAAAAGCCATGAATAATAGATTCGGATTGTATGAAGCGAAGAAAGTGCGGTTAAATTGTTGTATGCAAGGCGTCGTAATTGAAAATCTGTCATTTTCTTAACCTTTTGATGCCCGAAGGAACAACACGACGATTCAACGAAACGTTAAGTAATGTAAGATATAATCGTGAAGCCGGCGGCTAAATGTTACAACGACAACAACAACACGTACATGATGTATGTGTGTGTGTGTGTGTGTGTGTGTGTCTCTCTGAGGGTATGTGTCGTCATCACATAGTGATGAATTTATGTATGTATAGCTTTATAATTTCATGTTTACTAGAGACATTTTTGCATATTTAATCTATTCTAATTGTTATCCTAAATGTTGCCAGACCGCAAGAGAACTCGCACTCGGTCGTACGCACACTCATACTCATACGCACAAGGCGCAAGCTGTAGAATTAATTACGAATACAATGCAAAATTTGAAGGAGACACGAGAGTACACTTGAAGCGCGCGCCCGCATGTGTGCGCGTGTGTGTGCAGTGAAAGATTGAATGACAGGTGCCCACACTATTACAAAGGCAATGCACATACATACAAACATGGGTGTGTGTGTGTGCGTGTGGCAAAGTTAATTCCTAAGCCAACCAATGGAATGGCCGCTTTAAGGCTAATGAAATATTTAATAAATATTCTCATTGCTTCTGCTGCTGCTGCTGTTGTTGTTATTGTTGTTGTTGGCCTTGTTGATGAAGTGGTTAACTGAACGAACGCACACGAAGTCATAGACAAAGACGTGTTGTTAGGGCGTGTATGGAAAAGGGCGTAGGCCTGAAGAGAAGACATCGTTTGTCGACTGATGACTGTTAGGCTAACATTTTAAAGGTGTCAACAATGGCAGCGACAGCAACAAGAACATTAACAAGAGCATCAGGAGCAGCAACAACAACACCAACAACATTAACATCAACAGCAGCAAGGACTCAAACCGCACATTTGCGTTGAAGAACTTGAAAGACGACACTTCAACGTACGTAGTATAAAATGTTGAGAGAGTGTGAGTAAGTACTGTTGGGGAGCATGTGTGTGCGTGTATTTAACCGTGTATTGGTGTGTTTTAATGTGCGCCCGTGTGCATTTTTGCGGTTTTGTGCATTTGACTTTGCGGTTAAACACGCGCGGGCGCCTTTTGCTCGACACTCGCACTCGAGCAGGCAAATGCTAAAACAACAACAACAACAACAACAACAACAACAACAACAACAACAACAACAACAACAACAACAACAACAATAGCAACATAATGAACAAAGCACCGTCACGCTGACTGCTTGACTGTCTGCATTTTAGGCGCGCGAACGCTTTTATTCACACTTCGCTGCGGTTAACTACGGCTCCGGCTCCGGCTCCGGCTCCGGCTCCGTCTCTTGCTGCCGCTTCCACAGTTTTTGTTGCTGGCGCTACTTCTGATGAGGCAGCCGTTGTTGCTCGCTTAACAACGTTTCTACATTGTATGCTGCTGGCTTTGTTTGCGTGCCAGTGTGTGCCCGCGCGCGCCCGTGTGTGTGTGTGTGTTAAATAAAAATGTGCACAAAAGCATTTTTCATGCGCGGCTGACAAAATATGCTGCACACTGCATGCTGAACATTCTGTGCGCGGCAATGTTTAACGCCTGCTGCGTAATTATGCACCAAAGCATCACGCTGACTGCATGCGCTCGGCGGCGGCGACATTTGTTGGGAAGGGTTGCGGCGGTCTTCAGACGCAGGGATGCAGCGTGGGTGAGGAATTTAGCATGGAACGTGGAACATTCTCTTTAAAATGGAAATGAAGCATTTTCCGGGAGCTCATCAAGAACTTCATTAAGTTGGGAAAATATACGAGTACAATAAAAGTGATGAAATGTATGAAAAAAAGGGGTATAATTATGAAAAAATATGAATAAAATTATTCCTTAAAAAACTCAGTGCACAATTAAAATAAATGCTTAAAAGAATTCCTAAAAAATTCAGTTATTAACTCACTTTAAACTTAAATAATACAAGCGAGAGGTCTGTACTAAAATCAGGATATCTCGAAAACCTGAAGTAATAAAGAAATTTTGTGGTGCGCTCGATTTTAGCTCTTAAAAAAATTCACTTCGAAATAGTGTTCTGGTTTCCTGGTTTAGAAGACTGGAGCAATTTTGTTGGTCTGCTAAATAAAAATATGAAACAAAAACCTTCTTTTTTTTCATTGAAATCCATAAATGATTACCCATAGTTTAATTGCTTTTCTTCTCTGGTCTGTAGGTACAGCTGAAAGCCATAATTCATGGTGCTCAGAGGGTCAGAAAGAGTTGTAAGGTCTTGTCGGTGAACAGCAGCATCGAACCGCGCCACCATTTGTTCAGACGATTCTCCAGGATTTAGTGATTCCGCGCAGTTGTTGGTCGCTTGTTTTCTAATATTTATTTTACGTTATTTTCGTTGTTGTTGTTGGTGATGTTTTGTAGTTTTTTTTGTTCTGCGCGTTCATTATTTATTATTTCTTTATAACCCTCCTCACCCCGCTTCTTTCCTTCTTTTTCTTCGGTGGCCGTTGGCTCCAGTTCGTTTGCATTAATTGCACTCGTATAAAATTGTTTATGGCTCAAACAGAAGCAGAAGTAATAATTTTTTTTATTAGTTTGGCAAAAGACAGCCAAGAATGAAAGAGGTTGGGAATAATTTATGTTACCGCATAAATGCCAAGCTGCCGTTTAAATTAAGTTACTCTGCGTAACGTTTAAGCAAATGCGCTAATGACAAAACTTTAAGCTTCTCCACAAAACAAAAAAGCCTTAAAAAAGTGTTAAAACTTTGAAGACGTACAGTTTTTTTATACAAAGAACAAGTAATTTTTTTTTATATTTTATTTTTTTTTACATTTTTTTGTATAAAAAGAACAAATAAAACAAAGAACAAAGAGCGAATAATTTTTCACTACAAAAAGTCACAAAAAAGTGGTACCAAATGGCACAAAAATGTACTGAAAAAACCCGAGTAGGTAATAAAAAACCGTTTGACAGAAATATTGATAGAAATAACTATCGAAATATGTTGCTCTTGTGACCGAAATTTCGAAGTTTATAATCGCGTTCATTAGAAAACCAGTTGAAACCAGAATTAAATTGTTTTAAATAAGATCTTGTTAAAGAAATATTGCTGCGCCTTTGGCCACATTGAAGCTATTCAGAGAGCTTTTGAGAATCGCAAAAAAAAAAAATCACATTTATTTAAAATTTTGTAACTAATTTTCTTTTGCATAAAATTAGAAAAAGTTTTTTTAAATGAAAAATATCATTCGGAAAAGGGCTAAAGAACCAAGAAGAAAAAGTCAAAAGCCTTAGAAAATTTTGTAAGACCAAAACATAAAGCTTCTTAGTCATATTTAATACGAATACTTAAGCTTAAATGCAACTGAGTAACGACCACAAAATTGGTAGTAGTGGCATCGCTGTCTTTTCCGTTTCCGTTTAGTTACGGAGCTACTTAGACTCAAGACACAAAGAAAAACTCAAATTAGAGAAAGGCAACAAAAAAAAAGTTGCCTATTTTATACTAAAAACACTAAATAAATACCACAAAATTGTGCTTAATTCCGGTGGCTTTCCTTTTTATCCAATGAACGTCTTAATATTGTGCTGTTGCTTGCTGCTGCTGCTGCTGCTACTGCTGCTTCATTAGAGTAAAAGTTTAACTTTAAGAAGTTTCCGCCCCTCAGACTTACTAAGACGAGTAGCAACAACAACAGCAACAACAAAAACACAGTCTTCAACTTGGGTCAGCAGCAGCGAAAAAATAGTAAGAAAATACAGGGTCTGTACCATTATGAAGAGAACTCATTCTTTCTCAAATGAAAAAGAGGAAGAGGGTGAGGAAGGGAGAGAGAGCACCAGCGGATGACACAAAATGAGCAAAAACCGGAACTAACAGGAGTTACCTGCTGCTGTTGCTGCTATACAGCGCCATTTTTGGGGGCTAAGAGACCCCCTTTTTAAAATCAAAGAGGAAAGAAATAGTAAAATGCTCTAGAAATTCATTATCTTTTGCATTTATCTGATTATGTTTAAAAAAAACATGCTAAAATTAAAAAAAAAACAGGCCACACTTTAGTGACTTTTGACTCCTCTAAAAGGGCATGAACCCCCAATAAAATAAAAATATAAAATATGCCACTGCTGCTACCTACGTACTTGCCTTGCCCTTTCCTCCACAAACCTGCCCCTCTTCTCTCCAGGTATCCGCTCTCTTCATCAGTATGAATAGTAGCATAGTACTGCTGCTGCTTTGATGGCTCTGCCCGTATATAATTGGCAACAACTGCAGGTTGCTCATATCGCTATAAGCAGGTAAGTAAGTAGCAACAACAACAACAACAACAACTACAATTACTACAACAACTCAGCTATGTATTTAAGAAAGCTGCTAAGCGTCGAGTGAATTTCAACGGCGCTGTTACGTTACGCTCTTACGGTATCTTCGCCATTAAGCACTTCCGTTTTTGCTAGCGGTAGTAGATTTATGCAATACACCACCCACTTTTGCCATATTTTGCTATGAGTGTAGAGGGCGCTCACGTAGTTTGCTACAACAACAGCAGCTTAGTTGTTGGTAGGTCGGTTACTCTGGTGAAGGAAGGACCGACCGCAAGCAAGGTTGTGGGCAATTAGATTTAAGAAGTTTCCAGGGTTTCTGTTGTTGTTGTTATTGTTGTTGTTGTTGTTGTTAAAATGAGTAGTACCAGCTTGTAAGATGAAGACGGTGAGGACGAGAAGACATACGTTAAAGGCAAAGCTTCGTATGATTTGCTTCGTCGCTGTTGCTTGCTTGAGGTAAGCTTAAAAGTAGAAGAAGCAGAAGCTGGAACTGATGCTACTGCTACTTCTACTACTACTACTACTACTAACTTATCTTTGAGGTAACGGTAGATAAGACTTCACAAGAGTAAAGAAGCTCCAACAATCTGTGCTTGTTCTTGGCTATGTGTGTGTGTGTGTCTGTGTGTTCTATTCATACATATTGTGGCCAAGAGTGTGCGGTTCTTGGAATTGAATAATATATTATTTTAACTTACTTACTTGTAGCTAACAAAGTCTTAGCTACTTTCATAATATGAATCTTAATGGTTGCAGTCTTATGCTCGTATCTGCTGTAACAACAACAACAACAACAACAACAGCAACAAAACATTTAATTGGCCACAAAAGCATAAGATCAAAGAGAAGAACAAAAGCTCAAACAAAATGAGGTGCTAAAAGACTCATTAGTAATACTTTACTTGAAAAATTATTAATTAAAAATAAAAAACAATTGATTATAAAAATTAAGCTAATTTAAAAATGATTTTAAAAAGCGTTTTTAAGGCCTTCTCAAATTGAGAAATATTTTCAATTTTGAATTTTGTTGAAAAGAAATTCGATTGAGAAGAAAATCGTATAAATATTGCAGAGATTTTGGTTTCTAAATTGTAAAAAAAACTAGAATTTACAAAAATTTTTTCATCATCAAATCAATTTTTTTATGACTAAACCACTTTCAGAATCGATGGCTCATATACTGAATTTGCTCTTGTAAAAACCTAAACAATTCTATATAATTTTTAAATTATTTTTTTCACAGAATTAAGTAAAAGAAATCAAATCAAATCCAATTAAATTAAATTTACGAAATTCATTTCTTGTCTCAAAAATGTCACATTTTTACAAAATCTTATTTAATTCTTCATCTGATTTTATTTACTTACTCTGGTTTTTTTTTTGCTTTTGCTTTGAGAGACACTTTGTTCTACAATTAATTTTAAGCTTATTTGCTAAAAGTCATCAAAAGTCTCGTACACAAAAAAGAAACGGAAAGAGAGAAAAATCTTACCACACTTCGAGAACAAAAGAGGATTTTATTTTTGCTTCAGTGCTTCAATTGTTCAGTTCTTCAATGCTTTTGGGCCTGAGACATTCTATTTGAGCAATACTGCGGCTGCTACCGCTGCTGCTGCCGCTGCTGCCTTCTCGACAGGATTAACTTAAGCCGAGCTAAATAAAAGGTAGGACAGCTCGTGGATGTCATTATTAAAGGAAGCCTGCCGGGCGGGGTGGCCGGAAGGAAAATGGTGGCGAAGAAGGGAGCTTCTGAGAGAAAGAGATTTTCTATTTTTTGGAAGTATCGCATTAAGTAACAAAAGTAACTTAAAAAATAATTCTACAAAGAAAAGGAAGAAACTTACGGTAGTTGAGTTCACTTGAGGGTGCCTTTCCTCAAGGGGAAGATGCCGCCCCGGTTGAGATTTTGGCAAGAACTTGGAGATTGTGGTGGTGAAGGTCGATGACTACACGATGAGGGTAATGAAATCCCTTTAAATTGTTTTCTGAAGACTTTTGATTGCGGAGTTTTTGTGACAAACGTAAAAGTTAAAAATCATTTGAGAGGATGAAAGGAGAAGTACCATAGAGAAGAGAGGAGAAGGGAAGGGAAGGGAAGGCAAGGGCAAATGTTTAGAGAAAAAGAGGCATTAGATGGGTTGAATATTCGGTAGGTAAAATCTTTAGAAACGACAATTTCGTGATAAATTGAAATTCGGGAGTTAAAAACTGATACCATTTTTGAAAACAGCGATAGTTTAAAAAACCTCTGAAGAGTATTAATTTTTAATCTTTCATAACGAATTTTGAATTTTGCTAACCAAACTTTTTAATTACTTACGAAAATGCAAAATTATAACAAAAATTAAATCCAAATTCACAAAAACCATAACGCAATTGCATTTTAATTATTGCTTTTCTCTGAATGAATATTTCATTTTTAAAATCAAACATTAAAACTGCAAAAAAAAAAAAAAATTTGCGAATTGCCAAAAATAATTACATTTCATAATTCGTCTGAAATCAAAAACTAATGAGCATTTTTTTGTTGTTGTTGTTTTCACATACGCATTCATTTATGATTAAATTTTGTAGGCGTGAGTGGACAAAGAGAAGAGAAGAGAAGAGAAGCGAGCTGAACGCTGGGGATTTTGGCAAAATTGAAATTGAGCTGGTGCTAGAGTTATTTAAAAATCATACACACAAGCGCACGAAATCCAATCACAGGACAATAAATCACGGCGAATCAAGCGCCACTTGTTTCGAACTCAAAATGCAAATTGATGCAATACTCAGAATAGTCGTAGGACTCAGCAAATTCCACTTGATTCATCCGGTACACACAACGAATTTGAGAAGCAGAGGGTGGTGGCGGGGGGGTTGGAGATGAGGGTGGGTGTGTTGGATAAGCCGTTATGCGTTGGGAATTTATATTATATTCGAACAGACAACCAGCAGACCAGTCCGTTCGATCGATGGGACCAACCGGACCAATTTAAACCAATTTAACTCACCCAAAGCTCGCTTCCACACAAACCAGTCCAAACTAAATCAACTTAAACCAACCCAACCACCCACCAAGTAGCCAAATAACCGACCGAATGATCGACCCTCGTTGACAGCAATAAAAGTCAACCACGTACAAGCTCACGCTGGAGTCAGTAGCAGGGTCTCGCACCCTCGCCATTCACCATCAATACCATCAATATCAACATAAACATCAGCATCAACATTAAACCAAACAGCAACAACAACAACAACAACAACAACAACAACAACAACAACAACAACAAGAGTAATAGCAAACCTCAGCTGAAATAGAAAACAAAATAAACTAAAACCAAACCAAACCAAACCAAATCAAATAAACTAAATTTTGTAGTTACGTGAATACGTAACGAATACGTAACGAACAACGAATATCAATTGAAATGCAACGCACAGGATTTGTGCGTATTTATTTTTATTATCCTTAGAGTCCTCGATTCCGACGGAGGTAAACGGATGAGCTCTCTCAGTCAGACCTGAATGCATGATGTATTAATGGAATGCAGGAATGCATGGATAGATGGACAAATAGATGGATAAGCTGATTGATGGAATCTTAGATAGATGGCTAAATAGATAAACAGATGCAGGATGAATGCTTTTCATCCTTTATAATAGTTTTTGGTTGAGATCTTTATCCATACTTTGACCATGTTTCAATTGATGCATGAAATATGTTAATAAAATTAAGGGCCGACGCTAAGACCATGACTAAAATGAAGGCTGGAATCAAGAATAAGATCAGTGCAAAACCAACAGCAAGAGTGAGACAGCAGCAGCGACGGCGACAGCGACGGCGATAGCAGTGAAGATGAACAAGACTCAATATCAAGAGCCAGATCGAGGCCATAAATCAAAGAAGAATTGGTCTTAGACCAAAACCGAGGCAGAAACGACAAATAAGAGAACGTAAGAAGTAAAGTAAGACCGAGAACTATACCGCCACCAAGACTGAGACTGTGTAGGAGACCAAGACCAAGAGCAAGACTAAACCGTCAGCGAGCAAGGGACTGGGACTGAGACTGAGACCATTAGTTCAACTAAGAGCGAGAATTAGACACGACAGACCGAGATCAAGACTAAAAAATAGAAGGACACGCTATACGAAAGACCGAAAACAAGACCGAAATTGATATCCAGCCTTATTTCGGTTTCTTTTTATGCTCTCAATATCGTGATAAACACTCTCTCTCTCTCTCTTAATATCGTGATAAATATGGTAAATAGATTTTAAATAAAAATAAATGATTCCGAGTAAAAAAATTAAGTAAAAATCAATTGAAAATTAAGGCAAATTAAGATTAAAAAACTTCTTTTAAGTATAGAAATCTTCATTTGAAAAGGCTTCCGGATGTTTTGTGATGATATAATAAGTTAAAAAATCCTTTAAATATTAATTAATTTGGTTTTGCCCTCCCCCCCCCCACCCCCATTATTTTACTAATTTACTAAAAGCCACGTACCACGTTCGTGTTGTTTTAAATAATTTTGAAAGAGTCTTTTCATGAAATGAACTCTGCTCAAGCCGAAATAATAACATTCGAGTACAATAAACACAACAAATGTTGCTTATGATTGCAAATGCTGTTAATGTAATTATTATTGCCGGTTCTTGATGTTGTTGTTGTTGATGTTGTTGGTGTTTGGGCAGCTATTGCTGGTTATTTAAAATTTTTGATTCACATCAAAATCAACATTAAAATCAACATCGACATCATCATCATTATTACCGTCAGCATTATTGTCATTACTAACAGCAGTAACAACAACAACAACAACAACAACAACAACAACGACAGCAACAACAAAATCAACACCAACGCATTATAAAACCTTTACCAAGACCGACGTGAATCCAAGACCTACATGTACTTTTAGCTTACTCCACCTCAATATTCATCATGTAAATTCTCACCTACCGAATCCAACGCTTTCCCTTTTCCTCCTTTCCCCCTTTCCACCTACACCCTCCCTCCACAACATTCTTGACCTGGCCTCAATGAAAATCTATTATTTTGCTGATATCATGGATGTCGAACGCAAGCAACGCATTTAAATTAGTTGCTGTGTCCGAACAGCAACAACTACAACTACACTAACAACACTAACAATATGAGCTTAAAATGCTGGGCTTTGTTGAATTGTTGCTTTTGTATTTCCTGCTGCATGTATTTACAAAGTGAAAACCTTGCCCATTCTCCGTAAATTTTCCTCATCATCGTCGGCGTTAGCAGTTCCACCCAGTACCACCATCATCATCATCGTTATCATCATCATCATCGGCATTATCGTCATTATGATGATTAAGATCAGAACATCAGCATCAACAACGACAACAACCTTTACCACGTTGTTACGTGCAACATTGACCAGAAATTTTAATGCAAGAAAATGCATTGCATACAGGAAGGCGCACACGCATGCACACACACGCACAGTGGCAGGATCTATCGAATTTTAATTACTGTCTATTGTATGAGGGCGCGTGGGTGTGTGAGCGTGTGTGTTTACTTATGCATTCATGGATTTCTATTCAGTTCGTACAATGGGAGAGATAGAGAAAGAGGGAGAGGGAGAGGGAAAGGGAGAGGGAGAGGCAGAGAGAGTGTAAGGGAGAGACACAGCAAGTGGTAAGCCAGCAAAGTGAAGCGACAGAGGAGAGAAATGGATTTATAAGTGGAAGTACCGGCGACCGCACGATATTGGTCAAAGTCCACAGCTACGAATATACGTACTCATGCAAGACTTTAGTTCTATGAATAATAATATGGCGAATATTTCGGAATCTGCTCACATTCCGTCCGTCGAAGTGGTTAAAATTCAGCATTGATTCAACTCTCATATACCGAAGCTTAGCAGAGGTTTTGTGAGGGTGCAGGTGGAAGGGTGAGGGCGGGATGAATGCAATATTACAACCGGAATATTTATTTATTTTTACATTCTCTTGTTTACGTAATTAAATAATTAGCAACAAGAGTTAGCGATGGTTGGTGTTCTTTGGAATTCCTTCAGACCACGAAGAGACCGCTCTAGGGAAAGACGGAGAGGGTGGAGAGAGAGCTATTCATGAAATTTACCTGGCTTTAAGGATTATAAAGAGGGACAAAAAATATCTGAAAAAACACACCAATGGAAACATTACCATTTTTTAAAAAGGACCCATGAAATAATAACCTTGAAATTCATTAATTTTCTCATAGATTTTCATGATTTTTATAACTCTAAAAATGTAAAAACTTACCTTAAAGGAAAACTTATATGTTTTTGTGGTCTTTTAAGTAATTCTATTACATTATATTTCTATAAAATTCTAAGGCTTATAACTCTGAAACTTTTTTATAAATTTATATTATTTTTAAAATATTACTTTGATCCAATTTAAGGCCTCAAGGAGCACAAAGTTCATAAAAATCCGTTTAGAAGCGACAAAGTTATGAACTCTAGATTAAGCAAAGTTTTATAACAATTCCTTTAAGAACCCCAAAAAACTGAAAGTAATCTAAATCATTGTATTGTCGTTAGTTGTAGGAGTTTTCAAACGAGATTAGCGGTAGCAATGCATTTATGTATATAAAATATAAGGCTTGTAAAATTAATAAAGAATTACGTGAAATGGAAGCAACGTAAGATAATATCTTTAGGAATGATAAAATATGTATACAATTTTCTACTACCTTTTACTTACTACTTACTACTTATGCATCGTCTTCCATTAATTCAAAGATAATGCAGTAATACTTCGACTTACCTGGAAAGAGAAGAAAAGAATTTCAAAATGAAATTTATTAACTATGAAAACTAAGAAGTAAAGATACGAGAAATAAAGAATTTTATTGATCATATGGTCGCAATTAAATATAGCAAGTATTTTTCAAAAAAAGCATAAATCGTCTAAAATTAATGAATTCATTAAAATTTCATCACGAAAAAGCCTCCAAAATCATCCAAAAGGCGTGCAATTACTGCGGAAGTGCGCATTAGGTTTCTGGGAGAAAATCGCAACCCGAAAAATTCGTCATATTTTAGCAAGAACTACAACCTAAACACCTTAAGAACAGATCAAAACCTCAGAAAACTTTGATGTATTTGACAAATATTTCCATGGAATTTCTTTTTTGAATTTTAGAACTTAAGAAAAAACTACTTTGCTTAAAAATCAAAGTGTGTTCGCTTTTTTTTCAGTCATGATATCTTTGAATTTTCGTTCAATCGTCAACGTGAAATAAGAAACGCAAACGTGAAATCAGAAATTTTTAAGCTTCTGAAAAACTTAATTAAAATTTCGGAAAAACTCAATTATCATGAAAGCTGCTGGTGTTTGGTGGATGCGATTGGCGCTTAATCGAATCGGTGTAGTCAGCGGCCCTTCGGTGACCAACCCTCTCTTCGCTGGAACAACTCGTCGCCATAAGTCCATGATAGATCCCATGGATCTTTGTACCGGCATCGAGAAACGCGAGCGTCTGGCATTAAAGGCCGGTATTACGGATCCCTTCAATATGAAGTGTCCAGTTCCACGCGGCCCGGGCACTAAAGAATCACCAAATCTTATACCGTCGGCATTCGATGCGCGTCTAGTCGGTTGTCTCTGTAATAATGACCAACGGTTCGCTCAATGGATGTGGCTCATAAAGGATATGCCGAAACGCTGTGAGTGCGGCTATTGGTTCAAGTTGATTGAGGTTCAGCCTTTCTGAGGGAATGGGCGAGGAGGAGTCGAATAGAGGAAAGGAAGCGGTGAGAGAAAGAGAGAGGGAGAGAGAGCGGGAGCGGTTTGGACAGATTGGCGAGCAGTAAAAAGCTGTTGCACTTTCGGTAAAAACAAAAAACAAATTGTACGAATTTTATATATTTTACAAATTTTGTGGAAAAATAAAAACAAAACGAGAAAACAAATTTCTAGAAGTGTTGCATACTTTTGAGCATTTAAGGGCAGTACATTTTCTAACGATGAGGGAATTGGTTGGTAATAAGAGATTAAAAAGTGAATAAGAAAAAGAAAAAATTGAAATTTTTGAAAATTATGAGTAAATTAAATTTTAGGAAATTTGTGGAAAACTTCATGGAAAACCGAGTTAATGAGTTTTATTCGAAATTTGATATTTTATTTGAAGTCATTAACGTGCAAATATTTGTTTTTCTAATAAAGCGATGGCGACTTTATTATGATAATGTTATAAAAGTAAACTCATTTCATGTTGCGTTTATAAACTTATGCTGGGAAAGCATCAAGCAATTACCGTTGTCATGTAGAAGCTTAGAACCCTTCAAGTTCGTGCTCATGTTTCACCCTCGCCGCGCAATTTCTCAAATGAAATATGAATAAATGTTAATAAGTATCACTTTTCAACATTTTAATTGCTCTAATTCTGTCGTAGTTAAATCTTCCTTTTCCCCGAAAACGTGCAGGAAACTTTGAAGGGCGGAAAAGGGTCGTAAGGATTATGAATTCTTTATAATTTAAAAACATTATGAATAAGAATAAGAGCAAAAAATAGCTTCTCAAGAGGTACAATTAGCTAAATTATAAATACTTTTAAGTCAAAAACTTTGCTACGAAGTTCGTGCATTAATTATATGTATAATAATTAAAATTATGCTGCATAATTTCGGGCGTAACATTTAGAAAGTACATATTTTACGAGAGTATTTTCCATATTTGGCAAAATAAATGACCTAAATTTAGGCTAATGCAAAAGCAAAAAAGGAACTACTAAGCAGTGCATTTTATTTGAAGAAATAAATTTTGAAATACGAAAAGGAATACATATATCGAAAAGGAGAGGGCCACCAAATTTTAAAAAACTTCCTGAAAAAAATGCTACGTTTATTTTCAAGATATTTCTGTTTTAGCGGCTAACTATTATTGTTTTAACAACATTATTATTTTGTTTATTACTATTATTGTTGTCTTTGTTGTTGTGGTTGTTGTAACCAACCCCAAAATGAAACCAAATCGCTCACGCAAAACGTCTAGCAACCGCATGCTGCAGCAGACAATCTTAAGCCGCAGCAACATCAACAATGCACGCAACAACATTCCACCTCACGCCCATACCGCACCCATCCCCGCTTCCTATTTTAAACAACAATAACCGCAGCTTAAATTACAAATTCCAACAACAACAACAACAACAAAAACCAGAAGCTATAACAAGGTGAATGCGGTTGGTTCGGTCGCGTGTCCTTGATAGCGTAAGCGATCACAGCAACGGCTGGTATCCTGCATCCCCCTCTTGCCGCTCATACTTACTCACACCGTCACAACCACGCACGCACGAATATTTATTCATATTTCCATTACATACAAATACAAAAGCACTCACACCAATTCACTCAAAATATTCGTGATGCACAAAATAATTGAAGAATTATAGCGAGTTGAGGAAGAAGAAGAAAGAAGGATGAGGAGGATGGAAAAAATACAAACAAAGAAATCATAATAGCATCAAGGCATCAAGTAAGAAAAGTGTGAAAAGGGACGATGTGATGAAGGAAGCGATTATAACTGTAGTGTTGCGGCAAGAATTCAATTAAGGCTAAAAATATTTTGCTTCTTTGAATTCCTCAATTTTATATCAAGGGGATGAAGAGGGAAGGCAGGGGGGGAGGGGTGTAAAGCGGTGGGGAAATAATAAAGAAAGAAGGAGGAAATAAAATAGCGCGAGAGAGAGAGAGGAATGTAGTGAGGTGGGACAATTTGTTTTAAAATTTGTTGAAGGGCAGTCTCTGAAGGCGTCTGAAAAGTTGGTTTTCTTATGATTGATGATCAATAAATACTATTACACTTACTTCGATTGTCAAGACAAAAAAAAAGCCATTTCGAAAGAGTTAGAAGTGTCCTCTACGCTCAGCAGGCGGTCATAATTATGGCAAAGCAGTGTATGATGTTTTTTTGCGAAGAATTTTTACATTAATTAATTTTTTTAAAATATTTGCATTAGCTACTTATAAATACTTGTTTATATCTTCTAAAATTTAGATGTTATTTCCTTTTTTGCATTTAGCAATAAAAACTTTATTAAAATACTTAAGGTTTCCTCTCATTAAGGCTTATAACTTGGGCACTTTTCTATAGATTTTCGTTATTAAAAGAGTGTTATTGAGCCTTAAATTAAGACTTTAAAGGGCAGAAAAGATAATAAGACAAAATTATCTTTTTGATAATTATCTTTTGATAAAAAAGATAATTTAGACAAAACAAAGTTATGATCGCTGGAGTAATGAAATTATTTTACTAAGCCATTATTTTACTAAGTTCATAAATAACTTATAAATAAATAAAATTTTGCTTAAACCAAAACTACTAAAAGTCTAACACAAAACAGAAACGTAGTAAAATTTAAATTAAAAATTAAAACTCTTAACTGCTTGCAGACTTTTTTAGACTTGCTTCGTATAACAAAATTTTATTAAGAGCATTGCCAAAACCAAAAAGTTAAAAAAAACCAAAGAAAATAAGTAAAAAAACGGCTTTTGCTTTTTAAATTGGAATTTTTATGGTTTTTAGATTTGCAGCTTTTCTAGTTGTTGTTGTTGTTGTATAGAATTTTTGGAACAACGTACAGTTCTGTACGGCTTAAGTTTGGTGGACTTGAAAAGAATTAGTCCTCTTGATGTTAACGTCGTGGTTGTTGTTGTTGTTTTTAGCATCGTTGTTGTTAGCGTTGCTGCTATTGTTATTGTTGTCTCTGTTTCATTATGATTATTGCTATTGTTTTAATTTGCGCTAACGTAGTTGCTGTTTTTGTTCTTGTGCGTCTTTACTTAAATTTAGCAAATAAGCACCTTCTTGTGAGCTTTTCACTCCGCGGCAGCAAGCTTCTGCTCTTCGTTGAGAAGATAAAGGATAAAGGATAAGGAAAGGGGTGGGACTGAAGGTCGCTGTAAGGTCGACAGAGGAAGTAATACAACGAGAAAAGAAGGAAGAAGGAAGGAAGAATGAAGAATGAAGAAAGGAACGGAAAGAAGTAAGGACGACGCTTAAGAAAGTGTAGCGTTGTAAAAGACGAGAAGGCATCTCTTAGCAATTTTATGCTGAATGCTGGCGCTGCGTCGGCGTCGGCGTCGGCGACTGCTGCTCCTGCTAACTTGACTTCATGCTTAAATTGTTTTTGTTTTGCTTCGTTTTGTTTATTTATTTTTTTATCTATTGCTAAGGCCGTATGGTTGTTTGTGTACGTTGTTGCTTTCGATTTTTTGTTGTTGTTATTTTGATTGTGAGTTAGCTGTACTTTTTGTTATCATTCTTGTTGTTGTTTTTGTTGTTGTTATTGTTGTTTTTGTTCGTTTCATTTATTGTTAACGACCATTGTTCTGAAAAGTATTTGCTCAATCTTTAGCCTGGACAGGCTTCTTTGTTGTTGTTGTTGTTGTTGTTGTTGATGCTGTAGCCTCTATTTATTAAGCTTCAAAATAGAATGTTGTTTTTAAGAAAAGCAACAAAATAAAACGAAACAGAATAAAACAACAGAAGGATAAAATAAAATTTGCGCTACTAAATTGTTTGGAGCGCCAGAAGAAGTAATGTAATGGCAATGGCAGTATTTTCTCGAGAATAACAACAACAACAACAATAACAATACTATGAGCACAATTTGTACGCAACCATGTTGTAATTGTTTTTGTAGCAATAACAAGAATTTGAAATAGGAAACGTTTGCTTGTTTCATTCTTTGAGTGTTAATTGGTTTCAAGATTTTCATCCGTAAATTTTGCTCTTAAGAGAGAAAAAAGAGACACAAAAGATTCTAGAAATATAAATAGTTAGGTATAGAGGAAATGAAGATGGAGGAAGAGTGAAAGAAAGAGGAAAGGAACGAGAGGATTTAGCAATTGAAGATTAGTGAATTGTTTATAGCAACGTGCTAAGAATTCGTAAAATTTGGTCCGAAAGTAAATAAAGTAAAATCAAGAATATTTTTTTTTAAATATGTATTTATATTTTTTTTAGTTTAAAGAAAAAAAAGCACTAAAAAATTTATACTACTAAACGCGGATTATCTTGAATTATCTTTATTAATAATTTTTAAAAATTATCTTGAATTTTCCGGTTTTTCTCGGATTGAGGTACTCTCTACTCTGTTGCAAAAGGACAGATCGATTTGATTAATTAGTTGATGTCCTCACTCAAAAAGGAGTGAGTGCAGTCACTATCAAAGTCACTATCAATGATTAATATGAAAACTGATGTAGCTGCTTAAAAAAATAAATGATTAAAAACGACACCTGAAAGTATGCAACACTAATTGGTCTTCAAAATCAAAATAAAAGAGCTTTAAAATAGAGAGAAAAACCGTACTTTTTCTTTTGTGCAGGTACACGGTTAAAAATTGTAGGTATACGTTTTATACGTCTTATACGTTTTTTTTTATTACGTTTTACGATGATGTATTTTCAACTTTTGGTTGAATTTTTTAAGCTTAGAACAAATTATGTTCAATTTAAATACCATAAAATCTAGAAGAAAAATACTATACACAATTTATAATTTTAAAGCTGACTTCTTATATCACAAGTCTTGGAATTTTTCACCTTAGAAGTTGAAAGCGTATCTTCTAGACTCCACAGTTGGCTGTAATAAATTTCTAATTTCGAATTATCGGGAAGAAGTTTCAATTTTCGCGACACAAGGTGGAAAAAGTTAACGGTACGTTGAAAAGGTAAACTAAAATAATTATGATCTGTGTATTGTTAAGATGCCATTAGTATACGTTAAGATAAAAGACAAAGTAATTGGTCTTTTCGACGGGGTACGGTCCCTGCAGTTAGCGGTTTTCGAATCGAAGTGCGAAAAAGAAACAAAAGAAACAGAAGACTCACGAGAAAGAGTGACTAAAAAGATACACGTAGTTGGAAGAGAGGTAAGAGATGGAGAGCGGTTGAGAGGATTTGTTAGTAGAAGGACCTTCATAAAGTTAACGAAGGTTGTAAATGTCAAATGAAAGATGAAGCGCAGCGCAACAGCGAAAATGTAGTTGCGGAAAAGACCCGAAAATATGTATAAAGTAGAAAATTACACCCATAAAGTTTTCTTTTTGTAGTCTCGGTGTTTTATCTGCTTTTCTATTGGTTAATCCTACAGGAGGGTCGTCTTCCCTGCCATCAGTTGAAGAGAGAAGGTTAATGCATTGATATTAATCCTAATCTGGGTATATGTACCTTCATCCCTCATTTCGATTTTTTTCACATTTTTATTATTTTTTTTTTGGGATATCTTTTCTGGTAGTTATTTTTTTTTTGAGGTTTTACGTTTGTTTTTAAAATTTTTATAAAGTGAAATTCTTCTTTGTACCGTTATTGATTCATTCTTCTTTTCATTTTGTTTCTTATTCTCTTTTACATTTACTTTTTCTTGCACTTTTTTATTTTTTCATACAGGTCGTGTCTTTTCTTCAAATAATACTGACATTTTTATTGAAAGCTCGTAAAACTTTTAATTGACTCGGGCAGGATCAAGGTATCTTTTTGTGCTGCTGAAAAAGATTTTATGTGGGTACAGATTTTTCAATGCCGTCTCAATCTCTTCTCGGTCTCCTTGTCTCAATCTTACGAATTTTTTCTCTTGGGTTATAATTCTTTTTTTCTTATCATGGTTCATGGAATTCTCGTTAAAAACTTATCTTCACTGAAATTTCACATTATTTTGTAATGAAGTCTTTCTAAACTATGTACGTAAGTAAGTACATTCATATATTTGTAAGTGCTTGACTGTGTGTGTGAACGGGTGTGTTGCTTAAATTTAATTTCCGGCTTTTATCCCTTCAATCCAGAATGAAACTAACTTTATATTCCTTTTTGGGCCTCGAGGTCGTTCTTAATGAAGTTTGCTGTTTTTGTTGCTGCTTCAAAGTCTTTTCCATTTTATTCTTTATATTTTCCTTTTTATTTTATGTACTTTTTATTATATGTATTTCTATATCGGTTTTTTTTTTCAATTTAATTAATTTTTAGTACGCATTTTTTTCTTACTTTTCATACATTTTAAGAATCTTCATTAAAGATCTTTGAAAACTTTTTATTGTGTTAATTATGTAAATTATGATTTTCTTCTTAACAACTCTTTTCTTTCTGTGTCTTTGGCTCTTGTCTTGACTGAAGTTTTATGACTATTTCTTGGTTCTTGTCTCGACTAAAGCAGCATCAAGCTTACATGCAAACATATTCGTCAAACAAATTAGCGATGTTTTTTGAAAAACCTTTTTAATTACTATTCATTTTCTTATTCTTCCACCCTTGTCATACATCGCCCTCCCCCTTAATGAACTTTTTATTATTTGCATTTAAATTAAAATGTCGCTTGGTTGGATTTGCATTTTCAATGGAATGACAGAGTGACCAATGGACCGCCGCTTTTAATAAGACTTAATGCATGGCGCGGCTTGACGACTTCTTTCAATATAACGGCAGAGTCCATGTTGATCGACAACAACTACCAGTACCATGACGAACAAAAAAACAAAAACAAATGAAATTAAAGTTAATTCTGTTCATTTCAACACAAAAAACGTTATTTAATTATGCAGATTTTCATAAAATAAAGGATAAGCGAGAGGACTGATAGGAATGTGGTCATTATGATGATGGTGATGAGAACGTGCTCAAAGTATTGCCGAAGGGTGAAGGAAAAGAGCGATTTTTGTTGCCTTTTTTCATAGTAAATAATTCACATTACGCGTCATTAACGATTACGAGCTTTTATTAAGCAACCAAAAGCACTGAAGTGGAAACGTAAGTGTGTGTGTGTGTGTGTGGGTGGCTGTGGTTGTTGAAAGTCAATTTCAGCTGGTCAGTTTGTTATTAAAAACTGGGCTTACTTCTTCGTCTCTTCTTAAAAAAATGAGTTTATAAAAGAATAAAACAAAGTACGAGTTTTGATCAAAAAATATTGGGAATTTTCAGTGATCACAAAAATTCTGAAAAAGAAGAAAATGTTCAGCTTAAACTTGAAAATGTTGTAAATTTCGTAATAATTTAAATTATTACGAGAAATGGAGACATTTTTTATTCTAAAAACTTGAAATTTATCAAAAGATCAATGGTAAAACAATACCAACAGAAAAGAAGCATTTTAGTCGAGTTAATCTTGCAAAAAGGACCAATAGCATCCACTACGAAAATACGTCATAATTTTTCCGCCTTACCTACGAGCAGGTACATTGGAGTCAACATGATTGAAGAACTGAATAAAAACCGATTGCTGAGATCGATAGCCAATCATCGCTCTGGTTGTACCGCGTATTCGCGAATAAATGAGTAATATTAAAGGAAGAATTAATTACTGATTTAATTAAAATCTGAAAAATTGCGAATTAAAACAGAAAAATTGGATATTTTTAAAAGCGGAAACGTTGAAAATTCACACGTAATTCCTTTGACACATGCACACACACCTAAACACACACATACACACATTTAAGCATATACATACGTACTACGTTAAGACTACGAACAATGATGTACACGTCATTGACGCAACGCAATTGACCCTCATAAAAGAGGTCTCTTAAAGATAAAGAGGTCTCGAGAGCGGATTTCGAAAGTGGCCATTTCGCCAACAAAATCCTGAAAATTTTTTAAAACATGATGAATGTAAGCTTTAGAGTCTTTAAGGTATATTTTTTTGTGGTTTCAGATACACAAGCAGTAACAAAGGCCGTTATCTATAGCAAATATAAATGAATGATGATTTTCAGTCTGAATCTAAAGCCATAGGCTAAATCATCGACCATTTTTGTTTCATGACAGCATTAAAAACAAAACAAAAAAAACCAAAGTGACAGCGTAATAATCATTCTCTATGTCACTATATTTTCTTGCTGTTACTATCTCAAGCCACGACTGGTCATCCCATGAGCTTCGACACACCAAACACCAACCAGCAACAGGCCCCGAAACGACCGGCGATTGAGCGCAAACAAACCGAGGAACGACCGAGCGACCTATTGGCGATCAAAGATTGACCGAGCGAGATCAATTTCTCATTCAGCGGACAAAAAGTCCATTAATATTACGCAAAATATGCATGCGGTCAGTTGATAGTGCCAGCAGCGGGCGTCACTTCTGCCTTTAGCGTCATTATTGCTTTGTCGTTGTAAAACTGCAGGCAGATAAATGGGTCGCTGCTGTTAATTAAACAACTATTTTGGCGTCCGCGTGCATTAACCAACAACACACAAGAGCAAAAACTGAAAAACACGCCGCTATAGTACTTTTGAAAATAAACACACAGAAGCTCTCACACAAAAACACACGCGCGCCACATTTCGGTTCCGTAAACACTGATAATGCGGACGTGACGTAACGCGAGGATGGTGGTTATCCTTCCTTCGGCAGTGCAGGGTGGTATCCATTCAATCGATTTGCATTCAAGCAAAGTCAGTGAAGGTAATTAAACTTGGCAGATCCTGCTCTACAGAGGCTGTAGCCTTCAGAGGCTGTAGCCTTCTATTTACTCGTATTCATTGTGATTATAAACGTTCTAGTCAGCGGTTATCGCTCATCGGGCATCAGTCCGCGCTAGACACAATATTGATCTTGGGTTAATATTAGTTACCGTTGGTCCGTATGGTCTTCGCAAATGGTTAAATGAATTCGTTATTAATCGGAGTATACTCATTCTCCTTACTTTAGCGCTTCCAATCGTCCCTTCTCATTCCTTGTCATTCTCAAAAGAAAATGAATACGCACGCCATTTGATAAAAGCCTATCAACGCCATTTTGTTGCACCACACACAACAAAAACATTGTCAAGAATTTGCATCTCTCAGAGCGTTGCCATATTAATTAAATTCATTTTAATTAAAAAGCTTATTACTCTCAATGAATTTGAAAGCATTTCGTAGACAACTTTTTACAAGAGTGCGTTTTTATGACCTGCTTTCAAAAGAGATCTGGAATATCTTGAGATAGTTTGAGCAAATTTGTGACGTAATTGCAGAGTTTGACGATATCCGTTAAGGTTGAAAACTGAAGAAGCATATCATAAATTAAAAGTGTTTTCTTTTTGCTCTTCTTCCTTTTCTTTCTTGTTAGCAAAGAAAGAAAGGATTTTCATTTAATTTTATGTTAATTAAGAACAATTTTCTTGCATCAAAAAATATGCAACATAAAATTTTCATGGTAGCAAAAATTGCATCAAACAAATAGTTGTTGTTGTTTTTGTTAGTACGTTGTATCATCGCTTCTTGCATACAGTTTAAATTAAATTCTGGTGCTAGCTACTGCTGCCGCCACGCCCCCCTTCACCCTTCCCTGCGCTGTTTCCATCTTTTGTGTGACGGTTTGAGGATGAAAATGCATGCTGTCAGCAACTCTTCATTTTCTTGGCTACTGCTGCTGCTACTGCTACTTTTGCTTTTCCTGCTTGCAATAAATTTTAATTGTTGCATATTTTCAGGCGCAAACAATTACTCGTACATATTGCTTTTCTAGGACTTTGTTTTCTATTGTTTTAATTTAATTACGAGCACGTTTTGTATGAAATCAAAAGTTTTTACTCAAACGTATGTAGTTGTATTGGTTGAATATTTTAACTTTGAATACGAATCACTGAATCAATGGCAGAGCGATTAAGTGACGAACTAAAGAACAAACTGACTGACTGGATGACTGCCTGACTGACTGGCGGACTGACTGACTGGACGAACGAGTGACGAATGAGTGAAGAAATTACTATTTGTGAAGGCAGTAGTAGTCAGTCGTAATTGTTTACGAATGCAGCGATGAGAAATCAAGAGGTAGAGACAGACCGACGACACAGACTGAAGGGGGCCAAAGTGGGCTTCAAGAGTGCACTCAGTGGAAGTTAGTGAGTGCAGAAATGCGAAGGGCAAAGGTCCGTTTTTCTATATAGTAACTGCAGCAAAGCGACTCATAATAAAAGCCAACGATTTTATTTCAGCTCTTCACTTGAAATGCATACCAAAAAAGTTCTGAAAATGTTGGAATCTGTTGACAATGAAAATGTACTCTTCCATTGGGTAAAGGTCTTTCTGTCGGCGTGTGCAAATATGAGCACCTGCATGCGTAATTGCACACGCATATTTTTATCTCATGCGATTTAACAGATTTATTTTTTAAACTTTTATTTTATTTTATTTTATTTAGAATTTTAGATAAAAAGTGATTTTTCTTTTATCTAATAGACCTAGTTGTCACCAAACGCTAATTCTCGCCCGCAAAAAAAAACCCATAAGGGGCGAATGAGCCCCCAAGGGGTCTCTTTTCACATTTTTTTTTCATCACTTTTCTTATGACGAATAATTCTGACAGCGAGTGTGTGACATCAATCAGCGTAAGTCTTCAGATTTTGACACCAATTATATATAGAAATTTTGACATTGATTGTGCCCAACTTCTGGCACTTTCTCTGACATCAAATTAGTGTCAGAGAAAACATCAAAACACGAGAAAAAAAATCAATATGCCTAGTATCAAAATGGTCTCCGCCATTGTCAGTTCTCACTAAATGGCGTTGGGTTGTTCTTTCAGACTTATTTTTTTTTTTTTGATATGAGACAATGATTTGACAGCACACATTTTTCCTTCACTCATCGCTGCTCATACTTCACTCTTCATCATCAAATTAAAGAAATGTTCATTCTGGCAATGACATAAAATCAGCAAGAAGGCAACAAAAAAAAAACACATGTACCAAAGATTTCCTTCAAAGTGTCAAAATCCTTCACTGTCAATTTGCAATTTTATTAAAGAATTTCCAAACGAATACGAACGATATGAGGAATGAATATGCCGAAGGGAAAACGGTTATACTTCCCTCTCTCTCTCTCTTTCTCGCTCACTGGTCTTTGGCAAATGGCAAATGTTTAAAAAAGGAAGAGAAAAGAAAAACCAAAGTAACTGATATGGAAAAAAAAAACCAAATGAAAAAAAAATATGCAAATTTTATCAAAGAAAACGGTCATGAGGAAAATAGAAAAAAAAGCGAAGGAGGGGAAAATAAAAAGATGTAAAGATGTTGAGAAGGGTGTGAACAAGTCTCTCGAGGGAGAGCGGCAGGGCGTAGCGGAAAGGGATGCAACTCATAGAGGGTGCACGATTCCGGAGTGAGAAACGTTGTAAGGAAAGAAACTTTAGCCAACAAAATGCTAAATTATGCAAATTCGATTGCCAGGAATGAAGTGAACGAATGATGATGAACAGACTGACTGATTGACTGACTGACTGACTGAATGTGCGACAATTGGGGAGGGCGGAAGGCAAGAGCCATTTTGTGTGGGTGTGTTTACGATTCAATACAACATATTCATGCCAAAGGTGACAGCAGCAGTCACGAACAGTCGCTCATGAATCATTGGCGAAAACTCATGCATTCTCAAAGATTCCTTCAACGATCCTTCAACAATTCTTCAACGATCGGCCTTCCGCCGTCGTTGACAATTTCTTCATCACTTAAATCTTCAGTCATTGACGTCAGTTGTCTCATCAGTTTGTCTTTGTACGATATTTATCATGGCAGACATTCTGATCATTTTTTAAAAACAAATTTCATTAAAAATTTGTATGCTCAGTAAATACGAGTACAACACAATGCATGCACGATGCTGAAATTTCATGCCTGATTCGTTTATGTTCGCTTTAAAGACCTCAACTACAGGAAATTGTTGAATGACGTGCATGCATTTTAATCAGGAAAATTGTTGACGGCATTGCGGTTGTAGCTGCTGTTGTTAGTGTTGTTGTTGTTGTAATTGTTGTTGTTGTTGTTACAATTATTACTATTACAGCGTTGGCGGTGGCGATGGTGGTTGCTGTTGAAACCATTGTTATTGTGGTGATGAGTGCTATTATGGTTGTCGTTGTTGTTGTTGTTGTTGTTGTTATTATGTTGTCATTTTGAATGCACAAACTGACAGACAGGCTTAAATGAGAAAGAGACTTGCGGCATGTTGTTGGCAAGCGCTGTTTCTATACATTATTTATCTTAGTATAGCGTTCTTCTTCTCCTTCTTCTTGTTCTTCTTCTTGCTTTTGCCAAAGTGGTTGCTCATGTCATTGCCATCATCAGCGCTGTTATATTTTTAGCTTATAAGTAGCGTTACCGATTGCTGATTGATAATAATATTGTACATTAAAAAAAAAAAAGCAACAAAAAAAGTGAAATGTTGCTGAGTGAAGGTTTTGCACATCACGAAGATGTCATTAAATCGGTGGGAGAACGATGGATCGATGAGTGGTCGGTGCATGTCGTTGGTTCGAATAAATTCAGGGCAAAAAAGTGAAGACGTTGAAGTCTGTCGGTCACGTTTGCTGTAACGCGTGAAACGACAAAAACTTTTCAAACTGTCACGAGGTAACTTATCGAGTTTTGAGTCTTCTCCAACCTTCGTCTATCGTCCATCTCTTTCATACCTCATTGATTGCCCGCCCTCATTCATTATGGCACTAATGGCATTATGGTATGTGCGTATTTCTGGTGCATAAGATTATGCAACACTTTTTTGCAATGCGTTGGCTTTCTTGCAACGAAAGTCTTGCATAAAATTACAACTTAGCAGCACTTTTGTGTTGCAAAGTGAAGTGTTGTTGTTGTGTT
Source organism: Conops quadrifasciatus (assembly GCA_949752815.1). Taxonomy (NCBI): domain Eukaryota; kingdom Metazoa; phylum Arthropoda; class Insecta; order Diptera; family Conopidae; genus Conops; species Conops quadrifasciatus. The sequence continues at coordinate 3,436,656 of OX457079.1, forward strand.
TTCTAGTAGATTTAGCAAAGGATGAGTAACGAATTCAGCTAATTTAAAGTCATTTGAAGGCACATAAAAGCAAATTGTGCTTGCAAAACTATCAGTATTTTTGTGATTTCAGCTTACCCTGACACCGCCGGCGCCCCCGGAAGGCGCCCCCTCTTTCTTTATATGCACCCATGGCTTCAACCTTTACTAAAAATTCTGAAGGATTACATGGTTGACACCTTTCCTCCTCCTCCTCCCCCAATCAAATGATTACATTGTTGGGCGCTTTCATTGCCCCCGAAAATCCCGATCCTAATGGCTCTATACTTCTCTTTCTCCGAAAGACTCAAAAAAAGGCAGAGAGGAAAAAATATTTAATGAGTTTTTTTTTGGTGTTTTTTAATTGCAAGCCTGGTTTTAGCCTCTGTCAGTTATTAATTTTCACAAAAAAAAAATTATATAATGGTTAGTACGACTGTGGGGGGGGGGGGCAAAGCCCTTTGCTTTCGCTCCTTTTTCGCTCTTCTTTGAGCCCTAGGACACGTTTTTTTTTCTATCCTTTACCAACCATTAAAAACATGCTGTTACTCCTTGATGTAATTTTGTAAGCGTTTGTGCTTTTTACCTGTCTCTTTTTCTTCCTCTTCTTCTGGTATAATTCATTTTTTACAGTACATTTTTTTCTTCACTATTTTTCCATCTGCGTATCCTTTGCTTGGGCTCAGTCTCAGTCAGGAAAATAGTTTTCCAGACAGCATGATGGACATTTCCATTTAGAGAAATAACAATTTTCTTGTTGCTTTTTTTAAGCGCCAAAGGTTATGTTTTTTTTCTCTCTTTTCTTTCAGTGCCTCTGTATATTTTTGAAATGCTTTTTTTTCCCCCATTTTGTTTCCGAGGTATTTTTTGAAAGCAGGTTTTTGTACCTACTAACTCTAGATTATGCAATGGTTGGTTGTTGTTGGTTTGCTATTTTTAATAATAACATTTTTACGTTTTTACGTTTTTTTAGACACGTTGGTATTTTTAAATGCTGTCGGTTAAGTCATGGATGACGACGAAACGGTGCGTGGGGAAGACCCGGCGCCTGTCCGTCTATCAAAAACGGTTTCTCGCGACGTAGACGTTTTGAGTGGTAACTTTTTGGTTTAGAATTTTTCTTTTCATTTTCACAACGCATTTAAGTTTTTATTTTTCTATAATTTGACCGGTTTTTGAGGGGTCGGTGGGGGGCGGGGGGTAAAAATTTAGAAAATTTTTCTTTTCGTTTCACATTTTCACTTTATTTTAGTATTCATGACTTTACAAAGAAAATTCGAAAATTCTCAAAAAGAGGACCTCACTCTCCCCCCAAAAAAACCCACATTAAAACCGAAAGTTAAATACGCCACTGATTATTGGATTTTTTTAAAATCAATGGAAACATCAAAAACTATCAGCGCTGTAGGTACAATCATAATCGAAGTCTGCTACATCATCATCATTACTTTTTGGTCCGCATCGATAATAGTAAAAAACTATATAACCGTAAAAATAAATGTATTTCATGATAAAAATTTAAATGTTTAACAAAATGGAGAAAAAATTGCGGTATGTTAAAGCAACAAAGACAACAGCAACACTAACAACAACAATAACAAACTAAAGACTCTTCACATACGCAAACGCCACAACCGCACTGAAAAAATTTATATTTTTTTTCCTTTGGTTTTTTTCATTTTATTAAAAACCACAAAAAAATTCATTCTCTTAAAATAATAAAATAATAAAAAAAAAATGGAGGAAAAATAAAAAATCATTTTTTTTTTATTCTTCGTTGCCAGTTTTGTCATTCTTTGTTGACAGCTGCCATTGCCATAGACACGCCCACGTGTTACGACAACGCAACCTTTTCGCCTGGAATGGATATGTTAATTTTGTTTGTTGTTGTTGTTTTTGTTTTTGTTCTTAAAAAAATTGTAGTGAAACAAACGATATTATATTACTTTTCTCTGTATTTCGCAAACAAGAGAGTGCCGAGCGAAGAGAAAGAGGATGGAGATAATCTAGGAAAGCAAAGAGAGTAAAAGCTCTACGTTTGTGTTGGGGCGTGGCGCTGGGGCGTTTTTGGAATATGCAAAGTATAACAATTGCTTTAGCGTCGTCTGAAAGAGAAAAATTTTTGAGCAAAATAGTTTTGGTTTTTTATTATGCTCGCATTTCAATTGTTTCTATATATATTTTTTTATACTTTCGTAAATATTTTCATATCTTATACACACACACACACACACACACACACGCACAAACGACAACTGTTTTACTTTGTAGTTTGTATAGCGCCGTATTATTCTTATTGTGCTTCGGTATGTGTTCATTGTCATTCCTGGATTCGTTTGTCACAGTTTTTTTACATTCCAAAACAGACGTCCACATTTCTCTTTTGGTTTCTCGAAAAAACAGTGTTTTTTTTTCAAAAAACATTCTCCGCAAAATTCTTTTGTACATACTTTGTTGACACGAACCGTCAGTCAACCAAAAAACCAAGGAACCAACCAACCAATCTTCATCGCATTTTTCGCATTCGCAATCAGTGACTACGAAATTACCACAAAATATTAAATTTTGTAGAAAACAGTTTTAAAAAAATGGTTTAAAATATGACTAGCAGCAGTTTTTTTATAGAGCAGTAAAAAATTTTAGTAGGTTTGTTGGAGAAATAGCTTCTATTAATGTCGAGCGACAAAACAAAAACTAATTCAATATGTTTTTGTGATTTTACTAAGAAAGTGGTAGCTTCTTTACCAAAAAATGGTAGACAAGTATGTATTGAACGAACGGAAAAAGTAGAAACTTGAATATTTGGTATTATACGATTTAATATGATTATACACTTCGTTTCGCTATCCTCTGTTTTAAAAGGTTAGAGGTTTATCATAGACTTACAAAAAAAATGCTTACTTATAAAAGTTCTCAATCAATTACAAAAGAATTTTTGAAATTTTTAAACTAATACTAAATAATTTTAAGCATAAAAATTACAAAAAAGTAAGTTTTGAACGATAGCAAACACAAAAATGCACACTTACCTTTACTGGAACCGTCGGGACCACGCAGTATGGTACATTCATCGATCACACCGAAGGGACTAAAAATTTGTCTTACGTCTTCCTCGGTCTGCTGCTTGCTCAACATACCCACGAATAGCTTGCGGTCTAAATACTCTGAACAGAGGAAAAAAGGAAGAAATGAAGACAGAACGAAGAGAGAGAGAGAAAGGGGTTGGAAAGAGAGAGCAGCGGGCAGTATAAAAAAAAAACAAGTGGAGAGCATAAGCGGAAGTAGAAAGAAGCCAAAAATTGGGAGAAGAAAAAATATATTAATTGGAAATTTTGAAAAATTTCATAATTAAAATTAAATTAAAAAATTTATAAAATTTAATTAATTTTAAAGAAATTAAATTTAATTAGTTTTTAAGGAAATATATTATAAAATAAATAAACAATTAAAACAAATTTACAAAATTTTAATTTAAAATTACAAAATTTTAATGATTTTAAAGAAATAAAAGTTACATAGTTTTTAAGGAAAAATATTATAAAATAAAATAAAATAGCAAAACAATAAAAAACCGTAAAGCAAACAGTGAAAATTATTAACGAAAACATTTTAAAAATTAATAAAATTTAATTAATTTTAAAGGAAAATTAATATAAGAGGAAAAAATTAAAACCACACAAATGAAAACAAATTCACAATAATTAAATTTAAAAATTTTTTGATTAAAGATAGTTTTTAAAAAATTGTAAATAAAGAAAAAAAATGAAAGAATTAAAGTGATTGAATGTATGTTTAAAAAATAAATAATGTAACAAATGAATAAAAAAATTTCAAATTTATTTAAAAAGGAATATCAATAATTATTTATTTGTAAAATAAATAAATATTTTAAATATTATACGATATAAAAAATAGAAAATTTTATTATAAAGCAAATAAATTCAAAAAACAAAAAAAAAATACCGTATAAAAATAATACAAAAATAGAGAAACATTATGAAAAAGGTAGAGAAAGGGAAGGAGATTTAATAACAGAATAGCAAAAATTGTAGGAGGAATTTTTTAAAAACAAATTTAAATTTTTTTTTTTTATTTTTTATTATTTTTTCAATTTTTTATTTTTTTCATTATTTATTACGTTTGTTCAGACAAACAAAGAAATCAACGGGCGTGACAGTAAATTACCAGTAACCAGTTATATTTTAAGATTCATTATGATCATCATTATCACGAACAATAACAACAACGACGACGACAATTACGATGACGTCGTAATTGAGCAATAGAAACAATTAACAATATACGATATAAAAGGACAATAAATTGTTACAACAACATGAATACAACAACAACAACAACGACAACGAAAATGCAAATTTGTTAAACATTATTGATCAAAATATTAAAATATGTTGGATTGTTTTTTTTTTAAATAAAAAAAAAAGTGTGAAAATCATGAAAAACGCGCGTATGGAGCGGAGAAAAAAAGAGACATAGAATAGAGATCGATAAAATTAAAAGGAATCAAATTAATTTTATTAAATAACAATTTAACCACCAGCCAATTTTCGTTGTCAGCGTTGCCAATTTTTTTTGAGATTTTTGAGTTTAATAAGTTTTGTTTTTTGTTTTTCGTTTAAATTTAAACCAATTTTTGCGTTTTGTTTTTGTTAGAAATTTTCAATAAAAAACGAAAATATCCGCAAAGTGAATGAAAGACAGAGAGAGATAGAGATAGATAGAGAGAGGAATTTCAGATACGGAGTTAGAAAACGATAGAGGAATATATAGAAAAATTATAAAGAGAGACAAAAGAAGAAAAAAGAAAGAAAAAAGACAAAAAATTCGTTGAACTTTAGTAATTTTGAATAGATTTGTTTAATTTTGTAAAAAAATTTAGTTTTCTTAAATTAATTAATTTTGTATCGTAAATTTGGAAAATGAATTTTCATAAATATTTTTCTAATTATAAAATTTTTTATTAATAAATTTCTAATTCTAGACGAATTTTGTGATTTTGTTAAAATTTACAACAACACACACATACAAAAATACATACATATACATGAATACGATATTACGATATAATGCGTATAAATATATAGAGAATTTAATAAAAAAAATATCGTATATATACATATATACCAGTATATGTATATATAGCGACTACGTCAACAACGAAAAATTGTTTAAAAGAATTATTGAACTTAAATTAACTTCAATGAAATCAATTTAAATAAAGTAAATACGTATTATCGTATATTTTATATATACGAGATATATATATTAAAAGGTTGGGTACATAAACGCCGAGGAATGTAAATTATGTAGAGGAATGAAAACTGTATGCCAATGAGAACATATATATCTACAATTGTCTCAGGAGTTCGTAGAATGCGATTCCACTCACTGTAGACACTTTCATTTTAAAGTATCTTTATGAAGAAAACTTCAGAAATAGTAGAGTAAACATATTTCATTTTTGTCCTGATAAAGTGTGTAGTATTAGCTAACACTACAACCAAACTCATATATCTTGGACTAGAAACGTTATCAGAGTTTCGTGATAACTGTTAAGACATTTAATGTCAGCTTATATGATATCTCGATATTTCGATATATGGTTGAAAACGATTAGATTCTTACTTATTGTATACACCCATTATTCTCTGAGTATATAGGAGTCGACGAGATGGTTTACAGACCTTTTACGTGGGTGTTTTTCCTGGAGTAGTTTCATAAAATGCTTCAATTCAAACGACTCAGAAGAAGCCACCTTATCGCAGAATTGACAATTTCGATTTAAAAATGTTTTTATCAATTGATATAACTTCAGGAATAGTATAGTAAATATAATGATTTTTCTTTTCAAATTAAGTCTTTAATTTAAGCTAATGACACAACAAAAACCAAAGACATCCATTTGAAGACGTCGTAACCATTCCATTACGATTTCATTTTGCCCGCAGGTATGAAAAATACGCTGTATGATATTCGCTTTGAGAATCTTTTAGAATGCTTTTTGGGTAGAATTGTCGTTATTTAGAATAGAAAGTAGTTATTTAGAGTAATTTATGCAGATCTTTTAAAATGCTGGCCTCTTTTTGATCCTTTATAATTATGTTTTAAGGATTCTTATCATATTAAGACTATACAATATCAAAAGGTATGACCTAAGAGCGACCAGGAGAGAAAGAGTCTGTTATTTTGGTTACACCCACATTCGTTTAACCCGTGCGTAACCAGGAATGAATGAATGAAGCCATCTTCTTTCGAATCGAGTGGAATCGAATCGAGTCACAAGTCATTAAATGACGATTTACATGTCATTGCATTTCGTTGAACTTTACTAATGTTAGTTATTTTCCGTTGTTGCTATTCTTTGTGCTCGTTGTTGCTGTAATTATTTTGCCTTTTAATGCTACAGTCTACTGACTTTTCAGCACGGCTCAATTAATTTGGATACCGAAGGAGTAGCGACGAGGAGGAGGAAGAAAGGGAGGAAGGAATGTGATTAGAAAAGAAGTGAAAGAAACAGAATTGTCGACAACAAGTCTACGAAGAAGAAGTATTAAAAGTTAAACATTTAAAATGCAATCACCTGCGAACCAGCATTTTTCCGGTTCTTCCTTGTTGTTGGTTTGCATTTTTTCCGCTTTGAATATGTTTTAAAAAAACTAAAAGAGTTGGAGAGAAAGAAAAAAAAAACAAGCAATTAACCTTTGTCTGTCTTTGCTTTTGCCTTTAACCATACTCTGGTGGCTTTTTCAAAGGCCCTTCAGGCGGCAGCACTGCAGCAACACTGAAGAGTACTGAAGGTACTCCTTGTGGTACGAGTTTGTATGAGAAAACAATGGGTCTGGCAAAAGTCATAAAAGCTTTGCCGTCAACACAACAAAGATGATGAAGATCTAAAGCAAGCGGGAATTGCTACAACAGCAGCAACAACATTGACAGCGGTAACTTCTACAGGCAATGTAATAATTACAATAGTAGCAACAAAGACAATTACCATGGTATCATCAACACCAGCAGGCCACAGTAACAGCAACAACCGTCGGGGCGATAGCAAGAGCAACAAAGGGTTCAACCACTACAACAACAACAACAGAAAACCACTGCAACAACACTACAACAAGAAAGCCGGAAAAAACGTAGGCAATAACAAACTAAAGCAGCAGCAGCAGCAGCAGCAGAAGAAGGAGAACAGCAACAACGGAAACAGCAACGACAATAACAACTACAACTACAACAACAACAACGCTTAAAAGTCACAATTTTAAACGGGATTTTACCTTCAGCTTCACTGCAGTTTATGTCTTTTAAATGAATCATGCACGACAATTCCGCAACTTGCATGAATCGTGTTGACATTAATCAACGACACAAATCGTCAATGACCGCCGATTTCAAACTATTGGCCAAATTGTCTTCGATGAGACAAACACAGACGAACGATGAAGGAATTGTCGTCAATGCCTCAAACGCTGACAGAACTTCGACAGTGGTCATTTGTGTCGAATATATTAAATTTTTACGATAAATTAAAATAAATTTATATGAAAATTAGCGTTATTTAACAGCGTTATTAAGAAAAAATAAGGTTTAAAAGCTACCAACTAAGAAGAGAAGGTTAAAAAAAAAAACAAAGTAAGATCATGGTCTTTCGCAAGCTGCATGCAAGAGTTTTCGTCACTGATTCATGAACGACCTGTCCTGCCTAAATTTTGGAACTATTGTGGGCGAGTCGCAAGATGCTGCTTTGAATTGTTTCTACTTTTTTTGTTAGTTTTCATTGTTGTTTTTGTACTTGCAGAAGTTTTAATAAAATGCTTTTAAATATTCTTTGCTTGGAATATTGTTACTATATTGCTTTTCTTGTTGCTTTTCTTCTTCTTTTCAAGTATCAAGGATTTTGGTGCTTTTTTCATGAACGCTACTTTTTTGTTCATTCTCATTTTACGTTCTTTTGCGATAATGACTTTTCAGGGAATTCTTTTAATGAATTTATAGAAAAAAGAGTTCCTTGCAAAAAAAAAATTTCTGTACGGTTAACCTTCTTCGAGACTGCATTATTTTTGATGTGGTTTGACATTAGCCAGATGACGTTCATTCCTGCATGTACCCGGCAAACACTTAATTTCTCTTAATGACGCCATGACGACGACGACGACGACGACGACGACTGCAGCCTCTAATGACCTTTATGGTGTTGCTCCAAAAAAGAAATAAATAGAAACAAATGTAAATACGGACCTTAAGGTACCTACTTCGTGATGCTTGGTTTCGTAACTATCTGGCAACAGGCCCACCGGGTTATTCGGTCGTCTATTGGCTTTGGCAAGCTCGTTGCTGCCGCGCTGCCGCTACGAAGGTTCGTCCTTTGCATGATAATTGTTGCAAATTGCCCCTGCCAACGCTGTTGTCGGTGTTCTTGTCGGTGCTTTTTGGCTGCTGCTTGTAATCAAGTTGTTGTTGTTGTTAATTGTTAACATTTTCATCTTGTGGCACCGACGTGTTTCACATTTTTATTGAGCTTGTTAGGAATAACAAGAAAAAGATAAAAAAGGTATACATACCCACCGAATCTCGATTTAAGAGGCCTCACCGTTCAAGCAAAATCAAAAAACACGCTTAATTGGCGTAACCGATTGGACTGGAAAATCATACCGTCTGTCTTTAGAGAACGTCACCAAAATAATTGCAAAGAGAGAAACAATTAAGAGAAAAAACTCAAAAATAAGCCTTACGAGAAACAAAGAGTTAAAAGAAACGAGATTCAAGGAAGAAAAGAAAGAGAGGTAGAGTTTAAAAAAGGCTAGAGGGGCTTGGGTTCCCTTCCCCCCACGCCCCTCTAGCCTTTTTTAGCCTTGTTTTTTTTAGCCACGCCCCTCTAGCCTTGTTGGCGTTTGTCGCATGGGATAAAACCTAACATACTTAATTTCTTCCAAATTCGAAGACCATTTCATGTTATCCATTGTTTCATATTATCAAGCAACAGCAACAACAACAACAACACCAACAACAATATGATTATATTTGATATCCTTTCATGCCTAATTGTTAAGTTTTCTGTTCTCTTTGTCACAATCGTAGTTTCAAGAATGCCAGAAGCGTTTTCTGTTACAGAAATCGTTTCAACTCTTGCCTTCACCGCATTTTATTCTTCACCAACAACCAGAATTCTGTTACATGCAAGCAGAAACCTCAGCCCACCAACACCATAACCTCTGTCGCCTCAACTACTTCGGTGCACGTCACTTGTTTTAAAAAGGACCGGAAGCTGCAATAGACTGTTTGCAATCTTCAACCTCTTTACCGATTTGTCTCTTCTTAACTTATTCTTATGTACATTCTTCTTCCTCCCCTTTTTTCGATTTTTTCTTTTTTCTTCGCTCTTCCTTTTTACTATCCAACCATCTCTTTTCTTGTCTATACTTTTATTTCTGTCACAACCGATTTCCTTTTATTGTAGCCATCTCTTAGTAGTTGTGTAGTATACCTTGAGGCGTTTCTGTTCGGTAATTGTACGCCTGTTTGTTAAGTTCAAAGTGTTGCAAATTTTAATTAATTCACTTGTATTTTCTTTTCCTGATTTTGTTTTACATTTTTCTTTTTTGTGTGTTCAAGGAATGGCCTTTGATATTTCTCTGCAGCTTTGGCTTTTAAATAAAATCGAGGTGATGTTTGAATAAAAACAATGTTATAAATTAATTAAAGCCAGACGAAATCGATGAAGGTTTTTCGTTATAAGTTTATATCATGCATGAGACAAGTTACTAAAATTTATCGAAATCGTTAGGAAAAAATGAAATTTTTTAAATTAAAGAAATGGGCGATTTTGCGCCCTCAAACCACCGAACTTGTAATTTCCTTCTCCAAACATCGTATGAGGGTTAATCAATTCAATTTAAACGCACACAAATAATATGAAATTGTTTCGAAATTTTATTAGAACAAAAACACTTCATGTGTCTTTACGGACAATAAAATATTGTGGCACAGAAATATAATGTTATATTTGAAGTATTGTGTACCTACGTGTATAGTTAAATGTTTATGGCATGAGTATTTCGTGTTTCTACAGCACGAAAGAGTAAAACAATATTCGTATAAATTCGTAATTGAATATGAAATAGATTTTCAATTAATAGACCACAAAATAATATTTTGCCATAAATAATATCATATATTTTTGATATATTATAAGTACGTACTACGTATATATGTATGCACATATGTATATACGGTCTGTAACCATTAAAGTTTAGTAGTTATAGTCGTTTGTATGGTGCGCTGTAGTGTAATCTGACGTGTTTTTGTATAACGACAGGCAATAATAAAGCCGCAAGGAAATAATATTTCATGTGAATAGAAAATTATACTTGAAACACTTGTTGTTTGTTACTGCGTATTTAATTATACGAGTCGTCTCTTGGATGATATTTTATTAGTTGTCGTTTTTGTGTTTGTATTTGCGTGCGCTTCTGTATAAAATGATTATATGTATTTTCAATTATTATTGCAATAATAATAACAATTTTCGAGCAATTGCTAACTCAGACAGCATATACAGGGTGTATGTGTGCAAATATATTGGACCGAAAACATTTTGATTGGCAGTGATAAGAAAAGTCCACATGGAAGGGGATATATTTCCCCCGAATTTTCGATAAAATTCTGAAAAGCGCAAAATTTCTCTTTGTAGATTTTTGAGAATAGTAGAAATTACGAATTCTACTTTCAGCCTGGTAGACTTTTTTGGGTATAAATACATAACATCAGTTTCGTAAATTTCAGTTTTCTTGAAAATCATTCCGTTTTGCATAACTTTCAACAGACAAAACCATTTTGTGGTGAGAAAATAGCAGTCAATTATTAAAATTGATTTTTTATTGTTTTAATTTGTTCGCATCTTACGCGAACACCCTGTAGAAACTTACACACACACCCACGAACCATCGTACAGTCCTCGTAATGCGTTTAATACATCAATAGACATGATTTTAAATAAATACTAATGGTTATATGAGCTTCTCAAAGGAATTTAAACCTACAATACACGCTTACTCAGACATACACGCTCTTATAGAGTTAACTACTCATACATACATACCCTGTATTGCCGTTTTCATACCGTTTCTTCATACCAAAAGCTGGCTATAGTTATTCAAGATTGTCATAGAATTTAAGAATTTTCAATAAAATTAAAACATTTGATTAAAAACTATTGGGTCAAAAAATCAGACTACATTTTTCCCAAGATCTATTGATAAATCCGAATCCTACCTCATAATTTTCCTGCATTTTCAGTTTACGAGATATCCTGATCTCAATATATGTGTTTTTCACGATTTTGTGTACTATTTTTGAGGTTAATTTAATTTATTTTATGCTGAAGTAGTCTTTCTTCATAAAACCTTTTGTGGCATACGAAAGTCTGGTTTCTGGCCTGAAGCAATGTTCTTTTTATTATATTGTACTACCATTAAATTAAAGGGATATTATTATTTTAATGATCCATTTTCATTTCCATTTCTATATTGTTTCTGTATTTAATTATATTTGTATTTAAATATATTGTTTCTGGATTTAATTATGACGATGTAATTAACGTTAGAGTTTCTTTTTTGTAAGTGTCAATTTAAAATATCTCCATGATAGTACAAATGAACTTTTAGCTCTTGGCAATATTGTGAGGCTTCGCCATCCCTACCTTTTTCTTTGCTAATTGTTAATTAAGAGTAAGCGTAAGAATTTGTGGTTTCTCATGGAATTTCATAAAACTTCATAACTTTTTGACTTCTCACCAAAAATCAAAGAATGTCAAAAGTGGTTATCTGTCTGTCTTGTCTTCTTCTCTTTTTTGCACACTGAGACCTGATGACTGAAAGTTTTACTTTCAACACGGTTTCCAGGTTACAGATTTTCGCGGTTTGTCGTCTAGAAAGTCTTTGTCAAAGAGTTAATTAATATAGAGAAAGAAGTGTAAGCGACTGTACACTCTTCTTCATTTTTTTCACGCAGGAAATCATTAAGTGAGTAGTACTATGTATTTTATTATAATTTTAGGAAATTATTAATCGCAGAGTTTTTACGATTAATTATAGAAAAATATTAAAATTGTTTTTAAGAATATTGTAGATTTTTTTGTTAAAAAAAAGGAAGACATAAAAAAGTTTTCTTTAGAATTTCTTTTTCTTCTTCTTCTTCTTGTTCTCCTTCGTATGTGTCTGTACCCACTAAATACGTTGCCGCGAAGGTATAATGCCTTTGTTACCATCATGACCTTTTTGATATTGCGACTTTTTCTTTTCTAAATTTCACTTCAATGTTGAAAAAAATGGTCAGTAATCGTTTTCTTCTTCGTCTTCTTTTTCTTCTACTTTTGTTTTTCTGGATACCGCCATCATTAAGCTCTTACTTTGTTGTAATGAGGATTAACGTTTATGGTTGCAGACATTTTGGATGAAATCGTCGTTAACGCAGTAATTTTTTTCTTCAGTAGAATCAATAAAAAAATTTATATGGTCTTAAAAAAAAGTATAGTAATATATTTGCGTTATAATTTTTGTCCATAATATTGTTGTTTTTGTTGTGGATGAGATCGCCCTTCGAAAAATGATTGTTAGCAAAATGAGGTGAGGCGTTAAAGATTGTGAAGCGTCGAATGGAAAAGGGACAAATTTTTATATATTATTGAATTTGGGTTGAGCAAGAAGGGAGGGGGTAGAAAATCAGAGGAAAAAAGGAATGTGGCTTTAATTTTATACCATCATCAGCCAACACTTTGATGAACTTTGATATGTTTTGTAAGAAAAATTTTACGAAAAACAGTATTTGACGGCTGAAGAGAGATTTTAAAGAATATGATATTACTATATTCTCGATGCTTTCTTGCCTTTTCAATTTAGGAATAATTTTTTCTCGGCCAAGAAATTTAGCAATTTCTTTAAGTAACATAAAAAAATTTCTTGCAGAAAATGCCTCCTATTTTTCAAAAGAAGTTTCTTTATTTCTCAAATTATATTATTTTCTTACTGTAGAAACGTTATTTGTATATTCATGCGTAAATGAGTTTCTTTGTTTTTGAGAGCATCACAATATCGCAAATTTCAATTACTTTTTGTTCATTACTTTCTTCAAACAAACAACAACATTCATTGCAAAATCTATCTATTACTCGCTCAATGTCAAAGTATTCGCATTGGTAATACATAACAATATTTACACTTTTGTGTGCACAAACGAACGCACACAGACACTTTGACTCTGACAAGCAGTAATTAATTCACGCTTACTTTTACACACACACACACACAGATGCACGAACATGACCCCCACGTCCCACACAACTCCTTACCCCAGAAGGCCTTCTTTTACCATCGACGTTAAGAACGAACTTGGTTGAACGAGCACCTTCAGCGTTTACCGAACTTGATGTGAATTTTAATTTAATTTTTGCGGTTTTTGAGAGTTTGTGTTTGTTGTTTGTGTGCTGCTTTGTTTATAGCTGAGTGCCGGTGTGTGTGTGTGTGTCGGTGTGCTTGTGTGTAAATGCCACACGAAATTAATTGAACTTGCGAAGGAAGAAACGTGAAAAACGAACGTTGGTAACTAACAACAGCAGCCGGAAACCATCAAAGCACAAAAGTATGTACAAGATTTGTTAAGATGTTGTGGTGCTCTGGTGCTCTGGAGCCCGATACAGCCCGGTACGTCTGTGAGAAGAACCAAAAAAAAAAAACAATAGATGCGGATCCAAAAGGAAATGAAAATGTGGAAGAAGAGAAGTGCAAATGAAGAGAGAAACGAGCAAGACAATGACAAATACAAATAGTGAGAGAAAAAGACGCGTGGAAGATTCAAAGAGAAGTGAGAGAGAGAGAGAGACCATCAAGGAGTATGAGGTTTTTCTAAAACCTGAACAACAGAACAACAACTCCATTTGATGCCAAATGAATTTGTAGCCTTCATCGAAAGTAAAAACCTTCGCGCTATGGCGGTTTCTTGTAAAAGCGTTGCGAAGTTTCTGCAGGTATTAAAAGCGACTTTTTTGCGATGGTGCTTCTTCCCTCAAATTGTTGCAGTTTCTAGGACCTGTTGTTGTTGCTTTTGTTGCTTTTATTGTGGTTGTTGTTATTGTTGCCAGCGTGGAGGTTTTTCGGTTTTGTTTTTCAAAGTAAATATTGTTGTTACACAATTTCTACGGTGGCCATCAATGTTGCCACACGTTGCTGTTGTTGTTGTTGTTGTTGTTTTTGTTACTTCTAGTGGTTGAGTTTGCTTCGATCATTTTGTGGTTTAGTGCTGTTAGTTTTTGTTTTACTATTATTGACTCTTTTTTATTAGAAACGAAAACTTAGATAGATTGCATTCGTTTACGGCAGCAACAACAACAGCAATCAACAACAACAATATATTTCAATTTCATTTGCAGCTGCCATCGATTTTTAACCGAAACAGCAGCAGCAGCAGCAACAACAACATCAACACTTAAAACAAATGCGAAACAAAAAGTGTTCACTCTTCGTTAATAAACAACTTCAGCAATAATAGAAGCAACAACAACAGCACCGTAGTAGAGCAATTAACAAAAATGTCAAGAACAGCAATTTAATTACGTGGTAATGAAATTTGTAATGACTTCCTTCAGTTCGTTTCTTTAAAATCCTTTCAAGTTTTTGTTGTTAATTGCTTTAGAACAAAAGGAAAGAAAATAAGAGAGAGGAAGAAGAAGGAGAAAATAAGAAAATAAAATAATAAAAATAAGAACGAAAGTGAGGAAAGAAGGAAAAGAAGAAAAAGAAGAAAAAGGAAGTAGCAGAAAATTGAAACTACATATTTTGAATTTATTTTATAATAAACAAGAACAGAAAATCTTATTGAAATGAAATGAAAATGAAATAGAAACGAAATGGAAATGGAACTGTAATTAAATGAAATAGAAATAAATATTGTTATTTTGAATATTGTTTAAAATGGAAACGAAATTAAATAAAATTCAATAAAATTAAACGAAAAAAAATTAATTAAAATAAAATAAAATTAAACAAAATCAAATGAAATCAAATGAAATGAAATAACACGAAATAATATTCAATAAAATTAAATAAAATAAAACAAATAAAATAAAATAAAACGAAATAAAATCAAATAAAAAAAAAATTATTAAAAATTAAATGAAGCGAAAAAAAAAATAAAATGAAATGAAATAAAGTAAAATAAAACGAAGTAAAATTAAACAAAATTAAATAAAAAGAAATAAAATGAAATATAATTAAATAAAACGAAAAAAATTAAAATGAAATAAAATTAACTAAAATCAAATGAAATTAAATAAAACAAAGCAAAATTAAATAAAATTAAATGAAATTAAATAAATTAAAACGTAATAAAATACAAATTGATTAAACACAATTTTAAAAAATCAATAAAATTAAATAAAATGAAATAAAATCAAATAAAATTAAATAAAATTAAATAAAATTAATAAAAACGAAATAAAATCAAATAAAATTATATAAAACAAAATAAAATGTAATAAAATCAGTTGATAAAAAAGGTTTTTTTTACGTTTCGAAAATTTATTTGTTGCTTTGAGAAATCCTTAAAGAATTTTAAGAGATTTATGAAAACTTCAATAACCCCCAAACAACAACAACAATTGCTCCATGGCGGTCTTTTCGGTTTCGGCGAAGAGGACGAAAAATAAGTAATAAATAAAGAACTGAATCCTCTGAGTACCGTCGTCTGTACCGATACTGAGTACCATCGTGGCCGCACCACAAGCTCGTACAGAGTTATGTATAACAACAACAGCAACAACAACAATAACAACAAGCAAAATGGCAACTTTAACTACAGTCACGTGTAAAAGTCACGTTTTAATGTGAACCGTTACATTATTTCGAATCGCCCTGAAATAAGCTGCTCTTGCTCTTCCTCTGGCTGCGATTGAATCGTGAATCGTAAATCGTGTGCAGAGAGAATTAAAGGGAACAACTCCGCACAACAGAGGTATCCACCGCCCCCGCTCCCAACCGCCTCTTCACACCTTCTACCCGGGCCCTGGATCTTTTCATACTGTGTGAGAGATTGCGGATAGCTCGCGCCATCAAAATCTACCTTGAACACGTTCATCAGTTCACATTCTTCACAGCGTAATGAATTGCAATGCAACGTGTTCGAAGCCAATGCTGACAACAGCAACAACAACAACAACAACAACAACCTCAAAGACTGCTAACAATAGCAAGAATGACTGCTGCTGCTGCTGCTGCTTTTTATAACAGTCTCACGCACGCTCGCTGTTAACGCGCTTTTATGGCGCACTGAGTTGGCAGCACTAAATGGAAAATGGCGAAGGAGGGGAACAGCCACGCCCGGGCGTTTTTGTTACCGGACAGTCGTAGCAGACACCGAAAGCCATACTGCCCGTCGCAGCTATCGCGAAACTACGAACTTCCAACACTCTACCGCCGCATCCATCAACCACAACAACAACAACAACAACAACAACAACAACAACAACAACAGCACTCAAATTAATACTCTTTGAACCAAAGCAATGTTTATGAAGCCTACTTCGTAAATGAGTAGCTGTTGTTGTTGTTGTTGTTGTTGTTGCTTGGAGCTATTTTTTGATTGGTTCGGTTTCGGAATTGACGAAAGTTTGAGTTGCATTGAGTTGATCTGCAATGAATTGATTTGATGTCTGATGAGGCCTGATGATAGTGTGCGTTCGTTATCGTCTGGTTTCATCGTTCTTAGAGTAAACTTTTTTTTTTTTTTTTTACTACGATAAATTTTTTTGGTATTGTTCTAATGATTCGCGTTTCATTGCAATCATCGGTTTGTAAAAATTTGGGTTTTTTTTGGTGAAAAGCGTGACGACACGTCGCCACAAATTCGTACTATTGAGAAAATCTTGAACTGCTGAAGCGTAAAATATTCGCATTGTAAATTTTTCCAAAAAAATAAAATATTATTTTTTTTTATTTTCAGAAAGGTGTTGAATGGTGTTGTTATTATTTGGAATCAAGCTACCATAAAATGGTTTTCGACAAAGACCGTCCGTCTAAATATTTCTAAAGCAGAAGTTAAGCTATATCCTTTTGCTTCAAGTTCTTAGCTTCATCCTCACTGAGGAGTTTTCTTAAGAGTATTTAAGAAGCTATCCTTTCATTATCTTGGCCACATTCTTGATTATTGACCTTTTCTCTTGTTGCTTTCTTGAAATTATCTTGAATTTACCGTTTCTTCTTTGGCTTTAATTTTTCAATTAATTCTTAATTTCTTTCATTACTTTGTAGAGGCATCAATCTTAAATTACTTTCTCCTTCCTCTTTATCTTTCTTAGCCCTTTGGAAACCCTTTTTTTTTCTTCTTTGCAATCATCAGTCAGACGTTTTCTTTTCTGCTTCACATTTTCTTGGTCTTCTCGTTTTTTGGTTCTTCTTCTTCTTCCTATCACCTTTTTCATTGCAATTTTCGTTTAGTCTTAATCTGTTGCTTTCTGCTCTTCTTGTCATTAACTCTTCGCTCCATTTCAGTCCAGTTGAACTGATTGACTGACTGCAGGATTGACTATGGGACCCTATTGATTGACTGACTGACGGTGTGACCCCTTTCTCTGCTCATTTTCTTAATGAATTCAATTATTTATTTACCTGCTTTTATTTTCTTTCTTTCTTTCTTTCTTTCGTTTACTAGTTTCTGTTTCCGTTTGGTTTTCATGCCTTTCTTTTCATTTCATTTAGTTTAATTAATTTCCTGCAATTTATTTTGACTCAACACAACAGCGAACTTCTTCTTCTTCTTCTTCATGATGCTGCTCTTTCATTGAGTCTGCGTTTGAGTCCTTAACCTTTAACTGTCGAGTGTCGAGAGTGGCTTTGTTTGTTTGCGAAGAGGTCCAGGTAAGAAAAACGGGCATCTCGGAGACGTTTTTATTATAGAAAAAGCTAAAAAGTCATTGGCAGTAAATTAATTGTTGGTTACTTCGAATTCTTTTTAGTATTTCCTGCATCCTTTTTTCACCAACGTGTGTCCACATTCAATCTCAACCATTACTCCTCCTTTCAGTCATTGACTGACACTTGCGCTGCCGTCCTCTCTCTGCCCTCCGACTGTCTGTTTGTCTATCTGTCAGTTTTTGCCTTTTCCCGAGCGTCCGTCCATTCGTCCATGCTTTTAACAGACGTGCTTTAAATTTAATTAAAATGCATTGAGTAGGAAAATATTTGCAACAAAAATAATCATAATCAGTAACTGTCGGTTCGGTTCGGTTTTTGTTGGTGGCGGCGGCGGCGAGTATTACAAAAGATCTTGCTGGAGAGACGACGAAAGTATAAACAGAGACTGTGGTGAAGAAGGGGATGCTGACTGCTGCAGGGGCTCCGAGACGGTCTTTGGATAAAGTAAACAACAATCTGGAGTAAAGTAAGAAATTAAATAAATTAAAAATGGCCAGAAAGAAAATCTATTTTTCGTTTTTAAAAACAAATAAACAACAACCAAAATGCATAACGACAACAACAACAACAATAATCAATAGCAACTACAACAACAGTAACAACAACAAATAACTCGATGAAATTTTCGAATTTTCGCCTGTTGTTTTGCATGCAAATCGAAAATTTTCGCAATTTTAATTGGATTTTTGATTGGTTTATTGCGTTTGTGTTGTTGTTGTTGTTGTTGTTGTTGTTGCTGTTGCTGTTGCTGTTGCTGTTGTTGCTTTTATTGTTTCTTGCTGTTGATTATTTTTGATGTTTGCATCACAACAAGCATCGTATTCGTTACTCGTAAGTCGGCCGATTTTGTTACTTCATTCGGTAACTGAATATAGATGAAACGGTTATTGTAGTGGTTGTTGTTGTTGTTGTTGTGGGTTGTTGTTACTGCGTTGTTTGGTTGATACAATATTTGCTCTTGTTATTGCTGTTATTCGTTGTTATATGAACCTGTTAACTACAAGACGCAAGTTGTTGACTAACAAGTTGTTGGACTCAAAAATTGTAACAACTTGAAAATAATAATAATATTTCTTTTTCTGCTTGTGGTTGCTATTGTTGTTGTTTTCTTTCAATTTCAATACACAACAATTTAATTGTTCATTATTCCTTGCATAAACAATAAAAACCATTGCATACCGATGGGCGCCTTGAAAAATTTAACTTGATATTCTTTAAAAAAAAAACTTTTACAAGAATTAAATTCTTGTAATAACGATTAAATTAACATTAAAAGTAGTAAACATTTTAAAATTTATTAATAAAAAAAGGAAAATAAATTCGAATAACTCTGAGCTGGCAACGTTCTTGTTTCGAAACCATGTTTAGTTAATTACCTCGACCACCAAATCGTAGAGCTTAAAAGCATCGGTCGGTAACACTCGTGGTTGTAGTCGTAGTCGTAATCGTTGCCGTGTCGTTGTCGTGTCGTTGTCGTGGTTGTGGTCGCATACAAAATCTCCTTTAATAAGTCGCAGAGCTTCAATAAAATAAATACGAAAACAATACAACAGCATCGTACTCTTATTCCGGGCAGGATCTAATAATACTTAATGCAAATTAGTTTAATTATGTCGAAGTAGCATAGCAACAACAACAAAACTGACAAAACTGGGAGCAACTTGAAGTGATATAAACCACAAATCCCGATGCACATCGGCAACAACAACAACAACAACAACAACAACTATAACTTGCCATCAGTGAAAAAGTGCAAACTGAATGAAGCTAACAAGAACCAGAACAAGAACAAGCAAACAGCAAACCATACATATGCTAAAATTAAGCTCAAACTTTGGCATTCAATAAAATTAACCAACATTTACTCGGAGATAATAAGCGTTGCCATATTATTCGAATAAGTCTCCTACGAATAATTATATTTTATAGTACGTGAAATGAACAGAACAGAACAGAACGTACACTTAACACTCACATCCATAAACGTTACCCGCATATACTCATACACACACACCCCCACACACATGCCCCTCCCTCACCCTTATTCTCTCTGCTCTCTGCTGAATGAAGTGTATTCAGAGTTGTATAATCCTCAACTGAGTTATTAACACTTCAGCCGCTGCCGCTTTCTGGCGATTCTGTGAAGCAGAAGCAAGCAAGCATACGACATCATACAACGGTCCTTAGCCGGTCCTCTACACTACACGTAGCAGACGGCAGCTCATACGGAACACACCATACGTTGTCGTTCAGCAGGTATCATTGCTGTTGCCATAGCGTTCTTTAGATGTTACACGGCAAGAAGAATTTAAAGGCCTATTAAATTAAATTTTAATAAATATTCGTTGTAAAGACTCATT
Organism: Conops quadrifasciatus; assembly: GCA_949752815.1. Taxonomy (NCBI): domain Eukaryota; kingdom Metazoa; phylum Arthropoda; class Insecta; order Diptera; family Conopidae; genus Conops; species Conops quadrifasciatus. The sequence continues at coordinate 3,457,012 of OX457079.1, forward strand.
TTATAGAAAAAGTGATACAGTGCTCACTCATTAGTTATCATTTAAGTCACACATTAACTATCATTTAAGCCACTCATTGAATGCCATTCAAGCCACTTAGTGAGTTTGTTCAATGCACTTCATGAATTGATCAACTATGCTGTGATTATCCTTCAAGCCACTTAGTGAGTGTCATTCAAATATTTCTCTGTTCGTACATGCTTAATTCGTACACCATTCAAGCCACTCATTAAGTATCATTTAAGCCACTCATTGAGTGCCATTCAAGTCACTCATTAAGTATCATTCAAGCCACTCATTGAGTGCCAATCAAGCCACTCATTAACTATCATTCAAGTCACTCATTGAATGACATTCAAGCCACTTATTGAGTTCGTTCAATTCACTTCATGAATTCATAAACCATTCTGTGAATATCGTTTAAGCCACTCAGTGATAAGGTCAGTCATTATGAGTCACTACGATTATGTACGAGTATATTCATTTCGTGTACGACAAATCAAAGAGCTTCAAAACATCATAATATATGGATTATTTGCAAGTACTCTTAAGTAAATAGAAACAATTTCTTCTGATAGTATTTCGTAAACTATCATCAACTATAGCTTGCCGATTAATCCAAGCACACTGAGATTCTCTGAGTGCAGTTGAGTACAGTGGCTTTCGCAGTGTCTTTGCCTTCATAAGCGTATGGCAGCAAGTGCAACAACACCAACAATTGAGGCATGGTCCCGTATATTTTATATTAATTTTTATGTTTCATGCTGCTAAAACATACTCGAAGACCAAACAAACGGTCTTCATCTACGTTCTGCAGAGAACTCCTGTTGCCTTGGCCTGAAGTGTTGGATTTTGGGTTGGTAACGGTCAAATAGTTTTAGAAACTATGAGTTATTTTTCTTTCCCGGGGACTCTTTTTTCTTTTTTTTTGTGATTATATTCTTAATTATTATTACAGCTAAAGGCTCCACAGGAAGCGTATGAGTATTAAAACTGTGTAAAGTTTAAGCTTACAACAACGATAGCAACAACAACAGCAGCCATCAAGCCATAATGACGATGGTGTTGCGAGTATGTTGGTGGGCATGGTTCGATGCTTTACATGAACTGCACTTTCAAGCTTTCGTTCGAGCTACGAGTAGTATTAAGTTTACTTAGCAAAAGGATTTTGTCATTAGAATCGTGGGTCTATCCTGCTGCTTGTGAGATACTCACCAACTATTGGTAAAGGCCGACGGCAAGGGCGAGGGCAGGGACGAGGAGAATGAGGGCAAAAGCAGAGCAGTCCGTGTAAGGCATGATGACAGCCAGCAGCCAGGATAATTAAATGGAGTGCAAAGTTAATGAAATTTACAAAGAATTTTGAATGAGCTTTAGAATTAAGCCAAGCAATGGAGGATTTGAGGAAGAGCCTGAATTTGGTTCAAAAAGTTACCGGGTGTGTTTATGTGTGTGTGTAGATAAGCGTTTTTTAACAACTTAATTTGAAACTATGAACCAAAAACTCTTAAATTATTGAAAACTGCAGGATGGTAGTTTTTCTAAATGTAATTCTTGATTTACACGGTATTGAAGTTGCATGAGGCGTTAAATTTAACGTGGTTGAAAAGTAATAGAGAAAGAACTTCAATTTATGCGCCATAGAGTCATATAAATATCAAATTATTTTGAAACTCAATGAATTGTTGTTGCCCTCTTCAACGATTTTATTTTACACGGTGTCTAAAGAGTACTTGTAATCACAATTTCTTCTTTCTTATCCCAATTTCTTTCGTTTGGCATTATTAGGTTTACTTTGGTTTGTATTCTAAACCATTTTCAACATCATCCTAAACATTATGATGGTGATAAACTTTATATAAAATATATTTGAATATCCTCAGTTTTTTCCCTTCAATTTTTTTTATTATAACCTCACATTTATAATGTTTATATGCGTATATCCCAAAAGCTTTTTGAGAGACTGTTGAATGAGCTCACGTTTTAAAGTACGGAATCGAGTAATCTTTTGGTATCATTTTGGACTTCCTCTTCCCCTTCTTTTACCTTCTTATTAATGCGCTGTTCTGTTGCAGTGAATAATTCTTACTCGTTTTAATTCTCAAGCATATTATTTTCATTATTATCAAAAAGACTAATAATGAGAGGGGCCGGGTGAGGGCGTTGAGGGAAGGCGAGGGTAGGTTAATTGTACGATATACGCTAACTTTTGCACTTACAGTGCAATAAAAGGTCGCATTAAAATTATTTTATATTCAAGAATCGTAGCTCATAAAATGGCTCCACTCCCCTTTCCGGAGTCCATGAAGGAGAATAACGATATGATATGCGGGGTCGGAAGGGAAAGAGGAAAATTAACTACTAGAGAGGAAGTTAGAGAAAATGGATGCAGGAAGTTAGACAAAATAATTGCTGGAAAAGAAATATGTATGTAGTATCATTATCAGCAGCAGTAGCATCAACAACGATATCATGCGACAAATGTTGAAAATCTCTTCCACTCTTTAATAAGTTTTAAAATAATTATTATTTCTCTTTCATTCGCTTTTTTCCCAAAACTCAAACCTTTCAAAATTAATTATGTATTATTTATTACAACCATTATCATTTTAAAGCATACTTTTCGACTATCTTCCTCTCTCTCTCTCTCTCTCTCTTTCCGCTCCCGGCGCTTTTATAATGTTAACGTTTCTAAAATTTTTTTTTAATTATTTATAAATTATTTTACAATAAATTTTATGATTTTATGAAGGGTAAGTCATAAATTAAATTAACGGCAAATAAGTTATTAATAATATTTCTATTGTTCCGCAATGAGGAGGGAGAGGAGGAGGAGGCGGGGGGTAAAATATAATCAATAAAAACAATTTACCGTCGGTGCAATCGATGGAGGCGCGGCGCACCTTCATCCCAGCAGCATGCAACACAATGCAATTACGTTAATTGTTTTTTGCAGCAAATGTTATAAATTAATAAACAATGGTGGTGCCGAGCAACAGACAACAACAATTATAACAATTATAACAGCAGCAACAAAAACAGCAACAACATATCGCTGTTTTATACTCGAAAATGCTATGAATAAAAACGTTCAGTTGCTGTGAGAACAACAACAACAACAACAACAACAACAACAACGACGAAAACATCATGGTGTTAACAACAGAAAAAGGTGCGTTTTGGTTTTTGCCAAAAAGTATGCAACATAAATTAAAATATGCATTTTATAGTGATTTATCATAATTTAAATGGTGCCACAAAAACAAAAGACGACGACAAAAACAACAATAACAATAGCGATAACAATGGCAATGTGAGCGAAAATCGCTTAAAGCGACAACAATAGCGACAACAGCAACAACAACAACAACAACGCCAACACTAACCAGCACTAAGTGTTGCCAACTTCATGACAACAGCAAAAAGTACAGCGATAAGCTAGCAAAAGGAAGGTGAAAAAGGGAACAACAGTATGCACTCGTACAGAATGCTTTTTGCTCAAGCGCCGCCTAAAAGCAGGCAACACTAAATTTTTAATGTTTACCTACGCCGTGCGTGTGCAATAAAAATCAATTAAAAATGCGCAAAATAATTAACATTAAGCGTTTATAACGACGCCATCGGTGTTTATGAGGGTTATTGTTGCTCTTGTTCTTGTTACTCATATGCACGCACACACACGCACAAACGCACACACGCATATCAGCAGCCATATTGTTGCATTTAATGTAGCACAAAAACCGTAAATCTTTGGCGTCTTTTTTCCATGATTTATGCGCACAAAATTTGGCCGCTGGGAACGTTTTAAATTTTATGCTCATGCCAGTGAAGCCCGCTCCATGAGCGCAGCTACTCACAGCAAAAAAAAAAACTGTAAAGAGGATGGGAGAATGGGTGGGAAGGAAGGAAGGAAGGAAGGAAGGAAGGTTTGCTGGTAGAGAAAAAGAGTGATGAGATAAAACTGAAAGAATGTGTAGTGAAGCGCCCGGAAATATTCAATTTTATACATACTTGGCAAACATCCGTGTAATCGAGTTGTTGTTGTTGTTGTTATCGTCGTCGTCGTTGTTGTTGTTGTTGTTATTGTCGTCATCGTTGCTATTGCTGAGTGATGCGTAGGTGCAACTTTGATGGATTGCTTTACAGAAAACTTTACCAATTCATTCAACAGTATTTACATACGAATACACAAGGTTACGTGTATGTGTGTGTGGCTGTATGTGTGTGTGTGTGTGCATGCGTGTTTGTGTGTCATAGAAAATGCATTTGCTAATGAGGCGTGCATGGACGTAAGTTTCTGAAACGGTGTTGGCTTGAGATCATGTGAAATTTGAACTCCATTCAAGTAGCATTTATATGCACACACACACGCGCACACACACAGACGCACACGCACTTATGCTCACATTTCATACCTACATACACAAAACTTTTAATTTGTTTAGTTGTTCAAAACTTTTACTACATAAAGTTTGGCAGAAAAGTTCTGCATGATTAATGCTTGTTTTTCTACTCAGAAGCTGTTCGTGGAAAAAAATAAAGAAATTTAGAAAAAAAAAATGAAATTTCAAAATTAAGAAGACAAAAAAAAAAACAAAAACGAATTCTGGAAGACAAATTCAGTTTAGTGTAATAAAATTTTCCAAGTTTTTGTCATGAAAATATTAAATTTGCCTCAGTATAAATAGTTCGAAAGTCTCCCGTGAAATTTTATAACACAAATTATCGTTCCATTCATTCGGTTTTAAACTGCTTTGGTATAAAAGCGAAACGCTAATTCCTCGAAACTTTTCAGTTTAAACTGAAAATCCATAAAGATTTTCGATTGAAAAAGCACCAAACAATACGGTCTTACAATAGCTAACAAACGGCGGAAACATTATTTGTTGGGATCTATTTTAGGATGCGTTTGATATTTTCACAGCTTGAATTATTCCAGCGCTCATAACTTTGCTTCTTCTAAACATATTACTATTATCTTTTTTGTGCGCTAAGCCTTGATTTGTCAGTCAATTGTTTTATGAAAATAATGAAAATCTATAAATAAATTAATGAGTTATGAGCTATATCAGCATTTACTAATTACAGAGAATATGCCTCATTATATCAATTTCTGATTATAGCAATTTCTGATTATATCAATTTCGGATTAAATCAATTTCTTTTTAAAAAAATTCTTAAAAAAATGAGAAAATTTTACTTCAAAATAACATCAATTCAGGAAGCCATTGTTTCCTAAAGAACTTTTATACATACTATACACGAACTATACAAGAGCACTCTTTTAAAGAAAACCTGTTAAATGTCACGATGATTTTTTTAATGAAAGAATAAATAAATTTCTTAAACTTCTTAAAATTTAAAATCGAGATCACTTGACCCATAATAATACATATGTATATACTATGTTAAGACTACATCCATCATTGGCGAGAGCACACAATTACAAGATAGCTCTAAAATATTACTGGTACACTGAAAATTCAGTAAATATACAATAAGATAAAATAAAGAGTAAGTTATGTCACTTTAATGAATGAGATCCACTCCACGAAATTACTCTGAACTGACCAGCTTAACCATCAGAATAGGAGTAACCTGCCGGCCGGCCCACATGAGGCACCGTGCAGCTCGTAAATTAACTTCAAAGCACTAAAAGCTTTTGGTCATATTTTGTCCACCATCGACACAATGACTTTGGCCTACGCCAAAGAACATTGACACCATGCAAATACTCTGGACGAGTTGTACACTCGTATTTGTCATGTGTTTATCATTTTCCTCATAGCTCTTGCTGCCGAACACCAACCTCTCCATGCGGTATACAACCGGTATACAACCGCCCATTTCGTTTAGATGAATTGCTTTGCCTTTAGAACCATGCAATAACCGCCGCACCTGTGGCTCGAAGCCAGCGAGAAGAAGACTCTGTCACGGTGTCCGCCACAAATTTGCCAAAGTAAAAGCTTGACTGGTACAAAGCTAAGATCTGTATACATACTATATTCTAACTAAAATTGGCTAGTAAGAGAGACGGGAGGGTGAGTGTGATACCATACACTCGTACTTTGTTGCCAACGAGTTGGCGGTTTCAACTAAATTAGCCATAAATATACATAAACTGGCCAACCCACTTGTCTTGTCACTTTGGTTTCTTTGGTCTATATGGAAGTGTGCTCGTGTGTATGTGTGTGTGTTGGTGAAAGATGGTTTATGTTTGTAGCTGTCATTGTAGTGGTTGTTGTAGCATTTATGTAAAATTATGGCTAACGTTTATTGTCAAGAAGGCGCCAAACGAACGTGAACTCTCCAGCGATAGTTAAGGGCAGGAAGGAAGGAAGGAAGGAAGGCTGGAAGAAGGGAAGGAAGGAAGGAAGGAAGGAAGGAAGGCAAGGACACCAAGAAGTCATGAGAGAAAACTAAATATGTATGACCAGGTCACGCAATTCTGGACAACTAACAAAATTTACGATCGTTTTTTTTTTAAAGATAGGGTTAGTCATATCATCAGTGACCACGCCGCTTATCCTTGTCGTTTCTATACAGTCTAACTCTTAAATTACTCACTTCTTACACTAAAAAACTTTAATTTTATACTAAGCCTTTTATTAGTGGCTTGAATTTATACGCATTTTATTATCGATGTTATTACGAGTATCGAACATAATTCATGAATTTCTTGAAGGATTTTTATAGCCCTGGAAAGTTTAAATGAACTTAAAGTTTAATAAAAATCGTAAACAAATTTAGAATTTTTTTTTACGCGCTAAATAATTCAAAGCGTTTTAAAAATGGTTTCTGTTTCATCGGTTTAAACTTTTTTTTTTTTTTCCAAAAAAGTCAGTTCTTTTTTTTGATAGTTTTTTCATGCTTTTTATAATTTTTTACTTTTTTAAGACTATTTTAAAAAAGGCTACTCCCCCTACGCCTCTCTGTCTCTAACTTTATCCAGCATCGTGTCTGTTTTTGTGTCTGTTTTTCCCTTCCTTGTTTTTGTGAGTGCGTGTGTGTGCGTTTGTCTCTATGTCCTTAAATCTCTTGAGATGTAATCAATTACTTAGTGACAGCTATTGTTGGTGTTGTTGTTGTTGTTGTTGTTGTTGTTGTTATTATCGTTTTGGTAACAATGTCATGAATTATTATTGTTGTTGTTGTTGTTGTTGTTGTTATTGTTAGTGCAAATGAAAAGAAGGGTGCACATTTTTTGCAAAACAATCAACGAACTGATGAAAGATTGGCTTAGTTTAGTTACCCATCCCTTCCCTTCCCTTCCTCCCTCCATCTCTCTTTCTTCGGTTGTAATTAACGCTCTTGATTAATGGGCGTGACGAAAAAAGCTTTCAAACCAATCTAGAGATCTTGCTTTGCTGCTAGTTATGGATTATTTTGCTATCCACAAAGTATTTGCAAAGACCTTCATCAAAGTGCAAACGTTCAGAATTATTGCGATAGCGTTACGCTAGTTTAAGAGTGAGTTAAGAGTTAGTGTGTCAAAGAGTGTGTGAGAGTGCGTGATAAGCGTAGGGATGACATAACCATAAAGCGATAAAGCGAAAAAAAGCGCAGTTAATCATTGGAAAAATCCTTTCCAATCATTAAACCCTTTGCTGGTATAGAAACCATTCTTTCTGAAATTTATGACACATAATAATAAAAAAAAGCAATAGAAAAACCAAAAAAACAACCATAAAATAAACACCAACAACACACAAAAAATAACAATAAATAGTTAGATAGTGTTTTACTGAGCTTTAAGGACAAAATTTACTACCTCTTTCGATTCGAAATTGGGTCAATGGAGCTATAAAAAATAAAGGCCATATTGCTGGAGGCGATAGAAATCGAGATAGAGAGAGAGAAAATGAAGGAAACTGAGGGTAAATGTTGTATGATCTAAAGCTGAGAGCGATTGAGAGCAGGAAAAGCGCGCGAGGAAGCTGTAAAAATGTTTGACAAATACTATATGTCTTCTCAATGCTTCTAAATGCCATAGTATCGCATTAAATTTTAGATATTTAAGTAATTATGATATTTAAAGCAATTTGGGGGACAAGAAAATTATAAAAAAGACGAGAAAAATGTAAGAGCTTTCGTAAAAAAGGCTCTTAATATTAAGGTTTCAGAAAGCTGAAGCCTCTTCAACAAAAAAAAAAAACTCTTTAAAGGATATGAAAAAAAGGGTATTAAAAACTAATTAAATTGTCTGTCTCACCACCAGCGCCCTCGGTATTCCCTCTACCCTTCGCAACCTACACGCGCCATCCAATAAAAATCAGAAGGCAAAAACATTTTCTTTAAAAAAACAATTAAATTTTTCTTTTGGTCTCTAACACGAGACCGTTCACAGCCTTTGATACTTCGGTACGAGTATATTCAGTGCATAATTAACACTTTAGAGAAAAAATTTCCATTTTTTTTCTCCCAGTTTTTCATAAGATTAAGAGAGAAAAAAGGGGGAAAATTAGGAGCGCACACAAAGGATGACAAGAAAAAACAAGCGGAAATGTATAAAATAATTAGAATGTCTGTATGTATGTGTGTGTGTGTGTGTGTGTATGTGTGTGTGTACAACAGAGTGATAGAGAACAGAGAATCCTGTTCGCCATTGAGAAAAAAAAGCCATTGAGAGAAAAGGATTTTAGCATTTTTATTTTAATTTTTTGTGGACAATGTTAACATTTGCTTAAGCAAACATGTGCAAGCATTTAAGTGGTAGCGGTTAGGGGAAGGGGGTGGTGGTCAACACAGAAACTCACTCATTCATACACAAACTTTGGTCATTTTTTTGTTACCGCACAGTGTGTGTTGTGCGACCACCCGTCTGGTGGTTTCTTTTTTTCCCCTATTTTTTTTGTTTAAATGCCTTCACATCAGCTGACACACATACACACACACACCCACACTTTCCCCCAAACACCGCCCCGACTGAGGCGTCTCAAACGTTTCAAAACTTTGCCGAATGTAATCCGCTCACGTACCAAACACGCTTTGAGAGCCAGAGCAACAAACAACTATGAACACTTATGCCCACAAACACGAGTCTTCTCTCTCTCACACACACACACACGTACTTTTCCACACGCTTTCATTCCTCTACTTTCAAACGTACACGAATACAAAATGCTTTGCTTTGACTTTATGGCTTTTCCGTTTGGTTGGCTTCATTCTACCCCCTCCCTCTCTCTTTCTCTCTCTCTCTCACTCTCCCACTCTCTTTCTCTGTCTTTCGCTGACCATTTTGCAACTCTATCTTCATGCCCATCTCTATCTAGATTCTACATAGATCCTGATCTTCTCTTCTCTCTTACCCTTGAATGGTCTGTTTCTGGTTCTTGTACTGTCTTTATTTGGTTTTTGTCCGTGTTTCATTAAGTTATGCGATTTAATGTTTCCTCTCGACCGTCAGCTCTCTTCCTCTCTTCACGTGCCTTGTTTAACTTTTCCTCTCAGCGACGTCACCACCGTCACACCACTGTCACCATCGTCCCCATCCCGCTTGACGCTTTGTGTTGCTTTTGTGTTTACATTTGCTTTCGGGTCAAATTACCGAATAAGTACAAAGTGTGGCGCTTCGACAACAGCGCCTGACTTTAGCAAGCCACGCAGCGTTCCATCTTCCACCATTTTCTACTACCGCCCGCCCGTCCACCCGCACACCCTTTCGTAAGGGTTGGTTTTCAAAGGTCCTAGTCCTCATCAAATGGAAAAAACTTCCGAAAAGCAAGATGGTAGGAAGAATCAGGAAGGACGATTGGGAACGAGGAAAAGGTAGAAGCATGGGAAAATGTGTTAGCTGAGTCCAAAGATGTCCAGCATTATGAAAAGGCAGGATGATGATGATGATGATTAGAAAGTCTGAGTGGAATAGGTCTGTCGCGCGGTCGTCGACGGGTAGAGGATGATAAGGATGTTGCTGTTATGGAATTTTTTAAATGCATGGAGATGAAAAAGGAAATATAGCAAATTAAAAAAAAACCAAGCAGATGAGAACAGTATTAATTTCTTTCTTAATGGTTGTTAAAAAAATTTAATTAAAAAAATAAAGCAGTTTTAATTAAAAAATTTATATGAATGGTTACAGAACTATTTCAAAATTTTTAAAAAGATTTAAAAATTTCTGCAAAAGAAGCGGCAGAAACAAGCTCTGAGAAAGTTTGAAAGATTAATTACAGTAAAAAAGCGTATAAAAGCAACTTTCTTTGAATTAGATTTTTTTTTAAACAAAATAGTTTAAAGAAATAATCCAAAGAAATAACAACTATTTCAACTAAAATTAATTGAATCTAAGAATAAAATCATTCCTTCGGAATAAATGGCTTAAAACATCTGAGATTTATTTGCAAAGTCAAGAAGGATGAAGCTTAATTTTAGCTCTTTTCTCATGACCTTATTTAAACAAGGTGTAGGATGTAGGAAAAATGTAGGAAAACCAAATTATTAAAGTTTTAACAAACTTTTGACATTTTGAAAGCTTTTGAAGTTATTAGTTTTTTTAGTTGTGAGCCAAAACAGTGCCCACAAATAAAAGAGTCTTGAGCTTTTTATGATCATTCATGTGACGCGTGCGAAGGTTTTAAAAGTACAATTTATAAAGCAAATTTATGCTCCTTAAAGCTTCACATAGAAGACCTCATACTTTAATAAACTTAAGCGCGCGGGGACTTTAATCTTCATTGATTTCAAGATAAACTGAAATTTTTAATACTTTTAAAGGTTTCAGAAATTAAGTCTAAAGCATAAGCTAATTGTTGTTTTTTTTCTTTCAAAAATAATAATTTATAAGTAGGAAGAAATTCTTTGAGCCCTTCAGAATCCGTAGCATTTTAATTTAACAGAAGTCAATAAATAAATAAAGTCAGAAAGTTTTTTAGGAATAAATTCAATTCGATAAATCTTTTATTATTTTCTTCTCTCTACTATTCCTTTTTGTGTGTCATTTGCCTTCGCCTCTCTTCTCTCTGTTAGTCATTTTCCTTTTAATTTCAGAGGCGTTACGATATTTTTCAATTTAGTGAAAAAAAAAACTGTTTGCTTTGCCCAAATCGTAGCTCGAGACTCAAGAACAAATTCAATATTTGTTAATGCGAGACGCAGAATGTGGCAAATTGCAGCAACAATAACAACTCTTCCTCTTTCATTCTCGCTGCCATTCTAGCCGTCCTTCTAGCTTCCTGTCATTTTTGCCGGCTCACTTGAGTTGATTTGAATTCTTGTAGTTGTTGCTTTGAGGCGACAAATAAATTTTACAATTTAATTTCTCATCTCATTTTCGATTTTAAAGAGAACCAAAAACAAATTGGCACAAAGTGTAAATTCTTTCTCTTCTCTCACTCTCGCTTTCTCACCGAACTCTACCCAGCCTTCAATTCTGATCATTTTTCTCACAGTCTTTGAGCGACCTGGTGTCGTCTGCAACGTGTTAAAACCAAGACGTTTGCAAGACTCATTGTTCGCTAAGCTTGAAAGTGCCAGAGGCAAAATTTTGCGTGTGGAAAGCACTTGCAAAGAAGAAGAAGAACAACAACATTCGCAAGAAAAACCTAATAGAAATGAAAGAGGATGTACGTTTTTCAGAGTTGTGTTGTTGTTGGGGTTCTTTTTGGTGTGAGAAAATAACTTCAAAAAGAACTTGTGTTTGTCAAAGACATTCATTCATTCATTCATTCATTCGTTGAGAGGCTTGAGGCACGAGAAGCTCTTTGCATAGAGCTCGTTATCGTGTCTATAGTGGTGGCGGTGGTGGTGTAGTGGTTGTTGTTGTTATTGTTTTCTTTATTGTCATCACCGACGCTGCCGCCACTTGTTTACATTGTACTTGAGAGCGCGTAATGTTTTCAGTTTTATTTGTTTGTCAAATAAGCGTAAGGAGACGATCCTAAGAGTCATCCTGGTCGTCATCGTCGTCGTTACCAGCAAATATGACAAGATTGAGAGGTCTTACGAATCTACTACTCCCACAACCCTTAAGACATCTCTACAAATACAGACAGACTGCTTATTGTCTCATTGACAGCGACTGACTAACAGATTAACCCATATTCGACAGTATAGAAATTTTGCAGCATTTCTTTTCAGCAATATATTAATTTCTTTGGTTAGTTTTACGTGCTTCGATGGTTTTCATAGAAAACTTGCCTCTGCAAGGTATGGCGGCGTGCCTGTAGACAACATTATTCAAAATATTATTGCAAAGGTAAATATATTTTTATTAATTATCTCGAAAGTACGTATAGCAGACCTGTCGCTTATGGGTTAACCGTCTAAGAGTTATCTTCTCCATTTACAGCTACGAGTGTATATGTATACTCACTGTTAGCTCGGTAAATATTACTAATGTGTTGTCACAACACTGCAAACCACAAAATACACAAATGCAAACAAATAGATTGCATTAAAAAAATGTCACTCAATCCAATATAGTTGCTGAATCAGTTTATTATGTCCGCAAAGTCTACTACAACTACTACAACTACAATCTACTACAACTCAATCGAAGTGAAACGTTAACTTAACTATAGTTAGTTGGAATTAATAGATTAATTTTAACCTTTTTTTTCAAACAATAGTCGTTTTGATAAAACAAAAAATGTCGTATACAAAAATTAATAAATATTTTAGCGTCTGTCTTTCTCGCTCTCCCTCTCATTAGCACTCTCTTTCTCGTTGAGTTCCTTCCTCTCACTGTAGCATTTGCGTTTAACAGCAACTCTTTTATTCCTTTTAGCACTCCATCACTTTTATTTTAAACCTGCCTACAAGTATGCAGCACTTTTTTGGTTTATTAATCTAGCTCTGTTCCGATGTTGTGAACCACGTTCTTGTTTTTCCTATTCACCTTCTTCTTCTAGTTCTTCTCCTCCTTCTTGTCAAGACCTACCGTTAAGCATTTGCAAATCTATCATCATAAAAACCAACCGTAACCTGAAAAAATCAGAACCATTTAATGAACGTTTCCGGTGACTGCTGCTGTTGCTGTGCGGTTTTGGTCACTGTCGTTGCTCTTGCCATTGCTGCTGCTGCTGCTGCCGCTGCTGTTATTGCCGTTGCCGTTATAGTGTGCAGGCCCGATAAGCGGCTAAACACGTCAGTCGGATTTTAAATGGATTTTTTGGCGTTTTTTTCCACTCAAATTCCTTTTCAATACGAACACGTACACTCTACCAAAGTGTTATTTTATTGTTGTTGGCATTTTGGGTTCTTTTCTTTCGTCTGGGTTTTTATTTCTTTGTTTTGTTCTTGTTTCATTCCATCCTTTTATTGTCGCCTGAGCACCGCACTTTCCACGATTTTTTTATTTTTCCTTGCAGTCTCTTAAGCATAACGTCACACATTGACATCCTTTCGAAAGTTTAAGCTGCAGAAAGCAGAGCTGAAGTTTTATGGAAAGTGTTACTAATGAATGATTTTCAATGATCATGCAAAGGACCAAGCGAAAAAATTTACTGAGAAATGAGCTGGAGCGCGGCAAAAGTAGATAAAAGAATAAATCAATTCACATTTTTCTTATTTATTGCAAAATTTAATTGATTTTGAGATTTCTATTTTCTAAGAAAGCAAGCAAAACTTTTATTTTTAATAAGGAAGCTGTATTTTTCTCATCGAACAACAATAATTTTCAAATATTTATGGCTTGTTCATAATTTTAAATAGCATTTCGATTTTAAACGTTATTTGAAGGTTTTTCCTTTAAAGTTTATTTCTCAACGTAATAATTCTTATACTCAGCAGTAGACACAGATAAAGCGCGAACAACAATAACAACGTCTATAACAAAGATCAACTTAAATAACGTTATACAGCTTGAAATTTAATTACATTAAAAACTTTATGCTATAAAAATCTTTGGAAAAAGTTAGAAAAAATAAAGTTCACCAAAGAAGGAACGAAAGCATCGCCGGGGGAGGGGGATGGAGGGGGGGGGGATGTGTTTGGAAGGCGTGCGAATGATTGTAAAAATATCAGCTAGAAATAAAACTTTTAATATAAGAAAAAAAATAAATTCTTTTATTACGAACTGAAAAGAACTTAACAAAAACACAAAAAACAAAAACTGTGGAAGAAAGAACTGCGAAAAATTATTGAGTAACTTTTTAAAGCATAGAAAACTTCAAGCAATTCACAAAACAACAAAAAAAAAAAAATGGCGTTAGGATCAGAACAAGGCGAAGAGCAAAAAAAACGTCATTTTGCGCTGTCAAAAACAATGGAATACAGGAGAGAAAAAAAGCAATACTAGCTTAAATACAATAGCTTTACAATAGTTTTACGTTTACAAAAGCTTATCTATTGTCGTCTCTGGTTGTTTTGTTTTGGTTGTTGTTGTTGTTGTTGTCATTTTCGTAGTTGCGCGATAAGGCTGTTGAGAATGTAATTCTAGATAAAAGTCTAACATTGACAATACTTTCAGAGCCAAAGAAATTCAATTGTTTACGTTTAAGTTGTTAAAATATCGAAATGGACTTAAAAAGGAACTGAAAAAAGATTTAAAATAAACTTCTATTTATACGGTTTTTTATTTTAGGTCATAAAAATGTAAAAGTTATTATAATTTCTTTTTAAACTTATTTTTTTCGAATTGTGCGTTCAAATTAGACGCTGCCACAGTTTACACGGCATTTTCTAAAACAAATACATCTCCCGTGTAAAACGAGATTTACCATTGAGTTTGTTAATTTTTTGCTTTATTCATTTAACTATTTTCTCGTTGTCTAAAAAAAAATCCTGCTGTTATGGCAACGCTGCTAGCAATTAATTAGAGCATGAATTTTACGAATTTTCGATGATTTTCCAAAGAGGTAACTTTGGTAACGATAGTAATCCGCAATTTGAGGTTGTTGAGATTAAAATCTATGAGAATTTATGTAAAATTCAGAAACCGCAAAGACTGCTAACAACAGAAACGAACGATGGCAACGATTGGCAACGCGAAATTCGAGCAACGAGCAAGCCATACGCTCGAATTAAATGCTTCGAAGAGTTGGCAATTGTGGCCAATTAGTTTATTTTTACCAACAGAATTAGCAATTATTTTTGGCCTGGCAAAAGCACAAAATGACGAGAATTGTTGATTTGACCCTAATGTAAACTTAGGCTACGTGTCGCAAATGATCCTCTGCGTTTTGTCTGAGCTTCACTTCAGAAAAAAAAGACAAACAAAAGATTTTCGTCATTTTTTTCTATAAACAGCAAACAATCTATACTTCATGTTTTTAAAAGTTAGATTAAAAAAAACAAAAAAGTCGAAGAAATAAAGTCGAAAAATATTTTTTTAAGGAAATATATTACAATATAATAATGCAATAATAATAATAAAATTAATAATACAAAATGCAATATAGTGTGCGCTTGATATTAAAAATCATTGAGCTGGTAAATAAATGAATTATAAATTATGAAAGTGTTTCTATTGTTTAAGAACCAAAAAACAAACTCTTGTCAAAAGTCTGTTCTGGAGACAAACCGCGCTTTTGGCCTTCTCTATGGAGAGTTTTTTTTTTCCGAGGAAAATCGGCATTAATAATTTTTTCCGATACGTCATAAATCATTCTGATCTTCTTCTCTTAGGCCATTGCTGTCATTTGCCTACTTTTGTGGTTGGTCTGTGGTCCTCTATCAAAACGTCGATTAACAGTAGGTGGCACTATTGTTGGATACATCATCATTTGCGCAGTTTTGCTAACTGGTATGTAAATTGTTAACACCAAAAACAACGACAACACCGTCAGTAACCGGTTCAGTACGAGGTTATATCTCTTTAATTTTAAACCTCTGGCATTCCCGTTCATTAGGACACATTCTTGAAAAGGTGCTGGACACGAAATTGACCATGATTTTCATCATAATCGGTGCTGTCATGTTTGTAGTCTCAGGCAGTCTGGTCTGCGATGAATGGAATAGTAAGTTGGTGTATGGCAAGAACAGAGGTATAGCATTGTTTGCCGGAATCCTATTAATGCTGAATGGAGCGGTCTTTCTATTTAATATTTATGTCATTAATAAAACGTAATTACTTTAATTTTATTTAAGGCAAAGCAATTTTTAATGAGACCTCTCTTTTTTTAGGGAATACAATTTTAAGAAACTTTCTACCATGATGGCCACGGTACCATGAGTTCATAAAACACGTCTATAGTCTCGATAGGGATTACTTTGGACTCTTGAGAAAGCTATGGATCTACGCTTTCTAAAAGAGTTTAAAAATTTTAACTCTATATCAAATTAAATGTTCCATTAATTTAGACAATATTATTGCTTCTTTAGAAAAAAATAAATTCTAAAAACTGAATAATAAAAAATGAACCAAGACCTGGATTCTTTTTGCCACCGATTTCCTTTTCCTTTTCGATAGATTTAGTTTGCGAATAAAACGGTTTAGAAGATATTCCATATTCAGTGTAAATTTGCGTTCTCAACTTTCGTTTTCGTCTTCAGGGTGACAAATTTCACTTTGTCTTTGAATGTCTTTTTCTATGACTTTGTCTATTTTTTGTCGTCTCGTGTCTTGCTTGACAATTGCTTTGATGCAACTTCTCATTTTAATCTTATCATCTTTCATATAATTGGTTTACGAACGATGATATAATACGTAACGTTATTTGTTGCGAAATAAGAATTTCTTTTCAGGGTAATCCTGACGCAAAGTCCCAAAGACCAAATAAACAAAGTTTTCAAGGGAAAGTGGACGGAGTGTGAAGGCATAATGGTGCAGAGGGCGTACAGAATCTTATTCATATTTTCATAACTTATTACGTTTATGTCATTAATCAGTAATAGTTCCGGTGTATTTCCGGTGTCGTATTCCCCAGCTTTATTTTCCAAAACGGAACCGAAGAGTAAGACAGTAATAATTCTAGAACTGTAATAATTTTAATATTTAGAGAGAAAAAGACTTTGTACTCGTATTTTTAATTTCTGGAGGGAATAAATAACTGAAGAAAACTGTATAAAAAACGGCAAACGATGAAGGGAGTGTTGTTGTAGAGAAAATAATTGGGTTTGATTTTTCTTATAACTCTAAAAATAGTCTTCACTTTAAAATACATTCTTTATAATTTCTCGAATATTACTCATGAACTAATTTATGAGTACTTTCATCGAGTATTTATATCACTTTGACTCTAGCAATTAATAAAACTTCTTAATTAAAAAGATTTCTGATCTTGATCAAGCGATAAAGTGTTAAACCACAACAAAAAAAAAAAAAAAAAAATAGTACTCCAAAATCTTTTATTTTAATGACCACTAAAAGCCAAAAAAAAAGGAAGGAAATCATCAGTCATTACAGTCTGCACTACAGTAAAAACGTATCTGCCGAAATGAATGCAAATCGAGGAAGAAAGAATGAAGGGAAAATTGAATTTGCATACATTCAAGATGGCGAGCGGAAATGAAAAATAAAAGAGGCTGGATAAGGCTCCAACGAATGGCAACCATTAGCTGGAGACTGAAATTGTTGCCAACTCTCTTTTGACGTTTACTACTCTTCTGACCTTTACCTTTTCTTCTCATACTTTCAGGCTGTCCTTTCTTCTTCCTCTTCTTCTTCTTCTTCTTCTTCTACTTCCTTTCAATGATGGGATCTATTCAGGAAGTGGGCTATGATTGTACCTCGGAGTAGTAGAACTCGACTACTCTCGAAAGTAAATTAAAAAATAAATTAAAAGAAAAGTGCTAAAAGAGTCAAGCAAAAGATTTAAGTTGAAAAAAACAACAGCAACAACAAAGACCCACACGAATACGTTGAGGTAGTTTATCGTTTGAGGAGAGCAAAAGAAAAAAAGGACTTTTCATATTATTTTGGTGTCGGTTTTATTTGAAATGTAAGCTTCAAATGGTTAGAATAGGCAGCTTAAGTGACAAGCACACACACACATACACACACACACACACACACAGACCAACACAAACAGCAAGCAAGCACACAAACACACACACACTACATAACACGAATTTGATGCTTGTCCTATACAAAGTGTTCGTTTCATGATGTCGCTTAAAACCTTTAGAATACGTCTATATTCTACATATTTGTGTAAGTGTGTGTTTGTATGTATGTGGCTTTTGCCTTTGTGTATGGTGCCTTTGTATATGTACGCGTGTATGAATGTACGTGTGTTTGTCTATGGTGAAACGGTACTTGAAAGCGTTGCGCCTGAAAGCCATTAAATGAATTAATATTTACTTAGGACTTTTAAATGCTGGCAACACCAGCTCGGTGACGACGACAACAGCAACACGCCAGCTTATTTCACTTTGCCACTCTTACCTAGCCCCATAGCCCCGCCCAGCCCTTACCGCCCGCCCTCCCTTCAGAGGGCCCAACTTAAAACTAAATGAAACGAATTGAGAGCGCAAAAAAATGGTTGGTTTCAATTGAATTTTATACAAGTGTGGGTATCTTACACGCATACAGCGGCACACACACACACACACACACACACACATTTCCATAAACCTACACATAGTAAATCTGCCTCATGTAAGTCTACACTTAGCCAAAGAAAGACTGAAACATCCATTGGATTTTTGGTGCTGTTTTGGGTTTACTTTGGTTTGGCTTTATTCGGTCTGGCTGGTCGGTTGGTTGGTTGGTTGGTTGGGAATCCTTTAAAAAACTGGTAGAAGTTAAAATCACATGCAAAACACAAAATCACATTGAAAAAACAAGCAGCAAAGGCAAACGCCCAAAAACAAAAGAAAGTCAAAGAGAAATTTAAATAAAATGTTAAAATTTTACATTTAAAATAAAATCGTTATTCAAAGAATGATAAAAGCCAGAAGAGAGGAAGCATTGAAGAGGATTGTGAAGGGAATAAGATTAGAAACGTTTTTAGTGAGAATCAAGAAAGCATTGATGAAGGACTACTCTTTAGGGAAGAAGGTTGCTGCTCAAAAAAGGAAAGTAATCGCAAAAGAGCGAACATGTTTTTGGTAGCTATTGCAAGTATTAACTAAAAGTACTCTTCTTAACCTCTTCAAAAACAATCCTGCACGAATAAAACGCTGACAAAGAGGTCATGGTAGCACATAAAAGATGATTCAAAGTCTTTTAACCGGATCTAGCAAGAAAGGTATGAGTATGACGCTATTTATTTTGAATTTTCTATTAATAAGGAGTAAAAAGCTAACAAGTTTTCTTTGTTACATCCTTAAAATTTTTCTGATTTCTCCTCAGTACATGCAACATTGATCGTCTTAGAGCGAATGTCTTACATTAAACAACAAGGTCTTACATTCAACATCGAACATCTCGCATCCAACTTCGAACCCAACTGCGCACATCCAACATTTGACGATCAATATTGAACGTCTGACTGCGAACTTCTAACATTGATCATCATTGATTATCTTCCAACATTGAGCAATTTTTCTTTCCGCCAAAGTCTAGCGTCAAACGTGTTTTACTTCCAACAGAAGCGTTTTGCGCTTTGGATTAGCAGCGACTTACAACCATCCCAGCCATACCAAATGTCGCACTTCCAACATCGAACCAATATTGAAAGCCTAATTGCGAACTTCTAACATCGTTTTACGCCCAACATCGAACGTCTTGCGTATATTATTTGTTTTATATTATTCTTTTACGTATATTATTTAACTGTTTTTGTGATTGTACTCGTATAATACGAGTATTCTATACACGTGTACGCCATAGAGAAAAGGCGTCCCCTCCGAAAACTGTTTAGTCTTAGCTCTTACTTCAAGAGTACTATTACCAGCTTTTATTTGATGCTTTCTTTTAATTTGTTTTTCAAAAATTCCATTCTTTATAGTTGTCTGTGTGTCTCTTAAACCTCTTCCACCTCTTCCTCCTCCTCCTCCTCTTTACGCAGCGGTAAAATAAATAAAAGTCAAATAGAAGTCAAACTGAAGATATTCTCTCCTCCGAGCTATTGCCACGAGACCCTCGGAAATGGAATGGCGCACCACACTCAAAAGAACACACGGTGACTTTGCTTCCGGACAAATACAAGCATTAAATTGTCATTTGCCAATTCGCTGTGGAGTTGTTGTGCTGCAGAGCTGCGGGGTTGTGGCACCGAGCTCTGGCAAAGCTGCCAACCAACACGACTGTCACATTCAACATGACTTTAATAGCTTATTAACAGAAATTTAATTAATTGAACAACAGGAAATGGGTAACTTCTGTCGCGGTACTACATAGACACGGCGAGGTTTCGGCGTGGTGCGGGTCCGCGCAGATGGTAGTGACAATAGCGGTTATGGTAAACCCGGTCATCGTTATTAATTTTTATCAAATTTTCTACTGAATTCTGTTTGTTATTTCGACGAACTGGACTTCTACGACTTTTGTATTCATTATTTTTCTTTCTGCCCTTATTTTTTTTTTTTTTTGGTGGCAAGCATTTTTTCTAATTTTTATTAAGACTTCTTCTTAAGTCCCTCAGATTTATTTTTATTTTAGGTGTAAGCTTTTTTTCATGTTTTATGGCTATTATCTCTTCTTCCCTTTTGGACGCCCACAATGGCGTCACATTACGGTTTGTCAGGCGTAGCTGAAACGACATAATACGCCATGACATCAGTTTTAATAACCGCTTGCTGTGCAAAAAGTGTCCATAAAAACGTGAAGCTTTAAAGCTACCGCCGTGTCGTATTATTACATTCGCCAAAATGAAAATAAAGCCTGCGTTACGAAGCGTTAGAAATTTTAATGGCATTTCTGGGGTTTTTTAATTACCGCGTTTTGGTCTGTCATAAAATAATTTTTACTGACAGACACTGTGGCGGCGACGAGGTGACGCAGATGACTCTTCAAAAGCATACGCGTACATAAACACACACGCCAACATGAATGCAGACACATCCAGACACACAATGTTCATGTAACAGAGTTACACTTAATCCAAAAAAAGAGAGGCGGGGATGAATGGTGGTGATGGTGGTGATGGTGGTGGTGGTGGTGGCTGCAATGGCGGTTGATGGAAAGAGAAGCACCTCAAACATCGGTATCGGCACTCGTATCTGTAGCTAATCCGCTGTATGTCGTTGTGTACCGTCCTTTTGTTGTTACTGGCAGCTGCGACTGCCTGAAATTTTATATTTTTGATGGCACTATTAAAGCTTTAATTAAAGAAAATATCAGCCAAATGACAAGCTAGATTTCATTAGAGCCATTTTTACTTGTTCTCGTTGTCGCCTGAAGGGAAGGGCGGCCGGGTATATACGAGTGTGTGTAACTATGGTTAAGCGTTTAAGTTAAAATGTTGCAAGATTTTATTATGGCTGCGTCTTCTTCACAGAATCTTCACAGAAACCTTGGATATTAAGAAAAATTAATTTTTGAGTGATGAGATGAAAAATGATAATAAACATTTCATACGATGGACCGTAAACCGAAAGAAATGCCATTTACAGAAAGATTAAATCAAGGCAACGACCTTTTTATAGACACTTTTCACAATACGCTGCACAACCAATATACTTAACATCTTAAAAAGGAGAATTTTTCCCACCATCCTAACGTACAATACATCATACGGCATAAAAAATGTCTTATGCCTCACATCGAGCATCTTTAGGTCGATATCTAAACTCATACGCGCATTATCGGAAGTCTTGTATGCAATTTCGTTGTTTGGAGAACTGGTATTACGTCCCACGTACGTCTCACGAAGGTCTAATACGCAATCGTGCGTATTAAACCAACCTGCAAAAGGGAGACACTGCCAACATCGAACGTCAGCGTCCAACATCAAACGTCAGCGTCCAACATCAAACGTCAGCGTCCAACATCGACCGATTTACGCCCAGTATAGACGTTTTTCATTCGACATTGGACGTCTTGCTTACAACAGCCAAAGTCTTAGATAAGTCTAGAAGTAACGTGACGGCGAGAGCTATCTTTTTATTATACAAATAGCACTTCATACTTCCAACATCGAACATTTTCCGTGCAACATTTTTCGTCTTAGGTTAATCGGTCTTGTAATGTCGTCTGCTTTATGTCTATATCTCTATTCTGCCCTCGTATTCCCCGATATATTTTCCAAATAGCAGCCTACCGTCTATCGCTTTAAAAATGTCATGCAATATCTTTTTTAAGAAGGTATCAACACCGTCCTAACCAACCATATTCTTCGGCCTACAACTAACAACTAAGGCTTTTTTTGTGTGTCTACCTTCAGAAAGTATACACGTCATAGATCTCTCGAATGGTGTAAGGCGTGTACAGAGAATCAAATATCATCTTAAGGAGTTTTTCTCTTTGTTTTTAAACAACATCTCTTCAGACATAGAGACTGGCATTATTGCTCACTTTTAACTCAGTGCTCACTTTTTTCTGTTTGACTGTCTTCTGTCTACCTCTCTATGGCTCTATCTGCGCTCCACAGTCTTTTTATTTGATTACGTAAGTGCTCAAGTCTTCAATTTTAATTACGTCAAACAAAAGCGTATCCTTGATAAGTATACTTTTGCTCTCTTGATGTTGTTGCTGCCGGCGGGGAGTAATAAAAAGGACTCGAAATTGCATTCATCATAATCAGGCAACAGCTAACACAACAATCACAACAACAACAAGAACACCAACAACAGCAGCAGCAGCAACAACAAATTATACAATAACTTCAACATCATATCTTGAAGAATTATCAGGAAAAAGTTATACGACGAACCAACAAACGACTGAATGAGGTTGAATGCCACAAAAAGGATAAGAAGGAAAAAATAAAAGTGTAGGAAATGCGAGGAGATTGAGGAAAGGGTTGAAAAGAAGATGAAAAGAAACCGAGGATGGTATGAGAAATCGGAGAAGATCGGATTTTCCAGGGAGTCCCTGGAAGTGTTCAGAAATGAAGAGGTACAAAAATATACCTACCCCCGTCGTCGGGGCAAGGATTAAAAAGAAACTTTGTGTACTTATTAAACTCCGTCCTTTCGTTGCTGTTGTTGGGACAACATTTTTATATAACGTAATGAGATTTGTTAGAAAAGTAACAAATTACAGAAGGTAATAGAAGAACGGCACAAAACATGATCAACTGACTCATTGGTAATCATCATCTTCGCACTTCGGAGCATGTGAATTCGAATACCGGTATCGGTAGCCCGGAAGGGGAGACTTACCCGCTCCGCCTAAAAGATGTGAAAGACAAAAGGAGGAGAAAACTTTTACAAAAGTTCTTCCAATTGAGAATTCGTTCGATTAAAGCTAAAACCTTTGTAGTTTTTGTGTCTAACGGGACCAAAGCGCAATTGATTTGGTAGTATGTACCTTCAATAACGTCAGTGAATAAACCACGTACGACCTATAGAAAGAAATCCAGAAAAAAATTGGACTAACTAATAATATCTCCCGAAGGAGAATGAAAAAAGACCTATAAACCTATATACCTTTAAACCTATAAAATCGACAACTTAACTTAACCCAATACAACGAAGCCTGTTCATAAAGACCGTATTTAAAGTTTTTACTGGTAGAAACTTCTTCGTGAATTATGAGCGCGTCAGTGAACATTTAAAATCAAAGCAACCACAAGTTATTCAGGATTTTTTTCCTATAATCATTTGTTCTTTATAGCTTTTATTTTTATATTTTTTTATTCATTTTAGTTTGTTTTTTAAAGTTTTTTATTTTTTCTAAGTTACACTAAAATTTATGCTCTTAGATTTTATTTCAATTTTTCCTATTTTGTTCCTAGTTTTATTTTTGCAATTTTTTTTTCGTGTATTTCAATTTATTTCTCACTCGAATACACACCATTTCGAAAAGAAGTTTTCACATATTTTATGCAAATTAATAAACTTTTGCATAAAATGAAGTAGCAAATCACAATTTTATTGTTTTTGGCAGAACTTTGTCTAGAGTAGCGCGTGTTCGGTGGATGAAAAAGCCGAAAAAAGAGTGAGTGACCGACGCGACGTACCAATACGTCGACAGGGATAAGGATATGGAACGGATGGTCATGAGCGGTTAAGTAGCGGCAATACACGCTGCAAAATTTAACTATCAATTTTAACTTAAAAAGCTTTCATATTCAGGATTCTATCAAATATACGAAGCAGGGTAAAATTTTCCATTGAGTTTAATTTTTCCACCTTCAGAGTTGAACAAAATTTTTTCCAATTTAGTACTTTTTTAGTACAATTTAGTACAATTAACTAAAATTTAGTACTATTTATACTATTTATACTATTTATACTATTTATACTATTTATACTATTTATACTATTTATACTAGTTATACTATTTATACTATTTATACTATTTATACTATTTATACTATTTATACTATTTATACTATTTATACTATTTATACTATTTATACTATTTATACTATTTATACTATTTATACTATTTATACTATTTATATTATTTATACTATTTATACTAGTTATACTATTTATACTATTTATACTATTTATACTATTTATACTATTTATAATATTTATACTATTTATACTATTTATACTATTTATACTATTTATACTATTTCTACTATTTATACTATTTATGCTATTTATACTATTTATACTATTTATACTATTTATACTATTTATACTATTTATACTATTTATACTATTTATACTATTTATATTATTTATACTATTTATACTACGAGTGTTTATACTATTTATACTATTTTATAATATTTTATCAATTCACAAAATTGACTTATATACTGAAATTTTCAACCAGTAAGCTCAATTTTTATATTGAATAACTTTACTTTCTGTTTCTTCACCGAATTCAATATAAAAGTGCTGTAAAGTGCTGAAATTAGAGCCATCCATCGATCGATCATTAAATTCTCGAAAAGAAGATGCATTTTCAATGCCACAAGGTTAAAAATCAAACGTATGTTAATGACTTCTACACCGTGTATTTATTTTAAACCCGAAACTTTGAGAAGTTTGTGGTTTTTTTGGTCAAGGTAGACTTTTTAAGTTGAAAATTTATGCTTAAATTTTGAACCGTGTAGAGACGGGTTATCGAATTGAAGTAAGTGGTAGATGTACGGATAGATGGATGGAAGGGTGAGTAGATGGATGGTGCAGTGATGCTTGTGAGACAGACCATCAAAAGTGTCCGTGTACGTGTATAGACTAAGTTCTAAACACTCAGGCCGAAAAACTGACAAAAACTATACGAAACGAAGTTTTGAAATTGAAATTTAATCCTAATGAATACAAGTACAGCAAGAGCATGTAGTGCCAGGACTACGGGAAGGATTCATAGCAGCAGAAGTAACAACGTAGCCAGCAGCAACAACAACGATCGCTTAAACACCAGGACAGAGTGTATGAATGAATGATGGTTGTCGATGCTTGTGCATGCAATATTTTGTCGTTGTTCAGCTGCTGCTGTTGTTGGTTTGGTCCTGCTGCTGCTGCTGCTCCTACTGCTATCTATTTTGGGTTGTTTTTCTGCTGCTTGTTCTTGTTGTTGTCTTGAGTGGGATTTATTCGACAATTTCTAATAATCTATACTCGTAGATGGACTGACTGCCAACGGCGAGGACAACAAGTATGAAAGGATTGAGAGTCACTGAGTGTAGGTATCTACATGTGGGTGTTTGTGTGTGTGTGTGTGTGGTGTGTGTGTGTGCATGTGTGTATTATTACAATCCTCTGAATGAATGACGCACGAGAGGATGATGTTTGTAGAAAAGCTGAAAATCAACCTGAAAAGGTCGAAACACAAAAACAACAGCTACCAGAGCAACTACAATTATAACAACGATTACAACAACCATTACAAGTAAAACCGGTAAAAATACAAAATGCTCCGAAAGGCGAAGGGTCGGTTGGTGGGTCGATTGGTCGTTTGGTCGGTCGATCTAACGCCAGCTGGCAAGAACATGTTGTTGATTTTAAGGATGTGTGTTTAAAACTTTGTCGAGTGCGCAAAAAAAACCGAAAGCCTACGAGTAAATCGGCATGTGCGGGTGTATATATGTGTATGTATGTGTGTTTATATGTGTGCATGAGTGCGTCTGATTTGTATGACCGAAACTAAGTTCAACGAGTTTTGCTTGTATAAACAACATCGTTATCCTTGCAACGGTCAGTGACTGATGTCGTTGTCGTTGCTGCGGCCCTTCCCGTTGCTAATACCGATGCCGATGCCGATGCCGATGTTGATGCCAGATCCATTGTTGTTGTTTTTTATTGTTTACTCTTCTAGCTTATGTTGTTTTCTCCTGTTGCGATGACCGACATCAAAAATAAGAACAACAACGAGCAGAACAAACAAAACCGCAACAACAAAAGAAAAAAAACGAAACTACAACAACAAAAAACAACAACAGCTGAAATTAAAGATAGCCACACATTGCCTGAATAAAAGACCTCGCCGTCTCGTGTAGACATTATTCAAAAAAAAAAAAAAAAAAAACAACTCTAGACTGATTCTGCATCAGGATTTACAAGGATTCGGTTTACTTGCGTTTGTTTTGTTTAGTTTTGTTGTTCCAGAAAGTTTTGGTTTTCAATACTTTTGGGATTTTACTGAATCTGGACAGCAACAACAATAACAACAACACTTCTACAGACTAATGACCGCTCATGTTACGTTGCATTTCGTTGTTCGTTGCTTCATTACACTGAATTTTGTTGTACTCTGATGAAAGCTATGATGACAATGCTACGAATAATGGTGATGATGATGATGGATTATGATGTTGGTGACAGTTATGCAGCTGAGGATAATAATAATGACGATAAGGATGTTCATGCTAATTATGATAATGTAATAAAACCTTAAACCTACTAAGAAAACCTTTCTTATACATTGCAGGATATCTCGAAAACCTGCTGACCGATCGCGTTAGAGAAATCCAGCCTTGGCTTCGGCTTCAGTCCATTTCGGAAACGTACCTTCCAGTTTTTGGTTAAAAAATAGGCGGATTTTTTAGGCGTTTCCGAAATGGGCTGAAGCCGAAGTCAACGCTGTAGGCTTGTAGGTCCGTGCAATTATATTTATCACTTCTCATAGTTTTTACTTATGGAAAGATTATAGTTATGCTCGCTCTCTCTCTCTCTCTCTCTTTCATAGTTTCCTTTATAGTTGTTATGGCGTCCCTTTGGTTATCCATTGTTTTTGTCAGATGCTCTTCCGGTTTCCGTCAACAAATCATCCTGCCTAATGCATGTAGCAACCCTAGAAAAATAAAGCGCCCCCTCCATTTTTTTCTTGACAACCTCAATTTGAAAAGTTGAAGGCAAATTTTGTGAGAAAAATTCAAAAACAACGACATCAAGGAAACAAACAACAAACTCTGCAAACACAAAACGAACTCACAAAAAACAACAGCAACGACGACAGCAACAACAACAACATCCTGAAAAAATTATGCATGTGTAGAAAATTTTCTGGGACGTTTCCGCTTGGGACGTTTACCATGATACCATTCATTTCTGCTGTAGCTGGCAATTCATTTGCAGCAATAACAACAACAGCCGCAGAAGAACTTAACGAATCATCGTCATCATCATCATCACCACCGTCATCATCGTCATCACTATCGTCATCATAATCAACAGTATCAACATTCTGAACAAAAGCAGTAACAATTTAACCCAAATGTTGCCGGTTGCGGGATACCCGGGTACTCATTTTACCTTAAAGGTGTTGAAATTTAGTGAGGTTTTCGTGACCAACTAAATTTAAAAAAAAAAGAAATAAAATTGTATTCTACTCCATTTTGATGGAATTCACTATTTTCAAACTATATATTGCAAAATGGTAAGATATCGTAAGATTTTCTTTCTCGCCTTTGACCGGTTATAAACAAACCCAAAAGCTCTCTTCCAATTTTCAATACAACTTTTCCATTTTTATGATTTTACGAGTTTTTAGCAGAGCACCCATCCGGGGAACTAACTCCCTATGGGTATGAGAAACCGAATGACCCCACAAGTGTTAAGGACAACAGCAGTAGTCCTTAGTTCTCTAAAGCTTTTAGCATGGTTTATCTTTGTCAAAAATACGATAGTTTCCATCATCAATCAAGTTGTTACAATTGTTGTTGTTGTTGTTGTTGTTGTTACTGCTATTGTTGCTGCTATTGTTGTTATACAATATTTTAAAATTCAACAGTACCAAACATTTCATGCTATAGCTCTTCTCGTCCATCGTTAATCTTGCTGCTATTGTTTTTATTATTATTATTGCGATTGTTGTTGTTGGTTGTTGTGTGTTGTTGCCGATCTTATTGTTTCAGTTGTTGTTGTTGTAATTGCTGCTGCTGCTGCTGCTGTTGATGCTATGGCTGGCTATTCGTCCTCTGCTTCGTTGCCTGAAATTGTTGTTATTTTCAACCGTGGCTGCTTTTATTACAATAGGTTCATGTAGTTGTTGTTGTTGTTGTTGCTTTTGTTAGTGTTGTTTGTGATGCTTTCGGTACTATTATTCTCTGTGGTTAGTGTAAATGCTGCTGCTGTTGCTGTTGTTGTTGTTGTTGTTGTAATTATTCTTACTGCTCTAGTTACGCTTGTTTCTGTTTCTCTTGCCTTTATTGTTGTTGTTGTTGTTGTTGCTTTTTGCTAGCTGTTGTTTGTTTCGTTTGTTTGTTTGTTTTTTTTTGCTTGTATTTTATTGTTGTAGTTGTTGTTGTTGTTTTTGTTGACCTGTTATTAATCTGTAACAATTTATTAAGTTCTTCTGTCTCGATTTTTTTCTCATTGTTTCTTCTCGCTCTACTATAAAGTTAGATGTTTAACCATTACTCGCTTCAGTCAGGGCTACATTCGTAATACTGTTGTCTCTCTCTCTCTCTCTCCCTCCCGTTTGGTTTTAGCTATTTATCTTGCTTATCAAATTCTTACACACTTTGTTAAAATTTCAAATCATCGCCGACTTTTCTTTTGTTACGAAACTGTTCTCCTTTGAACATTTCAGTGGATCGTGTCCACCAACGCCCACTTTTTTGGCCTGTTACTGCCATTAAATTTAGTGCAATTTATAGCTGCCAGCTTTTGCAACACTTTGCTTGTTTTTCTGAAGACATATTTGAACTCCTACGCATAGCAGCTGCATCGCGTTTCGATGAGAAAAACGACGATTTACGTTTCGTTCAGTTCGAAACTTGTAGATCTTCTCTGGGGTTAATCCATAATCCTAAATTTGGTGCTGTCGCTTTAGTTCTTCTCTCAATTGGATTATGTAAGACTTCAAATAAAGATTCTGGCGCAAAATGTGTCACTCCGTAGACGGTCTTAGGTCAAGTTCTTGTGAACGTTGGCGAATCGATGAATTCAGCCACTTTCGTTGAGTTTTTCGTTGAGTTTTAGAAAACCCTTTTTGGCAAGGTTTACAGCAAATTTACTGTTGCTGGAAAATTAACACAAAAATTAAAAATTAAATTAAAATTAAATTAATTAAATTAAATTAGCCTGCAGAAAGCATTTTTACTTAGGCTTTATTTGACTTGTTTTTTTCCAACCTAATTTTGTCATGATTTTTTTTTTAAATTTAGGCAGTTAATTTTTTTTTAATGTATTATAATTTTTGTAGTTATTTTCAAAGTTATCTCTCTCTCTGCAACTTTCTTTCTTTATTTTGGTTTATTTTTGTTAAATTCTTTTGTCTCTTATTATTTTGAAATTTGCGCATGTTGTTGTTGTGTCTTTTGTTGGCACTTTTCAGCTCATTAACTTTGCACAGAGCTCGCACAATGCCATCGTAGAGGTTGTTTTTATCGTTTTTTGGTTTATTATTTTCTTGTTTTTGCATGTATGTTATTTGTTTTTTAGCTTTCGCATGAAGCTATCGCTTTTTATTGTTTAGCAATTTGATACAGTAGATTAGACAATGTTTTTAGCAGCAAATGACTTTGCGCTCTGCAGCGGCACGCAAAACAATTCTCTAAAGAAAGCTAGAATGCGAGCAAATGATGCGAATAGACCCATTTTATGGGCAGGTACTTCAGGGAGTAAACGCAGATACTCTTGGCTGATTTCAAATGGGATATTTTTAATGAAATTTGTAAATAAACCCATAGATATTGAAAGAGAAATAAACGTTTCTGTACTTTAACCTTCTACAGCCTCCACAAAAAAGTGGAATACAATGCATGTTTCCTCTTCACAAAGGAAAAATGAACGCCCAATCTTCTTTTTCCTTATAACAACGATGAGTTGAAGATCGCTGTGTTATCGCTTAGGTTTGAAGGCTGCAAGATTTTTTTTATTTTGATGCCTGTTTCTCCTTTCGTTTATCATTTGTCAAGGATTTTTCATATAAACACAATCGATTAATTTCCGTCTTAACAACGAAGTGTCAGATGGATGCAGTGATAACAACAACAACTACACCTTTTTCAATTGTAGTTCAGAATTTTTCATTTGTAGTTCAGAAATTCCATTTGTAGTTCAGAAATTTTCAATTGTAGTTCAGATATTCCATTTGTATTTCAGAAATTTTCAATTGTAGTTCAGAAATTCCATTTGTAGTTCAGATTTTTCATTTGTATTTCAGAAATTTTCAATTGTAGTTCAGAAATTCCATTTGTAGTTCAGAATTTTTCAATTGTAGTTCAGAATTTTTCAATTGTAGTTCAGAATTTTTCATTTGTAGTTCAGAATTTTTCATTTGTAGTTCAGAATTTTTCATTTGTAGTTCAGAATTTTTCAATTGTAGTTCAGAAATTTACAATTGTAGTTCAGAATTTTTCATTTGTAGTTCAGAAAAATATGAATTGCAATAATAAATATAAAAATATGTATATGTACAGAGTTTCCAAGTATCTTATTAGTAATATTTATCCTTATCTTAATATTAATATTAATATTAATGTAATAATAATGTCGAAAGACATTTTAACAAAACCATTAACAATAACAATTAAAAGTAATAACAATAACTTGAACAATAAACTCTACTACATATGTATAATATAGAAACACCAGTATTCACACCATCGTTAAGCAGGAAAATTATGAGAAAATATCAATTACAATCGAGACATACTGAAAGGTTAGAAAGTACTCCTTTCCTGTACGTTCTCACCTTTTGTCTTCTCATAATTAACAGTATTTAGGGTTTTTTTCCTTCTGGGCTTTATAAAAAAACACTTGTGGATTTAATCATAAAAAAACTTTGCAAAATTTAAAAAAAAACCATCAAAATTTGAGTGTAGCAACGATACATCAATCAATAAAAATTGGTTATGTTACGCAGTATATTTAAAAAACAAAACTAAAAATACCACAACTCAACTGAAAATCAAATTTGACATAAGTAATAATGCAACTTAGTGACGACTGCAGCATTTGTTTGATGAGCCTGCTGAGGAACACTGTATGCAGGCTTCAAGCTTGTAAACATTTATTTCATTTGAAATGTTTACAAGCAATTTCCAACGCGAACGAGCCATTGTGCCCCATCTGCAGACAAGAAATTCGCGGTAAGAACATAAAAAATAATATTTATGCCTATATTTCATATACTTAAATTTCGTTTCTTTAATTTTAAAGGAACAGAACAAATCACAAGAGCAAAATATAAAGTCCACAACCCCCAGGATCGAAGTCGTATCGTGGAAGCCGCAAACAGAAACGATGACTGGATAGCGCTGGCGACGTCCTTAGGGATAGCCTACAAGACGGCATACACTTGGGTCTCCCAAGGCCGCGTCGATTACTTAAAAAAAGGCGGAATGAAGCCGAAAATCCTGTCCGAAACCGAGGTGGAACAGGTTCTTAGGTGGGTAGAGAGTAATTGCAGTATCTCTTTGAAAGAGATAGGGTCGCGGTTGAAAGTGCAATATGGAAAAATTATTGCAGTTTCAACCATTAGCAACTACTTGCAAGGACGATTATACTCCTTAAAAAAAGTGCACCCCGCACCTGTCACATTGAATAGTGCGGAAAATAAGGTGAAGAGAGCGGCATATGTGGCCAGCCTGAATGAGTATATTCAGGCAGGCAAACAAATCGTCTGGGTAGACGAAACAAATTTTAATTTGTTTTGTCGTCACAGTCGAGGCCGCTCTAAAATTGGACACCGTGCTGTTCAAGTCCTTCCAGCGTCGCGGGGTCCTAATGTGCACCTTATAGGAGCCATATCGACCTTTGGAGTGGTTGCAATGGACAGACGCAGGGGTTCATTTAGAGCTGCCACTGCCAACGAATGGATAGCTTCGGTTATCCGGAAGTGGCAGGAAAGTGGCAATACTTTAGATGACCTCGTGATTGTGTGCGATAACGCGCCCTGTCACTCTTCATTAGATACTGCAGTGGCTTTACACTCAGGGGATCGGGCGAAAGTTTTACGTCTTGGGCCATATTCGCCAATGCTTAATCCCATTGAGATAATATGGTCCAAGATAAAGACTTTAGCCAAGTCTCAAATTTCTGTTCCACCCACGGTGGGTCCAGGTCTGACCGAGCAGCGGCTTGCCTACTTGGAAGAGGTAATAGACAGTGTCAAATTGGCAATAACCAATAGTGATTGTGCCAGAGCAGTGCAACACTGCTCTACCCATCATGCGACAGCGCTTTCCATGGAAGACATGGTTGTTGGGGAATGAGTTTTTTCTTGTTCTTGATCCTGTACTTGTTTCTGTTCCTGTTCTTGTTCTTGTTCTTGTTCTTGTTCTTGTTCTTGTTCTTGTTCTTGTTATTGTTATTGTTATTTAATTATATGAAAATAAATGGTCTACTGTGTATACCTTTGTCATATATTCATGCAATTTACATTTTTCTACATAAATTATTTGCTATTCAAAAATTCTGAACTACAATTGAAAAATTCTGAACTACAAATGAAAAATTCTGAACTACAAATGAAAAATTCTGAACTACAAATGAAAAATTCTGAACTACAATTGTAAATTTCTGAACTACAAATGAAAAATTCTGAACTACAATTGAAAAATTCTGAACTACAAATGGAATTTCTGAACTACAATTGAAAATTTCTGAAATACAAATGAAAAATCTGAACTACAAATGAAAAATTCTGAACTACAATTGAAAAATTCTGAACTACAAATGGAATTTCTGAACTACAATTGAAAATTTCTGAAATACAAATGGAATTTCTGAACTACAATTGAAAAATTCTGAAATACAATTGAAAAATTCTGAACTACAATTGAAAAAGGTGTAGTAACAATAGATAATACCGTGCTAACAGTCATTTTTAACAGCTTGTTTTTTGTTCATCCCGAAATTATGCAGCATTTTTTCTTGCATCAAAAAACTACAGACAATTTTAAACTGATCTTTTCTTTTTCTCTGACTTTCCAAGAACTTTTGATTCGTTCATTGTCGTCGTTGTTGTTATTGTAATTGTTGCCTTTGTTATTCTATTGTTCTTGTTGTTGTTGTTTTTGTAGCTAAATATTATAGTCACTCTTCGATTGAAAATTGAATTAAAATTTCAAATTAATTACAGAAAATTTTCTTGTTTGTAGTTGTTGTTTTTGTTATTTTCATAATTACAAGTATTGTTATCGTATTTTGTTGTTGTGTATCTCATCATCTCATAATTTTATTTTATGTTACTGTTCTTATCAATTGCTGTCATGCACGTGTTAACTAATAATCAAATAGAAACAGCAGCAACAGAAGCAACGACGGCAATAAGAGCAGCCAACAACAACAACAAAAACAACAACATTTAAACAACAAGCTGGTGTTACAACAACACCAGCAATTACAATGCCAACAATTAAGAAGACATTATTTCAATTAATTGATTTGCAAGAATGTGGCAAGGAAGTAAAGAAGGAAGGAAGGAAGGAAGGGACAAAGGAAGATTGTTCGGTCTTACTCTAAATAGAAATAGAATTTAAAATTCAAGCCTAAAAATAGGCAACATCATCTTAATTGTATTAATGATGGTTAATTTAAATTAGAAGATACATAAAATAAATAGTTATGAACAAATAGTTATGAACACATTTAGAACAAAGAATAAAAAGAAATCTGTTATCAGCCTTAACTTTTTATCGACAATGACAGTAAATTGTCCTTCAATACTGTAAATTTAGTCTTCCAAAAACCAACTAAACCAAAAAAAAATACCAAATTAATGCCATTTTGTTTTCTGAAAATCAACAACAAAAAATGAAAGCATTTCGCTGATTTGCTCTGGCGAAAAGTTGTACGATCAAAGGAAGAGAAAAAAAGGAAAATAAATTACTTGGTGAATAAAAATTATGCTTCTTTTATGAGTTGATGATGCCACCGCTGTGGCTAAACACACCCTTCTCCTTTGCCGGGTGGTAACCCCTCCCAGAATCATCCCTGGCATCACTCAGAATGTATTCATTTAAAAGACATTCATTTAGACGAAGGCGACAGAGCAGGGCAACTCTGGGCATTACATTTGACTCATTTGTAGTTGTTGTTGTTGCTTTTGTAATACATTAAAGAATGGATGGAACAACAACAACAACAACTGGCGTTGACTGACAATTTTTTGTCATATAATTTTTTGTCATATAAAAATAAAAAAGAGCTTACTTTCTTACGCTTCGGAAAATGGCAAGGACGCAAAATTTTCATCTTATTATTATTCGAGGTCACCGAAATACTGAGTCCGCAGCCATAACAAGAATTACACCCCAAACAACAACGACGCCAACAATGCCAAAACAGCCTACCAAAAAGATCTACCCTTATTAACATTAACGCATTTTTCGCTTGGCCTACTTTTAGGCAATGTTCAGTCGTACGTACGTACATGAGTTGCCCCAACCCATGTTTTTCGTTGAGGCGCCTGTTTTACCAGCATCCCTGCCGATTCATCCAGCCTTCTTCGCTCCGGTTCATCATGAACGCGTCTGCATAGATTGCGTAAAACATTTTGGAAGAGATAAATACGCACGCACTCTGAGAACTAAAGGCACACACGAAATATTTTAGCAGAATGTTTACGGGCGGTTGATGGTGGGTGGTGGGTGGAAAGAAGGAGGGCGTCAAAGAAGAATATTGATTTTTTTCCTTTTTTCTACCACTTCCAGAGGCATAAAAAATAAATCCTTATTATAGAAAATAAGGTTAAAATCTGCTGCGGCCCGGATGCTGCGTCTAGATTTTGAAAGGAACGGAGTTTTTATCAAATACACGCGAACAGTGTTGTATGAACTTGAATAACACAAATTCTGGTAAACACACGCCCCAATCTCACACGCACACACATACACACACACGACTACAGCCAATCAATACACTTTTCAATTCAATATACGCGACGATATTAAAGCTGATTAAAGTTTTAGCAGAAAATGTCCTTTTAATATGTTTTCGGCAGTATGTGAATAACGGCAATAAATAAATAAATATGTATGTTTTTGCGTGAGTATGTAGATATATCCGCATAAACGTATAGGTGCCATGCACACTTTTTCTACGAGTATACATATGCATATTTTTTTTTTTCTGTGGTTGTAGTCACAATATTAGAACGGTGTTATTTAAAGCCTTGTCTTTCTCGAGCCTGCACCTTATAGCTTATACCTTATACCGTACACACCTCTCCGTAGGTTTTCTCTGATATTCTTTTGCTTTACCGCATTCTTCTTCAAAGAATAAGAGTTATTTCTCCATTTCTCCATTATTCTCTTTTCTACAATACATTGCGGATTATGTCTAAACTCACATGTCACATGTTTTTTGATTAAATTTCGCTTGAATTCAGTTGTATTGAAATTGAAATTGAAAGCATTTTTAAAAGCAGCTCATTCTCGTAAAATGAAATGAAAACGTTTTTTTTTTTTTCATCTTCAATCTCAAAATCGTATCGAATTGAGTTGAAACGTATCGATTCGATGATTGGCTGGCTTCTCTTTATGCCAAACGGTATCCATTGTACTCGTATTTATACGACGACGACAACTACTTCTTTCTCCATTTCTGACAAATCTTTTGATTTTGTTTTATTTCTATTTCTATACCTACTGCTTGATTTCTTTTATTATAGTCTTGTCAAATCAAATCTCTGAAGGCAATACCGAGAAGAATGCCTTTTTCTTTTCTTTTATTATAAAAACGAGTTGGTTCAGGACGTCTAACCTTCCAGTCCAAAGGCGTTGTTGTTGATCTCTGTACACGAGTGTGTGTTTCAGAAGGAAGGAAGGAAGGAAGGTAATGAAACGGTTAGAAGAATCACAGAAGTTGGCATCACAAATGAAACAACTAAAGCGAGATTTTTCTCGGTCTCGTATTGGTACGAGTAGCATAAAATCAACAACGCGTTAAATGTCAGTTAGTCATTGTTTCAGTTCTTTTGTATTTTCTACTACTTTCAAATTTTAGAATTTTTAGTAAGCTACTAAGCATAATTTAATGTAAATTATGCAATTAATTTTTGTAATTCTCAACAAAAATACATTTCACGATCGCATTCAAAATTAATATGGAGCCTAAGAATATGTAACATTTTCCAACTTAATGGCCTCAGAGCCGGCCTGAAGTTTTTTACTACGTAATCTTATACTAGATTCATCACCAGTATAGTTTATGAGTAACAGAAACGACCTTAAACCGATATTCGTATATATTTTAGCTCCTAAGATCTTGTTCAATATTAAAAAGGATTATGCAATACTTTCTAATGCCTAAGATTATGCAATATTTCTCGACTTTATTGTACGAGTCTATTTCTCCTAGACTTTTTTACTACGTAAATCGTATGTAATTCTCAGCATCAATACATTTTATGATAGAAAAAATATTCCTCAATATTCCTTGAAGCTTTGCCTTTCCGAACGATGTTGGTAACGACTGTAAAGAAAGATTAATGAACAGTTGACTTTTGTTGACATGCAGGAATATAAATTCCTTGCATGATGACCGTTTTTATGGCATACGACATGCCGTATACGTAATACATAGACGTAAGTGGATTAATACATACATCGTATAATCTACACAATACAACAATTTGTTTTTTTGCTGTCAGTGATAAAAAGTGGGTCATGACAAGATTATCGCCAACACTGGCGAACCTCAGTGAGTGATGGGGGAGGGGTGGGGAGGGGGCGCGGTGAATGTGTGTGTGCTGTTGCACTGATGGTTGCACGTTGGTAAAACGTTACTCTGCTATATTGAATGATGGTGTGGTGTGACATTTTAAAAAAAATTTGGCCTCATTTCTTCATTTCATTTCTATGCAAAGAAAGTAAGGAAGAAATAAAGGAAAGAAAAAAAGAACACATTCCTACACATTTTTCAGCATTTTTTTTGTTTGTTTGGTTGGTTGTATTTTATGCTTATGCATTTTAGAATTTCACAAGGAATGTCCTTCAATGTCCTTTGCATGACAAAGCACTACAAATACAAAAATAAATAAAAATATTTTCTGTTGTTTTTTTTTTTTTGGGCCAGTATACTTGAAAACACGCCCCAGAAGAATAAACGCATAACACAAACACACACACACACACACACACACAAAGACACACAATTTGCAGGCAAATATTTTCTCGCATTCCCACTAAACAAGCCTTAACCCTTCTGTCAGCGAAGAGGGGTTGGCCTAACCTTTTGCAACTTTTAAAAGCGTGACACAAAACAAAAAAAAAAAAACCAAAAAAAATAAAATACAGATAATTATTTTAGTATGTTTGAGTCCTTTAGCAACGTGGAAAAATTCTCAAAAAAATTTTTTTTTTGATTTGTTTCAAAGGCTGCTGTTTTCTATTTTAAGAAATGCCCTGAAAAACATTCGAAAATCTAAAGATTTTGAGAAAAAATTGGAAAAAACCTTGTGAAAAACTCACTTGAAAACGCAGCAAATTGAAAAAATTTAGTGTAAATAATTGAAAAAAAAAACAAAAGCAAATAAAAAAATAAAACAAAGAAATCAACTCGTTTGGAGGAAAGCGTTTTCCTTACTCTCGTTTTGAAACCACTTTGAATGCCAGCACGACAAGCATCAACCAACAGCACTTTTAACCCCTACCGTGCCCGTTCCCCTCCCTTTCTTCCTCCGTCATTCCCATTAAGTAAAAAAATTGATGTGCGTGCGTTCGTTCATTCGTTCGTTCATTCGTTCGTTTTCGAAGTTTTGTCACATTCACTAAATCCACAAAAAGAGAATCGAACTAACTTATTCCAAACGCCCGTGATCACCCCCCCCCCCCGTGTCCCACCAAAACAGAAGAAAAATTTATGCAGAAGTGTCGTCTCCAAAGCGGGCAGAAGATAAAGCAGAAAGCGCACACCAGGTTCACCGAGAGACCGAATGCAAAAACCATTCACCGCAAGCAATTAAAGCTGTCGCAACAAATTGCATTTAGCAGTCAAGTGAAGCCATGTTGGTGGAAGGTTTCAGTAAGGGCAGGCGGTAGGCGACACGCGGCAGGCAGCAGGCAGCAGGCAATCAACAGCAACAAGAGCAAGTGCATCCTGTACCTTTTCCAGTGCACACTCCATTGCCAACAAACATCATAGACGAAAGGGAGAAAAAGAGGGAGGAAGGGAGTGAGGAAGGTAGAGACGAACGGACGTAAGTAAGATAAGCATAGTAAAGATTTCGGTTCAAAAACTTTTAGGCGAAGCTCACTCAATACGCAGCTGTTGGTTGGCTGAAATCGTTTTGTGTGTGGCAGCAACACGACAAACGGCAACGATTGCTGCTGATACTGTTGCTGCTCAACTCTGGCTGCTGCTGCTCTACTCTTGGTATTTCTGCTTCGACACTAAAATCCTCGACGGATTAAGTTCGTGAGCCAGCAAAGAAACTTTAAATTGTTTGTCAACGCGGCAGCGCTTCCGCGTGCAACAGTGACAGCCAGCGATGGCAGCAGCAGCGGCAGCAGCAGCATCAAGAATAACGTACGTAACGTTCTTGACGATAATGCAGCAACCGATTCTCGGTCTCCTTCAGCTACGTGGGAGCGATGGAAGCGTCGAGTACGCTCGATCTGTGTACATTTGATGGCGAAGTGACAGGAAGGATGATCATGATGATGTTGTTGATGATGTTGAGGGTAAATGAGAGTGCGGTGCAGCCAGAAGAGGTGAAAACCTGAATGGTTTGTATACCGCTAGTGCGGGTGAAAAACCGATTAGTACTTTCATGTCCTCTGGCAAAAGTTTAAAGGTCATTCGTAAGCGCGTATGTGCCTTTTATGCTGCTGCTGCATGGTCCAAAATGTTCAAAATTTCTTACCTCCTGCCAGCAAATACCATAAATGTTACAACAACAACAACAACAACGAAGAGAGCAACTTATTCTAGCTAGTTTGTGGTAGGTACACTTAGTGGCCCACCGCGCCCCGTTGCTTCAGCTGACAAACTTATTGCCTGATTCTCACCCACTAACAAATCTCATGACGACTGTCTAACGGTGAGATGGTCTGTCGTACGTACAAAGCGGCGGCGGCTGCCGCTGGAAGCGAGCAATAGACAGAAACTTTCTTTGCTCAACGAAATGACCAAGCTTTGTGCTGAACATGCTGCTATTGTTGTTGTTGTTGTTGTTGTTGTTGTTGTTGTCGTTGTCGTTGTCTGTCTGTCTGTCTATGGTGGAAACAAGATAAGCGGAAATGTTGAACGACAAAATGACATTTGTTTGAATTGCGGCGACAGTTTGAGAAGGATAATCAAAAGGAGAAGAAGCAGCAGCAGAAGCAATGGTCCCAAGTTGGATATAATAAAGCTACCAATTTTAGTTTTAGAGAACACACACACCGGCACACATGCACTACTTAATAAATATATATTATATAGATGTAGGAGTGTGAGTAACCTCGTATGCGCGCCAACAATCAAAGAAAAAGCACAATCAGCAGCAGCACCATCATCATCGTCAAATAACAAAAAAAAAAAAAAGCCCCACAAAAATGAAAAGAAGAAATAGAACCGTCAAGAAGCGAACCACCAGGCCAAGCGAGCCAACCCCATTAAGACGGAAGCCGCCGTAAGGAAATCTTAGAAAATCTGGGAATAGAACTCGTTAAAATTGAATAGAAATCATTTCAGCAGAAAAACTACAATGCGAACGAACTACTATTAAGGATTTTCCAGGACTTCATTTTCCTTTTATTATTCATTTGAAGGAAACAGAAGAAAAAAAAATAAAGCAATAAATTTTTTTAAATGTTATTTGCACGGATCAAAATTTTTAACGGATCAAAATTGAAGGGCCGTGTGCAGTTGATAACATTCAATTTTTGATAATTGCGTCTAAAAGTTTTGAGAATACATAATTATTTGTCTTTAGAGTTTAATGTAATAAACACCAAAATTTCGATGTAATGTAAAATACTCGTGTTACGAAAAAGTGGGCGTAAATGAGCCTTTAAAATAAATAATTCTATAGCATGAACCTATGCCTTGTTGTTAAAACATGCCTTTTAAAACAAATAAGATTTTAAATTTTTGAAAAATTAACTAATTATTATGATTCGTTGTCATTTTTAAAATTTTACCTTCAACCAAAGAATTTTTACCCTTTTAAAATTCAGTGGAAATCGGCACTAACTTCTTTAAAAATATTTCATTTAAAATTTATGTACAAATATGCTTAAGAATTACGGAAATTTTGTCGATAATGTATAAAATGTTTGTCAGAGACGACGAAATAAAAGGGTCGACGGTGAAAATTCATCGCACACACACACGGCACGCATTTTGCGGTACGTGAGCGTTTTTATCAATGAATTTCAAACAGTTTTTGCATTTTTATTGCTCACACACACACACACACACACACACACAATTACGTCAATAAATCACAAAAAAAAAAAAAAACCAGAAAAAGAACTATGTCGAGAAAGAAACCTACGCGGTATTTATGAGTATGTACTTCCGTCCGTTTAATATTTCCGTCAAGTAAATACATTCAATTAATAAAAATGTAATTATTCCTATAAAGGTATAAAATATTGATGTATATGGAATCACGTGGAATTACACACACGCGTGTGTAAACTTGTGTGTTTATATGTGTGTGTGTCTCTTAAGGTGCGTGAATATTTATTTTTTTTACGCATAAATTTTACTTTATTAATTGGTTATTTGAACAATAGTAAAGGAGATATTGTATATATTTCATGTCATGTCATGCAGAAGGAAATAATTACAGACGAAAAATGAATTAAGAAAATTACTGATTATGCCTTTATTATTTACAAAACCTTTTATTCAATTGAACTTCATTTAATTAAAAAATTTTTAAATGGGTGCAATTTTATACAAAGTTGAAAAGTAGGTGGACTGACCTGACTGTTCAAGGAGTCGACTAAAATTTCTTTAAAACAGCCCGAAAATTTTTCAATATATTCAAAATATGTATTTCACTTTTGGTTATATTATTACTTTCTCAATAGATAGATGGAGGCCAATAAATTTACCGATTTTACGATTCGGCCTAAGCTCAAGGAATTATTTTTCTTCTAAATATTAAATAAAATTGCAGAAAAAGATAACAATAAAAAATGTTTCTTTTATATTTTGTGAATAGATAACTTCATGAATATACAGTACATATGTATGTATGTATACGACTATATATTTGATCAATATAATATCAAGCAAATATTTATTAATGTAATATTGAGAATTTACTTTTTTTACGGACTCCTAAATTTTTTGTAACATAAAGATTGTTATAAATTGTATTTAAAATTCGCATAGTTTTTCCTTCTTTGTCATTATATTCAACACTTTTCGAAAAAATTATTTTGATTTTCTCTTTTGTTATTTTTGTTCGGAAAAATCTTTCTCTTTTGAACGTTTTTCGAAATAACTTCAAAAAAAGGAATTAATAAAAAGATTTTTAAATGTATTTGTATATATTTTTGAAAATGTGTGTCATTTTAGTAGTTCTTTAAATTTTCGTTAGAGCTTGGAATGAGTTCATTAATTTGCAAAAAAAGCTTTCAAACAATTATAAAGTATTTTGTTTCACTTAATAATAAAAATTATAGAAATTAAAAGACTCACCGCCACGACTATCACTTTCCGCTGGCTTGAGCTGTAAAGCACGGTTCATCTGAAAGTACGCAGAAAAAAAGGAGGACGTTTAGGAAATGGTTCAAAGGAAAAGGAATACTCATATTATTTATTTACCAAACTATACTTTCACGAAGGTTATTGACACATTTTTAACTCGTAATTATCCATGATGTAACTAAAGGACAACCATAGAAAATCTCTGTGTTTGTCATATATTAAAAGCAGGATATCTCGAAAACCTGGTGAGATGAAGAAACTCTCAGAGTTTCAATGCTTTAAGAACCTTCGCAAAAGTTTAGTTTTCTTCCTAATTTAAATTTATATCGATCTGTGTGAACGGATTAAGGCAAGAACGAGAAAAAATTGACGATTAATGATACGTCCTTTCGAAAATCCTATGAAAGGACTAGATCAAAGCGTGAAAATTGGAATATTTTGCTATCAGTAAAAAGCACACTAAAAGCTGGAAGCATTTAGTTATTTTATAACTTTCGCTTGACTTATTTTGTTGTATTGATAGCTTTAACAAAGTTCATAGCTTTAATAAAAATTACCGTAAAAGAAAGTCCTATAACCATCCAATGAAAGCAAAAAAAAATAAAAACATTTAATGGATAAAACTGAACTTTAGTAATTAAACTGAAACTATTCAAGGTTTAGTATAAATCAAAACAAGGAGTATGAAACGGTCCGAAAGGCCTTCTACAATCGACGAACTGAGCCGGTGATTACGTTTGAAGGCACATTAATGTTATGCACACACACCCACTAACAAATTTATATGTCCAAGTGTCGATG
This sequence comes from Conops quadrifasciatus, assembly GCA_949752815.1. Classification (NCBI taxonomy): domain Eukaryota; kingdom Metazoa; phylum Arthropoda; class Insecta; order Diptera; family Conopidae; genus Conops; species Conops quadrifasciatus. The sequence continues at coordinate 3,499,690 of OX457079.1, forward strand.
TGCCTTTTGTATACATACATAACTTCACTAAATGTATCTCGGAGTCTGTGTATTTGTGGGTGTTTAACTATGGTTAAGTTAGAAATTCATTCTCTATTACTATTGTTATTGTCGTTGTTGTTGTAAAAAATTGTAATGGCTGCCATTACCATTTAGAAAAATTTATTTAAAACAATTATTTTTAAATACCGGCTACTATGTTTCAATGTTTCGTTTTAATTTTAATTCGTTCTTTTGAACGATTTTAACTAAATTTATATTTTGAGTGACAGTTTTTCTATTTGAATTCCTCTTTACTGCCGAATGTCCGAATTTTTCACCCAATTTTTATTGCCTCTTTAAATTTTATTACTCTAGTATTATTTTATTTTATTATTTATTTTTGCGATATACTCGTACATAACGGTAACAACAACAACTAACCTAATGTCATGATGAAAAGCAATTTCTAAAAAATGGTTATGTTTTTAATTATTAAAATACATATCAAATATATTTATTGTATTTGAAAAGAAATTCACAGTGCGTAGTGTGCAGCAAAGTAGCCAACGTTTATTTCTTTTCTTTTCATCCGCATACCTCATAATTCACAAATGGTTTATGAAAGAAATTGACTTAAAAAGCAAATTGCAACTTCTTAAGCAAGCTTCGGTAGGAAGGTAAGGTAAGGTAAGGTAAAGTAAGGTAAGGTAAAGTAAGGTAAAGTAAGGTAAAGTAAGGTATAGTAAGGTAAAGTAAGGCAAAGTAAGGTAAAGTAAGGTAAAGTAAGGTAAAGTAAGGTAGAGTAAGGTAAAGTAAGGTAAATTAAGGTAAATTAAGGTAAAGTAAGGTAAGGTAAAGTAAGGTAAAGTAAGGTAAGGTAAGGTAAAGTAAGGTAAGGTAATATCAGTACTTCTTGGATATTATACGTATCTCAGGGAAACGCTATTACCAAAAAGCGCTCACGCCAGTAAAATTCTTTATAAAAATTCGCCCCTAATTACTTTTAGCCACAAATACTAGCATTTACGGAGAGAGACAGTGACTACTGCCCATTATTATTAGTAGTGTTTTAATAGTTGTTTTAATTTGTTATTGTTGTTGTTGTTTGTAGTTACGCCAAATTCCACGTAATATTTCACCATTTCAAGCTTCGACATTTTAATTAGATTTTCCGGTGCGGTGAGTATTAGCAACGAGAGGAACAACAAATTTTGAGTTGTTTTCCAAATCAAGTTAATCAGAGCGTATTCTGGCTTCGTGAACCAACTTGTTTTGTGGTGTTTGCGTGCAGAAAGCATTATGGTTCCGGAGGTGGTTATCATTTGAAAGGCCAGAAAGCGAGGAAGAGAGAGAGAGATTTTAATTTATTGAAGTAAAAACTTTAAAATTTATTAAATACATACAAGATATTTGAATTTTTATAAAATTAATTAATTTAAAAATGTATCTGAATTGCGAGCTTGTCCTTTTTTAATACTAATTTATTCGAGTACAATAATTGTATACCGTTTGCAATAATCACAATAATGATACAAAAGAAATATGTATATATCAAAAAATCTAATAACAACTTTAATAAAGTTGTATAAATAAAATTACCATTATTAATCATAATAAATGGCTAATAATTATGAATGAACAAATGAGAGAGAGAGAGAGAGAGAGAGAGAAAAGAAAATTGTTCCCAATATTTCAAGCTATGGAATATCACGAAAAGCAATGAAAAATGTTTTATGACTTCATTAGCAATGATTTTTAAAGCTGTTCCTGTCGCAAATTCTCTTGTTCTTGAGCTGATGACGGTACCTCTGGTGCCTTGCTTTTACCTGCCATCCAGGGGCTGCTGCACGCGTAATGCACACGTGCCGAAGTGTGTCGATGTGTTTATGACAAAATGAGTGTGTACGAGTGGGTAAATATGGGTCTATTTGGAGAATGATTTCTGGCCCTAAACAAAAGCAATTTGTATGAAAAATCCAAATTTTGCGAATTTTAAGTTATTACCAGATTTTTATGATACTTTTTTATCACAACCTTCGAGAGATCAATAAATGCTTGTAGATACTAAACCGATGTACTAAACCTAAATACTTTGTACTTTCAAATTTTTGTTGATTTAGTATCTTTTTACTTTTATTTGTGACATTTTCTGCTTTTATTTTGATAGCAATTGAACGCTGATTGTCTCTTGAGGCGAAAAAATCTCTTCAATAAAAAATATATTATGAGTACTATTTTGAAACTCAAGCGAACAAACTCAATTGAAGCGAATACATAAACCCAAAGAGAAGAGAGAGAAAATCGTGTCGTGATGGAGGGAGTCTCAATCGTATAATAACCGAAGTAAATAAGTTTTCTCTTAGATTCTATTAAGAATAAAAAAAGCTTAAATTTGTAAAGACTTGTTAAAATTCTCTGGTACAAAAAGGTTTAAATTAAAAATTAATAACGCTTTTACCGGATTTAAGACTTTCGAAGCGAACTTTATTACAAAAATCTGCATAATAGAAACTGTACCTTCCTTCGAATGACCCTTGATTTTTGGATTAAATTCAATTTAACACACCCTGAAACCGTCGAAACGTCCCAAAATTGAGGAAATCGCCGGCGAAAATCTAAATGCAAAAAGTAGAACAAATTGACAGCTAAAATGAAATTTCGTTGGAATACAATAACTGTCAATATCTCTTAAGCCTATCCCTTCTCATGGTTTTTCTTCAATTTTAATAAAATTAACTCGGGCATTTTTTCATCAAATAAAAGACGGTAGTTTTTTTTTTAAAATTCGAAAACTTCTTTAACATTAAAAAAGGTTCACTTTATGCGAACCTTTACTATGAACTCTATACGATCCCTCTGAATCTCACTCATACAAGCACACACTCACTCACACCCAAATGCGCTCGTCATGAACCTGGTTGTCAACGTGACAGCTGCGCTATATTGACTGTCATGATGTTGACAGTTGGTATAGGAAAAATAAACTTGACGAACACACGACTAGCAACATGCACACACGCACGCATACTGTCACATACTGTACATGTTATTACAGTACGTATGCTCACCTCTTGGGAAACCTGTCGTATGTCGATGTAGCCCGATGGATGACAAGCAACAAAGGGAGAGAGAGACTGATAGAGTGAGAGAGCGAGGAAAGGGAGTTGGATTTAGATTTTTGATTTCGCTTCCTTTTTGTGTCTTCCTTTTAAGACATTTCAACCTTCTTCGTCTCTTTTTCGTGTTTGATACTATGATACTTTTACATACATTTTTTCACAACTCATTGATTATTGGAAAATTTATATTACGCAGTGACTGAGCACACTTTTGTGGCAAAAGATACACTTTGTAAAGGTGTTTGTGAAGTAATGTGTGTGTGTGTGTAAGTGCTTACGCGTTGCAAGTATGGTTTACCTTTGATAAATTTCTACAACACTACAAAACGGTCAGTCAATATTTTACTACAATTTCTTGAAGCATGCTTCAGAAGTTCGATTTGGTGATCGAACATCTCTAGAAAGACCAAAATTCTTCTTCTACGAGTATATTCGTACATATTCGATACACTGAACGAAATACTCATAAAACTTTTTCGTGTGTTTTTACAAGATTATCTTTATTAATATTATCATAGTCGAAGTGAAGGCTATAATCAAAGGCACTAACCTAATCAAAATCTCAAAATAAAGTTACAAAAATATTCAATCATATTAAAAAACATAAAGTCTTACATTAAGCATTAAGTAAGAAAGAGTCGTATTCATTGTCTTACTATAGTCACCAGAATAGTAACCAAAAATTGTCATTTTTTCAAGGATAATTAATCGCTGTTATAAGAAATCGACTTTTGATATTTTCCCAATCATCACTCAAAACTCTCAACATTTTCATTATCATTATTATTATTATTAGCGAACAATTATAAACACCATTAAATCAATTTTCATTTTCATTATTAATATCTCGCTATTCGTATCTCTTTATTATTCTCTGAACTCATTTTAAGCATGTTTTTTTGTGTATTTATAATAATTTTTGAGTTCTGAAATAAATTTTCAACGCGTTCACGTTGTTTAGAAGATCAATAAAATCGAAGAGAAGAAAAAGAAGAAGCAAATATTAGACAAACCGGCAGGCATCATAATAACAACAACACTCATTGTTGCCCCCCATGGTTGCTCTGTTGCTGTCAAAGGGGTGTGGCATTTCATACAATCATAAACATATTTTTGACGTTTTATTTTCACATCATTTTGCCAACTACGCGCTGCTACACACACACACCCACAAACACACACAAACAACGTTTTGAAAAGCTGTCAAAATTTTTAGTGGAAATTTTAGACAAGTTACGGTCTGCTCTGGCTGCTGATCATAGAGTATACTCGTGTTTTGGTTTTTTGTTTTGGGACGGCCGCTTGAAAAGGAGTTTATTTGTTGTTGTTGTTGCTGATGTGTTGGTTGCTGCTGATGTTGGTGTTTTAGACAAAAACGATGACCTGTTCATGACATGACTTTGATGGTATTACCTACGCTGAGTTTTGAGTGACAGCTTGAAGCTTACTAAATTTATTTATGATAAAAGAATCGCTATATTTTGCATTCATTCTTTTTAACTTCTTTACTTATTCTCAATTAAAAAGCATAACAAATACCGGAAAAATCTTTAAACAAAATAAATTGTACTCTACGGTTAAAAAAAGGCATTATGGAGAGATAATTTTATGACTTTCGGATAATAATTATCGAGATTCGCTGACAATAATATTAAAGTAACAATATTTTAATAATTAAAATGATGATTACCGACAAAAAATTTCACAACGCACAAGGATAATTCTGATAACCTTTCCATCAATCAGTCGTCCTTTTCACGACTTCTTTCTTCCACTCTTTGGTACTTTTCTTCTATTTGTCTTCGTGTATCGATCGCATGCAATCTTTCGTTATTCTTACCTGCCTGTTTCTTCGACCCGCCAACAAAAGGAAGAAATTGCGAAGGGAGGGAAGAAGGAATGATGAATATTATATTCCTTCTTAGTTTCGTATCAGCCACGCTTCAGCAGCAGCAGCTCACTGGCATCATCGTAACATCGACTTGATCCTGTTGCGTAAATCCTTCAGCTTTTATAACCGGACAAGTTGCGTGCAAAATGCTCATGCTGTTGTTGCGGTTGTCTTTGCTGTTGTTGTTGTTACTTAAATATTTTCCCTTCATGTTGTTGGCTGATAAAGTTGAACAACATCATGGGAAAAATCTTCGTCTACAATCTCTATGGTTTTTTTTTTCTTTAATTTTTTCGCAATTTTTATGCGACTTGTTGTTGTTGTTGTTGTTGGTTTTTTTCAATCTTAAAGTTCCTTTATTTTAGCAAATATTTCCACCTCGTTGTTTTTTTTTACACTCTACCGCTTTACTCTCTCTTTCTATCTCTCTATCTTTATTTACTCACGTAAAACTCTCACTACAAGCATATGCTTTCACATTTTAGTAGTGCTATTTTTGTTGTTATTGTTGTTGTTGTTGTTGTTGTTTTTCTTATCCTTATTGTTATTTTTTTGGTTTTTGTTTTTTTTCAACGCGCCTTGTTTTACGCTTTTTGCCCAGCTTTGGTCAGTCTGACACTTTCGCTGTTTCTTGATAAATGTTGAGCATAAATGTTAGAGGAGGCAGGTGGGTGGGTGGGTGGAGATAGGGGGAGGGTGGAGGAAGAGGGGGTGGTGGTTGGTGTTGGTGTTGGTGTTGATGGTGTGTGTATTGGATAGAACGACTCTCTAATTCGCACGCAATTCAAGCTCTCCATCACATCAGGCTTCTTTTTCTCGTTTCTCCTCCTTCCATCATCCTCATCGTCATCATGTTTCTCTGCCGCTCGTTCGTTTCTCGTGCTTTGCTTTTATCACTCGATTCATGTTCGCGCTGCGGAAGCAATGAAAAAGCTTCACAAAAGCTATAAAACGTTTTTTTAATTGCATTTTCGTTATACGATTTTATGTACCTTGCCGTGGAGGAGCCCGTTGCGCCGGGCGTCTCGCCAAACGACACGACAACGAACGCACAATAAAAATGCACTGTGATGAAGTGCACGTTTTTGGCTTTTTTTTTTAAATCTTTAGCTGATGCTATTGTTGTTGTTGTGGTTATAGTTTCTTTCTTTCTTTCTTTCTTTCCTGCTTTCTTTTTGGTATTCATACTTGAATGGTCCCACCCACTCTTGATGAGTGCCAGCGTTACCCTTCAGCGTTACCGCAATCATTTTACTTCTTGCTTTGCTTAACAATCGAGTTTTCTTCTTCTCTTCTCTTCTCTTCTCTTCTCTTACGCGATTTAGTTAGTTCTCACTTTTTTCGTTTTATAATTGTAAAATATTCCTGCCATAAAGTGAGGGGCTGAATGAAGGATAAGGGTGAAGGAGGTGTAGGAGTGTCGTCGCTGGAGAGTGTAGAGAGTGCCGGCTTGTGTAAATCCTTTGTGCTTTTAAGGACTGTGTCATAAAATAATGGTTTTTATTTGAACAATGAATGCCTGAACAGCTTGCGATCAATTTTACAACAACAACAACAACAACAACAACAAACAAAAGCATTTAACATCATTCCGGCCATAAAAAGCACGAACAAAATCAAATCAACGCATTGAAAGAGTTTGAAGACGATTTCGAAGCGATGCAATAAAAATTATTTTAATTTTATTATTTCAATTTTACACAAAAAAAAGGATTGGAAAAAATTACTGCTAAAAAATACAAATATTTAAAAAACAACAACAACAACAACAACAACAAATTGGAAAAACCTTAGTATTTCATACGTTTTATTGTTTGCATCTTTTTAAAATTTAATGTTTGCAATTTTATAGCAAAAATATCTGGTTTAACGCACCAAAAAAAAAACTCATCCGTGGTTTGAAGTAATTAGAATTTGATTGCAAATCAGAAAATTGGTGCTGTCGCTCGATTTGTGTGTCAGCAAGCATTCATTGATGCAAATAACCCAACAACCAACCTATCAGCCAACCAACGCACCCATTAAGCAACCAAGCAACCATCAACCAACCAATGAAACCATTAAACAACCAACTATCTCATCAACCCTGAATATATTGATGTGAAAATCGCTCTCACTGAAAGCTACCGCATCACTAAAAACGGTTTTAAGTAACGAAGTGAATTGGTGTGTTTTTTTTTTTGGCTTGGCCGGTTTTTGAATCATGGTTTTAAATGATGTTGCGCAGCAGCATGCCACGCCATGTTGGTATGAAATAAATGCAACGATGATAGCAAACGAAATGAACAACCCTTAAACCTTCTTTTATTTGTATCCTTTAACGCTTTGTTGCAGTTCATTGACCACTTAATTTATCACCTTCTTCATCGTTCATCAACGGGGAGGGTGTCCACCGAAAAGGGAGCGAGGGATGACTGCGCAGCATGCGAGTGAATTCAGATGAATTAAATTCAGTAGGATTCAGTCCGACCGAGTTCGATTGAGTTGGTTTGAGTTAAGCTTTGCTTAAAGCTCATTTGTAAAGCAGCAGATTTACTGGTAGCATTGTTGACAACGGCAACAACAACAACAACAACAACGGCGGCACAACGACGTGGATGTGAACGTGGACGACGACTACAAAAACATCCCTCCGACATTTTCAATTAAATTTTAATCACAGAAATCCTTTTTTGTGTACCAACATTTTTACAATTTTACATTTACGCGAATGTTCGGCGCACGGCGGCGAATGGTATGTACGTAGGACAATTGTTGCAAGTCCTTGCTGGTGTAGGTGTATGTATTCATATATGTACATACATATATATATGTACATTTAATACAAGTGTGGTTGCACTTTAATGTCTCTGCTTGTGTGCAATTTTGCGGTTGTGTCGTAGTTTATTTTTGTGTTGCTGCTATTGTTGTTGTTGTTATTGTTGTTGTGGTTGTTGCTTTAAAAGTTTAAAAAGTTAATTTAAAAGCGGGTGTAGTGAATATTTTTGAAATTTTCCACATTCAAGTAACCCACACGCACGTTCGCAACGGAAAGAGCATAATGAAGGGCGGCGGAGTGGAATGAAGTGATGGAGGTATAGAGAAAGAGTGAGAGAATCAAAAGCGAGGTGAGCTTTAAAATTGCTTATTCATTCTGCTTTACGTCGGTAAATACGATCCGTCGAATCGACTGTTATACAATCATTAACATAATTGAATTACAAACAAGTCTCTGCGTCTAAACAATTCTCCCCGAAGAGCATACAATTATCATTAGAGAGCATAAATGATTGATTTGTTGTTGTTGTTGTTGTTGTTGTTATCATGGGAAAATTAGTGCACTTTGCTTTATTAAAATATAAATAAAATATTTATAATTTAAATCCTGCCCTAAATATTTAACTCATGGTTATTTAACTCATGGTTATTCAACTCATGCTTCCTGAGCTCATGATTGTTGAACTCATGACACTTTAACTCTTTAACTCTGGAATCTTCAACTCACGATTCTAGAACTAATTTTTTTCAACTCATAAATCTTGAACGCACGAATATTTAACTCATGAATCGTGAACCCATGACTGTTCAACTGTGGATTCTTCAACTCAATGTTTTTTTTTTCAGCTCATAAATCTTTAACTCACGAATCTTTAACTCATGACTCTTAAACTCTTGATTCTTCAACTCACGATCCTGGAACTAATTTTTTTTCAACACATAAATTTTGAACTTACGAATCTTTAACTCATGAATTTTGAACTCATAACTCATAACTCTTGATTCTTCAACTCACGATTCTGGAACTAATTTTTCTTCAACACATGAATTTCAAAACTCACGAATCTTCAACTCATGCATCGTGAACTCATGATTTTTGAACTCTTTATTTTTCGACTCATGAATCGTGAACTCCTGACTCTTTAACTTATGCTTTTGGAACTCATTACTCTTGAACTCAGGATTCTTGAGCTCAACGCTTTCGGAACACATGATCCTTCAACTCATGCTTTTTGAAAACCAATGCTTTCTTCTTACTTTTTCTTTTCCTTTATATTCTCTTTCCTCGACTTTCATATAAAATGCACTAAAGCTCCAGACCATTCCGACCAAAACGTTCCGCTGACGCTGAAAGTTGGAAAAATTCTCCATTGACGCAAGGGTTAGGACGATTAGTCAAAGACAGAAAACGAAAATATGAACAATAAAAGACGGATGAAAATTGACAATAGAGGCAACAGCAACAACAACAACAACAATAACAAACAGGAGTTTCCGTCATTAACGAAATGACCTTAAAAAACACAAACACACACGATATGATTGATGTACATGAGGTAACTTGTGGAAAAGCAGGCGGAGTAAACTAATTTGGTTTAGAGAGAAAATTGGAAATTTGTAATTAGTATTGATTTGCGGTTAAACATACACATACCACTTACCCTTCCTTCCTTCCTTCCTCTTCGCCACAACAAAGTAATTAATAACTAAAAATGTCCTCGTTATGACCACAATCATCAACCATTTTTTTGATTAGAGTAAATGACCTATAATTCATAGTAAAATGAAATAAGATTTTATTTTATTAATACACAAATAAAAAACGCCAGTTTTATAAAAAGTAACCCACATTTGTTAAGGACTGGAACAGTCCAATTTTTCTTTGGCACAAAAAAAAGCAACCTTAACACATTTTAGAAATGTTAAAATTTATTTTCAAAAACTTTAGCTTTTGTTGTAATAACTACAAGCTAATTTAATTATATGAAATTTAAAATAAATTTAATGAAAGTGAAGGTTAAGTAATGGTGTAGCTCTGTATGGATACATATGTATGTACGTATGTACGTATTTGGATGACTTTGCATAAATATCGAGGGATGGTTTTTGAGAACGAAATAGAAGAAGTGGCATAAAATTAATGTACGCATATGTAATGAAGTAGACTAAGGGTGGTATTTTTTACTGTAATACCGGAGGAGGGTAACTGTCAGAGCGTGCTGTCATTGGAACAACTGTTTCCGACACTTGTGATTTTTGAAGTCTGACAATCGCAATGATTGAGCTGGAGGATGCAAAGGTCTCTCCGGGATTGGAGCGGGATTACACTGTGCACTCCAGCTGGTGTGCACTCCAGCTGGTGGGTTCATACTTACATACATGAAATAAGAAACTGGAGTTAGCTTCTCTCACAAAGATCCGATAAACAGGGCGGGCGACAAGGTCGTCATGAGGAGGTGTTGGTTCCTGGCAGAACATAACCCATTGAGAGTTAATATATGTATATTGCAATATTGGCTCTAACTGCAAAGGTCAAAGGCTAGCATGGTCAAAATGGCGCCCAATAACGTTTTATCCAAGCGATTACTTAATCCTGGTGGCCTGTAGTTCCGGTTTATCCACATTTGCTCTCAATTTTTCGGTCGAAAATTGTTTTGTCCACTGATTTCCAATAAGAAACTATTTCTCTGCGAGGCCTGTGCACTGCTCAATTATAAAAGAGTTAGTCTTCGCTGGCAAATTGCTCTAATGAAGGTCATGGCAATTTCAGATATCACCACAAATACCTCATAGACCACAGGAGAGACCTAGCGAAACACCTTCTAAGCAATGCCTGTCGTTGATTGATAGCATTTTACACAATGCTACGAACACAATGCTACAACGCGTGCAAACGTACAAGCATACGTTGGTGCTTTTCAAAAAAAGGTCACCGCCTAAATGAGTTTAAATCGCCAACCGAACTAGGTTTAAAAAGTAACACGTAATAAATTAAATTACACGAAAGAATTCTCGATACGATACAGCTACACAGACGACTACATGCAAAAGACATTATTTATTTCCGTGACTGAGACTGTAACTGTAACTGTAACTGTAACTGTGTGTGAGAGTTAGCGCAAACAAGCGCAAATGTATGTAAGAAAATGGCACGGTGTCGACTTGATTGTGGCTCCAAGCTTAAAGCTCAATTAGTTACGTAATCAAGGCACGTCTTTTAATTGATTTCTATCAATACTTCAGTGGATCGAAGCAGGCCAGGCACGGGCCAGCAGCTGCTGTTGCCAAACCAACAGCTTCCTCATACCGCGCGTTGCGATGCGATACGATTCGGTACGATTCGGTATCACCAGTTTTGGTGGTGCAGTATCAATGTTTGGCGCTGGTAGCAGTTGCCAGGCTGCCAACCAACCACTTCAATAATGCACCAGCTCAAGCTTCTGGCTCCGGCTGCTGATGCCATCTACAGTCCTCCCGTTCGGTATGAGTCTAACAAATAAAACTGAATGAACGGAACCGAAAAGCGAGAAGCGAGAAGAGATAAGTTTAGTTTGCGGTACAACATCAAAAAGCATTCAACAGCTACGCTATACAAATATTTTAGCAGGCTTCACCGAAGCAGTCCGTCCTTCATTCTGCTCTGGCTGTTGATGTTCCGGATGGTATTGTCGGCAAGTATACGTTTCTCCCCCCCCCCCATGGGTTTTGTGAAGGGGGAAGGATGGGGTACCATATGTGTACACGGTAGCTGCTCAATTGGAAAAACGAGTCGAAATTCGAAATGTTGTTGATTCATTTAACAAATTGAACCAAGCATACGTACGCTCGATACCGTCACTGACTGACTGACTGACTGACTGACTGACTGAATGAATGAATGAGTGGCGCGGATGAGTATGAGTAGATAAGTATCAGTGAGTGTGAGTTAACATGATTGCGTTGTTGTTGGTATTGTTGTAAGAACGGTGCTGTTGGATATTTTTCCTGCACAATTGTTCGAAAATGCAGCACCATCGTCATTACCAGCACTCTTTTCTTTCCATTACCACCAACCGTTACCACGAGCGCACATACGGTACAAAATTAAAATTAATTGAGGAATAAATCGAAGAGAATTCTGTTCATTTTTGGTATAATTGATGTCAATCAAAAAAACAAAAATCAATAAAAATCATTAAAGAAAGCAAATTAAGACGGTTAATTGTTTTGGATTACAAGAAAGAGGACGCAAAGGAAAATATATGATTAACATTGAGTTATCCATTAATCATTTAAAATGACGCTATAAATAAAAAAAATAAAAAATATCCTGAAAATATGCAGCATATTTTTCAAAATACCGTTCGTTATCAGGGTTGCTGAACGATTTTATTTAGAAAATTTTTGGGTATTTCTAAAAAGCCATAAATGCCTTCTAAAGTACCTCAAATTAGGAAAATTTAGGGAAAAAACAACGCAAATTTGAAAACATTTCAACAAAAGAAATTCCTTTAGATTATAATCTTACGGTTAATGATTATTGTTTAAATATTGCATACTTTCAGGGTGATGTCAATTTAGTACTTGCAAAACCTTTTAAGGCATTGTAATAATTTTAGTGATAAATATCCGGGAAAGCCACCAAAAACTAAAATCGTATTAACACATTTAAACTAATGAAACTATTCAACAATACTATTAATACGAAGAGACTACAGAGGCCCATCGTCTTATCGCTAGACCAAAAATAGCGAGGTACGACGGTTTTTATTGCGAACAAGACAAATTTTATCTCATATAAACGGAATAAAAGCCACGGAATAAACCGCACGGAATAAACGCCACGGACTCTTAAACAAAATAAAAACTCTTAAACCTTTTCATAATGAAGTCATTTCAGATAATCTTGATACTCAGAGGAACATATAATATAAAACATTTGAACCAGGCCTTCATAAAGTCCCATTAATTGCCCTTTTACAAATACCAAAGAAGAATTATTGAATTTGATAAATTCGAGATATCAAAGAGGCTGTCACATCCGTAACCAACCAACCATCCGCACTCACACAACCACATTCACACACAACAACAACAACAAATAAATATTTAATAACATTAGGTATGTATGTATACGTATTTCTCGTATGCGTTACAGAACGAAGGGATGACGGTAGCCGCATCCTTTGAATTGTCAGTAGAAAATTACAAATTATATATTACTTTTGTCAGAGAGTGCCTGAGTGTACAAACACACATACACACATCGTTCGTAAAATGTGTGTGTACAAACATATGAGTGTCTGTGTGTGTAAATGAATGAATTTACATGCGAATGTAATGGGTCTCAAATTCCAAATAAATGAGCGCTTATATTGTAAATTTCAAAGTGGAATTTAATGAAATGTGTAAAATGCAGTGAAGTCGAAAATAAAGTGAAACGGAAGTGGAAGAATGCTAAGCTTAACGTACGAAAGAGACAGGGCAAAGAGCATGAAAAGGGGGGAGAGAGAGAGACACACACAAAAAGGCAACAAATTCTAACAAGTTTTTGAAGTTTTAATGCCAAAGTGTTTGCTACTCAATTTATGTATTTCACAAGCAATGCCATTGGCAACCCTCCGAGAAGAAGAGGAAGAAGAAGAAGAGGCAGAGGCAGAAGAACGAGCGACGTTCTCTATGAATATGTTGCATACTTTTGAGAGGCAATAAATTTTCAGCGTCTTTGATCTTCAAATAAAATCGTTTTGTCAATTTGAAAAATGTTTCAGCTCACAACAAATTCAGCCACAAAATTTCCATTTACACTGCAAACAATGATGATACAATCTCTTCACCCCGCGTCAACGAAATGCTGGAAGACTTTATTTACGATGTAACCACAACAATACCATTCGGTGGGCCGCATTTTATTACAAATAAGGAGGAGACAGCATGCGCTTATCGTGTCCCGTAACAGAAAAAAAATTTTCACTAAATTGTTTTGGGGTTTTTTTTTGCAAGCCTTAAAAAAAAAGCCTTCAATAAAAATATTGTACAATAATATAAAATTAATGAATGTCCTTTACATCACCCTTCTTTCTTTCCTTCTCTCCTTCCTTTCTTCCTACCTTCCTCTTGCCGGTAACACAACTAAGAGATCGGCTTAAAATATTATACAATACGTTTTGAATTGAAATGTTTTTACCAAAATATAATCATCTTGCATCGTCATCATTTATTTCCTTTTACCTTCTTAATTTTCTTTCCAACCATCATTCATTCATTCATTCATTCATTTTCATAACATCCAATGACTTCGTTTAATGCGTCAGTGCCACTTTTTTCTTTATTTTTCCTTAAGGTCTAGCACTTTGAGGAGCTTTTCCTTTGAAAAGGAGCTAAGAGGTTATTTATTTATTTATTTATGTATTAGTGTGTGTTAAAAGCAAAAAAAAAGCATGAAATGTTACCTGAGAAGAAAACAGACACATACACAACAAGAAAAATTCAGTTCAGTTGTATATTTTTTTTTTTTTCTATAGTTACAGAGTTTTTGTCCCATTCCCAGTAATACCACCCCATCGCACATTCTCTCTCCTTCTGCCCAGTGGCGTATGTAGCTTTTGATTTTGCATAATCTGGGGGTGCAAATTATTTGGGAGGAAGGAAACACAAGGCAATTTTAATTGAGTATAAATTAAATATACATAAATAGTAAAGCTGCTTAAAAGTGACAAATTTGCTAGGAAGCCCTTAGTTTTTCATTCCATTTCCTATAGCCGGGGGGCTCTGCACCCTTAGTCCCACCACCCTAAACACGCCACTGCTTCTGCCTATTCATATTTTTTTTTCTCTGCCGTTAGTGATGTTTTTTGGGAGCACTCCGTACACCGGCATTTATTTTAAAAATCACAAAGGGGCCTTCCTTCGGTGTGCCGGAGATAACCATGATTTTTATGCGTTTCGTGTTTTTACAGTTATTATTCTTGTTGCAGTTGTTGTTGGCTTTGTTCTTACTCTGGCAAGCATCGTCTCGTTCTTGTATTTTACTGTGTGTAGTAAATGCTTATTATTATTTAATGGAGCACAAAATGCATTTTCGCGTTCTAAAAATTCACAAGAAAAAACAAAAATTGAAAGTAATGTGTATGTGACTGGTACTGCACAAAGTCTCATAACAAAGACTGAAAGTCTGAAAGTCGCTATAATCGTATACTGAAGTTGGCATGATGAAGTTCGCCTTTAGAAGACTTCTCTAGTACTACGACAAGTCGGTATTATTATCATCGGTTTGGTATAGTGTTTGGATAACGATTTCGGTATCCTTAGCTGTGTATGTGTTAGGTATGCCATGGTTATAAGTCTTCAAAAGTACCTACAGTGAAGTTCTTTTTGGGACTTTGGGATTTCACGCCAGAAATTAAAAATTTATATAAAAAATGTCCGTCTGTAACCGTAATGGTTTGTGAAAACATTTTGTCGTTTCTCGTTCTTTTCCTTTTTATGATAATATAAAAAAATCTGAAACAAGCAAAGGATTTTCATTTAGAATGCTAAAATGTAAATGTAATGAAGTGAAGCAAAAGAGTAGAGTAGAGTACTTCACTTTTTATTGTGTATCAAGGACTGCCTAAGAATATTCCGCTTGATACGTAACTTATTTTGACATACATACTACATAGATGTATTGTATACTATAATAATGGCTTCTATGGTTTTAATAAATACCAAGGGAAAGAAGAATGAGTAGGTATGTAACTATAGCAACTATAGTAAAATGTCAGAAAAATATGCAAAAATAAAACTATACTTACAATAAAAACTCATATAAGTTTTTAGCCAATTCCAAATCTATTTTGAACTTATTTTCTTTATGTTGAAGCGTATAACTCGGACACTTTGAAATGGATTTTCTTTTTGTAAAAATTGTTATTGAGCTGCAAATATTGTCTTTAAAAAGCGGTAAAGTTAATTCAAATCCGTTTAAGCAAAGCAAAGTTATAAACGCGGCAGTAACACAAGGTACCAAAATTTAATTTTGGTTCCTACAAAAAATTAATTTTATCTTTAGACATACATACATACATACATACAATGGTAATATAATGGTAAACGATTTATAATGGTATCACCATGAAATTTCTAAAAGGGCTTAATGAAAACGTACAGTAAATAATAGAAGTTATTACGATAAAATTGATTAACTGTTACAAGTTTTACAAGTTTTTGGACAGCTCCTAGTCCTTGGAGTCCTTGGAGTATACGCGTCATAGCACGAGCAGATCCTCTCTCGCTTTTCTTTTAGCCATGTTTTTTTTTTGACAGGTACAAGTATTTCGAAGCGTATATTAAACTTAATCAAATCTCAAGAGCAATTTATCACAAAGTAAATGTAACGAAGACACGAATAAGAAAATACAAATACACAAAATACACAGAATAAGTTGAAAGTTTTGAGTTGAAAGCGAGAAATCAAGAGTTATATAGAAAAATTGTGCATCTTGACATTTTAGCATTGTTTTCTCATTCCGGGCCCGCCAACAATACCTTTTTGAATAACTCTTTGAAACGATATTGTGTACTCTGTTATACTCAAAGAAGAATGAATATATCGACTAATGAATTTTTCATACAGACTTTTGGGGCCACTTCTCTCTTCATCCCTTCAAATTTCCTTCTTCTTTTCAGTTTCCTACGATTTTATGTAATCCCAAAAGTATGCAATAACAATGCAAACGATTCAATAGATTCAATGGTTGAACGCCTCACGGTTTTATAAAGTAAATCATTATTATTATTTACAAATTGCATTTCATTGTGACGCTTTCAGAAAGATACGATATATTACCACAATTGAAGAGGGACGAATATGTGGAAAAGGCAGACACATCAGCTCAGATTATCTGATACCGCGCTCTTTTCAAAAGTGTACGAAAACGAATGAGCGTCAAGAGGTAGTCGCTGAGGACTTACAAGCGTCTGATGAATTCAAGTGATTGTAAAAAGAGTTAGTGAAGAAGACAGATGCAAGATAAGTGGGCAAAGAGGAGGTAAGATGATAGAGGAAACGGTATATGTGTGTGGCGGTGAAGGACCGCGCTTTTATTATGAGGAAGTCAGACTCTAGATCAAATGAAGGAGATATCAGTGTTATTAGAAAATGGTATAGTTGTTGAAGTACCAGAGAGAAAAAAAGATACAAGGATGATATCGATGATGGAAATAAAGGAGAAGGAGAAAGAATAGCCGAATATAAGAGGCGGATATGAATAATTCAGGGGGTCTATTAAGATACTGGGATGGAAATAGATAAGATAAGATGAAATATAAGGCGAAGAAAAGATAAAAGAGTAACGCGAAAAACCGTGATGTGATGAGAGTGTTAGAATAAGCGAAAAGGGGAGTAAGGAAGGAAAGAAAGAGTAACTCGCAAACGGTTCACTTCACATCCGGTTACTCCCCAGATTACTTTTAGAACTCATTTCTATGCTTTTATCGCTCCATGACTATGAATTCCTTTATCATCAGTCGTCTTTTAATCACTTTCTGTGCCTGTCCCTCCTCTCTCTCTCTCTCTCTCTCCTTCTCTACATCATAATCACTCTCTCAGCCACTCCCTCAAACCATTTCAAACGAATATGCGTGTGCAAAAAATTCATACATTTTATGCCAGGACGATGCATATATTTTTTCCTGCCTTTTAACAACCAGTAAATATCACGGATTGGGATGAACATTGCGAACGTGAAGAAGGGCGGCATTGCAGATGAAATTGGGTGAGGACACGCAGGCGACAAGAGCAAAAACCAGGACGAGACAAGAAGAGTAGCTGGCTCAAGTAGCTCAAGAACTGACATACGACCATTGAGAATACTGTGGATGATGTATGAAGGAAGCTCCTGTTGCTGTCGTCATCCCCTTGGCTACGTCATCCCTTACATTTTCTTGTTGTTGTTGTTGTTGTTGTTATTCCTTTAGCTGTGTTGTGTGCTGTTATGAATTTGAAGTACTCTTCTAACATAAGCATGAAATTATCTCAAGCATTTTTAATTTTCTTATTATGTAGATCTATAAAGTGGTTGTTGTTGTTGTTGTTGTTGTTGTTGTGGTTGATGAGATTGATGTTGTTGTTGTTGTTGTTGTTGATGCTCTTCCTGTTACCTATTATTGTTGTATACGATTCTTTAGACCTTTTTGTATAAAAAGTAAGTAAAATCCAGTGAATATTTGCAACATTATTGTTATTTTTTTAATACTTTTACGAATTAAATAATTAAATTAATGATTCGATTAAAGCCTGAAGAAGTTACCGATTTCGCTCAAATTTTAATTTTAATTTTAAGCATGAAAATATCCTTTTACATATCTTTCGAAGGATATCAACCACTTTAATGTGGCATGTTTTAAGGAACGACCTTTCTTCCTTGGTCGTCGGTTTTTATCTCACTTTTGCTTTTTTATTTTGGATAGTGTGGAAAAAGGAGTTTGCTAGAGGCAAATTTTGTGAACTGTGTGACTCTGGGAAGGACACGAAATATAGCTGTAGCCTCAGTGGAAACACAAACAACTTACTGTGCGGTCAACGCAAACACTTTGCATACTATTAAAGCTGTTGAAAGATAAAGGAAAAAAAAACAAAAACCAAAAAAAGAGAAGAAAAATTATGCAAAAAAAAACAGCGAATGCGTTAAATACTCGGAGAGTTTCTAAAAGCATATTTCAATTAAGCGATCACCTCGAATGAAAAGGAACAGAACAGGAGAAAAAGGAAAGAGGGGTTGAAGGGATGAAAGGATATAGAATGATGTGGTTGGTGGGAAGAAAGGAAAGCAGGAAGAAAAGAGGGTAAAGCAAGGAATTAAGCAAGGGGAGGAGGAGGAGGCAAAGAATTTGGCATAATTTGCTTTGAGGTACCGCAGCAGAGAAAAACCATTTGCCGTTGGCCACGTTTTAATTTTCATTTAAATTCTTTTTTTTTTTTGGTTATTCCTTTTTCCCAATGAACTTGTTCGCTTGCTTCTTCTTTTCATCTTTCTTTTCTGTTGTGCAAAATCGTTTTGCACTCAACTCGCAAAAAGAAAGGAAGAAATAAAAATTTGCATTTAAATGAAGGTTTGTCACATTTACATGCGATGTTGTGGCTGTTTCTCTAAATATTGCCAACCCCGAAAAAATATAAGCGGCGAATTCAAAGAAAATTTGTTGATGTAAACAAACGAATCCTCCCCCCGGAGGCACCGGATGGGATTTAGAAGGAGGAAGGGATTTTGGCATTTTCACCCACTCTTTCTACAGTTGACTCATTAGTTGTTTTTTGTTTTTTTTTGCCAAATAGAGAGTCAGAAAATCGAGGACGAAAAAGCAGCTAGAGAGAACGATAAGTCTCCGAGTATTTCGGGAAAAGAAGGGTCAAAGCAGGCAATTAAACAGTCTTATAACTTATTTCAACGAACAAAGAATTTGTTGACAAACGAGATTAAACGAGAGTTAGAAATTCAAGACATGACTCAAGACCAATGCGGTTTAATTATTTCGACTTTAAAGTAAACAATTCATTGTTGTTTTTAGGAAAACTGAAAGATACCACTCAAGTACTACGAGTACCTTAAAAAAAGAACTGCAAATCGCCACACGAATTTCTATAAGTTTTAATGCTAGAGGCCGCAAATTAAAGGCTTTAGCTCACTCTTCGAAGTCTACTGAAATTTTGTGATTAAATGGCACTGGAATAAAGTTAAAATATCACTGGAGTACGTGTCGTATCAGAGTATAAAAATGCATCTTATGCATTCGTAATTCCTAAACAATATGCAACAATTTTATACCCCTCTGACGAGTATCAAATTACGTAAAATGAATAGCACTGGAATAAAGTTTAAATCTACTGGACTCAAGCTGAAAGATCATTAAATTACAGTAAATAAAGCACTAGAGCATCAAACCGAAAACACTACAAAACAAACGGCGCTATAATTCACAACTAGTTTAAAGACAAAAAGTACTTTAGAGGAAGGGAGGATTTATCACTTGAAGGTTATGATAAAAAATTTGCTATAATGCATTTAATTATGGCAAAACCTGATGAAGTTTGGTCCACTCTACAATTTCATTATACGAGAAGATACTTTATTAAAATAATCATTTGAATTGCATGACATGAATTTTGACATTTTCTTTTTATTCTTTTGTTGATATCAACATGCTACCTTTCTTCTTATTTCAAAATGTCGGCCACGACTCCGGCCCTGACAAAAATCAAATATTAAAATTAAAGCGCAACAGAAAGGGGCACCCACCGGGGCACCGACTCTCCCTAAATGGACAGAGGAGGAGGAGGAGGAGGAGGAGAAGGAAAATAAACAGGTACGCCTGAGGCGCCCACAGAGTCAAAAATAAAGTTGCCAATTTTACCTTCGGGACGTGACAAGCAGAATATTTAACTAGACATTAAGTTAGACAAAGAGAGGGAGGGTGGTAGAAAGGGGAAAGAGAGGAGTGCCGAATTTGCGCACACTGGATTCATAACTTTTTCATATTCGCTCCACAACGGGCTCCACCACATGCAGACCTTCAGAGCCAAGAGCCAGCCAAGTCAATTTGGCCTGTCAGGACGCAGTTTATTAAGCTTCTAAATAAACAGCAACATGCGGCACGTTGACGGTAGCAGCAAGGAGTGTGTGTTGGCAACAATAAACAAACGGATGAAAATATGTTGCTGCTACAAAGGGGTGAGGAATGGAGTGAAGACGAACGTTGAGGAGAAGAGGGGCGGGGGAAGAGCAGCCTCTGGCAAGGAATGAGCAAACATTTTTAAAAATATTTCTGCATTTTTTTCCCTTCTTCGTTGCTGGTACTTTTGGGCGCGCTGCACATCGAGTGTACTTTTAAAAATTATGTTAGAAAAAGGCTACAACATTTTAAAGCAATATTACAAAAATCCCATAAAAAATACCCTTTTTCTGACTTTTTTATTAAATGTCACTATCTTTTTAATTTAACAATCTTTAACCTTGCTCTTAAAGTGTTGCCAAAGCATGTACATATGTACATATGTACCGATAATGTCTCTTTAAGAGTGTGCGAGTGTAACCGCTTTTAAATGGTCATCATACGGTTAGTGTTTTCTTTTTATTTTGCACGTTGTTTCCTTTTATGGACAAGCAACCATATTCTCTATGCCACTTACTTTTATCGACCACAAAGGTACCATTTTCTAAGTCTGAGATTTATGAGAGAATTTATTGTCGGTCCATGTAACCGGAAATTCATTTTATTTCATCGCCGTCGTGGTCGAAAATGTAGGGTGGAAATGTAAAGGGGGATGACAAGAAATCGAATATATTCTATATACTTACGGACAAAACATGAAGCGTTAAAAGTTGAAAATAAGACTTACCTGAAAAGAGAGAAAGAGAGAGTGAAAAAGAGTTGGGAGAACATTAAAATTTTAAATATATATTGTATGTATGTAAATGACCATTAAGTCTCAATGTTTCAAATACATGGTAAAATAATTAATTGAAAAAATCTACAATATCTTTCTATGGAAGGATGAGTTAAAGGATGAGCTTCAAATGTTCATAACTTTGCTACTTCTGAATGGATTTCTGGTCGTATAATTTTTATTAATCCTTAATACATTTATCCGCAGATCATTACTTATTTCTGAGTAATAAAAATCCATTATAAAATGTCGTAGTTATATGCCTTAACATTGTATTAAGCGGTTAAAAGCATAAAAACATACATACCAACGAAAGATATAAATTTCTTTAAGATTTCCTTTAAAACGTAAGAATTTTAAGAGTCCAGAGCTCCTAAAAAATCAGGAAAATCGTTAAAAACTGTAAGAGTTATGGACAATAAACTCCATGGAATGTTATATTTTCTCTACTGAACATTCGTAATCGCGTTTCTCAATTATTTCGGTATTAATTTCGAAAATATACCATATTATTAATAAAAAATTAAGTGCTTTAACACCTTTTCAATTTTTATTTTGTGAGAAAAATATGAGAAAAAATTCACCATAATAAAAAGTGGCGACACTTTTCGTGTGCTCCGCAAAGCAAAATCGAATAACTTTCAAACTTTCCACACTTCTAAAGCTTCCTTAATCCCAATCGCAGTCACACAAAAACCGCACAAATCCGACCAACAATCAACACTCGCCACCGACGCCGCCTAAAATGCTGCAGCACTAAATTATCAAAATATAATCTCTGCTGACCGTTAAATTTATGGTCTATTGTTCGGTTGTGGGTAAGAATTTGGTTGAAGCCGGTTGATGTCGGTGTTTGTGTGGGTGTGAATGGCTGTGTGTGTGTGTGTGTGTGTGTTGATGTATGTGTATATAAATGTTTTAATGCGTCTGTGTTACAGGTTGTCTAAAAAACTTGGTTAAAACCTTTGCAGCCTGCCCTCATTTTTTCAAACAGAAACTCAAAAAAGAAAAAAAACATTGTTGCTAAAAAGATCAGAGTAAAGACATCCGGCAGCATCAGCAAAAAATCTGATCACGGGAAAAAAAGAGGAATTATTATGGCCACAAAAGTATTGCATATTTTTTTGTGCTGCGTTAAAAGCGAAAACTTGCTCCTTGCGGTGTTATTCGAATATTGTTGCCAACTTACAGGCGCTGCGAGGTGCTGCATAGTGAAGAAGATTATGGTTGGCAACGCTGTGTGCGGGTGTGTGTCGGCAGCTGCGGCGAAACGCAGAACGCAAAACGCCAGCAACAGTAGCAACAAACAAGAGGTGCAACAACAACAACACCAACAACAACAACTACAAAAATAACAAAAAATTAAAATAAAAACCAACAGCAAGCGCAGAAACGTAACCACAGCTAAAATCTTTCTTCCCAGCAACGTTAAAACGACGCACAAGCAACAGCAGCTACGACAACAACAACAATGGCCGCGGCATCGGCAGCGAAGTTGGGAAAAAATTAAGCGAACCGTGAAAGAAAACTTTTCAATGAGTTTTTCCGTTTTTCCCTCCAACTCAT
Source organism: Conops quadrifasciatus (assembly GCA_949752815.1). Classification (NCBI taxonomy): domain Eukaryota; kingdom Metazoa; phylum Arthropoda; class Insecta; order Diptera; family Conopidae; genus Conops; species Conops quadrifasciatus. Next base: position 3,522,410 of record OX457079.1, read on the forward strand.
TCTGCTCCTTTGCCCCTCACAAACCGCCCCATTAACACCCTCAACCCCTCAGCCCGTTGTTCCCAGACAATCAGCGCTTTGGAACAATCATTTATTTTTCCGGCGTTACCGCTTAAAAGGAATTAAGTAGGTGTGGCTGTGACGCTGAAGCTATCGACAAACTTCTTGAGCGTGTGGCGGTGGGGAGGGGAAGGGAGGGGTAAATTGAGTAGAGTTGTTGGCGAATTGTTAAGGATCGAGCCGGCAATATTGCAAACAATGTTATTGTTTGTGCCAAGTGGCAGCAGCAGCAGCAGCACTGAAGTACTGTCGGCGTTCATGAAGTGTAGTCCTGACGATGGCAACACAACGCAGCAAAGCGCCGATTCAACGCGATGGTGGCGGTGCCGGGCCTGATAGAAAAAAATCAATCGATAGTTAATGGAAAATCGTTATTAATAAAAAAGTTTGCATTGTTGTTGGTGTCGGCGTATTGTCGCTTTTGTTGTTTTTCTCTTTATATTATTATTATTGGTGTGTTGTGTAAAATGTTGCTGTTGCTGTTGGTGTAGTTGCTGTTGTTGTTGCCAGTAGAATTTTGCACTGAACAACAAACACAAAACGGAACGGAAGGAAGTGTTGCTCAAGTGCCTCTCGCTAGCAATTTGCAATTGAAGTGAAGTGTAAAACGGTGAAGGTGGCTGAGAAAAGCTGAGACAATCGCATACAAACAACAACAACAACTACAACAACAACAACTACAACAGCAACAACTACAACAACAACAGCAAGAGTAGCAGCCTTAAAGTTTAGTCTTGCCGTCATGTAATCAGCAACGAAATGTTTTGCAGGAAATTTATTTGCTGCATTAACATGACAAGAGCAAAAACAAAACAACACTCAAACACACAAGACAAAAACACAAAAAAATAAAGTATACTTTTAGGATTTTAAGTGTATTAAAAGAGCGTGTCGCCAACACTCTTAAGAATTACATAATTAAATGCGATTGTAGACAGACTGAAGAGATACAGAAAAAAGTGACAAACTGCAAAAATAGATCAAAACTTGTTTGTAAGGAGGGGGCCCCCCCCCTAGGTTAGACTAGGATCAGTACTAAGCAAAATTAGGAAAATTTTGTCTATTTTTAAAAAACATTTCAAGAATGTGTTGCATAGAATTAGGACCAGGAACAAAATTGAAGATATTGCATATTTTTTAGCAAACAATCAGAAAAATGGTGCATACCCTAAGGCGATAGTGTGTTAAACTTTTTTTAGGCAAAAAAATGATAACTTTTACATAAAATACAAAAGTAATTTAATCAAAATAAGCAAAAAGAATCTTAATAAAAAATCTGAAAATATTGTAGGCTGCTTTAGCACAAAGAACACGAACCACCAGAGAAACAATAACAAGAGAAATAAGAATAACAACAACAAAAGTTAACCTAAGTGCCGTCTGCCGTTGTCGCTATTGTGCGTGTGCAACGAATTATGGCAACTTTTTTATGACAACGCAATAAAGTAGCGAAAGAAGAGGGGAAAAAGGAAGAAAGAAAGAAAGAAAAAATTGAAAAAAATGAAAGAGATCTACTGAAAAAAAGTACTACAAGCAATAATGACACCATCAACACACCGCTACCGCTGCCACCACCATCACCATTACCATCATAATCGTCATCACCAGCGTCGTCACAGTTTATGCTGCCGTCGGCGTTGTAACCGTCTTTACTGCCGCCCATCGATTGTGTGCACGCGAACTGCTCGAACGGTTCGCCACAACTTTGCAAGTTTTTACTTTGTTACAAGCCTAAGAGTGTGCAACATAAAGTTTTGAATTTACCGAGCGATGCTGTTTGTAGGCGCTACCGCAGTTTGTTGTTACTGTTTCTATTGTTATTGTAGGCTTGTTTTGAATGTAGTTCAATATACTTTGGTACTTCAACCATAGCCGTCGCCATTGCCGCTGCCTTTGCCTTTGCCTTTCCCGCCTCCGCTGCCTTTGCCGCCACCGCTGCCTTTGCCGAGACTGCCGCGAATGCTTAAGATTTTAATGACAGTTTAAACAGTTGACGAAGTATTATTTTGTAAGACATTGTGGGATGGCAGGGCAGGCTGGATTGTTGTTCTGATCTCTTAGGTAGAACTTTTATCCATTTTGCGCATTTTTCCTACGCCCCCCTCTTTCCCTTTTCCATCAACAACCAACCGTGCTAACTGTAGCGTTAAAAAAGTACTTATTAAAAAAGTTTTCATGCAGAAAAATGTGTTCATCAACAAAATTATTTTGCCGGTAAAGTTTATTCTTAATAATTCTTTATAAATACTTAATTTTTGCGAACGAAAAGCACTTAAAAATTATGCAATATACAAGAATACTTTTAATAGCTTAATCTTTTTTAAACTCAATGATTTAAAAAGAACGAAAAGCCTTTTATTATTATTAAATTAAATTAAAGATTTAAAAATATGCCAGCATTGATAATGAAAAACTTTATTTTTAAAGATTTTTTTGGGAAAAGTTGAAAGTTGAATATGGAAAGTAAGTAACATTTAACTATGAACTGCTTAAGAATTATATCTTCCCGAAGAAAAAGTATGCAGTAGTTGTTCAATTATATTCCGGTGCTTCCGAAACTTTTTTGAGGTTATCGATGCATGCGTTGGAAGCAGCATCGGACATTTGTAACTAATTTTAACAAAATTTGTTTTTCATATTTTGTTTATAATTTGTATACATACTTTATTTAAAACTATGTATAAACTATAAAATTTTTTTAAGAGAATTTATTTAATTATAACTCTGAATTAATGTAAATACTTTTCTTTACTTTAAATTTCGTTTAAGCTATACAACGTGGAAGGGTGAAGGGGAATAGAGTACATACTCGTACCTTCAGTTGCCATAAGAAATTCTATGCGATTATCTCGTAATTCGAAATTCGTGATTGTCCCATATTAAAAGTAGGATATCTTGAAAATCTGACCGGATGAGGTACCCAGGAAATGCATATTTTGATTTCTGGTTGAGAAGATTATACCCGTTTTACGTCAGTTTGTACGTATTAAAGACATTAATTTCAATCTTCGCAAAAAATTCGAGCTAAATCATCTCATGCGAGTACAAACAGCTTTAATGACTTCACTCTTGACTGGCTGAGAGCATTTTTAGGGACCATTTTGTTAACCAATTTAAAAAGAAAGTAATTTCATTCTATTGTTTGTTATTTTACGATGCTTGTAATTCTCTTCAAATACGTACATAGATAGGAAGTAATGTTTGTTGTCCTCGTGGTGTGCCTTGCGGTGTTTGCTTCTATGGTGTTACTGATGTTTGTAAATAACCCCAACATTGCATAATTACTTTTTATGCTTGCAAACATAAAGTTTATCATGCATTCGTCATGTACAAAATTGGCAATAAAAATGGTTATAAAATTTCACAATTCACAATGGAGACAGCAGTATTAGCCAACAATAGCTGAGTTGACACATGAAAAGTTTAAATGTCAAACGATTACAGCAATAACGTAACGTTACGAGCCTAAAATGCGATAATAAAAACTTTCATTCCTTCTCATTCGTATCGCTGATGTTAGCGTTATGTTAGTTTAAGTAAAGAATGGACAATAACAACGGATTTAATTTCAAATGGAAGTTGTAGTGGCTCGTAGTTAATAGAATCCACTGCAGCGGTTAGATCGTATGCCTTCGTTGTCATAAAAGGACCATTTTCGAGTTTACCAATAATTTGTCCAACTTTTAAAATTGAAAAATTCCGCTCAGTGGTTGAGAATTTCAAACTTTGTAGTAAAATAAGCCAATTTCTCAGTTGAGAAAAGGATCTTTCAACATTTAAGGTTAAAGACTTGAATTCGGTGATTAAAAATTTCCACCTTCAGAGCATAAAAATTAAATCTGAAAGTTGAAAATTTGGTATACATTGTTTAGAAATTAGTAAAGTGTGAAAATTTAACTCAAAATCTTAAAAGAAGACTGTAAAGTTGAAAAATTCAAAAAATCCCAACTCAACTTCTTCAATGGTTCAACTGATTTGCAATTAATTTTCAGCATAAACTGAACTTAAATTTTTTATTTGAGAATTCTCTACGAAGCACACAGAGTATACCGTCTACAGAAACTAGTCAATTTTATACATTTTTTAGAGACAAAACAGAATCCGGAAAAAAGAAAATAAGTTGGTGCGTTATTCACGAGCTTTAGACAGATTGCCTGAAAATATGCAACTGCATTTTTTTTTGCAGACGATAGAGAAATAATTTTGCTAAAGAAAAAGCAGCACAAAAAAACCGATGCCCGATCTTTTGTACATCCGAATTTCAAACTTTATCCTCTTGTCCCACCCTCCAACCATCCCTTCGATGAAAATTTTCAATTGTTTGTGTTCTCCACCCTTTCAGAACGCCTAAAAGCGCCTCCAAACTTGACAAATCACAGTTTTTCTAGTTTATTTCCCTTTATTGACCCATTTCCGCACCGCGCCTCTTCCTTCAGCTCTTGCTTATTCATAAAGAATTTTTTTGCGACTGCGAAGAAGTGTATTCAGATGCTGCCACTGTCGTCGCTGCCGCCACTCCTCCCAACAATCAAACCGCCGGCGCACTGAATGTTTCGGAATTGCATGAGGCAACAACAAAAACAACAACAACAACAACAACAAAAGCAACAGTCACTGGCTACAGTGTTGCAATTGGGTGGAGTTCAGTGTGGCATGTTGGCAACAGTATAGAGTCCTTCTTTGTTGCAACCTGCCTGGAACACCCTCTGAACATCCCCCGCGCGGTCTCTCCTAAACCGAGCAACCAACCAGTAGGTTTGAACAATGCGCCGGCATAAAAGGCGGGGAGAATTTCAAAATAATATTTTTTTTCTTTTTTGTTTGTTTTTTGTTTTGGTTTCTGTTAGTATTGCTGTTGTTGTTGTTGTTGTTGTTGTTGTTGTTGTTGTTGCTGTTGTTTGTGCTGATGTTGGTTGTTGTTGCGGGTGTTTGCAACAAATATGCTGCATGTTTTTCATGCGCATAAGCAGGAGACAACAGCACACACAACGCCACATAAACAACCTGAACTACAGACAAACACAAATAGATGTTGTTACAGAGGCAGATACTTCCCTCAGAGATATAATATTTACAACAACAGCAACAGCAACAACAACCAGAGCAACAACATGAGCTATTATGCAAAAATACTGAAAATATATTGCAAACTTCAACAAAAGCATAAACTGTAATAGAAAATTTGCAAAAAACATTGAAAGCAAAACAAAATTTTGGAGAAAAAAAACTGGTGAAAGAAGTTGGTTGCGCTTTTTTCATGCGCTCCTGAAAATATGCAATATTTTACGTGTTACATGTGAGCTGCTAGCTGTAGGTGGGAACGGGATGGAGCGAGGGAGAGAATAGAGCGTTCGACTTTCGACTTGAGCGTGTTGCCGTTGTTGTTGTTGTTGTTAACTTTGTTTGATGTTGTAATTGTTGTTCGTGTTGTTGTTGTTGTTGTTGTCATTTTTCTTTTTCATGGTATATCCATTAATTTTCACGGAACAATTTGTTGCTGTTTTGTTCATGCCCATCGTAATAATACGTTACATCTGCGACACGAACGACTGCAATCTGTTGTCGTCGTTGATGCTGCCGCCATTTCTCTTAAGTCAGTTGTCGTTGTTGTTGCTGTTGCTGTGGCTGTGGCTGTACCTATTGTTGCTACAATTACTGTACGTTGCATGTTTTTTTTTGCAACAGGTTGAATCAGTTCTTCATGCTTACCCCTCTTTCGGATTCCTTCTCCCTCCCTCCGCCCCTTTTACTCATCAACTAACGATCATAAATTTTCGCATAAAGCCAGATGTATATTTTTTTACGTTACTTTAATTCTGTCAACACTAAAACCATCAACGCCTACCATCGCTCTTTAAGGCCACATCCTTCATTTCGCCACCAATATCGACCATGTTCGTCCCAAGCTGGAGAAACAACAACAACAACAATAATACCAACAACAACTTCATAAAAACTTTGTGTTTTCCTTTTACTGACTTCGCCAAACTTTTTTAATGATGTCAAGTAGAAAGTTTTGCGTCTTTCAATGGTTTCATTCTGTCATCGTCGTTGTGGTCGTCATCTATTCATTTCTTGTGCTTCTCCTCCCATGCGTTGTTGCTATTGTTATCACCGTTCACTTGGGGACCCTCTAAAAGGATCGATTCTATGGACTGCAGCCGCAGCGCAGCGGTCAACTTACCCTTCGTTTATAGAAAAAAACCAACCAGCCGTCAACAAGCTGCACAACTTGTTTGTTGGCGAAGAGATGGTTCGTTTGCTGACTACAAGTTTTCGTTTTCGACTGCTGAGTCACATTCAGGAAGAACTTTTAGCGTGCCGCAACAATTTGTTAACAAGAAGCCGGCAGTATGCATCTTAGAAAAATTAGCAAAAGAGAAAACCTAAAGCCTGCTTTTAGGGGACCTCACGCATGTCACACTTTTTTGAGTTAGAAAGAAGAAAATCGAAGAAACATTAACAAATCGAGCCTTTTCCAGCCAAAAATTTACAAAAAACATTAGAAACCAAAATACTTTTCCACCTTTTTCCACTTTTAGGGTGTTTTCTACGGTATTTAGGGGTGAGTATTGCGTAGTGAGATATAATCAGCATTCATCGACATTTAGAAAATAATACTAATGATACAGGAGATAATGCACAACTCAATGAGAGCTATCAATCAAAGCAAAAATTCGACAATTTAACTTAAAAATTAAATTAACTTAAAAATTAAAAAATCTCTTTATTACGACAAATACTCGTATGTTTATTACTTGTATGTTTACTCGTAATTTTTTATTCATAGTCTATTGTTTTTTTTATTTAATTTTTTATTAAATTTTTTTTTAAATTCAATTTAATTCAATTACAGTTTTTGAGCGCTGGAAAACTTTTATTTTCTTTTTTTTTGATTTTCGAAGAACTGCTAAGAAAAACACGGACATTTTTAAAAATTTATATAAAAAAATAAAATAAAAAATAAAAGTATTTTTTTTACTTTAAAAAAAAAATGCTAACAGTGCAGTAAAAATTCGAATAAAACAAAAGAAAAATGTAAGTTGAAAAAAGAATGAACTCAATGAAATGAGAAAGCCTTCATTCAGAAGAATAAAAAAGAAGAATAAGAAGAAGAAGAAGAAGAAGAAGAGGGAAAAAGAAAAGAAAAGAATCGAAAAGGAATAATAATAAAGGGAGTACAAAAAAATAATTATAACAACAAAAATTGGTGTGGAAAAAATAAAATAGAGTTATTTCAAACAAACTGATGAGAAAGGCTTAAACCACACAAAGAGAGAGAGTGTGTGAGAGAGAGAGAAAGTGAGAAAGGGAGAGGGGACTCGAACCCGTGGACCCGTCTCCCAAATACGCCACTGCATACAGCATCTAACAAAACCAATGCAACCACTAAAGCAGACAAACTGTTGCCGAACTTATAACGTAGCAGCTGCTGCTAGTGTCGCTACTGTCGTTGTTGCTGCTGACAGCAATGTCGATGACGCTGAGTCTCTACGGATTTACACTATTCATTCGTCTTCTCATAGCGTGCATGAAGCATCGTGCTTGTTCAACATGGTAAAAACAACGAGATCAATACCGAAAAGCAACTACAACAACAACAACAAAAAACAACAACAACAATGAGATCCGTCAACAACATAAATATTTCTAAACTAACATTTTTTGGTGTTTGTTTTGCTTTCGGACCAGTACGAAACTCTCAGCTGCTTTATGAAAATTAGAAAAAGTTTTTGTCCGTTTTTGTTGTTATTGTTGTTGTAGTTGTTGCCGATGAACAACAATTTTATAACGAAGGGAAAGAATCGACAACAGCGGTCATGAGGAAAAAAATATGAAAAATTCGAAGAGAAAATTCCAAACAAATTTAAAAAAAACGGGGAGAAAATACATGTTTTATGTTATGGTGTTGATGTTGTTGTTGTTGCTGTTGGTGTTGATGTTGGTGTTGATGTTGTTGCTGTTATTGTTGTTGTTGTTGTTGTTGCTAATTCTTATGTATGCGCATGGTATTTCGCCCTTCTGCCTTGATTTTTGTAATACTTTTTTGATCTGTTTTGTATTTGCTTTGGTTTTTGCTCTGTTGGTCTCTGTTTAGTTGTTGTTGTTGCTGTTGTTGCTTTGTACGCTTTTATTTGCAATGCAATATTTTAGCATTAGTTTGGGCATGTTTTTTTTTCATTAAAATTGCTTGCTTTATTTTTGATATTGCTTTGATTTAGAATAATTTCTGAGTGCGAACGCGTACATCGATCGCTACAAAAGCCGTTCGCCGTGATGCTTGCTTTGCATCGATGTGTTATGTTGTTGCAGCACGGTGTTGCTGTTGTTGTTGTTGTTATAGTTTTTCTTTTTATCTTTTATCTTGCTTGTAGTTTTTACTTTCGCAGTTTGAAAAACCATACAAAATTCTATTTCTGCAACGATATTGAAAAATAATCGATATTTGAATAGTTTTACAAGTTTTCGTTTTTTTTTTTTTTGTTTTTGTTCCTTCCATTCATCCAACGGATGGATGCAAATGATCTAACATTCCTTTAAAGTGTGCGTGAAGTGCAGCATGAGAGCGTGTCTGTTTGAGAGCGTTTTTATGAAAATGCATTTGTAGTCGTAATTTTTAACGAACAAAAAATATTGCAAGATTTCAAGTGTTTTTTGCAATTTTTTGCTGGAAATTTGTTTAGGGACAAATAACAAATATTACTCACGTAAGCCTCAAAGAATTTAAAAAAATATTTGCCATAACTCGTAAAAAATATGTGTATTTTCGGAAGGCGAGATTTTGCGGGTTTTAACCCGAATTCTTTTAATTATGGCATTCTTTTTTTAATGTAAGAAAAACAGTACACAGTACAACAGTACAACAGTACAGTTAACAGGGTGCTGCATAGAACATATCTAAAAGCTTCCAAATCTATTAAGCGTTAAGTAATTAAAAATTATTTTAAAATATTAAAAATTTGTTTCTCAGATTTGTAGAGTATATAACTCGGAGACTTTTAAATGTATTTCCATTATTTAAAGAGAACTATTGAGCTCCATAATTAAGCTTTCAATAGCAAAGAAGTTAATAAAAATCTGTTCTGAAGTAGCAAAGTTATAATGGTTGTAGTAATGCAAGGTACAAAAATTTCAATTAACAAAGGTATTCTGAAAGTCACTAACTATTGAAATCGTTTTTCAGTTGCTGTCTGAAATACAAAAAGACGATTTTCGAGACGATTTGAATAGTTAGTGACTCTGAGAATACCTCTGTAAATCTATTTTAAGGTCTTAAAAAATAACGAAATTATCTATTATTAAATAGAAGAGAAAAACTAACATTGATGACTATCGAAAGTAATGTTTTGTATACTTGAATGCACTTTTGCTGTAACATCTTGACATTTAAAACAATATCGATTATTCTTGCGGGCTATTTACGGCATGATTTATTAAACGTCAGCCGATGTTGTGGCTGTTGTTGTTGTTGTAGTTTTTGAAATTAGGGTTTTTTATTAAAAATTCTTCTTCTGCTATTCTGCTATTTTCTTAAAAAATTCGTGCATTAGTATATCGTTATACACGTATTTTCAAAAACTCTCGCAAAAGAAAAAGGGCAACAATCTTGCGCCCAATAATTCTGTTAATTTTATTGATTGAGATGAGATTTTTTTCTCTAACGGTAGCTCTTAAACTCCGCCACCCTCTTATCTTGCTCTCTTTCCCTCAGCCTTTATAAGCATCATCATCATCATCATCAGCATCATCTTTTAGCTGTAGCTCTTTTATTGGTTACTTGAACACTTGAAATTCTCGCACTTTGTGTTTATTCCGATGTATTTTTTTTTTTGGAAGAGTTTGTTTTGTTTTGTTTTTGTGTTAGTTTTCGATTTGAATTTAGTATGTATTTGTTTTTTTTTTTTATTTTTTCAATATCATTTTATTTATGTATTGGTTATTTTCAATATTTTCAAAAGCAAACTAAACGAAACGTTTCTTTATTGTTTTTGCTTCTTGTGTATATTGTTGTTGCTACTATTGGTTTATATATGTATGCAGTATATGTATTATTGTATATATTGCTGATGTATATATGTATAAGTATTGCCATTGTTGTTGTTGCTTCTTTTCGGTTTCGAACGTTGCTGCTGGTGCTTCTGTTTCTGCTCGATTTTGTTTACATTTGCAACGAATTCGTAGCTATTTTTAGCTTAACCGAAACTAAAAACAACAAAAAACAAAAACAAAAAAAAAAACAACAAAAAACCAGCAGTAAACAAATTCAAAAGATCTGAATATACGAAAACGTGTATACGCTACCGCTTTTCTCGTTGAACTCATAAAAACTCTATTGAACGCTGCCGCTACTGAGAGAAACGAACTGTACAAAGAAAATTACGAGTGGAAGAAGAAAAAGAAAACTTCTTCCCATTTCCATCGGTTTTCACTGCGAAACAATTTTCGATGAATTGCAAAAAAAAGTCATTGAAAATCTGTTGCATACTGCAATCGTCAGAGAGACAGAGAGAGAGAGAGATAGAGAGGGAGAACTGTAAAACTTATAATTTTTTAATGTTTTTTAAAGCAACGATTTCTGCATAAGTATTTAAGAATCGGTATCAGCTACAATAAAAGTGTATGGAAAAAATCGTGAAGGAATGTTTGAAAATGTTTTAATTACATCAACCTATACATAACCTATATAAACTTTCGACATAACCTATTAGTGGAATTCTTTGCGGTAATGATCATCCAGACCCAGTTTTGGGGTTTCGAAAAGAGAAGCACCGAGAAAAAAGCTTGAGTGACTTCACACGAAAGAGTACTTAAAAGCGCAAAAACCAACATACTGAAGATGAGATAAGGCCCATTCCTTTGAGATAACTACTCTAGTATTCTCAAATACTAACACCGTCGGCCTATCATAATATCAATCTCAATTCTAGATATCAAAAGAATCTAAAAAAGAAAACTGTATAAAGTCTATACAGGTCCAGTGAAAAAATTAAACTAACTACCACCCCTTAAGCAATAAAATAAAACCAACAACAGCAAAAACTATTCCACATAAATAACAACAACACCCACCACCATCCCCCTCATTACCATAAAAGAAAGTGATGGAGGGTTTGATTTTTCTCTAGTAGAAAAATAGAAAAACGACCAAAAAAAATCATCGTCAAGTCGTTAATGTTTGGGGGATGAAGTTAAGCGCATGCCATATAAAAGCCGTTGCTACCACCAGCTCTAAAACTATCCTACCACCGTCACCGCTAACTTCGACGTCGTCGATTTGAATAAAAAGGGACTGATGGAACGCAACCACGCACCGAAATGCAATAAATCGAACTGAAAGCTTAATAAAATTAGGAGTTGAAAGAAATTGAAAGACCGTAGTAATAGCGATAACAACAACAACAACAACAACGTTTATGGTAACAATAGCACGAAAACAATAACAACAAATAAACATCGTTATCAATACCATAAAAATGTCACCTTTTATTATTAAGATGCGGTGTCACATGCGGAATCCCTGCTTACGTAAGGGTGTGTGTGTGTGTGTGTGTGTACACTTTACTTATATAGGAATGTTTCTGCGTGCGTATGCTATACGTACAATAACCGACCTAACCGACAACGTCATTGTTTTTTAACTAAATTCTTTGGTTGAAAAAGAAAATCGATTCGTAAGTTTCGAGGATTCGGGGGCGAAAGGACGAAATGACTGACCTTCTGTTAAAATTCCTTTTTTGATCCCTTTGAAATTATTTAATGGTTTCAAAGAGCCCCGCAATTTATCCTACTAAACGCAATAATAACAGGATACTAAAAATATATTTACCATCTGTTTAAAACTTTTGTTTAGGTTATAATTCGATAGCTGGTAATTAATAGTAGCTTTAATATTTAATATTAAAGTAAAGTAATTTTTTCCTTTATCTTTTCCAAACTACAATTTTCATAAAAAACTGAAACATTTGAAAAAAAAATCATTACTGTCGCACAACTTATTACCTTTCTCTATAAATAAAGTAAATAAAATGGTTACCACTAACCACTTGTTTTTTTATTTGACCCCAATTCAACCTTGTTGAGTGATTAGTACGAGCAGGTACTATCACGAAAGTGCGTTAACAAGGTTTAAGTGGCCAACCCTTATAACGGGTTAGAACCAACCTGCATCTTCTTCTCCTTCTTTATTTTGCAACACCGCAGTGTTTTATCGACTTCTTATCACTTTATTAGCAGTTCATTTTAATTTAATCAAATGTCACGAAACCATCATAATCATTAAATAAATAGTAAAAAAATAAACTACAAAGAAAATCATAAAAATAAAAACTAATAGCAAAATTTTATATAATAAGAAAATAGAAAATTTTTAATTTTTAGAGAACAAAAAAAAATTATTTCCTAATTAATGAAATTACTTTCTAAAAATCGTCTGGAAGGTAAATAAGTCTAGAGACTTTTGTTGACCCGAAATCGCTTTAAATGCGTTTGTATTATCGTAAAATCATAAAGCTTTAACGTCACTAAAGGTTTTTTCTTGTAAATGATATATTTTTATAAAGTAACACCGTCTTTTACTTTATAAAAAATATGTTGGACTTTTTTGAGTGATGAAAAACCATTTCTAAACCACTGTAACGCCAGGCGCCTACTATTAGAGCTTAGAGAAAAACGTGCCTGCTATCATTATGAAGGCTATTAGTTAGCTTAAGTGGATTTGATTGTATGCGTTTGTATATATTGTACTTATACAGGGTGTTCCAGGCAAACAACTTTTTACACTTTTTCTTTCTCTATTTTAGCTTTCACTTTGTCAAAAGTTATACCACTCAATATAATTCTTTTCTTGTCGCGAAGCATATCTAGAAGCTTGTCATCTTGTCAATCTAGAAACTTCTACTTTCTGTCGCCCCACCCTGTATATATGTGCATATAGCTACACCGCTAGTCTCCATGTGGACAAAACATAAATCAGTAACACCATCGAGTCGGAAGAGGCGGAAGTCGCTAGTAAATCGTGAATAAATCGCGAAGTAGCAAGTTTTTCATAATGAATATCGTATTTTTTTCTCTCCTCCTCCCGTTTACGCCCACCCAAACAGTACGTGTCAAGGCGCAAAATTATGTTTTGGTTGTTCTTCGTTGGTACAATTGTTCCTTTAGCCGAGCTACCGACTTGAAGTTATTGTAATTATTAACTCTTATCTGAATCGCTTTGCGTTTTAATGGTGGACTTTTGATGGTGATGGTAGACTGAATCACACGCGTTATCACACACACACATACACACACACCGCAAACGTGGTGTGAAAAGAATGACTGACGCGTTGGCCAAAAGCATGTCAATTCATAGAAAGCCTAAACAGGAGGCCCAAATTAAAATTAAAAATAATTATACACGCGCATGCAAGCCGGAGGAAATACCTAGTTATGGTGCATGAGGTAAGCACAAGTGTACCACCGGCGTAAGGTATGTAGGTACGAGTGGGATAGCATTGTTCAAAGGAAAAGGGCATTAAGAAGATAGAATCTGTTCAAGGGATCAACATCAACATTGCTTGCGTTTTTACGATTTTAATAGTTATTATTATAATTTTCCAGCGCTTGATTTTCATAGCTTTGACCGCCATTAAAACCGCCATTAAAACCGTTCTTTTCTAACCAGCACCAGCATTTCTTATACCACCCACGATGGTTTGGTTTAACCTCTTGCCTTTCCAAATTCTACTAACAATTCTTTCTGGGCTTTTCTTAGGCCCTTACCTTTCGGTCTTTCCTTCATTTTTCTACCCATTCACGAACTTTACAATCTGCACAACTTCAAGAGGGTCGTTGCCCCCTTTTCGCACCAATCGCACCACTTTCCAAACGTTTTTGTGCTTTGTTCAACTCTCCTGTTCTTCTCTTATCCTTTCTCATAACTCTTTTTCCCCCTCAAAATTCTTATCTCGCCCTCTCCCGTTTGCTGTTAATCTTCCAACCAACGCATTCTTTCACGTCATTGCTCATCAACATGATAAATGTACTGACTATAATTTTTCGCACGTAGTTTTTCATAGTTAATGAAACTTAGTTGATAAATCAACACCATCTTATGATTCCTCTCATTAACAATTTCGCTGTCGTGTCCTGGCTGTGATAAGATTTTCCATCAAACCGTACGTGGCAAGAAGCCGTAATACCGCAGCATTCATTATTCATTGCTCAGCAACCGAATTTCTACCGAAGCAATCGAGCTTACGAGTCTTATAAACGCTTTCTTGTGTCTTTTTTGATCTTTCTCTCTCTCTCTCTGAAAGGAGAAACGAGAGAGAGAGCGAGCGTTTCTTTGACCGCTGCAAAAAAGAAACGCATCAGCTCATCAACTCTTAATCCCGTTATGGTTTTGAACACGGCTAATGCTTTGAATTTATGAGATTTACTTCAGTGAGGACACCCGCAGAATGCGCCTCGGTCAAAAACTCGCTGATGATGACGACTCGCACTGATGGGATGGGATTTACTTAGAAGCCTTTTTTATCAACCGGACAGATTTAGTCCAAAATTTCCAAAACAACCAGACTCAAGCTTATCATCATCATTCGTTACTCAAGTTAACCATGAAAGTGTTGATTTAAAAAGCACACGAGACGAGAAAATTCTCGCTTTCCGAGACCAAAACGGAAAACCAGGGAGCCTTCTTCAGTTGAAGACGATATACTGAGACACAAGACGGCATTCTCTAACGATCTGAGGAGAGAGAGAAAGAGACACGGATTTTCAATCGAGGCGAGATCTCGAGATGCACTAAGTATTCTCGAGAATACTAAGTTGGGTTGATGATATTGTTTTCCGGCGAATTTTAAAATTTAAGAGTTTTAGAAAACTTCAAAACAGTTTAAAATCTAGTAAAGATAAATCTTGCAAAGAGACTAGAAGCTGCTCAGTGCGTTTTACAAATACAAATAATTTAAGTCTCCGAAAGTAGAAGAAATTTCTTACATACTGAAGGAAAACCGATCAATATTTTCACAAGTTTTTATGTATCTGTTTATCATTGAGGCCAGCAACAAAAAAAAAGTGGGTAAACAATCGATTACACGTAAAAGATATCGAAACATGGACGCGTGTTCTGAATGTGGAAAAACATTTTCAAAAACAAAAAATGAAGAAGAGAAGAATAAGAGCTCTTTTGGTAGCGGTGCTAAGATTAATAGAGCACAAACACATCAACCTAGAAACGACTATACACACACACACACACACAAACACACGCATTATCGTACGAACTCACACGCACACGCTGCCGTAGTTACGAAACCAGTATAAAATAAAGACAAAAAAAGCTAAACAATGGATGATAAGCAAAGATAAAGATAAAGAGACACGAATATACGCAATCAATGCGCACCACGAGGCCAATAAAAGCCAATAATCCTAAAGGAGAGTGGTCAAGGAGAAAGAGCGAAAAAAAAGAGAGATAGGCTAAAAGAGCTCGGACAATTATACGGAAAGAGGGTGTTTTTCTCGATCTCTTTTAAAAGGGGAAGGAAAGGGTTTTATTGCAATAAAGGAATGAGCTAAAAATGAATAGAAAAGAGAAAGAAATTGTGAAAATGATAAGAAAAATAGGAAAGAGAAAAATGATTAAGAGCGAGAAAGTAACGAATAAAATAAAAACAAATTAAAATGTAGGGAAGATTAAAAAAAAGGGACAAAATAAAAAAAGGGAAAAAAATAAATAAGAGGAAAAAGTAAAATATCGTACGATATAAACACGAGAACAAAGAAAACGATAAAATATTAGTACCACTAATAAAAATTCTAGAAGAGTTAGAAAGCAGGTCAATGAGCATTTCGGGCCTTTGGCAACGCTGGTGAATAAGCGGCCAAAAAAAACCTGAAAAAAGTTTTATTCAAAATTCCAACAACTTGAATACTTTAATACAATAAATATTAAAGATATTGCAATAAAACCTTTTTAGAGGCTCAAGTTGTAGGATTTTAGTAATTGTAATTTTTTAATTTTTCTTTAAATTAAAATTCCTTAAGATATAGTACGCAATTTTCAGTGCTTTTATTTAATTACTATTTATTTTATTATTATATACTTTATTTTATTACTATTTGTTTATTTATTTACTATTTAGTTAGGTACTGCAGGTTTAATAGAAATATAGTAAAAATAACCATCAAAAAGAGTTAATTGACTATTAAAAATCGTATGATCGCAAAACCTCTAACAAAATAATAATTTATAATAATTTATTATATTATAATTCTCTTCATTATAGGTTAAAAAAGTGCTCCTTTCAGAAAAATTTCAAAATAACAGTGAAAGAAACATGAAAAACATGAACCTTAAGAAGTGACAACTGAATTAAAAGCAAACACGAAGGGAGCTCATCAAATTTTGGATGATATACCAATAACAATAACAACGAAACCAGAATGACTGAACAATGGAGATAACAAAAAAAAAAAATTATAATTTAGTTGGTCTAAAGAGTGACCAAAGTGTTTGGTTAATGCCATGGTTTTCAGAATGACACCATCATGATGAATTGTTTTAATATGACACGCACGCAACAAAGAGAACAAATACAAAAAACCAGACAGAGGCACCCAAAGAAGAACACACAATTTAATAAATGTATATGTATTTATATCAACGAATAGGCACAAGTACACGCAGCCACAAGGATGTTATATTTACGTATGTTATATTAAATGTACCTTATACCACAGTAATCATTCCCTTTTTGGTTTGGCCTTTTATTGATATAATATGTTTGAAAATTCGTAGTATTTTTTACGTAGTATCTTACGACGCAGCACTTTCAGATTTTTTGTTTTATCGAGAATATACAGGATGTTTGGCTTATGCGTGCCCATCTTTTGGAGCTAAAATATGAATTGTATATAACAACTGTATTTGATATTGAGAAGAAAATAGTGCCTGAAAAAGTGTACCAGCAATAGTTTTTTAAAATAAAAGTTTTCCACTTGTGTTTGGTAATTCTCTTTCAAGTTTGCTGTTTTTTTTTCTTTAAGTTTTACTTTAATTTTCTCGAAAACTATTCGACCTAGTTTGTCAATCAATTTTTTACAAGGAACAAGAGCCTTTTTGAGCCTTCTGACTTCAGGCTATCTAAGATTAAGTCCTGAAAATGTGCTCCTATTGGTGTAAACTTGATCTTGTTTAGATTAACCAATATTTTTTGTTTATTGTGTTAGCTTCTTAGGAACTCCCTGAATAATATCCCTAAGAATTGATGAATACCATTTGCCCTTAACATTCACCATTTATAGGAGATATCTGAATGATATTTAAAGTTAAAAAAATTTTTTGGGATCTTCAGTTTGGAAAACTTCAGCTGGTTTTCTATATTGTTCGTCGCACTCTGTTAATTTTTTCTAATATTTTAGTTATACGAATATTATCCTGTTTATGTGATATATGATAATATAGACAATACTTACAGTAACTTGTTGAGCAAACTCAACCTTCGGCTGACCGACCAATTCGATGATATGAACCATATGGAACGTTTTAATTTGTATACTCTGACTTTTGAGTAAGCAAATAAAGAGAGTGTGATGGTGTTGGTGAAAAGGAAGTAAAGTATTAGCGAAAGAAGAAGAATATAGCTAGCTGCTTATTTTCTTTGTTTTTTAAGTTGGAATGAAGAAAAGCAATTTTTTGTTTGTGTTTGTTCAGTGGTTCTTTTTCGCTCTTCTTTTCCCTTCTCTTTCCCTTTTCCCTTTTTCTTTAATTATTATTGTAATTAATTCTGTGTTAAATTTCACTTCTCTTTTTCTAGCAAGTATTTTTTTATTCTATCGCGATAGAAGATTGTTAGTCTGAACTTTTATGGCTTCAGAATGGTTTTTTTGCTTTTCAGCACGTTTTTATTTGAATTTTTTTCAACTTGTTTTAAAACACGCCAATTTAATTGTGTTTCTGTGTGTGTGTGTGTGTGTGTGGGTGTCTCTTTTTACACTCTTTTTCCTATTGTTAGTGTTTGGACTTGTCAACGTCCACGAATAAGATTTTATTGATTGATGAAATTTTTGCGTACATTCAGCAAAAAGTTTTGCTATAATTAAATTTTATTTTTGATTGATTGATCTACAGTCGTAGTTGTTGTTGTTGTTGTTGCTTTATTTATAGTTTCAAATTTTTTTTTGTGGCCTGTCGAGAAAAATGTTATGATTTTATGAGCTAATATTACTTTGTTTTGGTTTTTAAAAAAAAAAATTAATCGGGCGAAAATAAGTTATAAAAATCCAACAAATAAACGAATCGAATGTCATTCAATTTAACACAAATGCCTTAACGAGTTTCATGGAGGAAAATGTCCTCGCCATGCAATATAGCTTCGAAAATAGCTACGAATCGCGTCTTACACGCGGTTTTTTTTTAATTTCTCAAAAAAATTGAGGTAATAAAGAAACAAAAACTTAGATTCGAATATAATTAACGCCTTAAAAACCTTCGAAAGAAAAAAAGGTTTTGCTCAGAAAATGTTCGCAAGAAAAACCAAAATTAAATACTAAAAAACAACAAAAATTAACCTTGAAATAAATTTTCGTCAGTCCTACTATTGTTTTTGTTGCTAATTTGCTGTTTTTGTTATAAAAGATGAAAGAAACGCTAAATCGAATACTTTGGAATTTAAAAATAATAAAATTAGAGAAAATATAGCCTGTGAACTAACAGCTGTGAAGAAATACGAAAACGAAAATTCAGCAAAATAATAATAAAAAAAAAAAATTCATAATAAATACAAAAATAGCAATAATATTGGCAAAAAAGCAACAACAGCAGAAACAATGCAGTTTCTTTCGAGTTTAATAAAATTTATGATTTGAAAAAATTTTCCATTTTCAATTTTAAATTTATTTAAAACTTAAATTGATTCATTTCTCTCATTTCAAATTTAAATTTAATTTTTTTTTTTTTTTAATGAATACATACTACAAAACGAATTTGAATGAGTCAAATATTTGTAAAAATTAAATTAAATCTACCGAAACTACCGAGAGAACTTCCATAACTTGCAAAAGAAAAAAAATTTTTTTTTTTGAAGAACTGGAGGTTATAAAGACTATTTATAAACAAAGCAAAGAAAATGCAAAAATCAAAGTGTATCCAAAGAAATATAAAACGAGAAAAAAAGTTCCAGTAAATCTCTCTGCGCACGAAGCGAAATTGTAAAATTTTATAGGAAATTTGCTTTTTGTTAAATTGTGAGCTTTTTTTGTGGGTTTTTGAATTTAATTATATTTAAAAAAAATAAATGAAAAGGAAATATTTTGTTTCGTTCATTAAAAATAAGAATTTTTCAACCAATAAACAAATTAACCAATAATTTAAAGTTTTCGTATATTCTTTGGGTATGTTAAAAAGTACCCAAAATAAAGTAAACATTAATAATATAAATATATTTAATAAATAATTCGTTTTTATATATATGTAGATATTTCCAGGAACTATAGAAATTTTATACAATTTTTTTAGAAATTTTTTTATTTCATTATCACATAAAAAAAATCAACACTAATAAAAACCGAATCTTGAAAATTTTAGGTGGAAAATTTCATCGATGGAAACGGTTTGCTATTAAATTATCATAAATAATCAAGTAAAAATTTAAATAAAAAATAAGAAAATATTCCTCAAAAGTGGTATAAGAATCGACGAAATAAACAAACATTTTTAAAATCAACTAAATATTCTTTGTATATTCTAAGAAAGAATGAAAACCTTGAAATCATTCTAAGAAATTCTAAAAAAGTCGAAATCGAAATAAATTAACATCTTTTTTAAAAATCCTTAGAATGGATTGGAAATGAGTCCTTGGAATTTAAATCCACCCTTTAAATATTGCAAATTGAAATATGACAAATTGATTAAAAAAATTCATCGAGATCAGAAAATTTTGTAAATAAAATTTAAAATCATTACTTCAGTCGGTCATTCAGTCCGTCCCATTTTCACTCAGTGGGTCATTCATCATCATTCAATCATTGTTTATTATTATTACGTTGATGATAAACAAAATTCTTTGTACGGTAAAATAACAAAAAGTTATTGCAATGAACAAAATTGAAATGAAAATAATTTTTGAAATTATTAAAAAATTATTTATGATAAGGATAGATTTTTTTCATGTCAACGATGATGAACGAAAACACTTAATAATGAACTAAATTTTTGCAATAAAAAAGCAAAACTCTCGGGATTGAAGAACGGTAAAAAATATAAATGTTTGTAAGAATCAAAAAATATCATCTGTTTATTCAAACGCATATTCAATTATATTCATTCATTCATTGTTTTTAAGTCTTATCATGTATATTATTAATTAATATTAAGTGTTGATGATAAATTAAAATCACGGAAATCATTGAGAATAATCTTTGATAAAGCACAATAAAATTATGGAAAGAAGAAAGAAAGAATTAACAAAAATGTTAAACTTTAAAGATGAACGAAAACTGAAAACTTAATATTGTTTTATCTAACGTATTTATAATTATTATTATTTTTGCAACCTGCTTTTCTTTCAATTGATTGCACAGCTTTCTTTCGCCTAATTTTTTATTTGACTTTTTTGGTATATTTTGATTTTGATTTTTGGTTCGTTTATGTCTTCTGAAATTACAAAAAAGAATTTGTATTCTTTTGGTTCACCGTCTTATTATGTTTTATTTTTGTTTTGATTAAGGATTTTTGTTTTTGCTACAAATTTCGGCGTTAGTACCAACACTTTCACTAGAAAATCCCTCAAAGAAACTGTTTTGTAAAAGGTTTGTGACAATGTTTGTGACAATTTTTCTTGTTTTTAAGTGTCGTTTTTGTTATTTTTTCAAAAAGCAACGGTTTACGTGTTTCGTTTTTAGCGGGGCTCAAATGCTAAATTGTCCTTAATTTTTACTTTGTTTCTGTTTGTTTTTTCTTCTTTTTTTTGAGATTTTTTGTGTGGACTTTTTAGCTCTACTTAATTTGAGGAAAACACATTCTTTGTTAATAATAATTTGAATGATAATTTTTTAGTGATAATACGAGCGTAATAAACACAATCTACAGGAAGAATAATACGGCGAATGTTTTTTTAAACTTTGGGCGTCTTTGGAGTGTGTTTTTGTGAGAGCGTTTGTGTGAAAGTGTGCGCGAATGAATGACTCTGGCACTGGTCACGAGACGACGAGGACAACACGAAATATTCTGACTTAACTACACAAAACTCAATATCGTACTGAAGAAGGACGGATGGCGATGGCGATGGCGATGGCGATGTTGATGTCGACAGTAAACGAACCGAGCGAACGAACCACGGCAGCGCAGGCCAACCAACGAACAGCGCCGTACGAAGTCTCGTTATGTAGCAAAGGCACAACGAGCCCAAAAACGAGTGAACGAACCAACGAGCGAGCGAGCGAACGAACGAATGAATGAATAGTGTTCGAAGGCACAACAAATCGAAAGAAGCTGGTTTGGATGGAAGGAAGGAGGAAATAAATAAACAAACAAACAAAGAGTTTAACAAACACAGAAATGAAAATATAAAGAACTAAACAAGCTAAAAAACAACCAAAAAAAGCAGAAAATAAACAACAAGAGAACAAGCCTGAACAAACGAGTTACTAAAACAAAATAAGAAAAAAATTGGAATGCAAACAAACAAAAAATAATACGCGAAAAGCTAAACAAGCAGGATGATCCGTACGAACAAACAAGCAACATGGCATTATTGCAAAGAGTGGGCGTGGGTGGAAGATGTTTAGACAAGAACAGCGAGTAGCGCGCCTTGATTTAACGAGTGAACGTTGTGAACGAATGAAAGAACGAACGAACGAATAAAGAGTTAAAGAATAAAAGATGAAAAGAACGAATACGCAAAAGTAAATAACTCAAGCACTCAAAAGACCAAAAAGAAATAAATAAATATAGAAAGAAAGAAAGGACAAATTACAAAGAGGACAATTTGAATTGCCACAAAAATGAGCGAAAAGGAACGATTAATAAAGTAAAAGAATGTATGAGCCTTCGAACAAAAATCCTGCCTGCCTTCGAACAAAAATTCAACTAGAGAGAGCAGAGCGCACGTTCGAACTCGCCACTTTGTTGTTTCTGGCTTAACGCTGAGGAAATGGTTTATGTGTGTGTGGGTGCTCGCGTGATTTAGTGGTGTGTGTAGCATGGGTTTGAACCATTTGTGTCCCGATTTCACTGCTGGCGCTGCTGCTGCTGCTGCTGTCACTGTCCACGATTTTCCACCACCATCAGTCTAAAAAGTAGCAACAACTAATACTCGAAAACAACAAAATTTATTAACAACAACAACAACAACACCAACAACTAAGGCAACTCGTAACTCGCTGGAAGATTAATACAATTGCTCTGCTCTGCTCTAGTCGGCGAGCTCTAGCCGGCAAAGCGATAGGCCAGAAAGAGTCAGCAAGACGAGTTTTTCCAGCAGCTTCATTGTTGCTGTTGTTGTTGTTTTTGTGTTTGCAAATAACTGGAGCAACGCGGAAAATTCTTCATGCTTCCTCCTTCATGCTTTGATTTGAATTTTCCGATTCCGTTTGTTTTTTTTTTGTTTTCGTTATTCTTTTTTCGCTTCTGCTTTTTGCTCAGGTTTCATGTTGTGCAACGACTAGTGTTGTTGTTTTTTTTTTATTTTTGCTTACGCTTTGTGGTTGTTGTTGTTGTTGTTGTACTTCCAGGCTGTTTTTTGATGTTTTGTTTTTCCCAATTTTCTTGTTTTTTTTTGTTTAGTGGAAAAACTGTTTTGTTCTGGCTCTGTTTTTAAATTTTTCTTTTTCTTTTTTTTGTTTGTTTTTCGAAAATTCTGCATGCGCTCGACTTCATGCAAGTATGAAGTATGAAGAAATAATGTTGAGACGAGGAAATTCGGTGGCATTTCCAGGAAAAATTTCCTACCCCGTTTACTAATTTCTTGGCGAATTTTCCCCAATTTTCCCTCCATCTTTTTCTCTCTGCCCCTAATTTTCTGCGTTTATTTGCTGGCTTTGTTCTCATACAAATGTTGATTAATTTTTTTTAATTTATTAATGTTTTTTTCTTAGTGTTCGTTGTATTCAATACGATTTTTACAAAAAGTTGCATATTTCAAATATTTTAATTATCGAATAAGTTTTCCTCTAAAATCTTATACTTTTAGTAAATTTTTTTTAAATGCTTAAATTCAAAAATACTTAAATTATATCACTGGATCGAAAGGAAGTCCTTCATTTCATGATTTTCCGGGTGGAGGATTACAAGAAGAGAGCGAGAGAGAGAGAGAAAGAAAGAGGAATTCCCAACATATTTTGCAAGGCATTTCGCTCGTTTGTAAAGAGCAACCGAAGAGAAGGTCTCTATATGTTTTTGTTGCAGTTGAGAGAAATATGAATCTCTGTCTCTCTGAAATATGTCGTCGCTCTGTTCACCCTAGCGCCGCGACCGGCCACGCCGTCGGTGTTCGAAACAAATGCCGAAAAAGCTCTCATGAAGACGCAACAATTTTCCCACATCAAGAAGAAGGAAAAAGAAAAGAAGAACACAAGAACAGAAGAAAAAAAAAAACGAAATGGAAAAAAAGGAAACGCAGAAGACCGGTAACACATTGCTGGCCGACAGTGAAGTCGGTGAAATTGATGAAATGAGATACAGAATAACGTGTGAAGAGCGAGGCAGAAAAGGAAGAGGATTTTAGTCCTTTGGAGTATTTAAGTTGTAAGAAATGAAGAATGTGGAGAAAATAAAGCAAGCGGAAAAATAAGTTTGAGAGATAGACAGAGACAGAGAAAGAAAAAACAAAAGAGAGTGCTAGAAAGAGAAATGCTTAGCAAGAGAAATTGCAAGTAGGAGAATGAGATATACTGTATACAAAAAAAAAAAAAAAAAAAAATAGGCGGAAGAAGGACGGCCGCCGGTAGCAAAAAAAAAAAAATTGAGAAAAAATAATTGCCAAAGTTCGCAAAATCTGAGAGCAGAATTTAGTAAAGAAAAGTTGAGAAAAATAAGACAGATCAATAGAATTTTATGAGCAAACCTCTAAACCGTAATACCAGGCTATATAGAATATAAACCCAAGATTTTTGAGGGCCTAAATACGCAGCCAAGCTCACTATTTCTTTACCTCTTAAGGTTTTTGAGTTATGTTTTGGGTAAGTTGAGAATTTTATTAATTTTAAATAATTTTAAAGTTTAATACTATTTCGACGAGTCTTAAAAAGACCTTAAAATGACTTTAAGGATTTTCAAAAAATTAAAACGTCTCTAAAAGCGAGCGATGTCGAACGAATCTTGATCATTAATGAGCCCAAAAGCAGGAGCATCTAAGAACGTCTGCCTCGTCTTCGTGTACTTCGCAAACTTTGACAACTTCAACGTAATAAGTGACGTCAGAAATGACGATTTCCACAGATTTTATGTCCGATTTATTGTCCATGAAACGATTTTAATTCGTGCTGAAAAGAGTTTATGCGTCTTCACTGAATGGAGAAACGACTTGTAAAGCATAAACGATTGCCTGAAGTTCGAATATATCGTAATTTGTTGAGAGACTTCCACGATGCCAACCAAACTTCAAAGACTTCAACTGAAAGAATTGAAAGAAATTAATCTCAACGAAGTTAAAGAACTCTATGAAAATCTAATGGATGAATTCGACTATTCATGTTTTTAACCAATGTAAAGCATTAACAACACTTTTTCTAATAAATTAAGACATTTTTTTACTATAAAATTGTTGAGGAGTGTATTCATTTTAAGAAACGTGTTAACCATCTTCAGTATATCGTTTGAACTACGGTTAGTATCGTTGCTTTTATTATGTTTGAGACGACTTCAATAATGTTCAACATCAAAACAAATCAATTTGGAAGTTATCACGCGCTTTAAGGACCTCAAATAAACAAACAAATTTACAGATTTTAAAAATTCTATATAAAATTTTCGATGGTTTATGACGATATTCACCGAATGGCTGCAATAATTCGTGCCAAAAATGATTTCAGAGACTAGAAAAACTTTGATAAAAATGAAAAAGACTTTAAAAAGTATACAACAATTTTCTCAGACACTACGACCATGATGATGATGATGATGATGATGATAATGTTAATTATGATGATTTTGAGAAGGACGATAATGATGAAGTTGACTATGACGCTGGTGTTGATGACGACTGTGCTGCTGATGATGATTATATCAATACCGGCGACGACGACGA
This sequence comes from Conops quadrifasciatus, assembly GCA_949752815.1. Classification (NCBI taxonomy): domain Eukaryota; kingdom Metazoa; phylum Arthropoda; class Insecta; order Diptera; family Conopidae; genus Conops; species Conops quadrifasciatus. The sequence goes on from OX457079.1 coordinate 3,547,699, forward strand.
CGACGACGACGACGCCGCTGAAAACGAAGTACTGTTAAATATTTTAATGACGCAACGTCGGCTACATTGAGGGTGTGACAGACGCGCCAGACAAAGTGTGCGGTATGAAGCGGTGCGTATAACGTCGTCCTAAGGGTGGGTTGAAAGGTTTCGGTTGTTTTTGTACATTAAATTTATTTCATTTGTGTGCGTATTTTGCTCACGTTCGGGTGGTCGTTGTTGTTGTTGTTGCCGCTGCTGTTACTGTCTCTGTGTTGTTTTTGCTTTATTTTTAACTACTAACGCAGTAAAAATCGAACGCACGACTGGACGTGGTTGACAGCGACAGCAGGATACGCTTCATGCTATCTGTTCATTGTTGTTGTTGTAGTTGTTGTTGTTGTTAGAAAAAAATTGTGTCACTAGGTTGTGTCACTGATTGTTCTTCTTCGTTTTGTTCTCCTTCTTGTTCTTGTTCTTCTTCGTCTTCTTCTTGTTGTTGTAGTGTTAGTAATAGCGCTGGCTTTTGAAAGGATTTAGTTTTCGGTTTGTGCTTTTCAGTTTCTCTCGGTTTTTTTTTTGCTTTCAAAATATTCAAGGGTGCGTTAAAAACACTTTTCTCGGGATGAAGTGCGTGTAAACAATTGGTGGTGGTGGTGGTTATTGTTGTTGTTGTTATTGTCGTTGGTGCTATAAAGCGTTATCGTTACGTGTTGTAAATTGGAATAAAATAAAATGTTAGAGAAGAATATCGAACATATTTTGAATATGTCATGCCCGTCTCTTACGTCAGCAGCAGCAGCAGCAGCAGCTGATGCTGTTGTTATGGTGGCTATTGTTGTTGTTGTTTTAAGTATCTCACCTTATTTCATGTGCCATTTTCACATAACACTTTTACTACGCAACCCTTTAGTAACTTGCCGTTCCTGCCATCGAACAAATTCGTAAAAGTTGAGCAGTCATCGCTTGGTTGTTGTTTTCATTTTTATCACAGTGAATTCGATATGACAGTTTTTATTGTCGTCATTTGATGCTGTTGTTTTTCAGACGTTGTGCGCATATTAATTGACACTTTTCGCAAATGTTTCGCCAACGGGCGACGATTTTGTTGAGATTATAGCAACGTTTTTGCTTTGTTTTGTTTTTGTAGGAAATAATAAAAGAAAGGTTGGCAGAAAACATTTGAAATTATCAGAAGTTAAGAAAAAGGAGTAGAGAAAATATACCAAAAAAAAAAAAATTAAAAAACCTTTCATAAAAAAATCGAACACACCTTTTTTCGGTGCACGTTTATCAATTTCTGATTAATTCACGAAGTAGAAGAGCATAAAAAGACAGGGAGTGTGTGTGTGTGTGTGTGTGTGTGTGTGTGCGGTTGTTTAAAATTCGGCTGCCCAAAAGTATGCTATAAATTTCTTTGCCTTTTTCTCTTCTTTAGAACTAAAAGATCATCCATCCATTCGTCTAAAACGAGCAAAACCCTTTTTCGACTTTCATCATCGTAATTATCGACCACTCACTCTTCTTCTCCTTCTTCTTCTTCTTCTTCTTCTCGGTTTTATAACAATTATTTGTTTTATAACAAATTAACACGCACACAGTAACAACAATTCTATTTGATCTGACAGCTAACAACAACAACAACAATAAAAAAGGAAAAAAGAGGGAGAGTAAGAGAAAGACCTACCATTTGAAGGCACGACGAAGGCACTACGTTGAAATAATTTGATGCCAACGTCGCCGTTAGTGGCATGAATGTTTGTTGTTGTTGTTGTTGTTGTTGTACATATTGTTTTTTTGTTGTTGTTGTTGTTGTTGTGAAAAAGTTATAACCTTGAAGGATATGCTCTATAAATTCTCAATAAATGGACTTTAGAACTGGAGAAAGGGTTGGTTTTAGTCGAGAAAGTGTTGGCTGGCGTTTAATGAGGGTGTGCGTGCGTGCTTGTGTGTGTAGATGTCTGTGTTTATGATGTTTTCTAGAACACGTAATATTATTACTTATTCCCTTCTTACTCCCTCTCTCAATGACCCTCTTTCTCACTCGCTCGTTGGTTTCGTAATACAATATGAAGAAAAATTTTATGAGCATAACCTTAGGCGTTCCAGTTATTTTTAATTAAGAAATTAAGCAACCATCAGCACCCTTTTGTTCTTCGGTTCGGTTCTGGCCCAAGGAAACTGCTATACATATGTATTTAATCGTATATATTAACTTTTATATAGATCTGTTGTTGCTGTCTTGTGAAGCATTAAAATACTAAATAGTGTTTTTGTTTTTCTCTTAAGAAAACTAAAGACATAACATATTATTTTTTTGTTACATAAAGAGTTGAAGAATGTGCTTCTGTCACTTCAGGTCGTCACAATTAACTTGAATCTCTGATGATAGATGAATGTGAAGGAGGTAAAATTTCAGATTTCAGTAAAGTGACATCATTTGGTAAACAACATCCCTTAGAGAGAGAGAAAGACCCTTATCAACATTTTAAAATATCGCAAATTCAAGAATTTAATGTTTTTCAATTAAATCCTCTTTTCTGGTTTGAAGAAGACAGAAGACAGATTCCGTCCGCTTGAATCTTTTCGCTAATTTCTTGTATTTTATTGCATTTTCGTTTGAATAAACTTTTTATAAAATTTTTAGTATGTTCTTTTTTTGTGCCTGATTATTTTCTGCGCAAAAAGGTATTACCTGAGAGGCTGTAGCTGGTATAGCATTCCCTCGAGTATTTGAATTTTTATTCTTATTTTCGTTTTTATTACTTTCTGGGAACTTTCGTGACATTTAGAAAAAAAATACAGAAATCTTCTGGGTCTCTTGTGTGTGCCATTTGACATAATAAAAGCTTTAAGAAAACCATTTTATCTGCTCCTTCTTTCACTTCAACTACTATCATATCCTCTTCTTCTTTTTATCCCTTAAAGAGAAACGCTAAACTTTTATACACTCGTAAAATCAAAACCGTTAACCTTCACGAGCTACGCTGGCATTATTTGTGGAGTATATAAAGGCGCAACAAGAGATACCAACGAATTAACTAAACACCCTCTTTAGGAGTTAACGTCATTGTTGTTGTTGTTGTTGTTCTAAAGGTATTCTGTATACGATTTTTATTTGGGGATTTGTTTTTATGCACTAGAGTATAAGAAATAAATTGACTTTCTAAAGACCGATTGCCCTTCTTCTTATTAAAATTAAAATTCTCTATTAAAATTTATTATCCATCAGTTATTACAGATAAAAATCTAGGAACTGGAAAAATGTTTGTTTTTTTTTTCTCAATTTTTTTTTTGTTTTTCAATTTTTTTTTTACTTCAGTTAAAAAATTCAAATATTGAGTTTTATTATTATAAGGATTGTCTTTTGGGAATAAAATGGGAAAAACTATGAACTATAATATGTATTGTGCAATAATATTGATCAGTAATATTGTACAAAAATATTCATTAGTAATATTGTGCAATAATATTGATCAATAATAGTATTGCGCAATCATATTGATCAGTAATATTGTACAATATTTTTGTATATTTGTATTATATCGATATATGATTTCTAATATTCACATTTCATTTAATTTATGGGTTAGTTTAACTTTAACTTCAATCAAAAATATGATAAACTAATATTCATAGAGTAATATGATGGCAGATTATATTTTTCTGTAGTAAATGTCTGTATAGCGATATTGTGAATATTGCGTAATTATATAGCTTAATAAAGCTCTGATGACAAAAATCAGAATCTGCAAATTTAAGTAGAAATAATCGAATTATATTGACAAAGAACATATTGGAAAGAAACTTGTCTTAATGCCATTAAAGCTATGTTCAATTACTTTACTGATTGAAGGAGGTTGCATTTTTAACTTCATCCAAAAGGACCTGCTGTCCTTTGAAATTATCTTTTGTTGTTGTACTGAAATTGAGAAAAATGTCGTAACCGATGACGCGAGTGCCAAGAAATCATGGCTAATTCATTCATTCCACGCTTCCACACACAGCTTCTTCGGCCAATTATTTCTCCCAAAATCTTTCACCGAAAAACAAAGTGTCATCAAGTGTAACTGTCCATTATTGCGCCAGGACAGCTGTCAGAGGCCAGGGCTGTTGTCCTTGTGATAAAATGATGATAATGATGATGATGATGATGATGATGACGATGACGATGGTTCTTTATAAGGATTTCGAACAATTTCCATTGTCCTTTTAAAGCATTCATGCAAAAGAGTATGGTTTATTGTTGTTGTTGTTGGTGTTGTGTAAGAGTATGCATTTAATATTTGTGTGCGTGCGAGTGTACGTGCGTGAATGAGTAGGAGTGTGTGAGCGTAAGTGCGTGCGTGCGTGCTTATAACGAAAAATGTTCTACAAATTTATCTATTTTCTGTCAGAATTTTTCAATTTTCTTTTGTGTCTCTCTTTTTTTGTTGATTTTTTGGTGCTTTCGGGTTGATTTGTCGGTGCTTATATGCTCGACTGACTGACTGACTGACAGTCAAATTGCCAAAGTCAAAAGCATAAACTAGAACAATTTGTCGTAGTTGTTGTTGTTCTAACTTCTATCAATTCATACTCATTGTGTCTGACTGACTGAATAGTTTGCTGTATGTGAAACTGCTGGGCGGTACCCATGAAAATTCGCACTTACACAAACACAAACACGCATACATCTACAACAAGTGCCTACAGGCCGACACAAATACCAACACATTTCCAAAAAAGTATTTTGTAGATACGAAAATATATAAAAATATCGAAATACACGAGCCGACAAACATTCAGACAAATCCGGCCGGCAACAGCAATCATTTCGAATTGTGTACTCGTATTTGTATGTACTACGAAAAAGTTTCGCAAAATTTTGTATGTATTGTATTTGTCTAAATTTTATACTCTCTTTGATTCGTAAAACACTCTCTTCAGACACTCTCTGCGAGAGAATTTAAGCTAGAAAAAGAGGTTTTCTTCTCTCTCTCTGTTTGTCTCTTCATAAGTTTTGTTGGAGAAATCTCTCTTTAAATTATGCTAACATAAAAATTCCACACCGTTTTCTACGCTCTCTCTCGCTCTCCCAATCACTCTCTTTTTATCTGTGCGCCTCTCTTATTTTTATCTGTCTCTCTGCTATGTCTCTCTTAATTCTTGCTTTCATCCATTGCTTTTTTTTTTTACAAATGGCAACAAATCCACTATTTTTAAGCTTTTTCGCTTACGTTTATCCTTTCTTGCCATGAATGATCCTGATTCCTTGAATTTTCCTTTCATTAAAAATCAACAAAAAACTACTTTTTCGTTTTTATTCCTACATTTTTTAACATACACACTCTCCCTCTCTTTTTCTCTCTCTGTCTGTTTTGTTCTCTTGTTTGTTAAGCTCTACTCTCCTGGTAACGTCTTCCTCACATTTTTGTTATTAACCGTTTTCTGTACCGCAATTTTTTTATCCGCAATTTCAAATTATCATCCACAAATACATTCCACTTTACTTATTTCTCTCTTCCTCGCTTCTATTTGGTCTCGCTGATTTTCTCTCTTCGAATTCATGACGGCTCTCTGTTGTTTTTTTTTTTTTCTTTGGGCCCACGTCATTCGTCTCCACTTTTTTTGTAGCTGCGAACCTTCCAATTTTCCAGCCGTGAAAATTTATGTGCATATTTTTCGTGAAGTGAAAATGGATTCAATTACTTTGCGGTTTTTTCCGTTTCCACTTTTCGTTGCAGCCGCGCTACTTTGGCAAATTTATTGATGACTGACTGAGTCTACAGAATGATAATGATGATGATGATGATGATAATGGTATGCGCCGAAGTGTTCATGAATTTTTATACAGAATGTATAAGACGTAAAGATGAGGAAGGGTGGCAGCTCTGAAGTAAGGTTAATTTCGGTGAGTACATCTTATAGATTGAATGGCATGAAACGCTTCTCACCGGGCGCTCTGGTTAATCAATATAATTTTTTTACGTTTTTGAGAAGCAGAAATTGAACACTTTTCACTAGAATTCTTTCTATTCTTGCTTTCACCAAAAAAGCGTGATATAAAAACAATTGCGGAAAATGAAATGAAACGACATTTGATGAAATGAGATGACTTGACAAGAGTTATCTCTTCGTCGTTCATGCGCCTAAAATGCAACTACTCAGGACTGATAAACGAAAATTCGTGGGACTGTTACAAATTCTAGAAATTATGTATTTTGAGCGATATTGCTATCGCTATGGCTATATAGTAACAACAACAACAACAACAACAACAACAACAACAACAACAGCTACAACTACAACAAGTTTAGACTGCAAATTAAAATAAAAGTTTGCCTAGAAAAATTCTCTTCGTGCTCTTAATGTGCAAAAAATATGCATGTTGTTTGCTTTGCTGGAGTTTATGAGTTATCAACTCATGATGGCCCTTCTCTATTTATTTCTATCTCCTGGTCGCTCTTTCTCTCTCTCTCTCTCGCTTTCTCTACTAGACTATAGACTCCAACGGTCTGTCTCTCTATCTCACTATCGATATCTTTTGCGCTCTGTCGACCAATCTCCTTCGGCACATTCGAAATCTCTGTCGATACTTTTAACACATGGTTACCGTTACCGTATGGGTCATTAACTCTCAAGCATTTTTCTTTTCGTTGCTGTTGTTGTTCCTTTTCTTTTAGTTTTGTCTAAAAATTGTTGTTGTTCTTGTTGTTGAAGATTTCAGATGCAAAGACTCTGGATTCGGTCTTCAGTGTTGTTGTTCCATGATTCGCCACGACTATTTTTAGTTGTATTTGTTTACACAATCATCGACAAGTGCAGCACCGGCACCGACAACGGCACGCCAAGCCGTTCCGTCGATGTTGTTTGGTTTTTTTTGGGTTTTTTTTTGTTTTTTTTTCGGTATTAATAAATTGTGCAACATTTTTTTGTATGATAGCCGCCAGATGGTTACAACTGAAACCAACAGCAGCAACAACAATCAACTGCAACGATGCAAAAACAACAACAACAACAACAACAACAACTACATACTAATCGCTCTGATAAATAACGGAAGAAAAACCATGTAAAATACTTGACCTGCTGCGGTACACGTGGTTCATGTTGTTCCTCATTGAGTGGAGAAATTTATTTTTCCTTTTCCTTTTTTTTCTAACATAACATAACAAATAAAATCCGAAGAAGAAATAAAGAAGAATTTGGATTTTTTCTTTTTTAAGTCATTGAGATACGAACGAGAAGAGAACATATTTTTTCATCTTCATTTTCTATTTCATGCGATTTTCATTATCGCATGAGCATTTTCAGAATTCTTTAGATTTATTTCGATGGATGGATTTTACTCTTAGCTTAAATCAACTCGATCAAAATTTTGTCAAATTTTCTCATTTCTTTGTTTAAATTAAGATTTTCTTGCTAAAGATTAATCAATTTTATCATCAATCTATCGATATCGCGGAGAACAATCGTTGACAATCAAAGATCAAAAAGAAATTTCGAAGTCATGTAATCGCATGAGATTCTCTTTTCGAAGTGTGACGGCTTGAGTGAGTGATCAATGATCAGGAGACCAAATAATTGATATTTAATCAATACGAACTCAGACACAATCGACTAAAGAGAGACGTAATGAACTTGGTTTGTAGTACCTAATCACATTTTATAACTCCTTAACTACATTCTAACCTTCAACCCATACTTGAAAGCCTTTACTTACGCCATACATCATCGACATCAAGGAGAGATGCACCGAATTGTGTTACAAACAAATTAACAAACGAAGAATGACGAAAAATGACGCCTGCACTGCATACCTCGATAACGCTGAGAAGCGGTGAGTGAATGACGTCATTGGGGCGGACTATAATGATCAGGATGAACATAATTTTTCTACCTCCGTCGAACCCAGAAACCAATCATCAAACCAAATTGGTAACCAAATCGTTCAACTGTCGCTCAACGGAACGCAAAAACGAAGTAATGAAATTTCAAGCTGATTTATTCAGCGTGGCGATGACGATGATAACGACGACAACGACGACGACGACGACGACAAAGCACTGCTGAGGATTGTGCGCCTGCAGTTATGCAACGGAAAATAAATAAATGACGCATAACTTTACCGATTCGATCCACAAGTGTAGGCGGGAGGCCGTTGGGTGAGTGGTCCGAATGAGGTGAGGCGACCGCACACATGCACACACACACACACGCGTACCTTGTGCGTATATCATGTCGGCATCGAAGCGCACGTCATTTGTCATGTCAGTCATTCATCTTTTGGCTGCCAATTTGTTTGCTGGCAAGTTTTTTTTACTAGCTTTTTTCCCCTTTTTTTTTGAAAATATTCTTGCGGAGTGTTTTGTTTTTTATATTTTTTTGATGTTTCGTTACTCCGGGCTTTTCTTCTTTGCCAACAAATCGTTCAATTCATCATCAGAGCACTTTAAAAATTGTCTGCGCCTTCAAGTATGCAGCAAGTTGTTGGTCACCACAAGACACAACAACAAAGCGGCGAACATGCGCCAACGCAAATCACCACATAAATCTATATGGCACCCTGAAGCACCGCCGCGGCGGTGCATTCGCCACAGGCAAAGCGGTATCAAGAAACGCACTCAGTTGCATTTTCCGGAGCACACCGCCGGCGATTTTGAGGGTGATGGTGATGGTGAGGGTGTGGGTGAGGGGGATGGTTGATGTTGATTTTAGAATTTCGGTTCGTGTGTGCGTGTGTCGCTATATTGTATATTTACATTTACTTTGCTTCTGATCGGCACGGTACAATGTGGTTTGGTTTGATTTGGTTTGCTTTGGTTCGATTCCGGTTTTGCATTTTCAATTTGGTCTCTCGGTTTCTTATTTGCGCAGCGAAATGGCGCGAATGCTTTTCTCTTACAGTTTACAAATATCCATTATGGCCACGCCCACTCACACTCTTATGCACCCAGACCCACGAATGGTATAACAAGGCCTAACACTAGCCGTCACCATCATTTCATCGTTTCATCTTCATCGAATCACAGCCTTTTTACTAGCATTAAAAAAAAAAACCACGAACTTTTTTCAGTGCATATTTTTTGGCGAAGTGAAATTCAATTTTTATTGATGACGAAAATTCGACTCAACTCAACTCAACTTTACTGATGTTTGTCCGTCTGTCTGTCTGTCTGTCTGTTTGTGCACTGAAAAGTGCTGCAAAAAATGTCATTAAAAGCGAGCGAGCGAGCAACATCCATACGCTTATCAGTCAGTCAGTTAGTTAGACAGTCGCTCAGGCAACCTGTCAATAAGTCTTTCTCTCTTTCTCTTACTAAAACACACACTTTTTTTAACGGCCAGTCCTCAGAGTTTGTCAGTGAGTTTTGTGTATCACGTTATTCGTCATCATCATCACCGTCATCATCATCTTCGCCGAGATGTTCGCAAACAGCGAAAAAAATGCATTGATAAAAAATGCTTTCTAGGCGCACTGAATAAATCGAAAAGAAAATCGAAAAACATCAAAACAAAAACAAAAACTTCAGAAGACCAAACATACAAAAATAAAGTATAAAGTACAATATAAAAATTGAAGCTTGAGTGCGTTCGTTCAATCAATATAAAAATGAAATTTTTTTACGATTTCAAATAAATAAAAGTGCCGGCCAATGGAATGGAAAGGAAGAGAAGAGCTAAACAAAAAAAAAACAAGCAGCAAAAAAAGGAATAAAACTATAATAAAACAAGAAAAAACCGAAAAAACGGCAGAAGAAAAAGAGAAAAAGGGGAAAAAATAGAAAAAGCAAATATAATGAAAAACTATAAAAATAAAAAATATAAAAATAAAAAAGGATGAATAAAAAAACCGCTGCACCGATTGATTTTTTAATTTAAAAAACACTGAAAATACGCAAAAACTGGAAACTGGAAAAAAGCTTTAACACTTTTTAAAGAAATAATAATTTTTTACAATTATTTCAAAAAAAGGTAAAAGATTTGTAGCCCTCAATATTTCACAGAAAGCCATACTCTGTGCACGATATCCTGATTAGTTTCTTTTTGCGACAAAAAGTCTCAGGCAAATAAACACATTTTTATCTCTTACTCTCGAGCTCTCTACACTTTCCTTGTGTTTTTCTGCACTCTTAGCCGAAACTCTGTCTCGTTTGCGGTTATGTCTGCAGAGAGACACCATTCTTTTTCATCTTTGAAAATGTATAGACAAACATAAAATTTATTTCAAGCAACTTCGTGAGTTGTTTTTCTTCATTAAACTCGATCGCATCGATAATCGTATATCTTGATTTTGTCGCTTGCAGTTACCACAACGCATGCAACCAACGCCATCAGTGAATGACCCACCGACCGACCGCCACTACCGAGTAATATTTGTGCATGTATGCGCATAAGAAACTCACAGAGAGAAGGAAAGAGAAACACCGAATCGTAGTCGAAGTCGAAGTCAAAGTCGTTGAATTATTGTGCAGTTTCTTACAACATATAAGAAATGTCCTTGCGCGGACGTACATACATACATCGATGTAAAGGACGAACACAGAACAATCGCAAGAACAAAATAGTTCAGAACATTTGTGGATCTATATCTCGATAAGGATAAAGATAAGCACAAAAATAAGACAAAAAGTGCATTGTTTGTGTTCATAATCGAAATGTATTTATTTCTTAAGTACGAAAACGTACGACATGTTTTTAAGAATGGCGTGATGTGGTCACCAGCATCAACAAACGACAGACAGAGCAATTGTTTGTAAACAAGAAGAAACAAACAGAAGATAATTCGAGATAGACGGCGAGCTATCGAGATCATTATGCGTTCCAGTAAAAAGACAGAGAGCGAGACAAACGCTAGAAAAATTAAATGTACGAAAAAAAAAACCTCAAGAAGATTGAAGAATGCCAGCGACGGAGAAAAACTGGTGCCGATAATGAGCATAATAACTATAAGAATTTTATTGTTGTTTTTGTTTTTGTATGAAAACTAAAATTCCTGATAATTCTTGACCAATTTTGACAAATCGTCTTGTGACACTTTTTTACTTCTTTGCGTTACTTCTCTACAAGATACAGATCGAGAATAGAGCCAAATATTTCTTCAAAAATTATACAAAATATTGCTCTATTATTTGCACAAGTTTGCTAACGAATTAATTAGTCTTTCATAAACGGTTTTTTTTTTATTAAATCCTTCAAACATGTTATATCATAACAACAACAACAACAATATATATTGTACTAAACACAATATCAACAAACATCTCATCAAGTTTGGCTGTCAATAAAATCTGATTTTCCATCAAAAATTCACAACAGCTCGAAAGACGAAGAAATAATACAACACGGCAATAAGTTGAAGACCGTAGTTGTAAGACCGGAAGGAAGTTGAATGAAGGAATACGCGAAAAAAAACTGGCAAACAAAAATCATACTCGTAATGGAAAAATCTCCTCCGGCTAGAGCGAACAAAATATCCTCACTTTGTTCGCAATGCGAAAAGTCTTCATCATGAGCGTTGATAAAAAAATTGTCAGAATTTATATTGTTTTCAAAAGAAAGTATTTATTTCTTTTTGGTGTCAACTTTTTGGAAAAAAGTCCTCTCAATATCGCTCATTATTTTTTTTGAAATTTTCACATTTTAAACAATTTTTCGTCTCTCTCTTTCGATGTCTCTGAGAAAAAGAGTTTTTAATGAATATTCTTTTCATCCTCAAAAACAGAAAGATATAAAGGATAGTTTTTAACGAATTCGGGGGGGGGGCGGAGGGGGTTATGAAGATGTTTCTGGTCAGAACGGCAAGGTTTTTCTGGTTGAAATTCAAGAAAATCACATCAACAAAGTATACGCTAGACCTATTTTGGTGCCTTCAAATCCCCTCTAAAAACGCCACTGCGTTAAATGATAACCCCAAATCATTACTCAACATCTCTAGTAGTAATACAGCGGTTCTAATTAATAATTATAAACATAAATTAACAATTTGTACCTTTTTAACGTTTCCAAAATAGTTTCTGTCGCGAATGTTCAAAAATTCTCACAATTTATTGATCAAATCTCGCAAATAAAACAGAGAGAGTGGAGAGAGAGAGAGAGAGAGTGGACATTTAATATTCGGTTAAGAACTCTTCAACCACGACAAAATGTTAGCTCACGCCACGAGCGCTATCGAGCTACAGCAATCAAGCAACAGATCCATAGAAGAAGAACAAACCGACAGAAGCTAAAAAAAGGAAGATAAAAAAGGATAAAAGATTTCGGTTTGGTAACGAAGACACCACTAATAATACGTACTTAAATTTGGCTTGGCCGAACGGAATAACGATATACTGCTGGCGATCTTTATTGTACGTATTAAAGTTTTGGCAATATTTTTTTATGGTATCCACAAAACGTTATGGATACGAATATGATGATGATAATGATGATGATGCTGCTGATGCGCTTTCGGAACACATACGTTTGTGTGTGTGTGTGTGTGTGTATGTACGTTTGGGTTTGTTTTTGTGCCTGCGGAGAAAAAGTGTGGAGGATTAGACGAAACTTGCCAAAAACGAGTATTATTCCAAACCGTTCAAACCGAGCAAACGTGATGATACTATAAAATAGAGGTTGGTTGTTCTTGTTGTTGCTTTTTCTTTGTTTTGGGTTTTCTACTGTTTCACCCAAAAACATGCCCATTTTCAGTTTTAATGCATTATGGTAGGGGTGGTATCACCCCCCGCCCCCTTTACCGTGGGCACAGAAGAGGTGAGCTGGAAAAAGTCTATCATTTTCTATTAGGATCCATTTAATTTTATTTGACTTTCTTTTTTTTCCCCCGTTTTTTCTACCAATTTCACTTAAAACGTTTCTAGCGAAATGATATTCAATGAGTATGTGCCCAAGGTTGTTTTTTTAAAAAATCGTACGATTTTTTGCAATCATTTTAACTTAATCGATTCTAGTCGTTAAATTTTGTGATAATTTTTCTTATTTTCTCTTTCCAGAAACAGCCTTTTTAGCAATGGTTTTATAGGACCAATTTAGAAACGAGAACTTTTCTGAAATTCTTTCGAAATTTCTTTCTGAAAATGTTCTTTTTCCCTTTTCTATAAAAGAGGGTAAATCGTTTAAACCGATTTGTCTTCAAACCGAGAGTATCGGAGTAAGACGAAAGTTGTGCTCTCTAAGAACAATTTCCGTTCTCTTCATTTTGTTTTTTGAGTGTCCTGCTTGTGGACACCTCAGAAATGAGCCAGGTCATGGAAGGGGGAGGGGGAGGTGTGAGGGGGGAAGATTATAGGCGGGAGTATACATGGATAGTAGTATTTGCTCTTCAAACTCTTCCAAAAATCTTTGATACCAGCACTTTTTTATGCTTGATGATGCTAAACCATCTTCTTCTTCTTCTTAAAATTCCTTCTTATAATCTATTTCTCATCTCGGGCCATCTTATCTGTCCCGGTCTCTGGCTACCACTGAGATTTAATCCATCTTATGTCTATTTTTTCATATTCTTTTACGTCTTTTAGGTCAATATCTCGATAACCGTAATTATTATCGTTGTTTTAGTTTAAAAGAGTACGAAAAAAGACTCTAAAGATTGCACGCCTTTGAAACCGGTTTGTCTCTAACCCAAACTTGACCAAGGAATGACGAAAATGCGTTCCAAAATTCAACGTCATTTCAACTCTTTCGAAAACGTAACATAAATCAAAACTAACCGTGATTTATGATATAAGCGGAACCTCATTCTCTATGCTACATCTTCTTTTTCTTCTTCTTCTTCTTCTTCTTCTTCTTGTCTATGCCATCATACAAATTTGCGTCTTATGTTTCATTACGTCGTTATTTTAAGGCTCTTTGGTGCTCTGTCTGTGAAAACACCGAGAGATGGCATAAAGATAAGTGCGTCGTACCCTTTCATGTCCTTTAAAAAAAGAAAAAAAGCAAAAAAACGCTACCCATCGTAATGCAGAAACCAGCAAAAACATACCCAATAAATAAACCTCAATAAATTTTTCTCATCATATTTTATAATATTTACAAATATCGTCGTGTATTCTTTATATTCTTTGCATAAACATATTTTGTCGTTAATGGTAACAAATTTTCTTGTGCCATTTAGGACGATAATATAGTGCAGCAACAACAAGAACAACAACAACACCAAGCCAAACAACAGCAACCATATAACTTTTCTATACAGCATCGTAACATATTTTATTCTCAATATATTCTGTTTAGAACTTTTTTGTGGCTTTTCCATTTTTTTTTTCCTTATTAGTCTTTTCGTTCCTTTGGGATGGAGGTGAGTGGCTGTTGGCGGGGAGGAAAGAATATTCCTGTGCTTCCCAAAGTGCTGTACAAGTTTTATATTACATTTCTTTACTCCCCCTCCCTCTCTCTTTTTCTCTCTGTCAATATGAGAAAAGTTTTCATAGTCATAGTTTCATAATATTTCCTTCAATATGAAAAGATGATTGTAGATATCGTACCGTAGCGTAACGTATCGTACCGTATGGTATTTTCGTACCATATCATTTACGATTTCTCCGCAAGGTGTTGCTTTTACGATTTATACGATGTTACGCGTCTATGGCGGCGTACAATGCGAGTATATTGAGTGACATGGACGTTTTTGGGACACGAAAAAAAACCCCAAAATCAAATAATAACTAATTTAATAAGAAATATGTATGTATGTACTTGTATGTACAGCATGCTTTGTTGTTTTCTTTAAGGGTGCATTAGTTAAGGGTACATCCAGGGATTTCCTTAATTAGGACAAGCTGGTAACAGTAATAAAGGCCAGTAACACAAAACCTGACACAGAAACATGAACTTATTGAATAACGTTGGAATCATGTTGGAATCATGTTGGAATGAGTATACATAAAATATCCATAAAGAACAATATTAATTTGTGTGGCCTGAAGAAAGTGATAGAAGAGAAGAGAAGCGAAGAGAACGGAGGCTCATCTCAGTGGACTCGAACAAAATTAATGAGAAAATTGTGGCAGGCTGCGATGGCAGTTAAAATTGTTGTTGCCATAAGATGATATTGTTGTCGGAAAGGACTCAATTATCGAATGAAAGGCTACGAGTATTTAAGTCCAGTAAGAACAAGCGGGTGTAATCGTAGAGAAAGAAGGAAGGTAGAGGGAGAGAAGAAGGCGGCAAAAAAAAAGTGTAGCATAATTAAATTGTTAAAAAAGCTTTTGTCCTTGCGATGCCCCAAAATTATTTGAACAAACTGAAGGTTTGAAGGTACAATAAAAAATGCGTAGAGTATTTAATTAAAATAACAAAAACGCATCATCATTATCATCATCATCATCATCACCAGTAACCACTCAATTTCATTATCAGCATCATAATCATTCGAGTTGAATTTAATTAGTTTCCTTTCTAAAAATTAATGTGCCGTATTAAGGTCTATATTGATTTAGGCTCAAGCCAAATAACGCCTCCCAAAAAACAAAAAGCAACAAAAACACAACACGCAGAATCCGAAGAACGAAAAACCCCAATTTTTATTTAACCCTTATGTTTACTCTAGAATGCGACTGCTGATAACTTTACAATATTGAACTGAAAATGCCAGAAACATGATGAATTATAAGAATAGAGAGTTTATCAGTGAGTTTAGGAATAATTTTCAAAAGGAATGAAGTTCCGAAATAAATGGAAAAAGCTTAAATTATTCAGAACAAACACAAGAACAAAGTTTTTGCCATAAAATTGTCTATGGTCTCTGCTTACGCGATCCGTAAAACAACTTAATAAATGTGGAAAAACTCTTTGAACATCTGAAATAATACATAAATTTATATATTTTTTTAATGAAATTGCTTATGAATATTTTAATTGAAAATAACCTGGAATTTCAGGGTCGTGAGTAAAATATTTCTATATGAAAAATCATTTTGAATGTACATAACTCTAGGTCTCGCACGACACAAGGGTTAATAACTTTAAGGCAAGGTTTTAGGCGAAAACGGAAATGAAAATTAAAAGCAAATATAATTTTGAATATACATAAAAAAAAATAGATAAAATAAACTTTTTGAAACAAAGTTTAATAAAATAACTTGCGCCGTCACGGAAAGAGAAGACTCACTCCCAAAAGCCATTTACTTGCTGATAAAGCTGTTGTAGTGGTCGTTTTTGTTGTAAATACTGCTCTTGTTAATATCGTATTCATGTTAGAGTTGATCAAACACACAAAATCATTCCTTCAAACAAACTTCATTTCCTTCATTCTTCCAATCAACATTTAAATTCAAAATTATTTTGTACGCGCTGATGAACCGTATAAAATGGAAAGGGCAAATTAAAAGCAAGGATTAGAGAGAGAGGATGAGGGGCAGTAGCTTTAGTAAAAGCTTGCTTGTTTATTTATTTGTTTGTTTGTTTGTTTGATTGTTTACTCGTTCAACTAACAAATGAAGCCAGCAAAGCAGCAATCAAAGTAAACAAATCAACAGGAAAGCAAGAGAATAAGTTCACACACACACACACACATGCATACTCCCACACAAACAAATATACTACATATATGTTTATTAAAATGTTCCATTGTGTTTGTGAGAAAGGTAGTATGTATTTATATATTTACATACAATACAATAAACAAAAAAACTATTCTGAATTCTATGCGAAATAATTAAGCAATAATTAAAAATTACATGAAATTGAATTTTTCCATGCTCTTTTATGATTAATGTTTTGAAATTCTTAGAAAATTAAATAAATTATTAAAAAAAACATATTTAAGGCTAATGATATTGATGAAATTCATGGATTTAAAGAGAGATATTGGGTAAATTGCTGTAAAGCCTCACGCAAAAGTCCACACCGCGTATTCCATAGAGTCATTGAAGAAAGCCTGGAGATTTTTTTGAGAAAACTCTGGCCAAATTTTCATGCAAATTTTAAAGAATTTTTTTTTATTATATTTAAAATTTTTGATTAAAATTTTTAAACAGAATTTTGAAGAAGCCTTTAATGATAACGTAATCAATGAATTTCTAAGAATTAATTTTGCATTTTTTAGTCCTTTAACATTGTGATGAATATCGATTGTCTCAAGACACCATTTATGCAAGACTCATGCAGGAAATGTCATGCATTATTCGTTTATGTTTTCTTAAAGACATGAATTAACAGAAACGTGTAATGTTAGCGGCGGGTGCACGTGTGTGTTTGTTTATGTGTGCGTGTGTGTATGTTATGTTGTTAACAACATAAATGTTAAGTGCAATTTTATTGTCGTTTTGTTTTTGTAATCGTTGTAGATTTTTTTTTTATTGTTGTTTGTTGTCTGTTCGTGTTTTTCTATGAATCCTTGCGTTATTATTGCTAGTGCTTTTATCGTTGTTGGTATTGTTTTTGATATTGTTATTGTTGTTGTTGTTGTTGTTTTTATATACCGCCAGAGTGGCCCACCATCCACGAATTGCATGAAATTTAATTTATTAGCTTCGTTTTACGTTTAATTGTTTCAATTTTGTTGTCTTTTTTTTAATTTTAAATAAACGTGTTTCGCACGATTGTTTTTATTAACATTTCAGTGGGTGTATTTGTACACACAACATACTGTGTGTGTTTCGGTGTGTGTTTATCTGGCAAAGTGCTTTATCTACTCGTTTATTTGTTTGTCGGTTCTATTGGTCGACTCGACTGACTATTGTTTGTTTTGCTGGTTGGGTCTGCCGTGCCTCCCTACAACAATGACAACAACAACAACAACAATAACAACAACAACAACAACACCCATTCAATCCTTCTCCGTCCTCATCCTCTGGTAATCGTTGGGACCAATAATGTTGTTGCAATTAATTTAATGTCTCTCGTTAGATTCCATTCATGTCGTATGTATGTATGTATGTGTATGTATGTGTGTGTGTGTGTGTGTGTATGTATTTGTATGGCAAATACATGTCTCTAAAATTATACGAGTTTCGTACAGTGCTCTTCCATTCCATTCACTCTGTTTGTTTGTTTGTTTGTTTGTGAAATTATGTTTGTGTAGAAGTATTTGTGTTTGTATTGGTATTTGTTGCGTGTATACACACCGCTCATTAAAAATAAGTGACGCGTAGACTGCAATTTTTGCTAATGACCGCTCGTTTTTACTAATAGATACACTTTCGAAACGACACTTACGAAACGACACTTCGGAATAGAAACAATGAGCAACAATTAAAATGAAAAATAAATAAAAGCACATTTAAGGACAAATTCTGGAGAGAATTAAAATTATTTCTCCCAAAAGAATTTTATATTTTATGTGAAATTAGTAAAGAAATTTCTAGCGAGATGATAAGAAATAAAAGTAAAAATGTTTATTAGAGATTCGAAATCATTTCGAAAAGTTATAATTCTTAGAACTTATGCTTTAACAGATATTTATGTTAAAAAAAAATACTAAAATATTCTTTCTTCTTTACTTTGCATTTTTACCTGTTATATTCTATTTCTATTTCATCGTTACCATCACGCAACGCTGTCAGTCTGCATCATCATTCTAAAGACCATCGATCGACTCCCGAACTCGTGCTTCTTTATTTTCCCAACAACTCACCCCCACAAGTCGCGCCCTCCGCCTTCGCCTTTGAAGAGTGACACAAAACAGCAACAACAACTACAACAGCAACAATAACAGCGTTAACAAATGGAGCAGCACGACAAAAATTTCAACAACTTCAAGCATTTTAATGCCTTTCGACATAATAATGTTTCCTCTGTCTCTTCTTCCTTTTCTCCTCCCACAACATTCTCTACTTCTTCCTTCGCCGCACCGCCTTTCTGTCTCCTTTTTTCCCTTTTTTTTTTCTTCCTCTCCCTTTCTCTTTCATTTGTATCAATTATTTCTTTCCTCAAATTTTCAAATTTGACAACATTCAACATTTAACAACAACAATAACAACAACAACGACATTAACAACAACAACAACAACCATAATAACAATAAATAACCAACAATGCAACAACTATTAGTAAGTTAAGTATGAAAAATATAACGCAAGCCAAAATCATTACTTTTGACTTCTTTCTTTTTCACTCCTTTTCACTTGAGGACTCTATATTCCTTCACCCCAGCCCCATTATTATGCCCCATTCATTATCCCAGCCCCAAAAATTTTATAAAATTTTTAAAAATTTTCTTTAGCTTCTCCTTGAAAAAGCGCGACGATGTAACGGCCCGGATGGTTGAGGCCTATTCAACACTTGATTCGGCAGGCGGGCGCTTAAACTCGGCGATGATTCCTTCGTTCGTTGGTTCGGTCGAAATGGTCGAACCTTGCAAAACGTGGTTATGGCTGCGAGTTCAATCCGGTCAGCTGTCAAGGATGTGACCCAAGAACAGCAACAGCAACAGCAACAGCGTGGCAACCACAATAACAACAACAACAACAACAAGCGGCAACTACATCATCATCATCATCCAACAAGGCTAGTTAGCCAAAAACCGCAAGCAAGGAAAGCCGAACGTACAGCGACAGAAACGTGTCAAAATTTGTATCAACGATAATGTAGTCTTTTGTTTGTAGCGGCCGACAGTGGGTCGACGAGGATTGGATAGAGGCAAGAAGAAGAGAGGGCATAATCATCTGATGCTAAGGGATGGTAAGTGAATGACCGATCGACCTCCAGGTGAGGCAGGCATGAGAACAGACCGAATTGGCAAAGAACAGCCAGCGTTGACCACTTGACGAGTGCGGTTGAGGCGCCGAAATGAAAATGTTGCCAGAAGATTTAAGATATAAGAATTTTAGAAGGCTCAGGAAATAATGACAAAAAAAATTTTAAAATATAACAAATATTAAAATTATAGAAAACAATTGAAAAACACGTAGTAATTTACTAAAATTTTTATTGTATACTTTTAGGGGAAAACAAAGAATTAACTAAAGAGGTTTTTGCCAAAAAAATATGTTGTTGTAGAAATTCTTAGGAAATTTTTGATATTTAAGAACCGGAAAACTCTTTTGTCTCTGGAAGCCATAGATGTATATTTTCAGAATTCTTTGAATTTCTTAATTTAAAATAGGCCTATTTTCATATAGACCACAATGAAATAAAAATATGGCACCAAAAAAAATCTCACAAAATAGTCCGCACACAAACCATTTTCAGGGTATTTTGGCCGTTTTCGATTTTTGAAGACAAAGACATTTTATGTTGCATGCCTTAAGGCAAATGGTTAAATAATATTGCATACTTTAGGGCAAGAAGTTACAGAAAAAACAGAATAATTTTATATTTATTTCCCTTCAAAAAACCAAAGTTGAATTCAAAAGCTATTTCCTGAAATAAAATCAGAAATTATTAAAGATTAGAAAAATTTTGTTTTGCATGGCAACCCTTTTTTTCTGGTATTAAGAAACGCTTTGGCATTAGCAACAATAATGTTGCCATGTTAGCCGCAAAACCAAAAACTTGTGCTACACTCGACAGAGACGTGATGTAATTAAGGACATCAGAAATACAACAACAACAACAATAACAAGAACAACAGCAACGTAGAAAAAACGAATCACAAGAAGCGCATAACAGTTCCAGCAACCGACATGATGGCAGCCACAAACACTATAACAACAGCGACAGCAACTACGACAGCGTCAGCGACAGCAGCCAGAGCAAGAGCAGAAGCAGGAAACGCAACACCGCACAACAGAATACATCTGCCAGGCGACAGGCAGGCGTAAACACATCTGACACGTCACGCCAAATGCACGTTTGATGTATTTGTAAGCGCGGTACACACACAGGTGAAATACTAATGCAGATACAAATGTTTTACGTGAGCGTACTTGTGCGTGTGTGTGTGTGGCGAAGTGTGTTTGTGGTGAAATTTTTGACAATGAGCTGCTGAATTTGGTCTGATCTGGTCTGGTCTGGTCTGCTAAACAGCCTTCAGAACGGATGGAAACGGACAGCTGGACAGATGGTCCGTCCAATGGTTAAATGCACGACATAGAGATGGATGGATGAAGTGACGGATGGATGCATGGATGAGCGGTTGTTGAGCATTCATATATTAAGTTAATGCATCTAAAATGACTAAATTCTGAGGAGTTTGTGTCAGTAGCATTCGGTCGACCCATTTAAATGGATAAAAAGAAATCTTCATTATAACGACTATAAGAGTTCCTTTAAGAAGCCTTATTTTAACCCTTCAAATAATTTAACCCTAAAACGATTGTAAAATGAAATGAACCATTATATCTCGCTACAATATGTCAGAGATAATGAACATACTACATACGTGCGCAGATTTTGTACTCTGTTTTCTCAGTCATTAATTTGTCGTCTTCTGTTCATTTTTCTAAACCAAAAAGATCTTAAATATTTTATGAAATGGTCGGTATCTCCAGTTGATTTAATGCTAATTTTGTTTTTGAATAATTAATTAATCAGTTTGCGTTAATAAATTATTTTATTGAATGAAACTATATAGCCTTAGCTTTAAGCTTTTCTTAATAAATAAGCTCTACGCCTCCTTATCATTATGTTTTCAGTGTTATAAGTACGATTTTTTATCATAATCTTTAATAATTTAGTCGTTGATTTTCTTGATTGTTTATTATTCTCTATCAAACGTTTTTAATTTTTATTAACTCCAAAGAAATAATCCATTTATTTAGCTATAAAGCGAAAGAGCTTTGAAACGAGAAGAAGGCAAAAAAGAAGAGGGAACGGTAGAGAAAGAGAAGGAGTAGCCATTAAAAAGCTTTTTCAGTTTTCAGCGCGATTTTAATGGACAAATTTTATGCACTCAAAGCGATGCATTTATACTTTTTTTTTCTCTGTTACATTTTCATCAAAAACGGGTCGATATCGACTTTTGTCACTGCTTCGTTTTCAGCCTTTTTGAATTTTAACCCAATATACGAAAAATCTCGTACACAGATTTCTCTCCACTCTCTTACCCACTCTCTCTCTCACTGCCTTTTAAGCGTTGAACTCAGCTGTCGATAGTGAAAACACAAACCGATTGTGCCTCCCGATACGCTTGAAAAACGTGTGTCCGGCAACAACAACAACTTATGAATAATATGGTAAAAACACTTTTTCCGTATTACTTTCTGATGCCGATGCTGATGCTGATGCTGATGCCACTTCAAAATCGAATGAAGCTCTGCTGAATGTGTCACCAAATAGTATATAATTAGATTTTCTTTGAACAATTTGCGCCCAAATGGAACGCTCTCAACCGGGCCGGCACAAAGAAACGAACCAACGTGTTTGAAATGACGGAGGGTCGTCGAGGAAGTACGGGTGAGTATGAGTGCCTATTAGTGAGTATAGGTGGAGTATATTGAAGAGTGCCTGTGAAGCCTACTAAATAAATACCTGAATTGTGCGAAGGTCAATTCATAAATGTTCGGTTTATGTTTCAAAAACATGAATTTGTTGCTTTCTACGAATACGTACGTATAAAAGTTGATGACAGGAGTCTTGATATTCGTTAAGTTTAGCGACCGGTTTGGATGATGAGGGCTTTTGGAACGAGTTTCCGTCATGCCTTTTTAAGTTTGGTTTGACAAACAAACCAGTTCCAATGTTGTGCCATCTTCGGTGGCGTTTTTGGTGCCGTGATCGGTTTTTTTTTCTGTACATAGAGCTATTTCCGGGACCATATTCAGTAAATATCATTAATTATTCAGTGATCACTCAAAAGTGTTGGCTCTTCCTTTAAAATAAAATTTTAAATTGGCCTGCGAAGAGCGGTTCTGTGACGGAGCAGTCGGTGCGGAGGTAATCACAAAGGTAATCACAATTTCATTCAACTTAAATGATGCATACAAAGGTACCCGAATTCCCCGAAGAGTCTTCCGGAAAATCGTTAAACCAATTATGTTTCATTTTTGAAAGGGTCATTAAAAGGCTCTGGAGAGAAATTTAAAGCAATTAAAGCAATTTAACCTTTAAGAATTATGTATGTATATTGGAAAAGTTATGCTTTGTATTTTTATTTTTTTTTTTAAATTATTGGTATTAAAAATCTCTAAGTGACTGAGAACGATATTACGGTATTCACGGCCACCAGAAGCAAGCAAAAGAGAAATTTTATATTTTCAGAAATTTCACAGAAACTATTTCAATAAAATTGTAACTTTTATACATACTACATACGTATAGCTTAAAATCTCTAATAATGTGAAGTATTTCGCCCCCTTTTCCACCTCCCTTTTTTGCTCGTAAATTTCCACCCTCATTTACGTTGTACGAAACATACTCAGTTAAATTTCTCCCCCTTTTTCTGTGTATAAACTTTGAATATTGTCTTGTTAGACAAAATGTATTAAATGTGACATTCATATTCCATACAAGCGGGTGTATTTTGACCCCCAACCACTACGCCCCCTTTTCTTTTCTTCCTACTCTCTCTCTCTCTGCCTCTCTTGTTCAGCTTCTGTTGTTTCGTTCGTCTTCATTAAACATTTTAGTTTAATTAAACGTTATTGAATGTTTCGTTTGGTTGCCGAATTCATGTTGTGCCTGAATGCCTCCGCCCCCTCCTCCTTTTTACTTCATTCTCCCCGCCACAACGCTTTTCCTCTTCCTTATTGTGAGCGTCCCTTCGTTGCCAGCGCTATCGTTACCGTTACCGTCAGCGTCAGCGTCCTCATCGTCGTCAATGGGGCTTCGTTGTCGTTAATTTGGCTTTGCTAATATAATTTGTGCGCTCTAAAAGGTTTTCCTTTTGGCCATGTTAATTGCGCAGCAACAACAAGAGCAACAACAACCGCAGGAATGGCACTAACCACATCCACATCGTACAACAAACCTGGATACTACTTGTTTTGTGTTGCATATTATTTTCATAATTAGGTTTAAATACGAAACTATGTCAGAAAGTTGCAATATTCAGTATCTATGGTTTCGGGAAGCGGTATTCCAATGAATTAATGAAGGAATGAATGAGCACAGTGAAATATATTTCACTCACGAAATACCTCTACCTCTACCTATTCTTCAGCACTCTCTTTTTGAAATCAAACAAAAGTGTAACAATATACGATACCTTTCATAAATTATCCTATCTAAGAAACTATCCAGTATCTTTTGTAATGTTTCATAAGGTTACCAGTCTTCTCCTGGCATAATGTTAGCAGTTTTTTTCCCCTTAAAGCTGGCAAAGTACCTTACAAATGGTTAAAAGGGTGCATCAGTATAGTTTTCATAACTCTAGTAGTCTAAGCTAACTTTATAAATATCATATTGCTAACATCATACCATTGATAATGTTGACAATGCACCCTTTAAAAGCCTAACAGTATGTTAGTAGTCAAAATGTTAGCAGTGTAACATTCAAAACCTTAACAGTTTGTTAGTAGTCAAAATGTTAGCAGTGTAACATTCAAAATCTTAACAGTTTGTTAGTAGTCAAAATGTTAGCAGTGTAACATTCAAAACCTTAACAGTTTGTTAGTAGTCAAAATGTTAGCAGTCTAACATTCAAAACCTTAACAGTATGTTAGCAGTCTAACGTTCAAAACCTTAACAGTATGTTAACAATCTAACACTCAAAACCTTAACAGTATGTTAGCAGTCAAAATGTTAGCAATGTAACATTGATAAGATTAACAGTTTAAAGTCTATAAATTTTAATCAATAAATGTACATAAGGCCTATAATGAACCTTTGAAATACATTGGGTATTCCTTGATATTTCTTTTGAATTTAGGTTTTAGTACGAGTGTGTACATATGTATATACTTATTTATGTATGTTTGCGTGTTAATATGAATGTCAGGAGGAAGGAATTAAAGCCAAAAACTGATTTTTGTGGTGAGCTTTGGCATACTTTCAATAATTACGAGAAATCCTTTTTGTATATCTTCTTCTTAATTACAATGTATGTATGTATGTGTCAGTTGTTGTTGTTGTTGTTTTTGTCGTTGCTGTGGTAGCCATATTGCTTGTGTTATTGCTCTCTGCATCTGAATTGAGCTGAAGCTATAGATTTTCGCAGCAGAGAAACGGATTAATAGGCCAAACGGATTTTGTAAGTTTGATTGATTGATTGAACAATAAGAATGATTACAAATAAATATATACATACGCATATACACGTCCATCAAATAATACAAATACAAAAATTGATATGAAGAATGTTTTATTTGATTTCAATTTTCGATAATCAATAAATTTCTTAATAAGATTTCTTTCTAACTTGATTCGTATAATCAAGAAATCATTATAAAAATAATAACAATCACAGTAATAATAATAACAATAATGATATGGTTAGAGAGTACATTTTTGCTTTGTCATCGTTAAGTCAAGTCAAGTCAAGTCAAGTCAAGTGAAGTCATTTCTGAGTTGAAAATTGGCAAAATGCACTCAAGCAGATTTGTTGGTTTCTGTAGTCGGAGATTCGTAGCTTTGAAATTGTAGAATCGAAGAGGAACAACAAGAATAGAAACAACAACAACAATAATAACAACAACAATAACAACAACAGCATTACCTAAAGACAACAGCAAGTGTACAACAACACAAAAGCAATCAAATGCAGAAATTCAATTCGTAGGTAACGTCATTTCACCACAAATGCACCGACACACGCACACACCAACACACACAAATCAACACAACCTCACAGCCTCAAACATGAAGACTCCTGTAAATTGGAAGGATATACGCACACAGACACATAAGAGTGTGTGGTTTATGCTTCAAAAAATTAAATGCTTCAATTTAATTGGCAAAATTCTCCGAACGGCGTTAATGATGTGGTTGGCGTCATGCGTGTGTGTGTGTGTAAGTGATAAAAGAAGAAGAAGAAGAAGAAGAGAAAGAAAACGAAGAAGAAGAGGAAGAAGCAGTACAAACGTTCTGCTGTCTTCTGTGGCGGTAAAAGAGTTACCAGTAGTACCCACGTCCTCCCTTTTCCTCCCTGTTCCTCCCTGTTCCTTCCTGTTCATTCCCACCCGGAAACTACTCTCGAAGCATCTTCCAGATAACTGTTCAATGATAGAATGTTGTTGGTAGAATAATATATGTAATATTTGCTAAAGAACTCTTAAAGGATCGGAAATGTTAGGAACATTTTTACAAAACGAAATTTTTTGGAGAAAATTTTTCATTCATTAATGTTTTCTTTCTAAATATATTTGAAATTTCTATTAAATTAAATTTTTAAAAGATTTTTTTATAAACTAGAACTTTGTGTGTTATATATTTTCTTATAGTTTTTATAACTTTCATTTTAGTTTCAATATTCTTAAAGTCGGCTGCAACCATTGCTTTATTGCAATGCTTGCTTGCGTGCCTGCATGCAATTTGAAGCAATTACGGTTGGGTGTTTGTCTCTTTCGCGCTCTTCTTCTTCTTCTTCTTCTTCTTCCCTCCCAACCCACGCTACCGCCAACGTTTTAGTAACATTAGAGCCTTTCAAAGAGATCTGCTTTTAAGTGATCTGCCTCTCCTTAATCCTTTCCTGTGCAGTGTGATTTTTGCCTGCAGGACTCTGCAATTGATTCGTTGCATGCGCGCCGTGTTGTATGCTTGATATTTGCATGTGCACGTTTGCATTCGTGTGTGTGTGTGCGTTTTCTTAATTTTAAATTTTAATTAAAATCTATCGTAAAATCCTGTCATCTTTTCAACGCAGCATGACATCCTTTGTTATGTCGCGACCTCGAAAACGTTTCGGGCTGTTTTCTGTCTGTCTTGGTTGGTTTTACCGTTTTCAGCAACGGCTTCAGCAATTAAATTACCGTAACGTAGGCTGCAACTGATTTCTTTTTTAATTCTCTATTTAAAGCAAGCTTGAAAGCACAAGATGCTTCTTATTCTTCTTCTTCTTCTTCTTCTTCTTCTTCTTCATTTAAATTAAATTCTTTAATTAAAAATAGTGGAATTAATTATTTGTTAAAGAAATTTATATGCGCGCAGTGTAATAAATAGACAAAAATTCAAATATAAATTTTCAACTTCTCAGGATGGTTGGAAGACGGTTGGACGGTTGAAAATTTCAGCCTACGTAATAAGAAAAGGCCACTTTTCAAGTCTAAGATTAAATATAGCCTCTCTTCCGTGGTATAAAAAGTCAACTTTCTGAGTTTAGCAAATATTTTTTTATTTTTTTAGGGTTAAAAAACTTCATTCCGTAGTTCAAAATTTCAAACTTTGAGCAACAACAATAGTATAATAGAGCAAATTATACCTACAAATAGCATAATTTTCCAATGACTACGCTTTTGCTTTAATTTGACGCTTTAGTTTTTCTCTAAATCTTGTCCTATTTTTCCGTTGTTGTTTTCTCTTATTGTTGTTAGTCAAAGAGTTGTTATTCTAAGCACTGTCTAATGTGTTGTTGTTGTTGTTGTTGTTGTTAGTTGGTGTTATTGTGTATGATTCTGTAATTATTTGTTCTCGATCTGTTTCTTGTCGTTCTCGTCATTCTGTTTCTGCCTTTAGTTGATGCTTTTTTCATGATTTTTTTTCATGACGATGATGATGATGATGATGATGATGATTACTCTTATTTATTGTTGGTAGGTTATCATTCTTCTTGTTGTTGTTTTTGTTTTTGTTGTTGATGTTTATGCTGCATTAATGTCAAAATCCCGAGAACGTGATTTCATTGTAATCCATTGAATTTCACTCAATAATTGTGAGCGTTTGTATGTACATATTTCTCTATGAATCTGTGTATAAATATATGTGTAAATATGTATGTCCATGGTTGTATATAACACGTAGATATAACTGCAGACATTTTCTGATTGCAACAGTATACTTGAACAAACTTGCGTTCTTCCTTGAATGCTCTTTTAATTCAACGATTTTCTATCGCTCAGTACTTTTCACATTCAAGCTGTTTTTCTTCTTCTTCTTCTTCTTCTTCTTCTTAATGAAGCTGCTGCTGCTGCTGCTCTTATTGCTTTGAAATCCTGCGAAAACAACTATGAATCGACGATTTCCGTTTGAATGGCCTCGAATTGAATTGAATTCGATTCTATTGCATTGAATGGCATTCAAGGAATTCCGACAGCATCTTTTTGATCATATTATTGAAGCTATTAGCTAAAATGTTGGTGATAGTATTTATTGTTGAAAGCTTGGTGAAGGCGGTGGTGGGGGAGGGGCTTAACGGGGCTACGAACGAGACAAGACGAGATGAAGCAAAAGCAAAGGAAAAAACTCAACACAACAAAACAGAGCAGAACAAAACACAAGAGCCGGAAGCTTTATAAGTTTTAATTACAAATCCACACACACAAACACAAACACACACACACCCGTACACTCACAGACAGAGCTAATTTTGCTTCAACACACACAAAGACATTTCTATGGTTAAATGAGTATATGTATACTTATACTTACTTAATATTTTGAGGTTCAAAAAGGAAAGTTCAAAAAACGCCTGGTATTTTTATGTCTAGTGTTGTTTTTGTTAAGGATTTTGCCTCGAGATTATATAGAACTTACCTGCAAGAAAAAAAAAGAAAAATTATTGAAATAACATTATATTAAAGTGAGTTAATAAGCATGAAAACATTATGATTTTCTTCTTTTATTAGCTTTGATTTGTTTCCTTAAATAGTATCATATTTTTAAGTATCGATTAAAGTTAAGTATTTTTGGGCCATTTGGTTTCATCGCAAGCCCAAAAAAGCATTTCCTCTCTTTTATTTTGCAAATTTTGCCCGGACCATAACATTTATCTTCATACAGAAGGGTTAAACTAACAGTTTTTTGGGTTTGGGTTGGTGTTTTGGGAACCAGAGAGAATATATCATTAAATTTCCTGAAAATTTTGCTAAAAAATTGTCAAAAGAAATTGGTCGATAAAAATGGTCTTACAACAGTTTACTCTTTAAAATCATTCTTTTTTATCATTACTGCCTTTTTCTGTGCTCAATCGCTCGAACATTGACAAACATTTTATCAATTATTTCTTTACTATCTATTCTTGTTCTTCCCCGTTTAATATTTGGCTTATGCTTTTATCTAGTGCTTTTATTAATATTTTTGTTCTCAATAACAACTCTCTCTCTCTCTCTCTGTTTTTAATGGCTCTAGCACTCATTCGACCGTTAACCCTTTTATTTCTAGTTAACAAAAGTTTAATACTTTCTCTGCATTTTTTGAGATTATTTTTATTAGCATTTTTTATGCTTTCAATACCAAGGACTTGGCATACTACTAAATATTCATATCTACCTTGGCCATTTCCGGCCTTGCTAAACCTTTACCATGCCTTATCTACCGTTATGGTATCGTCCTCCACGTTCACCTTAACGTTAACGTAATCATTCTCATTCTTTTCTAGTTCGTTCTAGTTCTCTTCGTTCTTTTTCTCGTTCTTGTTCTCGTTCTCAGCCTCATTCTCATGCTCGCTTTCGTTCTGATAAAATGCGTTTTGAAAAAGTAATAAGTATTGTTCGTAGACGAACGAGTTCGCTTTCAAACTTTTTCGCCATTAAAATGTTTTCAGCCTTTCAGGATGAAATGATGAAAGTTTTCAAGTTCGATCAGCTTTTTGCAATTTCAAATAAGTTTTTTTACACTTCGAACCTGAAGAATTGCCATCAAAGTTTTGACGATACTCGTTGTTATACTCTTGCCATCTGGATTACGATATTATTATTATTATTTTTATTTTTCTTATTATCTTCTTCTTATTTCTTCTTTTTATTATACTTATTTTTTATGTTTATTATTACGATTATCATTACAATTTTCTTTAGAAATAGAAAGCAAAGTTAAAATGAAAAAGTATTGTAAATCATTTCTCATGTTTTAGCTGAAGGCACAAAACCGTTAAGAGTTAGGGGTTTTTTTTAAGTTTTACTCTGGGTGTTCTGTACGTCGATGAAAAGTTATCGAAGATGACGACGCTTCGTAAAAAACGTACGTACATACTTAAAAATGTTAGAAAATATTTTCATGAAAAACAACTTAGTTCATTATACAATAATTTTATTTATAAACAACAAAAGCTTATATTTTAAATTATAAAAAAATTAAGGATATTTCATTTACCTACAATTTTTAAATGAAAAATTTTTTTTACAATTTTTATTTCATGCTTAAATATTTTTTCTCTCCCAAAAACGAAAAACACATAAATTTTTGTAGACAAGATTCTCTAAATTCTTCTGGATCAACGATTTTCCTAAATTGTTTAGACAGTTTTTCGGAAATGCTTTTGTAATTAATGCTACGTCATGTCTTCCGTTTTCCCGCTCGTCGCAAATTCAAGTCCTTCACTCGAAAGGAGACATTGTACTGGTTGTTGTTGTTGTTGTTGTTGTTGTTTTTATGGTTCAGACGACAACGTCAATACTGTTTGTTGTTGCAATCAACTCAATTCAGCTCAGCTCAACTCAATTAAGTGCAACAGTCGGAAATCCGGCTCACTAAAACTTGAGCAAACGCGTCGGCAAACGTTGACGCACGCTTTCGGGAGTACGTAAGATGTCGACGAAAACACTAGAGTCCGCTTATGCCGTCGCGCGGCGGCTGCTGCTGCTGCATGTCTTTCAATTTCATTTTGAGCTTATTGTTCGTCTCGAGCCAAAGGAGCTGGAGTCTTTGTTTTTATGGCCTTCGCACAGCTTCAACTAATTTTCCCAAAAATTGGCCGCCTCACACTCTTTGCGTTGGGGCAGACACATGCACGCTTACACACACACACTCCGAGTCATTCATTAACAAGAGCAACTTCGGCCAACAATATCAACAATGGTAATACCAACAACAACAACAACAACAACAAACTCCTCTAAAATTGTGCGCAAATCTTAAGAAAATCTTCAACTTTGTGTCAATTTTGTCAACTTTCGCATAAATTTCAGTCTTAAGTTAGCTAAATATCTACTGTCCGTCAGCAGAGAAGCGGAGGAGGCGATGGAGGAGTGGTGTAGGAGCAGAAGGAGGAGGAGCAGGAAGAAGTAAAGGAAGAGGATAATGTAGATCTGTTGGCTCTAATACTTTTAATGGAGCGAGCGAGCTCAAGGGTTTTGTATTCAGCTCATGGTTCGGTTGTATACAAAACAAAGTGGCTTTTTTGTTATGGTTCATTTGTCTTGTTGTTATTGTTGTTTTCGTTGTTGTCAAACCTCATTTCGTCGCCTTTTCGACTTTATTTTATTTACACTTCGACGGCTGCCATGAATTAAAAGCATTTCATGAGAAGAAAAAGCTTTTGAAAGAATAAGAACAGAAAGAAGACAGAGAAGAAAAGCCTAAAACAGATCATAAAGAAGAATGAGGAAAGAGGAATGAGAAGTAGGAGTAAAAAAAAAAGGAAACAGGGAGAAAAATAACCATAAATAGAAGAGAAATTTCGAGGAAGGAATTTTTTCAATAATTAGAAATTGAAAAAATATTTAAAGAAAATAAAGATCTTTCCTGAAAAAGAAGTCTTTAAAAAAAAAAGCAGAATAAGAATAATAATAATAATAAAAAGAAAAAGAGCTTTAAGAATAAATTAACAAGAAGAAGCAGTAGATAAGGCAGGGAATAAAGTTCTCGGATTAAGAATGGCTCAGCTTTCAGAAGAAAGAAAGAAGTTAAAAAGCTTCAAAAATGCTTTCCTGATTAAGAAGAGGAAGAAAGAGAAGCTTTTCCAACAAGAAACAGAAAAACCTGTAGAAATATGATAGCAAAACTCTTACGAAGAAAAAATGCTGGATCAATTTTCAATAAAAGAACTCGAGGAAAAGCGTTTTGCGCAAGAAAAAAACAACAATAAGACACCAAGAAGTCTCCAAGAGTCTTTTAGAAGGACAAAAGAGACAGAAAATGAGCTCTATTTCTTCAGAAGCAAAATGAGAGAAAACAGAAGAAGCGTTACCAGCGAAGAAATCAAAGGAAATCATTTTTGAAGGAAAAAATTCAACTAGAGTTGAAACTAAGAAAATGAAAATTCTCCATAAGTCAATTTTCTATATTAATACATTCAGAGACCTTTTAATTTTCATTTTGCCATTCGCCATTAGTAAATTTTCTATATTAATACACTCAGAGACCTTTTAATTTTCATTTTCTTCAAGCTTTTTAATGTGCGGTATACCACTCTTGAGTGTTAATAAATATTTCTGTTATATAAAATTTGATATAAAATTGATTAAAATCTAAGAATTTTGGATAATTCGAACATTCCAAAACAAACATTCTTCCGTTTTAGTAACAATAACGAGAAGCGGGCTGTATTTTTAATTGTAATTTCTCAGAAATTGTTTGTGCATCAAATGCCTTTCGTTCACCCTCCCCCCCTTCTTTCCCTTCGCCGCCCTCCTTTACATCAGTATGTCCTTTCGTTAGTATGTATTTCTTTGGTCAATGCATCAACAGGATCTCTACTACTGTCGTCGCCGTAGTGTCGACTACGCTGTCGCGCCATCATCAACTTCGCGTGAGTGGTAGCCTTTTCCAAGTTTGCTTTTCGGCTTGTGCCTTCTAGCATCGTCAGGCAGAGCCTGTTGGTTGCACCATTCTTGAGAAATAATTGAACGAATTTGTATTTTTGTCACGTACCGTTTACTCAACCCGTTTCGTAGTAGCGTCGATCCGTTGCTGGAGAATTTCATAAAATAGTATCTACTCGCACGTTCAAAAATGTATCTAAGTGTTTATGGGAAGGGTGTCAAGGGGAGGGGGGAGGAGCTGGTTGAAGGTGAAAAATAAGCAATGCTGGTGTGGCGCGTGTGGTAGAATCTGGTGCCGTTTTACAGTAGTTTCTGAAGAGTAGAAGTGGGCGAAATAGTTGATGTGGTACCACGAATAGTGTTTTTGGTACTAGTGATGGCGGTGTTGATAACAGGGATGATGGTATTTTGATTAGTGATGGTGGTGGTCGATATTATTGATGGCGGTAACGAAATTAACGGTGGTAGAAGTGGTAGTGGAGAATTGTGATTATATTCGTATGAGTGGTAGTGATGGTAAGTGTGCGAATTGAAAGTGTTATTTCGAATCAAAAGTGGTATTAAGAGTGGTACAGGCACGAATGGTGTGATGGGATGATGTTGAGAGCTTTAGTTATTACCATTTAGAAGTGGCATCAGTACAAATTGTGGTGGTATGGATAGTTTAGTGGCAGAATCGTGCATAGTGGTACGTAGTATCGTTACTAGTGGTAGTTGTGGCGAGTGGTGATGGGAGTGGTAGGGCTCAGGAATGCTTTCTGTAAGAGCAGAAGTGCTGGTAAGGTTTGAGATGGTACCCGAATAGTGGTTTTCATACTAGTGATGGTGGTGCCAGTACCCGTAATGCGTTAGAAGTTAAGACTAGTCATTATAGTATGGATACTTTAAGTGGTAGTGTCGATATCTGATGATTTTAATAGTAACGATGATGGCGATTGATGACGGTAACGTTATTAGTGGCGCTAGTGCTGATGGTATGGGTACCTACCATTAATATTAATGAATTTTTCCTCTTTTAACCGATTTTTTCTTATAAAATTTCTGGGTATTCGTAGCTTGAGCTTGATTAATTTAGTTGTGGATTAATATCGCACACAAAATTGCGAAGAAAGTACGATTGTTTTAAGAATTTAATTGAAAATTTAAGACAAATATAAATCAATTAATCTAAAAGTATTTTTTTTAATATTAAAATTTGCTCAACTTCTTAGTCATCACTCTCCAGTATCTACAAATATTGTATGCCCTCGGCCATGCTCTAATACCGCAATGTTTCCCAGCAACAACAACGACAACCAAAAAAAAGGAAACCGAAAAAATATCCTCGTCGGAATAATTGAAATTCTTTCTTTCATTCAATTAAGGACATTGCAAGCGATATGAGACCAATTAAAAGCACTTCGAGCGATTTTATTAAATACTCCGGTCGCGACGTTTCCGGTGTCTAAAGCTCGCCGAGTACATAAACTGGAGCTGCGTGCTTTGGCATTAGACCAACTGAAATACGCTAATTTATAAAGAAAAAGTGAAGCGACATAAGGAGTAAGCGCAAGGAAAGCTGACGAACTCGTCTTTGTCGTCCTTTTGGAGTCCTTTAATATTTACTAACGTTGAGGAAGAACGTAATAAAAGTAGCACGGCGCACAGAGCAAAAGCATAACCAAAGCCGGCGAAATGTCTTCAATGTCCTTGATGTCTTTGCTGGTACTGGTACCGGAGACCGAACGTAGACCGACGATCGGAGGAAAAGAGAGAAAGGGTGCTGCCAGCACAGTAGCCTGCCGAAGCGTCAGGAAGGAAGAGGCGTGACATGCCTTGGAGTTCGTGTAAATTTCAACACCGCGACATAATTAAGCAAAAAACCGACGCCATGAACTGTCATCAAAAAACGATGCCAGGACGAACGTGAACGGCTTGAAACAAAAGGGGGGGGGGAGCCTTAAAAGCGCCAGGAACAGTCTGAAAGAGGACTATAAAATGTTATGCTACCTCGCGGAATGCAGCAGATTGCAATCAGTCGCTGTTGTTGTTGTTGTTGTTGTTGTTGTTTTCTGAAGTCAACGGAAATTAATATAAAAGCGTGGAATGTACAACAGCGATGAACTGAAGTGAGCAAAAAACGTTTAAGTGGCTGGCACTTTGATGACAATGGAACAAATTGCAAAACAAAAAAAAAATTTTTAAAACAGCAAAAATCATTTAAAAATTAATAGCAAAAATCACAACAATATTTTGAAAATGACAAAAAATTTTAAAATTAACTTAAATTATTTAAAATAAGCAAATTAAAAATTATTAATTAAAAAAAAAAAAGTTCGCCCCACAGTAAAGAACAGTGGGACAAACATTTTTTTAAAAAGGTTTATTATTGCCGTTACCACTTTTGTGCCTTTTCGCCTCAGCGCACACCAAAAGCAATTAAATTAATATTATTTCACAAGAAGCAGCACGCTTTTCCCCGAGGCATTCTTCTTTTCCTCTTGTTCCTCCTTATCCCCCTCCACCGCCCTCCCGGGAGACTCTTCCAGGCAACACGCCTACTCTCTTGTTATCATTTGCTGCTCACTTTTGTCACTTTTCAGCACTTTATTAAAGCAGCATAAAGCAAGAGGGACATTTTTCGTAGTGTTTAGCCACAGGCTGACAGACGCACAGCCATGGCCACTCACACAAACATAAAGCATAGACCATAGACCATGCTTCCTGCCATTTTATTTGCATGCTTAAACAACGGTAAAGGTTGCTACCGCTGCTGCTGTTGCTGCCGTTGCTGCTACTGGTGATCTTGTTGTTGCTGACTGCATAAAGTGCTCCAGGCGGACTGTATAAAAAATAAGTAGCTATAAAAATAACAACAACAACATAAACCACTGCAAATGAGTGTCGAGTGTATAACTTGACTGCGAGACGAATGAGTGGGTACACTTGAGAGACGGACGATGGAGTAGTGAGGGCTGGAGTGATGGTTCCATCAGTCTCATGTCAGTAAAAGTGGCAGGAAATCGCAAGGAAGAAACAACAGAAAGAGGGAATGAAAGAAGGAAGAAATGAAAAAAGGGGTAAAGAGACCCCCTTAATTCCTTGAAAGCAAGACCAAGGGTAAGGAAACCCTCCACCCGCTTCCACCAGAAGCAACAGTAAGAAGGGGCGGCGAAAGAAGGATGGAAGGAAGAAACAGAAGGGGGTGAAGAAACCCCCCACACAGAAGCCCTCACCGGAAACAACAATAAATTTTTAAGACAACAGAAAGAAACGTCAACAACTGCAAGAGTTAATAAAATTCCATTTAGAATTCATGCCAGAAGATGTTCCTGGACTTATTTGGGGGCAACAGAATGCACCAGGTTAATGGACCCCCCGTTAATGGACTCTGTAAACACTTCAGGAATGCAAAGAACCAATGGATTATTTATCTCTCAATGGAACAAACTAAAACCAGAGTTGTTTTATGGTGAACTTTTAAGTTAGATGGGACAATAATCTTCTTCCCCGCCGCTTGCTCTCTTGAGAGTGTCAAAATTAATTCTTCTTTAAGAATCCTTTTGTTATATGTATCATTATACTTTTTTAGTAGCTACATAGTTTAGTTTTAGTTAGTTTCTTTCTAATTTTATTCACGGATTTTTGATAAAGTTTTAACATTTATTCCAAGTTAATTTTCGCTGATGATTTTCAGCAAACCGTTTGATGCGGTAGAAAAACCTCAGGCAGCTCATTCGGTTACAAATGTTTAAATGCATTGCCGCACCTTCTCCTATAGCTCTCACTTCATCACCACCACCAACCTCTCGATCTCTCGACGACTACCAAAAATTTCACCTCGTTTCTCGCAGAGTTACGCTAAAGTTACGCAATTAGTTTTCTTGCATTCATAATTTTCCCGGAGAAAAAAAACCGAAGTAACGGTGTCTAGTAAGTAATCGTAATGCTTTACATTGCACAGATACCGACTGACACCAACTTCATTTGCCACTTTAGACGTCACTCGCTTCGGTTAGAGTTCAAGTGATGCGAACAGCTAGGAATCAAAGTTGATCCTTTTTTCACGACGACTGCCTCCGTTCTCTCTTCATCTTCACTTCTTTTCGCAATTGTCTCACTGTGGTTGTACTTGGCGGCGCCCTAGTCCTTGTCGTCTTCGTTTAGCAGCTCGGTGCCTGTTGTGTTGTTCACAAGGAATTCGGCCTCCGGGAATTTGCATTATTCATTACGATCTCAGGCATTCGCGGCTATGCCCAGCGTCAAGCCATATTAACTCTCAGTTTTTCGTTCTCAACTATGGCTGCTGCTGCTGCCTGCCTACGGTGTGCTCTCTCGCCTCTCGTCTGACGTCTGACGTCTGTGGTCTATCGTCTGTGTGCCTCCGACTGACTGCCTACCGCCGCAGTTAGCTCTTGTAACATCAGACGAAACGATTCAAATGAATGCACTTTGAAACGCCAGTATTCGTTTCAATGAGGGTTAAACGCTGTTGTCGCATTGTCATCAACATGGCGGCGGTGGTTGGTGAATGGTCGTGGCTGTCGTTGTTTGTCATTGTCGTCGCTGGAGTTATAAAAGCCAGTTTCCGGCGGATGCGGTTGAAAATGTTGTAAAAGTTGGCAGAATTACAAGCGAAATGAATATCCGTCTTTTGTGCCAACGGCATCGCCATCACCATCACCAACACCGTCATTGCCGTCAAGGAATTGGAAGCAACAATTGTAACGAAGACCTTTAACCATAGTTACAAATACTATGGACGATTATTTGGCCGAGTTCCAGCAAAGCACCAGCCTCTACCAACTTATTTCAGCAACAAGCAATAACTAACGAGTAATAAGTAACGAGCAACTGGCGGTATTTAAAAACGATTTATTTCTCGCAATTTAATAATATTTCAATGAGTATAAATATTATATCAGACATATTTGTGTTAAAAAATTCCATCGCTTCAAGTAAAGTAGGCTCTCTCTTAAAATATTTATCTATTTTTGCTTAAAACAGCATTAGTACAAAAATTGAAAGAAAGAACTGTGTAAAGCTTTTGAGGAACCGACTGCTCTGTGCCCTGCGCCTCAGAATATTTACTTAATATTAAGAATAATGATACTAGAATCATGCTGGCAGAAAGATACCGACTGACATGACATACATGAGTGCCCGCATGAGTGCACCGTGAATAAATAATCAGTTGGCAAACATGAAACGTCGCTTATCGGCGGCCATTCAGTGTCACTCACTACCGCGTTCTTTCCAACAAACTTCGAATGTATGTACATACTCGTACATATAATATAAAACCAAAAAGAGAAGAAAAACAACAAAAATCAGAAAAAAAAAAGAAAAGGAAAAGTTGTTGCTGGTTCAAGAGAATATCGCTTGAGAGCACGAACAGAAGCAAGCTTCACAAATATTTTCTTAAAAAGTCTGCTATGAACTGAATTTTTACTTGAAGCCTCACCGAATGGTGATGAATACCATTGAGTTGGTAGCTGCTGATGTTGCTAATGCTGATGATTACAAAAAAAAAAAAAAAAATTAAATAAAAATAATGCGAAAAATTATAAGCAGAGGCCTTCTTTTTATCGTACTTCGGCTCAAAAACTTCGAATCGTAACGAAACTAAACTAAAATAAAATAAAATGGAACTTTTTATATTTTGTATGCATGCAAGGCATATTTAACGAGAAGCTCTGAGAGGGTTCGAGTGGAAAAGGGGAAGGGAGGGGGAACACCACAGCGCAGCGAAGAATTAAGTATTGTAGCATGCGAACAGCTTTAGCTTTTTCAGAGAATCATAGAAGAAAGAAAAAATAGAACAAATAGAATCGTAGGCGTAAGTCTGATAGGCCTAAAAACTTCCTAGTCGCACAGTAGTTCAAATACATCTTAAATTTAGTAAAAATTATATCCTATTATTCTTTTCTTTTTTTCAAAATTTTCTTAATGAAAATTTTCAACCTTTCTTCCGTTTATCACAATAAAACCATTTTCATCACCAAGAAAAATCAAGAAAAAGAAATTTTCACGTGAAAGCACTGAATTTTTGAATTCAAACTCGTTACAAAAAGCAATCCTCAAATTGAAAGGAACAAACAATAAAGAGAAAATTACTCGTACCAAAAAACTCAAACAAAGTTAACTCATTTATTTCTTAGCACTCAGCAGTAATTATTTGAAAGACTCAATTGGATCAAATTCACTCTTTTTTTCACCTCACCTGAAAGAGACTCAATCTACTACTCAAAAAAAATTGAATAAAGTGGACGCAAACGCAATAAATTCATTAATTTTTAATAATTTTTCTAATTCAGAGCAATTCGTTTATAATTTCAAAACTTAATAATCATTTTTAAAATCCAACCAAAGTTTGAGTAATTTTAAAAATTTCACAATTTTCACTCATTAATCAAGAAATTGTGAAAAACTTCATTCAAAAAAGCAATTCTAAGGACTCAATAAAAATCAAATGCAAAAATAAAAATCTTACTCAACAGAATGAAAGACATAAAGAAAAACTCACTCAATAATTTAATGACCTCTTTTGGAAACTCTATCTGAAAAAACCCGACTAACTAAGCGATCGAGAATTGGACTGAATTGAGAAAGTTGACTCTTGAAAGATGGCCTTCAACGAGAATGAATTCATTCTAAAAACATTCTACAATTCTTGAATGATCCTGTGATCGCATTCATTTCAAAGAAAAAACAAAATACACAAAAAAAATGGAAAAGTCTTGCTTAAGTTTTTAAAATCAATCTAATATTTGACTCTGTGACATTTTATAAAATCTCTTAAAGGTAAGCAGAAATAAAACAGAATTAAATTATACAATTTTATAGGTAATGTTTGCGAACGAGTGTGTTTGCACGGTCACGTGAACCCAATTCATTTCCTTCGCTTAAGAGCAAACAAGCATATACGATATTAAATTAAATGTCACTCATGGCGGCGTGTGACACGTTTTACGGCTTCCGTTTAATAAAAACTTTAACACCTTTTTTACATAATATCGTTATTATTTTGATTAAGTTGTTGTTTTTTTTTCTTTTTTTTTTTTGGTGGAGCGTGGTCACAATAGAGTCGAAACATGCAGACGAAATACACACATGCTAAAACGCACACAAGCGCACGCACACACACACTCACAAGCGCACACACATTTATTATATCCAAAGGTTGTCAGGAATAGGTACCGACTGCCATCCAAACCAAATCCGAATATTGCATGCTTTTTCGTGTGGCGAGCAACCTGTTTGTTGGTTACCGGAAACCGGAAGTATTAGTTTACTAAACGAACAGAAAGGTAAACAACAAAAAGCTTAAAGTGTCAAAATGAGTGACATTTACGAGAATGTAAATATAAATTTTAGGTATTTATTATTTTTATTACATTTTTTTTGGGGATTGTCAAAAAGGTACATACTATATAGGTAAAGCGGACTTCTTAAAAAAATTTAAAAAAATTTTTTTAAATTATAGAATTTTTTAATAAATTCATATCGTATTTTTTTATTCCTTATTCCAATCTGAATGGGAAAATGACCACAACAGAGGAGTCCCAAAATGGTTTAGAAGTTATAGCTACTCTAAGAAAAACGGAATGTATAATTTTCTTGATGCACAATAAAATATAAAAGCTCTTCTTTTTAAAAAAACTTACCAAAAAATTGAAAATGATAATAAGTCGGAGAGAATGCAGTTTTCGAAAATGTGATTAACATTAAAAGTCGTCCATAAACACTGCTATAAAATGATACACATAAAGTAATATTTCAATTTTATGTTTGCAATAGTTTAGAAGATATCAACTTTAAGATGGGTTTGAAACAAAATTTCCGTCATCCCTTGTAAATTGTCGACATTAGATCAAAACTGAAGTCTTTTTATAGCATAAAAGTTTTGCAAATAAATCGAGCGCTTTTGACCAAAATTTCTTCCTCTTAAAATTTTTAACTCTAAAGTTCTTTACTTCATAATATTAAATTGAACGAAGAATTAAAATAATTGAATAACCGAATTCATCGAAAATACGCTCAAGTGATCAAAAACTTTAGTCAGCTCTTCACTGTCAAGACACTGTCAGCTTAATTTTAAACAAACCGGAATTATTTAAAAAAAAGGAGTATGTATATAAAAACACATACCCATACTAACTCAAGCACACACACCCTTCTAAACCGCTTTATTACACATTCTCAGATGCACTTACTGAAGTGATTACTTTGCTCTTCGTGCAAGTGATGTACTGCATCTCATCCATCAACCGCACCACAAACTTTTAATCCTTCCATCTTCTTCACACACCGCCACCCGAATTCCAATATCATCGGTTCAGCAAAGCCCAAACGTTGCCCCATCCATTGTTTTCGCTCCATTCCATACATTTCTTCAGCCATTCATTCTACCCTCCAAACAACCAACGTTCGCTCAATCCATTCATGTGCGGTTTTTTGCCCTTCGAGCGGATTTTGTGCGTAAAAGTTTCGGGTTGCGGTCAATAGAACCAAAACCAAAAATT
Organism: Conops quadrifasciatus; assembly: GCA_949752815.1. Taxonomy (NCBI): domain Eukaryota; kingdom Metazoa; phylum Arthropoda; class Insecta; order Diptera; family Conopidae; genus Conops; species Conops quadrifasciatus. The sequence goes on from OX457079.1 coordinate 3,588,557, forward strand.
ATTAAGAATTTAAGAGAAAGTAATACAGCACGAGCTACGAGTGAGTGCAGTTTGTTGCCGGGAAAAGTTCCGCAAAGGATTAGAAAAGGATCATGAGGCTTTCCTTGATTTTTACAAAATAATTACTCCACCTCTCCCTCACTCTCTCTTTTTCTCTCTCTTGTATACGTACGTCACTCAACCACAACCATTATCTGTCCCTTTCTTTCTAGCGTCCTTCTGGTTTTTCGTCGAGTTCTCTTGAACTTATAGAAGAATATGAAAATATTTAATCCGGCAAAGCTTACCTAATTATTTGTGCCTCTTCTTAACTTTGACTTCTCTCATCTCTAATGCCATTTTAATTGGCTTTTAGTGTTTTTCCCAGAAGTCTAAGTTTTAATTCCATTCAGAGCATGTTCGTGTAGTATAGTTTTGAATGGCAAAAGGAGAATTTAAAATTAATACACAAAATTATGAATTTCGAAAATAATGGATTTTAAAGGAAAATATTGAAGGCAATAAAAAAAAAATTTTTAAATTAAAAGACATGAAGTAAAACAAAATTATATTTAATAAAAATATGAAGTTTTAATCTCTTAGAGCAATAACGAGTAAAGTTATAAGCAATGGTTCTCGTTGTGTTCACTTTGCTGTTTTATACTCGTTATATATTGATCGTTGTTATATCCTTATCGGTTTATGTACTGACTAAAGTTAAACAACTCCGTAGTTCATATCGTTCAAACCAATCACGCATGGCATATGGCCAATTTGTCCAAATAATTACACAAAAAGAGACGGACTGATTAGAGAATTTAGAATTAGTAAAAAATTAAAAAAGACAGGCCGATAAGAAAATTGAAATCGGCGATAAAAAAATTATAGACTTTCAGGAGACTTATGCAGAAGTTTTCCCCAATAATCCATCATTCTTTAATTAATCGTATTAATTTCTAAATATGGTTGGTGCAGGACGTCTGTCGACGATTTACGAGCAATTATTTTTTAAAAAAAGATGATTGATTTCAAGGAAAAAATTCGTTTGAAGAGTAAAAATCTTCTTTCGAAACTCTGCCAAAAGAGAATGAATGATGATTTACTATTTTGCATTTCTCGGAGAACTCTTTTGACAGACGGCAAACGGCGACCGTTACCTGCACTTTCATACATCAAAAGCAACAAATCAGTAAACATAATTTCTCAAATTTTCCGCTGTGATTTTTTTCTCTGCTTCCGCTAAATAATTTTCGTCCTTTCTTTCTCTCTGTCACACTCTTCATGACATTAGAGAAACGAGTTTGTTGTCTTCTTCTTTTTCTTAACTAGTTTGAGTAAGAGTAGTTTTGTGTCTTTTTGGCTTCTCCAAGTAATAAAATCAAATACAACAACAACAACTTCAAAAATCTTTTGAGTTATTTTACCCACAGCATAAAATATCCATTTTCTAGTGCTGCCATCTTAAACATATTCCATGATATTCTGTGGTATGTCACTTCTGCAAAGCAAAGACTGCACAGACTTTATCCAATTTTTATAATTTTCTGTGTCTTTAAGACTTTTTCCCCGCACATTTTAGTTTATGGTGATGCTTCAAGCAGAACACTCGGTTTATTTAGTCTTATGCCGGAGGACTTTAATTCGGTTTTATGTGTCGGCTCCGATGCAGACAAGGTTCGGAAAATTTTGGGTTGTCGGAAAAGTTATGACGCATATTTTTATATTTTAAAAAATGTATAAATTTTTATAAATAAGACAAATTATTTAACGATGTACGAGTATTGCTAATTTTGTTTAATAACTCTTTGTCAACTTTCATTATCAGAGCATCATAGTTCCTCATTCGTAGAAGGAGCTGTCTGTTGTAGCAGCACAAAACTGTCTCGTCTACAGCCTTGCCTGATTTAGAAATTCTACCAAGCAAATAGTTTTAAACTTTACAAGGAAACAGGTGGGGCAGATCAGGCGAGTAAGGTCTATGGAACATTCGCACCCATCTAAGGGTCAATATTTTTGCCGTGCCCAGAATAAAACTTGTTTATGGTCTGGCATTATCGTGATGGTATACTTTTGATTAAGCAGCTCTAGTAGACGTTTCTGGATTATGGATTCTTTTGAATTGTTATTTTGCCAACAGTACACGACGCAATTAGTTGTTTGTTTCCATGGTAGCAGCTCGAAAAATACAACATATTTAAAATTCTCTGTCAAAACGATACCATGCGTCATCACTTTTCCGACAACCGAATAATAATGCTTAACGCGTATTGTTAGTGAGAGGAGAAGACTAACTTAGAATAATATAACAAGAAGGAACAATAAAAATCAAGGAAAAACAACAACAACAACAACAACCCGGTCGGAGCATATACATAAATTCCGTCTAACGTAAATCACTGCAAAGATTGCTGAGGTAGAAAACAAATTAAATGCATACCATCTTTCTTTCTCTCAATTCATTTTCCGCAATGTTGGGACCTGCTGCTGCTAAAAGAAGAGGAGGAGAGTGAGAAAGAGGGAGGGAAGGAGGAGGAGGAGTGCTATGAGAGAAACGTTCGTACATTTTGTTGTTATTATTACAGAGATTTTTGGAAGGTAATGTATTAACTCTAGACACGAACTTCGAAAGTAGTTCAGCGGCAGCGCGCCAGCGGCAGCAGCAGCATCGTATGCATTTCAATGCACCTGCAGCTTCTTACAGCGCAATGGTTTTAAGCAACAGCAGCGTTTCACAAATCATTTCTGGCGAAGAAAAATTTACTATAGTTAAAAGCCAAGTCTCGTAGTTTTTTTAGCGCGAAAAACGAGCTTGTGAATCTCTGTCGTATAGGTTTTAGCAGTACAATAAACTATTTATTCGTACATACATACATACATATGTATGTACATACAACCCTTCATGCATCCATCCTTCTATCTATTCATCCATCTATCAGGATTATATGCAGCTCCATACAAGACGAGAAATACCAAACGCGAACGACGAATAACAAGTAGCTAACATTTAAACGACGAACAAGAAGAACAAGATCTGAACAAAGCAACTGAACTGCACAAAAACAAAACAAAGGAAAATTTATAACATAGAATGTGAAAATCACAGTGAGAAAAAATAATAATAACAAGCGAAGCGCGAGAACAAAACTGATGAAGTGCAAGCTTGTACGAAGCTGGCGGCGGCGGAAGTACATCAAGTCAGTTCAGCAAGAAGCTGAAGCTGATGGTAGTAGCTACCAGCAGGAGCAGCAGCAGAATAAGAAGAAGAAGAAGAGGCAGCAACCATAATAACAACCGGGTTATATGAATTTTGAGTTATGAACTCGGCATTTTAAGGAGAAGAAATTTATGATTAGAAAAGATTAAGCGCTCAGAATTTGATCCTCACTGACATACTGGTTCTCCATGTATGTATCTTCAACTGATGTCCTCTGTCACACTTGTTTACCCGCTCTACTCTTCTCTAGGAGAAGGTGAAGAGAGGGAGAAAGAGAAGAAGAAAGAGGGGTTGAAAAGGTCCAAGAATAAAATAGACTTTTCTATCGAGACCAAATTCGAGATAGAAGAATGGTTTTCTAGTTTGTGCAAGTACCAAAAAGAGATAGGGATTATTAGTCGAGACAAGAACCAATAATGAGACAGACTTTTTCATGCAAGACAAAAACCGAGGATAAGGCAGATCGTGTTATTCTTTCGTATATGAAAACCAAGCCAGCAAAAGGATTTCTGAGTTGCGAAATCCAAGAACGAAACATATCGATTTGCAGAGGAGATGAAGACCAAGAATAAGATAGCATTTATCAGGTGAGAAAAAATTGTCACCACTACCGACGTTTTCGGTCGACAACGGATGAGAACTAAGAACGAAATAGGGATTTTTAGTCAAGACATGAACCGAGAATAGAGATAATGTTTCAGTAAAGACAACTACCGATAACGAATTATGGTTTTATAGTGTGGACGAGATCCGGAAACAAGATTGGTTTTTATCAGCCAACACCAGAACCGAGAACAGGACACACTTTTCCAGTCATAAAAAAAGACCCTTCCATCGAAACACGTCTAGGATTTCTTTGAGATCTTTTTCGATGTTTAAAGCTACAAACTTGCAAACATCGGTTTATTGTAAATATGGATCTTCTATTTTGTGTGATGTATGTAGTTTGCTTAAAAATTGATTGAAGTCAACTGAAAATTGCTAAAATAAGACACTTTCTCAGTCAAAATGTAAACCGGGTTGGTTTAAATCTCGACAAATCTCGCTCTGCACACACACATATTACTTCGTTCATCTTGAGGTATGAGCTCAAAACGTAGAATAAATTGCGACAGGTATATGATTGTATTGGTGTATATGTATGTATATATTCGGGTGAGTGACTGTGTTCGTGTGTATCTGTGTTTGTGCCAGTTCACAGCAACTGTCTCTATCTGAACGTATTAGTATTTGATCTGCAGTCAAGGAACATCATAAATTTTGAACGCAGAAGCTCTGTGAAGCAGGAAACGGAAATTCCTTTATTTATTTTCTGGACAATTTTTTTCCTCTAACTTTAGTATTTGTGGTTGTTGTTATTGTTGTTGTTTCGTTGACTATGGCTTATTAAGTTAAATTATGCGATACTGTACGTGTTTGGTTCTTTTTATTTCGGTTCTACCTTCAGTATTTTGCCACTGGCTCAAGTTTGCTACAACCCTCGCGTTCACCCCCACCCCCCCTTCCCACCCAACCCTTCCCCACGACGCCTAAATTCTCTTCTTCAGCATCTGGCTTGCTATAAATTATTGCGATGCTTTTGTGATAAGCTTGTTGTATTTATGAACAAACCAAAGATAAAACACAAAAAAAAAATATACAAACCTTTGCAAGAAGCAATAATAAGAACAACAACAACAAGAACAACAACAACAACGACAATATGAACAATAAATTTAGGTACTACTTTAAATCCATAATAAGCTGCTTATTATTTCATTGCAAATGCGGCACCACGATTTAGTACGTAACCACAAGTAACTGCTTAAAATTGAGTTGTTGTGGCGTAGTTAACTTAATTTATTTGAAATTTATGATAATTATAATGATGACAATAATGATAATTAAACTGATTTGAATGTGGAAGTTTATAATTTCTTAGAAATTTCAAGCGTTTGTATTGGAAAAAGCCACTACGAAGTCGGCAGTTTTATGTTCTAATAAATTCTACATAAATAAAAGCTAAAAAATAAGCACAAAATATAGCTGAAATGTTATATAAAATACTACGCCTTTCTTTTTGTAAACAAATAACTTTTTTTAAAGCAACCAAAAGATTTTAAACTTTTGAGTCAAACTTTTAAAGCTTTTTTTCCCCGAAAGAACTACTACTTCGTAAATCAGAGCAAAAAAAAACAATTTTATTATAATATTTAATATAAAGTTTTTAAGGCAGTTTTTAATTCTCTGGGTTTTTTGAGCAATTTTCAAAAAGTATTTCATTTCATCTGATTTTTTCCTTTTAAGGCAATATTTTAATTTTTCTCATCTTTTGATCGAAAAACCTTCTTCTTCTTCTTCTTTTTCTTCTTCTTCCGGTGCTGCTTGAGGTTGAAGCGCGAAAAAATAATTTGCTCCGACAACAAAAAACGCTCAAAAGCAGCTGATGCTCATTTATTTGTCAAGCAAAAGGTTAAATTTGTTGCTATCGGCAACGCTGAAATCAGGAAAAAAACCCATTCTGTGAGTATTATTTGGCTTTGACTTTTAGTGCTTGACGGCGACGACGACGATGGCGGAGACGGTGACGGTGACGGTGACGATAACGGCGACGATGACGGCGAAGATGATGACGCTGACTACGATTGCGACTACGACAACCAGTTGATTGGTTATTTTTTGTTATTGTTGTTGTTATTAAGTTTGTTGTTATTGGTTTTCTTGTCACCATTATTGGCAACTGTCGCTGACATTTGTTTATTTTTATGCGATCAGTCAGTCAGTCTGACTACGGAAACGTTCTTTATTCGTTTGTTTGTTTGTTTGTTTTTATGTTGGTTTTACTGTTATTTTGTATTGTTGTTGTTGTTGTTGTTGTTGCTGTTGTTTTCCTTTTGTAGTGGTTAGTGCAAGTAAATGTCTGAGCACTGAAGTGTTGCTTGTGTGTGTGTATTTGTATATATTTAACTCAAAGCGTTCGTTCCTACATTTCATGTCTCTCAGAAAACATAAACGAATCACGTCAGACAATTCAGCATCGTGTGACAATTCATGACTTGTGTTGTCACATCGTGTAGTCGATAACAATTGACCACCGATTGCCCTTCGATGACACAAAGACAGATCGATGATGGAATTGTCGTCAAGAAATGAAAGGCAAACCGTTGAGAAAATTGTCATTTTTACTAAAACATTTAATTTTTATTATGTTTTATAATAATTTTATTACATTTTTAGCGTTTTTCAAACAGACACAAAAACTTCGAGAAGGCAGCAACAAATAGAATGAGCGAGAAACGAAAAAGGGACAATCATAATCTTTTGAAAGCCACAAAAGCCGGATTTTTCGTCATTGATTCATGAACGATTTGTCGTGGATGAATTTTCAGGCGGCAGGATTAAAGCATCCTGTTATTGGGTGAGTTTGGGTGAGAAAGCAATGTGTGTGTGATAAATATATTCATCAGTGTTTTGTTTGTTTTTGTGTTTGTTGCTTTTTGTATTTGTATTTACTGAATTTACATTCTGCGGCTTATCACTTCAACGAATAATAAAACACATGCAGTGACGCATTGCCAAAGATCGACAAATCCTTTTACATCACAGCAGAGTTCTCATCACGCTTTAAATTGACTTTTCTTCATGGCTTGGTTGTCTTTTTAGAAATTTAAAAAGCAAGCAAATAAATTGCAATGACAACAAGTGGAAAATGAGCCAAAGAAAAAAGTTCTTGTTATTGGCGAAGTGAGAGAGAGAGAGAGAGAGAGCAAAAGAGAGTGGGAGAGAGAGAGAGAGAGAGTGGCAGTTAGTGTGTGTGTGTGAGTGAGTGGATGCGTTAGAAAAATATTAACCATAAAAAACCGAAGCTAGAGCTTTTCATTTTTCATTTATTCTGTTAATATTTTGTTATTTTTATTTTGTTGATCTTTCTTCCTTTTGGCCTTTTGGTGTTTGTTGCTGTTCTTCTTCTTCTTCTTCTTTTTTTTCTTCTTCATTTTCTACTTCTACTTCTCTATCAGATTTTGAATAGTCTACATTTTACGACGCACAATAAAAAGAGCACAATAAAAATAAATCTTTGTTTTATAAAAAAAAAATTGTTCAACTGTTTTTAAGTATGCATACTTAAAGTCCCCTTCTTCTCCCTCTTGGGCCTCTTAGCTTATCTATTTTTGCATCACCTCTTCTTCATTTTTCCCCCCACTTTTCAAATCTAAATGACAAGTGTAGATAATTTAAATAATTTCGACATTTTGGTAGCCCGTTCCCCCCAAAACGCTCACCACAACGCCCCCCCCCCCCCCCCCCCCCCATTACGTTTATTATTTCCTTTAACTGAAATAATTTTGGCTATCATAAAAAAATGAGAACATTTGTTATAATTTTTATAACTTTTTCAGTTGAGTAAAGACGAGAAAAGCACTAATTAAGCATAAAGCAAGATTTCTTTAAGAAAATATTTGTATAAAAAGCATTTAAGAGAAAATTTATGATCGTTTATACTTATATTGTCATAGATAATGAAAAAAAATTTCCTTTTTTTGGTAAGATTTTTAGTTGATATTAAACCAGCTCTAACAAATTTTGCTCAAGGTGACTCCTGCTACTTTTGCAAGCTCTATCAAGAAAAAAAAAAAGAGAGAATTTGTGGAACTCTAAAGAATAGGTTTTAGTTTCGGCCGACGACCTCTTCGTTTTCGTCAATTGTAGAAAATTGCAATAAAATAAAGGCTTTTATTTTCACGACCGGGTGAAATTTCACCCCAGGGAACGTATTAGGGTGAATGAAATTCGACTTACGCACACGTGAGCGTCATACTCGTACATCACAATGTCTCTTTGGCATCGTCTCGTTGATCGGTTGCCTGCTGTTTTAAGTTCTAAAAATTCTGGAAGTGTAGGCAAAAAGTGGCCAGGAATCAACCAACGTGGACGCACAGCGTGGACGTTTGCATTGTAACAAAAACACCGAAAGCACCAAAAACACAACAAAATGTCAATTTTTCTCACACGCCACGCAAGACACGAGCACCCGTCCTGTCAGTGACACCAAAAACAACACCACAAAACCACAAAATCCACATCTCAATCTTCAACAAAAGCAGAAGCAGAGCATGACAATCAAACAGCACCGCAATCAGTCTCAGAAGAAGGCAGAAGGAAGGAAGGACTTATTCCTGGATGCTTAAGAAAGCATCCTTTGCTGACTCTTAAAGCAATTAACGTCGTATTATATTCTTAAAAAAATAACAATTTCAATCATTAGATTAATTCGTATTACTGTAGATGAGAGCTTCTTTTAATTAAACTCATCATTATTAGAATTAAGTGCGTATAATTCTTCATTAGTTGACACGAAATGTACAGGAGTTTGTGGAAGAAATCGTTACAACCAAATCTAGTTGATTACCATCCCAAGTTTAGGTTTAGGTCTCAGTCTCGCGCTAACCTCTAAAATCGTCAAGTTTGCTTTTAGCCAAAAAAGAAGAAAAGGAAAAGAATGAAATTATACGAAATTACTAAAAAAACCAAAGAAATTCTGATATAAAATATTCAATTTCTTTAGGTGCAGGAGCCTTTTATTGGGCCTTGTTGTTGGCTTTAATGATGTTACAAATGATGGCAAAAGGAGTCTTGCTGGAGGGGCTGTTGCATGGTGCTAAGGTGGTATGGTTGTTAGTGTTGGTGGATAGGATGATGTGTTGGTGGCGTGTTAGATAAAATTTGCACGAGTTTTTCGCTTTTTTTGGATTTTTTCTTTGGTTCTTTTTTTCGTTTTGGTAGCGCTGATGCGACCTGCGCCTTTATCGCCATTGTTGTTGTTGTTGTCATTTCTCTGTCATTCTTTTGCTTATATTTCAACGAAATTTGGTGATTAAGCAGCATTTTATTGTAATATTTCGTGGCAGCAGCAGCATCAGCAGCACACGTTTTTTTTGGTCTTTTTGTATCTCTTTTACCTTGACACGCCATCGTGTCAATGCCATAAGATTTTCATATGCTTAACCCTTATGTCAACAGAGAGGCCAGAGCAACAAACAGCAAACAGCAAAACGGCACTGTCAAAGGCTTTTTGAATTCTCTTTTCACATTTTACACAGCTTACATAGAAAAATTATGTTAGTGATACCATAGATACAGAAATTATAATTATCATAATTAATTATGTTTGTCTTATTTTCATCTCAATATAACAAAGTTTTACGTACGTTGCTTTTGGACCTGGTCCGTAGAACAACGCCGTCTGAAACGTCTGCGGACATAAGGGTTAAAACGCAAAGAATGAGAAGACGAATTTTTTCTTATTTCTTTTTCGTGTCGAGAGAACGTGCCGTAACGCCTGCTAAACTAATTCGGTGTATGTTTTTCGATTGGTCTAATTAAATTCGTCACGACAAACGAATACTAAATGAGAAGAAACAGTTTGTAGATATTTGTAGAATGATGCAGGATTTAATGAAGGCATAGGAAGAAAAAACAACAGCAACGATGCCATGAAATTTAAGATTAAATAAAGTAAAGAAAAATATTGGCCAAAATATGGATTGTTTAAATTTGGCATTTTTTATACATGAACTAACATTGTTGCCGATAAAAAAAAACAAACGAACAAAAGATGAAAGCGACAATTTGAAAAAAATTACGAAAAAGAGAAAAAGAAAATTTTGCAAGAGAAGAAAAAGAAGAAGAGGAAAAAAGTAATGTTGCCAGCACAATAAAACATCGTTTGACACTCAATTATTTTGTGCAAATCAACGAAACGGACGGACGGACGCGCCAACGAACGAACAATCCAACGAACATAAAAAACCATGGAAAACGTGAAAATCATTCGTTTACGCTTACGCTTCAGTGAAAAACACATGCCAGGAAGCAACACAACGAATAATCAAAATCGAAATCGAAATAACGAGAACAACAACAACAACAACAACAACAACAAGAACAAGAACGACGACAACGAATAAACGGCTCTGATGACACGTGCTTCGAAGCAGCTTGAAAATGATTTGTAGCGTTGGTTGAAAAAAAAAAAACAACTAAAAACAACAAACAAATTCGATACGTCAGCAAAAAAAAAAATAGAAGAAAAATTTGGTCAGCAAAAAAAAAAAAAAATAGAAAAACAAATAAAATTCAAAGTAATAAAAATAACGACGATGATAGAAATAAAAAAGAAATTATGAAACGGAAATGAAAATAAGGTTTGCTTTTAAATTTCTAAATCATAAAGAAGTGAACATGAAATGTTTTTGATCATTTTCAAAATCAAAGAATGTCTCAAAGAATGTTATAGTAAAAAAAAAGAGTGTTTTCGCTGAGTGAGAATCAAATTTAACACCAAATTATTAAACTTTATAGAGTAATACAGAAAATTTCCACGACAAAAATATTTAATAAGCCGCACAAAGTTTATTTAAGAATTTAAGAACAAAGAACTACATTCTTCAAAAATTAATTTTTATATAAGAATTTTATTAAGTTTTAATATCTTTCCATTTTTTAAATTATTGAAAATTATTAATAAAAATTTATATCTTTTTTGATTCTTATTTAAGAATTTCATTAATCTTTAAATCCTTAAAGATTAATATTAATAATATTAGTATATTAATAATAATTAATATTAATATTAATAATTAATTAAGACTTTAATATTAAAGTCTTATTAAGAAAACTGCTATTAAGTCCTATTAAGAAAATTCTTACGTTTAGCCTAAAAGTATGCAACCTTCGATTTTTCCTCTTTCTTTCTCTCTCCCAAGTCTTTGTGGTATTTCTCACTTTCTACGTTATAACGTAGCACAAAAACAATACCAAAAAAAAAAAAAAAAATACAGACGAGAAGTAACTAATTCTAAAATAGGAAGCTCGTGGCTGTAAAAAACTTTTTCCATATTCCATACCGAGCCAGCCAGTCAGCCTGCCAGTGTTGCCAGATCACACCGCTGTTGCTCGCACCATATTCGCCAATGCCAAGGTGTTGTACGCTCCGCCGGAAGTCATAAATCATAAAAGCTTCCGGACAGAAGAGTTCAGTGCATATTTGTACGTGAGTTTGTTGGTACTTGTGACGCTGATGCTGTGCTGCTGCTGCGGCTGCTGCTGGTGTTTGAGGTTTGAGATGAAAAGTAGTTAAATAGGAACAACAAAAAAAAAGTGCTAACTGTATTTGTTTTCACCTCTTTTTTACTTCTCCGTTTGTTGGCGGCGGGTTGCTGCAGAATCAACAAATTCTTTTTACTTCCGCCGCGGCAAAGAACAGTCTTGCAACCCACGGGGCCACACAGTAACCAAACAGTCAGACAATCAACCGACCAGCAAAACCAACCAATCCGTGCTTCAACCAAATGCCTCCTACTACTTTTACCGCCCTCTTCTTCTCTTTCTCTTCACAGATTTTTATCTTTTCCGGGCCTCATCCTGGAAAATTCAGTCAGTTTCAGTCTTTCGGTCTTTCGTAAGCGTGTAAGCGTGTTCTCCTGCCGACAGAATAAAAAAAAAGAAAGAAGGTGGCGGTGGCACACAAAAGGAAAAACACCGAAAAAAACCAGAAAAGTAGAAGCCGAATTTTACGAAAATCCTTGCTTGAAAGCATGAAAAATTTACGAAAAATCGTTGTGAATGAAATACCAAAAATTTGTCACCTCAAACGGAAGCACTTTAAAAATAAATAAGCTCTCGACCACGGTAAGTTTCTGTTGATGCTGTTGCTTTTTGGCGTATGATGGTAAAGTTTTTGGCTATGGAGGAGCACGACACCTCCCCCGCCCCACACCACGCCCTTTTCCTGCTCTCCACAATCCCTTTGATCACATGCGGCTTTTTTGTGTAGCAGTAAAGGGTACTTGTGTTTGTGTGTGTGCGTTGGGTTGTTTGGAGTGGTTTAAATGTCGAAGTATGTGGTAATAGAACTGTGTGTGTGTGGGTGTTTGGGTGCATGTGTGTGTGCTTACAAATTTGGCAAAATGAAATATACTACTTCCGGTTTGTTGGTTCACCAACATCGAGTGCTTTATATGCTAAGGATACCGTAAATGTATATGAATCTGAGGCACTTTACCGCATCACTTCCCCCCCCCCCCCCCCCGCCCCTTTCCATCCACCCTTCCCCTCCACCCTCGGTCATTTTCTTTTATTTTCCCTTTTTTTTGGTCAAACTCAGAGTCAGACCGGGCTACCTCCTTCAATTTTCTAACATCCTTAGCCCTTGAAGGACACTTTAATTTTCAACGATGCGTGTTTATTAGTTATTTATAATGATCACACTTTTTTTGGTGTGTCTGTGTGTGTGTGTATGTGTGTGTTCCCGTTGTTAAGTTTTTTAGTACTTCGTAAAAACAGATTTTTGTACCTACAATATAAATTTTAAAAGAAATTTAAAAAAAAACACTACGAGTATCATCAAAGTTTTACAAAAATATGGTTAATTTTTATTTTATTTAATATTATTTATTTTTAATTAGTCGAACTTAGTTTTAGTTAGATTTTTCGCATAAAGAAGGTAATAATGACGAAGGAACGGCATAAAAGGAATTATGCCGAGAAATAAAAATTCCGAGAATTATTCCATCAAGGCTTTTATAGCATATTTTTCTATATAATCCTTTAAATTTTACTTTTTTTATTTTATTCTAATGATTTTTTACAAAATTTAAGAAAAGAAATCAAACTAAAATTTCCCCCAAAAATGTCAGAAATGATTAACGATGTTACATCGAGCGACAAAACAGAGCGACAAAAAATTTGTTATCGCTTCCGAATGAACACTTTCGAAAAGAGCTAAAATTTTATGCTTAAGAAAATTGTAATTTTCCAAAGAAAATCTTCTTCCGGTCGTGGAAGAAAATCACCCCGTCATCCGCCACTGCCAAGATCATTCAATGAATGCTATTCAACAAGAATATCAACCACCGAGTCCTCGCCACGACTCTCCATCCTTTCCCGACCAAGCATTCGTTCCTTCATTCTTTAGTTCTTACTTCGCTTAAAATAATATTTGCATACTCTTGAAATAATTTGCTGTTGCTATTGCTGTAGTTGTTATTTGTTGTGGTTGTTGTTGTTTCCATTATTATTGTTGTTGTTGTTGTTGCTTGTGCTGCTGCTGCTGCTGCTACTACTTTTGGTAATTAATTATTTCGCTATATTCGTACCCATTGCTTTTTATTACAAAATATTCTGGTTGTAAAGCTTCAAAAAACTTCCTTCAACGTGTTTTGTAACAAATTTCGACACTTTTCCTTTGCCCCCTACCTCATACCCTGCGCCCGCCACCACCATCGTCATCCATTTAACAAAATGCTTTACAAAACAAGGATTAGGTTTACTTTGATATTTTCCTACATCCTTGCAAACAGAACAGAACAGAACAGAATCTACAGGTACCCAAATTGAAAAGAGTGCTGCCGAAGGGGAGCATGCGTAGGAGAGGGGAGGGTTGGGAGGGGGAGTAGGTAGGTGAGAAAGGAGAAAGGGATTAGTAAAGAAGCATGGACAAGTTGATGACAATGAAAGAAAGTATACAGTGGCTTAATGACAATTTTTAAAAAAGGGGGCTTTACCCCCCTGCGTTTATTTCCTGATTTCTTCTCCACTTTGAAATAGAACAACGAATAGAATTTGTAAGTACACAAAGAGAAGAGAAGTATTGCGGTAGTGGACCCAGGGAAAGGGAGAAGGGGTGGCTTCTTAATATTATTTAAATAAAGGGGGGTCAAGCTACCCATGATTTGTTTATTTTCTGCATTTTTCTTTCTAAAAGAGTAGTTATTTTAAAGTGGTAGATAGGTAGTCCCCCCTCCCCCCGCTTTTTAATGATGCTGCCCGCCAATGGCCAATCGCCTTCCCCCGCTGAACACTAAACACTGCACCCTGACGACAAGTTGCGACTCCTTTTTGACATTGTTTGCGGGCACTCAACAGTGCTAAGCTTCTTAAAATTTATTTCCATTACGTTGGGGTGTCTCTTTTGTCTCACTTAACCCTACTAACTTTAAAACCCCAACACTTCCGACTACTACCCGGTGCCTGACCTATCTCTCTTTCTCTCTTCCTCTCTCTCTCCCCCGCGGCCAAAATGCAGTTCGGTCAAAAAATCGCTTTAAATTTCTTTGTATATTTCTTTATCTGTCCGGCTTATGTGTACCATTCCGAGTTGTGTGAATTGCAAGAAAATTGCAAAATCCTGTTCAAAGGTCTTTTCTTTTAGTTTTGGCCGTTGTTGTTGTTATTGTTGTTGGGGGTTCCTTTCTTTCATTTTCTGTTTTTTCCATTTTTGCAATGCGAATGCTTACCCTTTGCAAAGTAATTCTTGCCCTTAGCTCACTCTTTTCCTTACCCTCTTACCCCTCTCTTACCACTCTCTCTCTCTCTCACTGTCTTTCCCTGTTTCCTGGTCTGCTGATTTTGCCAACGTATGCAGAATGCTTAACAAACAATTAAATTGTCAGAGTGAGCTTAGAAAATTTTAATACTTCTCAGCTCATCTCTTCTCCTCTCTGTACTCTTCTCTGTTCTCTGCTTCAATCCTGCGATGGTTGGACAAAGTGATGGTCAAAAACAAGTAACAGTCATGAGCTTGTTTGGGGAGGGGGAAAGGGGGAGGGTTGCCCCGACGAGGGTGAAGCTCTAAATGAGTTCGTTGTGCATCTTAAGAGATTTAAATCTTTCGTCATTGCCACCAACGCCATCATCACCAGCAGCAGCAGCAGCAGCATCATCATCATCATGATCGTCCATTTTATACTAAATGAAGCGTTAGTATGCAAATTTTAATTATTAAATTAAACACAAAGATTCTGAAATGTTAATAATACCGATGAAAGTTTTAATACATTTTCGACTATTTTCGAAATGAAGACTGAGAAACATTCAAAACAGAGAAGTTAAAAATGGTAACTTAAAGAAGGATAAGTTAAAGACTTAACACAGGATAAGGTAAACTTTTTTGAAAATCTTCCTACTAAGATCGATGCCATAAAAGAATTTCGTTGGTGAATAACTTACTCTTCGAAGCAGTTTCAAAGAAATATGAAAGTTTTTCCAAGCTTTGCAGACACTTTGAGTTCAATAAATTAATAAAATTTTAAACCAGAAAATAGATTTTCTACCTTTACGATAGCTTTTGATATACTAAATCGAAAGAAAACTGGTCGAGAAGAAGATATTTAAACTTTTCAAACGTTTAAAATTGAAGCTTATTCTCGACAGTTTTAGCATCGATCGCTGCAAAAAGAATTTTTTAATTAATTCTTGAAAACATTCTTTAAAAAAATTGAATTCAAAATCTTCTAAATTTTTCGTTTATAGATGAAATTTCGCTCAAGCGTTA
The DNA here is from genome assembly GCA_949752815.1 of Conops quadrifasciatus. Taxonomy (NCBI): domain Eukaryota; kingdom Metazoa; phylum Arthropoda; class Insecta; order Diptera; family Conopidae; genus Conops; species Conops quadrifasciatus. The sequence continues at coordinate 3,604,063 of OX457079.1, forward strand.
CAATTTTTAGTATATTAGGTTTACAAAGGGTTCACAATAATAAAATAGGTCTTGGTAGAATAAAAAATCAGCTCCTGAGTGCAGAAAATATTCTTTTAAGCATTAAAATTGGAAAATTTCATGGTATTTTCAACTTTCATGGTATAAAATGTCAACTTCTTCTTTCATTCTCTTTACCAATTATCATCATCATTGATTTAATTTGTCTGAAAAGCAATAATAATCTTAGCGCGAAATATACCAAAGGTATTTACGAATAAATTTTTTCTTGTCGTCCAATGAATATTTCAAAATTTCAATATTTATAACGAACAACCATATGCGAACAGACGCCATTTTGGTTGACCAGAAGTTCAATACAATGCTAAATATTGATGTAATTGTTGTTGTTCTTGTTGTTATTGTGGCTGACGCTGTCGTTGTTGATGTCGTTGTCGTTGTCGTTGTTGCTGTCGATGTTGTTATGAAAAATAGAGGCATAATATTTTCAATATAAACTAATTGTGTGTGAATATCCCGGTGGGAAAATGTGTCATGCATGACTTTTTTGATTGCAAAAATACAAAAATTGTCAATGAAATAGTGCATGACATAAAAATGTATATGTACTGTCATCTTTGCACTTGCTTTGCTAATTTCTGGTGGCACATAGAAGCTGAGTTCTCTTCGCCTTAAGACGATTGTGTGGCTATCATCAGCAACATAATCTTAGCTTAGCAATATTTTCACTGCACTTCGTGTGCCTTTGAAAAAAGATAAATGAATCACGCATTAAATTTTACAACCGCATATAAATTGTGATGATATAACATACGAGAACAAATTGTTGATAATCAACATTAAAGGTAAACGTTTGTGCCTAATGACGATGCCTAATGACAATAGAATAATAGAAAAATAGCACGCTTAATAGAGAATACTAATGCAACGATCTGGTTCGAGAACTAACTAAAAAATTAATTTATATGAAAAATTAAAATTCATATGAAAATTTTGTGATGTTTAATGACAATTGTTGAATAAAAATCGCTTAAAAATCATTATTAACTAAAAGAATTAGGCTAAAAATAAAGTGAATTCATGGTCTTTCGAAGGCCGCAAGCCTGAGTGTTCTTCAACGATTCATAAACGATTTGTCAGGAATTAATTTCTGGCGATTGCAAGATTCCTACAAGGATGAAATGAAAAACACATAAACATAAATGTGTGTGCGTGTTTCTATGAGAGTGTATGGGATGGCCAGTTGTCAGATTTGTTGGAGCATTAATGTGTGTGTGTGCGTGTATATGTTTAAAGTACTAAATACATTGCGATTACAATTACGATTACTTTTATTTGTTTTTGTTATTGTTCATGTTTTGTGTCGTCATTTTGGCGTTGGTCGCTCATGTTACTATTATTGTTATGGTTATGGTTATCGTTGTTTTTGTTGTTGTTGTTGTTGTTGTTGTTGTTGTTATTTATGTTGATTTGTTATACCATAGTTTGATTATTCTTTTCATTGCTGTCGCATTCGATGCAATCGGTCGGCATTCGACCAACTCTTCGCTAAATCGATTCATCAGAGTTTGGCCACAACAATTCATAAAATTTCGTACCACAAACGAAAGCACAAAAGGCATGATTTATTACTTGGCAACGTTTGTGTTGTTACAAGTTAAAATGAATCGAAAAGCAATCGGACTAGGAAGAGTAGTGTGTGTGTGTGTGTGTGTGTGTGTGTGTGTGTGTGTGTGTGCGTGTGATCGTTTGTGTGTGTTTGCGAGTATAGCAAAAGTTATGGTATTTGCTTCATTGCTCTGAAGCTGTTCTGTTCAGAGTTTCATTATTTTTGGGTAAAATTCGTAACAGAGCGATTTTAATAAATTATTTGTTACTAAAAAAATCATTTAAAATTTACTCAACTCAACTCTTTTCGTTTGTTTTATATTACAAAAAAAAAAAATAGGAAATAAAGTGTAATTTATGAAAATTTCACCTTCTCCATGGAAACATATTCGTATGTAAAGCATTTGCGCTTTGATGTCAATGAATAAATACACAAATTAAAAGCAGGAAGCATTGGTTTTTTGCTCAACGTGGCGTCGTCGTCGGCGTCGTTGTCGTCAGACTATTGCAATAAAACTTTGGCAATAAGTTAAATTGCCAGGATTATTTTTTGCTTTTTTGAATCATGAAAACAAAGAGCGAAACATACACACACACACGCGTACACACAGTTTTGTATAAAGTGTCTTTCTGTACTTTAATGAGTTCATGCGCTGGCAAAGGATTTGTGGTTATTTTTTCGTTCTTTTTGATGACAATTTCGACAGTTCGTCAAAAAACAAAAACCAGACCATCGAAAAAGTATTTAATAAACGTGAGTGTGATACTCATGTACCCACTCACTCACTCGCTCTCTCTCTCACTCACTTACTCTCTCCCTCAGAGGCCAACTTTCATGAAACATCGTCAAATAAATAAACAAAAACAAAGTATACGAATTACACAAACCAAATGTAAGCGTGACATACACACGTACACACTCAAGCACATGCGCACATATACATATGTGCATACATATATTTAGCAAAAAGAAAACCACATTTTCAGTGACGACGACGATGACGGTGACGTTGATGACAACTCTTTCAGGCACGCGCGCACGCGGAACTCGTTTAAAGCACTTTCCTTCCTTATTTCTTTGCTCTCATTCTTCACAGGCTTCTCTCCCTCAGTTCTTCTTCTCGCCCCACGCTTCCTCGCCCAACGTTTCATTTCGCAATTCATGAATGTCCTGCAGCAACTAATTAAAAGAGTCATTCATCATTTCGTCGCATGTGGTTACTTGTGCCGCTACCGTTACACATTTTCAACGGATGGTTGTTCATTGATGGTCTTCTTCTTCCTCTTTGCGTGCATGCCCTTTGGCAAAGTACTCGTATTTATTGCGTTTATGAGTGCTACGTGGCTTTATGTACATACATATGTGCATACGTCTATACATACATACTTGCACGTCTATGAAAATAGCTATGAAAATAAGTTAGCTGGAACTCGTAGGTGTGTGTGTGTGTATGTGCGTTGACAGAAATTGCAAAAAAGTGTGTGTAGGTATTTTATTGAGTGTCAGAGATTTTGTGTGTAGGTTAATGACTTCATTTCTATATTTATTCAATCACGTTCTGAAATAAATCATACCAAAATAAAATACAAATATCACCGAAAACCGATTTATCCATAAAGCAATTAGAGCGGAGACAACTCCTACCAAAAATATAACAAAAAGGACACCAAATATTGGCTGGTCGAAAAAGTCATGACGTACGATTAGGATGACGATAAATCGATGAATAGCAACGATTGAGCTATATCCGATTTAAACGACATAGGATGAAAATCGTATCTATTCTAAATCCATTTTTTAGTACGCAAGAGAGAGAAAAACCCTTCATAATGTACAATCTTCTAACATTTCTTACTACCTACAGATTCGTCTTTTAGTACTTTGGGAGAAAGAAATAATAATGTCAAAAAACTCGTATTTTATCCCCAGTTTAGTACTTTGGAAGAAGAACGTGGTTAAATAAAACTGTTATTATTTTTAGTACAATGTTTTATGTACTTTTTTAAGAAGATTAATTGAAATTGTTTACATATTATTGAAAATCCTCTTTAGTACATACTTTTGGAAGAGAGAAAGTGTCAAAATTTGCACATTTTTATGCGTTTATTTTTTACATACCGTATATTTTTTTTTTTTTTTATTAACTTTCGCACAAGGAAAATAACAAAATAAACAAATTATTATTCAAATTTTTTTAGTATTTTTAGAGGACAAAATGTTATGTAGAATTTTTCGGTATTATTTAAAAAAAATTTAGTACTATAGCAGAACAAAAAATGCTAAAATAGTAAAAACAGTATAAATCCAAACATAATTTTCGAATAATAAAAATATGAAAACCCTCGAGTTTTTTAGTACTAGAACTTTTTTAGTACTTGTCGAGAAAAAAACACCGTCGAAAAACATTTTTCTACATATTTTTAGTACTTCTTAAAACAACAAACAAACGATAATATCAAAGAAAAAGGAGTACAATGTTATGTTGTTTTCGAAATACAATAAAAACTTACCAAAAAATTACAGAAAAAATTCTGGCATTTCATACAATTCTTAATTAATTAATAAATAAAATAATTAAGTTATGTAGGTACAATATATATTAATATATTTTCTTTGGGCAATTTCCACCATGCCCTCGATTATTTTTCTTTTATTAATTTTCATTTCTTTATTAAATTACGTTATATGTTATTATTTAAAATTATGCACTTAATTTTGTATTTAATTTAATTCAGCGCGTTTTTCTTGTTATTTGCCTTTTCGTAAAGCATACGCGAAATTGTTATTGTTTATTTCTTCTCGATTATTTTTACTTATTGTTTATTGTTTGTATTTTATGTTTTATTTTTCTCAACTTCATTAACAAAGAACACAAGGCATAGGAAGCAAAAAAGTGAAGTGAAGTGAGCCGCTACTCAATTAATTTTTATTAAATTGCTTTTTCTCTGTGATGCATGATTTTCGATTTCTGCAAGCGTCAGTCAATTTTTGTTTTTGCATTTTTTCCCCCGGTTTTCGCAATTTCTGTTGGTGAATTTTTTAATTTTTCTTGTTGACTTGTAACAAGTAATTATTTTTCAATATTCTTCACTGCGAGTGGCCTCAGACACTTCACGTTTCTGCTGAATTCGGCAGCACGCTCGGCCCTCGGCGATCGACATTTGGTTTTTTATTTTTGGTTTTGTTTTTTTTCGCAACGTTCTTTCTCTTGTTGTGTCCAGTGACAACTTTTTCATGTAGTTAACATGTTGTCAGCAATATTTTATTATGAAAAAGTATGTTGTATTCGGTGTTAACGCGTGTCTCGTTCTTGTCATGCCTACAAAATGATAATTACACTAACAGCGTTGCCGAAGGAATAAGCGGGAGGGGTCAGATTTGTGCTTGTATATGAGTATACGTTGGTGTGAAGCCGGCTACGTAATTTTTTATAAAGAATTTTTCTTTTTTCGTTCAAGGCTTTTCATTATTATCACGGTTGCTGTTAAAACGTTGTCATGCTGTTGAAATTGTCATCAGCACACGAGATCAAACACTTGACATGTCATATTCTGAAGCTTAAGGAAGAGGTTGGTTTACAAGTTGAAAACGGGTAAAAATGGTCAGTCCTGATAAAATGTATATAATTCGAAAAATTAAATCAAACAACAAACAAATCAAAGAAAATGCAATTTCAAAAAGGAAAAATGGAAAAAATCATAAAACCATTAAATTACGAAACACAGAAAATAATTGGAATAAATAAACTCAAAAAAAATAATATAAAATTTCTGCTTATTTTAAACTTTTTATCACTTGAAAAAATAGAATTAAAACAAGATATTGTAAAAACCACAAAGCTTCATAACGATTTTTTACTCTGCTCAATACAATTTAATTAATTTTCAGTCTACAGAACACAAACGAATGCGATATTTATTTATAATGTTCTTGTCTTTTGTGACTATTTTTTTTATGAACAGCAAAAAATGGAGCACTTGCCAACAACAAAAACAATTTCCTACAATCTACCAGCAACGATATCAACAGTCTTCTCGTCTCTTTGAAAAAATTGAAAAAAAACAAAAACGTATGTATGTGTTTTTAATTAGTTCATTTCTCACTAGTTTATCGCATTAGTTCCTTCCATGAAGCTTTTACGCAATGCCAGCGACATCGACTTCGTCCTTACTTGCTTCTTGACATTGCTTTTCTTTCTGCCCTCCCTCCGCTGTCTCTGTCTTCTAGGACTGTCTCTGTCACTACCTTTGTTGTTGTTGTTGTTTGTGTATCATTCCGCAATTACGACCACACTACGACTAATCATAATCTCTTCATTGTACAGATTAGAAAAAAAAGAGAGACGGCTTTAGTAATTTTACTTTGCTAAAAAAACCACTATAATTTAGTTGCTTTTCTCGATATAGTTGTGTTGCGTTGTATTCTTGGTTATAAATTAAATGTTTTCTGCATTGGCTTAATTAAAAATGTTCTACCTCACCGTCTCCGTGTCCGTCTCTCTCTTTTTCTCCTTTTTGTCGTAGCGAAGGCTTCATTGAAACTACTATTCAACTGAAATGAACGACAAGAACAACAACAAGACACGATAATCAACGGAGCAGTGGCGCTTCACCGCGTATCCCACTGGTAAATTGACAAAGCGTGTCAATTCGTGTCTCTGGCAGGATTCGAAGCATACGCGAGCGTACGCTAATTGAAAGAGAGAAGATGTAAAAGAATACAATTTTCAAATATTCAATCATTTTATTATTTATTCACTGCATATTTCTTCATAACAATTATGTCAGCCACTATTAATTTGATTAATTTTTTATAAAATGATCTCTTCTCAATCTGCATCAACAGCAGGATCACACTAGCCTTTAGTTGTCCGATTGTGCAGTAAGTGAGGAAGCAGTCTCTTCGATCCAAGAGCGCAAGTTGGCAACGCTGGCATAAACACCAGAATAGTTCGGGCGAGCGCAGCCGTAACCCCACGAAACAACACCAACCTGAGTACCATTAACCACAAGTGGACCACCTGAGTCACCCTGGCAGGAATCTTTGCCACCTTCCGGTACTCCGGCACAAATCATTTGTTCGGTAATCGATCGGGGCGCGTACTGCTGTTCACAAACCGATCTGTCTTCAATCTTGACTTTGACTCGTTGTAAAGCAGCAGGCTGAGAGCCACCCTCCGAAGTGCGTCCCCAGCCAGTAACAGTTGCTTCAATGCCGGGCTCTGGATCCTCGATGGCCAATGGAATTGGTCTAGCTGAGTCGCTGCGGTTAATCGGGAACTGCAAGGTGACCAGACCCACATCGCTGGCGGATGTAAAAGGGTCATAATTCGGGTGGGTTATAACCCTTATCGCTCTAATTACATTCTCATTGCCACCGATTGACGTACGCGCATACTGAATGCTAACCGCAGAAGCTTCCATGTTCCACAAGCAGTGAGCGGCGGTCAGGATGATGTTTACCTTAAGGATACTGCCACCACAAGCGTGGTTACCGTATAAGCGTAGGGACACCTGATACGGTGTACTTTCGATAGTAGTGTTCTCACCACCCACAATGCGGCCATCGAGAGGCGGTATGGTCAAGACATTGCCACAAGCCAGCGCCAGGAAGGACGAAATCACAAGGAATCTAAACATTTTGTCACTGTCGCTGTCGGGGTCCGAATCGTTGAAAGAAAACTTGATTTTGGTGAGGAATGAAGTCGATGCTGATGCTTTTATAGTAAATTCAATCGCTGTCGAAACGGTCGAAATCAGTCAGATGCGACAGAGAATTGTTATGCAATGCGATTATAAAGCGATTATACAAGATTTTTAGAGGTATTGTCTGATGCTACAATAAAATTGTTATCAAATCTTTTAAAGATAAAAAATGAGGCCAAAGAGAAACTTAGAAGCTTGATAAAGAAGATTTGTCATAAACATTTTCAAATTAACCAAAAAGTTATAATGATAATGCAATATGATAATTATAAATTAAGTTATCAAAACATTAAAAAAATATCATAAGGATCATAAATATTAGACAGACGGACAGACGCGCAAAAGCAGTCATAATAATAAAACAATATGATAATTATAAATTAAGTTAGCACAACATTAAAAAACATCATAAAGGTATATATGTAAATTAAGATATATCATATAGATATACATATATGTATATACATATAATACATTACAATGCTCAATAGATGCTTTACAACTAGCCGCCATTTTGTTTTTATTCTGATTGCTGATTATCATTTATTATATTATTAGTTATTATTGATCTCGCTACAGTTCTCCGCTGTCACTTCAGAACATCCTTAACCAGTTACTTTCGTAACGTCTAGACTCTCCAGTGACTGCTTCAAGGTGACTGTTTCAAGGTGACTGTTTCAAGGTGACTGTATCAAGGTGACTGTTTCAAGGTGACTGTTTCAAGGTGACTGTTTCAAGGTGACTGTTTGAAGGGGACTGTTTCAAGGTGACTGTTTGAAGGTGACTGTTTCAAGCTGACTGTTTCAAGGTGTCTGTTTTAAGGTGACTGCTTCAAGGTGACTGTTTCAAGGTGACTGTATCAAGGTGACTGTTTCAAGGTGACTGTTTCAAGGTGACTGTTTAAAGGTGACTGTTTCAAGGTGACTGTTTCAAGGTGACTGTATCAACGTGACTGTTTCAAGGTGACTGTTTCAAGGTGATTGTTTCAAGGTGACTGTTTCAAGGTGACTGTTTCAAGGTGACTGCTAATTTGAACATTTTTATGACAAAACTTTTTCATCAAGCTCTTAAGCCACTTTATTTAGGTATCTTTAAAAGAATTGATCGTTGATAACAATTTTATTCCAACATCAGACAATACCTCTAAAAATCTAATCGCTTCATAATCGCATTGCATAACAATTCTCTGTCGCATCTGACTGATTTCGACCGTTTCGACAGCGATTCAATTTACTATAAAAGCATCAGCATCGACTTCATTCCTCACCAAAGTCGACTCTTCCTTCATTGATCCGGACCCCGACAGCGACAGTAACAAAATGTTTAGATTCCTGGTGATTTCGTCCATCCTGGCGCTGGCTTGTGGCAATGTCTTGACCATACCGCCTCTCGATGGCCGCATTGTGGGTGGTGTGGACGCTACTATCGAAAGTGCACCGTATCAGGTGTCCCTACGCATATACGGAGCCCACGTTTGTGGTGGCAGTATCCTTAAGGTAAACATCATCCTGACCGCCGCTCACTGCTTAGAGTACTCCAAACCTTCTATGACCAGCATTCAGTATGCACGTACGTCAATCGGTGGCAATGAGAATGTAATTGACGGGGAACGCATTATAATTCACCCGGATTATAGTCCTTCCACAAACGTCAACGATGTGTCTCTACTCATCTTGCAGTCCGCGATTAAGCTCAGTGGCTCAGCTAGACTAATTCCATTGGCCATTGAGGATCCAGCACCCGGCACTGCAGCAACTGTTACTGGTTGGGGAAACACTAGGCAAGGTGGCTTTCAGCCAGATGTTTTACAAAGAGTAGATGTCCAGATTGTGGCCAGATCGGTTTGTGAAAAGCAGTATCCGGAAGGCGAGATTACCGGACCGATGTTGTGCGCCGCAGCACCTGGCAAAGATTCCTGCCAGGGTGACTCAGGCGGTCCACTTGTGGTCAATGGTGTTCAGGTTGGTGTTGTTTCGTGGGGTTATGGCTGCGCCCACCCGGACTATTCTGGTGTTTATGCCAGTGTTGCCAACTTGCGCTCTTGGATCGAAGAGACTGCTGCCTCACTCACTGCACAATCGGACAACTAAAGGCCAGTGTGCTCCTGGTGTTTATGGAGATCGAGAAGAGATCATTTTATAAAAAATTTTAAAATCAAATTAATGGTGGCTAATATAATTGTTATAAAGAAATATATGTACAGTGAATAAATAATAAAATGATTGAATATTTGAAAAATGTATTATAGTGAGATTCCATATGATGAATCCATCTACACCACTGGGTCAGTTTGCTACGAAGAGAGTGAGTGTGAGAGAGGAACAAGCTAATTTTGAATAAATGAACTCAAAAACCTTGCCCGCCCATGTATGTACATGTACATATACACCCATACGTTGCGTGTATGTGTTCGAATGTAAGCATTCGTCAAAGTGAAACCATTCAGTCGTTCATTCATTCATTCAGATCGTCGGCAGCAGACGACCTTTCTTTCTGCTCACTCTGATTTTCATGGCAGTAAATGCAGCATTACATCAGACGAGTATGACGAATTCAAGCGAATACAAGCTTGTGAATGTTTCAACGAATGTTTCAAACTATTTGTATTCCTTTTATTGAAATTTCTGTTGGTAATTTTTTAACGTTTAGAATATGTTTTATCATCGGTTGGCATCGGTTTTATGGACTCATTATAAATGCATTTAATTAGTTAATGAATGTTAGATAAGCAAAAAACGATAGGGCAGGGTGTGGTGGTGGCGAAGGAGTAGGAGAACACGAAGAGAATTGAAGGAGAGATAATTGATGTCATGTCTGTACTTGAATTTTCTCGAAGTAGTGGACCTCCTAAAGGCTCTACTTTATAATAAATACATACGTTGTAAATAAGTTGTACATGTCTTGATGTGTTTTGAGGCTCTGAAGAGAGTAAGAATTCGATTTACGCTGTGGCTCTTCTCTTCAGCTGCTCTTCATTCTCCTTTGTATTGTTTTAAGATAAGCCCGCGAAGCCCACGACAGCCCCATATGCCCCAGAATTCGCCTCTTCATAGTCAAGAAAATTAGTCAAACAATTTTGTGGGCCTCTGATATTTGTAACCGATGTTATTCCTATCATAATTTTCGCAGTAAATACTTGTTTATGAAGTAAAGTGTGTGTTTGTCCGCTCTTTTATCATGCGGACGCCAATATCCATTCACCATAACCCGATAACCCCTTTTAAAGCTTTTAAACTCAAAGAGCTGCCACACCATTTTTTTCTTATGACTGCACATAGTGCACTGTTCTGGCACTTTTATGATTTTCTAAGCAATAAATTTTTATGCGTGCGATAAATGCTGCAGTTGCTGCTGACGATGGTGTTGGCTGCTGACGAAGTTGGTGTTGGTGTTGGTGTTGGTGCGGTGGTGGCTGTTGGGGGACGATGGCGAAAGAGCGTTGCTCTCTGTTGCTGTCCGTAGATCCTCACTTTGTACTCGCATGTTGACGCATGTGCACCATAAAACCGAGCATAAACCAAAAAAAACACAAAGCACAAAAGCTTCAGAAATGAACAGACGAGCATCGTGGGCAATACCCAATACACTATTAATAGAAACAACAACAACAACTACCCGGAGTTCTATTACTGTCCCTTCGCATTCATTTCGGTATTAAAATGGACTAATCCAAATCAATTTGCACCCGGAGCCTCGTTTCATTCTATTATTCTGCAGCCAATTTGCACTTGGTACGAACGTTGTTGTTGTTGTTGTTGTTGCTGTTGTTGCTGTTGAAGCATGTTGCATGAATCGTTCACTTCCGGCGAACGGCAACGGAACAGCAATAGCAACATCAGCAAAGCGATATGCTTCCTTTGTGTGTGTGTGTGTGTGTGTGTGTGTGTGTGTGTGAGCCACATCATTTTCGATTACATTCCTGGCAAAGTTTTAAAGTTTTAGTATTAAATCCAGCTCAATAAAAGTTTATCGCATGGAAGAAACAGCAAAAAGCAAAAACAGCAGCAGCAGCAACGACAACAACAACAACAACAACAACAATGAAAGCGTCAGCTACGGCAGGTTATCTGTGAATCTCAGAGAAAGAGAGAGTGAGTAAGTCGTGGCAGAAGCTGTCAACAGTGTTGAGGAGCTGCTTGCAGCAACAGCAGCAAAAACAACAACAACAACAACAACAACAACAACAGCAGCGAACAACGAACAATGCTAAGCATGAAAATAAGATTGTCAGTGAATAGTTTGAAAACTGTAAATGACAAAATGTTAAACGTAGTTTCGTTAGTTGTGGTCGAAACACAACGACGCGACGCACGGAACGGACGCACGGAAGGACAACGAAGTGGAAGTGAAACAGCCGATGGAAGTATCGGCCTAAAAGCAGGATCACGTTGCTGGCTGCTCTCTCTCTCTCTCTCTCTCTCTCTCTCTCTCTGGTTAACCCTAATGAAGGCGCTATACTTTTTTTTGCTGATTTCTCGTAGGAAACATCCGAGTTCGCAGGCGAAATTTTTAACAAATGTTCTTGTATATAATCGCATAAAAAAAATTAAGAAATAAGTAAATTCTGTGGAAAATGCTATAATTTTGTATTTTTAAAAAATTTATTGGATCAAATTGGACCAAATTGGTTGGACCAACTCTTGCGGGATAATATTTTTCATAAGAATATAATAAAAATTCACTAAAAAAGGCAATATTTCAAGTAAAAAAAGAGTACCCGGGAAGTTCGTGTGACAACATTAGGGTTAATATACAAAGAGAGAGCGAAAGAGAGAGAGAGAGAGAGAGAGAGAGAGAGTAAGATGGAGAAGACGCCAACCGGTATGGAGAGGATGTTAATAAATAGGGTCAAAATGGCCTCGTGCTCGTGGCCAAGAATAATTCAGCCAAAACCTCGCCGGCTCGCTCAACAATTAGGCTTAAGGGCCAAGATTTACGGAGAGCGTAGAGCGTTGGGCTTCACGTTGTCAGATTGAGTGAATGTCAGAGAGAGAGAGAGAGAGCCAAATAAAATGCGACTGCAACGAGAATTTAGAAAAGCAACAACGCCAATAAAAACAACTACATTAACAATCTGTATATGTTTGGAGTTGTTTTCGGTTAATCCACCAAAAAAAATTAGTTGCGTTGCTGCAGTTAGTTTTTGCTGTTGTTGTTGTTTTTTTTTTTTTTGGTTTTTTGTTTCTTGCGGTTGTTGATGTCATTGTTTTTGTTACTTTACGACATTTGTTTGTGTATAGTAACTATTGTTGTCATCAACTTTATTTTGTCTCATTTATTTTCTGTCCCGCTGAATAAATTACTTTTCACAAACTTTGACAAACTGACAGGCGCACGGACGGATGGACGGATGGACGGTGAGACGGACTGTGCATATTTGCAAAAAAAAAACATGTCTAAAAAATACACGTTTTCACAATAGTTTCGAATAGAAATTGTCAACAATTGTAAATAAAATCTAATTAATCAACGCTTTAAAACAAAAGCCAAACCTCACAAAAACAACCAAAAAAACAACCAAAAAAAAGAAATCAAATTTTAAGTAATAAATTGAAATTTTACGCTGGACCAAAAAAAAAAAAATGTAGCAAAAGACAAGACATGACAATCATGGGCGTAAGTAAGAGTTGTTTTTGGTGGAGGGTGGTCATCACAAAGCCCTTCTAGGGATAATCACAGAATGGATGGATTGATGGTAGTTGAGGGCAAAGAAGGATTGTTCTGGTTTTTAATGGTACGCACACTTTGGCAAAGGCGCTAAAGGGTGCGGGCGGATAGAGAAACTATTCAATTTCCTTTAACACAAATGATGCTTGCAGCAATGGCGTGGAGGTGGCAAATAATGTTGTGGAAAAAACGTGTTTTTCATGCAGCAATTCTCGTGTAAACTCGTAGTAAAAGACAGACAGAGAGAAAGAGACAGAGAGCAAGCGCGAAGACAAATTTAAAGTCATTCTAATGAAATAGAAGTAAAATTTTATACGTGCACTCGTACGTATGTGTGTGTGTACGTGTCTATGGTAAATATGAAAACGGGTAAGAATAGAAGTAAGATTGATTGAGACGATGCGATGTTAAAGGCAAAGGATTGTTCTTGTTGCAATCAAAAGTAACGAATGTGCAGCGGAAATGCAGCAACACTGATAACAAATACAACAACAACAACACTATACGACAACGGCAGCAACAACGACAACAACAACACATTGGTAGCAACGGGTTCTAATCGAAATTTTGTAAAGGTAAGCACATAATGGTGTACCTATCTCTATGTGTGAGTGTGTTTGTGTGTGGCTGAGTATGGCTCTGCTTACGCGCGTGTGCGTGTGTCTATGTGCGTGTGTGTATATGTTTGTCTGTGTGTAAATTTACTAAGCTGACAATAGTAAACAGCCATTAATCTCGAGTCGTAATTTCCTCACTTGAATTTCCTCACTTACACACTCTCACAGATACAGCCACACATAACCACACATACTTGCTTCGCATACATACAGGGTGTGTAGAGCATAAAGTGCCACAAAAAAGCTAAGACTATCGGAAGGGGGGGGGGGTCTAGTTCCCCTTGACCAAAAGAGTGAATATTCGGGGGGAAAAGAAAAGAAAAGAAAATACGTGGACTGGAAACCAACTACCACACTTACATTTCTCATTCCTAAAAAGCTGAATGGGCTCTCCCCCTCTCACTCTCTCATGGGGAAATAGGGACCGCCCCCAACCCTTCTATACGACATTTTCTTTTGCTCTTATTGCCGCCACTTTACCTGTACGTTTAACCTTCTTGTCTTTCGCCTTTCGCAGAGCACCCTGTATGAAGGTTCATGTGAACCTTCTCTCGTCAATATAGATCTCTTGTATCTAAGTGTGAGCTTGTTTGTGGATCCTTTGTTGCTTGATAAGAAGCATTGCTTTTGGCACTTAATTAAAACAATCTCTTCAAAGGACAATTGCGTTACCAGTCAGCAGGACTTTGGCAGGCAGCATGGGTTTGGCAGGTACGTTCGAAGGAAGGAAGGAAGGAAGGAGGAACAAACGACAGAAGGGTAGAATGAATGAAGGAAGGATGGAAGAAGAGTTCAAAATTGAGTTCTAAATACATGCATGCATGCTTACAATCTCTTTGCTAAAGCGTTTGTCGTTGTCACTGTCGTCGTTTCGGTCATTGTCGTTGTCAGCGTCGTGGTGTGTCAAATATTACAACAGTAAGAGCGTGAAGGACGGCATTCTGACCATTTAAAGCACCTCATGCAGCTATTTGCATGATTCATACAACGAAAATGGAAAACCAACAACGTCAACAACGACATCGTCACCAACGTCATCGTCATTGTCGTCTTCATCATCACATTTAATAAATTTGGGACATTTCTTGGGAAAATACCCAATAATTTTAACTACTTCCAAAAACTGCTCTAAAAAGATGTTAAAACGAAGTCTCACCCTCGTTTCATTTGATTTCTCGCAAAAATTGATTCAAATTGTGTCGAAAAACATACATTTTATCTTTTTTATGCGTTTGTAATAGTAATAGTCTGCGATGCAAAAGTCTCGTAAAAACATAATGCAACGCGAAAATGGTTTTTGTCTAAGCTTTTGATCACGTTTAGGTTCAAAAATAAATAAAATTTCTTCACTTCAAAGAGTTTACTCAAGCATGAAAAGAGAAGCAAAAACAACAACAACAACAACAATAACGAAAATATTAGAAAGCAGAAATCATACAACAAACATTTTTTTTACAAATATCAATAGAAGAAGAAGAAGAAAATCAGTTGATTTATAATAAACGGAAGCGTAACGCATTCAAAGGCGTTAAACGTGTGAAACGGTGCATGCATGCGTACGCAACATCAGACCCATACAAACTCATCTTGCACACACACACACACACACACACTCGCTTATACCACTGAGTACACCTCCACTTTTTGAATAGAAACCGAGCCTTTCTTCTTACGATTGTGGAGGTACGACGACTTCAACATGCATTAGCGGAAATGCTTTATTTCTGTCAGTCTGGCAACACTTTCGCAGGTGCTCGCTCGTTTGTTCGTTCGCGCCAACATTTTTGCGATGATGGCAAGGAAATTGCATAAATTCGCGAACGTTTGCATTTATGTACGTTTTTGCCATTAACGCTGTTGTTCTTGCTCTGGCTCTTGTTATTGTTGTTGTATCGCTTTTGGTCGTTTTGTGTTCTTCTTCTTCTTCTTCTTCTTCCACTTCTTCTTTTCTTGCTGCAGAATTTTGACCAACTACGGTGCTGTCATGTGGAATAGTATGGTTATTGTTGTTGTCAATGTTTCGTTGCAAATGCATTTATTTGTTCTCTCTTACTCTCCTGCTACAAACGCATACAAAACACATACAAAAACACACACACACATTCACGCACACGCACCTGAACACATACTCACACACATACAAACACGCACACTCAGCTAAAAGCACACAAAGGCTCAGTTGAAGCGGAAATGCAATTTTGAGCTTTGATTCAGTGAAAGGATATGGTGCATGTTAGTCAAAGTACCTCGCTCGACTGCAGGGCTTAAAATTTATGTACATATGTATAAATTCTCGATTTATAAAATTTATAAAGAAAAATAGTGACTATTTCACATTTTCAGGTCAACAATGAAGGTTGAGAATTTGAAAAAAATTTCAAAAAATGTAAAAATTGTCAGCAGACGATTGATTTTTGACATCTTATGATGTTGAAGTTCTTTTTGAAAGCTCTAGGATTACGGCACAAGCTTTTTGACGAAATATAAAAATCTTCTATATATTATTCTCGAAGACTCGCTCAATGCGAAGTCAACTTAGAAGTCGAACTCAATTTAGAAGTTTTCTCGCACGACAACTCATTTTTCCTAGAAAATTAAGGTTAGAGTATTCAATTCAGGGACGGAAGATGTCACCCTTCTTAGTATAAAAGATTCAGTTCTTTATTCTTAAAATATTTAGTAAACGTTTAAGTTTGAATAATTGAATATAGCGGTTAAAAACTTTTGTACTATAAAAAGTCAATTTCTGAGCGGACCAAATAATATTTAAACATTTAAGAAGGAATAAATTTAGCTCAGTAAATGAAAATTTCAACTTTTGTAGTATAAAATATCCATTTCAGAGTTAAGGAAATATTTTTTCAACTTTTGGGATTGAAAAGTTGAACTCAGTAGTTAAAAAATTTTAACTTTACGGTGTAAAAAGTCAACTTATGTGTAGGAAAAATATTTTTTTAAAATTTTGAGTGAGATTGAAAAGTTAAGCAAAGGAGTTGACGGGAACAAAACAGCATTTTTATTGTTCTCGTGTTACGTTGTCGATGTTGATCGTCTTTATTTAGCCTTATCTACGACTCACGCACCCACGGTCATAAAAGTGTTGTTGCGGTTTTATTAGAAAAATAATACAAATTGTACAAAAAGCGTATTTCTAACAACAATTTCTTACTTTCGTTGTTATTGCATACCTTGACACACGCACACAGAATCAGGCCCAGCTGGCCATCAACGGGCTACATCCATCAAAAATAGTCACCAGTCGGTCTAATGTGCAGTAATGTCAAATGTCATTTTCAGGCATTTTCGAAGCCAACGGAACGGACGAAGCAACGGAAGAATGAATGAATGATGAAATGTAAAGTTGTCTAAATCAAAGACAGTGCAACTGTTTAATCACTCACTAAATGAATGAGAGAATGGCTGACTGTCTGCACCGAATGGATTGAGTGACTTTTTGAGCGAACGAAAGAATGATTCGCAGTAACTTCAGTAACCAACACTTGATCAGGCTTCAAGGGTGAAGTTTCACACCCGTTTATATTTTTAACCAATGTTGCACTTCACACCGCCGTCGCCTGCCCCACCCTCAGCCGCCAACCCCATTTTACCTTCCATTAGAGTCCTTTACACCCTTCGTGTAACGACATTTTATTTAGGCAGCCATACGACACTTCCCCCTGCAAAATGGACCCCTTCCGTTCATGGTCCATTCGTGTCGTTGCACCGCATTCGCAAAAGTCATTGAAGTCACTGAAGTCAAATGCACAACAGCAGCGGCAGCAGCAGCACCAGCAACAGCTCGAGCATTGGACGACTCAGGGAGAATTAAGAGGTGTTCGCACGACAAATGCACTAATGGCAACAACAACAACAACAACGTCATTGGCAACAAATATGGCGACACTTTGTTTAACGCTCGAGTGCTTCAAGGGTCCGGAATTTGGTTACTCGGTGGTGCTATAACGACAACAACAGCAACAGCATCAGCGTGTCGCAAATTCTTATCGCCAGCAAAACACACACGCGTAGCATTCTTTATACTTTGGTGAAGGAGTGTGGTGAAACAGGGGGGAGGGAGGAGTGGGAACAACGGGAGTATTAAAGCGAACAGTGTTGGGAGTGTTTTTCTTGTAAAGTGAGAGGTTGAGGGGAGAAGGGAGCAGCTGAAGGCTACTGTGAATATAGAGTATTTTGTATTCTGGGCGTTAGAAGAGAATGAAGGGGGACTTTAGTGCAAAAGCCAAAGACGGCGATGCTTTACAGCGATGCGTCCGACCACGTGTAGCCGAGAAAACAAACGAATGACAAATTTTTGTCCTTCAAGGAAGCTCAAAATTTTTGATATAGCTAAATTTTTTTCATAAATTCAACCGTTTTTTCTCCTAAATGTCATATACCGTTCGGTTTATACAAATAGTTAAGCACTGCAGAAGCTCTGTTAACGCTCTGTAAACGCTCTGTAAACGGTTTTTTGTAAAAACCATAACAATTTTTATAGATAATCTTGAAGTTTTTCAAAGAATTTTGCAATCTTTAATGAAAATTATAGTTTAAATATTAAAAACATGTGTATATCATAATAATCATAAACATATTAATATTTTAAAACACTTTAACCCAAACTGACACTAACAAATACATACCTACATACACATTTGCAAATGCATACAATTACTAGTTATGTATGCATGCATATACAAAATTGCATTTGTGTGGGTGAGAATGTGTTATTATTCGTGTGTGAGTGTCAGGTCATTTCATCTGAAAATATGTTGAATAATGAATGTGTCACTCACACTTGTCAAGGCACACACACCAGCACGTGCACAGGAAGAAATTAATGACACTCAAGGTGCAAGCAACCACAAGCGTTAAAATAAAAACAACAACAACAGTATTGTAGTAACCGAAGCAGTAACCGCTCAGTGTTTTCAACAAGGCCGAAAGTGTTGACAACAGAAAGAAGCACATTTTCTTACTAC
The DNA here is from genome assembly GCA_949752815.1 of Conops quadrifasciatus. Taxonomy (NCBI): domain Eukaryota; kingdom Metazoa; phylum Arthropoda; class Insecta; order Diptera; family Conopidae; genus Conops; species Conops quadrifasciatus. The sequence goes on from OX457079.1 coordinate 3,622,643, forward strand.
GCACAGCGAGTAATTTGTTGTGTAAAATGGAAGTAATTGTTGACTGGATCGATGACGGCATCCTGTTCTTTCTTTTGGTTGTTGTTGTTGTTGTTGCTATTGTTGAATTTTAACTTTATGCACAGAGAAAAGTGGCAGCGTGCAAAAGTGCAGTGAGAGTAATTATTGTTCGATTGATATTGATTTTAATAAGAATGTCGTTGTTGTTTTAACAATATTTCCTTCTTGAATTTAAACAATTAAGAAATGTGATTTATTTTTTGTGTACTTTTGTTTGATGCTTTCGAACAAAAATTATTTTTCCTGATTTTATTTATTGCTTAGATCTTGTTTTGGTATACGCGAAAATACCTTTTGCAGATGTTGTTGTTATTGTCATTTAGATGGGTCTTATTTTAGTAGTCTGTTTTTGTTCTTTTTCTTCCTTTTATTTTTCTTTTCTTTCTTCTTATTTTTCCTTAAAATTATTTTTTCTTCTTATATTCTTTTCATGTAATTATTGCTCTTATTCGAATAAGGTTTATTTTTTCTCTCTTTTGTTGTTGTTTTTTTGCAGCTTCTTCTTCTTTTCTTCTTCTTTTTCTCCTCTTTCTTCCTTTTCTCCTTCTTCTGCTTTCTTTTCTTTTTACTGCTGTTCTTCTAAATTATCTAGAGGTTGTTAATCTTGTTCTTGTTCTTGCGCATTCTCTTTTTCCGATCCTTCTCCCTCTCCATTTTCCTCTCTCTCTCTCTCTCCTATGCACTTTCTTTATTTCTCTCTCTGTATTTTTCCTTTGTATGCCTTTTCTTTACCTTCTTTAAATTTCTTTTTCGCTTTGTCACTTTCATTGACAAACTGACTGCTTGTCACGATGACGTTGTCAACAATAACAACAAACACCGAAAACGAAAACAGCAGCAACAACAACAACAACAACAACAACACCAATACCTCTGACAGCATCTTATGTGGTTAACGATATTAAATGGTTTTATATCACCAGCAGAGCAAGCGAGATAGCAAACGCGTTGGTTTGCCTTTGTTGCACTGTTAAACTGGTTTGGTGTGTTGATGACATTGCTGCTGCTGTTGTCATTGTTGTTGTTGTTGTGGCTACCGCAAGCACATAGTGAGATTAAAAGACGGCTAAGATGGGTTCCACCAGTTCAACCATAAAATGTTTGCAAAATTAATGGCAACCAGAGTGTGATTTCATGTTGTTGACAGGCTGAATTTAGTCTCAATTGAATTTCGGAACGTACCAGGAAAATAATGGGCTGCAATGAACTAAAACCAGCAGCAGGATTGAGAAGCGAGATTGATTTTAGAGTTTGTTTTTTTTTTAGACTTTAAGATCCATCAACATTTCGAGGAATATAAAATTTTAAAAATCTAAAATTTAAAAAAAAAAAAAAATTAAAAAAAAATTTAAAAAACAGAAAAAAAATTGAGACAAAAAAGTACAGTTTTTAGGTGAACTCTAATTAAAGTATGAAAAATTGATGGTTGTATGCATTTAATCATAACTCTAAAGACTTTTGAGGCTCTGAAAATTCCCATTTTTGAAACCAAAAACGGTTCACTTCAACTGCTTTTTTTCCTTCATTTCAAAAACTTAAAAAAACCGACGAAAAACTTTTTCGAGATATACACACTAATAATAAGAATAATATTTTAGTGTTAGTATTATAATAATATTTAGTGTTAGTGATTGACTGGCGCGTCCTATTTCGACTACTAACACCAGTACCAATAAAAACGAGGACAGCAACAACAACTATAACAACAACAACAACAACAACAACAACAACAACAACAACAACAACATCATCAAGCAGCATGTCAGTCACTCAAGCCACTTGCAATTACGAAACCTATTTTGGTCAGTATCGGATGCTTTTAGTACGAATGTTTTTGACAAGTTTTCATGTTGGCATGTTGTTGTTGTTGTTGTTGTTGTTGATATTCCCCGTTACGAGTATTTTTGTTGCTATCGTTATTGTTTATTTTCATATGCTTTGATTTTGGTTGATCGCATTCTACTTTTCTTTTTTTTTTTTCTGTTTGCAACCGCTGTCGTCGGCTGTCACTATCACTATTTTGTGCTGTTTCTGATGTCGCTGCTATTTTGTTTCATAACAAGCTTCATACGAACCAGTCCCTGCGACACACACGGACGCACTTGGTGTACCACTCAATTATGTCAAAGTTCGTCAGGTGTCCATGTGCGGCATTTCAGAGACTTAAGAGTAGAGTAGGAGGATGAGAATGAGGATGAGCGTGTTCGAAAGTTATTTTGACAAAGTTTTGTTCGAATTCAATCGTAGCTTGATTGCAATAATTTCATCATCGTGTCTACGTCCGTGTGTACCTACATAAGTATCTATAATTCTTCCTTGAAATTTGTCACATAAAATTTTTATTCATTCTGTATCAACGGCGACAGCTATTTCGTTATTGATGATGCATGAATGGATTTCTATTAACCGCATAAGGTCACTTTAACAATATAAATTAGTTATGTGAAGTCTTCGTTTATGCGAAGTTTAGTTTATGCCTTGGTTTGGTAGCGTGTTATACGAAATATTCATTTCTATAGTTTTCAAAAAATATTCTTAGACAAATTCTTTATTTCATTTGTGCGGCTTTATAAATTGAATTTGAGTAAAAAAGTACGCGGAATTTTCAGTTTTTTTTAAAATTTGCAATTCTTACTATTTTAACTAATATTTTCTCACACAAAATAACTTTAATAAATTTATTATATAAAAAGAATCATCGTCTCAAATCTCTAAAAAATTTCGAAATGTTTGCGAATATTTTGCTCAGGTTTACTGAAGTAATTGAAATTGTGTTGAGAAATCTAACAACTAAATGCATTTTATGGTGAAATTGAATCTCTATAACGTAATAAAATAGTCTTACACAAAACTCTTGCACAAAACTCATTCCAGTTAAGTTCTGTTTAGTTCAATCTCATTTCATCTCATTGCCTTCCATTTCATTTCATTTAATTTTCATTCTTTTCCTTCATTTATTTCCCTTCTCTTTCCACCCTTCCCTTACCATCTATTCATTTCATTTCACTTCAATTTAATGCCGCAACGCAATTCAATCATTTAACATTTTATGCAAATTTAATTGAAATACGAATACTTCGTCGTCGTCATCAGACTCATCAGTGAGTTATTCAGTGCGTTTAGTGATAAAAGACTCACCTTGTTGGTGTAATTGTTGTTGTTGTTGTTGTTATTGTTGTGTTATCACGGTTTGCCAGTATTGCCATTAAATCGTTTGGTAGCAAAAAGCGATTTTTACAAGTATTTGCAGTAGCTGAAATAGTAGCGCCTTCAACACAATATATTTTTGGAAAACTAAGAAATAATATTAAGAATTAATCATAGCTTTTGAGAATTATTCCCTTTTGATTTAATATAATCATAAACATAGCAAAGACGTTTTCGATATCTCGAAAACTTAATGTGATAGAGTAATTTTAAATCATTTAGATCACAATATCTCAAAAACTTGTTTTAATCTGACTGACTTGAGCCATTTAGATCACGATATCTCGAAAACTTGATGTAATGCAACCATTCTGAGCGCTTCGAATTTGCTTTCAACTCTCCAAAATTCTTGTAATATGGTTTCTGGTTTCGAAGATCTGCCAAGTTCTGCCAAGATCTGGACTGATCTTACCCTAAAGCTGTAGGCGTCTTCTAAAGCGGATTTGTTTATCTTTAATCTTTATTTCCAAAGAGTATCTTAAAAATCTACCTTGTCTGAGGGTGAGTCCGACATTTTCAGTCGAGATGAGAGACAAGAAAGAGTTCGACTCTCCAGTAGAGACAAAATTCGATCTCGAGACTGTCTTTTTCAGGCAATACGAAATTCGAGAATGAGATAGATTTTTCCAGTTAAGAAGTGATCGTCACGTCAAAATGTAGGAAGATCTCGCTGCTGTGCACTATGTTGTTTCTCTATCTCTCTTTACGATTTCAGTGTCTTCTCTATACAATCCTTTTGGACTTTTTATTATAATTTTAGCAATATTTTTAGTCTATTTGTCGATTTGATTTAGTAAAAGTCATTTATCTCTCTGTCTCTATGAATAATTTGGTCTATGATAAAAGTACCTTTTTCCCTTTTTCTTTCGTTTCTTATTCTCTAATTCATTCTATTTTTGACTTTGTTTTCTGTTTGTATCATTCTCTCTAATTCTTTCGGTCTGTCTGCCACTTTGATCACTTTCTTGCTGTTTCTCTCTCCCTCATTCTTTTCGCTGATTTTTTGCTTTACCCTTTCGTGTCCCAAAAGAATGCTCATTTGTCCACTTCTAGAGGTCCGTAAGTTTTTGTAATGTGTGTGCGTGTGTGTGTGTGTGTGTGTTTGTGTTTGTGCTCGTCTGGCTCTGCTTCTGACAGTGACAAATAATGAGAAGAGCGCACAAATAAAATGCAAATTTATAACATGTTGTTCTTGTCGTAGATGTTAGTATTGTTGTTATTATTGTTGTTATATTTGTGCTTGTTGTCGGCGTCGTCGTCGTTGTTCTTGTTGTTTTTGTTCTGGTTAAAGTTGCCTCCGATGTCGCTATTATTTATATAATGTTATTGTGAATGTGTCGAGAATGTTGCCACATTGTCGGACGACAATATAGTAGTTCGATACATTTCTGTGTAGAGGTTTTTTCGTACACAACCAAACACTAACTAATGCATTTTTAGCACTTTATATGTATTGTATGTTTACCAATTCTACACATTAACAATTGATATATGTATATAAGTGAACACATGTACATTCTCACATAAACTCTTTATATTTAATAGAAAAAAATTTTATCAGGGAAGAAATTTATATGCAAATTTTGAAATCTTTTTAGTCAAAATATATTCACACACTCAAACACACGCACACATAAAAAACAAAAACTAACACGAGTAAATTCCAAACCTTTTCCCGCTGAAGAGCGAGATATACATATATTACGCAGGCTTCTCAGCAGACCCAAATTCCAATTATTATTTTATTGAAAATATGAAAGCTTGTGAAAAAAATATATCGATCCATTTACAATTAATCTAAGCCCTAAAATTTTAAAATTTCAAAAACCCTAAAAATTCGAAGAAATTCGAAATTCAAAAACTTTTTACTAATAACAATTTGTTCTTTTTCTAAAGAAGACAGTTCCTTTTTTTTGTTCCTCAAACACGATCAATTGTCAAGATTTGCTGTTTGGAATTTGTTTTTATGAATCCTTTTGCAATTTACGTGACCACAACCTCAAAACTTTAAGAATAACCACAAAAATTTAAGCGATAGTAAAAAGAAACTAAAGTGAAATAACTGTTTTTGCAAAAAGGGCTCTTTCAAAAGTCAAATAGACTGAAAGTCAAACAATGAAAGTTCCTTGAAAGCATAAAAGGAGCAGGAGGAGGAGAACGAGGACGAGAAGTAGGCGGAGTGAGAGAACAGAGGTAGGCAATTTATATTTGTAGGAGCGGAGGGTGTGTAAGAAGGCTATTTAAGTCACTTAAAAAAATTTTGTCTAACCAGAAGCAAATAAAGACTCACTCTCTCTATGTCTCTCTCTCTCTTACCTTCACGTAGAGACCGCAAAGGAAATAAACATCTACGACAAGGTAAACAGTGCGGCAAGAACTACAACAAAAACAACATAAAACAACATCCACCATACGAGTTTTGAACAACAACAACAATAGTAAAAACCATGGCTAACGATAAAATCATACGCTTTAAGAGTGGTCCCTTTCATTTCACGAAGTTTATCTTTCCGTTCTGTTTTGTTGAGTTTTGTGTGCTGATGATGTAAATACAGTTTTGTTACATGAACAAAAGTAACAACAACAACAACAACATACATATGTAAATACGATTGATATTGACAGCTCTTACAAAAGTTACCGCCACTCTTTAGCGAGTATTTGATTTACGATGCCAACGAAGAACACGTACCTGGAATTTCTGTAAAAGTAATTTCATAAATGTGAAGATTCGTAAACTAAAATTACAAAAATGTTTCATTACTAATAAATTAATCTTCTTTTTATCGCTTTTTATTTAGATCCATTAAGAAATTAACTCGAAATTTTCATGTCCTCACTATTCTAGCGAGCATAGCTCGGCTTCTCCTAAATGGATTTTTATTAACTTTATTGGTTTTCAAAGCTAATATTAACAGCTAAATAATACTTTTTTAATAATAAAAATCCATGAAAAAGTGCCGAAGTTATGCGCTTTAAATGAATTACAGAAAAGTCAATTTCAAAAGATTTTAATTTTTTAGCGGTGAGAGATCAAATACCATTAATTGTTTCAAAATTTATATAATTCATGGGATTTCCGGCGAATATATTTTATCACCTATACCAAAACATCCACAACTCTCTTCCATAGTATTACAAAAATCTACAGCAACCAAATTTTGAAAGCGGCACAAAGCATTGTCCATCAGTGCATAATCATCATTAAATGGTTACAATCTGTCTACTTGACCAAAACTGTTATACCAGCGCAAGATACTCCTTCACGATACGCCTCAACCGAACCGGAAACAGCAATAAAATTCATGGCGTACGCTATTTCTAAAGAAATACATATGCACGAGTATGTACGTACATATGAATGTATGTATGTATGTACGTACTTCTTCGGTTTGGCTCGCTTTCCTGCTGAGGTTAAGAGGCTTTAGTGGTTATATGCAGATGGTGTTGTTGTTGTTGTTAATATTCTTATTGTGTTCAAGTTACAAGGAAATGCACTCAATAGTTCTGGCTGTCCTAAAGGTATTCATGACTTGGTCCGTTGTTCATTGTCAAAGCGTGCACAAATTTCTAAAGATATCTAATAAGAACTGGATATTTTAAAATATTAAGCAATTAAAGAAATTTCATTAAAAAATTATGATATTTGTATTACAATCCAAAGTATACAAAATTCACGGTTTATAAGTTATAGCGCTGTTGTAGAGTTATCGTATTGCAAGAGGGCTTTAAGAGCATAAACTAAAAACTGTTGTATTCCAGAGTTCACGTAGTTTAAATGGCGTTATACTGAATTATAAATATTGGCAATTTTAAGAAAATATTTCTTTTTTATTTTAATGAATTTTCTTTCATTTAATCCAATTTAACTTTAAGCAAATACTATAAAATAAAATAAATTTAAAACTCAAATAGTATTTATTCATTAGTAAATTTTAATAAATTTTCTGTATTGTGAATTTTTACCTACTATTTATTTAACCAATTTTATTTTCATTTTCAAATTTTTTCTCTTTTAAAACAGTTTTGCACAAGCATAAAAAATCACTTCTCATCAAAGCTGATATATTTGTATAGTAATCTGTGTATGTGGGTGTATATTGTTTGATGTTGTTGGTTTTTGCTTGTTGGTTGGTTCTTCTACACAGTCACAATCACACACACACACACACACATGCTGGCTCGTAGCAATTTTCAACACGTCGCGACGTGTAAGTGTGTATATAGTATTTTTAATCAAGTTAAGTGAGTAATTTTCCAGCACTTCACTCATTGGTGTTGATGTTTTTGATATTTGTTGTTCCTGTTGTTGTTTTTTTTTTGTTGTTGTTATTATTCAATAACATATTGTACTTGTTACACACAAAAAAAATATCATTGGTTTGCAATGATTTCTTCGGGACTAACCGAGGAAAATAGTAAAAATAACTATTAAAATTGTAATATAACTATTAAAATAGTAAAAATAACTATCAATATAGTAAGCTGATCGTTAAAATTGTAAAATTCACTATTAATATTGTAAGTTAACTGAAAAAATTATCATAACTGTAAGTTAACGAAATAAATTGCAAAAACAACCAGCAAAACTGTAAAAATAACTATACAAACGGTAAAATAACTACAGAAATAGTTAAAATAACCATAAAAACCTGAGCTTTAGGGTAAAATTTTTATTGTGATTATACAATAACCATTTTACTCTAGCTATTGCTAAATTAAGTTAAAGTTTCTATTTTCAAATTTTCTACTTTATCCGGTTTTACTACTTTGATGGTTACTTTACTACTTTACTACTTTATTCGGCAATTTTAAGCAACGAGTTTTTTTAGTGTAATTTTTTAATGTACTGTACTGTTAACTTTTTTTACTAAAACTCCTGTCGATGCCAGAACAGCTGTACCACTAGCAGCAACAGCAGCAGCAGCAGCCGCAGCCAACACCAGGGCCAACAGCGGACACAACAACAATACAAACCGGCAGCAGCATCATCAACCGGTGCAAAAACAACAATAACAATAACAACAACAACATCCTCAACAACATTTGCAACAGTGTGTTGGCATGCAATTATTTTGAGTGGGTTCTAATGTTGTTTTTTTTTTGTTTGCTTGTAGTGATGGCAACACTGGTGGAGCGTTAACTAAAACGAAGGAGGTAAAGCAACAACAATAACAATAAACAGGAAAATCAACCGACATACAACAGCTGACGAGTTAGTGAGTGAGTGAGTGATCATTCCACAAAAAAAAAGGGAAAAGAAACGAAAAGAAAGCTAACAAATACCAAAACAAAAAAATTAAAAGTTTTCCACAAAACTTTTGACGAAGACAAACAAACTTGTCATTTGCTAAAGGACGACCGACGACTACGCCGGAAAAGGGACGAACAAACTAAAACAACGGTGCGGAGAAAGAAACTAGAAGGAAGTACTCGTAAATAGAAATTATTTTCATTTTTAGAGCATAAAGTGATTTGTATTAATTAGTTAAGTAAACAATAATTTGGTTTATGAAGGATGCACGTACGTACGTACGCATCGCCACGTAATAAACAAACTCTGCGGACAGAGTGCTCTCTCTGCTTCTCTGTTAAGAAGTTCATAAATAATAATAAATTTAATAGATTATTTTATATACTACAACATTTTTTGTAAGCAAAAGTGAGCTACCCTCTACCCTCTCACCCCTTCATTTCCCTAAAGCGACCCCTTCCGTCTAAGAAAATTCTTCATTGGTTTAAGAGGGATAAGGATAAACACTTACGAAAGTTTACCTCAGAGGCCATGAAGTAATACTCTTTCTCTGCTTCGTTGCTATTTCCCCCTTTACAGTTCCTCTTAAGCTTTTTCTTCTTCTTCTTCTTCTTGAGTCCATTTACTTTAAACGGTAAATATTGCCTCGTATCCACGCATAGAGAAAAACATCTTCCCTTCGTTGATTGAAATCAATTTTAATACGAAAAGAAAATCACTTTCATAAAGTTAGTACATATGTGCTGGATGTGCGTGTGTGTTGTGTGTATGAGTGTCTATGTGTGTGTGAGTTTGCTTGTGTGTTTTTGACAATTAAGTACCAACCCACAGAACCGAAAATAACAGAATGGATTGAGTTTTCAAGAGTTGCTAAAGAAAACAAAAGGATTATGGATGAGTGAGAAGAGCAAGAGCAAGAAGAAGAAGAAGAAGATGAGGCAAGTACGTAAATGCTTGTAATGGAAAAAGTTGTAGCAACACTCCGAAGAGTGTTTTAAGGCAGATGAACTCATGCGATTGAATCAAAGTGTATGACGACGATCATTTGCTTGATGACTTTTGAATTTTCAATAACGCAGAACGATAATCAGCGAGAGGGTGAGGAGAAAGCGGATGGTAAAAGCGGAAATAACACAAAAAGGAGAACGCGGAGAAAGAAGAAAAAGCAGGAGAAGAAGCAGTGTAGATAAATCAAACTGCTCTTTCAGAAGTTCAAAGCAGCGGAAGGATGTTGTCGCAGAGTCGTCGTAAAGTACAATATTTTACAAGCAATAACCGAAAATCAACTGATTTTTGGAATCAAAGTTAACAGCGATGATGACAGCTTCAGCAAGAACAAATAGAGAGACACACAACAACAACAACGATAACATTGGCACCACTGAGAGCGGTACCTCCATCAACTAGAAGCAATTCAAATTCAATGACGTCCGAATAGACTAAGTAAACACATGCCGTCATCATAAAGTTCATACAACTTGCGAAGGTTTTGTCGATCGTAAGAAATGGAAAACTTGCTACCTTCTTCTTCTCCTTCTGCTTCTCGGCATCTGTTTTATTGACTTACTCTTGTTTTGTTACATTCCGTTTACAATGGGGTCAAATTAATGGAACTTGTTGTTGTTTGCCAGCAAACATGAACATAAGCTTCTTCTCTTTTTGCTGTACATAAATCAACAGCACGTTCCGTTAATTTGACTCTAACTTAAAACGCCCTTACGCCCTTAATTTAACGCCCTTAAATTTCGATGGGCTTTACGTTTTGTTGTAATAAACAAAAACCACCGCAAATTAAGAAATTGTTGTGAGAGAAGATAGCTGTCTTCCTCTGTTTGTTTGTTTGTTTGTTTGTTTGTTGGGTTTTTACTCTGCCTCTATCTGTTTCTTTATTCATTTATTATATGTATTATTTTATTATTATTTATTGTCTTTGTTTGTTTGTTTTCTCGTTGGTTTGGATTTCTTTTTTGCCCTTTGTTTGTCTGTTTGCTTGTTAATCTCTTTGTTTGTTTATCACTTTGTTTGATAATACTTGTGTTTTTGTTTGTTTGTTTGCTACTCAATTAATTTGTTGGTAATTTTGGTTGTTTCTTTGTGAGTCAGTTTGTTTATTAATATGTTTGTTCGTTTGTGGGTTTGTCTGTGAGTCAACTTGTTTGTTTGTCACTCAATTATATTTTTTAATTTGTTTTTAATAAAATTTTTCTATTTATTTGTTTGTTTGTTACTTTGTTTGTTGGTAACTTTGGTTGCTTGTTTATTTATATGTATGTTTGTTTGTTTGTGGGCTTGTTTGTTTGTCACTCAATTTGTTAGTTGGTAATATTGGTTGTTTGTTTGTGTATAAGTTTGTTTGTTTGTAAAAAGTTTGTTCGTTTATTTAAATGTTTGTTCGTTTGTGGGCTTGTTTGTGAGTCAGCTTTTTTTGTTTGTCATTTAATTTGTTTCAGAATTCGTTTGTAACAAAATTTTGTTATTTGTGAGTTTGTTCGTTGTGTGTTTTGTCAGTATGTTTGTCTGTTTGTTAGACTATTTGTTTGATAATTTCTTTCTTTGTCACTCTATTTGTTTGTTAATTTGTTTGTTGGTGAATTCGTTGGTTTATTTGTTTGTTAGTCGATATGTTAGTTTGTTTGTTTGTTTATAACTCAGTGCGTTTGTTGTTTTTGTCGCTTGTCAACTTTTGTGATTTAATAATATTTTTCCTTCATTCGTTTATGAAAATTTAAGTTATTGCCATTGTTTTTTTTTTTCGTAAACAAGTGAAAATTTTATTAAATTGAAATTAAATTTTTTTTAAATTTTACGATAAATGCACGAAGTCAACATCCCTTGTTGTGTTTTTTTTTTGTGTTGGAAATCCATGGACATCAAGTAACCATATTGTCTTGCAGTCTACACTCCTCTTCTTCTTCTTTTTTTGCTCCTTCTGGCGTCTCTTGCCTCTTTGCTCGAACGATGTGAAATTTTAAAATTCCGAATGCATATCCTTGCTGCATGCTTCAGAGAGAGCAACATCCTTGGAATTCATTACATTTCTTTGCTTATTTGTTTTCGGTCGGTTTTTTTCTTTCATTTTCATTTCATTTCGTTACGTTTCATTTCATCCGCAACTGATTTTCATCAACAACTCCGCAGAGAGCCAATACAGGAAGAGTAAGAGAGAGGGAGGGGGAGCGGAAGCGGGAGAGGAAGCTAGTAGAAGTCAATAGTCGCTGAATGCAGTGAATCGTATCGAAGCGAAGCCAGAAAAGAGAAGGATGGTATGCTTTATTTCATCAACGATAATATCGTCACCATTTGCAACACCAACGCTAGATACCACCAGCATTAATACCACCACCGGCATCACAACCATCACCATCACCATCACCATCATCAACATTAAGCATCGAGTGACGCCAACAGCACGGTTTAGCTCGGTTCTACTCAGCTGAGCTCCAATAACGCGACTGTAAAAGCATCAGCGGCAACAGTCACAGTCAGAGCAACAGCAACAGCGCGCTGGCGTATCGTCAGACGTACCGTCTGCGGCGTCATCAATTCCCAAACGCGTCGTCGGCACATGTGGTTACAGACGTCCATAAGCGGATGCTTGCCGCTGTTAGCAAAATCGAAGGAGGAGAAGAGGAAGGAAGAAGCACGCCATAAAAGAAGAAACCTCAAAAAAGAGGGCAACAACAAGAACAACCACAACATCGGCACAACATCGACCGAGCAGTCAGAGAAAAAAAAATTCATTCATTCTCCCAAAAAAACCACAAAAAAACAAAGTCACAAACACTGAGCAAAAGTCTCAGAAGCGAATGTTGTTGTTGTTGTTGTTGGTACTGCAGCTCTAACTGCCTCTGTCGCTGTTCCTGCTGTTACTATTGCCATTGCTGCTACTGCTTGCTGCTGCCACAAGTGTTGCTGATGAGTTGTGAATTTCGACAACTAATGAAGAGACAAAACGGAAACGCTGAAACAGCAACAACAATAACAACAACAACAACAACAACAACAACAACAACATTGACAAGGATTTCAAGAATTTACTTGCTGTTGTTGTAGTTGTTTTGTTGCTAAAAATTTGCAAACTGTGGAAAAAATTCAACCGCCACAGAGTTTCTAAGTGTTGGTGGGCCATGAGAGCGCGAGAGGGGTGAGGAGGGGATGGTTGCAAAAAGCTGAGGGGCTGAAAGGAAATCTAATTTTCAACTTGATGGCACCACAAAGGAAAATGCAGATTGCATGCATACCAAAGTGAAAAGAGAAACGCACAAACAACACTGCGAAGCCTCACACTAATTGTCTGAGTCCTCTGCCACTCAACTCCCCCGCTCTCCACCCCTCCCGCCAACCATAGCTAAATACAGCTTAGCATTTGTACGGCGAGCAGAGTGTTCATTCATTCCCAAAGGAAATCAAAAAATTTTGTAATTAGTCTTTGGCAGCACTGACTGCTGTTGACAGAACAAATTTGTATGCAACAACAACAACAACCACAACAACAACAACAACAGCGGAGAAAGAAGTTAAACTAGAGTTGAAAAAATAAGCACCAACAACAAGAGAATTAATAAATAAAAACAATAAAAAATTAATAAATAAAATATAGCACAAATTTAAAAAAAAGTAGAAAAATATTAAAATGAGAGAAGAAATATTTTGAACTTGAAAAATTATTAATATTAAAATAATATATCGTATATTAATGTAAAATTTAATAATCGAAAAAAAACTTGTATGAATTTTATTTTTATTTTCATTTAGATTTATTTTAATCTTTTTTATTTGTTTTTAATTATATGCTTGCTTGCACAATACAAAAAAAAAAACAATATAATATTTCGTTTAACAAAATAAATATATTTTATATAAGCAAATATTATATAAGCAAAATATTATTGTAATTAAAGACAAAATGTAAGTTAAAACATAATTTTTTTATGGAAAAGAAATAAATTCCATAAAAAATTAATAATAAATAATTAAATTCCAAAAGAAATTGAAAATAAAAAAAATTAATTTAAAATAATAAATTAAAATTAAAAGAACTAAAATTGAATATAATAAGTAGGAAAAAATGCATGGAAAGTAATAGAATAAAAGTAATAAAATTCAAAATAATAAAAAATAAAAACAATTTCTTTAACACTTCAAGCAATACACACTGGGTCTATTATCCATGATTATTTTTCATCATCAAACTTTCAAAAACTATCATAAAATTTTTTAACTTAAGCATTAATTACTACTGATATTACTATCCAAATCTATATCATTCAACCCGCGAATTTGGTCAATTTATTCCTAAAATTTTCGACCACAATCATAGAATTTGTCAACCTCGATCATTACAATTTTTGCAACTCAGTTTCGGATTTAATCATTAAATTTCACATTAAGAGCTTGACTAATTTTTTACCTTAATCATTGACTTGTCGGCCTTCATTAACTCAATTTTATCCTCTATCATTAAATTTTCTACATCGATCATAAAATTTTCGAACTCGATCATTAAATTTTCGACCTCGATCATTGAATTTTCGATCCGGATTATAAAATTTTCGACATTTCGGGGCTTAAGAAGGCCTCTTACAATACACAATATATAGTATATTTTTCGATCAGACAAAGAAAACACTCGAATGTACTCGAATGCATGATATTTCGACTTCTCCTTTTCCAATGTATTTTTGCTCCATTAGCAATCACAGCAATAGAATGCCTTTTCCTATCATTAACTGCACAGACATGTTGTCAATTTTTCTCTTCTGTTTTTTTTTTTTGTCGTTCTTGTTCTTCTTCCTTCAATTTGGTCATTGGTAGGATCTAGAACTTCGTTAACTCAACCAGAACGCAAGCAATCTTTCATATTTCGCAATATTCATCATTAAAATCGATACCACACTACCGTCATCGAAAGCCATCGTTCATCATCAGCAACATCATCATCATCATTATTATCATTATTATTATCGCTATTAACCATAACAAACAAAACAACATCACTAACAACAACAACAACTATAAGGCCGACCAACGTCATCAATACGGAACTGCGAAGATACGAGTATACTCGTATGTACTCCCAAACTCGTGCGTGAGGGTTGCCATAGTTACCGACAAGTTCTTATATAAACAGCACGAAACATCAAACCTTATTCTCACCCAACAACAACAAGACCACCAGAAACAACACCATCACTATCACCACCAGCGCTACATTTAGACTCTTCACGCCCTCGCACATTCTCGAAATATTCAATTTTTCACAGACGTCCATCGTGAGTGTTGTTGAAGGTGGTGACGCCCTCTGGGTGTGATATGTTTCAATGCAATCTACTCAACAGAACGCAACACAACCCAACGCAACGCAACGCAACGCAACGCAACGCAGCGCTACTCAGCTCAACTCAACTCAACTCGATTCAACTTTTCGATGCATCAAAGTGATTAATGTCACCATGGTGATGTCATGGTTGGAGTTGGTACACACATGCACACACATGAGTTTCGGTGAGTGAGAGGGAGGAGGAGACGATTTAGTATGAGTGGAGTACCCCAAAAAAGTATTAAACTCCGTTTAAAGTGAGGAAAACTTTTTATAAAGTGTCAATGTGTGTGTGTGAGTGGTGTGTGTGTATGTGAGAGTGTGCTTTTTATGCATGTGTGTGTGTGTTTGTGTGTGCGGTAGAGTGTATTGCTGATAAATGACTGCAAGTATGTCGATAAAGCAAAGGTAAAGAGCTGCCAGGAAAAGGCGTAATTGAGGTGGATTGTGGGGAGAGGGGGGGGGGGGGGATGGGGTGAAACAGTTGGGAGTACATTTTTCTCACAGCCACAGCCTGAGCTACAGATGAAATGGCATCAGGCTGCGTGTTGATCAGCAGCAGGCGCGTCACGTTGCAAGAAGGCCGCGCCGCGCCGCACTGAAGCATCAAATATGAATGCAGGGATGTTTGTATGGATTTGTGGGTGTAGTCTACACACACACACACACACACACACACACACACACACACACACAAATAGACACATACACATTTCTATCTAAGTCACTCTTGCATTCTCGCATGGTGCCTGAAAACCGGCCCCCGCGACGGCTAGAGCGAGAGTGGCATTGTGTTGCCAGCTTTGAGAAATTTAATGAAATATAAAACGTGCCGAACGAATTCTTGCTACTGGCGTCGCCACCACTGACGTGGTATGTCAAAAGTTATTGTGTTGTTGTTGTGTTTTTGTTGTCGAAATGGTTGTTATTTTAGTTATCGCTGTCGTTGTTGTTGTTCTTGTTTTTGTTGTTATTTGCATTAATTGAAAATCATTTGCAAACGCATATTCGTGAAAAGTCATTTTAATGTACCGAGCTTGGTTCTTTGGAAAGTATTGTACGATACGATGCAAATTGTTTGCTGTCGACGCAACAGAGTGACGATCCTTACTATATTTCGTTCGTTTGACAGAATATTTTCAAGGAAGAGTTGATTAAAATTTCAAATTTATTAGAATTGTATTGAGATATTGGGTGCGTTCTCGTTGCGTCGTGTGTAGAAAGGCCTTTAAAATGACTTTATTTAAAGCGTGTTTTTTATTGACGCCGTTACTTTTATTGGTAGTACCACGAATAAAGACATTCTGGCCGTGTTAGTAAGGTACCTTCAAACGTTTCTTGTCAACATCATAATCCCGCCCAATTTATACCATTCTTATTTTTCAGTCTGCTCGATTTCATACAAAAATATTTCTTGTTTTCTTTGTTTTTTTTTCGCCACTCGGCTGTCTTGCGTTTTATCAATATACCCCCCCCCCCCTCCACCTCCCCCATCCCTTCCCCTCTTAGTCCCGCCTTCCGCTTTCATAAACCCTCCTAAAAACGAAAAAAAAAACACACTGCTCTCAACAAACTCGCCATATCCATAACTCTATAAAGTATACGCGTCTCAAAAACCAATTGCTGAAAGCATTTTTCAATATTGCCACACCATCAAGGATACGGGCATCCCTCGGCCTTTTATCCTGCTAGAGTGCATGCTCACGTATTGTGTGTACATCCATACATACATACATACGTAAGAGTAATACGTATTCGTGTTCATGAGAGTTGTATTGGTCGGCTTGTGCTGTTTCCGGTGTTGTCCTTGTGTTTGTGATTGTTTAAGGAGGTCTGGTTGCTGCAACTGGTCCGGTCTGGTCTGGTGTGGTCTGGTGTGGTCGGTCTGGTCGGTCGAATGCTATTGATTTCTATGTTTTCATATTTTCTTGATATTTTCAACAAAACCAGGCACGAAATTCTCACAAAAAAAAAAAAAAGGAAAAAAAACCGAACAGATTGAAATCCATAAGAAAAGCAAACAATTTGTAGACAGGTTATATATCGTCAATATAGGCACATACATACATACGTACATGCATGCCCTCGGACATATTCTTAGAAGTGCACTCATTCTGTACTCACGTACTCTCATCACATATCATCACTTCTTTACTTTTTTTTTCTTTTCTTTTCTTTTCTTTTCCTCCTCCCAAGTTCTCCCATATTTCTATTAGGGAGAAGAAGAAGAAGCAGAAGGAAGGGGTTCTGAGTTCGTTCTCATTCTCTTTTGCAATCTTTTGTGGTGTGTTCTTTCTTTGACCAGAAGTTAGAAGAGGGTTAGTAGAAGGTTAGTAGAGGGTTACTAGAGTGCTAGGATACTAATTGCCATCTGCTGTTGCTGTTATTGTTGCTGTTGTTTTTGTTATTGTAACTGTTTATCTGAGTAATTCCTCAATATTAAGCTGTTAACCTTTAAAAAAAAACAGCACAAATAATAGTCGATCATAAAACGAAGTGAAAGTGAAGAATGTGGTCGTTTTTTAACGCTTTCTAATAATAATTCAAAGAAGTCGTGACCGGATTTATGACACTATATGCCATTTTTTCAACTGGCTGATGCTCTATTCCATCATTACCGGGGTCCACAATTGGCCCATTTCTTTTAGCATCTATAACTCTGTATATCCCTTTGTCTTGCCTATTTATCACTCCGCCTCATTCATCCCCCCCCCCTCCCCCCTTCTTTACGCATATATGTATATGTCTCTCTTTTTCCCACTCGACCAACTGATGCATCAGCAAGCATTGCCTCAATGTCGCTCTTGGTCCATCATTTAAAATTAATTAATGCTCTGGTCATTGTTTTAATTCTTCCAACTTCCGTCGTCCCGCTGACTCTCTTCTTCCTTCAGGACACAGCACAGCAGAAAAATGAATAAGAAATTAATTAAAACACGTCAAACCCGAAATGAACAAGTTCTCAATCCTTCGACATGAACTGAAGTCAGTAACAATCGGGTCAGGTTACTGTAGAGTAAATGAAAGGGCTGGCGGCGGGGGGAAGAGGGTGAGGACTGGTCGACGACAGCGTGCCTATGAACAATGGACAGTTTGCAACAAAATATAAAGTTTCATTGGAATACAAGGACATGGTACAGGATGAGCGTGCACGAAATCCTAACGAAAGGATGGCCGCAGGCTCTACAGGCGTCATGCTGAGAGAGCTGAATAAAGAAGGATGCTGTCATCAAAACTGTGAAATATTTTTGGTTTCTCAAGTTCATTGTTCATGTGTGTGTGTGTGTGTGTGTGTGTGTGTGGATTATAAAACGTGCAATGTTGCTGTCTCTAATGATGATGTGAGGGCGATGGTAAAGGAGGCAATAGTTTCGAATATTTGTCGTTGGTTGCTACCGCTTCTGGTGAATCTCATACACCACCATACACGATGGTGATAATGATGATGTCGATGATGATATATGTACGATACAGACAAGTATGAAATTCAAATTATGAAGATATCAGAAAGGAAAAAAAAATAACTACAGGACAACGAACGACAACTGATTTTGTTTAGAGAAGGAGAGTGAGTAAGAGGAAGGGAGGAAAGGGGAAGTCAAAGGAAGGTAAACATGGGTGGGAAGAAGAATGAACGAGAAAAGCCAGAGCTTCTGCTGTACCGGCTTCAGGCTAAAGGTCATTTCAGATAATAATGAAAATTTGATGGATTTTCCAGAACACGTTTCAGTTTTCAATCAATGTTCCACAAACACACACCCACAAAGACACCCACATAGTACGTCTCTACACACCACGACAAGTATACACAAGTATACTCTTTCATTCCTGAATGTAATCACTGTTTGAGCTACAAAAGAACGATGCCGTAGGCTCCATCACATCGCAACATGTGACCGACGAACTGCACGTGTTTGGGCTTAAGCCATTCGTATGTCCATAACAGAGTGCGTGCAGGTCCAATTCGAAGGTTGGAAGTTGGTATACAAGGTTACCAGTCTGTTAGAAAACAGTATAAATATTCTCGTTTCATTCAACGAGACAGTCCGCACCGAAGGGACTACTTAGCCAAGCCAAGCAGAGACATCTTGATGCAGGTAGAATTAAAAAACTATAGTACCGCACTTAACCCTTGTGACATAATATTTTTTTTAACCGATTTAACCAAAGAATTGTGCTAATTTCTTGCTTCGTGCACACCACAATTTTCCAACCAGGTCAGTTTATGGTCAGCCTGTCGCAAACACACAACGCCTCAGGTCATCATCAGGCGTTCAACAACAGACAACTCTACATGTCGGCTCAGTCTTTTTGCTTCTTCCTCTGTCTTGTCAGTTTCTGTCAATTCGAACCTAAACCTAAACTTATCGTCATAGAACAGTTTGAAGGGCCAGCGAGCGCTTCATCACCATTATTCTTCGAGCCTGCCTGCCTGCTGACTTGATTGCACAAATGAAGCTTATTCTTACCAGAGAGTGGAAACCATGAACTGCGTGATGAAACGGCTCTTGTTGCTGCGGCGCAACACTGCACTGCAATGATACTGCACACAATGCAACTTTCAAAGACTCTTAATAATGATAATTATGACAATATGGATGGCAAAATTTCAGAAAATCATAGCTATACGTTCATGCTTTCTACATAGCTGTAGAAAGAAACTTATGATTAGGTTACATTCTGGACAGTAACGTCCGTAATGAAAAAGTCCCAAAAATGGTCATGAGAATGACTAAAATGATGACAAAGACTGTGGTGGTTAAGGAGATACGAGTACATAGTTACTGCGATATTAATTAAAAAGCATTGTTGGTAAATGATAATGAATAGAACATTATAGAGGATAATGAGTACAGCGAGAATGTTGCCAAGCAGTGAGGATAATGATAATGACAGGAAGTTTGTTTCTAGCTATAGTAGAAATGATAATTATTATATTTTCACTGATCCCTGATCGTAGTGACCATTATTGGCGACCATCAAGACGAATATTAGTGATCATCCTGGCTTTAATGGTGATTCTTGCGGCATTACAGCTGACCATGAGGGCGTACTCTGTGATCATGACGTTACTACACCGTTTTCAAATTGTAGTGATCTCTATGTCAGCTGCGATCACCTTAGCATTACCAAAAAAGAACTTCATAATGATGTTACATCACCGAAAAAATACACTTTCATTTTTTCAGCAGCCATCGCTAGAGCAAACATTTTCAGCATTTTGGAGAATTTCTAAAATTCTATCGAATTATTTATCAATCAAAATTTTGTCAAGTGAAATTTTAATAAATTCCATTCAATTTTATGTAATTTTTTATTGTTGTTATTGTTGTTGTTGTTGTTGTTGTTGTTGTTGTTGTAATGCCACTGGGGTTGTCGTTACTCCGTGGCGATTGCTGTTATTCCATTCATGCATGCATAATTTTCACGAATAATTAATATAAAAACTTAATTATTCTAAAAGCTTCAACCAAACCAAAAATATAATGTGAATTTCCAATATATTTTGGTTGTATGTGTGTATGTATGTGTGTACTCGTATGTAGAGAGGGAAAAAAAATTTATACATGAACTCATGATGATAAGCAGTGTTGCCAGAAGGTTGTTGTGGCAACGGCAAAACAAGTGCATACGTAATAAGCACACAAATACACCCAAACAAACACACACACACACACACCCACACACATTAAGTACATACATATGCACATTCACTGTGAAAACTCAAGTATGCGTTTTCACAGTCGTTGCGCATCAGTTGATTACGTTACGTTTGTCGTCAAAATTCATATTTGATGAATTAGCGATAATATAATTCCGCTGTAGTGAGCAGCAACAACAAGAACAACAACAACAGCAGCAACAACAACAACAGCAGCAACAACAACAACAATCAGTATAACAAGAACAACTCAAATGCTTCATGAACCATCGTGATACACTGACAAAAAATAAAAGTTGACCAAAAATAGAATTCGAAAAGATTTTATTCTTTATATTTGCATTATTCTTATGTTAATATTCATTTATTATATTCATTAATTGACATTATATTGATTATAATTCATTAATTTATATTATATTTATTATATTTATTCATTTATATTATATTTATCTTAATATACATATATTTCTTTTATTTATTTATTAATGCCGATTAATTAATTATTTTCTTTTTTTGTTTTTCTGTATTTTGCTTTTCTTTAATTTTGCTTTTGTCAACCTTTTATTTTATAATTATATTCTGCCGCCTTCGATTTATGATTTTTGTCTTTGCCACACTTCTCGCATCGTTACTTTATTTAAATCTGTCTCTGCTTTTCTTCGAAAGTAAATATTTTCCAAACAAGCATTTTGCTAAATTAGCTTTTTATGAGCCATGATTTAATAGCATCGATTGTTCATCAAAATTTTAAAAAAATTCCGAACTCATGGAAATAAAAACGAACTAAAAGTGAATACTTTTCTTTTATTTTCAGAAATTAATTTCATAAAGACGTTTTCATTAACTGTTTTTAATTAAATCGCTTTAATAAAGTACTCGTACTTTCCATTAATTTATGATTTAACATCTTCATAAATCCGTTTTTGTGAAAGTGATTTATTTCTTTTGTGTTTTTTTTTTAAATTAATAACATCTTAATACGTGTTCAAAAAGCGATTTTCGTAAAGTTATTTTTATATAATCGTTTTTGATTTTCATAGTCTTTCATCAAGAAATTTTCACGAAATCATGATTTTGTAAGGATTTTCATTAGGTTTATTTTCCTAAAGAAGTTGTCAAATTTTTATAGAGCATTCTCATAAATTCATTTTCATAAATTTCATTATGTGAGACATTTTTATTTTTTATAATTTCATAAATTATTTTTTTTTATAATTAATATATGTATGTCTAACTTATTTGCTTAATTACAAAAATTAACATAATTATTTATGTCTTTAAAAGCATTCTAATGGAATCATTTTCAAAAGATTTTTACTTTTTACCAATAAAATTTTTTTTTACATTTTATGCAAATTTTTCTCTAAGTGTAGGAACCTCAACGCTAGAAATATTTCAATAACTAGATACTCTTCGTGATGCGTGCATAGCAACACATGCGAAAAGTTTTCGCAATGTTTTTGGTCGCTGTAATTATTGTTGTTGTTGTTGTTGTTGTTGTTGTTACCGCTATTAGTGTTGTTGTTGTTGTTGTAGTTGAACTATTTATCCAGTAGTTGGCAAAAATATTTGCCAAAATTTTGTAAATTAGATTAGTTGATGCGCGAAATAGCGCAAAGCAGCAGCAGCCGCCATCAGTGAATGATGAACGCGTAGAGCAGTGACAGCTGGTTTTGTTGTTGTTGTTGTTGTGGGAGTATTTTTTGCTTCTCAACGCGTCGCCGTCACTGTTGGCGATTGTTGTTGTGCTGTTAATTTGCTTGTTTTTTCTTTGATACTATTGTTTGGCTATTTCGACACCACCAGCCGCGGCCAACCCGGTTGATGTCTCTGACGTTGTTGTCGCTGTTAATAACTTAAATTAATTGAATGAGTTTTAATTGAAGCCAACTAATCAAGGTTTATCTTATCTGCTGCGACTCTACTTAATTTTTGTTAAAAATAAAAAAATGTTCTGTAAATAATCCTTGATATTTTTTGGTGGTGAGAGTCGTCGTTTTTGTTGATTTTGGCCTTATCAATTGGCCTTGAATTAATAAACATCAATTAAATTAAATTTAAATTAAATTTGAAAATAATTTTTCATTTACAATTTTCTGAGTTCAAAAACTGTGGCTTCTCCTACCGTCCGCCATCAATTTAAAAACTTTTGAGTTAGGAAGTTATAAAGTGGCGCTGCTTTGCAAGCTCAAAGTTCAGGCTTGTCAAGGTCTAACAAAATACTATGTTCTCTCCTTCTCAGGGAAGCATATTTTCTGTGACCATGTACTGGTTTTCTTCTTCTTCATCCTCTCCATCCTTCTGTTTACGTTTGTAGTCTCGTCTCGATTTCGTTTGGAATGCATTTATTAAATTTCTGCCCAACCAAATATTGAATATTTGTTGCCAAGGATTCGGTATTCGTTCAAAAGGATTCTCAACAAAATCGTTCACACATATCGTACATACATACACAAACACACAGACACACAAAGACACACAGACTTTGTAGTCGTAGTCTTCATGTAGATTGATTTGGAAGCAATCTTGATGCTGTTGCTGCTGCTGCTGCCGCTGCTGCTGTTTGTAATGCAAATACAATAAACAAAATATGTTGAAGTGAGATGAAATAATATTATATGAAAAAAGTTGCACAAACGAGTTGTATGAGAGTAAGAAATAAATAACATTGATAAATAAATATCAATAAAATAGTCTTCTTTAATATTCTTACAAATAGAAAAATCAAAATCACAGACCCTTCACAAACACAAACACCCACACACACACACACACATTCATAGACACAATCAAACTTATTTACAAGCTTTTGTACATCTGTTGAGTTTGCGAGTGGTCCGTCCATGAATATTCTATAAGTTTTTTTTTCGGAGATGAACCTTGAGATGAACCTTGATCACTAACGTTTAATATCGACAACTTTTCAAACAATAAATTTATAAATTTCGTATTTAAACAAACATAGCTTCTACATTTTAAGACAAATCTTAACAAGGCAGGTACCGTTGGAAGGGTGCTGTTATCCTCTTTTGAATAAGCTTGGACTATAATTTCAATTAGAGATCTATATTCGTTTTTATGCCATACGATTTAATTTTTTTATTTATTCCAGTTTTTTTGATAGTTGTCAAACAAATCATACTTTTAGAAGGTTTACACAGAAGTGTTGAGTGTCCGTTGCTAGGGACTGTGGATGGTTAGAAACGAATTTTTGCCTGAATTTTTACATTTTAGAGAATTTGAGAAAAAATAAAAAATTAGTTTTTTATTACTTTTATAAAAAAAAAAATGAATTCGTGTGTGTATGTGTGGGCTTTTTCCTCTTTCTAATATTATTATTGCGATGTATGCAATGTGTTTTTGCTGCTGTTATTCCTGGCATAGTGTCGACAGGATTATTGATGATAGCATCGATATAGCAGCAGCAGCAATGGCCCTGAGAATTGTTGGAAAGCCTACAGAATTTGCTTTCTGTTTGTGCATGTATTTTTGAGTGTGTATGCATGTGTGTGGTGCAAAAAATGCCTTTGCATATGTTTTCCAACATGGATACAGCATCAGTTTGTTGGTTTGTTGTTGTTGTTGTTTGTGTATGTTAATTGTGTTTATTAATTTTTACATGTTTATGGAATTTTTGCAATTTTATGCATATGTAAGATATCAATATAGGTCCGTAAATGTACTATATGTACTATAAATGTACATTATATACTATAATAATACATTGGTTGTCGAAATTAAGAAAAACAGACCCTTTAAAGGCGTTAAGTCGACTGAATTCGTTTATTTTAAGTCCTCCTCTCTTTCTTATTGCAAAATCATTCGTTGGCATGATTATAAAGAGTTCGCTCAAAAGTCAGAGCCCGCTGCCAGAGGCCTAAGCAAGTCTTTGAGGTACCCATGTGTAATTTCATTGTCTGTAAGTTACTGCTAGAAACCATTATTGATTGAAACTTTTTTACATTAACCTCAAACAGGATAAATACAAATTTAAAAGAAATTAAAAATATACACAAAATATTAAATGCCAAATAATGATTAATTTTTTTTTTTCCAATTGTGAATAGTAAATGAATTTAAGACTGACGTGTTTTGCATAATAAGATACAGATTTAATTAAAAGCAATCGAATTTTAAAGTGAAAAAAATACACATAACCATCAACGGCAATGGGCATAACGGTCAAGAGTGAGAAACTCATCGATGGGAATAATTTAAATCCTTTAAGTCATTGTGTGTTATAATTTTGCTTTTTTTTTGGTTTACTTTCTTTTTTTTTTTTTCTTTGTTGTAATACACTGAGAATATCTTCAGCACAGAATATTTTGTTGAAGGTTACTCGTTAACTCGTTAAAAGGTTACTCGTTAAAAGTTAACTAAACATGTTACGCGTTTATGACAGACGTTACTAAGATTACGAGAATCGTTACTAAGATTCCGAAAAATTTATTCTGAATTATAGACACAGAAAGTAAACTTTAGAAAAAGGCACTGTCGAACTTTGAATCAGTTTGATGAATGTATATACCCAGACTAAGGAAACGGCACGATGAATTGAATACAAGTGAAATGGAAAAAGCTATTCTGAATTATAAACGCAAAGTAAATTTTAACAAAAATAGAATTATCGAACAACGAAACAAGTTCCTTAAGGCATTAAATTGTTGTAAATTTAATTGTCTTTAGCAACAATTGGATTATTTTCTTATATAACTCGTTTCTTATATTCGTATAGCTCGTTCCCGCCGAGCCCTTTTTTAACGACCTGAAATGGCTGCGAATCGATTCGATTCACGTTTTTCTGAGTGTACAGTGTATAATGTTGTTGTTGTTGTTCTTGTTGTTGATGATTACGATGACAAAAAAAAATTGCTAGTTGCTTTATTATGCATGCAGCTGTGGCAACACTACGTCGGCTACGTGGTCGCCTCTATATTTATTATGTTCGGCTACAGCTCATTACTTATTTTCCGTTTTTATTTTATTGTTTTTGTCTCTTATATATTTATTTTATTTTTGTTGTTTAATTTTAATTTTCACAAAAGCAATTGCAGCAACTGCGTCGAATGCGACAGCAATGGGTGTTTTTTTTTTTTAACGCACACACAAAATCATTCATACGAATATACTCAATCACGCTTACTGACAAACAAACAAAAATATTCACTTATATATACACTAACACGTACACATATACATACACCAATTTAATCACACACAAGTATATACCAGTCATCAAGTGACACGCTGTCATCCTCGCGACGATAAACAAGCGATAAAAATTGCTTAAAAATTAATAAATACGGTAGGAGCCAAAGAAGGATAACAACAACAACAATAACAACAACCCCAATAACAATAACAATAACAATAACGAGAAGAGCAGCAGCAGCGCCAGCAACAATATAAAATGAAAAATAAATTAAAAACGACTGTAAATTATATTTGCAAGTGACAACAAAGCATGACAGTAAATTAATAAAAACGTTGCAGCCATAGAAGGGAGGAAGAAGATGAGCAGAAGAAGAAGAGAAAGCAAAAAACAGACGAGTGCGGGGAAAAAAAATCACAAATGCCGATAAATTTAATGAAAGTCAATACGAATGTTAAGCATCATGCATGTGTTCGTAGTACGATATCCTGTTGCGATTAACGTTGTCCTTTCGTATACTTGTATTTTCATCATCAGTTGTTTACAATTTAATTAGCCTCTGTTCGGAAAAATTGAAATTATTCCTTTTTTTTGTACGTTAAATCTGTTTAAGGACTTTTGGGAGTACTTTTATTTCGCCATAACTCTTGATGCTCATCGAAGTTATTAAAAACAGTCTGCTGGAAAATCGTAAATGTTGCCACTCGATGTTAATTCAATATATCTCAAAATCATGTAAGTTTACAATTTATGATTTCTGCTAAAATCTGAAATGAATTCTGCTAAAAATTCAAAAAGACACAATCAAACACATACAAATGAAATGGAAAAAGCTATTCCGAATTATAAACACAAAGTAAATTTTACCAAAAATAGAAATTTTTTAATCGAAAATAGAATAGTTTCGATATTTTTCTCCTGAAAAAAAGCTAAAAATGTACACTTCTTGGTCTAGTAGAAGTGTTATACTCACGGTTTAAAATGGTCTTGTCTTGTCTTGTCTTGTTAATTTTATTCCTGGTTACAAATAATCCTTATCATGACTATGGTCTTGATTATGATCTTTTTGTTTAGATATGGTCTTGTTAAGGAATCATTACTAGGTATATATTCAACGTAATATTCACTGCTAGAAATGGTCCCAATAATGATTCTCTTGCTTAGACATCATGATCTTTTAATGAGCTGAATAATGACTTCCACAATTTCTTAAACTCTTTCGAATCTCTTTGGAAGCGTTTCTTTTTTTCTGACATTTCTTCTATTTTTCTTCTCAAATTAAAATATATTTTCTTTCTCTATTAATACCTTCATTGCATATAAAGTAATTTATTTAAGCTTTAATGCTTTGGGTTTGTTGGGTTTTCTGTTCGTTTCTTTCCTTTTTTTTTTTTTACTCAGAAACAAGCTTCCATTTAAACCGGAAGCAACTCAGCAAAATTTTCTGCTGCACTTATCAACATTCGCGCTTACTTTACTTTACTTTACTCTTCTTCCTTTTTTTTAATATCCGGCTCAAGAGGCGCACAAAAGCGGCGCCTTCAACACCAAACAAATACAGCGGAAGTTTGTTTAAACTCTTTAAAGTTTCGCACCGGATATTGAGTTTATATAGTATAATATAATAAAATAAAATGAAATGAAAAATATTGCTTGTACATTATTAATAACAAAAAAGAAATCGAGGCAGAAGGAGCAGAAAGAGATCAGCAGAAGAAAGTCCTTCTCCTTCTGGTTTATTATATCAGAGTCTTGCAGCTTGCTCTGAGCTTCTGCGAGGAACACCCAACACTTTCTGAAGCATTTGGTCTGCCTTCTTCTTCTCCGTCTTCTTCTTTTTCTTGCTCTGCTTGTACATATTTTTTTTGTTACTAACTTCCTGAGCTTGTTAAACCATCATCCAGAGTCGAGTAATAATTTATGTATGGACTTCTTAACATGCATCCGCCGGAAGTTGACATGATGATACAATATAAAATTATGTATATTTTTGTTCATGATGAAAGAGTGCGGGAAAGAGTAAGATGCTAGGTTTAGTCCTGGTTATAAGGTCTAATATGATACTGGTTATATTGGTGTTGTTGCTATTGTTGTTGTTGTTATTGTTGTTGTTATTATTGCTTCTGACTTTCTGCCTTTCTTAGAAAATATCCTTTTCTACACAATATCATACAAGAACTGACAGGAGGAGTCAGTTTCCAAGCATGACTGAAGCTAATTTAAGACTTTATAAAATAGTCCTGTCATTTTGTTTCTTTTTTTTTTGTTGCTTTTAAGAAAACTTGAGATTGAGATAAAAGTATTTATGATATTTTGGTATATTAAAGTGTCAGACGAGTTGATTGAAATTTATGTTAGTTGCATTTTTTCTAAATCATCTTTTACAATATTTCTAAACAATATGGAAACAATATTTCTACGAATACATAAAAGAGTATTTAAAAATAATGAAAATTATGCATCTTTCAAAAAGAGGTTTTATATTTGATTTACGTCATTTTTGAAATGTCAACATCAAATATTAACATTATTATATCGTTTGACAAGTAAAAACCAGGAGGTTTTTAGATATGGATCGATACACACTCAAGCAATGAACTTAAATAGTAAAATTCACTACAAATAATGGTTGCTGGAAATGCAGGAACCAGATCTTGACTTTTTAAACAATATTATTCTGACAGATGAGGCTTATTTTCTTTTGTTTGGTTACGTAATTAAACAAAACTGTCGCATCTGAGGCTCTGAAAATCTAAAAGAACAGTCCAACAATCGCTCCATGCACCAGAAGTGACAATTTAGTGCGTTTTTTTTGAGCTGGGCTCGAAATACAGCCGTAATTATGCGTAAACGTGATAAAAAATTTGATCAAAAGAAATTGTGATTTGTGAGAGAAGCCAAAGCCGATTATATTTGGCGGATATTTACCTCCGCTCTAATCTCAGTGTCTGTACTTTGGAACAAAATAAAAATATCATCGATTTTTGCAAAAATTTTGCATATTTCTGTTGATTAAAAATGATACCTCTTATTGAAAGACAACATATTTCAGTATGCAGCGAAAATGAACTTTTTTTTTTTTTCTATAAAATGTATTAAAAAAGTCAACTTTTGAAACGTAAATTAACATAAGAATAAAAAATAAAAAGAATGCCTTTTAGAAGCTTTCATTGGTTATTGCAAAAAGTAACCAAATTGTTGAAGAAACGCCCCTTAGATTTTTGCTAAAGAAAAATCAGAATTTCTAAAGCAAGCACATACAAAATGACCATTTATTCTATGTTACATAATAATAGATCTATTTAAATTCAATTAAAATATTAAATTTCATTTAATATTATCGATTCCTATATAGTTTGCAGATGAACTTTTATTTTTTTTCTGCTTTTGTAATTGAGACTCGATATTGATATATCGTATGGATGTCCACAGATCTACCATTTCACAAATTTCCTTTCAGCGAAATGACTGCTTCTTTTTTTCAGCGTTTGCAATGAGTATTAAATTGTTGAAGCGAAAAATTAGCTGCCGTTCGTTCATCAGAATTATGGAACTGCGCTACTCTTTTATGTATTTTTCTTTAGACGCACAAATCATATAATCTTCTTCCATTTCAGTCACAATCGAGAAAGGTTGAAAGAATAATAATAAAAATAAAAAGGAAGAATAACATCACCAGCAGCAGCAGCAGCAGCAGCAACAACACTGATAAAATTGGAACTTAATACTTTGGAGATTCGAATTAAATCTATTTGGTCACCTCTATTATCGCACACGAACACTTACGTAGATACCGACATATACTGACACACATACAGTTAACACACACACACACACACAGAAAGCAGAAAGCACATATTAGCAGGGACAAACACTTTCTTGGCCGGAAGAATCTTTTCAGATCCATATCGATAAGTACCCTTCGTTCAAATAAATTCTTATGCTTGTAGCCCGAAGCATTGACCAGGAAACGCAATGGTTGATCTCCCCTCTCCCTCCCCTTTCCATTCCTTACCCTTTCCTAACCGCCCTTCAGCCAATCACGAAAACAACTACGAGCTGACCAGAATACTGCTAAATAGTGAAAATCCTTTTGGCCCCAACATTATTTGTCCTCCTGTCTAATGCCCCCCGCTGCTTGAGAGACGACAGCAGCTTCTTTAAGGATTTCGACCAAGAAGAAAGAGGAAAACTTCCAGAAAGAAGAATAACAACGAAAAGCCTGAAGAACTTTGGTAAGACCAAAGGCTACTAGACTACACAAGAAGATAAAAAAAAAAAAAAATCAAACGAAACTCGATCTTTTATAGACGAAAAACATTTGTCTCTCCGTTGGCTACTGTCCAGAAAACCATTTGTTGCTTAGTTGGCAACGCTGCAAAAGGAAATTATTTACTAAATTTTTATTTTTTTTTTTTTGCACCCTACACTCAAAGGGTTTGCAATTCTTTCGTTGCGGCAACGCATTGTCTGCGTTCTCAAACTTTAAAGGTATGGAAAACTATATGTACCTATTCTGGCTCAGTGTTACCTCCTAAGTCGACATATAGTGCTGTCGGACCGTCTGTCTCTGGGTTAAAAACACGATTTTAGGCGAACGAATATACCCATCGCGATGAATTTTTGATCGTGACGCATTTAATTTGAAAATATCTTATAAACGCTTTCAGATTAAGATGAAATTTTATTATCTGACTATTTGAAAAGTCATCGAGCGTAGTCCGCCCACTATTTCCTCATCATCGCATTGCACAGCGACGACTGTAGGGTATAAACGACCTTCGACAACACCCACATGCATGAATCTTCGTCACTGATTCCTGCATGCATTTTTTGAAGCGTTTTGAGGCAAAGTTGTTCTAATATACACAGAAATGTGGCAAAGGGCTTGCTGGCTGTTTATTGTTACTTTTGTTGCTGTTGTTGTTGGTGTTGTTGGCATTTTGCTGGTTCTTCTGTTTCTGTTGTTTTTATTATTGGTTGCCCTTTTTTTTTGTTTACGCTGTTGACAGTCTCTGTTGCGGTTGTTTTTCTAACGATTGGTTCTCGTTTAAGGTTCATTTTTGTGCCCTCAACTGATGTACCCTTGTGGAAGCGGGCGGGAAGGGAGGGGAGGGGAGCGAGGGTGTTCAAGCGCCTGTAATTGATAATACCTACATCAAGGATGTCCTTCCTCATGCTTGCAGCAGCGTAGCAATAGCTTAGACAGTTTTAGTAGTGTGCTAACTCATCGGTGTTGTTGTTGTTGTTGTTTTTGTTGTGATTTTTCATTGTTCTTGTTGTTGTTGTTGTTGTTGTTGTTGTACTTGCATCACAGTCGCTAAAGATTTCTGGTAGACTTTTTCGTTGCTTGACAAACAAAAAACAGTCAACCCAAAACGAGAACTCGGCAGAAAAACAAGCAGAAAACAACGCCAGATTGTCGCCAAAGTCGGCTGTCCGGCAAAAGCCATACAACTAACAACCCCCAACCCTCCTCCACCAACGCCCTGCGCCGCTGCGTGGCTGCCAAGAAGCAATTGACTAAATTGATTGATTATGCTGTCGATATCGCAGCTGTTTATCATGCTGTTGACAATAAAAATTACTCTAATGTATTTGAACTGCCCGACGATTAAGAACTAGTAGAGAGCAGCGCCGCTGCCGCCGTGTGGAAACGAATAAAAAAGACTAAATAAAAACAGTCAAAATGACAGAGGAGCTTCTAAAGAGTTCGTTGAGGGATCTTTTTTTCCCGGGGGAGGGGGGGTGTGTGTGAGGGGGTCTTTTTAATGGACGAATTTGTCGAATCGTTATAAAGCAAACGAGTCTTCTTTCATGCTGCGCAGAAAGAATTTCAATCGATCGTTTATTTTTTACGATAAGAAGTTGTAACATTGTAAGATTGTGGCAATTTTTTTTGGAAAAAATACTTTAAACTTTGTAATAATTTAAAATGTTATTTCTTTGTGGTAAAGTTGTCGTTATCACGGCGTTGTTTAAAAATATCAAAAAGTTACAATTTTGTAGGTACGTTTGTAACCAAATGGAGTCGAAGCAGTCGAAGGGACCCCTCGCTACAAAGTCGCCACCTCCCGTGTCTCTCGCCCATGCCACCACGCCCTCATCACAGCAATGTTCACAATTTTTGCATTTAGAGCGTTTGATAAATTTTTACAACTCTTTCAAAGCAGTCGATATTTTTTTATTATTATTACAAAATTTTATTCCCTGATTATTCGGTGGTTGTCGTTGTTGTTGTTGTTGTTATTGTTGTTGTAGTATTTTTTCCAGCTGGAATCCTTTCTTTGTGCCGCAAAATAATGTCATTCAAAAGAATGCATGATGTTTTTATGCGCTTATATTGAATGCGGCATGTGTGTGTGTGTGTGTGTGTGTGTGAGTGAGTTCGTACAAATGTGTATGTCTGTGTCTGTGCATGTATTTGTTAGTCGTAATAATAGTGTTGCTGACAACATGTTAACGATGACAACGACCTCAGCTGTTACACTATCCAGCTGACGCACACCGACACAGACACAAATGCACGCACACACACACACACACACACCCCTTTACTTACTCACACATGACGTTTTTATATAATATAAAGTTATCCACATACAAAGTCATACTCTATCAAATCCAAAAGACTGCGAATACGACTCACACCCACCGCCCACCGCCCCCCGCCCATCGCTTACAATCGCTTTAGACGCGTTTGCCGATTGTCATTCTGCTGTTTGACATTTTATTGGGAAATATAAGAAAATGGCGCGTGGCACGTTCTTTTAACGATATTCAACTTTTACGAGAAACACTTTCTCGTTTTTCTTTTTTCTTATAATTTTTTCGTTTTGTTTTTTTTTTTATTTGAAGCTTTTAATACATCTGCGTATATTTTTTGCATTGTACAGTATGCAAAATTTTGATGGCAATGACAACAGACTGCAAAGGAATAGGAAAAAGAGTGGGAGAAAAAGAGAGGGAGCAATAGAGGGAAAAATAGAGCTAAATGACATTGAGAAAGATTTAGTGAAAAAGAGCCGCAGAGAAAAATACGAGTATGACAAGCTCGATGAATGAATGCAATGAAAGACACCATCTTTCTTTTCTCTAATTTGAATTTATTCAAAACTTATAAATTTCGACTCATTGATTGTCAGATTTTTGTACCGTTTATCCTAAAAAGTTGAATTTATTGTCTAAAAACATGATTTAAAGACTTCACGACGGCGATGCAGACGATGAAGATGATGATAACGATTGGAATGGAATGCAAAGGTTTTGTTGAACTCTTCATGGATTTTATTAAAATCTTTATGGAACGATTTTCTTGAAGTCTTCGTGGTTTACTCTTAATGAAGTCTTCATGGAATGATTTTATTACAGTTTCCATAAAATGCTTTAATTGAAGTCTTCATGGAATGATTTTATTGAATTTTTCATTGAATGCTTTTATTAAAGTCTTCATAGAATGATTTTATTGAAGTCTTCATGGAATCATTTTAATGAAGTCTTTATGAAATGCTTTTATTGAAGTCTATATGAAATGCTTTTATTGAAGTCTATATGAAAAGATTTTTTTGAAGTCTTGAAGGAATGCTTTTATTGAAGTCTTCATGAAATGATTTTATTGAAGTCTTTTTATGAAATGATTTTACTAAAGTCTTCATGAAATGATTTTACTAAAGTCTTCATGAAATGATTCAATTGAAGTCTTCATGAAAGGATTTCATTGAATTCTTGAATGGAATGATTTCAATCAAAGAATGATTTTTGCAATGATTTTTTAAAAATTTCTATGAATGAAAAAGGCACAGGACTTTCAAGACTTCAAAGACAACGACCTTAATTTCAGGCGAGTAATGTCTCTATTTAAAGCTTGATTGAAATAAAGACTTCATTAATTTTATCCAAAAACCAAGTCATTTGAAAATTAAGACAGTTGACCATAAATTTATTGTCATAAAGTATAAATAATTTTAACTTGGAGAAAATAATTAATAACTGATTTTGCTTTACAAAAAACAAAACGAAAAGACTTCAAAAATGTTAAACAAAAAAACTTCAACAAAGTTTTAAAATGCTCTCCAATATTATATAAGACTATTTTTTAACCATTATTTTGAAAGACTTCACAAAGACTTTTAATGCCTTTAATGGCGTTTTGAGCAATTGTTCAATGACTTCTTAGAAATTCGTAAATATTTGGCTTTCGAATATGCTTGAAATACTCGCATTTACTGCTTTTTCTGCTCCATTCATTTTTCTTTTATTGAAAAAGCAAGAGAACGAAAGAAAGGAAAAAAAGAATTCCTTTTTTTATTTGATGATGAAAGAAAAACATAAATGAAAACCTAAGCGAAAATGAAAGAGAGGGAAAAAACAATTGCTGCATTTGTCAATTTATCGACGACATTTCTGTTGTCAATGAAAGCAAACGAAAAAACAACTGCTTCTATAACGTTTTCTTTTTTCCCCTTTTACTCTCTCTCTCTCTCTCTCTCTCTCTCTCTTTACATTCTCACACAATAATAACTTCTTGAACTGCGGCTGCTGCGGCTGCTGCTGTTGTTGCCGCTTCATCAACATCAAAAAATTAGCCAATCAACTGAAACTCGCGCTCTCTTCATCATTTTGCACTAGCGCTCTTTACCGCCACACCTTCCTTGCCCCACCGTCCTTCCTTCCTTCCTTCCTTCCTTCCTTCCGTTCAGCCCAATAAACCATCATAAGATTCGGCGAAGGACTGTGCTAAAAGTTCCTTTTCTATTTGAGTTTGCCAAGCAATTTGCTCGGCTTGTTTGTTGGTTCATTGGTTACATTTGTTACGAGCGGCACCACGTCCTTCAAAGCACCATCACCACCGGCACCGCCGCTACCGGCGAAGTTACTGCCGCGCTGTGGTTGATGGTGACTGCTGGAGGATGGAGCAGCAGCTTACCGTCGTCGTCATCGCCGTTAGCTCATTTTTCATTTCTGGCACATATGCATTGAATGTGGCCAAAGTGAGTCGGGCAAAAAAAAAGTGACAACAACAAATACCACCCTTAACCGCAGCGCCAAACAGCGACACACAGAAAAAATCTTGCACCAAGTAACTTTCTTTTCCTCTCTTACTCTGTTCTGTCCCTCTTTCTTTACCTTCTTTTTCTAGCTCTCACCGTTCGATTGGCAAAAAACAACAACAACACCAAACAACAAAAACAACAAGAAAAAACCTCGAAAGAAGTTTCCAAGTTTTCTTTTGAAACGTCGTTGTTTTGAAGCAAAACTTTTTTGGTCCTTTGCCAGGCTGAAAATTTTACCTGTCCTTAATTTTTTGATTCTCCATAATTTTTTTTATTTGTCCTTATTTTTAGATTTTTTTTTAGATTATTTTTTTTCACTTTTTTTGATAATTTTTTGCTACCAGTTTTTGCTTTTAAGTCTTGAGTAAAAAGATTGAGGAACTTTTTTTTTCTCAACAGAGTCTTTCTTGACAACATCGCGCGCCGCCGTCATTTATTAAAGTTTTAGGACCAAAAGTCGGTTAGTCGACAAATTGCATAAGGGCCAATCTCACAATGTCCGGTTAAGTGCTAATCGGGACTTTCAAATGTCAACTTGTAAAAAATTTTGACGCTTGAAAGTCCCGTTTAGCTCTTAACCGAACATTGTGAAATCGGCCCTAAGAGTCTCAAAAATACTTTTGAATTTTCTATACAATTTTTAGAATTTTAATCTTAAATCTTTTCGTCAATCTATTCGTTTGCTTTCTGGGCTTTCCTCTTTCTATTTTTGAGCGAGTTCTTGTTTTTTCGTAATTTTTTCTATAGCATTTTTCAATTCTTTACAAATTTTTACAAATTTTCCAAACATTATTCAAATATTTTATGTTTCTATTAATGCAAACTCCTTTCAGTTTCTTTCTTTTTTACAGCTTTTTTAAATTCTTGTAAATTTATTTTGGTGAATTTTAGCTTTTTGGTCAATTTTTCCTGTATTCAAATTTGTTTTTTTACTCTAAAACCTATAATATAAAATCTTTAGCGATTGTATATTGATTGTAATTGTTTGACTATTTCCTTTTAAAACTTTAAATGGTTTATCATTCTGATGTTTTTTTTTAAATACGATAATTTCTAAGTATATTTAATTTTTAAATAAGAATTTTTCCAAGCTCTTTAAAAAGCGTTTAAAATATTCGAAAAAAAGTACAAAACTTTCTCAAAAGTTTTCTTTTTTTTTTCTTTTACAAGATTTTGTCGCTGTTGCTCGAGTTGTTGTTGTTGTTGTTGTTGTTACTGTTGTTGTTGTTGTTGTTGTTGTTGTTGTTGTTGCTGTTGTTGTTGTTGCTGTTGTTACGCGCTTTGTGCATGAAATATGCAAAAATATGCATCAATAAACTTTTGTGCAGCAGAGGACTCGACGAATGAGTAGAATAAAACAAAACAAAACTGACAAGACAAAAAACTTTACAAAAGGATTTTGTAGAGAAAAAAAAAGAAAGAAAGAAAGCATATTGAAAATAACCGTAACAACAACAACAACAGCTACCATAGAACAGACATTAATTTGTTTGCCTTCGTAGACATCTTTTCAAAAGAAAAGCAAGCTTCTCTGCCTGCCAGCGTTCACCTGTTTGTTTGATTTTCGTGTACGAGTGTTGGTGTATAGGTGTTTGTGTGTGTGTGTTTGTGTGGGTTTAAAGATGACTTTATGTATGGCCTTTTGCTACCTACGAGACAATATCCATCCCTCTGTCGGGAAACATGGTAAATATCTCCTGGGCCACAATCGGCCTTTGTTTGATGCCAGCACTTTTGATAAACTAAGCATAAAAATATTCATGCATCAACGGCAGCCAGCAAAGTGCAAGGAGTTCAAACAGATAATACAACAACAAAGTCCAACAATAACAACATTTTTAACATTCTTTTAGAGAATCACACAAACCTCTGGGTTCAGAAATGAACCCCTTCTTTTTGGTCTCTGACAAAGAGGGATCCTCTTATTTTTTTTTAGTTGTTTCTGTTTCTGTTTTTGTTGTTGGTTTTGTTTTTAGTTATTATGCAAATGCATTCTATTACATTGACAGCATTTTAATTTCAAATAAAGTAAAATCTTCCTTTAATAAAGTCAGATTTTTAAACTGCTGCGGATTATAGAAAAAATCTTAAAAACAGAGGAAGAATTTAAATTCTGCTAAAGCTGATTTTTTTGATTTTGAAAATTTATTGTATTTTATTATTAATATTTTAGTATAAAATTTCGTCTAAATTTTATTTTTATTTTTTAGGCCTTAGGTATTAAGCTTCGTTCTTAGTTAATATTTTGTGTGTTAAATCATAAAAGAAATCAAAAATTATGCAAATTTTATTTAGTTTTGATTTTTTGTAAATTTTCAATTTTATAAAAGGAATGCCACAATATTTTTTTTTCCATTTCCATAAAGTTAATGCAATCAATCAACGATTTTATAGTCAGTATTTTTTAAACTTCCTCCCATTTTTTTTTGGTTTTTTTTTTCTTATTTATTTATTTTATTTTTATTTTTCTGAGTATCTCGAACCTGTTGGCATTAATTATGAAATCCATTGAATGGATCCAATTAATTTTAATTACTTCGTTTTAATCATAAAATTTTTACAACTTTGCACAAGCGCTAGGCTTTTTTTCTCTCTTTTTTCAATATTTCATATTGAAAATCCCATTTCATACGCAACATGCTTCAGTATTAATTTGTTAAAACATTAACACAAAAAACAAAAAAAGAGGACCGAAATACCGAATCGGTTTGCTGTTGATCATTAACATTAACTTGCTGAGCGATTTTTGCTACCGGGACCGGGAGAGACCACGATTTTGTTGATTTACGTAAAGTTATTTAATGCAGCAGTAGCAACAAATTCGTTCGTCCAACTTCATTAACAACGGAAATGGTACAAAGTAGTTGTGTTGTGTTGTGTTGTGTTCACCAAACAACGGGAAAAAATTATATACTTGTGTGTATGTTTATAATTGTAAAAAGCAATTTTACATGACAAATGATTTTGTGCAAAAAACATTAAATCAACCAAAAATAAAAAATTAATGAAAAAATTCAAAATAAACTATAATTGCAACAGAAGTGTGAAAAAAATTTTCAACAGAAATGTTAAAAATGTACGCATAAACGTATATTTTGAAACACTGCTTATAATTCGCAATCGGTTCGTTGAAGATTTTCTCTATAAACACAAGCGAACATACAGAAATGATGGAGTGTGATAATCAACAATTTTCTGCCATACTTTTAGGCTAAAGTTGCAGAATGCAAACTTATTACGTTTTATTTTTCTAGTACGATTACATACGTATACATAAATCATAATTACGTAAGAAAAATTAACATAATTTCTCTTTTCTTTGAAATACGAAATCGATGTCCAAAGGTTCTTTACTCCTGTGGAACATCTTTGATGGATTGAGCCTAAAGGCACAATGAGGCACAATGCTTAGAAAAAACCTCTTCGGTTTTCTTAGAAAAGAGCTTAATTACGAAAAAGTCGTAAATGTCAATTATATCGTTTACCCGAGCGAAATCGGTAACCATCAACGCCGCTAATGAACGGTAGTAAAGCCCAAAATTAGCTTTAGATTAAGAATGCTGTGGTAGTCGATGTGATTGACGCAGGCGGCGTTCTCACCTTTCATGGTAACCGCATGATCGGTCAAAGGGTTTTAATGTAAAATTCAAAGCTATTTAAAAGCTCTTTCAATCCACCCTCCTGCTCCTGCTCATTTTATCTCATCTACCCACACAATGCCCATCAAGAGCTACACAAAATTACCCAAAAATTAATCACTACCGTCTGACGTTTGTACGGTCGTGCATGTATTTAAATTTTTCACCTACTCCGTAAACGCATGAACACCGACGCTTCACTTGGGTTCCGAATTAAATCGAGTGCGATTGAAGCTTAAATAATGACACGCGGAGAGCTAACTGACTGGCGTTGCCACATGATGCAATCAAAATGAACGAAATCATTACCTAGTAATGATACGAAAAAGCAATTACAACTCGTCGGTTGTATTCGACGGAGGATGGAGGTCGTGAAGGGTAGGAGCGCTGATTGGGTTGGGTGTGGAAGGAGTTAAATGGAACAGAGGGAAGAACAGTGGAAGAAGCGGAGAAGGGGACAGGCAGCATTTTGAAGCGACCGCATACGAATTATGAGAAGTCATTAATCAAAATGGTCGTAATGGTTTGAGCAGACGAGAATCGCGGCGTGTCTATACCTACAGTCAGAATGAAAATAACGTTTGGAGGGTAAGGAGAGGAAGGAGGGAACGAATCAGATAATTGCTACAATCGAATGAAGCGTAATGAAAATTTTTGAATTTGAATGAAATGAAAATTTAGTTTTAATATAAAGAAAGAACAATGGATGCCGCTTTCGTTCGGCAACTGGCGCTAGCTTTTTTCTATCCTTAGCCTATAGGTCTATGTCGACAACCTATGCATGTTATATCGGGCCCGCGAAGCCCGATAGCACGATTAGCCCATGTGAGACCAAATACCATACGGGCCAAAATACACAAAGTTTCACCAGAAGAACGTTTCAGCATCGTGCTAGCGCTTTCCTACCCTTAACTTTTATCGGGCCCGCGAAGCCCACGATGAGCCCATACGGGCTGAGTCCACAATACAACGATTTTACCCAAGAAATTGGGTAAAATTTCTTTCACCTGAGGAGCGTATCAGGGGCAAAGCAACAACACACACAACAAAAATAAAAACGAAAAGTTAAAAAAACAAGCGTATGTTAACGCTTAACAACACGCCCTTTTCTCCGTCTGAACAATAAAGGAAAAATTTAATGAGATTTTTTTTCACGCATTCCGCACAAACACTTCATATTTTTTTTTATTCTTGATATAAAAAGACAAGCAGGGCTTCTTTCTGGCAGGTAAGCGCTTCCGTAAGCAGCTTTAAAGCAGCTGCCATTTTTCTCACGCACACACCCACACAATCAACGTCTAGTATATTATGTGTACGTAAGCGTAATATACGAGAAAATTGTGTATTTTTTAAGACTTTTGTGGTTTTTGTGTGAAAAGTTGAAACAAAGAAAGTTCAAAGAATTAATCTGGAATATTTCAAATAGAAAAAGTGCAATCATTAGAGACCATGGCGGTGGCGGTTTTTCTCACGGAACTGCTCTTCCCGTTGGGCAGTTTTTTAATGCGTTCATCGTTTTTTTTCATAACTTAATTAAGTAATGCTCTCTGCTCGAAACGTTTTGTATTGATCACGGCCGTGATTGTGATTCGATTTGCTGCGGCTTCGAGACAAAATCTCATTACTTAATAATTAGTGGTCTATTGTAATCGCATCCTTTTCACATAAGCGAAGCTCACTAAACACATACTTCTCCAGAATACACTCGCACACACACACGCACTCGAGTTGTAGTTGTATTAAGTGCAATATTACCTCTAGAGAATTTGATATTCGAACAAATGAGCCTCTCTTTTTGCCCCTCGAGCATAAGCTTCTCGAGCATAAACAATGAGCACACGTGTGTAGATTGTAGAAGTGTGTATGTACATATGTTTACCCAGATTGTGGGTGCCCATATGTACGTGATTACGTTATGTATGTATATGAGCTGTTTGTGGGTGGGAGGAATGATTGACGTACATTAGTTGCAAAACAAAAGCTGGCTTAATGAAAAGCCAAACAGAATTGTTGCTTTCCATTCGGACCGGCTTTTGGTCTCTACTCCCCCCCCCCATTCCAACCTCCTCTCCATCGATCTCTTACTATCCTTTATCACTCTTACGTAACCATAATAATTTATCGTTGAAAACAAAGGCTTATGGAAAGCTGTTTCCAAAATTAATGTTGGTAGAGCGCAAGAATTGAACTGACTGTTCAAAAAATAACACTTTTAAAACTGACAAGGGTCTAGTTTGGCAGAGAATGTATGCATTTCAGTTTTCTCATCACGCCCATGATTATCCCAATACTATTTATTACACGGGTCGACAAGATTTCAAACCAAATACTACACCAGACCAAGATTTTTGACGTGCTGAAGTCTAATTCTGCCTGTTTTCTGTCAGGTTTTCGAGATATCATGCCCCTAATGTTCGAAAAAATATGATTGCTTACTGTGTTTAAGGTTATGTTACATCATAAAGACCACATTTAATTTAAATGTGGATTTAAAATGGAGGCAAGTAAGAAGAGAAAGAATAGAACTTCTTTTTTGTAGAGAAAATTAAGCTTATGAGACAAACATTTGCTCAAACATAGCATAAAAAAAACCTGTCTCGCTCATCAAGAGCAGGATATCTCTATAACCTGCAGACATACCAGATTTTTTATTTAAAAAATTAACAATTTTGTCTGCCTCTATGTTATCATTATCATCACTCTCTTTAATGGTTTTATCGTGCTAATCATAAGATTTATTTCTAATATCATCATCGTCATCATTATTTTTATCATCATCGCACGCTAATTACTGTCGTCAGCTTTTATAAAAAGTTTTTTTTTGCACTAGTACGTTATAAGAGTAAAGCGAGCGAGCGAGCGGCGTAGAAAACGAGTGAACGCGCAGAAGAACTCATTAGCGAATGCAAGAACCAAAGAGCGAACGATAAGAACGTTACGAACGAGTAATGGATTTGGCAAACGAGCCAACGAGCTAATAAAAAAGATAATGAATATGATGTGATTGTTTTTGGCAGGCACTCGAATCATCTCTTCAGAAGTTATACTCGATGAGAGACAATGACGATGCCTTAAGAACTTTACGAAAGAGGTTAAGACGAAGGAAGTTAAGAAAAGAAAACGCAGTGCCGAAAAAAAACTGAGCAACATTTTGTAGACGTAGTCGACGTAGACGTAATATCTTTTGCAACGCCATGAGGCCTCGTAGCCTCGTCAGACGGCAGGGAAAGGCTAGCTGGCTCTCTTAGTTTAATTTTTCTGTTTTTTTAATGTTTTTTTTTACTCGTCTTCGTTAAATACTCGTACGAAACAAAAATGTTGCTAGACGTTTTAATTAAGAGTTTTTGAATGTAATACGGTATGATAACAGAGTTTACATTGCGTCGAAAAAAGGGCGTGGTCGTGAGCGGTAAAGAGCAGGGGAAGGGGAAGGTGTTCGTGTGTGTTCGAACGAAAAGGCGCAAATTAAGAAAAACTAAAAGCTTCAAAAAGTGGTTAAGAAAAGGAATTAAAAAACAGTTTCTTAACTTTTGCTACAAATTTTCAACTTACACTCAAGTTGATTGTTCTTTTTTTATTTACCTTCTTTTTCTTACCTTCTTTTTCTTACCTTCTTTTTTAACGACTTTATAGTAAAAACGAAATTTGTGGTGGTGATGCGGAAGGATGTGGGAGGAGGGAGGGGAGTGTGCTAACACTTATTTAACTAAAAACTTTTGGTCGGTTTGAGGCTTATTTTATTTTCCTAAAGATTGCCAGATTTTCTTCATTCTTTGCTTTGTCTCGAAAGCTGCATGCTTTCGGTGAGAAGCACCGTCTATTAAAGAATATTTTTGGTAACATTTTGTTTGGTACTTTGTCAAATTTTAGCAACGATTTTTTGGTTTGAAAATTACCTAAAAATCTTTAGGAAATTCAGCTTTTCGTTTTTGTTTAAAGCGACAATAACTTTCGATTTAGCAACAATAAAAAAATTCCACAATTTCTTGTGGTCTTCTACATTCATTAAAGAAGCAAAGACAACAACAACAACAACGAAAACATGGTAAAGCCATTTGGAAAAGGCTTCTTTGGCTGCCAACTTTGTTGAAAATGAAAAATCTAATTTTTCACTCCAAGATTTGCCACA
Source organism: Conops quadrifasciatus (assembly GCA_949752815.1). Taxonomy (NCBI): domain Eukaryota; kingdom Metazoa; phylum Arthropoda; class Insecta; order Diptera; family Conopidae; genus Conops; species Conops quadrifasciatus. The sequence goes on from OX457079.1 coordinate 3,665,120, forward strand.
ATTACCACAAAATTTTAGAAGCAAATTCAATTTCCTTATTTCATTTCCGATGAGTTGGTCGGTCGGTCGGTCGGTCCTAGAAGCGCCGGCAGTTGGCAGTTGGTAGCTCGTGGTTCGTGCCTCGTGGCAAAAGCAACTGTTGCATTGTCCGGAAGTGCATAAAGCTACCTACACTCAGTTACTCATAAACACTTATGGAATACACACACACACAAACACACACACGCCTGCCTACAAGCATGCATGCATGAAAACAAATCACACTGGTTGCTGTTTGTTATTCGTTGCAAGAGACGAATAAAGGAAAGACGGACTGAGGAGACAAAGGAAAGAAAACAACACTAGAAAAAGAAAAAAAAATACGAAGGACAATAAAATCAGATACTCTGAAGCGTTCGAAGCAGAGGCGCTTCTGCAGCTTCTGTGCTTTGCAGAGAAAAAAGGAAGAAAGAGTAGCAACAACAAACAAACAAACACAAAAAAAAAATAGAAGGCGCTCAAATAAATGGAAATTTGTTAGCAACAGTTCAAATGCAGAGGCAGTAATAACAACAACAACAACAACAAAAACAATAGCAACAACTCCAGCAGTAGTGCCATCGACTGACTCGGTACGCTCGCCAAACAGTTGTAACAAATAAAGCAATTTCAGTGGATTTACTTCCGTTTGTGTGGGTGTGGGTGTGTGTGTGTGTGTGTGTGGTGCTTGTGTGGCTTTACGCCTAAATGAACAGCGACAGCAGCGCCTCACAAACTCTGCACTTGAAATTTTCCCACTTTTCACATCCGTTGAATGAAGGAAGTTGGAACGCAGGAACATTTCGTGCATGTGCATAAATGCTCGATGCATGCATGCATAAACACCAATACTCGCCAAATTCCTGCATGACAAATCGTTTAAGAATTAGTGAGGAAAATTCATGCATGTGGCTTTCGAAAGACAATGATTTTTACTCGTGTTTTTAATCCTCATTCTCTGAATAATTCCGAATAATTAATTCTCTTCAACTTTTTTTGGTTCAAAAAGCGCTACTAAACAACACAGATTTTCACATAAATTGATTTTAATATATTATAACCAAAGTATATATGTACATATTAGTTCCAAAGACAATCTCTTGTGTGTGCTCTAAAGAAAAACTCGCTGACTATTTTATGAATATTTTGTTGGTACTCCTTCAACAATAGTTTTGATGACAATCGTTTTGATGACAAACCTTCATCGACCTGTTATTAATGGATCATTTCTCGGTCTGTCTTCGTCAAAGAAAATCTAACCATTTCTGTGAAATTCTCATCGGAAGATTTGTAAGCAGACGCTCCATGCATCATGATGAAATGACTTGCATGATTCTTTTATGATGTCCATTTGTGTGTGCGTCTGTATGATGAAAACGAAAAATTTTTGGTGTTGAAAACGAAAAACCACTTCATAAATAATTCATTTGCGGACTACTCCTCTGATTTTTTTTCGACTACTCTTGCTTTTCATTTTTGGCTTTTTCTGCAGAAATTTTTTTTTTGTTTTTATTTTCGATTTTTCGTTTTGTTTCGGAGCAAGCGAGCGACTGCTACTCTTCGTCGTCGTCGCTGTGTCTTCTCTTCATAGAGAATGGTACATAGGAGGCCGTAGCTATTGCTACAAGCATTTCGGACCGACTGCGCTGCTCTCTGCTGTCCTGCACTGCACTTCATCTACTCCGGCTCTCAACTGAACCAAATTCAGCTCTACTCAACTCAGCTGAGCTCAGTTCAGCTCATCATTTGCAATCGTATAAAATAGACACGAACAAAAGCTTTTACGCCTCTGCGAGCATAAAATTGCTTTTCTGTTTGTAAAGAATTTCAGTCTAAGAGTTTACTTCTTTCGGTCTGTGGATGGCTGTCTGCCTGTCCGTTTGTTGGTCTGTCTGTCTCTGTGTGTGTGTGTGTGTGTGTTTGTGTGTGTGTCTCGGCGATGTTATGCCACATGCTGCCTCTACACACATGCATGCATTTTATAGGCATGTAGGCGTGTGTATATGCTCGTTTTTTCTCTGATTTTTTCCTCATTTTGCATTTAATTCAATTTCCATTCGTTGTAGATTTTCTTGTTTATCTGATTGTCGTTTGGAGAAACACGTTTTCTAGCTTATTTTTTTGTTTGAGCTTCCTCTTATTTTTACTTTCTTTCTTTCTCTGCGTTTAAATGCTTTTTATTTTCGAATGCAATTCATTTTTAAATCCTTTCTCTTTTCCTTTCTCGTTTTTTCTTCTCCTCTTTTTCCGCACTCAAATTGTTGCCTATGTTTTGCATTCTATAAAAGCTACAAACACACACAGACACACACACACACACACAAACACACACACTCACACAGCCAGCCACTCTCATAAACAATCAATGCCAGTGATTTTCTCATCGACACGACTCGATGCTTTGAATTTGATTTGAAGCTTTTGAATGAAACCAAAACCAGACACAGCATATCGATAAATTTCATTTGCCACGGCAAAGGCATAGAGAAGAAGAAGAAATTTTTTCGTTTTTTTTTTTCATATAGTTTTTCTGTACCGTTATAGCGTATATGTATCGGTTATAGTGAACGGTTAAAAAAATTCCGAGTACGAATACTTTGTGAATTTGTGATTTTTACAGCATTTAATTGATGATTTAGTTGATGAGACACATCGCTTGGATTGCATTTGCATTCCTTACCAATTTTAATTAGATTAGATCAAAAAATACACGGAATTTTTTTTTATTAGTCAATAATTGTGCTCTTGTGTTATATAAAATATCATTCACAAAACTATCTAAACTCAATTTTCTGTACGTGAAAAAGTGGTCAATGATTTTGTGCTTGTCTATGTGTTTGAAAAGAAAAAGTTTCCGGAAAAAACTTTTAAGGTTAATACGTTTAAGGTTAAAAGAATCATAAGATATTGATTGCTTTTGAGTTGATAAATTTTTCGTCTACGAGAAAACGGCTAAATTTTCGATGATACTACAAAGAGACAAAAGTCTTAAGTACAAAAAAATATAAAAGACTCACAAAAGCCCCGAAATTCCGTGTATTTTTTGATTAAGAATAAAAGACTTTAGAAAGATGGTGGCTCTTTGGTAACTTTTTAAAATTTTCAACTTTTTACAGAAAGCAGAAATAACGAGCTTACTCGGGCCTTTGAAATTCAGCGATTTTTTTTACCTAATTTATGTAAAATTTAGAGAAATTAAAATCTAAGAAGACCATGATAATAGAAAAAAAATAGGTTTGAACTTATTCGGAAGCTTCGAAATACAAATTCGGTTGGTTTTTTTTTATATTAATCCACGCCAGACTGAATTTAAATGCTTTTAAATATTTAAAATCTTTAAGAAAGTAAGATTTTTTAAAAAGAACTCAAAGATAGACACGTATACACACACACACGTATACAAATACACTCTGAAAATACGTACCTTCAGCCATACAACAGCAACGAAGAATACGCAAAATCATCTCGACTAATAATAACAAATATTATGCCTTATTTTGCGAGAACGATGATTTTTTATACTTAAAGCTTTTATTTATGAATGTGTCGGAAGGTGTATGTGTTTAAATGTGTGTCTGTGTGTATGTATTTTAACAATGAGGTGTGATAACGTTCAAGACGCTAAGACGCAACGCATTCTTAATGCCCTTTAATAGCATGGAAAACATCACGGAACACCGCGCGCACATACCCAGCGCGTCAAATATATTCCTAAACAACACCTGAACACCTAAACAACCTTTACCCATACAAACAGCCATGTGTGTGTATGCGACTGTGTTTAACACAGCGGCCTACTCACGCAAATTCATTTTATGATTCGTATGTACCGTCGTCATACCGTTAAAGTTTTGCCCACGGGATGAATAATCATAAACGCTTCGGTTACTCAACCAAAATAAAGAAATCATCATCATTATCATCAGGGCCATTCTACAGAATGGTTTCTTATTTTGGAATGGTACACGCTCCAGCCACAAGGTGAGGTTTTTCTTGTATCGTAGGTACTCCCGCCGTACGTTCTTTGGAGTAGAAGGTAGTCGATGGTCGATGGTATATGGCATGTATGGAATGTTTTGAAACGGTCTACCAACATAAGTACCAAACAATACTCGCTTGTGTCTCTGTTTATGGGTTTCAAGAGAGGTGGTAAGACCCTTCTCCCCCTCATTTCATACTTATTGTTTTATACTGCTCTGCTGTTGTATATAATGTAGTTATTGACGTCGTTATTGCTGTTGTTTTGCTGTTGTTTATCATTTATGAGGTCCCATGTGTAACCATTAGCATTTTTTTTATTATACCTATCCCTTTTTAAGCCTTATTAATGCTGACACATACTCGTACGCATAAACGGAAACTTTCGAGGTTGTTTCGAGGTAATTGTTGATGTTTTTACAACCTTCTTGCCATACATTTTTGTGGCTCTTCAACTTTATAAAGCTTATATGAGTATTTATTAAATATTTTATAAAAACCATATGAAAACCATATGAAAAAAAAGAGTGAAGTTAAACCATTCTTAAGCTTTAGTACCCTTAACGCTCTCTATGTTTAACCTTTTGGACCTAGAAAACGTTAAAAGCTCATTTCATTTTAATCCCTTGCCGGTATTTATAGATCATCAAGATAATCGTTGTAATAGTCATGTTTTTCTATATTCATGGAAGAGAATAACCACAGAAACGGTACCAGAAATTGCTCTAGACAAGATATTAAAAAGGTGAAAGGTTTAAGATTAATACGTTAAAGATGAATTAGTTGAAGATTCAAAAAGTTAAAGGGTAAAGGTTAATGAGTTTCAAAAGTGAAGGGTTAAAAGTTATAAACAGAAGTTTAAAGCTAAGTAGTCTAAGGTTAATAAGACCAGGATTATAAAGGTTACTATTATATGAAAAAGTTAAATTTATGAAATTTAAGATCAAAGAGTTTCAGATTATAAAGTTTATGATTTTGAGGTTTTAATTTTAGTTGAAGATTTAAGGATTTAAAATCAAGAGTTTAAAAGAACAAGAAGTTAAGTTTATGAGGTTAACATTTGAAACAAAAAAGTTTAAAATTATGAAGAAAAAGTATAAGAAATTGAAGATTATGTATGACATCATGATTACAAAGTTGAAGAGGCTTAGAGCAAGAAGGTTAAGGAATAGGTTAAGAGGTTTAGAAGAAGAATTTATTTCCAATTTATTAAAGGAACTTCTTAAAGAAGGATTCAAATTAAGAAGAACATGAAGTCATGAAGTTTAAGGTTAAGAGTTTTAAAATAAAAAGGTTTTAGATTTTAAAAGGTTTGAGATTAACCTTAGACTAAATAGTTGAAGTTTATAAGTTAAACTTCAGGTAAGATAAGGTAAGGTTGAGGTTTATAAGGTAAGATTTATATGATAAAACGTAAGCTTATATAATTTAAGGCTTATCCATTTTATGGTAAGAAATTTAGCCCTAATTTTCTCAAAACCTCTTCGATCTGAGGAGGTTTCGATTTACTAAATCATGCGAAAACTTTCGAATGCATTCTTCTATCTTTTTTCTCTTACAGTAATTTTCAATTCTACTACATACTGCTCTTCTCTTTTCTTAACCATCTTGTGCTCATATCATCATCTTATTTCTCATTATCTTCATCTTCTTCTGGTTCATATAGTCTGAAGTCTCTTCAGCTATAATCAATTTAACGAAAAAGAAAAGAGACCGAAAAGAACTGTAGATTTTACTGTCTACTGAACCGTATCTGTCATGGCGAGATGATGCAAATCTCTGGGCACCAACGCATACCGATCAAGAAGCCGCACTTAAACCGAAACGTAAAGACATATGCATACACATGCACACTCACAAAAGTACCCTGTAGGAAAGCATACTATATATGTATGTTAAGTAAATGTTTTTTTTTTCGTGCAAGAAATCATCAATGAATTATGAATCTATGAAATCATGAAGGACTTTATTTGCTAGGAGTATTTTTCTTGCTTGCCGAAGGAGTTTATTCCTGTGTTTCATTTTCCTGCAGGGTACTTTGATGTGTGGATGTATGTATGTATGTATGTATATATGTGTGCATGCACATATATTATACAAAGATATAAGCAAGCTTTCAGGATGAATGCTATAAAAATCCCAATGACTTCTCTCATCAATTTCCAACACTTGTGTGTGCGAGTATACACATACATATATGTATAAGTAAGTGTGTGTGCGTGCGTGTGTGTGTGTGTGTGTGTGTGTGTGTACACTCTACATACACGTTGGCATCTCTCATCAGTATAGTCAGCGGCAAATCCAATTTGATTATGTTAATACGGTACGCTCTGATGCGACCGACCCACCGTCGCGGCGACAACAAATGTGATGTGGATAATCAGCAACTGCAGGAGTGGCGATATCATCAGAACCATCAAACAGAGAGAGAGAAAGAGAGAGAGAGAGAGAGATGGAGAGGGGATGGGAAGAGGTAGACACATGGTGACATCCGCTAGCGCCAGTTTGACTGACTACCATCCCAGCAAAAATATTGTTACGGCTGAAAAACTATAAGAAAATTTTAGGGTAACCTGTTCCATTTCTCATTACCAGTAATGCCATGGTAAGGCGGCAATGAAGAAGAAGAAGCGAAGTGTTTTATTCTTAAGTCTTTTGTTATTCTCTTTACTAATCCGTTGCCAATACGTCGCTAATGCAGACAGAGCAACTTTCTAACCACTTCCGTAATTGATTCCTCTAGCAATGAAAGTCCATAAAATTCGTGCTGGGATGACTTTTATTACATCAGTCATGAGCTTGTGCGTGATTGAATGAAGGAAGGAAGGAAGGAGTGTGAGTTGTGTATTAATTTGCGTGGTGCGCGTATGTGTGTGCTTGTCACAGTGTGAACTTCATTGAAAATGTGTGTGCATATTTGTACGTATGTGTGCCAAAGCTGTTATTAATATTAATTGCGTGCATTGTATTTGTATAAATTAATGAAGGATGAACGGACCAACGAACAACCGAAAAGATAAATCGTCCAAACGACTGACCGACCGGATGAAGATATAGTGGGCGTGTACCTCTGAGCACTTTACGATCTCTGCCGTCCCCCGCAATCACGACAGGGCCATGATGCGCCCACCCAAGAGGCATGAGATGAGAATAAAAATTGAATAAGTCCACAAAAAAAAAAAATAACTTGAGGACTGAACAATCTTTAAATGCAACAGAGTGTATCAAAAACAAACGGGGGAGGAGGGGTGGAGGGAGGGGAGGGAGGGGGGGATAGGTGTACGGACTCCCTCAGCCGCCTAAATATATCAACAACAATATCAACAAAAACAAGCACAATAGTAAGAGAGATTTAAGTGAAGAATCTCAGTATAGACTGTTGGAAAAGTCATGACGCACGATGACTTTGGGAATATATGTAAATGGCATTGATTAAGTTAAAGACGCCTTACACATCACGAGAGATTACTGAAATCTTGAATATTTATCACCATTCAATCGTTCACGACCACCTGAAGAAGCTGGTAAAATATATGTACATACAGCCAGCTCGATATTAGGGCAGCTCATTATGAACTCAAAGAAGTTAATATGACGGCACGCATTAACATTTGCGTCATTCTCATTGAAGGTGAAGAAAACCACTCTGTTTTGATAGGATAAAAAAGGGCCAGATAAAAGATGGCGGAGGGGGGTCAATAGCTTACAACAAAAAGCAAAAGCCTCTTTTTAAAAGGCTTTTACCACAAAATTTTAAAAATAATTCAAAAGCTTGCTTAAACGTAGCCATAATCAAGAAAAGCCTAAAGCTTGTTTAAGGTAAAGGAGTTGTGTTCGTCACGATAGCGTGAGACCTCTCAGAAATGTATCGTTGCTTATAAGCTTTTCCCAATAAGCTTTTTATCTCATACGTCATGACTTTTCCGAACACTTAGAAAAGAATTCAAATAGATTATCATCACATACAACAAGACGACCTCTATAAAAACAACAACAACAGACAACAACAGACAACAACAACAACAATAGTAACATTATGAACAATTTTGATGAAAAAGTAAGAACAACAACAACAACCGTTACCAAAAAACCATCCATAGCATGACAAAACTAAAACAATCACAAACAAGAGAAATAAAACAAAATCGAAAATGACAACAACAGCGATAAGAATAGTTAAAATAACAGTGACAAATAATATTGTTGTTGTTGTTGTTCACGTTGGCGCCCTGCAAGTGATAAAATGTGGGCTGCTCGATAATGCTTGAGCCTTTGAACCAAGCTCTTTCTGCTTTAGTTCGGAAAAAATGCTGTTGTCGGTTGTTGTTTTTTTTTTTTTTTTTGGTTTATTGGTGTTTTTGTTGGTGTTGTTATTGTAACTGCTATTGTTGTTGTTGTTGTTGTTGTTGTTATTGCAACTGCTATTGTTGTTGCTGTTGCTATTGTTCTTTGCTGCGGTTTATGTGGCTTTTATTGTTGTTGTTGTTGTTGCTGCTGTGTTTGTTCACTGCATGAAGTCGCCGTCCCCAAATCTATTGGCTATTTTTATGACTATACATAGTTATTGTTATTGTTATTGCTGTTGTTGTTTTTATTAACTTTTCTTAAAATATTTTCATAGTTTCATTTTTATTATTGTTGTGTGCACATTTGTGTTGCTGTCGCTGCGGCTATTTTTTGTGGTTTTTATTATTATTGCATTATGCAAAAATTGTATAAGTCCGACGTTATAGTTGCTGCTGTTGTTATTGTTGTGGTTATTATTGTGGTATACGCATTCTCATTTCTTTAGCAAAAAACAGCGATAAAATTATCATATTTATTTCGCTGCCGTTGTTGTTGCTGTTGTTGTTGCCGTTTCTCTTGCTATTGCTGCTGCCATTCATACACTCATGAATAAACGATGAGTTGGTAATGCATTATTTTGCTTGTTGCTGTGTTTTTCCTATTTAGTAGCTAACTTCGCTTTGTGTGAGCGAAGGCAAAGACAAACCAGAACGAACAACAAGAGCAATAACAACAACACCAACAACATCAACAACAGCAGCAACAACAGCAGCAACAACAGCAACAGCACTTCGTCGCTAGCATTCTTTCGACGAGGTTAATAAAAATGAATGAATGCATGCGAAGTGACGGCAGCGACAGCAAATAATTCAGATGAAGTACAAGAAAGTGTAAAGATGATGGAAAGTTCGACCGCACACACACACACACACACACACACACACACACACACACACACACACACACTACGTTACACCAAGTAACAAACATACAAATAAACAAAATTGACAAACAAACTGTAACGAACATTTCAAGACGACGAAGACGATGGCATTCATGAGTTGAATGAAGCCAGCGCATGAGTCATGAAATTAGCGAAGCAAGGAAAGTCGAGGCGAGTCGAGTTGAAGCGAGTTGCAGCGAGTTGAAGCAAGTCGAGTCAGCAGGAAAGAAGAACCCTTGGCAGAAAAGCTGCTTAAGTAAGTAAGCAAGATGATGAGGATGAGGATGATGTTGATTATGGTGATGATGCATTATAGAAATGCAATTGGAAATTTACACAGACACATACACGCATACACATCAACTCATACTTACACTCACCCAGCAGAAATTTTAGTTGTAGTCGCCAACGCGTTGCAACGAAACAGGCATCGATTACGGGAGTACTTATACACTGTTACCCAGGCATTACCGGCAATGCGCAAGCGAACAAGTTAGCCCCCATAAGCATGGCTGTGTGCTAAATTCACGTTTCTAAGCATCGAGTATGGCAAACATTTTTATAATTACCGCAATAATTTCCAAAGAGATCAATATTCATGCAAAAAGTATGACGACTCTATTTTCGTTGGTGTCAATGTTGTGTATACCTTGTGTCGTATGGGCCCCGGTATCGGTACAGGATAGTCGCTCATCTCTCGTGATTCACTCTCTCTATATCTCGATCTTCGATTTATTGTAAAAATGATTATATAATCATAAATCGCGCTGCTTTATTAAGCTGAAATTACGATAATACAGTTTTTTCTACTACAGTTTATGCTACTTTCATAAACGAAAATTTCTTCAATGAAAAAAAAAACATACATGTTGAATTTTCCTACCGGGGATACCTGCATACAACAACAACAACAATTACAATAACTTTGCACTTTCCACCAACAAACATGGTTCATACACACTCAATATATTCGCTGTGAACGTGCGTGACAGCAGCGAGAGTTTCACAATTGGCTGTTGTTGTTGTTGTTGTTGTTGTTGTTGTTGTTGTTGTTGTTGTTGTCACACAAATAAAACTGACAGCAATGCTGAATACGCACGCTGCCAAAACTGAATTTTGATGATGGCAGTACATCATAAGAGTAACAATAATAAGCTATTTTATATACAAGGACACACACACACACATACCTCCGCACACACCCACACAGTAACGCACTACCACTAACAATTTAAACGTACAAACTAGACGTATTTTAATTGGATTTTGATAGTTTTTTTTTGTATGTTTCGTAAAAGCATTTTGATTGAGGACTTGAAAGAAATTACTATGAAGAAGGTGACATAGTATAAAGGTGTCGTTTTTTTTCAATTTTTCTCTTCTTCTTCTTCTTCTATTTCTTCTTCCTTTACTTTACTTCCTTGGAAAAATTTAACTTATTTTATTAAAAATAGAGAACTGACAGCATCAATATTAGACTCGTGTTCTCTACAGATAATTTTTGCAATTAAAATCTTTACAAAACTATTAAAATTTTTATAATTTGATGATTGCGAATTTAGTGAGGCGTAAATAATGGAGTATTATTTTTTGGGCAAATTTAAAAAAAATCTAATCGTCGCAGTTGATTTTAAACTTCTTCACATAAATTCCATGATAATAATCAAGCGCTCGCTCTCTCCTCTCCTTTCCTCTCCTCTCCTCTCCTCTTCTCTCTCTTTTGGGCATATTAAATGTCCCGTTATAAAAGGAAATTATTTCCCCTCCTGAGAGGTTCCACTTCTCCTACAGCCTTCCCCTACAATAAACTTGACTTCTCCTGCAACAAAGAATATTATATTTTTTGATTGCAAACTATGAAGTGCAGATTTCCAGTGCATGATGCGCAGTACCGTGCCAGTACCATTCTACACAAATCCATTGCACCGTCCTAACTTAACGCCGACCGCAGACTCTACCCTCTCAGCCAATACTAGTGGGCCTTCCCGCTACGACCGACCGGCCGACCGACTGGTGACAGCGTTGGATGTCGCAGTTGATTGCATAACGATAGCAACAGGCAGCAGCGGCAGCAATATCAACCAGAACAACAACAAGAACAACAACAACAACAACAACAACAATGCATCTTGTAGCTACGGCAACTCATGCTAATGGATTATGCTGAAAACGGTTACGAGCTGGTTTTCAGAGGACGAATGGAGCAGAGAAAATTAAACTCTCAGAAACTCTATAAAAATCCAACATTAAATAATATAAAAATTTAAAAAAAACACAACCTCCTCATAAATCTCTCATTTAGCCGAGAGTTTACAGATTTAAATACACAAGATTTTTTTAATACCTTTTTCAGATTTTTTATAAAAAAAATTGGAAATAACTGATTTTAATTAGTTTTTAAAGAACCAAAGAACTCATTAAAAATCGTAAACGAAATTCATGTAAAAAATTCATATTAAAAATAATAAAAATAATTTTATTCAAAAAATTAAGAATAACTACACTATCAGCAAAAAAAATTTTGTAAAATACTTTATAAACTTTTTTCAAAATCTCTTAAACTTTTTACTCCTTTCCACGAACTAAATGCTCTTTTTCGAAGAAGAATATTTTCCTCACAAAATCTGTGTGCGCTGAATTGATTTTAAACAATTTTTGAACGAAGTGCTTTTATATATAATTCAATAAACGACAAACGTTTCTCCCCCAAAGTCTTTATTTTATTTTTGGTAGGCGTTAAAAAGAACACGAAGCGCATGAGCGTTAAGCATGCGCCTTAATAGTTTCCATGGTTGCATCCAAGAAGGAAGGAAAAAAAAGGAAATGCAACAAAAAAAAAAACCACATAAAACATGATGGAATTAAAAAAAAAAAACGGTGCAAATAAATGTAAAAAATAAAAACTAAAAAACAGAAACCAGAAAACCAAAATCAGAATCACAAAAGTTCAGAAGAGGGAGAAAAAAGAAACTTAGAGAGGAAAATCATTAACGATTTATCTATATTATCTTCAAACATTGCTCCGTAATAAAACAAATGTGTGAGAAAACAACAAAAGTGTGGAAATATAAAAGAAATACGTATTTTTTAAATGGTTTCTTAAAGCTTTCAATATTTTTCTTTTCATAAAATCAAAGCTAAAACGGTTGATTTCTAGCATTTTCTTTCTTAAGGATGCCTACTATTTCGCTGTCGTTCTCTTCTTTCTTCACTCACTCTCTCTCTCTCTCTCTCTCTCTTTCCTTTTCGCCATCATTTTCTGTCATAGTAAATCATCTTTTCCACTCGCAGAATCCAAGAAAACGATAAAGAGGACACTTTCAGAAGGATACTACAACAACAACAACAACAACAACAACAACAATAACAACTTCACGCTGTTAGAACATTATTCGATACAACACTTCAAAAACAACAACAACAACGACGGCAAACAACATCAGCCTCGAGTTGATGCATCTCGCTCGACTTCAGTGTTGGCAATGGCTTTGTGCTCTTAGTTTCTAATGCTTGTGTTAGTTTTTACTAGTCCTCTCTTTTTCTGGATTTTCCTTCTTTCTCATTTTTGTTAGGTGTTTTTTTTTCGGCTTCTTGCGCTCTCTAAATTACATTATTGATCGCGCCAAATGCTGCACGCTGTTATAATAGCTTCCTTCTATTGTATACACTCTCATATCAGAAGTATATGCTGTATGTATATTTATACTCGTATACGATTCCTCAACTCTCTATATAATTTTTCTTATCTTCTTCTTCTTCTTCTTATTTTTCTGGTTGGTAGTGGAAATTTTTCATCAAAAGAAATCTTTCACTTTGTCATCAAATTTCGTTTGTACGACTTCATTGAGTTTATCGAAAAAAAAAACCACTACAAAAAGCCCTCTCAGGGGTTAAAGTTCAATGCGCTTAATAATGAATTGGAAAAGTTTTTAGGAAGTAGAGAAAATATAATTGAGAAATGAGTATTTATTTGTACACTAAAGGCGTGAAATGAAAATAAATACATTAACTAAGTATAGAAAAAAGCCAAAATATGGAAAAGCCAAAATCTTCCAAGTGTTGCTTCTTTTTTAAACTGGGATAACTCCTAAACTTTTTAATGGATTTTCATTATTTAAACAGATTTATCGAGCTGCAAATTGAGGCTTTAAACAGCAAATAGGTTTATAAAAATCCGTTTAGAAGCAGCAAAGTTATGGTCGTTAAAAGAACGCAGATTTTCAACATCGAACATTTCAAAGGTTACTAAAAATTTTTAATGTGTCTGCTCTTGATAGTTTCGAGCTTTTCCATAAATTTTAAACTTTAAAATGTCTTAATTTCTTTTAAAATTCGGCCTGAAATTTGGATCAAATAAAAAAATTTAAGACGAGTATAATATGATAATATGAAAAGGGTTTTAATTCTTTCTTTATCTACCTAAGCCTTCTTCTTTTCATCCTTTACAGAACTCTTACTTTTGTACTGTTTTGTTATATAATTTATTAAAGAAAAAATTAATACTCGTAGTTACAACAATATAACCATTCGTCTCCATTACGAATCAATTCCTACTTTTCAAATAATAAAATATTTCACCGAACATCATTTAACGAATGTCAGCTTAAGTCAAAAAAAATCATTGCATTATGCGAGTAAGTGCGAGTGTATTCTCTCTCTCTCTCTCTTTCTCTCTCTCTCTGTACTGACGAGTTGGACGATAGCGGGCATTAGGAGCTTAAGATTTAGAGCAAGGAAGGAACGCCAGGACATTACCTGCGTTAGACAAATCCTCGCGATGGAACATGGTACGCATGGCACGGACGTACCAAAAGAATGAGGGCCCGACGACGGGTAGGTCAAAGTAGGCGACCAGCTGATGATGCCTTGAAAAATGAGCGGGATGATGTCTTGAAAAATGGCCAGCATGGTGGCGGAAGAGGATCGGTCGGAGGATGGAGTAATGGATAATGTAAGGGGATGATGGTACTAGTTCGCCGGTGGCGTTCAAAGCTTGTACGCAATTATTGAATTAAGACAACTCTAATGGTTATTAATGGCAAAACATTAAGACACATGCAGCAGGTAATTGCATTGTTTTTATTGTTTGGTAAAATAAATACACACACACACACACATACACACGCACACACACACACATAAACAGGCATGCATTAGCACACTCTTGCTAGAAGAAATCCTTCGTTGCTTTGTTTGTTGTTTTTATTATACAAAACTGTTCAAAGCTCGAGTAAAAGATTCAGGTATTTTTTGCCAATTCTTAGAAGGTAGCAAAGCTTAGTTGGAGCAGGAAACAATAACAACAACAACAACGACAACAAGAACCACAACAACAACAACAAAAACGTAACTGTAAACCATCAGCAACAGTACAAAATGCAATATTGAAAGCACATTGCAATTTATTGCCTACAAAGGATAAACAATAAGCTTCGATATATCCTTGAAACAAGAGTAGCAGCAGCAGCAACAACAACAACAACAACAACCAACAACAACAACCAGAACAGCAACATTTGAAATACAGAATGAAACAACGCCGGAAATCCGAAGCGATAAAGTAATGAAGGAAGAGCCGCCTGAACAAAGGTGCTGAATGGACGGGAAAGGGCATTGAAGAGGCTTTGGAAGAGGTGAAGATGTGAAGAGGTTGCGAGGCGGAAAAGCAAGAATAGGACGGAAGTTACACACCGCGCGCAAGATTTAAGCCACTTGGGCACGTAAGCCCTTTGAAATTGCAAATAAATACGAGAGTACGAACCAACCGAGCAAACGATGTCGGTTGCAGCGCAACGCAGTGGACGCCACGTAACGTAAGTAACTCAAGAATGCCAAAGTGTCAGACAGTTTCAACGTCTAAGAAGAAGAACAGGAAGAAGAACCAATACAAACACAAGGCCACCTTTAGGTTTTCTTAAAAGGCATGAACTACGAAGAAGGAATGAACAAATATTCACATACATTTTACTAAATTAATTATTTCATTTCTGGAGAGCAGGAGAGAGAGAGATAGAGAGACCAGTAATGAAGCGGAAAGGAAAAGACATATATCTTTACAAAAGCATTTAATCGACGATTCCGACCGACATGGTCGATTCTTAAAAGCAACAGTGGATTCTTCTCTGCCGAAGCTGATGCGAACAAACGAAAGTAATAACAATGAGAGCATGAAAATCAAGGAAGAGGCAAAAGAATAAATTTCAATTTTAAGCAAAAAGAAATAACAAAAAATTATAAATGTAAAGGTGCAAAAAATTCTCGTAGTAGTTTGTAGTTGTTGTAGTTTGTAGTTTGTTGTTGTTGTTGATTGGTAGCTATTGCTGTTACTGTGGTTTTTAGAGTACAATTAATTACTTCCAGCATTCAATGCTCTAACTGTTCTTTTTTCAAGTGCGATAACTCCTAAACTTTTCAATGAATTTTCATTATTTAAACAGGATTATCAAGCTGCAAACTGAGGCTTTAAACAGCAATTTGGTTTATAAAAATCCGTTTAGAAGCAGCAAAGTTATGGGCGTTGAAGTAAAAAAACGAACATTTTCAACATCGAATATTTCAAAGGTTACTAAAAATCGAAGTGATCCAATTGTTATATAAATGACAGAAGGTGATAATAATTATTATTAGCTTTCGGAAATTGTAAACAGAGGCACTACTACCAATCGAATCAGGATATTATTAATAATAATTTAATACGTATAATCATAGCAGCAGTAAAGTGTAAATTTACTGATAATAAATTGTAGTGATAATGCTTTAATAAAAAATTCTGTCTTTAAGAAAAATTTCTCATACTTCTTTCATACTTTCTTAAAGAAATAAAAGAGAAAGAGCAATGAAATTTTTTTTAAAAAAAAAAAAAAAAAGATATTTTTTCCATCACAACAAAGCTCTTAAAAAGCTGTATTTCATATAAAAATCTTTTCCAAATGACAAAAACAACAGAATAATAAATATTTTATTGTCATTGACAATAAACAAAACGATAAAAATGTTCGAAGAAAGTCGTATAAAAATGAAAGCGTCATTTATACGAGAGTACTCCGGTAGTAGACATAATTTTAATGATACGACATTTGGCAGGCGGCATTCGGTATGCATTCATTCAGGCACTCACTCCTCAATCGCTTCAATCGTTCAATCACTCCAACGCTCTCTCATTCCTTCTTCTTTTTGTTCTTCTTTATCCTTTTTCATTTGTTTGATTAGTGCGCGTGACTTTGAAACGATTCACTTTAGGTAATGAAGTAATTAAAATTACATGTATTTAATTCCTTTGCATGCTAAAGGAAATCGTTCCTTCGGCCGGCGATGATGCATTCTGCCGTCTGCCGGATGTACAGTGGAATAGATACGTAAATATTGAGTTTATAAGGATGTATGTGCCGAGTTTGCGAAAAGGATGCAATACTCGTTGACGTCGTCAAAAGCAAGCGAAGCGGTTGCTTCGTCGTAGCAACCTTACAATCGCAACAACCGGAGCTGTTTCTGCATCGTGATTGCATTGTTGTTGTTGTTGTTGTTACACGCTCTGTGTAACACTTTTACGAGCTTCCGAATTCGAGCTTCGAGCGAAAAAGGCTGCATCGTAAAATTGTTTCTCGGTAATGAGCTGAGCTTTTATAGAGATTTTAATTGAAGAAATTTATACAGGATTTCATCAATGCTGTAAATGTAATTGTTTTCATTCAACTGTTACTGCCCGCGGAGCGCTAGACCTCGAGGTCTTTCTTCAAACGAGGCCGGCTTTTACGTCTTTACCATCGAAGTTAGTTAAAAAAGCGAGCGAGTATTCATTTCAAATAAATTCTACGATTTCTTGTTTAAATATACATACCTGCAAAGAGAAGAAGGAGAAGAAGAAGAAAATGAATTAAATGATGTCATCTCATTTATTTTGATAGCAAAATAAATTTTTATGATATTTCAAAAGTTGGAAAATGTACACGAAAATACTCGTAAGGAATGTAAGAAAAGCAGAAGAAAAAGAAATTCAATTAAGTAAGACAATTTTCTTCAATGATGCTTTTCCGAAATTGATTTTATTGCTTTGCTAAAATAATAAATGTGAAAATTTATTAACAAGTCTTTTCTCCATCATTATCCGAAATCATTTTGCATTCTTCTACTCAATTATTTAAAGAAGGAAATATCATTATAGATAAATTCCACCAAAAGCATCAAACGCCATGCTGCTCTTTAAGCATGCCGCCATGCCAACAACATTCAAAAACCACAACAGCTTTGCATACTATCAATCCATCAATCCGGCGCCGTCATCGTCGTCGTCTCTGACGGCAAAAGAAAATGAAAGAGCAAAAAAGAGGGTAAACGATTTCGATTCTGCTCTGAATTCTTAAGAATTTACATTTTCAATCACGTCAAAAGCCACCAAATAAATTAAATGAGGACAATTTTATGCTGCACAGCAAATGCTTCACACCGAATAAATTCAAGGAGCGAAATAAATTGATTTAATTTAGTTTGTGCATGAAGCTGTGAAAATCTTCAAGGAATTAAATAGAAAAGAGAGAGGGCGAAAATTGGGGGGGGAGGGTGGAAAGTTGGTAATAATGTTGTCAGAAGAGGGGGAGAAAAGCAAGTGGGAGAAATAAAGAACTACGCGGAGAAAATAATAATAATGTCAAATCCTTTACTTGTTTACAGTAAACGGTTCAGGGGCTGAAAAGTTGTCTGTTCCGAAGTGAAAATACTAACACAAATACAACAGTTCAAATTTCTTTAAGCTTTCAACATTTTTCCATACATTCCTTCCCAAACTACGATAGAATTTTGCTATATACTGCATCTTCTTTATAGATTATCTTTCGCAATTTATCCTCTAGAAGTCTTCGCAATTGTAATTTCTTCACGCTGAGTCTTGCTATTGAAAGGACAATGCTCTGCGCCAATTGAAATTTTTGTAATTTGTGCAGATAGTTTCTGATTAGGGATTATTAATGCTTAAGAATGCTGATTACCAGATTTGTTAGACAAGTTCAAAAAACACTTAATGTCCTCAAAATGGAATCAGTAATCCAGATTAACGGTTTCAGATGAACTTGCTTCTTTACTTCGAATTACTTTATTCAATACTCTTTTTCTAAAGATTTTCATTATTTCAATTCCTTTCGTTGCTTCATAACACTTTATCACTGTAGTATATTTCATTACTTCATTACGTAATCGCACTTATATATTTTCATTACTTCTTAAAGTTTCAAGTTTAACAGCTTAATACATGCAAAAGATTACTTTACTACTTCATTATAACAGATTACTTGATTACTTTGTACTTATATCAGTCTATTTCTTTAGTTTACTTCAATACCGCCAATTAATTCATTACTTTAGATGACTTTACTCCAGTAATAACAATCTCCGGTCACTTCATTACTTAGTTTAACTTAAAAGTACTTCGAGACATTCGCTTACTTCATTACTTTTGTCGCTCTATTATTGTAGTTTACTTTATTACTTCTGATTACTTTGTTATTTTAGACCACTCCATTACTCTAGTTCATTTCATTAACTAATAAATTCAATTAATTAATTAACTTCTTAATTACTACAGGTTAATTCCTTACTTTTAATCCATTTATTACTCTATTTTACTTCATTACTTTCGATTATTTCATTACTTTTGATCACTCTATTATTTATTTTATTACTAATAGTTCATTAAAGTTTATTTTATTACTTAATATCACTTTAGATTATTTAATTACTACAGATTAATTTGATAGTTTAGTACCATTTTTCTATTGCTTCTGTTTACTTCATTCCCCTTGATTACATTATTACTTCAAATCCTTCTTTAATTACTCGTGTTTACTTTATTATTTTGCTATACTTTAAGTTCGTTCCTTTTTTTCTTTATTACTTTGTATCCCTTTAAACTACTTCAGATTACTCCATTACTTCCAATTACTTTAAATTCCTTCTTTTTCCTCATCTAGAAAAATTGAACTATTAAAATAACCGATATAAAGAACCAAAAATTGCAAAAAGTATTGACCGAATGATGTGCGATTTCTTTGAACCCATGAAGCAACTGTTGCTCCTTATTCCGTCTTATCCAGTCTCTGCTGATAATATTTTAAAGAGTTCCTAATGATTTCGTTACTGTTGCTGCAAGAGTATTGACATTATTTATTTATATCGTTGAAGCGAAGTGAAAAATGAAGACAAGCGCCTTCGAAACAACCCGACCATTTCACGGAAACAGCAACAACAATACGACAACAACAACAACAACCACCTTGATTGCTTTCTCTTATTGTCACATCAACTTATCGAACTAAAAAAACCAAAAAAAAAGCAATTGAAGCGATTGATTTGCTTGAATAAAATCATGAAAAGAAATGGCGTTTTGAATGGCGCTCGTGGCACCGTAAGAAGAAAAAGACTTCGCGAACAGATTGTCGAGCGGAATGACATTGAAAATATGTTCTTCTTGTGGCGTTATTTTTTAATGGAATTAGTTTATAAAAAAAATAAATAAAGTTCAAGTCGAAATTTATTTTGCATAAAATTTTCAAAACAACAACAACAACAACAACAACAACAACGGCTAAATGCAAGCGTTAGACGAAGGTTTTTCATTTCATTCTTTAGATTTTCATTTGAATAATTTCGGAGTTTTCATTTTGTTCTGTTCTTTTTTGGTGTTTGACGCTGACGGATGTTTCGTAATCCGCCGCCAACGCCGCTATGGCCGCTGCACCGGAAGGCAGTGAATGGTGTAGTGTCGGTAAATAAATGACGGAGCCTGTGCTGAAGTTCTGGCTGTTGCTGGTGCTATTAGTGATGGTGCTACTGCTGCTCCTGCTGTTGCTGTTGGCAACAATAAAAATTGTCTTAAATGCGACTGCATTTAATATGCGTCGTCCTGACGCAAATATGGTTGCCACAAAACGCAGCTACGAAGATTCCAAAATGCTTTTTATGCAACTTGATTAAATGTCAACCATTTGCGCCGGGACAATGAACATTCTTTGGGTTGGTGCTGCCTGATGATGCTGCTGGTGCTGTTGCTGCTCTGGGTCCTCTGATTTTTGGCTGCTTGCTTGAATGTTGGTCGTTTCTGCGCGGTTGTTGTTGTTCTGCTTGCTTTTGTTGTTATTGTTGTTATTGTTATTATTGCTGGCAACAGAAGTACGAAATTGAGTGCAAAAGTTTTTACTTATGCATTCAAATTTAAATCTCGTTTCTTTTTGATTTGCATCTGAATGTGAACACAGTCAGGGTGCGAGGGAGGGAGGGAGGGTGGGGTGAAGGGTTGGCGGGAGGTAGGGACGTGCTCTGGCAGCTGTGCCCGTGAAGTGCTAGTCAACGCTCGACGGAAGGATGTCGGTGCAATTCACCAGTAAATTACAGTTAAAATGGATTATAATTCTTTACTACCTCTAGCACTTTTTCTTCTTATACTTCTACTTTCATTTCTTCTTCTTCTTCTTCTTACTCTTTCTCTCCTGCCCTCAAAACAATATTTTACACGCATTTATTTGAGAACAAAATGAAAGTAAAAAATAACGTTATTCTAAGTTTATTTTCTCTAAAGAAAATGAAATTTCCTTTAAGTTTTGTAAAGCTTTATTTTCTGTATATTTTGGTATTTATTAATACAAAATTTAGAGGGCTGCATCTCTTTAGAAGAGGTCGGGCACAAATCTTTGGTTAATTCTACATGTTTAATCTACGAACGCCTCAAACGACGTTGTTTTACGGATTAGGTCTGTGCAGGTCACGCCTTTACCGTGAAAACCTTGTTATATTGAGATGAAAATTAAAGAAACGCGATTAATTATCTCAAGCATTATTTCTTTGGTCATAATTTTTTTCTAAAATGGCCAATAAATATGAACACAATGGGATAAAAAAAAGGGGACCTTTTAATACAATAAATTCTATAACTTTTAATATAATGAAGCCAATAAATTGAATAGAGAGCAGTTTTTATGAGCCACGACCCAAAGGCCCTAACAACGAACTTTTCACCAGCGAGTTTTTTTGTTATAAACTTGACCGGACAGGCCTCAGTTGACACGAATTCTTACAGTATTATCTTGAACGAAATGAACTACCATAAATTTTCACCCGAAAATATGAGAACAAGTTTTTTGTTAATCATGTTTTCATAGTTTCTCGATGGTGTTTTTTTTTTTGTGGAATTTTAATGCGAATGCGAAATTATCATAGTAAAAAATGTCGGTAAATTTTGTTTGAATTTTCCATGCTGGAAAAACTTCTATAATTATTAAAGTTGTTGCTCGAACTGTTTCAAAGTGTTTCAAATTTTTCTCTCAATCTTTTGTGGCAAAAAAATTCTTGGGCAATTAAATGAGAGAGAGAGAGAAAAAAATAATAATTGAACACAAAGAAAAAATGTATGTATGTATGTATGTACGAGTATATTGAGTGAACTTCATAAAAGTAGCATCCATCATCATCAACAACAACAACAACAACACAAAATGAAGTGGTCTGGTTCTTTCCGCCAAGAATTCCAACCATTCCAGATCATCATTATTACCATTATTCCCCTTTCGTGCCCCAAATGCGTCCATCAGCAGCATAAGAAACATAACCATCAGAACCATCACCATTATCATCTTTAGCTACTCTTTTCGCATCAAAATGGAGAAGTTTTTCTGTTGAAGCCAATCATTTTCAGCTGCTGCTGCTGTTGTTGTTGGTGGTGTTGTTGTTGTTGTTGTTGTTGTTGTTGTTATTATTATTATTGTTGATATGCTTGATAAGCTGACTTTTTATTGCCTCTCACTGTAGTTGCTTTTCATGTCTCTCGCTCTCTCTGTCTCTTTACCTTCCTCTTAATCTTTCTGAAGGCTGAAAACAACATCGCAGCAATTATTAAGCATTATTGCCATGGTAAATTGTTGCGTTTCTAGGTAACCACCAGCATCAGTATCCTGCCGCTCCGGGTGTACCTGCTGCTGCTGCTGCTGCTGCTGCTCTTGGTGTACCGTTAGTCTGCTCTACTCGCTTCACTTCCTCACGTCAACAACTAGCTCATCCTTTAAGAAGGATGGTTGGGGTGCCTCTCGCAAAAAAAAGTGGTGGTGAATGGTTGTTGGTGTATATGCTGCGTATACGTGTATGTGTGTGGGTGTGTGTGGGTGTGTTTGTGTTCGCATAGATGGCATGAACGACGAGTCCGGCGAGGACGAGGTTGTCAGAGACCGCCAGGAATTTCTGGAAATTCGCTTCAGGTACGAGTAGTTGCTACTAGCAGCAGATTATTTGTTGTAAAAACAACAACAACAACAGTCTAAGAAGAAGTGCAACAACAACAGCAGCCATAATTTCAACTTCATCAACAACAGTTGAAACTTTTGATAACAACATTTTTCTCATCTCATCTCATCTCATTTTCTCATACCATTCCATTCATCCAACTAACTATTCAACCATCCATCCATCCATCCATCCGTCTATCCATCCATCTGCTTAGCAACCAATTTATTTATGAATTTTCGTTGCTATGTTTTTCATAGCTTCTTCTTCTTTTTCCTCCTCTTCCTCTTCCTCTTGTCTCCCTTACTCTCTCGGCCCAGCAGACCACTTCATTCCACTCTAGCTCATTAATGTTGTTTTTGGAAAATTTTCAAATTCTTCTCATTGTTATTGTTGTTGTTGTTGTTGTTGCCTTGCTTTTGTCGTAGTTATTTTGCATTTTATTTATCATTTCTCATTTTCTACGTTTAAGGTTTCATATTTAATTAATTATTATATGAGAAAAAGAGAAAATGTCATTCATACTTTGCTACAATCGACAGTTGCTGTCGATATCTTTTCGCTGAAAGTTCTTTCAAGGTTGCTCATATTTCCCGCTGTTTAAAATTTCAATTTATTTTCATTGGAATCCTTAGAAAAACTGTGGAAACGCGTAAATACGCGAAAATGGTAGTAACCTTAGAAAAGTTATTGCCTTTTAATGTAACAATCAGTATGAGAGAGAAGAGTTCGAGAGGAAAGGGATGGATGAATGGAAACTTACATATTCAGGGAATGCCCGACGCAGAGCTTTGGGTTTGGGGAATGATGGATTTTCGTTGTGGCAAAGCAAAAGCATATCATGAGAGTATGTTGATTTCTGGCAGAACGGAAAGCATTGACGGTTAAGATGCTCGACAGGTGTCGGTAGCTAACATTGGAAGACTGAGGAAAACCGGCTTGGGGTCCGGTTTTATCCGTGGATTGTAGTTAAATCGGTGTCTTTTTGACTACCTGGTTACTTTTTAAAAGAATTTGTTAACGACTTTTCGGTCCAAAAAGGCACTATTGCTTTTGGTGGCAGAATTAGGACTTTAGTGGATTTCGAGTCCTTCGACTAGGACTCCTCGAAGGCAAACTGTCGTAAGGACAAAGATTTTCCTTAAAAAACTATTTCATAAGAAAGTTAGTTTTAGTGAATTTTTCTTATAAAATCCCGGCAAACAATTTTTTTTTTAATTTTCAAAAAATTACCAAAAATTAGCAACCAAATTTTTATTTTAATTTAAAAAAAATTGTTTTTAATTTTTAAACTCTTCTGAGTCCAACCAATAATTTTTTCTGTTTCAATAAATTTTTATTTACTTTTCTTTAAATGAAATTCTGCTGCTTTTAGAAGCGAATTTCCATCATCTCTCATAAATTTCGGGGTGGAGGCAAACCGGTTTTGGAGATATGAAATCTTGCGGTGTCTTTTTGCATCCTGGAGCTATCGCTACCATGCGTTTCATACTACATTTTTCGAAAGTGAATGGAAAAAAAGTCAGTATCAATATCTTTTTTACAGTTTTCTTTGACTGTCTTTTAATTTGTTTGTCATTAAAAAGTACTTTAAGCTGGCAACACATTGTGTAAATATAATACACAATGGAAAAAGTTTCTATACAGAGAGAATAAAGCTTTTTATTATTGTTGTTGTTGTAATATTACAGCTGTTGCTTGCGCTACTGTACTACTTTCGAAAATTCTAGAGGAAGGAGAAATAAAGCAGTCAACAACCAACCAACCAACAAACGAAAAGATCAGCTTTTAAATAATATGCAAAATAGCATACAAAACAACAACAACAATGAAAATCACAACAACAACAACAACAACAACAACAACCACCACAATAAGAATAAAATAAATTGCGCCTCCAGTTTGTACAAGCGCGGCGTTGTTCTGTTGCTCTGGTTACTCCTGTTTTTACGACTTTTGCTGCTGCTGCTGGTGGCGATGGTACCTCTGCTTTTGCTGCTGCTGCTGCTGCTGCCAAGGAAACGTGCCAACTGTGGCAGCAGGTGCGACATCATTTTATGTTGCAGGAAATTTGTTATTTTTAATCTCAATTGAATAATAACGCAATGCAATGACGCAACGACGTAGCGGTAACCAAGGTACCATCATCACTTTGTGGATGAAGGTGAGCGATTATGGAAAATGTAAAGAAACGTGAAAGAGGAAGGGTTATCGCGAATTGTATTAGATTCATCCCAAATAAAGCAAAAGGTGAACAATACTTTTGGGGCCTTTAAGAAAATTGAAGGTTAGTTATGGCATAAGAAAAAGAAGAAGAAGAAGAAGAAGAAGTATGAGAAATTAAAACATATCAAATGCATATAAATATATTGTACTATATACCAAAATGTATTTCAAATTTATCAACTCTCTTCTTCGTGCAAGGTCTTATTCTTCAAAAATATGCAAATTAAAAATTTTGCATTATCAATCATAAACCAACTTTGCCACAACTTCGGACCATCCATCCATCCCTTCCATCCCATTCCATTCATTAAACTATTATGAAATATTGCTCGCCAACTTCTGGCTAGCACAGAAAACTGAACCGAAGCGTACCATAAAGTGTCTTACCGTACCCAATTAACCCACCAACCGACCATCGACTCATCACTCAACCAACCAACAACAATCTATTGTTGTCAAAAGTTTTTTGTACATGATTCTTAAGCTATTTTTCATTACTGTTGTTGCTTTTGTTGTTATTTGGATTAGAAGAAACAGTTGTTGGATGGTCGAATAAGTTATGACGCATGTTTGCCAAGATGATGTTCATCTTTTATATAAACAATGTTTATTTGTACATGTATAATGAACAAAGTTTAATTACGTAAATTCATATATTGCTCTTATTGTGCCAAAATCTTGTGCCGTTTTTTCTTGCAAGCTTCTTAATTCTTTTTTCATGAAAGAATCTGGCTTTATTAGCGATAAAGTTCACACGAAACTGATTAAACTTCATACCACGCCAGAAGTTTTGAAAGGGACGAAGTCTCTATGAGACAGGGGGAAGTCTCATTAGCTCCAGGTCAGGCCCCACGCCCTTGTTTTTTTTTTGACGTTTGAAGAACAGATGCGTGCTGTCAACTGAGCTTTGAGAATTGATAATTTCTTGATATTGAACCCAGTTTTTCGACAGGCTTGAACGGTGATGGGTTTTGGAACGCATTTTCGTCATTTCTTGTCAGGTTTGACAATCAGCTTCACTGAATCAATGTCTTTGTTTTGTGCTCATCTTTGTGCGTCATGACTTTTCCGAATATTTGCCAGCCAAGACTGCCGCACTTTTGCTGCTGCTGCTGCTTCGGCTACTGCTGTTGTTGATGGTCTGATGGCTCAGTCGGCAAATTAAAAAATTCCTTTATGCATTTTTTTTTTTTAATGATTGAGCATTAAGAATTTCTTTCTTCTTTTACTTGGCGTTGCTGCTCAACGTTTCTTTTTATTACTCTTAGAGACTTGAAATAATTTCTTCATTTAATCAGCAACAGGTACCTTAAATATCGTATTTTTGATATCTACTGTTGTTGTTGTTTTTTTGTCCACCCTTTCATCCTGTTCGTCCATCCTTCCGAACAAATTTTAATATTTATTACTATAATATTTTTTCCGAAGACTCGCATTTTCTTGATCCTTGTCAGAGTCATTCAAATTTATATCCTTCCTAAAGCTTCACTTTATAATTCAGTGGCTGCCATATTTGGGTACCAGCAAAATGTAGCCCACAAAACAATAAAACTGCCCGACAAAAAAGGAAGCAGAACGAATAAAAAAACCCACACACACACACAAAAACGAGCTTGTGTCTCGAAAATTTCAGCTATTTTTAGTAGCTTAGCCGCAATTATAATAGAGGTAGAAGGCGTGGTAGTTGGCACAGAGCCCGCCCACTCTTCCACTGCTGTTTCTGTCGTCGTCGTCATAGTTGTTGTTGTTGTTGTTGTTGTTTTTACTCTTGCCATTTGTTATTGTTATTATTATTATAAGCCTCTCGTGGTCCTTTCCTTCCACTTCATATTTTAAAGTGACTACCACTTGCTTGATGCTAACCATCATCACCCTTGGCCTCAGCCTCACCCACACCCTCATCACCCCCGTCACCATCATTATCATCATCGTCATAAGCCGTTGATAGCAACCAAAGAAAATTGCCTCATTAAAAAATAACTTGCGAAAGTATTCGCACTAAAATTTGCGGTTTTTATTGTTATTGTTGTTGTTGTTGTCCGTGGAATTTCACAATAACTTAAAAATTTTAATATTTACAAAAATATTTTTCAACCGCAAAAAATTTATGTATATGCATTCATAAATGTATGTATGTATATATATGCACCAGAAATTCTTGATGCATCCTAAAAATAGTTAATGTTGACTGACTCATAATTTTGAATTTTTTATTTTAAAAAAAATTACAAAAAATTCATGTCTAACAGGCAATTTCTTCAATAAGTTTGGATAATATTGAGGACATATGTACATATTTTTATGTGGCTTCATCCAAAACCATCCTTATATTGATTAAAAAAAAGACATCTCAGAGAAAAAAAATCCTAGTGTTTTGTGATGGCATTTTTTTCTTTTTCTTACAGCAAATTTGAAGGAGATAAAATTGTTAATACTGAAAAATACTGATGATCTGTGCTCAAAATTTTACCGAATAAGAATTAGTAAAGCTATTGTTAAATAACTTTACAATAAAATAAATTTGAAAAATAAATGCTATCGAATGATATCGATTTTGTATTGCAAATTATATTCTTCAGTTTATTATTTATCCTTAGATTTGATGGATGCCTTTAGAAGCATAATTTCACCCATTATTAGAAGTTCTAGTGCCGCCCCTGTGATGCGCCAAAGTGAGGCGAGCTATAGAGTTACTAAGAATTTAATGGAATTTTGTGTAGTTTCCATGGTTTGTTAACCCTTGTTTCTATCTGATTGCTACTATAGTAAGAGGATAATTTTTTTTGGTCATTGCAAAATTTGCACAAAATAAAAAGAGAAAAGATTCAGTTTTGGCTCGCGATAGAACCAAACCTAACAGTACTGTTTACGTATTTTTTTATGGTTGTATAGAGTTTATTTTATACAACAAAATAAAAAACAACAACAACACAACTGTGTATACATTTTTGGGGAACAATCTCTAACAAACTTATTGTTCATTGACCATCGAAAAATTCTTTTTTTGAACCCCTTCTAGGAAATACCTTCACCCTACCACCCCCTCCCCAACCCTACTCCCTTTCTCTTCCTTTCTCTTTGATCGCTTTGATGGCGACGGTGATGGTGTACGAGTATACGTATCGTTTGGCATAATCCATCTTTGATTCAACGAACTGTAACGAATGATTGAATGAATGCATGCATTGAATGACGAATGGAAATATTTTTCCATTCACTCAACAATTTAATCATCCATGAAATACACACAGCATGAAATCATCGAGTTCATTTCTCTGTCAGAGTTCATTTCTTTTCCTCGATTTTTCTGTTTTGTTTTTTTTTTTTTTTGCAAGACCAGAAGGTTTTTGCAAAGACTCTTTACTCTATGTTGAAAAACGAGCGACAGGGCAGCGTTGAGAGAGGGAGAGAGAGAGAGAGAGAGAGAGGGGAGTAATGGCTAAAAGAGTCCTTGGTAAGAATTACGAAACTGGTTACGCGTTACATAAAGTCAAAGTAAGTTTTATGATGAAAGCGAATGCGATACGAAAAGAAAAAACAACAACAACAACAGCAGCAGCAGCAGCAGAAAAAAGTAAGAAAAAAAGAGGGGGAAAAAGTGCCAAAATTACTACAAAAATATACGAAAAATACCCCTCCCCCCCCAAAAAAAAAAGAGAAAAACAAAAGCGCCCACGAGAAACAGAACGAAGAAAAAAATAAGAAAAAATCAACAACAAAATGAAAACGATGAAAACCATAGCAACAATTACTGCTACTATAGCAACATCAAAGGCCACAGGATTGTCCGGATTTTCGCAGTAAATCTTCTCTGCTGGACGAAACATTGCCCTGCTTCATCGATATAGCCCCCCCCTCTTGCCCCGCACCGCCGGCATTGCTGTTGAGCGAGTATTTATTGCTTTTCAACAAATTTTTTCTGTGCTCATCCTTCTTTGCACATTCGTAACACTGAAATCAATTTGGCAGAACTTCGGACTGCACACTGCATCAATTGACCGCAACCTCATCCATTTCTGGGACCTTCTCATACTTTGAAAACGCAATAACAACAACAACAACAACGAGAGTAAATGATAATGAAATTAAGTGAATGCATGCATACTCTTCTCCACTCAGTTTTATTCAGTTCAGTTCAGTTCAGTCTCTTTTTTTTTTATTGCTGTAAAGTCGAGATTGAGAAAAATTATGCAAAGAGCTTTTTAAACAACAAAAACATAAGATTCATAACTACGTGAATACTTTATTAGGATTAAGTTTTTTCCTTTTTCACGATCTTTCTCAGAAAAAAACAAACTCCTTCGAAGCAGCAGCAGCAACCAAACAACAGTCAGTACTTTTAACACTTTGAGGACTTTTAACGAAGCGAAGAGCGTTTGAGTGTGAGTGAACGAGCGTGTGTGAGACGGAGTGAGAGTCATGGCTTATGATTTGAGAATGTTTCATGATTTCAACTTATTTCCACTTATTTTTCTTTCAACTTAAGTGAAATTTCAACGCAACGCAACGCAAGCCATCGCTGTCTAGCTCATAAGTGGAAAATCCAATATCCTGAATATACGAGTACATATACCAAAGCATATCCGTTTCCTGCTGCTGTAAATACTGTAGCAAGTGCTATACTTGAATAAAGTGCAGCAGAAAGCATAAAGTGTTGCTGCTGCTGAAGCTACTTCTGATGCTGCTCAAGCAGACAAAAATCATCGCCAGATTTCCGCTACGCTACGATATATGAAAATTACTTACTTTGAAGCTAATCAAGCGGCAGATAGAGAAAGAGAAAGAGGAAGGGCGGGGAGGGTGGCCACAGAGTGCTTGTAGTGGAATTTCTTCATCCATTTTTTTTTTGGTTAAAAGATTTGTTACGTTAAGTTGACTGCTGCTCCTTCAAAGAGTGCATAAAGCAACAATCAAGGAAAACGAGAACAACAGCAACGACGACTACAACAACAACAACAACGGCAACAACAACAACAACGACGACGGCGGCGACGTCGCTAGCAACCAAATCACTGCAACAATCGGAACAGCATACAAATTATAGCATAACAAGAAGAATGGATGCTTGAAACAACAACAAAACCAGCAAAAACAGTGTGTGAGAGAGAGAGTGTGTGAAAAAACAGAGAGAGAGAGAAACAAAAAATCCGAAACGCAAATCCTTTGACCGAATTGATTTCAAGGCTCACTAAGCATTATTTGATGCACGACAACCCATTCGACAGGAACAGGGTGAAGAAAAGAAAGGGGAAAAGGAAGAAGAAGAAGAAGAAGAAGAAGAAGAAGAAGAAGGGGAAAAGCAGAAAAGCAAGAATACTAAGAACCCCGAAGGAAAATTTCCGAAATGGTAATGAAGAAGTAATCGACGATTAGCACACTTCAGTTGCCCACGCCAGGATTTGTGAGGCAGGAGAGTTCACATACCGGCCGGGGGCGGCGAAGGGGACAAAGTAAGAATCATGCTCAGAGAACTGGGTATTAATCTTGGTAGCATTTGAAGCATTGACGTCGTTTGAAGCATTGACAGTCACGTCAAGAGAGAAGAAACTTACGGCTCAGCCCACGAAAAGCCCATACGGGCTGTATTGTGCGTGCCTCTCTAGAGTATATGATTTCGAGAAAGTTCTCAAGCAGTTTCTAGAGAAATCTTTCATATTCCATATTTGCTTAAAGCCTCTTAAATTCCGCTCTCACCGCTCCGAAGAACTTTAAGATAAATCAAAGTGTGCATTACTCAATTTCCTTTTGGGAGAGAGCAATGGTTTAAGCATCGACTAGAATACACCAACATTAGCTCAGTTACATGATTTGCGTCTATGCTTTATAATCAGCATACGTTAACGTAATGCACTTGCATTTTAATACGAGTACTCGAACTGCTCTCGCTTCAGTTGTTTTGAGTGTTCGTTTTTGTGCTTGTTATTATTCGTTGTTGTTGTTGTTGTTACTCATGCGTTATATTAAACTCTAAACTCCCAAAAGGCTAAACATTCTAAACACGCCCCACACCATCACCCTCACCCTAACCCTCAACCTCACCCCCTTTCTGGAACATGTTATTTTTCAGTCATCTTTTCTGCCATTGTTGATCTTATTGTGCCTTTGCGCTATAGTCGTTGGTTATTCGGCTTGTTTAGTTTAGTGCAGTTGTTGTTGTTGTTGTTTGGTGCTGCTGCTGCTGCTGCTGCTGTTACTGACATGCTTCTTTGCTGCTGCGTTTGTCATCCGCGTAATCGATACATTTTTGTCTTATTCACAAACAAAAAAGTGTGTGTTTTTCTTCTTACTTTTACCCTCAACGCATCGATGATGATGATGCTGATGATGATGATGCTGATATGAGTAGTTTTCTAGTACATACTCTTTTTTGCAAAGAAATTTTTTTCACATTTTGCATAACATTTTTGTTTTTGTTGGCCGCCCATCGAGAGTAACTGGGCGTGCATGTAAATATATCTGTTTTCTATGTATTGTATGTAATTTTGCTTGTACTCGTGCTTCGTGCGTGCTCATGTGATGAACCACTCGCTGCTTTTAATGCATAATTTGGCTCATAAGCAGCAGTTTTCACGCGCCATTGAGTCAAGCGTTCGTTCGTTCTTTTATACGTTGCGAGCTTTTATCAGTGTATGACATGCAACATGTTTATAAGTATGCAGGGGTGTTGTGTAACGCTGTGTTTGTGTGTATGTTGTGTGTTACAGCAGAAACGTGTGCTTTTAGCTGAATAAATGCTAAACTCTGTTAATAAAACAAATGCTTGCTGTGCATCAAGCGTTCGTAGTCTTTTGCCGTATACGAATTTTTACTGCTTCATTAAGTTTGAATCTAAAGCAAGATTTGCAAGGATAACCGCGTATATGTTTTTCGTTATTATTTTTATTGGTATTAGTTACATACATATCGCAGCTTAAAAAATTTTTTAACGTCAAAAACAGTCAAACTCTTTAAACTTGAAAGAGATGAAACATTTTAACAGCACTGAACATATCATCATTTTCAAAACTATTATAATTTTCAAAAGTTTGCGAGTTGGTAACTCTCGACGTTGGTAACTCTTTTATGGCGTAGCTTGTTTAGCCATTGAAGAGTATTTCTTGAGAAAGTGGTATTAACCTGAGAATTTAATTCGCATATTCCATTTGTCCGATATGACCTTTCACTTTTACGCCTTTTAAAAAAATACCTAAAATGTCTCTGTTTTCAACATTTTCATTTGCTTTTAATAAATGACATTTTGGCAGAAAAAAAAAATAAACAATATCATAAACACCCTTGGCTCTTTAAACCACATGAAGCTGTCATAATAATCCTTGACAAAAAATATAGCCTTGACCGAATTATAGTAAAAGTTGAGAGCTGTTTTCGCCCCCCAGGATTTGACTAAGAGCAGAAAATATTTTAGAATATTTATAACTATTTAAATTTTTATTATTATTTTATTCAAAAATTTTAAAACTACTACTAATTTACAAACGACCACAATTATTTGGTGAGGAAAATTAAGTTGCTGCGAGCAAATGTTATTCGTTCAATCTACTCGTTCCTTCTGGTTGGTGGCTCTACTAAAATTCATTAAAACCTGATGTAACCCTAAAAAACCTAAAATTCATTTTAAATCTGATAAAAACTAGTATTTGAATTGAAGGAGGCACAACTCAGTTGTCCAAATTTTCAGTGGCGTCAAAATCTCGTAAACGAAACACGTTTTTTCAGTCGAGATAAAAATCAATAACGAGAAGGGACACTATATACCATAAAATAAAGTCTATTGAGTCTATTGAGAAAGGAACCCGAGACAGGCTTTTTTAGTCGAGACGAGAATGCAGTCTCGCGGAACCTTTTTCAAAACGTAAATTCAAGAACCGAGAACGAAACGCGCATTTTCGCTCTCGTTACCAGGCTACATTTTATCGCCAGCCCACGAAGCGTACGACAATCGCATACTCGTTCATACTCGTTCACTCGCGGTTTGTAGCTCTGCTAAATTATACTAAGTTGTGTGGCGCACGAGCGTTTTCTGGGATCTCGTCTTGACTAAAAATCTTGCAAATTTAATTAACTGAAAGAGAATTTAATTAAGAGGTATTTTAAGTCTACGAAAAATCCAACAAGAAAAAAAATGTCGGTTCTATAAAATGTCAATTATATACTAAAACAGCGAAAATCATTATTTTTTTTATAACTACAGTAATGAGGACAAAAAATTGAGGACAAAAAATTCCTATAGAAGGATTATAAAACATCGAGAAGGAGAAGATGAGTACGCTAAAATGAACCAACGAGGAAAAAATATGAAAAAGTTTTTAGTATTACGATACTAAATAAAACCGGGTAAACAATAAACCAACAAACAAATAAACATAGAGAGAAAAAGAGAGAAAGAAAAAAAGTAGATTTATGCTGTTACCTTGGATTATTGTTGTTGTTAATGCTCACCTTCGTTGCTGATGGCTCAAAGCAAGAAACTGTGTTAACAATAGAGTAAATATGTGAGTAAATAAAAAACAACAACAACAGCAACAACAATAACTACTAATACAACTACTACTACTATAACAACTATTATTAACACGAGGAGGAATAAAAAACACTAAAATAACAACAACTAACGACAATAAAGTGTAAATCCTTGCATTGTTTACAATCGTACATTTTTTTCTCACTTTTTTTATCGACAATGCCTTGCTTGTATGCATATCTAATGCACTTACACACATACACCTACACACCGACACACAAATGCACACACTTACTTTCATCCGCAACCAGTCTCCTTTTTTTTAAAAGTATTGTATTTGCATTCAGTTCTGGTCCTTTTTTGTCTCTGCGCGTGTTTTTTTTTTTATTCAAGTACGAGTATTTCTTCTCTCTATAAATCCTTTGTCACACACTATATGAATATTTTTATAATTTTTTATTGTCCTCCTTTTTAATGTTGTTTGCTCTCGACTTTATAGAATTTTTTTATTGCTTTATTTTTTATCCTTTAAACGCTAACACAAAAGCATTTAATAAAACAGAAAAAAAAGTGCGGCGCAGTTTCGTTGCTGCAGCGCTCGCCTCGTCCGCTAAATAAATATCGTTGTCGGTGTGTGGGTGTAGGTGTGTTTGTGTTAGTGTTGATGTCGCTGGTAGTAAATATTTACATGTGTCTGTGTGCAATGCATGCATGCATGTCTTCATTCAAGTGTTTCTGTGTCTTTGCATTATCTGTGCTTTTTTCTTTTGTTCCTTCCTGTTTTTGTTTTTTTTTGCTTTTGTAATTTTTTAAATTTATGATTATTTATTTTTCAAGGCAAAACGTATAATGAAATTAATAAAAAAACGGTAAATATAGCAAAAGAAGGAGCACAATCGAAGAAATAAAAAATGCTTTTTGCCAAATAGTGATTTCGTATTATAACGTCATGCAGTAACCTTCCAGCAACGTTTCTAGCTCTATTTTTTATTATTACTTTATTGTTGTTTTTGTTGTTGTTATTTTTGTGGCTTCATAAAACCAATCTTTATCGCTGCAGCGAGTGTGCAGACACAATACATTCGATATAATAAAATATTAATTTACGAAATTGCAAAAAGACATTTAGTATTCTCGCTATTTCTCTGTC
The DNA here is from genome assembly GCA_949752815.1 of Conops quadrifasciatus. Lineage (NCBI taxonomy): Eukaryota > Metazoa > Arthropoda > Insecta > Diptera > Conopidae > Conops > Conops quadrifasciatus. Next base: position 3,699,440 of record OX457079.1, read on the forward strand.
TCTGTCTCTCTTTTTCTATTCACTCTCACTCTATCATATAAATAAATTCATTCTTTCAATTTTTATCGATAAATTTTCATGTAAAATTTCCGTAACTACGAATATATCTAGGAAAAAAACCACAAACAATTTCTTTTTTATTCCAGCTTTTTGATAAAGAAAACTACCTCAGGTTATTTGATAAAGTCATAAATCATAGATAAATTAATGAATATGAAATAAACTGATATTTTAAGTATATATTTCAAAAAACTAGGCCTATACGATTACGTATATGGCGATCACGTTCCCGCGAAAAATAGTCCTTTAGTGAAAAAGAGTTCCTCATCAGCGGGGCTCGTCTCATTAAATGAAAAAGTTTGTCTACATAGGTCTGTTGTTGGTTATTGTCTCGACTGAAAAGTCAGTAATCTTCGGGGTTCGTGTCTCCACTAAGAAAAATTTGTCCCGTTTGCCCTCAGGGAGATCCTTAATATTGACAGCTATGATATTCCGTTATTAATTCAGTGGTTTGTGGTATGGACTAAACTAAAAGCATCATCAGCTTTCGTGAAAAAGCAAAGCATTTTTTTGCCGTCTGACTTTAATCAAGGAATGAATGGATTCCTTCACTCCCGACGCAGTGATTATTTTAAATCACTCGACCCTCTGCAGACTCGTCCTCTCGTTTGAATCAGAGATATTGCCACTCTATTTAATGTCGCTTCTTACCCTCACCCTCATCCTCCACCGACGCCTTCGCTAAATCCTACCCCCCTTCGCTAAATTTTTCTTTTTTTTTTGTTTAATGTAGGGATATTTTTTTCTGCTGTTGCGAAAGACCTGCTGCTGCTTTTAAGTCAAATGCAGCGCACACTCAGAATCAAATCAACCGCAACGTCAAGAGTTAATCTCATTTGTTATGAAAATCCTTTCAAGTTGACAACACTTCGAAGAAGGACGAATGCAAGGGAATGAAATGAAATGACAGTAGAACGAAACTCAGTAGGATGAACGTCTCCAGAAGAAGCAGACTGAAGTAAGTGTAGATACACTGTGAGGCTAAAGGCATTTCGGAGGGAGCATCCGGGGCTCTTTGGGGCCTGAACGAGCACTTTTGCATAATAAAAAAAGAAAAAAAAAATTGGTTTGCCGATGAGTTTACGATGAGTTGGTTTTATTTCTGTCGATAATAATGAGAGGGGAAATATTTGTATAAGAAAAAGAGGGCGGAAATGGCTTCAGTACTAATATTTTGTTTGCGATAAAGTTTTTCGAGCGATCATTTGTTGATTATTGATTTAATTTTCCATTACATTAAGAAGCATTTGGAAACACCGACCAAGTTTTAAAAATGTCTAAATAAATTGTAAGTATTTTGCAGCCTTCGAGAACCTTTTCCCTTCAAAACAGTTATAAACATTTATTAAATAAATTGTTATTAAATTTGAGAAATTTTTGAGTAGTTTTAAAAATTTCTAAAGAACTAAATAAATTCTTATTATTTGGGTCCTCCGAAAAATACTAAAATTTCTAATACGTAAAGTTTTAAAAATCCTCAAAAAAATTCAAAAAATTTAATAAAACTTTTACTTTTCCAATTGGACTGTTTTACAAATGATTATCTATCGATAATTTAAATACTCTAAATTTTCATGAAATTGAAAATATCCATAAATTAATGGAATAACGATTTTTATCTGAAGAATTCTTACAAACATTTTAGCGTGTTTTTTTGTAAGTTTTAGAGAAATTAATTCACGAGAGAAAATATGTTCCTTCCAAAATAACGACCTCGAAATTTATATAATATCTTTTTAGAAAACCAGGTATAAACTTTATAACAAACAGTTTAAAGTCTTTTTATATTTTTCTCTTATTTTTCAAAGGACTTTTTGCATCCTTTGAATGGTTTAGTCTTTAGCTATATCTTTTTTTGCTTGACTTCGATTCTGGTTTGCAAGAAGAGGGTTGCTTGCTTCTCAATATTTTGTTGTATAGGCTCTGCCGGTTCTGAACAACAATAACAGCAATAACCACCAGCAACAACAGCCTCTGACAGGGCGCGGTTTGGCTACAAGCCAAAAAATATCTCCTGTGCTGTATCTCTTTTCTTCTTACTTGTGTTGGTGAAAATGGTGTGGTATTAGTTTCCAATCGCGCGCACACACACACGCACACACCTACGTATACACATAAACCATAATGCATAAGGAATACATACATATTTCGTCAAAATCAATACGTTACAGAATTTTAAATTTTTCCGTGCGTTCATTTTTTCGAACGACCTCTATAAAAACCTCTTTTAAAAGAAAAACTATGTGCAAAATCGTTATGCTTTAAAATCGATAAATTTTTATTATATATTCAAGCCTTCAACCCTACAATGCTTGAATCGATTCCAGTTTTCCAGAATTCTGTGCTATCTGTCATGCTCTCTTCGACAAAGGAACACAATCTCAATCTCCTCCAGCTGAATTTCCTTTTATCTTTAAACTTTCTCCCCCCTTAACCCGCCGCATAAACCGAAACTTTGGAAAATCTATAATTTCAAAGAGTAATAGAGCTCGAGCTCTCTCTTTCTCTCACTCTTTCTTTCTTTCTCCATGTTCCTCTCTTTAAGACTAATTGGTCACGAATTTCCTCGAATTTTGATATTTTCTTTAACTTTTTTTTTGGTTTTTTTTCTTAAATTAATTTAGTTTTTATCTTGTTTTTGTTTTGCACTAAATCCAACATTTTCTCTTTATGTGTACTCTTTATATTCTTCTCTTATTTTTCTGGTTCTCTTTTTGTAATTTTTGCTCTCTGCTTTTGTATTTTTCTAAATCCGAGAACCTTTCTCTAACTGCATCCATTTTCTCCTGCTCCCTCTCAATCTTCCTCGCTACATCTCTCTCTCTCTCTTTCTTGTCTCCCTCCCTCTCTTTCAACTCTTTAAAAAATGTCTCAACAGGTTGTTTCTTTGTTGTTGTCATCCTAATAATTACTTAAGTATCATGTGAATGATGTAATATATTCCAAAAAGAATTGATATTTTAGATTATTAATATTTTAAGAATATTCTGTATTAAAATACGAGTATTTTAATAATAAATTCTCATATTAATAACAAAAAAAAACTATCTAAAATACATAGCAAAGGAAACTTTAAAAAAGGAAGCTTTCTTGAGCTTTTAACTTATTGAAATCGCAGAGTTAAGAGAAATGCTTATAAAAGCTCGCTCTATGATTAAAAATAAGAAAATGAACTCTGTTTATTTGTTTCTGTAAAGTTTATACGATACTATAAACTGACAGAATCAAAAGCTCTATCAGTTTTTCAATAATATCACAGACAAATAATATACAGATGCCCAAAGCAGAACAAAAAAGTTGTATTTTATTGGTCTGTGATAACATTTTTATACCAAAGCAAAAAGCTTGTAGCTCTTTTAGTTCACCACAGCTTGTTTCATTAAAAAAAACTTTTTGTTTAACCAAGCGGTTTTATTATGAAAGCTCTTTAGAATAGTTAAGCTTCAATAGTTAAGCTTTAATTTAATAGAAAAGCTTCACAACTTTTATTTTATAAAGAAGAAAGACTTTCTTCCTCTCAGCAAGAAAAAAATGCTATAAAAACATATTAAGAAAAAGCTTTCAAATTTATTCTTGCCTAAATTCAAAATTAGTACAAAAGGACAAATTCACATGAACACAAAAATAGACTCACTTTCAAATTATATTCTCACAACAGAAGTAATGAACTGGAAAGTTATTAAAAGCATATAAAAGCATAGCATTTGATATAATACTGTATTAATTTGATATATTTGCTTGAATTGGCGATTTTTAAAGTCATTTGAATACGATTCAAATTGACTATACGATTACGTGTAACCTGTAATTTTAAAGATCTTTTAAACGTCTCTCTGGACTTAATCGAGAACTAAAATGGCTAACTGTCATGTTTAAAGCAAACAAGAACTTTTGAATTTTCTGCAATTGTCACCTAATTAACTATTCGTTTAAGGGGAAAGACAAAAGGGGAACTCTTGTGAGAAGTACACAATGGCGTATGAGTAACCTGTAATTCCAAAGGCCTTTCAAAAGTCTCTCTGGAATTAATCGAGGACTAAAATGGCTGACTGTGATGTTAAAAGCAAACTAGAACTTCTGCATTTTCTGCAACTGTCACCTAATTAACTATTCGTTTAAGGGGAATGACAAGAGGGGATATCTTGTGAGAAGTACACCATGACACCATGAGTAACCTGTAATTCCAAAGGCCTTTCAAAAGTCTCTCTGGATTTAATCTAGGACTAAAATGGCTGACTGTGATGTTAAAAACAAACTAGAACTTCTGCATTTTCTGCAACTGTCACCTAATAAACTATTCGTTTAAGGGGAATGGCAAGAGGAGATATCTTGTGAGAAGTACATCATGGCGTATGAGTAACCTGTAATTCCAAAGGCCTTTCAAAAGTCTCTCTGGAATTAATCGAGGACTAAAATGGCTGACTGTGATGTTAAAAACAAACTAGAACCTCTGCATTTTCTTCAACTGTCACCTAATTTAAGGGGAATGACAAGAGGGGATATCTTGTAAGAAGTACACCAAGGCGTATGAGTAACCTGTAATTCCAAAGGCCTTTCAAAAGTCTCTCTGGAATTAATCGAGGACTAAAATGGCTGACTGTGATGTTAAAAACAAACTAGAACTTTTGCATTTTCTGCAACTGTCACCTAATTAACTATTCGTTTAAGAGGAATGACAAGAGGGGATATCTTGTGAGAAGTACACCATGGCGTATGAGTAACCTGTAATTCCAAAGGCATTTCAAAAGTCTCTCTGGAACTAATCGAGGACTAAAATGGCTGACTGTGATGTTAAAAACAAACTAGAACTTCTGCATTTTCTGCAACTGTCGCCTAATTAACTATTCGTTTAAGGGGAATGACAAGAGGGGATATCTTGTGAGAAGTACACCATGGCGTATGAGTAACCTGTAATTCCAACGGCCTTTCAAAAGTGTCTCTGAAATTAATCGAGGACTAAAATGGCTGACTGTGATGTTAAAAACAAACTAGAACTTCTGCATTTTCTGCAACTGTCACCTAATTAACTATTCGTTTAAGGGGAACGACAAAAGGGGTTATCTTGTGAGAAGTACACCATGGCGTATGAGTAACCTGTAATTCCAAAGGCCTTTCAAAAGTCTCTCTGGAATTAATCGAGGACTAAAATGGCTGACTGTGATGTTAAAAACAAACTAGAACCTCTGCATTTTCTTCAACTGTCACCTAATTTAAGGGGAATGACAAGAGGGGATATCTTGTAAGAAGTACACCAAGGCGTATGAGTAACCTGTAATTCCAAAGGCCTTTCAAAAGTCTCTCTGGAATTAATCGAGGACTAAAATGGCTGACTGTGATGTTAAAAACAAACTAGAACTTCTGCATTTTCTGCAACTGTCACCTAATTAACTATTCGTTTAAGAGGAATGACAAGAGGGGATATCTTGTGAGAAGTACACCATGGCGTATGAGTAACCTGTAATTCCAAAGGCATTTCAAAAGTCTCTCTGGAATTAATCGAGGACTAAAATGGCTGACTGTGATGTTAAAAACAAACTAGAACTTCTGCATTTTCTGCAACTGTCACCTAATTAACTATTCGTTTAAGGGGAATGACAAGAGGGGATATCTTGTGAGAAGTACACCATGGCGTATGAGTAACCTGTAATTCCAAAGGCCTTTCAAAAGTCTCTCTGGAATTAATCGAGGACTAAAATGGCTGACTGTGATGTTAAAAGCAAACTAGAACTTCTGCATTTTCTGCAACTGTCACCTAATTAACTATTCGTTTAAGGGGAATGACAAGAGGGGATATCTTATGAGAAGTACACCATGGCGTATGAGTAACCTGTAATTCCAAAGGCCTTTCAAAAGTCTATCTGGAATTAATCGAGGACTAAAATGGCTGACTGTGATGTTAAAAACAAACTAGAACTTCTGCATTTTCTGCAACTGTCACCTAATTAACCATTCGTTTAAGGGGAATGACAAGAGGGGATATCTTGTGAGAAGTACACCATGGCGTATGAGTAACCTGTAATTCCAAAGGCCTTTCAAAAGTCTCTCTGGAATTAATCGAGGACTAAAATGGCTGACTGTGATGTTAAAAACAAACAAGAACTTCTACATTTTCTGCAACTGTCACCTAATTAACTATTCGTTTAAGGGGAATGACAAGAGGGGATATCTTGTGAGAAGTACACCATGGCGTATGAGTAACCTGTAATTCCAACGGCCTTTCAAAAGTGTCTCTGGAATTAATCGAGGACTAAAATGGCTGACTGTGATGTTAAAAACAAACTAGAACTTCTACATTTTCTGCAACTGTCACCTAATTAACTATTCGTTTAAGGGGAATGACAAGAGGGGATATCTTGTGAGAAGTACACCATGGCGTATGAGTAACCTGTAATTCCAACGGCCTTTCAAAAGTCTCTCTGGAATTAATCGAGGACTAAAATGGCTGACTGTGATGTTAAAAACAAACTAGAACTTCTGCATTTTCTGCAACTGTCACCTAATTTAAGGGGAATGACAAGAGGGGATATCTTGTAAGAAGTACACCAAGGCGTATGAGTAACCTGTAATTCCAAAGGCCTTTCAAAAGTCTCTCTGGAATTAATCGAGGACTAAAATGGCTGACTGTGATGTTAAAAACAAACTAGAACTTCTGCATTTTCCGCAACTGTCACCTAATTAACTATTCGTTTAAGGGGAATGACAAGAGGGGATATCTTGTGAGAAGTACACCATGGCGTATGAGTAACCTGTAATTCCAAAGGCATTTCAAAAGTCTCTCTGGAATTAATCGAGGACTAAAATGGCTGACTGTGATGTTAAAAACAAACTAGAACTTCTGCATTTTCTGCAACTGTCACCTAATTAACTATTCGTTTAAGGGGAATGACAAGAGGGGATATCTTGTGAGAAGTACACCATGGCGTATGAGTAACCTGTAATTCCAAAGGCCTTTCAAAAGTCTCTCTGGAATTAATCGAGGACTAAAATGGCTGACTGTGATGTTAAAAACAAACAAGAACTTCTACATTTTCTGCAACTGTCACCTAATTAACTATTCGTTTGAGGGGAATGACAAGAGGGGATATCTTGTGAGAAGTACACCATGGCGTATGAGTAACCTGTAATTCCAACGGCATTTCAAAAGTGTCTCTGGAATTAATCGAGGACTAAAATGGCTGACTGTGATGTTAAAAACAAACTAGAACTTCTACATTTTCTGCAACTGTCACCTAATTAACTATTCGTTTAAGGGGAATGACAAGAGGGGATATCTTGCGAGAAGTACACCATGGCGTATAAGTAACATGTAATTCCAACGGCCTTTCAAAAGTCTCTCTGGAATTAATCGAGGACTAAAATGGCTGACTGTGATGTTAAAAACAAACTAGAACTTCTGCATTTTCTGCAAGTGTCACCTTATTAACTATTCGTTTAAGGGGAACGACAAGAGGGGATATCTTGTGAGAAGTACACCATGGCGTATGAGTAACCTGTAATTCCAAAGCTCTTTCAAAAGTCTCTCTGGAATTAATCGAGGACTAAAATGGCTGACTGTGATGTTTAAAACAAACCAGAACTTCTGCATTTTCTGCAACTGTCACCTAATTAACTATTCGTTTAAGGGGATTGACAAGAGGGGATATCTTGTGAGAAGTACACCATGGCGTATGAGTAACCTGTAATTCCAAAGGCCTTTCAAAAGTCTCTCTGGAATTAATCGAGGACTAAAATGGCTGACTGTGATGTTAAAAACAAACTGGAACTTCTACATTTTCTGCAACTGTCACCTAATTAACTATTCGTTTAAGGGGAATGACAAGAGGGGATATCTTGTGAGAAGTACACCATGGCGTATGAGTAACCTGTAATTCCAACGGCCTTTCAAAAGTCTCTCTGGAATTAATCGAGGACTAAAATGGCTGACTGTGATGTTAAAAACAAACTAGAACTTCTACATTTTCTGCAACTGTCACCTAATTAACTATTCGTTTAAGGGGAATGACAAGAGGGGATATCTTGTGAGAAGTACACCATGGCGTATGAGTAACCTGTAATTCCAACGGCCTTTCAAAAGTCTCTCTGGAATTAATCGAGGACTAAAATGGCTGACTGTGATGTTAAAAAAAAACTAGAACTTCTGCATTTTCTGCAACTGTCACCTAATTAACTATTCGTTTAAGGGGAACGAAAAGAGGGGATATCTTGCGAGAAGTACACCATGGCGTATAAGTAACATGTAATTCCAACGGCCTTTCAAAAGTCTCTCTGGAATTAATCGAGGACTAAAATGGCTGACTGTGATGTTAAAAACAAACTAGAACTTCTGCATTTTCTGCAAGTGTCACCTTATTAACTATTCGTTTAAGGGGAACGACAAGAGGGGATATCTTGTGAGAAGTACACCATGGCGTATGAGTAACCTGTAATTCCAAAGCTCTTTCAAAAGTCTCTCTGGAATTAATCGAGGACTAAAATGGCTGACTGTGATGTTTAAAACAAACCAGAACTTCTGCATTTTCTGCAACTGTCACCTAATTAACTATTCGTTTAAGGGGATTGACAAGAGGGGATATCTTGTGAGAAGTACACCATGGCGTATGAGTAACCTGTAATTCCAAAGGCCTTTCAAAAGTCTCTCTGGAATTAATCGAGGACTAAAATGGCTGACTGTGATGTTAAAAACAAACTAGAACTTCTACATTTTCTGCAACTGTCACCTAATTAACTATTCGTTTAAGGGGAATGACAAGAGGGGATATCTTGTGAGAAGTACACCATGGCGTATGAGTAACCTGTAATTCCAACGGCCTTTCAAAAGTCTCTCTGGAATTAATCGAGGACTAAAATGGCTGACTGTGATGTTAAAAAAAAACTAGAACTTCTGCATTTTCTGCAACTGTCACCTAATTAACTATTCGTTTAAGGGGAACGAAAAGAGGGGATATCATGTGAGAAGTACACCATGGCGTATGAGTAACCTGTAATTCCAAAGGCCTTTCAAAAGTCTCTCTGGAATTAATCGAGGACTAAAATGGCTGACTGTGATGTTAAAAACAAACAAGAACTTCTGCATTTTCTGCAACTGTCATCTAATTAACTATTCGTTTAAGGGGAACGACAAGAGGGGATATCTTGTGAGAAGTACACCATGGCGTATGAGTAACCTGTAATTCCAACGGCCTTTCAAAAGTCTCTCTGGAATTAATCGAGGACTAAAATGGCTGACTGTGATGTTAAAAACAAACTAGAACTTCTGCATTTTCTGCAATTGTCACCTAATTAACTATTCGTTTAAGGGGAATGACAAGAGGGATATCTTGTGAGAAGTACACCATGGCGTATGAGTAACCTGTAATTCCAAAAGCCTTTCAAAAGTCTCTCTGGAATTAATCGAGGACTAAAATGGCTGACTGTGATGTTAAAAACAAACTAGAACTTCTACATTTTCTGCAACTGTCACCTAATTAACTATTCGTTTAAGGGGAATGACAAGAGGGGATATCTTGTGAGAAGTACACCATGGCGTATGAGTAACCTGTAATTCCAAAGGCCTTTCAAAAGTCTCTCTGGAATTAATCGAGGACTAAAATGGCTGACTGTGATGTTAAAAACAAACTAGAACTTCTACATTTTCTGCAACTGTCACCTAATTAACTATTCGTTTAAGGGGAATGACAAGAGGGGATATCTTGTGAGAAGTACACCATGGCGTATGAGTAACCTGTAATTCCAACGGCCTTTCAAAAGTCTCTCTGGAATTAATCGAGGACTAAAATGGCTGACTGTGATGTTAAAAACAAACTAGAACTTCTGCATTTTCTGCAACTGTCACCTTATTAACTATTCGTTTAAGGGGAACGACAAGAGGGGATATCTTGTGAGAAGTACACCATGGCGTATGAGTAACCTGTGTTTCCAAAGGCCTTTCAAAAGTCTCTCTGGAATTAATCGAGGACTAAAATGGCTGACTGTGATGTTAAAAACAAACTAGAACTTCTGCATTTTCTGCAACTGTCACCTAATTAACTATTCGTTTAAGGGGAATGACAAGAGGGGATATCTTGTGAGAAGTATACCATGGCGTATGAGTAACCTGTAATTCCAAAGGCCTTTCAAAAGTCTCTCTGGAATTAATCGAGGACTAAAATGGCTGACTGTGATGTTAAAAACAAACTAGAACTTCTGCATTTTCTGCAACTGTCACCTAATTAACTATTCGTTTAAGGGGAATGACAAGAGGGGATATCTTGTGAGAAGTACACTATGGCGTATGAGTAACCTGTAATTCCAAAGGCCTTTCAAAAGTCTCTCTGGAATTAATCGAGGACTAAAATGGCTGACTGTGATGTTAAAAACAAACTAGAACTTCTGCATTTTCTGCAACTGTCACCTAATTAACTATTCGTTTAAGGGGAACGACAAGAGGGGATATCTTGTGAGAAGTACACCATGGCGTATGAGTAACCTGTAATTCCAAAGGCCTTTCAAAAGTCTCTCTGGAATTAATCGAGGACTAAAATGGCTGACTGTGATGTTAAAAACAAACTAGAACTTCTGCATTTTCTGCAACTGTCACCTAATTAACTATTCGTTTAAGGGGAATGACAAGAGGGGATATCTTGTGAGAAGTACACCATGGCGTATGAGTAACCTGTAATTCCAACGGCCTTTCAAAAGTCTCTCTGGAATTAATCGAGGACTAAAATGGCTGACTGTGATGTTAAAAACAAACTAGAACTTCTGCATTTTCTGCAACTGTCACCTAATTAACTATTCGTTTGAGGGGAATGACAAGAGGGGATATCTTGTGAGAAGTACACCATGGCGTATGAGTAACCTGTAATTCCAACGGCCTTTCAAAAGTGTCTCTGGAATTAATCGAGGACTAAAATGGCTGACTGTGATGTTAAAAACAAACTAGAACTTCTACATTTTCTGCAACTGTCACCTAATTAACTATTCGTTTAAGGGGAATGACAAGAGGGGATATCTTGCGAGAAGTACACCATGGCGTATAAGTAACATGTAATTCCAACGGCCTTTCAAAAGTCTCTCTGGAATTAATCGAGGACTAAAATGGCTGACTGTGATGTTAAAAACAAACTAGAACTTCTGCATTTTCTGCAAGTGTCACCTTATTAACTATTCGTTTAAGGGGAACGACAAGAGGGGATATCTTGTGAGAAGTACACCATGGCGTATGAGTAACCTGTAATTCCAAAGCTCTTTCAAAAGTCTCTCTGGAATTAATCGAGGACTAAAATGGCTGACTGTGATGTTTAAAACAAACCAGAACTTCTGCATTTTCTGCAACTGTCACCTAATTAACTATTCGTTTAAGGGGATTGACAAGAGGGGATATCTTGTGAGAAGTACACCATGGCGTATGAGTAACCTGTAATTCCAAAGGCCTTTCAAAAGTCTCTCTGGAATTAATCGAGGACTAAAATGGCTGACTGTGATGTTAAAAACAAACTAGAACTTCTACATTTTCTGCAACTGTCACCTAATTAACTATTCGTTTAAGGGGAATGACAAGAGGGGATATCTTGTGAGAAGTACACCATGGCGTATGAGTAACCTGTAATTCCAACGGCCTTTCAAAAGTCTCTCTGGAATTAATCGAGGACTAAAATGGCTGACTGTGATGTTAAAAAAAAAACTAGAACTTCTGCATTTTCTGCAACTGTCACCTAATTAACTATTCGTTTAAGGGGAACGAAAAGAGGGGATATCATGTGAGAAGTACACCATGGCGTATGAGTAACCTGTAATTCCAAAGGCCTTTCAAAAGTCTCTCTGGAATTAATCGAGGACTAAAATGGCTGACTGTGATGTTAAAAACAAACAAGAACTTCTGCATTTTCTGCAACTGTCATCTAATTAACTATTCGTTTAAGGGGAACGACAAGAGGGGATATCTTGTGAGAAGTACACCATGGCGTATGAGTAACCTGTAATTCCAACGGCCTTTCAAAAGTCTCTCTGGAATTAATCGAGGACTAAAATGGCTGACTGTGATGTTAAAAACAAACTAGAACTTCTGCATTTTCTGCAATTGTCACCTAATTAACTATTCGTTTAAGGGGAATGACAAGAGGGATATCTTGTGAGAAGTACACCATGGCGTATGAGTAACCTGTAATTCCAAAAGCCTTTCAAAAGTCTCTCTGGAATTAATCGAGGACTAAAATGGCTGACTGTGATGTTAAAAACAAACTAGAACTTCTACATTTTCTGCAACTGTCACCTAATTAACTATTCGTTTAAGGGGAATGACAAGAGGGGATATCTTGTGAGAAGTACACCATGGCGTATGAGTAACCTGTAATTCCAAAGGCCTTTCAAAAGTCTCTCTGGAATTAATCGAGGACTAAAATGGCTGACTGTGATGTTAAAAACAAACTAGAACTTCTACATTTTCTGCAACTGTCACCTAATTAACTATTCGTTTAAGGGGAATGACAAGAGGGGATATCTTGTGAGAAGTACACCATGGCGTATGAGTAACCTGTAATTCCAACGGCCTTTCAAAAGTCTCTCTGGAATTAATCGAGGACTAAAATGGCTGACTGTGATGTTAAAAACAAACTAGAACTTCTGCATTTTCTGCAACTGTCACCTTATTAACTATTCGTTTAAGGGGAACGACAAGAGGGGATATCTTGTGAGAAGTACACCATGGCGTATGAGTAACCTGTGTTTCCAAAGGCCTTTCAAAAGTCTCTCTGGAATTAATCGAGGACTAAAATGGCTGACTGTGATGTTAAAAACAAACTAGAACTTCTGCATTTTCTGCAACTGTCACCTAATTAACTATTCGTTTAAGGGGAATGACAAGAGGGGATATCTTGTGAGAAGTATACCATGGCGTATGAGTAACCTGTAATTCCAAAGGCCTTTCAAAAGTCTCTCTGGAATTAATCGAGGACTAAAATGGCTGACTGTGATGTTAAAAACAAACTAGAACTTCTGCATTTTCTGCAACTGTCACCTAATTAACTATTCGTTTAAGGGGAATGACAAGAGGGGATATCTTGTGAGAAGTACACCATGGCGTATGAGTAACCTGTAATTCCAAAGGCCTTTCAAAAGTCTCTCTGGAATTAATCGAGGACTAAAATGGCTGACTGTGATGTTAAAAACAAACTAGAACTTCTGCATTTTCTGCAACTGTCACCTAATTAACTATTCGTTTAAGGGGAACGACAAGAGGGGATATCTTGTGAGAAGTACACCATGGCGTATGAGTAACCTGTAATTCCAAAGGCCTTTCAAAAGTCTCTCTGGAATTAATCGAGGACTAAAATGGCTGACTGTGATGTTAAAAACAAACTAGAACTTCTGCATTTTCTGCAACTGTCACCTAATTAACTATTCGTTTAAGGGGAATGACAAGAGGGGATATCTTGTGAGAAGTACACCATGGCGTATGAGTAACCTGTAATTCCAACGGCCTTTCAAAAGTCTCTCTGGAATTAATCGAGGACTAAAATGGCTGACTGTGATGTTAAAAACAAACTAGAACTTCTGCATTTTCTGCAACTGTCACCTAATTAACTATTCGTTTAAGGGGAACGACAAGAGGGGATATCTTGCGAGAAGTACACCATGGCGTATGAGTAACCTGTAATTCCAAAGGCCTTTCAAAAGTCTCTCTGGAATTAATCGAGGATTAAAATGGCTGACTGTGATGTTAAAAACAAACTAGAACTTCTACATTTTCTGCAACTGTCACCTAATTAACTATTCGTTTAAGGGGAATGACAAGAGGGGATATCTTGTGAGAAGTACACCATGGCGTATGAGTAACCTGTAATTCCAACGGCCTTTCAAAAGTCTCTCTGGAATTAATCGAGGACTAAAATGGCTGACTGTGATGTTAAAAACAAACTAGAACTTCTGCATTTTCTGCAACTGTCACCTAATTAACTATTCGTTTAAGGGGAATGACAAGAGGGGATATCTTGTGAGAAGTACACCATGGCGTATGAGTAACCTGTAATTCCAAAGGCCTTTCAAAAGTCTCTCTGGAATTAATCGGGACTAAAATGGCTGACTGTGATGTTAAAAACAAACTAGAACTTCTACATTTTCTGCAACTGTCACCTAATTAACTATTCGTTTAAGGGGAATGACAAGAGGGGATATCTTGTAAGAAGTACACCATGGCGTATCAGTAACCTGTAATTCCAAAGGCCTTTCAAAAGTCTCTCTGGAATTAATCGAGGACTAAAATGGCTGACTGTGATGTTAAAAACAAACTAGAACTTCTGCATTTTCTGCAACTGTCACCTAATTAACTATTCGTTTAAGGGGAATGACAAGAGGGGATATCTTGTGAGAAGTACACCATGGCGTATGAGTAACCTGTAATTCCAACGGCCTTTCAAAAGTCTCTCTGGAATTAATCGAGGACTAAAATGGCTGACTGTGATGTTAAAAACAAACTAGAACTTCTGCATTTTCTGCAACTGTCACCTAATTAACTATTCGTTTAAGGGGAATGACAAAAGGGGATATCTTGTGAGAAGTACACCATGGCGTATGAGTAACCTGTAATTCCAACGGCCTTTCAAAAGTCTCTCTGGAATTAATCGAGGACTAAAATGGCTGACTGTGATGTTAAAAACAAACTAGAACTTCTGCATTTTCTGCAACTGTCACCTAATTAACTATTCGTTTAAGGGGAACGACAAGAGGGGATATCTTGTGAGAAGTACACCATGGCGTATGAGTAACCTGGAATTCCAAAGGCCTTTCAAAAGTCTCTCTGGAATTAATCGAGGACTAAAATGGCTGACTGTGATGTTAAAAACAAACTAGAACTTCTGCATTTTCTGCAACTGTCACCTAATTAACTATTCGTTTAAGGGGAATGACAAGAGGGGATATCTTGTGAGAAGTACACAATGGCGTATGAGTAACCTGTAATTCCAACGGCCTTTCAAAAGTCTCTCTGGAATTAATCGAGGACTAAAATGGCTGACTGTGATGTTAAAAACAAACTAGAACTTCTGCATTTTCTGCAACTGTCACCTAATTAACTATTCGTTTAAGGGGAACGACAAGAGGGGATATCTTGCGAGAAGTACACCATGGCGTATGAGTAACCTGTAATTCCAAAGGCCTTTCAAAAGTCTCTCTGGAATTAATCGAGGATTAAAATGGCTGACTGTGATGTTAAAAACAAACTAGAACTTCTGCATTTTCTGCAACTGTCACCTAATTAACTATTCGTTTAAGGGGAATGACAAGAGGGGATATCTTGTGAGAAGTACACCATGGCGTATGAGTAACCTGTAATTCCAAAGGCCTTTCAAAAGTCTCTCTGGAATTAATCGAGGACTAAAATGGCTGACTGTGATGTTAAAAACAAACTAGAACTTCTGCATTTTCTGCAACTGTCACCTAATTAACTATTCGTTTAAGGGGAATGACAAGAGGGGATATCTTGTGAGAAGTACACCATGGCGTATGAGTAACCTGTAATTCCAACGGCCTTTCAAAAGTCTCTCTGGAATTAATCGAGGACTAAAATGGCTGACTGTGATGTTAAAAACAAACTAGAACTTCTGCATTTTCTGCAACTGTCACCTAATTACCTATTCGTTTAAGGGGAACGACAAGAGGGGATATCTTGCGAGAAGTACACCATGGCGTATGAGTAACCTGTAATTTCAAAGGCCTTTCAAAAGTCTCTCTGGAATTAATCGAGGATTAAAATGGCTGACTGTGATGTTAAAAACAAACTAGAACTTCTGCATTTTCTGCAACTGTCACCTAATTAACTATTCGTTTAAGGGGAATGACAAGAGGGGATATCTTGTGAGAAGTACACCATGGCGTATGAGTAACCTGTAATTCCAAAGGCCTTTCAAAAGTCTCTCTGGAATTAATCGAGGACTAAAATGGCTGACTGTGATGTTAAAAACAAACTAGAACTTCTGCATTTTCTGCAACTGTCACCTAATTAACTATTCGTTTAAGGGGAATGACAAGAGGGGATATCTTGTGAGAAGTACACCATGGCATATGAGTAACCTGTAATTCCAAAGGCCTTTCAAAAGTCTCTCTGGAATTAATCGAGGACTAAAATGGCTGACTGTGATGTTAAAAACAAACTAGAACTTCTGCATTTTCTGCAACTGTCACCTAATTAACTATTCGTTTAAGGGGAACGACAAGAGGGGATATCTTGTGAGAAGTACACCATGGCGTATGAGTAACCTGTAATTCCAAAGGCCTCTCAAAAGTCTCTCTGGAATTAATCGAGGACTAAAATGGCTGACTGTGATGTTAAAAACAAACTAGAACTTCTGCATTTTCTGCAACTGTCACCTAATTAACTATTCGTTTAAGGGGAACGACAAGAGGGGATATCTTGTGAGAAGTACACCATGGCGTATGAGTAACCTGTAATTCCAAAGGCCTCTCAAAAGTCTCTCTGGAATTAATCGAGGACTAAAATGGCTGACTGTGATGTTAAAAACAAACTAGAACTTCTGCATTTTCTGCAACTGTCACCTAATTAACTATTCGTTTAAGGGGAATGACAAGAGGGGATATCTTGTGAGAAGTACACCATGGCGTATGAGTAACCTGTAATTCCAAAGGCCTTTCAAAAGTCTCTCTGGAATTAATCGAGGACTAAAATGGCTGACTGTGATGTTAAAAACAAACTAGAACTTCTACATTTTCTGCAACTGTCACCTAATGAACTATTCGTTTAAGGGGAATGACAAGAGGGGATATCTTGTGAGAAGTACACCATGGCGTATGAGTAACCTGTAATTCCAAAGGCCTTTCAAAAGTCTCTCTGGAATTAATCGATGACTAAAATGGCTGACTGTGATGTTAAAAACAAACTAGAACTTCTACATTTTCTGCAACTGTCACCTAATTAACTATTCGTTTAAGGGGAATGACAAGAGGGGATATCTTGTGAGAAGTACACCATGGCGTATGAGTAACCTGTAATTCCAGCGGCCTTTCAAAAGTCTCTCTGGAATTAATCGAGGACTAAAATGGCTGACTGTGATGTTAAAAACAAACTAGAACTTCTGCATTTTCTGCAATTGTCACCTAATTAACTATTCGTTTAAGGGGAACGACAAGAGGGGATATCTTGTGAGAAGTACACCATGGCGTATGAGTAACCTGTAATTCCAAAGGCCTTTCAAAAGTCTCTCTGGAATTAATCGATGACTAAAATGGCTGACTATGTTAAAAACAAACTAGAACTTCTGCATTTTCTGCAACTGTCACCTAATTAACTATTCGTTTAAGGGGAACGACAAGAGGGGATATCTTGTGAGAAGTACACCATGGCGTATGAGTAACCTGTAATTCCAAAGGCCTTTCAAAAGTCTCTCTTGAATTAATCGAGGACTAAAATGGCTGACTGTGATGTTAAAAACAAACTAGAACTTCTACATTTTCTGCAACTGTCACCTAATTAACTATTCGTTTAAGGGGAATGACAAGAGGGGATATCTTGTGAGAAGTACACCATGGCGTATGAGTAACCTGTAATTCCAATGGCCTTTCAAAAGTCTCTCTGGAATTAATCGAGGACTAAAATGGCTGATTGTGATGTTAAAAACAAACTAGAACTTCTGCATTTTCTGCAACTGTCACCTAATTAACTATTCGTTTAAGGGGAACGACAAGAGGGGATATCCCTTGAGAAGTACACCATGGCGTATGAGTAACCTGTAATTCCAAAGGCCTTTCAAAAGTCTCTCTGGAATTAATCGAGGACTAAAATGGCTGACTGTGATGTTAAAAACAAACTAGAACTTCTGCATTTTCTGCAACTGTCACCTAATTAACTATTCGTTTAAGGGGAATGACAAGAGGGGATATCTTGTGAGAAGTACACCATGGCGTATGAGTAACCTGTAATTCCAACGGCCTTTCAAAAGTCTCTCTGGAATTAATCGAGGACTAAAATGGCTGACTGTGATGTTAAAAACAAACTAGAACTTCTGCATTTTCTGCAACTGTCACCTAATTACCTATTCGTTTAAGGGGAACGACAAGAGGGGATATCTTGCGAGAAGTACACCATGGCGTATGAGTAACCTGTACTTCCAAAGGCCTTTCAAAAGTCTCTCTGGAATTAATCGAGGACTAAAATGGCTGACTGTGATGTTAAAAACAAACTAGAACTTCTGCATTTTCTGCAACTGTCACCTAATTAACTATTCGTTTAAGGGGAACGACAAGAGGGGATATCTTGTGAGAAGTACACCATGGCGTATGAGTAACCTGTAATTCCAAAGGCCTCTCAAAAGTCTCTCTGGAATTAATCGAGGACTAAAATGGCTGACTGTGATGTTAAAAACAAACTAGAACTTCTGCATTTTCTGCAACTGTCACCTAATTAACTATTCGTTTAAGGGGAATGACAAGAGGGGATATCTTGTGAGAAGTACACCATGGCATATGAGTAACCTGTAATTCCAAAGGCCTTTCAAAAGTCTCTCTGGAATTAATCGAGGACTAAAATGGCTGACTGTGATGTTAAAAACAAACTAGAACTTCTACATTTTCTGCAACTGTCACCTAATTAACTATTCGTTTAAGGGGAATGACAAGAGAGGACATCTTGTGAGAAGTACACCATGGCGTATGAGTAACCTGTAATTCCAATGGCCTTTCAAAAGTCTCTCTGGAATTAATCGAGGACTAAAATGGCTGACTGTGATGTTAAAAACAAACTAGAACTTCTGCATTTTCTGCAACTGTCACCTAATTAACTATTCGTTTAAGGGGAACGACAAGAGGGGATATCTTGTGAGAAGTACACCATGGCGTATGAGTAACCTGTAATTCCAAAGGCCTTCAAAAGTCTCTCTGGAATTAATCGAGGACTAAAATGGCTGACTGTGATGTTAAAAACAAACTAGAACTTCTGCATTTTCTGCAACTGTCACCTAATTAACTATTCGTTTAAGGGGAATGACAAGAGGGGATATCTTGTGAGAAGTACACCATGGCGTATGAGTAACCTGTAATTCCAAAGGCCTTTCAAAAGTCTCTCTGGAATTAATCGAGGACTAAAATGGCTGACTGTGATGTTAAAAACAAACTACAACTTCTGCATTTTCTGCAACTGTCACCTAATTAACTATTCGTTTAAGGGGAATGACAAGAGGGGATATCTTGTGAGAAGTACACCATGGCGTATGAGTAACCTGTAATTCCAAAGGCCTTTCAAAAGTCTCTCTGGAATTAATCGAGGACTAAAATGGCTGACTGTGATGTTAAAAACAAACTAGAACTTCTGCATTTTCTGCAACTGTCACCTAATTAACTATTCGTTTAAGGGGAACGACAAGAGGGGATATCTTGTGAGAAGTACACCATGGCGTATGAGTAACCTGTAATTCCAAAGGCCTTTCAAAAGTCTCTCTGGAATTAATCGAGGACTAAAATGGCTGACTGTGATGTTAAAAACAAACTAGAACTTCTGCATTTTCTGCAACTGTCACCTAATTAACTATTCGTTTAAGGGAAATGACAAGAGGGGATATCTTGTGAGAAGTACACCATGGCGTATGAGTAACCTGTAATTCCAACGGCCTTTCAAAAGTCTCTCTGGAATTAATCGAGGACTAAAATGGCTGACTGTGATGTTAAAAACAAACTAGAACTTCTGCATTTTCTGCAACTGTCACCTAATTAACTATTCGTTTAAGGGGAACGACAAGAGGGGATATCTTGCGAGAAGTACACCATGGCGTATGAGTAACCTGTAATTCCAAAGGCCTTTCAAAAGTCTCTCTGGAATTAATCGAGGATTAAAATGGCTGACTGTGATGTTAAAAACAAACTAGAACTTCTGCATTTTCTGCAACTGTCACCTAATTAACTATTCGTTTAAGGGGAATGACAAGAGGGGATATCTTGTGAGAAGTACACCATGGCGTATAAGTAACCTGTAATTCCAAAGGCCTTTCAAAAGTCTCTCTGGAATTAATCGAGGACTAAAATGGCTGACTGTGATGTTAAAAACAAACTAGAACTTCTGCATTTTCTGCAACTGTCACCTAATTAACTATTCGTTTAAGGGGAATGACAAGAGGGGATATCTTGTGAGAAGTACACCATGGCATATGAGTAACCTGTAATTCCAAAGGCCTTTCAAAAGTCTCTCTGGAATTAATCGAGGACTAAAATGGCTGACTGTGATGTTAAAAACAAACTAGAACTTCTGCATTTTCTGCAACTGTCACCTAATTAACTATTCGTTTAAGGGGAATGACAAGAGGGGATATCTTGTGAGAAGTACACCATGGCGTATGAGTAACCTGTAATTCCAAAGGCCTTTCAAAAGTCTCTCTGGAATTAATCGAGGACTAAAATGGCTGACTGTGATGTTAAAAACAAACTAGAACTTCTGCATTTTCTGCAACTGTCACCTAATTAACTATTCGTTTAAGGGGAATGACAAGAGGGGATATCTTGTGAGAAGTACACCATGGCGTATGAGTAACCTGTAATTCCAATGGCCTTTCAAAAGTCTCTCTGGAATTAATCGAGGACTAAAATGGCTGATTGTGATGTTAAAAACAAACTAGAACTTCTGCATTTTCTGCAACTGTCACCTAATTAACTATTCGTTTAAGGGGAACGACAAGAGGGGATATCCCTTGAGAAGTACACCATGGCGTATGAGTAACCTGTAATTCCAAAGGCCTTTAAAAAGTCTCTCTGGAATTAATCGAGGACTAAAATGGCTGACTGTGATGTTAAAAACAAACTAGAACTTCTGCATTTTCTGCAACTGTCACCTAATTAACTATTCGTTGAAGGGGAATGACAAGAGGGGATATTTTGTGAGAAGTACACCATGGCGTATGAGTAACCTGTAATTCCAAAGGCCTTTCAAAAGTCTCTCTGGAATTAATCGAGGACTAAAATGGCTGACTGGGATGTTAAAAACAAACTAGAACTTCTGCATTTTCTGCAACTGTCACCTAATTAACTATTCGTTTAAGGGGAATGACAAGAGGGGATATCTTGTGAGAAGTACACCATGGCGTATGAGTAACCTGTAATTCCAAAGGCCTTTCAAAAGTCTCTCTGGAATTAATCGAGGACTAAAATGGCTGACTGTGATGTTAAAAACAAACTAGAACTTCTGCATTTTCTGCAACTGTCACCTAATTAACTATTCGTTTAAGGGGAACGACAAGAGGGGATATCTTGTGAGAAGTACACCATGGCGTATGAGTAACCTGTAATTCCAAAGGCCTTTCAAAAGTCTCTCTGGAATTAATCGAGGACTAAAATGGCTGACTGTGATGTTAAAAACAAACTAGAACTTCTGCATTTTCTGCAACTGTCACCTAATTAACTATTCGTTTAAGGGGAATGACAAGAGGGGATATCTTGTGAGAAGTACACCATGGCGTATGAGTAACCTGTAATTCCAACGGCCTTTCAAAAGTCTCTCTGGAATTAATCGAGGACTAAAATGGCTGACTGTGATGTTAAAAACAAACTAGAACTTCTGCATTTTCTGCAACTGTCACCTAATTACCTATTCGTTTAAGGGGAACGACAAGAGGGGATATCTTGCGAGAAGTACACCATGGCGTATGAGTAACCTGTAATTCCAAAGGCCTTTCAAAAGTCTCTCTGGAATTAATCGAGGATTAAAATGGCTGACTGTGATGTTAAAAACAAACTAGAACTTCTGCATTTTCTGCAACTGTCACCTAATTAACTATTCGTTTAAGGGGCATGACAAGAGGGGATATCTTGTGAGAAGTACACCATGGCGTATGAGTAACCTGTAATTCCAAAGGCCTTTCAAAAGTCTCTCTGGAATTAATCGAGGACTAAAATGGCTGACTGTGATGTTAAAAACAAACTAGAACTTCTACATTTTCTGCAACTGTCACCTAATTAACTATTCGTTTAAGGGGAATGACAAGAGGGGATATCTTGTGAGAAGTACACCATGGCGTATGAGTAACCTGTAATTCCAATGGCCTTTCAAAAGTCTCTCTGGAATTAATCGAGGACTAAAATGGCTGACTGTGATGTTAAAAACAAACTAGAACTTCTGCATTTTCTGCAACTGTCACCTAATTAACTATTCGTTTAAGGGGAACGACAAGAGGGGATATCTTGTGAGAAGTACACCATGGCGTATGAGTAACCTGTAATTCCAAAGGCCTTCAAAAGTCTCTCTGGAATTAATCGAGGACTAAAATGGCTGACTGTGATGTTAAAAACAAACTAGAACTTCTGCATTTTCTGCAACTGTCACCTAATTAACTATTCGTTTAAGGGGAATGACAAGAGGGGATATCTTGTGAGAAGTACACCATGGCGTATGAGTAACCTGTAATTCCAAAGGCCTTTCAAAAGTCTCTCTGGAATTAATCGAGGACGAAAATGGCTGACTGTGATGTTAAAAACAAACTAGAACTTCTGCATTTTCTGCAACTGTCACCTAATTAACTATTCGTTTAAGGGGAATGACAAGAGGGGATATCTTGTGAGAAGTACACCATGGCGTATGAGTAACCTGTAATTCCAAAGGCCTTTCAAAAGTCTCTCTGGAATTAATCGAGGACTAAAATGGCTGACTGTGATGTTAAAAACAAACTAGAACTTCTGCATTTTCTGCAACTGTCACCTAATTAACTATTCGTTTAAGGGGAATGACAAGAGGGGATATCTTGTGAGAAGTACACCATGGCGTATGAGTAACCTGTAATTCCAAAGGCCTTTCAAAAGTCTCTCTGGAATTAATCGAGGACTAAAATGGCTGACTGTGATGTTAAAAACAAACTAGAACTTCTGCATTTTCTGCAACTGTCACCTAATTAACTATTCGTTTAAGGGGAACGACAAGAGGGGATATCTTGTGAGAAGTACACCATGGCGTATGAGTAACCTGTAATTCCAAAGGCCTCTCAAAAGTCTCTCTGGAATTAATCGAGGACTAAAATGGCTGACTGTGATGTTAAAAACAAACTAGAACTTCTGCATTTTCTGCAACTGTCACCTAATTAACTATTCGTTTAAGGGGAATGACAAGAGGGGATATCTTGTGAGAAGTACACCATGGCGTATGAGTAACCTGTAATTCCAAAGGCCTTTCAAAAGTCTCTCTGGAATTAATCGAGGACTAAAATGGCTGACTGTGATGTTAAAAACAAACTAGAACTTCTGCATTTTCTGCAACTGTCACCTAATTAACTATTCGTTTAAGGGGAATGACAAGAGGGGATATCTTGTGAGAAGTACACCATGGCGTATGAGTAACCTGTAATTCCAACGGCCTTTCAAAAGTCTCTCTGGAATTAATCGAGGACTAAAATGGCTGACTGTGATGTTAAAAACAAACTAGAACTTCTGCATTTTCTGCAACTGTCACCTAATTAACTATTCGTTTAAGGGGAATGACAAGAGGGGATATCTTGTGAGAAGTACACCATGGCGTATGAGTAACCTGTAATTCCAAAGGCCTTTCAAAAGTCTCTCTGGAATTAATCGAGGACTAAAATGGCTGACTGTGATGTTAAAAACAAACTAGAACTTCTGCATTTTCTGCAACTGTCACCTAATTAACTATTCGTTTAAGGGGAATGACAAGAGGGGATATCTTGTGAGAAGTACACCATGGCGTATGAGTAACCTGTAATTCCAATGGCCTTTCAAAAGTCTCTCTGGAATTAATCGAGGACTAAAATGGCTGACTGTGATGTTAAAAACAAACTAGAACTTCTGCATTTTCTGCAACTGTCACCTAATTAACTATTCGTTTAAGGGGAACGACAAGAGGGGATATCTTGTGAGAAGTACACCATGGCGTATGAGTAACCTGTAATTCCAAAGGCCTCTCAAAAGTCTCTCTGAAATTAATCGAGGACTAAAATGGCTGACTGTGATGTTAAAAACAAACTAGAACTTCTGCATTTTCTGCAACTGTCACCTAATTAACTATTCGTTTAAGGGGAATGACAAGAGGGGATATCTTGTGAGAAGTACACCATGGCGTATGAGTAACCTGTAATTCCAAAGGCCTTTCAAAAGTCTCTCTGGAATTAATCGAGGACTAAAATGGCTGACTGTGATGTTAAAAACAAACTAGAACTTCTGCATTTTCTGCAACTGTCACCTAATTAACTATTCGTTTAAGGGGAACGACAAGAGGGGATATCTTGTGAGAAGTACACCATGGCGTATGAGTAACCTGTAATTCCAAAGGCCTCTCAAAAGTCTCTCTGGAATTAATCGAGGACTAAAATGGCTGACTGTGATGTTAAAAACAAACTAGAACTTCTGCATTTTCTGCAACTGTCACCTAATTAACTATTCGTTTAAGGGGAATGACAAGAGGGGATATCTTGTGAGAAGTACACCATGGCGTATGAGTAACCTGTAATTCCAAAGGCCTTTCAAAAGTCTCTCTGGAATTAATCGAGGACTAAAATGGCTGACTGTGATGTTAAAAACAAACTAGAACTTCTGCATTTTCTGCAACTGTCACCTAATTAACTATTCGTTTAAGGGGAATGACAAGAGGGGATATCTTGTGAGAAGTACACCATGGCGTATGAGTAACCTGTAATTCCAAAGGCCTTTCAAAAGTCTCTCTGGAATTAATCGAGGACTAAAATGGCTGACTGTGATGTTAAAAACAAACTAGAACTTCTGCATTTTCTGCAACTGTCACCTAATTAACTATTCGTTTAAGGGGAATGACAAGAGGGGATATCTTGTGAGAAGTACACCATGGCGTATGAGTAACCTGTAATTCCAAAGGCCTTTCAAAAGTCTCTCTGGAATTAATCGAGGACTAAAATGGCTGACTGTGATGTTAAAAACAAACTAGAACTTCTGCATTTTCTGCAACTGTCACCTAATTAACTATTCGTTTAAGGGGAATGACAAGAGGGGATATCTTGTGAGAAGTACACCATTGCGTATGAGTAACCTGTAATTCCAATGGCCTTTCAAAAGTCTCTCTGGAATTAATCGAGGACTAAAAAGGCTGACTGTGATGTTAAAAACAAACTAGAACTTCTGCATTTTCTGCAACTGTCACCTAATTAACTATTCGTTTAAGGGGAACGACAAGAGGGGATATCTTGTGAGAAGTACACCATGGCGTATGAGTAACCTGTAATTCCAAAGGCCTCTCAAAAGTCTCTCTGGAATTAATCGAGGACTAAAATGGCTGACTGTGATGTTAAAAACAAACTAGAACTTCTGCATTTTCTGCAACTGTCACCTAATTAACTATTCGTTTAAGGGGAATGACAAGAGGGGATATCTTGTGAGAAGTACACCATGGCGTATGAGTAACCTGTAATTCCAAAGGCCTTTCAAAAGTCTCTCTGGAATTAATCGAGGACTAAAATGGCTGACTGTGATGTTAAAAACAAACTAGAACTTCTGCATTTTCTGCAACTGTCACCTAATTAACTATTCGTTTAAGGGGAATGACAAGAGGGGATATCTTGTGAGAAGTACACCATGGCGTATGAGTAACCTGTAATTCCAAAGGCCTTTCAAAAGTCTCTCTGGAATTAATCGAGGACTAAAATGGCTCACTGTGATGTTAAAAACAAACTAGAACTTCTACATTTTCTGCAACTGTCACCTAATTAACTATTCGTTTAAGGGGAATGACAAGAGGGGATATCTTGTGAGAAGTACACCATGGCGTATGAGTAACCTGTAATTCCAAAGGCCTTTCAAAAGTCTCTCTGGAATTAATCGATGACTAAAATGGCTGACTATGATGTTAAAAACAAACTAGAACTTCTGCATTTTCTGCAACTGTCACCTAATTAACTATTCGTTTAAGGGGAACGACAAGAGGGGATATCTTGTGAGAAGTACACCATGGCGTATGAGTAACCTGTAATTCCAAAGGCCTTTCAAAAGTCTCTCTGGAATTAATCGAGGACTAAAATGGCTGACTGTGATGTTAAAAACAAACTAGAACTTCTACATTTTCTGCAACTGTCACCTAATTAACTATTCGTTTAAGGGGAATGACAAGAGGGGATATCTTGTGAGAAGTACACCATGGCGTATGAGTAACCTGTAATTCCAATGGCCTTTCAAAAGTCTCTCTGGAATTAATCGAGGACTAAAATGGCTGACTGTGATGTTAAAAACAAACTAGAACTTCTGCATTTTCTGCAACTGTCACCTAATTAACTATTCGTTTAAGGGGAACGACAAGAGGGGATATCTTGTGAGAAGTACACCATGGCGTATGAGTAACCTGTAATTCCAAAGGCCTTTCAAAAGTCTCTCTGGAATTAATCGAGGACTAAAATGGCTGACTGTGATGTTAAAAACAAACTAGAACTTCTGCATTTTCTGCAACTGTCACCTAATTAACTATTCGTTTAAGGGGAATGACAAGAGGGGATATCTTGTGAGAAGTACACCATGGCGTATGAGTAACCTGTAATTCCAAAGGCCTTTCAAAAGTCTCTCTGGAATTAATCGAGGACTAAAATGGCTGACTGTGATGTTAAAAACAAACTAGAACTTCTGCATTTTCTGCAACTGTCACCTAATTAACTATTCGTTTAAGGGGAATGACAAGAGGGGATATCTTGTGAGAAGTACACCATGGCGTATGAGTAACCTGTAATTCCAAAGGCCTTTCAAAAGTCTCTCTGGAATTAATCGAGGACTAAAATGGCTGACTGTGATGTTAAAAACAAACTAGAACTTCTGCATTTTCTGCAACTGTCACCTAATTAACTATTCGTTTAAGGGGAACGACAAGAGGGGATATCTTGTGAGAAGTACATCATGGCGTATGAGTAACCTGTAATTCCAAAGGCCTATCAAAAGTCTCTCTGGAATTAATCGAGGACTAAAATGGCTGACTGTGATGTTAAAAACAAACTAGAACTTCTGCATTTTCTGCAACTGTCACCTAATTAACTATTCGTTTAAGGGAAATGACAAGAGGGGATATCTTGTGAGAAGTACACCATGGCGTATGAGTAACCTGTAATTCCAACGGCCTTTCAAAAGTCTCTCTGGAATTAATCGAGGACTAAAATGGCTGACTGTGATGTTAAAAACAAACTAGAACTTCTGCATTTTCTGCAACTGTCACCTAATTAACTATTCGTTTAAGGGGAACGACAAGAGGGGATATCTTGCGAGAAGTACACCATGGCGTATGAGTAACCTGTAATTCCAAAGGCCTTTCAAAAGTCTCTCTGGAATTAATCGAGGATTAAAATGGCTGACTGTGATGTTAAAAACAAACTAGAACTTCTGCATTTTCTGCAACTGTCACCTAATTAACTATTCGTTTAAGGGGAATGACAAGAGGGGATATCTTGTGAGAAGTACACCATGGCGTATGAGTAACCTGTAATTCCAAAGGCCTTTCAAAAGTCTCTCTGGAATTAATCGAGGACTAAAATGGCTGACTGTGATGTTAAAAACAAACTAGAACTTCTGCATTTTCTGCAACTGTCACCTAATTAACTATTCGTTTAAGGGGAATGACAAGAGGGGATATCTTGTGAGAAGTACACCATGGCGTATGAGTAACCTGTAATTCCAAAGGCCTTTCAAAAGTCTTTCTGGAATTAATCGAGGACTAAAATGGCTGACTGTGATGTTAAAAACAAACTAGAACTTCTGCATTTTCTGCAACTGTCACCTAATTAACTATTCGTTTAAGGGGAATGACAAGAGGGGATATCTTGTGAGAAGTACACCATGGCGTATGAGTAACCTGTAATTCCAACGGCCTTTCAAAAGTCTCTCTGGAATTAATCGAGGACTAAAATGGCTGACTGTGATGTTAAAAACAAACTAGAACTTCTGCATTTTCTGCAACTGTCACCTAATTACCTATTCTTTTAAGGGGAACGACAAGAGCGGATATCTTGCGAGAAGTACACCATGGCGTATGAGTAACCTGTAATTCCAAAGGCCTTTCAAAAGTCTCTCTGGAATTAATCGATGACTAAAATGGCTGACTGTGATGTTAAAAACAAACTAGAACTTCTGCATTTTCTGCAACTGTCACCTAATTAACTATTCGTTTAAGGGGAACGACAAGAGGGGATATCTTGTGAGAAGTACACCATGGCGTATGAGTAACCTGTAATTCCAAAGGCCTCTCAAAAGTCTCTCTGGAATTAATCGAGGACTAAAATGGCTGACTGTGATGTTAAAAACAAACTAGAACTTCTGCATTTTCTGCAACTGTCACCTAATTAACTATTCGATTAAGGGGAATGACAAGAGGGGATATCTTGTGAGAAGTACACCATGGCGTATGAGTAACCTGTAATTCCAAAGGCCTTTCAAAAGTCTCTCTGGAATTAATCGAGGACTAAAATGGCTGACTGTGATGTTAAAAACAAACTAGAACTTCTGCATTTTCTGCAACTGTCACCTAATTAACTATTCGTTTAAGGGGAATGACAAGAGGGGATATCTTGTGAGAAGTACACCATGGCGTATGAGTAACCTGTAATTCCAAAGGCCTTTCAAAAGTCTCTCTGGAATTAATCGAGGACTAAAATGGCTGACTGTGATGTTAAAAACAAACTAGAACTTCTACATTTTCTGCAACTGTCACCTAATTAACTATTCGTTTAAGGGGAATGACAAGAGGGGATATCTTGTGAGAAGTACACCATGGCGTATGAGTAACCTGTAATTCCAAAGGCCTTTCAAAAGTCTCTCTGGAATTAATCGAGGACTAAAATGGCTGACTGTGATGTTAAAAACAAACTAGAACTTCTACATTTTCTGCAACTGTCACCTAATTAACTATTCGTTTAAGGGGAATGACAAGAGGGGATATCTTGTGAGAAGTACACCATGGCGTATGAGTAACCTGTAATTCCAGCGGCCTTTCAAAAGTCTCTCTGGAATTAATCGAGGACTAAAATGGCTGACTGTGATGTTAAAAACAAACTAGAACTTCTGCATTTTCTACAACTGTCACCTAATTAACTATTCGTTTAAGGGGAACGACAAGAGGGGATATCTTGTGAGAAGTACACCATGGCGTATGAGTAACCTGTAATTCCAAAGGCCTTTCAAAAGTCTCTCTGGAATTAATCGATGACTAAAATGGCTGAGTGTGATGTTAAAAACAAACTAGAACTTCTGCATTTTCTGCAACTGTCACCTAATTAACTATTCGTTTAAGGGGAACGACAAGAGGGGATATCTTGTGAGAAGTACACCATGACGTATGAGTAACCTGTAATTCCAAAGGCCTTTCAAAAGTCTCTCTGGAATTAATCGAGGACTAAAATGGCTGACTGTGATGTTAAAAACAAACTAGAACTTTTACATTTTCTGCAACTGTCACCTAATTAACTATTCGTTTAAGGGGAATGACAAGAGGGGATATCTTGTGAGAAGTACACCATGGCGTATGAGTAACCTGTAATTCCAATGGCCTTTCAAAAGTCTCTCTGGAATTAATCGAGGACTAAAATGGCTGACTGTGATGTTAAAAACAAACTAGAACTTCTGCATTTTCTGCAACTGTCACCTAATTAACTATTCGTTTAAGGGGAACGACAAGAGGGGATATCTTGTGAGAAGTACACCATGGCGTATGAGTAACCTGTAATTCCAAAGGCCTTTCAAAAGTCTCTCTGGAATTAATCGAGGACTAAAATGGCTGACTGTGATGTTAAAAACAAACTAGAACTTCTGCATTTTCTGCAACTGTCACCTAATTAACTATTCGTTTAAGGGGAATGACAAGAGGGGATATCTTGTGAGAAGTACACCATGGCGTATGAGTAACCTGTAATTCCAAAGGCCTTTCAAAAGTCTCTCTGGAATTAATCGAGGACTAAAATGGCTGACTGTGATGTTAAAAACAAACTAGAACTTCTGCATTTTCTGCAACTGTCACCTAATTAACTATTCGTTTAAGGGGAATGACAAGAGGAGATATCTTGTGAGAAGTACACCATGGCGTATGAGTAACCTGTAATTCCAAAGGCCTTTCAAAAGTCTCTCTGGAATTAATCGAGGACTAAAATGGCTGACTGTGATGTTAAAAACAAACTAGAACTTCTGCATTTTCTGCAACTGTCACCTAATTAACTATTCGTTTAAGGGGAACGACAAGAGGGGATATCTTGTGAGAAGTACACCATGGCGTATGAGTAACCTGTAATTCCAAAGGCCTTTCAAAAGTCTCTCTGGAATTAATCGAGGACTAAAATGGCTGACTGTGATGTTAAAAACAAACTAGAACTTCTGCATTTTCTGCAACTGTCACCTAATTAACTATTCGTTTAAGGGAAATGACAAGAGGGGATATCTTGTGAGAAGTACACCATGGCGTATGAGTAACCTGTAATTCCAACGGCCTTTCAAAAGTCTCTCTGGAATTAATCGAGGACTAAAATGGCTGACTGTGATGTTAAAAACAAACTAGAACTTCTGCATTTTCTGCAACTGTCACCTAATTAACTATTCGTTTAAGGGGAACGACAAGAGGGGATATCTTGCGAGAAGTACACCATGGCGTATGAGTAACCTGTAATTCCAAAGGCCTTTCAAAAGTCTCTCTGGAATTAATCGAGGATTAAAATGGCTGACTGTGATGTTAAAAACAAACTAGAACTTCTGCATTTTCTGCAACTGTCACCTAATTAACTATTCGTTTAAGGGGAATGACAAGAGGGGATATCTTGTGAGAAGTACACGATGGCGTATGAGTAACCTGTAATTCCAAAGGCCTTTCAAAAGTCTCTCTGGAATTAATCGAGGACTAAAATGGCTGACTGTGATGTTAAAAACAAACTAGAACTTCTGCATTTTCTGCAACTGTCACCTAATTAACTATTCGTTTAAGGGGAATGACAAGAGGGGATATCTTGTGAGAAGTACACCATGGCGTATGAGTAACCTGTAATTCCAAAGGCCTTTCAAAAGTCTCTCTGGAATTAATCGAGGACTAAAATGGCTGACTGTGATGTTAAAAACAAACTAGAACTTCTGCATTTTCTGCAACTGTCACCTAATTAACTATTCGTTTAAGGGGAACGACAAGAGGGGATATCTTGTGAGAAGTACACCATGGCGTATGAGTAACCTGTAATTCCAAAGGCCTTTCAAAAGTCTCTCTGGAATTAATCGAGGACTAAAATGGCTGACTGTGATGTTAAAAACAAACTAGAACTTCTGCATTTTCTGCAACTGTCACCTAATTAACTATTCGTTTAAGGGGAATGACAAGAGGGGATATCTTGTGAGAAGTACACCATGGCGTATGAGTAACCTGTAATTCCAAAGGCCTTTCAAAAGTCTCTCTGGAATTAATCGAGGACTAAAATGGCTGACTGTGATGTTAAAAACAAACTAGAACTTCTGCATTTTCTGCAACTGTCACCTAATTAACTATTCGTTTAAGGGGAATGACAAGAGGAGATATCTTGTGAGAAGTACACCATGGCGTATGAGTAACCTGTAATTCCAAAGGCCTTTCAAAAGTCTCTCTGGAATTAATCGAGGACTAAAATGGCTGACTGTGATGTTAAAAACAAACTAGAACTTCTGCATTTTCTGCAACTGTCACCTAATTAACTATTCGTTTAAGGGGAACGACAAGAGGGGATATCTTGTGAGAAGTACACCATGGCGTATGAGTAACCTGTAATTCCAAAGGCCTTTCAAAAGTCTCTCTGGAATTAATCGAGGACTAAAATGGCTGACTGTGATGTTAAAAACAAACTAGAACTTCTGCATTTTCTGCAACTGTCACCTAATTAACTATTCGTTTAAGGGAAATGACAAGAGGGGATATCTTGTGAGAAGTACACCATGGCGTATGAGTAACCTGTAATTCCAACGGCCTTTCAAAAGTCTCTCTGGAATTAATCGAGGACTAAAATGGCTGACTGTGATGTTAAAAACAAACTAGAACTTCTGCAATTTCTGCAACTGTCACCTAATTAACTATTCGTTTAAGGGGAACGACAAGAGGGGATATCTTGCGAGAAGTACACCATGGCGTATGAGTAACCTGTAATTCCAAAGGCCTTTCAAAAGTCTCTCTGGAATTAATCGAGGATTAAAATGGCTGACTGGGATGTTAAAAACAAACTAGAACTTCTGCATTTTCTGCAACTGTCACCTAATTAACTATTCGTTTAAGGGGAATGACAAGAGGGGATATCTTGTGAGAAGTACACGATGGCGTATGAGTAACCTGTAATTCCAAAGGCCTTTCAAAAGTCTCTCTGGAATTAATCGAGGACTAAAATGGCTGACTGTGATGTTAAAAACAAACTAGAACTTCTGCATTTTCTGCAACTGTCACCTAATTAACTATTCGTTTAAGGGGAATGACAAGAGGGGATATCTTGTGAGAAGTACACCATGGCATATGAGTAACCTGTAATTCCAAAGGCCTTTCAAAAGTCTCTCTGGAATTAATCGAGGACTAAAATGGCTGTCTGTGATGTTAAAAACAAACTAGAACTTCTACATTTTCTGCAACTGTCACCTAATTAACTATTCGTTTAAGGGGAATGACAAGAGGGGATATCTTGTGAGAAGTACACCATGGCGTATGAGTAACCTGTAATTCCAATGGCCTTTCAAAAGTCTCTCTGGAATTAATCGAGGACTAAAATGGCTGATTGTGATGTTAAAAACAAACTAGAACTTCTGCATTTTCTGCAACTGTCACCTAATTAACTATTCGTTTAAGGGGAACGACAAGAGGGGATATCTTGTGAGAAGTACACCATGGCGTATGAGTAACCTGTAATTCCAAAGGCCTTTCAAAAGTCTCTCTGGAAATAATCGAGGACTAAAATGGCTGACTGTGATGTTAAAAACAAACTAGAACTTCTGCATTTTCTGCAACTGTCACCTAATTAACTATTCGTTTAAGGGGAATGACAAGAGGGGATATCTTGTGAGAAGTACACCATGGCGTATGAGTAACCTGTAATTCCAAAGGCCTTTCAAAAGTCTCTCTGGAATTAATCGAGGACTAAAATGGCTGACTGTGATGTTAAAAACAAACTAGAACTTCTGCATTTTCTGCAACTGTCACCTAATTAACTATTCGTTTAAGGGGAATGACAAGAGGGGATATCTTGTGAGAAGTACACCATGGCGTATGAGTAACCTGTAATTCCAAAGGCCTTTCAAAAGTCTCTCTGGAATTAATCGAGGACTAAAATGGCTGACTGTGATGTTAAAAACAAACTAGAACTTCTACATTTTCTGCAACTGTCACCTAATTAACTATTCGTTTAAGGGGAATGACAAGAGGGGATATCTTGTGAGAAGTACACCATGGCGTATGAGTAACCTGTAATTCCAAAGGCCTTTCAAAAGTCTCTCTGGAATTAATCGATGACTAAAATGGCTGACTATGATGTTAAAAACAAACTAGAACTTCTGCATTTTCTGCAACTGTCACCTAATTAACTATTCGTTTAAGGGGAACGACAAGAGGGGATATCTTGTGAGAAGTACACCATGGCGTATGAGTAACCTGTAATTCCAAAGGCCTTTCAAAAGTCTCTCTGGAATTAATCGAGGACTAAAATGGCTGACTGTGATGTTAAAAACAAACTAGAACTTCTACATTTTCTGCAACTGTCACCTAATTAACTATTCGTTTAAGGGGAATGACAAGAGGGGATATCTTGTGAGAAGTACACCATGGCGTATGAGTAACCTGTAATTCCAATGGCCTTTCAAAAGTCTCTCTGGAATTAATCGAGGACTAAAATGGCTGACTGTGATGTTAAAAACAAACTAGAACTTCTGCATTTTCTGCAACTGTCACCTAATTAACTATTCGTTTAAGGGGAACGACAAGAGGGGATATCTTGTGAGAAGTACACCATGGCGTATGAGTAACCTGTAATTCCAAAGGCCTTTCAAAAGTCTCTCTGGAATTAATCGAGGACTAAAATGGCTGACTGTGATGTTAAAAACAAACTAGAACTTCTGCATTTTCTGCAACTGTCACCTAATTAACTATTCGTTTAAGGGGAACGACAAGAGGGGATATCTTGTGAGAAGTACACCATGGCGTATGAGTAACCTGTAATTCCAAAGGCCTTTCAAAAGTCTCTCTGGAATTAATCGAGGACTAAAATGGCTGACTGTGATGTTAAAAACAAACTAGAACTTCTGCATTTTCTGCAACTGTCACCTAATTAACTATTCGTTTAAGGGAAATGACAAGAGGGGATATCTTGTGAGAAGTACACCATGGCGTATGAGTAACCTGTAATTCCAACGGCCTTTCAAAAGTCTCTCTGGAATTAATCGAGGACTAAAATGGCTGACTGTGATGTTAAAAACAAACTAGAACTTCTGCATTTTCTGCAACTGTCACCTAATTAACTATTCGTTTAAGGGGAACGACAAGAGGGGATATCTTGCGAGAAGTACACCATGGCGTATGAGTAACCTGTAATTCCAAAGGCCTTTCAAAAGTCTCTCTGGAATTAATCGAGGATTAAAATGGCTGACTGTGATGTTAAAAACAAACTAGAACTTCTGCATTTTCTGCAACTGTCACCTAATTAACTATTCGTTTAAGGGGAATGACAAGAGGGGATATCTTGTGAGAAGTACACGATGGCGTATGAGTAACCTGTAATTCCAAAGGCCTTTCAAAAGTCTCTCTGGAATTAATCGAGGACTAAAATGGCTGACTGTGATGTTAAAAACAAACTAGAACTTCTGCATTTTCTGCAACTGTCACCTAATTAACTATTCGTTTAAGGGGAATGACAAGAGGGGATATCTTGTGAGAAGTACACCATGGCGTATGAGTAACCTGTAATTCCAAAGGCCTTTCAAAAGTCTCTCTGGAATTAATCGAGGACTAAAATGGCTGACTGTGATGTTAAAAACAAACTAGAACTTCTGCATTTTCTGCAACTGTCACCTAATTAACTATTCGTTTAAGGGGAACGACAAGAGGGGATATCTTGTGAGAAGTACACCATGGCGTATGAGTAACCTGTAATTCCAAAGGCCTTTCAAAAGTCTCTCTGGAATTAATCGAGGACTAAAATGGCTGACTGTGATGTTAAAAACAAACTAGAACTTCTGCATTTTCTGCAACTGTCACCTAATTAACTATTCGTTTAAGGGGAATGACAAGAGGGGATATCTTGTGAGAAGTACACCATGGCGTATGAGTAACCTGTAATTCCAAAGGCCTTTCAAAAGTCTCTCTGGAATTAATCGAGGACTAAAATGGCTGACTGTGATGTTAAAAACAAACTAGAACTTCTGCATTTTCTGCAACTGTCACCTAATTAACTATTCGTTTAAGGGGAATGACAAGAGGAGATATCTTGTGAGAAGTACACCATGGCGTATGAGTAACCTGTAATTCCAAAGGCCTTTCAAAAGTCTCTCTGGAATTAATCGAGGACTAAAATGGCTGACTGTGATGTTAAAAACAAACTAGAACTTCTGCATTTTCTGCAACTGTCACCTAATTAACTATTCGTTTAAGGGGAACGACAAGAGGGGATATCTTGTGAGAAGTACACCATGGCGTATGAGTAACCTGTAATTCCAAAGGCCTTTCAAAAGTCTCTCTGGAATTAATCGAGGACTAAAATGGCTGACTGTGATGTTAAAAACAAACTAGAACTTCTGCATTTTCTGCAACTGTCACCTAATTAACTATTCGTTTAAGGGAAATGACAAGAGGGGATATCTTGTGAGAAGTACACCATGGCGTATGAGTAACCTGTAATTCCAACGGCCTTTCAAAAGTCTCTCTGGAATTAATCGAGGACTAAAATGGCTGACTGTGATGTTAAAAACAAACTAGAACTTCTGCAATTTCTGCAACTGTCACCTAATTAACTATTCGTTTAAGGGGAACGACAAGAGGGGATATCTTGCGAGAAGTACACCATGGCGTATGAGTAACCTGTAATTCCAAAGGCCTTTCAAAAGTCTCTCTGGAATTAATCGAGGATTAAAATGGCTGACTGGGATGTTAAAAACAAACTAGAACTTCTGCATTTTCTGCAACTGTCACCTAATTAACTATTCGTTTAAGGGGAATGACAAGAGGGGATATCTTGTGAGAAGTACACGATGGCGTATGAGTAACCTGTAATTCCAAAGGCCTTTCAAAAGTCTCTCTGGAATTAATCGAGGACTAAAATGGCTGACTGTGATGTTAAAAACAAACTAGAACTTCTGCATTTTCTGCAACTGTCACCTAATTAACTATTCGTTTAAGGGGAATGACAAGAGGGGATATCTTGTGAGAAGTACACCATGGCATATGAGTAACCTGTAATTCCAAAGGCCTTTCAAAAGTCTCTCTGGAATTAATCGAGGACTAAAATGGCTGTCTGTGATGTTAAAAACAAACTAGAACTTCTACATTTTCTGCAACTGTCACCTAATTAACTATTCGTTTAAGGGGAATGACAAGAGGGGATATCTTGTGAGAAGTACACCATGGCGTATGAGTAACCTGTAATTCCAATGGCCTTTCAAAAGTCTCTCTGGAATTAATCGAGGACTAAAATGGCTGATTGTGATGTTAAAAACAAACTAGAACTTCTGCATTTTCTGCAACTGTCACCTAATTAACTATTCGTTTAAGGGGAACGACAAGAGGGGATATCTTGTGAGAAGTACACCATGGCGTATGAGTAACCTGTAATTCCAAAGGCCTTTCAAAAGTCTCTCTGGAAATAATCGAGGACTAAAATGGCTGACTGTGATGTTAAAAACAAACTAGAACTTCTGCATTTTCTGCAACTGTCACCTAATTAACTATTCGTTTAAGGGGAATGACAAGAGGGGATATCTTGTGAGAAGTACACCATGGCGTATGAGTAACCTGTAATTCCAAAGGCCTTTCAAAAGTCTCTCTGGAATTAATCGAGGACTAAAATGGCTGACTGTGATGTTAAAAACAAACTAGAACTTCTGCATTTTCTGCAACTGTCACCTAATTAACTATTCGTTTAAGGGGAATGACAAGAGGGGATATCTTGTGAGAAGTACACCATGGCGTATGAGTAACCTGTAATTCCAAAGGCCTTTCAAAAGTCTCTCTGGAATTAATCGAGGACTAAAATGGCTGACTATGATGTTAAAAACAAACTAGAACTTCTGCATTTTCTGCAACTGTCACCTAATTAACTA
Source organism: Conops quadrifasciatus (assembly GCA_949752815.1). Classification (NCBI taxonomy): domain Eukaryota; kingdom Metazoa; phylum Arthropoda; class Insecta; order Diptera; family Conopidae; genus Conops; species Conops quadrifasciatus. The sequence continues at coordinate 3,736,679 of OX457079.1, forward strand.
TTCGTTTAAGGGGAACGACAAGAGGGGATATCTTGTGAGAAGTACACCATGGCGTATGAGTAACCTGTAATTCCAAAGGCCTTTCAAAAGTCTCTCTGGAATTAATCGAGGACTAAAATGGCTGACTGTGATGTTAAAAACAAACTAGAACTTCTACATTTTCTGCAACTGTCACCTAATTAACTATTCGTTTAAGGGGAATGACAAGAGGGGATATCTTGTGAGAAGTACACCATGGCGTATGAGTAACCTGTAATTCCAAAGGCCTTTCAAAAGTCTCTCTGGAATTAATCGATGACTAAAATGGCTGACTATGATGTTAAAAACAAACTAGAACTTCTGCATTTTCTGCAACTGTCACCTAATTAACTATTCGTTTAAGGGGAACGACAAGAGGGGATATCTTGTGAGAAGTACACCATGGCGTATGAGTAACCTGTAATTCCAAAGGCCTTTCAAAAGTCTCTCTGGAATTAATCGAGGACTAAAATGGCTGACTGTGATGTTAAAAACAAACTAGAACTTCTACATTTTCTGCAACTGTCACCTAATTAACTATTCGTTTAAGGGGAATGACAAGAGGGGATATCTTGTGAGAAGTACACCATGGCGTATGAGTAACCTGTAATTCCAATGGCCTTTCAAAAGTCTCTCTGGAATTAATCGAGGACTAAAATGGCTGACTGTGATGTTAAAAACAAACTAGAACTTCTGCATTTTCTGCAACTGTCACCTAATTAACTATTCGTTTAAGGGGAATGACAAGAGGGGATATCTTGTGAGAAGTACACCATGGCGTATGAGTAACCTGTAATTCCAAAGGCCTTTCAAAAGTCTCTCTGGAATTAATCGAGGACTAAAATGGCTGACTGTGATGTTAAAAACAAACTAGAACTTCTGCATTTTCTGCAACTGTCACCTAATTAACTATTCGTTTAAGGGGAACGACAAGAGGGGATATCTTGTGAGAAGTACACCATGGCGTATGAGTAACCTGTAATTCCAATGGCCTTTCAAAAGTCTCTCTGGAATTAATCGAGGACTAAAATGGCTGACTGTGATGTTAAAAAAAAAACTAGAACTTCTGCATTTTCTGCAACTGTCACCTAATTAACTATTCGTTTAAGGGGAACGACAAGAGGGGATATCTTGTGAGAAGTACACCATGGCGTATGAGTAACCTGTAATTCCAACGGCCTTTCAAAAGTCTCTCTGGAATTAATCGAGGACTAAAATGGCTGACTGTGATGTTAAAAACAAACTAGAACTTCTGCATTTTCTGCAATTGTCACCTAATTAACTATTCGTTTAAGGGGAATGACAAGAGGGGATATCTTGTGAGAAGTACACCATAGCGTTTGAGTAACCTGTAATTCCAAAGGCCTTTCAAAAGTCTCTCTGGAATTAATCGAGGACTAAAATGGCTGACTGTGATGTTAAAAACAAACTAGAACTACTGCATTTTCTGCAACTGTCACCTAATTAACTATTCGTTTAAGGGGACTGACAAGAGGGGATATCTTGTGAGAAGTACACCATGGCGTATGAGTAACCTGTAATTCCAACGGCCTTTCAAAAGTCTCTCTGGAATTAATCGAGGACTAAAATGGCTGACTGTGATGTTAAAAGCAAACTAGAACTTCTGCCTTTTCTGCAACTATCACCTAATTAACTATTCGTTTAAGGGGAACGACAAGAGGGGATATCTTGTGAGAAGTACACCATGGCGTATGAGTAACCTGTAATTCCAAAGGCCTTTCAAAAGTCTCTCTGGAATTAATCGAGGACTAAAATGGCTGACTGTGATGTTAAAAACAAACAAGAACTTCTGCATTTTCTGCAACTGTCATCTAATTAACTATTCGTTTAAGGGGAACGACAAGAGGGGATATCTTGTGAGAAGTACACCATGGCGTATGAGTAACCTGTAATTCCAACGGCCTTTCAAAAGTCTCTCTGGAATTAATCGAGGACTAAAATGGCTGACTGTGATGTTAAAAACAAACTAGAACTTCTGCATTTTCTGCAATTGTCACCTAAATAACTATTCGTTTAAGGGGAATGACAAGAGGGGATATCTTGTGAGAAGTACACCATGGCGTATGAGTAACCTGTAATTCCAAAGGCCTTTCAAAAGTCTCTCTGGAATTAATCGAGGACTAAAATGGCTGACTGTGATGTTAAAAACAAACTAGAACTTCTGCATTTTCTGCAATTGTCACCTAATTAACTATTCGTTTAAGGGGAATGACAAGAGGGATATCTTGTGAGAAGTACACCATGGCGTATGAGTAACCTGTAATTCCAAAGGCCTTTCAAAAGTCTCTCTGGAATTAATCGAGGACTAAAATGGCTGACTGTGATGTTAAAAACAAACTAGAACTTCTGCATTTTCTGCAACTGTCACCTAATTAACTATTCGTTTAAGGGGAATGACAAGAGGGGATATCTTGTGAGAAGTACACCATGGCGTATGAGTAACCTGTAATTCCAAAGGCCTTTCAAAAGTCTGTCTGGAATTAATCGATGACTAAAATGGCTGACTGTGATGTTAAAAACAAACAAGAACTTCTGCATTTTCTGCAACTGTCATCTAATTAACTATTCGTTTAAGGGGAACGACAAGAGGGGATATCTTGTGAGAAGTACACCATGGCGTATGAGTAACCTGTAATTCCAACAGCCTTTCAAAAGTCTCTCTGGAATTAATCGAGGACTAAAATGGCTGACTGTGATGTTAAAAACAAACTAGAACTTCTGCATTTTCTGCAACTGTCACCTAATTAACTATTCGTTTAAGGGGAACGAAAAGAGGGGATATCTTGTGAGAAGTACACCATGGCGTATGAGTAACCTGTAATTCCAAAGGCCTTTCAAAAGTCTCTCTGGAATTAATCGAGGACTAAAATGGCTGACTGGGATGTTAAAAAAAAACTAGAACTTCTGCATTTTCTGCAATTGTCACCTAATTAACTATTCGTTTAAGGGGAATGACAAGAGGGGATATCTTGTGAGAAGTACACCATAGCGTATGAGTAACCTGTAATTCCAAAGGCCTTTCAAAAGTCTCTCTGGAATTAATCGAGGACTAAAATGGCTGACTGTGATGTTAAAAACAAACTAGAACTTCTGCATTTTCTGCAACTGTCACCTAATTAACTATTCGTTTAAGGGGAATGACAAGAGGGGATATCTTGTGAGAAGTACACCATGGCGTATGAGTAACCTGTAATTCCAAAGGCCTTTCAAAAGTCTCTCTGGAATTAATCGAGGACTAAAATGGCTGACTGTGATGTTAAAAACAAACTAGAACTTCTGCATTTTCTGCAATTGTCACCTAATTAACTATTCGTTTAAGGGGAATGACAAGAGGGATATCTTGTGAGAAGTACACCATGGCGTATGAGTAACCTGTAATTCCAAAGGCCTTTCAATAGTCTCTCTGGAATTAATCGATGACTAAAATGGCTGACTGTTATGTTAAAAACAAACAAGAACTTCTGCATTTTCTGCAACTGTCATCTAATTAACTATTCGTTTAAGGGGAACGACAAGAGGGGATATCTTGTGAGAAGTACACCATGGCGTATGAGTAACCTGTAATTCCAACGGCCTTTCAAAAGTCTCTCTGGAATTAATCGAGGACTAAAATGGCTGACTGTGATGTTAAAAAAAAAACTAGAACTTCTGCATTTTCTGCAACTGTCACCTAATTAACTATTCGTTTAAGGGGAACGACAAGAGGGGATATCTTGTGAGAAGTACACCATGGCGTATGAGTAACCTGTAATTCCAAAGGCCTTTCAAAAGTCTCTCTGGAATTAATCGAGGACTAAAATGGCTGACTGTGATGTTAAAAAAAAACTAGAACTTCTGCATTTTCTGCAACTGTCACCTAATTAACTATTCGTTTAAGGGGAACGACAAGAGGGGATATCTTGTGAGAAGTACACCATGGCGTATGAGTAACCTGTAATTCCAAAGGCCTTTCAAAAGTCTCTCTGGAATTAATCGAGGACTAAAATGGCTGACTGTGATGTTAAAAACAAACTAGAACTTCTGCATTTTCTGCAACTGTCACCTAATTAACTATTCGTTTAAGGGGAATGACAAGAGGGGATATCTTGTGAGAAGTACACCATGGCGTATGAGTAACCTGTAATTCCAAAGGCCTTTCAAAAGTCTCTCTGGAATTAATCGAGGACTAAAATGGCTGACTGTGATGTTAAATACAAACTAGAACTTCTGCATTTTCTGCAACTGTCACCTAATTAACTATTCGTTTAAGGGGAACGACAAGAGGGGATATCTTGTGAGAAGTACACCATGGCGTATGAGTAACCTGTAATTCCAAAGGCCTTTCAAAAGTCTCTCTGGAATTAATCGAGGACTAAAATGGCTGACTGTGATGTTAAAAACAAACTAGAACTTCTGCATTTTCTGCAACTGTCACCTACTTAACTATTCGTTTAAGGGGAATGACAAGAGGGGATATCTTGTGAGAAGTACACCATGGCGTATGAGTAACCTGTAATTCCAACGGCCTTTCAAAAGTCTCTCTGGAATTAATCGAGGACTAAAATGGCTGACTGTGATGTTAAAAACAAACTAGAACTTCTGCATTTTCTGCAACTGTCACCTAATTAACTATTCGTTTAAGGGGAACGACAAGAGGGGATATCTTGCGAGAAGTACACCATGGCGTATGAGTAACCTGTAATTCCAAAGGCCTTTCAAAAGTCTCTCTGGAATTAATCGAGGATTAAAATGGCTGACTGTGATGTTAAAAACAAACTAGAACTTCTGCATTTTCTGCAACTGTCACCTAATTAACTATTCGTTTAAGGGGAATGACAAGAGGGGATATCTTGTGAGAAGTACACCATGGCGTATGAGTAACCTGTAATTCCAAAGGCCTTTCAAAAGTCTCTCTGGAATTAATCGAGGACTAAAATGGCTGACTGTGATGTTAAAAACAAACTAGAACTTCTACATTTTCTGCAACTGTCACCTAATTAACTATTCGTTTAAGGGGAATGACAAGAGGGGATATCTTGTGAGAAGTACACCATGGCGTATGAGTAACCTGTAATTCCAATGGCCTTTCAAAAGTCTCTCTGGAATTAATCGAGGACTAAAATGGCTGACTGTGATGTTAAAAACAAACTAGAACTTCTGCATTTTCTGCAACTGTCATCTAATTAACTATTCGTTTAAGGGGAACGACAAGAGGGGATATCTTGTGAGAAGTACACCATGGCGTATGAGTAACCTGTAATTCCAACGGCCTTTCAAAAGTCTCTCTGGAATTAATCGAGGACTAAAATGGCTGACTGTGATGTTAAAAAAAAACTAGAACTTCTGCATTTTCTGCAACTGTCACCTAATTAACTATTCGTTTAAGGGGAACGACAAGAGGGGATATCTTGTGAGAAGTACACCATGGCGTATGAGTAAACTGTAATTCCAAAGGCCTTTCAAAACTCTCTCTGGAATTAATCGAGGACTAAAATGGCTGACTGTGATGTTAAAAAAAAACTAGAACTTCTGCATTTTCTGCAACTGTCACCTAATTAACTATTCGTTTAAGGGGAACGACAAGAGGGGATATCTTGTGAGAAGTACACCATGGCGTATGAGTAACCTGTAATTCCAAAGGCCTTTCAAAAGTCTCTCTGGAATTAATCGAGGACTAAAATGGCTGACTGTGATGTTAAAAAAAAACTAGAACTTCTGCATTTTCTGCAACTGTCACCTAATTAACTATTCGTTTAAGGGGAACGACAAGAGGGGATATCTTGTGAGAAGTACACCATGGCGTATGAGTAACCTGTAATTCCAAAGGCCTTTCAAAAGTCTCTCTGGAATTAATCGAGGACTAAAATGGCTGACTGTGATGTTAAAAACAAACTAGAACTTCTGCATTTTCTGCAACTGTCACCTAATTAACTATTCGTTTAAGGGGAACGACAAGAGGGGATATCTTGTGAGAAGTACACCATGGCGTATGAGTAACCTGTAATTCCAAAGGCCTTTCAAAAGTCTCTCTGGAATTAATCGAGGACTAAAATGGCTGACTGTGATGTTAAAAACAAACTAGAACTTCTGCATTTTCTGCAACTGTCACCTAATTAACTATTCGTTTAAGGGGAATGACAAGAGGGGATATCTTGTGAGAAGTACACCATGGCGTATGAGTAACCTGTAATTCCAACGGCCTTTCAAAAGTCTCTCTGGAATTAATCGAGGACTAAAATGGCTGACTGTGATGTTAAAAACAAACTAGAACTTCTGCATTTTCTGCAACTGTCACCTAATTAACTATTCGTTTAAGGGGAACGACAAGAGGGGATATCTTGTGAGAAGTACACCATGGCGTATGAGTAACCTGTAATTCCAAAGGCCTTTCAAAAGTCTCTCTGGAATTAATCGAGGACTAAAATGGCTGACTGTGATGTTAAAAACAAACTAGAACTTCTGCATTTTCTGCAACTGTCACCTAATTAACTATTCGTTTAAGGGGAACGACAAGAGGGGATATCTTGTGAGAAGTACACCATGGCGTATGAGTAACCTGTAATTCCAAAGGCCTTTCAAAAGTCTCTCTGGAATTAATCGAGGACTAAAATGGCTGACTGTGATGTTAAAAACAAACTAGAACTTCTGCATTTTCTGCAACTGTCACCTAATTAACTATTCGTTTAAGGGGAATGACAAGAGGGGATATCTTGTGAGAAGTACACCATGGCGTATGAGTAACCTGTAATTCCAAAGGCCTTTCAAAAGTCTCTCTGGAATTAATCGAGGACTAAAATGGCTGACTGTGATGTTAAAAACAAAGTAGAACTTCTACATTTTCTGCAACTGTCACCTAATTAACTATTCGTTTAAGGGGAACGACAAGAGGGGATATCTTGTGAGAAGTACACCATGGCGTATGAGTAACCTGTAATTCCAAAGGCCTTTCAAAAGTCTCTCTGGAATTAATCGAGGACTAAAATGGCTGACTGTGATGTTAAAAACAAACTAGAACTTCTGCATTTTCTGCAACTGTCACCTAATTAACTATTCGTTTAAGGGGAACGACAAGAGGGGATATCTTGTGAGAAGTACACCATGGCGTATGAGTAACCTGTAATTCCAAAGGCCTTTCAAAAGTCTCTCTGGAATTAATCGAGGACTAAAATGGCTGACTGTGATGTTAAAAACAAACTAGAACTTCTACATTTTCTGCAACTGTCACCTAATTAACTATTCGTTTAAGGGGAATGACAAGAGGGGATATCTTGTGAGAAGTACACCATGGCGTATGAGTAACCTGTAATTCCAATGGCCTTTCAAAAGTCTCTCTGGAATTAATCGAGGACTAAAATGGCTGACTGTGATGTTAAAAACAAACTAGAACTTCTGCATTTTCTGCAACTGTCATCTAATTAACTATTCGTTTAAGGGGAACGACAAGAGGGGATATCTTGTGAGAAGTACACCATGGCGTATGAGTAACCTGTAATTCCAACGGCCTTTCAAAAGTCTCTCTGGAATTAATCGAGGACTAAAATGGCTGACTGTGATGTTAAAAAAAAACTAGAACTTCTGCATTTTCTGCAACTGTCACCTAATTAACTATTCGTTTAAGGGGAACGACAAGAGGGGATATCTTGTGAGAAGTACACCATGGCGTATGAGTAAACTGTAATTCCAAAGGCCTTTCAAAACTCTCTCTGGAATTAATCGAGGACTAAAATGGCTGACTGTGATGTTAAAAAAAAACTAGAACTTCTGCATTTTCTGCAACTGTCACCTAATTAACTATTCGTTTAAGGGGAACGACAAGAGGGGATATCTTGTGAGAAGTACACCATGGCGTATGAGTAACCTGTAATTCCAAAGGCCTTTCAAAAGTCTCTCTGGAATTAATCGAGGACTAAAATGGCTGACTGTGATGTTAAAAAAAAACTAGAACTTCTGCATTTTCTGCAACTGTCACCTAATTAACTATTCGTTTAAGGGGAACGACAAGAGGGGATATCTTGTGAGAAGTACACCATGGCGTATGAGTAACCTGTAATTCCAAAGGCCTTTCAAAAGTCTCTCTGGAATTAATCGAGGACTAAAATGGCTGACTGTGATGTTAAAAACAAACTAGAACTTCTGCATTTTCTGCAACTGTCACCTAATTAACTATTCGTTTAAGGGGAACGACAAGAGGGGATATCTTGTGAGAAGTACACCATGGCGTATGAGTAACCTGTAATTCCAAAGGCCTTTCAAAAGTCTCTCTGGAATTAATCGAGGACTAAAATGGCTGACTGTGATGTTAAAAACAAACTAGAACTTCTGCATTTTCTGCAACTGTCACCTAATTAACTATTCGTTTAAGGGGAATGACAAGAGGGGATATCTTGTGAGAAGTACACCATGGCGTATGAGTAACCTGTAATTCCAACGGCCTTTCAAAAGTCTCTCTGGAATTAATCGAGGACTAAAATGGCTGACTGTGATGTTAAAAACAAACTAGAACTTCTGCATTTTCTGCAACTGTCACCTAATTAACTATTCGTTTAAGGGGAACGACAAGAGGGGATATCTTGTGAGAAGTACACCATGGCGTATGAGTAACCTGTAATTCCAAAGGCCTTTCAAAAGTCTCTCTGGAATTAATCGAGGACTAAAATGGCTGACTGTGATGTTAAAAACAAACTAGAACTTCTGCATTTTCTGCAACTGTCACCTAATTAACTATTCGTTTAAGGGGAATGACAAGAGGGGATATCTTGTGAGAAGTACACCATGGCGTATGAGTAACCTGTAATTCCAAAGGCCTTTCAAAAGTCTCTCTGGAATTAATCGAGGACTAAAATGGCTGACTGTGATGTTAAAAACAAACTAGAACTTCTGCATTTTCTGCAACTGTCACCTAATTAACTATTCGTTTAAGGGGAACGACAAGAGGGGATATCTTGTGAGAAGTACACCATGGCGTATGAGTAACCTGTAATTCCAAAGGCCTTTCAAAAGTCTCTCTGGAATTAATCGAGGACTAAAATGGCTGACTGTGATGTTAAAAACAAACTAGAACTTCTGCATTTTCTGCAACTGTCACCTAATTAACTATTCGTTTAAGGGGAATGACAAGAGGGGATATCTTGTGAGAAGTACACCATGGCGTATGAGTAACCTGTAATTCCAAAGGCCTTTCAAAAGTCTCTCTGGAATTAATCGAGGACTAAAATGGCTGACTGTGATGTTAAAAACAAAGTAGAACTTCTACATTTTCTGCAACTGTCACCTAATTAACTATTCGTTTAAGGGGAACGACAAGAGGGGATATCTTGTGAGAAGTACACCATGGCGTATGAGTAACCTGTAATTCCAAAGGCCTTTCAAAAGTCTCTCTGGAATTAATCGAGGACTAAAATGGCTGACTGTGATGTTAAAAACAAAGTAGAACTTCTACATTTTCTGCAACTGTCACCTAATTAACTATTCGTTTAAGGGGAACGACAAGAGGGGATATCTTGTGAGAAGTACACCATGGCGTATGAGTAACCTGTAATTCCAAAGGCCTTTCAAAAGTCTCTCTGGAATTAATCGAGGACTAAAATGGCTGACTGTGATGTTAAAAACAAACTAGAACTTCTGCATTTTCTGCAACTGTCACCTAATTAACTATTCGTTTAAGGGGAACGACAAGAGGGGATATCTTGTGAGAAGTACACCATGGCGTATGAGTAACCTGTAATTCCAAAGGCCTTTCAAAAGTCTCTCTGGAATTAATCGAGGACTAAAATGGCTGACTGTGATGTTAAAAACAAACTAGAACTTCTACATTTTCTGCAACTGTCACCTAATTAACTATTCGTTTAAGGGGAATGACAAGAGGGGATATCTTGTGAGAAGTACACCATGGCGTATGAGTAACCTGTAATTTCAATGGCCTTTCAAAAGTCTCTCTGGAATTAATCGAGGACTAAAATGGCTGACTGTGATGTTAAAAACAAACTAGAACTTCTGCATTTTCTGCAACTGTCATCTAATTAACTATTCGTTTAAGGGGAACGACAAGAGGGGATATCTTGTGAGAAGTACACCATGGCGTATGAGTAACCTGTAATTCCAACGGCCTTTCAAAAGTCTCTCTGGAATTAATCGAGGACTAAAATGGCTGACTGTGATGTTAAAAAAAAACTAGAACTTCTGCATTTTCTGCAACTGTCACCTAATTAACTATTCGTTTAAGGGGAACGACAAGAGGGGATATCTTGTGAGAAGTACACCATGGCGTATGAGTAAACTGTAATTCCAAAGGCCTTTCAAAACTCTCTCTGGAATTAATCGAGGACTAAAATGGCTGACTGTGATGTTAAAAAAAAACTAGAACTTCTGCATTTTCTGCAACTGTCACCTAATTAACTATTCGTTTAAGGGGAACGACAAGAGGGGATATCTTGTGAGAAGTACACCATGGCGTATGAGTAACCTGTAATTCCAAAGGCCTTTCAAAAGTCTCTCTGGAATTAATCGAGGACTAAAATGGCTGACTGTGATGATAAAAAAAAAATAGAACTTCTGCATTTTCTGCAACTGTCACCTAATTAACTATTCGTTTAAGGGGAACGACAAGAGGGGATATCTTGTGAGAAGTACACCATGGCGTATGAGTAACCTGTAATTCCAAAGGCCTTTCAAAAGTCTCTCTGGAATTAATCGAGGACTAAAATGGCTGACTGTGATGTTAAAAACAAACTAGAACTTCTGCATTTTCTGCAACTGTCACCTAATTAACTATTCGTTTAAGGGGAACGACAAGAGGGGATATCTTGTGAGAAGTACACCATGGCGTATGAGTAACCTGTAATTCCAAAGGCCTTTCAAAAGTCTCTCTGGAATTAATCGAGGACTAAAATGGCTGACTGTGATGTTAAAAACAAACTAGAACTTCTGCATTTTCTGCAACTGTCACCTAATTAACTATTCGTTTAAGGGGAATGACAAGAGGGGATATCTTGTGAGAAGTACACCATGGCGTATGAGTAACCTGTAATTCCAACGGCCTTTCAAAAGTCTCTCTGGAATTAATCGAGGACTAAAATGGCTGACTGTGATGTTAAAAACAAACTAGAACTTCTGCATTTTCTGCAACTGTCACCTAATTAACTATTCGTTTAAGGGGAACGACAAGAGGGGATATCTTGTGAGAAGTACACCATGGCGTATGAGTAACCTGTAATTCCAAAGGCCTTTCAAAAGTCTCTCTGGAATTAATCGAGGACTAAAATGGCTGACTGTGATGTTAAAAACAAACTAGAACTTCTGCATTTTCTGCAACTGTCACCTAATTAACTATTCGTTTAAGGGGAATGACAAGAGGGGATATCTTGTGAGAAGTACACCATGGCGTATGAGTAACCTGTAATTCCAAAGGCCTTTCAAAAGTCTCTCTGGAATTAATCGAGGACTAAAATGGCTGACTGTGATGTTAAAAACAAACTAGAACTTCTGCATTTTCTGCAACTGTCACCTAATTAACTATTCGTTTAAGGGGAACGACAAGAGGGGATATCTTGTGAGAAGTACACCATGGCGTATGAGTAACCTGTAATTCCAAAGGCCTTTCAAAAGTCTCTCTGGAATTAATCGAGGACTAAAATGGCTGACTGTGATGTTAAAAACAAACTAGAACTTCTGCATTTTCTGCAACTGTCACCTAATTAACTATTCGTTTAAGGGGAATGACAAGAGGGGATATCTTGTGAGAAGTACACCATGGCGTATGAGTAACCTGTAATTCCAAAGGCCTTTCAAAAGTCTCTCTGGAATTAATCGAGTACTAAAATGGCTGACTGTGATGTTAAAAACAAAGTAGAACTTCTACATTTTCTGCAACTGTCACCTAATTAACTATTCGTTTAAGGGGAACGACAAGAGGGGATATCTTGTGAGAAGTACACCATGGCGTATGAGTAACCTGTAATTCCAAAGGCCTTTCAAAAGTCTCTCTGGAATTAATCGAGGACTAAAATGGCTGACTGTGATGTTAAAAACAAACTAGAACTTCTGCATTTTCTGCAACTGTCACCTAATTAACTATTCGTTTAAGGGGAACGACAAGAGGGGATATCTTGTGAGAAGTACACCATGGCGTATGAGTAACCTGTAATTCCAAAGGCCTTTCAAAAGTCTCTCTGGAATTAATCGAGGACTAAAATGGCTGACTGTGATGTTAAAAACAAACTAGAACTTCTGCATTTTCTGCAACTGTCACCTAATTAACTATTCGTTTAAGGGGAATGACAAGAGGGGATATCTTGTGAGAAGTACACCATGGCGTATGAGTAACCTGTAATTCCAACGGCCTTTCAAAAGTCTCTCTGGAATTAATCGAGGACTAAAATGGCTGATTGTGATGTTAAAAACAAACTAGAACTTCTGCATTTTCTGCAACTGTCACCTAATTAACTATTCGTTTAAGGGGAATGACAAGAGGGGATATCTTGTGAGAAGTACACCATGGCGTATGAGTAACCTGTAATTCCAAAGGCCTTTCAAAAGTCTCTCTGGAATTAATCGAGGACTAAAATGGCTGACTGGGATGTTAAAAAAAAACTAGAACTTCTGCATTTTCTGCAATTGTCACCTAATTAACTATTCGTTTAAGGGGAATGACAAGAGGGGATATCTTGTGAGAAGTACACCATAGCGTATGAGTAACCTGTAATTCCAAAGGCCTTTCAAAAGTCTCTCTGGAATTAATCGAGGACTAAAATGGCTGACTGTGATGTTAAAAACAAACTAGAACTTCTGCATTTTCTGCAACTGTCACCTAATTAACTATTCGTTTAAGGGGAATGACAAGAGGGGATATCTTGTGAGAAGTACACCATGGCGTATGAGTAACCTGTAATTCCAAAGGCCTTTCAAAAGTCTCTCTGGAATTAATCGAGGACTAAAATGGCTGACTGTGATGTTAAAAACAAACTAGAACTTCTGCATTTTCTGCAATTGTCACCTAATTAACTATTCGTTTAAGGGGAATGACAAGAGGGATATCTTGTGAGAAGTACACCATGGCGTATGAGTAACCTGTAATTCCAAAGGCCTTTCAATAGTCTCTCTGGAATTAATCGATGACTAAAATGGCTGACTGTTATGTTAAAAACAAACAAGAACTTCTGCATTTTCTGCAACTGTCATCTAATTAACTATTCGTTTAAGGGGAACGACAAGAGGGGATATCTTGTGAGAAGTACACCATGGCGTATGAGTAACCTGTAATTCCAACGGCCTTTCAAAAGTCTCTCTGGAATTAATCGAGGACTAAAATGGCTGACTGTGATGTTAAAAAAAAAACTAGAACTTCTGCATTTTCTGCAACTGTCACCTAATTAACTATTCGTTTAAGGGGAATGACAAGAGGGGATATCTTGTGAGAAGTACACCATGGCGTATGAGTAACCTGTAATTCCAAAGGCATTTGAAAAGTCTCTCTGGAATTAATCGAGGACTAAAATGGCTGACTGTGATGTTAAAAACAAACTAGAACTTCTGCATTTTCTGCAACTGTCACCTAAATAACTATTCGTTTAAGGGGAATGACAAGAGGGGATATCTTGTGAAAAGTACACCCTGGCGTATGAGTAACCTGTAATTCCAAAGGCCTTTCAAAAGTCTCTCTGGAATTAATCGAGGACTAAAATGGCTGACTGTGATGTTAAAAACAAACTAGAACTTCTGCATTTTCTGCAACTGTCACCTAATTAACCATTCGTTTAAGGGGAATGACAAGAGGGGATATCTTGTGAGAAGTACACCATGGCGTATGAGTAACCTGTAATTCCAAAGGCATTTGAAAAGTCTCTCTGGAATTAATCGAGGACTAAAATGGCTGACTGTGATGTTAAAAAAAAAACTAGAACTTCTGCATTTTCTGCAACTGTCACCTAATTAACTATTCGTTTAAGGGGAATGACAAGAGGGGATATCTTGTGAGAAGTACACCATGGCGTATGAGTAACCTGTAATTCCAAAGGCATTTGAAAAGTCTCTCTGGAATTAATCGAGGACTAAAATGGCTGACTGTGATGTTAAAAACAAACTAGAACTTCTGCATTTTCTGCAACTGTCACCTAAATAACTATTCGTTTAAGGGGAATGACAAGAGGGGATATCTTGTGAGAAGTACACCCTGGCGTATGAGTAACCTGTAATTCCAAAGGCCTTTCAAAAGTCTCTCTGGAATTAATCGAGGACTAAAATGGCTGACTGTGATGTTAAAAACAAACTAGAACTTCTGCATTTTCTGCAACTGTCACCTAATTAACCATTCGTTTAAGGGGAATGACAAGAGGGGATATCTTGTGAGAAGTACACCATGGCGTATGAGTAACCTGTAATTCCAAAGGCATTTGAAAAGTCTCTCTGGAATTAATCGAGGACTAAAATGGCTGACTGTGATGTTAAAAACAAACTAGAACTTCTGCATTTTCTGCAACTGTCACCTAATTAACTATTCGTTTAAGGGGAATGACAAGAGGGGATATCTTGTGAGAAGTACACCCTGGCGTATGAGTAACCTGTAATTCCAAAGGCCTTTCAAAAGTCTCTCTGTAATTAATCGAGGACTAAAATGGCTGACTGTGATGTTAAAAGCAAACTAGAACTTCTGCATTTTCTGCAACTGTCACCTAATTAACTATTCGTTTAAGGGGAATGACAAAAGGGGATATCTTGTGAGAAGTACACCATGGCGTATGAGTAACCTGTGTTTCCAAAGGCCTTTCAAAAGTCACTCTGGAATTAATCGAGGACTAAAATGGCTGACTGTGATGTTAAAAACAAACTAGAACTTCTGCATTTTCTGCAACTGTCACCTAATTAACTATTCGTTTAAGGGGAATGACAAGAGGGGATATCTTGTGAGAAGTACACCATGGCGTATGAGTAACCTGTAATGCCAAAGGCCTTTCAAAAGTCTCTCTGGAATTAATCGAGGACTAAAATGGCTGACTGTGATGTTAAAAACAAACTAGAACTTCTGCATTTTCTGCAACTGTCACCTAATTAACTATTCGTTTAAGGGGAATGACAAGAGGGGATATCTTGTGAGAAGTACACCATGGCGTATGAGTAACCTGTAATTCCAAAGGCCTTTCAAAAGTCTCTCTGGAATTAATCGAGGACTAAAATGGCTGACTGTGATGTTAAAAACAAACTAGAACTTCTGCATTTTCTGCAACTGTCACCTAATTAACTATTCGTTTAAGGGGAACGACAAGAGGGGATATCTTGTGAGAAGTACACCATGGCGTATGAGTAACCTGTAATTCCAAAGGCCTTTCAAAAGTCTCTCTGGAATTAATCGAGGACTAAAATGGCTGACTGTGATGTTAAAAACAAACTAGAACTTCTGCATTTTCTGCAACTGTCACCTAATTAACTATTCGTTTAAGGGGAATGACAAGAGGGGATATCTTGTGAGAAGTACACCATGGCGTATGAGTAACCTGTAATTCCAACGGCCTTTCAAAAGTCTCTCTGGAATTAATCGAGGACTAAAATGGCTGACTGTGATGTTAAAAACAAACTAGAACTTCTGCATTTTCTGCAACTGTCACCTAATTAACTATTCGTTTAAGGGGAATGACAAGAGGGGATATCTTGTGAGAAGTACACCATGGCGTATGAGTAACCTGTAATTCCAAAGGCCTTTCAAAAGTCTCTCTGGAATTAATCGAGGACTAAAATGGCTGACTGTGATGTTAAAAACAAACTAGAACTTTTACATTTTCTGCAACTGTCACCTAATTAACTATTCGTTTAAGGGGAATGACAAGAGGGGATATCTTGTGAGAAGTACACCATGGCGTATGAGTAACCTGTAATTCCAAAGGCCTTTCAAAAGTCTCTCTGGAATTAATCGAGGACTAAAATGGCTGACTGTGATGTTAAAAACAAACTAGAACTTCTGCATTTTCTGCAACTGTCACCTAATTAACTATTCGTTTAAGGGGAATGACAAGAGGGGATATCTTGTGAGAAGTACACCATGGCGTATGAGTAACCTGTAATTCCAAAGGCCTTTCAAAAGTCTCTCTGGAATTAATCGAGGACTAAAATGGCTGACTGTGATGTTAAAAACAAACTAGAACTTCTACATTTTCTGCAACTGTCACCTAATTAACTATTCGTTTAAGGGGAATGACAAGAGGGGATATCTTGTGAGAAGTACACCATGGCGTATGAGTAACCTGTAATTCCAACGGCCTTTCAAAAGTGTCTCTGGAATTAATCGAGGACTAAAATGGCTGACTGTGATGTTAAAAACAAACTAGAACTTCTACATTTTCTGCAACTGTCACCTAATTAACTATTCGTTTAAGGGGAATGACAAGAGGGGATATCTTGTGAGAAGTACACCATGGCGTATGAGTAACCTGTAATTCCAGCGGCCTTTCAAAAGTCTCTCTGGAATTAATCGAGGACTAAAATGGCTGACTGTGATGTTAAAAACAAACACGAACTTCTGCATTTTCTGCAACTGTCACCTAATTAACTATTCGTTTAAGGGGAACGACAAGAGGGGATATCTGGTGAGAAGTACACCATGGCGTATGAGTAACCTGTAATTCCAAAGGCCTTTCAAAAGTCTCTCTGGAATTAATCGATGACTAAAATGGCTGACTGTGATGTTAAAAACAAACAAGAACTTCTGCATTTTCTGCAACTGTCATCTAATTAACTATTCGTTTAAGGGGAACGACAAGAGGGGATATCTTGTGAGAAGTACACCATGGCGTATGAGTAACCTGTAATTCCAACGGCCTTTCAAAAGTCTCTCTGGAATTAATCGAGGACTAAAATGGCTGACTGTGATGTTAAAAACAAACTAGAACTTCTGCATTTTCTGCAATTGTCACCTAATTAACTATTCGTTTAAGGGGAATGACAAGAGGGGATATCTTGTGAGAAGTACACCATAGCGTATGAGTAACCTGTAATTCCAAAGGCCTTTCAAAAGTCTCTCTGGAATTAATCGAGGACTAAAATGGCTGACTGTGATGTTAAAAACAAACTAGAACTTCTGCATTTTCTGCAACTGTCACCTAATTAACTATTCGTTTAAGGGGACTGACAAGATGGAATATCTTGTGAGAAGTACACCATGGCGTATGAGTAACCTGTAATTCCAACGGCCTTTCAAAAGTCTCTCTGGAATTAATCGAGGACTAAAATGGCTGACTGTGATGTTAAAAGCAAACTAGAACTTCTCCCTTTTCTGCAACTGTCACCTAATTAACTATTCGTTTAAGGGGAACGACAAGAGGGGATATCTTGTGAGAAGTACACCATGGCGTATGAGTAACCTGTAATTCCAAAGGCCTTTCAGAAGTCTCTCTGGAATTAATCGAGGACTAAAATGGCTGACTGTGATGTTAAAAACAAACTAGAACTTCTGCATTTTCTGCAATTGTCACCTAATTAACTATTCGTTTAAGGGGAATGACAAGAGGGATATCTTGTGAGAAGTACACCATGGCGTATGAGTAACCTGTAATTCCAAAGGCCTTTCAAAAGTCTCTCTGGAATTAATCGAGGATTAAAATGGCTGACTGTGATGTTAAAAACAAACTAGAACTTCTGCATTTTCTGCAATTGTCACCTAAATAACTATTCGTTTAAGGGGAATGTCAAGAGGGGATATCTTGTGAGAAGTACACCATGGCGTATGAGTAACCTGTAATTCCAAAGGCCTTTCAGAAGTCTCTCTGGAATTAATCGAGGACTAAAATGGCTGACTGTGATGTTAAAAACAAACTAGAACTTCTGCATTTTCTGCAATTGTCACCTAATTAACTATTCGTTTAAGGGGAATGACAAGAGGGATATCTTGTGAGAAGTACACCATGGCGTATGAGTAACCTGTAATTCCAAAGGCCTTTCAATAGTCTCTCTGGAATTAATCGAGGACTAAAATGGCTGACTGTGATGTTAAAAACAAAGTAGAACTTCTACATTTTCTGCAACTGTCACCTAATTAACTATTCGTTTAAGGGGAATGACAAGAGGGGATATCTTGTGAGAAGTACACCATGGCGTATGAGTAACCTGTAATTCCAACGGTCTTTCAAAAGTCTCTCTGGAATTAATCGAGGACTAAAATGGCTGACTGTGATGTTAAAAACAAACTAGAACTTCTGCATTTTCTGCAACTGTCACCTAATTAACTATTCGTTTAAGGGGAACGACAAGAGGGGATATCTTGTGAGAAGTACACCATGGCGTATGAGTAACCTGTAATTCCAATAGCCTTTCAAAAGTCTCTCTGGAATTAATCGAGGACTAAAATGGCTGACTGTGATGTTTAAAACAAACTAGAACTTCTGCATTTTCTGCAACTGTCACCTAATTAACTATTTGTTTAAGGGGATTGACAAGAGGGGATATCTTGTGAGAAGTACACCATGGCGTATGAGTAACCTGTAATTCCAAAGGCCTTTCAAAAGGCTCTCTGGAATTAATCGAAATGCATACGCCATGGTGGCTGACTGTGATGTTAAAAACAAACTAGAACTTCTACATTTTCTGCAACTGTCACCTAATTAACTATTCGTTTAAGGGGAATGACAAGAGGGGATAACTTGTGAGACGTACACCATGGCGTATGAGTAACCTGTAATTCCAACGGCCTTTCAAAAGTCTCTCTGGAATTAATCGAGGACTAAAATGGCTGACTGTGATGTTAAAAACAAACTAGAACTTCTGCATTTTCTGCAACTGTCACCTAATTAACTATTCGTTTAAGGGGAACGACAAGAGGGGATATCTTGTGAGAAGTACACCATGGCGTATGAGTAACCTGTAATTCCAAAGGCCTTTCAAAAGTCTCTCTGGAATTAATCGAGGACTAAAATGGCTGACTGTGATGTTAAAAACAAACTAGAACTTCTGCATTTTCTGCAACTGTCACCTAATTAACTATTCGTTTAAGGGGAACGACAAGAGGGGATATCTTGTGAGAAGTACACCATGGCGTATGAGTAACCTGTAATTCCAACGGCCCTTCAAAAGTTTCTCTGGAATTAATCGAGGACTAAAATAGCTGACTGTGATGTTAAAAACAAACTAGAACTTCTGCATTTTCTGCAACTGTCACCTAATTAACTATTCGTTTAAGGGGAATGACAAGAGGGGATATCTTGTGAGAAGTACACCATGGCGTATGAGTAACCTGTAATTCCAAAGGCCTTTCAAAAGTCTCTCTGGAATTAATCGAGGACTAAAATGGCTGACTGTGATGTTAAAAACAAACTAGAACTTCTACATTTTCTGCAACTGTCACCTAATTAACTATTCGTTTAAGGGGAATGACAAGAGGGGATATCTTGTGAGAAGTACACCATGGCGTATGAGTAACCTGTAATTCCAAAGGCCTTTCAAAAGTCTCTCTGGAATTAATCGAGGACTAAAATGGCCGACTGTGATGTTAAAAACAAACTAGAACTTCTACATTTTCTGCAACTGTCACCTAATTAACTATTCGTTTAAGGGGAATGACAAGAGGGGATATCTTGTGAGAAGTACACCATGGCGTATGAGTAACCTGTAATTCCAAAGGCCTTTCAAAAGGCTCTCTGGAATTAATCGAAATGCATACGCCATGGTGGCTGACTGTGATGTTAAAAACAAACTAGAACTTCTACATTTTCTGCAACTGTCACCTAATTAACTATTCGTTTAAGGGGAATGACAAGAGGGGATAACTTGTGAGAAGTACACCATGGCGTATGAGTAACCTGTAATTCCAACGGCCTTTCAAAAGTCTCTCTGGAATTAATCGAGGACTAAAATGGCTGACTGTGATGTTAAAAACAAACTAGAACTTCTGCATTTTCTGCAACTGTCACCTAATTAACTATTCGTTTAAGGGGAACGACAAGAGGGGATATCTTGTGAGAAGTACACCATGGCGTATGAGTAACCTGTAATTCCAAAGGCCTTTCAAAAGTCTCTCTGGAATTAATCGAGGACTAAAATGGCTGACTGTGATGTTAAAAACAAACTAGAACTTCTGCATTTTCTGCAACTGTCACCTAATTAACTATTCGTTTAAGGGGATTGACAAGAGGGGATATCTTGTGAGAAGTACACCATGGCGTATGAGTAACCTGTAATTCCAAAGGCCTTTCAAAAGTCTCTCTGGAATTAATCGAGGACTAAAATGGCTGACTGTGATGTTAAAAACAAACAAAAACTTCTGCATTTTCTGCAACTGTCATCGAATTAACTATTCGTTTAAGGGGAACGACAAGAGGGGATATCTTGTGAGAAGTACACCATGGCGTATGAGTAACCTGTAATTCCAACGGCCTTTCAAAAGTCTCTCTGGAATTAATCGAGGACTAAAATGGCTGACTGTGATGTTAAAAACAAACTAGAATTTCTGCATTTTCTGCAATTGTCACCTAATTAACTATTCGTTTAAGGGGAATGACAAGAGGGGATATCTTGTGAGAAGTACACCATGGCGTATGAGTAACCTGTAATTCCAAAGGCCTTTCAAAAGTCTCTCTGGAATTAATCGAGGACTAAAATGGCTGACTGTGATGTTAAAAACAAACTAGAACTTCTGCATTTTCTGCAACTGTCACCTAATTAACTATTCGTTTAATTTTCTGCAACTGTCACCTAATTAACTATTCGTTTAAGGGGAATGACAAGAGGGGATATCTTGTGAGAAGTACACCATGGCGTATGAGTAACCTGTAATTCCAAAGGCCTTTCAAAAGTCTATCTGGAATTAATCGAGGACTAAAATGGCTGACTGTGATGTTAAAAACAAACTAGAACTTCTAAATTTTCTGCAACTGTCACCTAATTAACTATTCGTTTAAGGGGAATGACAAGAGGGGATATCTCGTGAGAAGTACACCATGGCGTATGAGTAACCTGTAATTCCAAAGGCCTTTCAAAAGTCTCTCTGGAATTAATCGAGGACTAAAATGGCCGACTGTGATGTTAAAAACAAACTAGAACTTCTACATTTTCTGCAACTGTCACCTAATTAACTATTCGTTTAAGGGGAATGACAAGAGGGGATATCTTGTGAGAAGTACACCATGGCGTATAAGTAACCTGTAATTCCAACGGCCTTTCAAAAGTCTCTCTGGAATTAATCGAGGACTAAAATGGCTGACTGTGATGTTAAAAACAAACTAGAACTTCTGCATTTTCTGCAACTGTCACCTAATTACTTATCGTTTAAGGGGAACGACAAGAGGGGATATCTCGTGAGAAGTACACCATGGCGTATGAGTAACCTGTAATTCCAAAGGCCTTTCAAAAGTCTCTCTGGAATTAATCGAGGACTAAAATGGCCGACTGTGATGTTAAAAACAAACTAGAACTTCTACATTTTCTGCAACTGTCACCTAATTAACTATTCGTTTAAGGGGAATGACAAGAGAGGATATCTTGTGAGAAGTACACCATGGCGTATGAGTAACCTGTAATTCCAACAGCCTTTCAAAAGTCTCTCTGGAATTAATCGAGGACTAAAATGGCTGACTGTGATGTTAAAAACAAACTAGAACTTCTGCATTTTCTGCAACTGTCACCTAATTAACTATTCGTTTAAGGGGAATGACAAGAGGGGATATCTTGTGAGGAGTACACCATGGCGTATGAGTAACCTGTAATTCCAACGGCCTTTCAAAAGTCTCTCTGGAATTAATCGAGGACTAAAATGGCTGACTGTGATGTTAAAAAAAAACTAGAACTTCTGCATTTTCTGCAATTGTCACCTAATTAACTATTCGTTTAAGGGGAATGACAAGAGGGATATCTTGTGAGAAGTACACCATGGCGTATGAGTA
The DNA here is from genome assembly GCA_949752815.1 of Conops quadrifasciatus. NCBI lineage: Eukaryota > Metazoa > Arthropoda > Insecta > Diptera > Conopidae > Conops > Conops quadrifasciatus. The sequence goes on from OX457079.1 coordinate 3,758,551, forward strand.
ACCTGTAATTCCAAAGGCCTTTCAAAAGTCTCTCTGGAATTAATCGAGGACTAAAATGGCTGACTGTGATGTTAAAAACAAACTAGAACTTCTACATTTTCTGCAACTGTCACCTAATTAACTATTCGTTTAAGGGGAATGACAAGAGGGGATATCTTGTGAGAAGTACACCATGGCGTATGAGTAACCTGTAATTCCAACAGCCTTTCAAAAGTCTCTCTGGAATTAATCGAGGACTAAAATGGCTGACTGTGATTTTAAAAACAAACTAGAACTTCAGCATTTTCTGCAACTGTCACCTAATTAACTATTCGTTTAAGGGGAACGACAAGAGGGGATATCTTGTGAGAAGTACACCATGGCGTATGAGTAACCTGTAATTCCAAAGGCCTTTCAAAAGTCTCTCTGGAATTAATCGAGGACTAAAATGGCTGACTGTGATTTTAAAAACAAACTAGAACTTCAGCATTTTCTGCAACTGTCACCTAATTAACTATTCGTTTAAGGGGAATGACAAGAGGGGATATCTTGTGAGAAGTACACCATGGCGTATGAGTAACCTGTAATTCCAAAGGCCTTTCAAAAGTCTCTCTGGAATTAATCGAGGACTAAAATGGCTGACTGTGATGTTAAAAACAAACTAGAACTTCTACATTTTCTGCAACTGTCACCTAATTAACTATTCGTTTAAGGGGAATGACAAGAGGGGATATCTTGTGAGAAGTACACCATGGCGTATGAGTAACCTGTAATTCCAACGGCCTTTCAAAAGTCTCTCTGGAATTAATCGAGGACTAAAATGGCTGACTGTGATGTTAAAAACAAACTAGAACTTCTACATTTTCTGCAACTGTCACCTAATTAACTATTCGTTTAAGGGGAATGACAAGAGGGGATATCTTGTGAGAAGTACACCATGGCGTATGAGTAACCTGTAATTCCAATGGCCTTTCAAAAGTCTCTCTGGAATTAATCGAGGACTAAAATGGCTGACTGTGATGTTAAAAACAAACTAGAACTTCTGCATTTTCTGCAATTGTCACCTAATTAACTATTCGTTTAAGGGGAATGACAAGAGGGATATCTTGTGAGAAGTACACCATGGCGTATGAGTAACCTGTAATTCCAACGGCCTTTCGAAAGTGTCTCTGGAATTAATCGAGGACTAAAATGGCTGACTGTGATGTTAAAAACAAACTAGAACTTCTGCATTTTCTGCAACTGTCACCTAATTAACTATTTGTTTAAGGGGATTGACAAGAGGGGATATCTTGTGAGAAGTACACCATGGCGTATGAGTAACCTGTAATTCCAAAGGCCTTTCAAAAGTCTCTCGGAATTAATCGAGGACTAAAATGGCTGACTGTGATGTTAAAAACAAACTAGAACTTCTACATTTTCTGCAACTGTCTCCTAATTAACTATTCGTTTAAGGGGAATGACAAGAGGGGATATCTTGTGAGAAGTACACCATGGCGTATGAGTAACCTGTAATTCCAACGGCCTTTCAAAAGTCTCTCTGGAATTAATCGAGGACTAAAATGGCTGACTGTGATGTTAAAAACAAACTAGAACTTCTGCATTTTCTGCAACTGTCACCTAATTAACTATTCGTTTAAGGGGAACGACAAGAGGGGATATCTTGTGAGAAGTACACCATGGCGTATGAGTAACCTGTAATTCCAACGGCCTTTCAAAAGTCTCTCTGGAATTAATCGAGGACTAAAATGGCTGACTGTGATGTTAAAAACAAACTAGAACTTCTGCATTTTCTGCAACTGTCACCTAATTAACTATTCGTTTAAGGGGAACGACAAGAGGGGATATCTTGTGAGAAGTACACCATGGCGTATGAGTAACCTGTAATTCCAACGGCCTTTCAAAAGTCTCTCTGGAATTAATCGAGGACTAAAATGGCTGACTGTGATGTTAAAAAAAAACTAGAACTTCTGCATTTTCTGCAACTGTCACCTAATTAACTATTCGTTTAAGGGGAACGACAAGAGGGGATATCTTGTGAGAAGTACACCATGGCGTATGAGTAACCTGTAATTCCAACGGCCTTTCAAAAGTCTCTCTGGAATTAATCGAGGACTAAAATGGCTGACTGTGATGTTAAAAACAAACAAGAACTTCTGCATTTTCTGCAACTGTCATCTAATTAACTATTCGTTTAAGGGGAACGACAAGAGGGTATATCTTGTGAGAAGTACACCATGGCGTATGAGTAACCTGTAATTTCAACGGCCTTTCAAAAGTCTCTCTGGAATTAATCGAGGACTAAAATGGCTGACTGTGATGTTAAAAACAAACTAGAACTTCTGCATTTTCTGCAATTGTCACCTAATTAACTATTCGTTTAAGGGGAATGACAAGAGGGGATATCTTGTGAGAAGTACACCATGGCGTAAGAGTAACCTGTAATTCCAAAGTCCTTTCAAAAGTCTCTCTGGAATTAATCGAGGACTAAAATGGCGGACTGTGATGTTAAAAACAAACTAGAACTTCTGCATTTTCTGCAACTGTCACCTAATTAACTATTTGTTTAAGGGGAACGACAAGAGGGGTTATCTTGTGAGAAGTACACCATGGCGTAAGAGTAACCTGTAATTCCAAAGGCCTTTCAATAGTATCTCTGGAATTAATCGAGGACTAAAATGGCTGACTGTGATGTTAAAAACAAACTAGAACTTCTGCATTTTCTGAAATTGTCACCTAATTAACTATTCGTTTAAGGGGAATGACAAGAGGGATATCTTGTGAGAAGTACACCATGGCGTATGAGTAACCTGTAATTCCAAAGGCCTTTCAAAAGTCTCTCTGGAATTAATCGAGGACTAAAATGGCTGACTGTGATGTTAAAAACAAACTAGAACTTCTACATTTTCTGCAACTGTCACCTAATTAACTATTCGTTTAAGGGGAATGACAAGAGGGGATATCTTGTGAGAAGTACACCATGGCGTATGAGTAACCTGTAATTCCAACGGCCTTTCAAAAGTCTCTCTGGAATTAATCGAGGACTAAAATGGCTGACTGTGATGTTAAAAACAAACTAGAACTTCTGCATTTTCTGCAACTGTCACCTAATTAACTATTTGTTTAAGGGGAACGACAAGAGGGGATATCTTGCGAGAAGTACACCATGGCGTATGAGTAACCTGTAATTCCAAAGGCCTTTTAAAAGTCTCTCTGGAATTAATCGAGGACTAAAATAGCTGACTGTGATGTTAAAAACAAACTAGAACTTCTACATTTTCTGCAACTGTCACCTAATTAACTATTCGTTTAAGGGGAATGACAAGAGGGGATATCTTGTGAGAAGTACACCATGGCGTATGAGTAACCTGTAATTCCAATGGCCTTTCAAAAGTCTCTCTGAAATTAATCGAGGACTAAAATGGCTGACTGTGATGTTAAAAACAAACTAGAACTTCTGCATTTTCTGCAATTGTCACCTAATTAACTATTCGTTTAAGGGGAATGACAAGAGGGATATCTTGTGAGAAGTACACCATGGCGTATGAGTAACCTGTAATTCCAACGGCCTTTCGAAAGTGTCTCTGGAATTAATCGAGGACTAAAATGGCTGACTGTGATGTTAAAAACAAACTAGAACTTCTGCATTTTCTGCAACTGTCACCTAATTAACTATTTGTTTAAGGGGATTGACAAGAGGGGATATCTTGTGAGAAGTACACCATGGCGTATGAGTAACCTGTAATTCCAAAGGCCTTTCAAAAGTCTCTCTGGAATTAATCGAGGACTAAAATGGCTGACTGTGATGTTAAAAACAAACTAGAACTTCTACATTTTCTGCAACTGTCACCTAATTAACTATTCGTTTAAGGGGAATGACAAAAGGGGATATCTTGTGAGAAGTACACCATGGCGTATGAGTAACCTGTAATTCCAACGGCCTTTCAAAAGTCTCTCTGGAATTAATCGAGGACTAAAATGGCTGACTGTGATGTTAAAAACAAACTAGAACTTCTGCATTTTCTGCAACTGTCACCTAATTAACTATTCGTTTAAGGGGAACGACAAGAGGGGATATCTTGTGAGAAGTACACCATGGCGTATGAGTAACCTGTAATTCCAAAGGCCTTTCAAAAGTCTCTCTGGAATTAATCGAGGACTAAAATGGCTGACTGTGATGTTAAAAGCAAACTAGAACTTCTGCATTTTCTGCAACTGTCACCTAATTAACTATTCGTTTAAGGGGAATGACAAGAGGGGATATCTTGTGAGAAGTACACCATGGCGTATGAGTAACCTGTAATTCCAACGGCCTTTCAAAAGTCTCTCTGGAATTAATCGAGGACTAAAATGGCTGACTGTGATGTTAAAAACAAACTAGAACTTCTGCATTTTCTGCAACTGTCACCTAATTACCTATTCGTTTAAGGGGAACGACAAGAGGGGATATCTTGTGAGAAGTACACCATGGCGTATGAGTAACCTGTAATTCCAACGGCCTTTCAAAAGTCTCTCTGGAATTAATCGAGGACTAAAATGGCTGACTGTGATGTTAAAAACAAACTAGAACTTCTGCATTTTCTGCAACTGTCACCTAATTACCTATTCGTTTAAGGGGAACGACAAGAGGGGATATCTTGCGAGAAGTACACCATGGCGTATGAGTAACCTGTAATTCCAAAGGCCTTTCAAAAGTCTCTCTGGAATTAATCGAGGATTAAAATGGCTGACTGTGATGTTAAAAACAAACTAGAACTTCTGCATTTTCTGCAACTGTCACCTAATTAACTATTCGTTTAAGGGGAATGACAAGAGGGGATATCTTGTGAGAAGTACACCATGGCGTATGAGTAACCTGTAATTCCAATGGCCTTTCAAAAGTCTCTCTGGAATTAATCGAGGACTAAAATGGCTGACTGTGATGTTAAAAACAAACTAGAACTTCTGCATTTTCTGCAACTATCACCTAATTAACTATTCGTTTAAGGGGAACGACAAGAGGGGATATCTTGTGAGAAGTACACCATGGCGTATGAGTAACCTGTAATTCCAAAGGCCTTTCAAAAGTCTCTCTGGAATTAATCGAGGACTAAAATGGCTGACTGTGATGTTAAAAACAAACTAGAACTTCTACATTTTCTGCAACTGTCATCTAATTAACTATTCGTTTAAGGGGAACGACAAGAGGGGATATCTTGTGAGAAGTACACCATGGCGTATGAGTAACCTGTAATTCCAACGGCCTTTCAAAAGTCTCTCTGGAATTAATCGAGGACTAAAATGGCTGACTGTGATGTTAAAAACAAACTAGAACTTCTGCATTTTCTGCAACTGTCACCTAATTAACTATTCGTTTAAGGGGAACGACAAGAGGGGATATCTTGTGAGAAGTACACCATGGCGTATGAGTAACCTGTAATTCCAACGGCCTTTCAAAAGTGTCTCTGGAATTAATCGAGGACTAAAATGGCTGACTGTGATGTTAAAAACAAACTAGAACTTCTACATTTTCTGCAACTGTCACCTAATTAACTATTCGTTTAAGGGGAATGACAAGAGGGGATATCTTGTGAGAAGTACACCATGGCGTATGAGTAACCTGTAATTCCAACGGCCTTTCAAAAGTCTCTCTGGAATTAATCGAGGACTAAAATGGCTGACTGTGATGTTAAAAACAAACTAGAACTTCTACATTTTCTGCAACTGTCACCTAACTAACTATTCGTTTAAGGGGAATGACAAGAGGGGATATCTTGTGAGAAGTACACCATGGCGTATGAGTAACCTGTAATTCCAACGGCCTTTCAAAAGTCTCTCTGGAATTAATCGAGGACTAAAATGGCTGACTGTGATGTTAAAAACAAACTAGAACTTCTGCATTTTCTGCAACTGTCACCTAATTAACTATTCGTTTAAGGGGAACGACAAGAGGGGATATCTTGTGAGAAGTACACCATGGCGTATGAGTAACCTGTAATTCCAAAGGCCTTTCAAAAGTCTCTCTGGAATTAATCGAGGACTAAAATGGCTGACTGTGATGTTAAAAGCAAACTAGAACTTCTGCATTTTCTGCAACTGTCACCTAATTAACTATTCGTTTAAGGGGAATGACAAGAGGGGATATCTTGTGAGAAGTACACCATGGCGTATGAGTAGCCTGTAATTCCAACGGCCTTTCAAAAGTCTCTCTGGAATTAATCGAGGACTAAAATGGCTGACTGTGATGTTAAAAACAAACTAGAACTTCTGCATTTTCTGCAACTGTCACCTAATTACCTATTCGTTTAAGGGGAACGACAAGAGGGGATATCTTGTGAGAAGTACACCGTGGCGTATGAGTAACCTGTAATTCCAACGGCCTTTCAAAAGTCTCTCTGGAATTAATCGAGGACTAAAATGGCTGACTGTGATGTTAAAAACAAACTAGAACTTCTGCATTTTCTGCAACTGTCACCTAATTACCTATTCGTTTAAGGGGAACGACAAGAGGGGATATCTTGCGAGAAGTACACCATGGCGTATGAGTAACCTGTAATTCCAAAGGCCTTTCAAAAGTCTCTCTGGAATTAATCGAGGATTAAAATGGCTGACTGTGATGTTAAAAACAAACTAGAACTTCTGCATTTTCTGCAACTGTCACCTAATTAACTATTCGTTTAAGGGGAATGACAAGAGGGGATATCTTGTGAGAAGTACACCATGGCGTATGAGTAACCTGTAATTCCAATGGCCTTTCAAAAGTCTCTCTGGAATTAATCGAGGACTAAAATGGCTGACTGTGATGTTAAAAACAAACTAGAACTTCTGCATTTTCTGCAACTATCACCTAATTAACTATTCGTTTAAGGGGAACGACAAGAGGGGATATCTTGTGAGAAGTACACCATGGCGTATGAGTAACCTGTAATTCCAAAGGCCTTTCAAAAGTCTCTCTGGAATTAATCGAGGACTAAAATGGCTGACTGTGATGTTAAAAACAAACTAGAACTTCTACATTTTCTGCAACTGTCATCTAATTAACTATTCGTTTAAGGGGAACGACAAGAGGGGATATCTTGTGAGAAGTACACCATGGCGTATGAGTAATCTGTAATTCCAACGGCCTTTCAAAAGTCTCTCTGGAATTAATCGAGGACTAAAATGGCTGACTGTGATGTTAAAAACAAACTAGAACTTCTGCATTTTCTGCAACTGTCACCTAATTAACTATTCGTTTAAGGGGAACGACAAGAGGGGATATCTTGTGAGAAGTACACCATGGCGTATGAGTAACCTGTAATTCCAACGGCCTTTCAAAAGTGTCTCTGGAATTAATCGAGGACTAAAATGGCTGACTGTGATGTTAAAAACAAACTAGAACTTCTACATTTTCTGCAACTGTCACCTAATTAACTATTCGTTTAAGGGGAATGACAAGAGGGGATATCTTGTGAGAAGTACACCATGGCGTATGAGTAACCTGTAATTCCAACGGCCTTTCAAAAGTCTCTCTGGAATTAATCGAGGACTAAAATGGCTGACTGTGATGTTAAAAACAAACTAGAACTTCTACATTTTCTGCAACTGTCACCTAACTAACTATTCGTTTAAGGGGAATGACAAGAGGGGATATCTTGTGAGAAGTACACCATGGCGTATGAGTAACCTGTAATTCCAACGGCCTTTCAAAAGTCTCTCTGGAATTAATCGAGGACTAAAATGGCTGACTGTGATGTTAAAAACAAACTAGAACTTCTGCATTTTCTGCAACTGTCACCTAATTACCTATTCGTTTAAGGGGAACGACAAGAGGGGATATCTTGTGAGAAGTACACCATGGCGTATGAGTAACCTGTAATTCCAACGGCCTTTCAAAAGTCTCTCTGGAATTAATCGAGGACTAAAATGGCTGACTGTGATGTTAAAAACAAACTAGAACTTCTGCATTTTCTGCAACTGTCACCTAATTACCTATTCGTTTAAGGGGAACGACAAGAGGGGATATCTTGCGAGAAGTACACCATGGCGTATGAGTAACCTGTAATTCCAAAGGCCTTTCAAAAGTCTCTCTGGAATTAATCGAGGATTAAAATGGCTGACTGTGATGTTAAAAACAAACTAGAACTTCTGCATTTTCTGCAACTGTCACCTAATTAACTATTCGTTTAAGGGGAATGACAAGAGGGGATATCTTGTGAGAAGTACACCATGGCGTATGAGTAACCTGTAATTCCAATGGCCTTTCAAAAGTCTCTCTGGAATTAATCGAGGACTAAAATGGCTGACTGTGATGTTAAAAACAAACTAGAACTTCTGCATTTTCTGCAACTATCACCTAATTAACTATTCGTTTAAGGGGAACGACAAGAGGGGATATCTTGTGAGAAGTACACCATGGCGTATGAGTAACCTGTAATTCCAAAGGCCTTTCAAAAGTCTCTCTGGAATTAATCGAGGACTAAAATGGCTGACTGTGATGTTAAAAACAAACTAGAACTTCTACATTTTCTGCAACTGTCATCTAATTAACTATTCGTTTAAGGGGAACGACAAGAGGGGATATCTTGTGAGAAGTACACCATGGCGTATGAGTAACCTGTAATTCCAACGGCCTTTCAAAAGTCTCTCTGGAATTAATCGAGGACTAAAATGGCTGACTGTGATGTTAAAAACAAACTAGAACTTCTGCATTTTCTGCAACTGTCACCTAATTAACTATTCGTTTAAGGGGAACGACAAGAGGGGATATCTTGTGAGAAGTACACCATGGCGTATGAGTAACCTGTAATTCCAACGGCCTTTCAAAAGTGTCTCTGGAATTAATCGAGGACTAAAATGGCTGACTGTGATGTTAAAAACAAACTAGAACTTCTACATTTTCTGCAACTGTCACCTAATTAACTATTCGTTTAAGGGGAATGACAAGAGGGGATATCTTGTGAGAAGTAAACCATGGCGTATGAGTAACCTGTAATTCCAACGGCCTTTCAAAAGTCTCTCTGGAATTAATCGAGGACTAAAATGGCTGACTGTGATGTTAAAAACAAACTAGAACTTCTACATTTTCTGCAACTGTCACCTAACTAACTATTCGTTTAAGGGGAATGACAAGAGGGGATATCTTGTGAGAAGTACACCATGGCGTATGAGTAACCTGTAATTCCAACGGCCTTTCAAAAGTCTCTCTGGAATTAATCGAGGACTAAAATGGCTGACTGTGATGTTAAAAACAAACTAGAACTTCTGCATTTTCTGCAACTGTCACCTAATTAACTATTCGTTTAAGGGGAACGACAAGAGGGGATATCTTGTGAGAAGTACACCATGGCGTATGAGTAACCTGTAATTCCAAAGGCCTTTCAAAAGTCTCTCTGGAATTAATCGAGGACTAAAATGGCTGACTGTGATGTTAAAAACAAACTAGAACTTCTGCATTTTCTGCAACTGTCACCTAATTACCTATTCGTTTAAGGGGAACGACAAGAGGGGATATCTTGTGAGAAGTACACCATGGCGTATGAGTAACCTGTAATTCCAACGGCCTTTCAAAAGTCTCTCTGGAATTAATCGAGGACTAAAATGGCTGACTGTGATGTTAAAAACAAACTAGAACTTCTGCATTTTCTGCAACTGTCACCTAATTAACTATTCGTTTAAGGGGAATGACAAGAGGGGATATCTTGTGAGAAGTACACCATGGCGTATGAGTAACCTGTAATTCCAATGGCCTTTCAAAAGTCTCTCTGGAATTAATCGAGGACTAAAATGGCTGACTGTGATGTTAAAAACAAACTAGAACTTCTGCATTTTCTGCAACTATCACCTAATTAACTATTCGTTTAAGGGGAACGACAAGAGGGGATATCTTGTGAGAAGTACACCATGGCGTATGAGTAACCTGTAATTCCAAAGGCCTTTCAAAAGTCTCTCTGGAATTAATCGAGGACTAAAATGGCTGACTGTGATGTTAAAAACAAACTAGAACTTCTACATTTTCTGCAACTGTCATCTAATTAACTATTCGTTTAAGGGGAACGACAAGAGGGGATATCTTGTGAGAAGTACACCATGGCGTATGAGTAACCTGTAATTCCAACGGCCTTTCAAAAGTCTCTCTGGAATTAATCGAGGACTAAAATGGCTGACTGTGATGTTAAAAACAAACTAGAACTTCTGCATTTTCTGCAACTGTCACCTAATTAACTATTCGTTTAAGGGGAACGACAAGAGGGGATATCTTGTGAGAAGTACACCATGGCGTATGAGTAACCTGTAATTCCAACGGCCTTTCAAAAGTGTCTCTGGAATTAATCGAGGACTAAAATGGCTGACTGTGATGTTAAAAACAAACTAGAACTTCTACATTTTCTGCAACTGTCACCTAATTAACTATTCGTTTAAGGGGAATGACAAGAGGGGATATCTTGTGAGAAGTACACCATGGCGTATGAGTAACCTGTAATTCCAACGGCCTTTCAAAAGTCTCTCTGGAATTAATCGAGGACTAAAATGGCTGACTGTGATGTTAAAAACAAACTAGAACTTCTACATTTTCTGCAACTGTCACCTAACTAACTATTCGTTTAAGGGGAATGACAAGAGGGGATATCTTGTGAGAAGTACACCATGGCGTATGAGTAACCTGTAATTCCAACGGCCTTTCAAAAGTCTCTCTGGAATTAATCGAGGACTAAAATGGCTGACTGTGATGTTAAAAACAAACTAGAACTTCTGCATTTTCTGCAACTGTCACCTAATTAACTATTCGTTTAAGGGGAACGACAAGAGGGGATATCTTGTGAGAAGTACACCATGGCGTATGAGTAACCTGTAATTCCAAAGGCCTTTCAAAAGTCTCTCTGGAATTAATCGAGGACTAAAATGGCTGACTGTGATGTTAAAAGCAAACTAGAACTTCTGCATTTTCTGCAACTGTCACCTAATTAACTATTCGTTTAAGGGGAATGACAAGAGGGGATATCTTGTGAGAAGTACACCATGGCGTATGAGTAACCTGTAATTCCAACGGCCTTTCAAAAGTCTCTCTGGAATTAATCGAGGACTAAAATGGCTGACTGTGATGTTAAAAACAAACTAGAACTTCTGCATTTTCTGCAACTGTCACCTAATTACCTATTCGTTTAAGGGGAACGACAAGAGGGGATATCTTGTGAGAAGTACACCATGGCGTATGAGTAACCTGTAATTCCAACGGCCTTTCAAAAGTCTCTCTGGAATTAATCGAGGACTAAAATGGCTGACTGTGATGTTAAAAACAAACTAGAACTTCTGCATTTTCTGCAACTGTCACCGAATTACCTATTCGTTTAAGGGGAACGACAAGAGGGGATATCTTGCGAGAAGTACACCATGGCGTATGAGTAACCTGTAATTCCAAAGGCCTTTCAAAAGTCTCTCTGGAATTAATCGAGGATTAAAATGGCTGACTGTGATGTTAAAAACAAACTAGAACTTCTGCATTTTCTGCAACTGTCACCTAATTAACTATTCGTTTAAGGGGAATGACAAGAGGGGATATCTTGTGAGAAGTACACCATGGCGTATGAGTAACCTGTAATTCCAATGGCCTTTCAAAAGTCTCTCTGGAATTAATCGAGGACTAAAATGGCTGACTGTGATGTTAAAAACAAACTAGAACTTCTGCATTTTCTGCAACTATCACCTAATTAACTATTCGTTTAAGGGGAACGACAAGAGGGGATATCTTGTGAGAAGTACACCATGGCGTATGAGTAACCTGTAATTCCAAAGGCCTTTCAAAAGTCTCTCTGGAATTAATCGAGGACTAAAATGGCTGACTGTGATGTTAAAAACAAACTAGAACTTCTACATTTTCTGCAACTGTCATCTAATTAACTATTCGTTTAAGGGGAACGACAAGAGGGGATATCTTGTGAGAAGTACACCATGGCGTATGAGTAACCTGTAATTCCAACGGCCTTTCAAAAGTCTCTCTGGAATTAATCGAGGACTAAAATGGCTGACTGTGATGTTAAAAACAAACTAGAACTTCTGCATTTTCTGCAACTGTCACCTAATTAACTATTCGTTTAAGGGGAACGACAAGAGGGGATATCTTGTGAGAAGTACACCATGGCGTATGAGTAACCTGTAATTCCAACGGCCTTTCAAAAGTGTCTCTGGAATTAATCGAGGACTAAAATGGCTGACTGTGATGTTAAAAACAAACTAGAACTTCTACATTTTCTGCAACTGTCACCTAATTAACTATTCGTTTAAGGGGAATGACAAGAGGGGATATCTTGTGAGAAGTACACCATGGCGTATGAGTAACCTGTAATTCCAACGGCCTTTCAAAAGTGTCTCTGGAATTAATCGAGGACTAAAATGGCTGACTGTGATGTTAAAAACAAACTAGAACTTCTACATTTTCTGCAACTGTCACCTAACTAACTATTCGTTTAAGGGGAATGACAAGAGGGGATATCTTGTGAGAAGTACACCATGGCGTATGAGTAACCTGTAATTCCAACGGCCTTTCAAAAGTCTCTCTGGAATTAATCGAGGACTAAAATGGCTGACTGTGATGTTAAAAACAAACTAGAACTTCTGCATTTTCTGCAACTGTCACCTAATTAACTATTCGTTTAAGGGGAACGACAAGAGGGGATATCTTGTGAGAAGTACACCATGGCGTATGAGTAACCTGTAATTCCAAAGGCCTTTCAAAAGTCTCTCTGGAATTAATCGAGGACTAAAATGGCTGACTGTGATGTTAAAAGCAAACTAGAACTTCTGCATTTTCTGCAACTGTCACCTAATTAACTATTCGTTTAAGGGGAATGACAAGAGGGGATATCTTGTGAGAAGTACACCATGGCGTATGAGTAACCTGTAATTCCAACGGCCTTTCAAAAGTCTCTCTGGAATTAATCGAGGACTAAAATGGCTGACTGTGATGTTAAAAACAAACTAGAACTTCTGCATTTTCTGCAACTGTCACCTAATTACCTATTCGTTTAAGGGGAACGACAAGAGGGGATATCTTGTGAGAAGTACACCATGGCGTATGAGTAACCTGTAATTCCAACGGCCTTTCAAAAGTCTCTCTGGAATTAATCGAGGACTAAAATGGCTGACTGTGATGTTAAAAACAAACTAGAACTTCTGCATTTTCTGCAACTGTCACCTAATTACCTATTCGTTTAAGGGGAACGACAAGAGGGGATATCTTGCGAGAAGTACACCATGGCGTATGAGTAACCTGTAATTCCAAAGGCCTTTCAAAAGTCTCTCTGGAATTAATCGAGGATTAAAATGGCTGACTGTGATGTTAAAAACAAACTAGAACTTCTGCATTTTCTGCAACTGTCACCTAATTAACTATTCGTTTAAGGGGAATGACAAGAGGGGATATCTTGTGAGAAGTACACCATGGCGTATGAGTAACCTGTAATTCCAAAAGCCTTTCAAAAGTCTCTCTGGAATTAATCGAGGACTAAAATGGCTGACTGTGATGTTAAAAACAAACTAGAACTTCTACATTTTCTGCAACTGTCACCTAATTAACTATTCGTTTAAGGGGAATGACAAGAGGGGATATCTTGTGAGAAGTACACCATGGCGTGTGAGTAACCTGTAATTCCAGAGGCCTTTGAAAAGTCTCTCTTGACTTAATGAATTGATGAATTGATGAAGACGGATGAACTACATGACAATTACTCTGCCAAGACAAGAAATATAAATGTATGAAACGCATGACAAAAAATATAAAAATATTGTATATCTCATTGTTTTTATAAAGGAAGATAGCTTAAGATAGCTTAAGGAAGATACTCCTCACAAGAGATCCCCTCTTGTCATTTCCTTCAAACAAATAGTTGTTTAGGTGACAGTTGCAGAAAATGCCGAAGTTCTAGCTTGTTTTCACCATCACAGTTAGGCTTTTTAATTTTTTAAACAAAAGTTTTCTAAATCAACAAAAGTGTTTTCCTAAACCTTTTATGTCGTTTCAAAAGTAAACTAATTCAAAAAGTGTTCTAAACTGCAAAAGAAGACTTTCTACTTTGAATACTGAAGATATTTTGGACAAAATATTAGCACAGTAATAAAATTTTTATATAGACATAAGTTTCACCGTGATTAAATTGATATAAAAACGGATTTTTGGAGAGTCTGCAGCAAAGGATTTTATTCTTAGTTTTTGTTCCTTTAAATTATGTAATTTAAACAATTTTTTTGTTGCTTCTATAGCTTTTACGAGCTTTTTTCTACCTTCTAAATTTCAGTATATTTCAAACTGTTACATTCGAAAATTTTTCGAATAGCATTTTGCTATAACTTTGTGTACTTCGGTACAATTTGAGAAGTGAAAAGCATACATATTATGGACTCAAGCTATAAAGCGTCTATAAATAGATACTATAAAGTGGTGTTTATATTCGCTAACATTTCTTCGTAGAAGCACTGGAAATAATCATAAATAATATTTCACATTACAGCGGTTTTCAAAGCGTGCATTTTTTTTTTAAACTAAAATTTTTTTTATATGCAATACTTATAAGAAATATACGTATATAAAATTATGGAATAAAACAAAAAAAAAATACAAATCTATTATTTAAGAGCAATAGAGTTTTTATCATTTGAACGACCTTTAAAACTCTTAATAGGTTTTTATAGTAAATTATTATTACTCTTTATAGACTTTTTCAAAATTTAATATTTCTAACTCTTTTCACTCTCTTCATTCTTGTGATTTTTTGGTGTTTTTAAAAAGTAGCAAACAGTTGCAATTTGATTGCCGTTGCACCGTCACGTCATCCCTCGTAACAAATGACATTTTTGTTCAGAGCATTTCAACAGACAGGCGTAACACTTCATTACGACGGCAACAGCGGCAAAAGCGGCAACAACAACAGTAACAGCAACCGCAATAAAATTGCAAAAAAACGCATACTTGCCGTAAATCTATTTACAGTAGGAAAAAAGGATAAAGAGCGGGAAAAGGAGTGCGAGGGCGCGAGGTAGGATGAAGTGTGAATAAGTTAGATTGAGGAATGGTTCGGGATACTGGTACAGGCTGCAGACAACAACGCGACTAACTCTTGTTCTTTGACAAGTAGTTCATGTCTTTCGTCAATGATTCATGAGCGATTTTTCATGAACGAACTTTGGGACTGCTGGGTATACACTCAAACACTCAAATCCACACAAGAAATCCAACTTTCTCTCTTTCAGACACACACACATATACCCACACACCTACACCTATAAAATATATGGGGGCATATTTTATGTCAAAGCAGTTGGCAGACAATTTGGCAGAAAGTTTTGCAAGAACATTTGTATTTGTCAGCGAACAACAAGGAAGGCATCAAACTACTTTTAGATTATTTTTTTTCTTTTTTTTTTGTTTTGGTCTAGTCTTCATTGTTGCACAAAAGTAAGTTGCAGTGCTTATTTTTTTATAGTTTTTCCCCTCCTTTCCTTCGTCTTCTCTTTCTTCTTTGTTAGCAAAGAAAAGCAAGTGTTTGTGGGTTTGGTTTAAAATCTTCAGCGCAAAATGCAAAATCTTCATGACACGACTAGCGACAAATGAACCCAACCATCAGCCAGACAAACAACAAAATACTCAACCTGCTGATGAACAACCATCCCCTTCAGCCTCAATGAAGAGAGCCTCGTCCATCAAAGGACCAAGCGTTCAAGTGCCGCCGTCGTTATCATCGCCATCATAGTGGTCATTACTATTGTGTTGTTGTTGTTGTTACTTTTACTGTTTGGCGTGTTACTCTGTTGCATTGCAACTTCAGATAAACTTGAAAAAAGTATCAGTTTGTGTCGATGATAATAATAAGTGAGAAACCATTAGCAAAGAAAAAAAATTGCAAAACCAATTGCCAAAAATTAATTTGATTTGGAAATGCTTTATACACTTTCTTAGCCCTGTTTGTCGTGATAGAGAAAGAGATAGGTTTTTTTTTGGCAAGACAAGAACCAACGATGTCGACTTTGTCAGTCAAGACAAGAACCGAGAATGAAGTCACTCTGATCAGTCGAGATGAGAACCGAAACGAAATAAGTCGAGACAAGAACCGAAAACACAATCTATTTTTCCAGTCGAAACGAGAACCGAAAACGAGATCGACCTTATCATTCGAGACAAGAACGAAATCAGAAATGTCGCCGTACAGACCACTACTATTAACCGAAGAAACTACTAAAATCCAAACCGGGCCAATGATTTTTTTTTCCTTTAAAAGACTAAACGTACTATATTTAGTAGAAATCTAACCATATTTAATCAATGAAATTGGTCATTAATATTCTATGAAGCGTTTGCTAAATTTGCCTCTCGGGAATCAGTTCTCGAAAAAAGGTCAAGAAATTTTCAAGGAACAATGACAAGTTCTTTAAGGTAAGGCTTTTTTAGCGACTTTTTTCATTTCTGCTAACGTTTTTTAATTGCTTTAATCAGCTCAAAAAATTTCTTAATTTATTTTCATTTGTTTTTACAAACAAAAATGTTTGAATCTATCAAGGTATAAAATTTCTTTCTTGTACTTCTTTTTTCTTTACTTTCTTATTTTAATTTTGAATACTTTTGGCAAAATGCATGAGCAGCAGCTGATTTTTAAAAAATTGGTAGCTCTTATGCTCAAAATGTTTCGACCTAATTTGAATCAAGCCATACAGACTTAAACCCAGTCAAGTACAATTTTTTTCAACTAAAAACAAATTTTTGTTTTTATTTTTTTGTTTTTGTTTTTGCTTTTGTTTTTGCTAGCAAAGCGTAACTCATTTACGATTATATTCTGCCATTCTTTGGCATACGGCTTGCCAACGGGCCAACCAACTAACCGACCAAACGGCCAACTTTACTTATTGATGTACTAAATGTGGAACAAATTCCTACTATTTTTGTGCCTTAGAACGTAAGTAGTTTGGGTTAGTTTTCAAGCAACACTGAACAAATTGAATGTGATTAGAAAATTGGCGGAGAGCAACAGAGTAAGGGTAAATGAGAGAGCAGTGAGGAAAGGATGTTTTGTGTGTGTTTTCAATTCGATTTTTGAAAAAAATAACTCTAGCAGGAAAATGATTTGTGAAGGGTAGTACTATTGCTTTGTGGCTTAATTTAGCTTTTCTTTCAAAGCTATTTTATCGGTCATTTCTAAAGAGTTAAAAAAAAGCGACAGAGAGAGAAAAAGAGAGGAGAGGGAGAGAAAGAATGGGAGAGAGAGAGAGAGACTGTTGAAGAGGTAGCCAAAAGGGTTCTGTTCAAAGAATTTGACTGTTCATTGATGGCGTGTGCCACTCAAGCTGATTGATGATGTGTGTGTGTGCAACCATGTGTGTGTCTACTTCTTCCTGTGGCTTTTAAGCCCTAAAGTATGCACTTAATTTTTTCCATTTCTTTTCGTTGTAATAAATTTACACAGCTTTTCCAAAACAGCCCAATTTGTTTGTTTTATAGCAAATTTGCGGCTTCTTTAGAGGGAAGAAAAAACCAACAAAAGGGCACTAAACAATTTTTTAAATAAGAGTATGTTCGTATGTATTAGAAAAGAGCTATGAAATATGGTTTAGAAAATCAGTCGTATATCTTTCACACACTTCTAAGCGGCCTTCTTTTGTCAAATTTTGTTCAATTTTTTCATGAGCCCTTTTCAAAATTCCATACACGTACGCGTCGAGTATGTGTGTGTATGTGTGTATGCGTGTGTGATATACTTTCGTTTACTCCCTACACCACCCCTCTTCATTTCCCACCACCCCTTTATCACTTCGCTTAGGCGCACAAACACTAAAGAGGGCGCCAACACGTTAAAACGATTAGTTGTCCCGATTGTCATCGTCGAAGCGCGCTTTTGGCATTTTTTCGTTTAAGAACTCATAAAATAAATGGTCCCACGACCTTCCTGGCCCAATGCCTCCCCCAACCCCCCTCCCTTCATCAAACATCTCAACAAGACCGGCGACCGACCAACAAGGGCGGCTTGTGACGTTTGCTTTGGGCTGTTTGGGGCGAATATAAATAGCTAATGTCATTGCTGAGTACGAGCTACTGACACATAGTTTGTGTGTGTGTGTGTGTGAGTGTAATATACACATTATATGCGCTTTTGTACTTACAAGCTTTTAACTTCTTTCATGTACCTAAACTTCGTAGGTTATGCATTTTTTATGCGCCACAAACCGTGTGCATCATAATTTTATGACATTCAGGACGAACAAGGACGGTTTGCTGCCGAAGCGATTCAACGGTTACCGAAGTGCCATCCAGAGTCATTAAGTAATGGATGTCACTTTACTTTATTTGTTTTCCACACTTTGGCTTTCCACTGCAGTTTCTTATTCACAAGATTAAAGAAGAAGAAAATATCGTCACATTTAAAAAATTTTAAGAAAAATTTTACTTCAGTCGATATTGGTTGGTTTTATAATGTCCGTTTAAAGTCTGCGAGACGCTGAACGAATCTATAACAAAATCTTTAAAATATAGTCTTTAAGTTGCTTAAAATTCTTGTAGAAACATTTTAAAACATAAATCTTCTCAGATGAGATCAGTTAATATTATTGAATTCGCGAAAATTCAATTTATCTCATCTTAAAATGAGAAAAATAGTAAAAGGTTCGGGTACTCTTTGAAAAGATCATCAGAAGATTATCATCGCGAAATTAAAGCAGATTATTTTTTCGGTTTTCTTTAAGAGTATAAAGGTTTTCTTTTAGTTTCGGGAGCATGAAGCCACTGAATTCATAAATTTTTTGCAAATTTCACAGAAAATTAGTTCTTAGTTACGATAGAAAAGCACAGCCTAGGCCGCCCGTTCGGTTATTTTCGACGAATTCATTCTACCAATCATTTGGCACTCCATCATAAACTCAACTCAACTTGATTAAACGCTTAAATCCTTAGCCGGAGGCAATATTTGAGACCTTAACTCCATCAAACTGCGTCTTTTTCAATCCTGCGGCACACATTCATGCTTACTCACACACTCGCTTACTTTCTCGATGGTAGACGGTTCGGAATGCACTCTTCTGGATTTGAAAGTATGTACGAGTGTACTCGATTTAATTCAAGCGAAAGAGAACATACGCAGAAAGTTGGTATTGATGAAATCTCATCGTAGCATTAGATTGGGCGGCATTTGGCGGCAGAAATTTTGAGCGAACAAGACCGAAGAGATGAATTAAGAGGCCGAAAAAAGTGGATTCTCGATTGGGGTATACAGGAAGTTTAACAAAGGTCCTTGCAATATGGACGTAATAAAATCTTCTTTGGCGGTTCATATACTGCGGAAAAAAACAAAGGACCCATTGAGAAGGTACTGCTGGTACTAATTGCTATTGATGTAAGAGATATTACCCTTTTTTTTTTAATAAAAAAAAATTTCGTCAATTTTTTTACAGAAATTGTTTTAAAAAATACTTTTTTTTTAGTATTAAAAAAATTGCGTACTTAAAGCTTTTTAACTGAATTTAATAAAATTTTACCTGGACAAAAAATTATAAGAATGAAATATTGTTTTTATTGTATAATTGCTTTAAAATGCTATTAAAAACAACAACAACAACAACAACAACAACAGCAACAATTGCAAAGAAATTCCTTTATTAATCACTCTCTGTAAAGCTCTCTCTTCTTCTTCTTCTTCTTTAGACACTAAACAATTTAGACACTAAACAATAAATGCTGGCACGCATGCTGGCAACATTCCTTGGCGTTTCTGTTATTGTAATTGAGTTTTATGGTTATTTTCCATACTGGTTATCCTCTCTTTCCTCTTTCGCCCCCGCCATCCCCTCCTTCTCTACCTTCTCCCTTTGCCATTCGACCAAGTTGAAATTATTTACATACGAGTAAAGTCGGTGCTGATAAAATTTATGACTACAACCGAATTGAACTGGAGTAACTAATTTACAACCACACTCATACAAACGTACACATTTATTATATCTACATACATATACATATAAACATTTGTGCGTACACTGTTGACTGCTGTTGGCCTCTTTCAGGGACGTAGCTTGAACTCAGTTGCCCGCAAACAAATTTTGAGCTATTTGAAATTCTTCGACTGCAGTATTTAATCCTTTAAATGTGAGTAAATAAGCTTTTTTGCGGCCTAGAAAAAACGGCCGTGGCTTGAGGTAACCTGAAACCTCGACTCGATGTGCTCGATGCATATCAAATCAAGGGAATACAATACACGACGTACGTACGTAACTTTAAATTTATATAAAATTTTTGAAAAGTATGTGTAAGTGTGTGTATGTGTGTGTGTGTGAGTTGGCGTGGAGCGAGGGGGGGGGCGAGAGTATACATCGTGTGTTTATTGGAGAACATGCATGTTTTGGCCATATCTTTTTTGCTACTGTTTCATTGTGTTACTTTTGTGCCCGAAGATACGAAGGTATCTTGAGTTATAAAGAGTCAAAGAGGTTTTTATTAGAAGGTAATTTACACATACGCACACACATACACACATAAATATAACCACGCATACACACTACACTTAACATTAATGCAATTCAGACCTATAAAAAAACACCGCAAAAATTCTTTATATTAAGATAAAAATTAAAGAAACCTGATTAATTATGATAACCACCATTTCGTTGGTGATAGTTTTTTCTAAAATTTTCAATGAATGGGAACCCAATGAGACAATAAATGGGTCTTTTTAATATAATAGAAATTATAAATAAAATATAATAGAAATTAGGTGAAGGCTATATTCAATAGAGAGCTCGAAGAGGATCGAAGATATTATGAAGCAATGCATGAGTTTTTATGAGTTACGACCCAAAAGCCCTGAAAACGAACTTCTTATCAGTGGATATTTTTTTGCATAATTTATTTTAGCAAGCAAACTTTTAAAAGAAATCAATTGTTAAAGTTCCAAAATTAGTGGAAAAGCCCCGAATTTTGAAGAAACATTTAAAAGAGATGCAGAACAATGTGGTATAAATGGAAAAATATACACATATAACGTGTAAAATAATAACTAAGGGTATATTTTTTCTATCGAAATAAGAATATATTGCCCAAGGATATATTATTTAAGCATAACCTGAGATTGCATGGTCCTGAGTAAAGTATTTCTATGCGAAAAAGCATTTTATATGCAGCTATAGGTCTATCTGGCCATGTAGACACAAGGGTTAATAAAATCAACAAAATCTTTTCGTTTTCTTCGAAAGCCATTTGAAATTTGAGTTTTCGTCAGTGATTGATGAACGATTTGTCATGAATAAATTTTAAAACTACAAGAAATTTCATGTTTTTGTCGTGCCGTATGAGTTTTTGTTCTATTTTATTTCTACATGCGTCAGAGCGTGTATGTATGTATGTGCTGTAGTTGTTGTTCTCGTGGCATTTCATTTTGCAATTCTTATAACTGAAAAATCAACGAGTATCAACAAAAACCTTCAAAAGATTCGAAATGGGTCGGTCTGACTGCCGAAATTCAAGGGTCGAGGAAGTCAAGTCCTGTAGGCAACAACTTCGAATTTAAAATTTTATAGTGTGTAGGTGTTTGTGTGTGTGTGTGTGTGTGTAAGAGTGTTTGTTTCAGTGCGTTACAATAGCTCTCAATTCTATTGTTTTCCGTTGCCGTTCCTTTTTTTTCCTTTTGGTCTGTCGCTCAAACCATTTGGGACCGGCATGGATTTTGTTTAATTTACTTGCAACGAGCTTGTTGTTGTTGCGTCAAAATTGTCCAGGATTATTTGAACAATTTTGCCAACACTTTGTGGTGTCACCGACACTGTTTTTTACACTCAAACTTCATGCTATAATATAATAAAATTTCACAAATTAGCAAAATGAGAGGAATAAATGAATCATCATTCAAAATTTAACCAAAACTTAAGAATTTATCAAAATTTGTCTGTTGCACAATTTGTTCGCACACTCGTTCATTCCACCAAGGAAGCAACGAGTAAGGAAAGAGACCAACGAGTGAGGGAATGAAACGAGCCTTCACCATCAACGAACATTAAAGACTCTCATAAAAGTAACTCATTAAATATGACACCAACTTTTTGCGCCTTCACCAACACGTCATTAATAACAATCAAAGTGTTGGAAGGAACGAAGGACAGCGACCAATCGACCGATGATGTACCGCACCGTTCAGACCGAGAGGAGGAGGCGGAAAAGGAGGAGGAGGAGGAGGCTGAGAATGAAAAATAATGGAGAGCGATAGTAGAAGACTTACATGAAACTACCTTCAGCAGAGCAAAATGTTCAAATGTAAGATAAACCATTCTCATGCTGTTATTGTTTAAAAAAAAAAATTTAAAAAAAAAATTTCTTACTTAAAATTCAAATAATCTGGCCACTTTGATCAACGGCGATGTGGCCTGTGCATAGTTGGCGAACAATAATTTAAATGTCGTTGTCGAGGTGAAAAGCAATTACGTTGTCGTCCATTTTGGATTGATTGTTTGATATGGTTGTTGTTATTGTTGTTGTTTTTGTTGTTGTTGTTGCTGTTCTCGCTACTTTTCTTATTGTTGTTTTCACTGCCATCATTCAGTAGAGTTGAGTGATTGTTGATGGTTTATTGATTTATGTTGTTGGTGTCGGGGTGTTGTTATCGTTGTCGTTGTTGTTGTTGGTGTGCGAATATCGTCTGTGTATTCATTCTGGTATCGTTTTGAAAACTGGCCTGGCCTCGCCTGACGCCTCGTGTCATGAAATACAGACGTGCGGCGTGCAACGTGCTATCTTTAGCGGCGTGCGCCATTTTTAAGTGATTAAGATTGCATAAAATAATTAATGGCTGCAATAATATTAATAACAGTCATAAAGAATGTAAAATGCAACAACAATAATAATAACAATAACAAGAAAACGTATATGTACGTTTTTATACTCGATAACTCTTCAAAGGAGATCAATATATTTTTTTCTGTTTAGTTTTTCGCTTTAAATGAAAATCTTTCTTTTAATAAAAATGCTCAAGGTGTTTATGACCTTCTTTAACGTGCGCTAACGTTAGCGTATTTCGTATTTAGTATGTTTGTTTTACCTGCGGCCATCAACAAACAGATAATTTCGAAAATCTTGTTCAAAAATATTAGCAAAAATTTGAAATTCATTGAAATAAACTTTTTGAAATAAACGAGTTTTCGTTGTGGCTGGATGTGTTTGTTCATTTATTCATTTCTTTTTTAGTTCGCTGATTTGTTTGCGTTCGTTTGCTCTTTTACTCGTTAGTTATTCATTCGCCCGTTTCTATTGTAGGCATGTTCGCTGATTAGTTGGTTTTCGTCGTTCAAAAAGTGAAGAGTTCTAGAAGAGCAAAAGTCTTTTGACGCGAAGGAAAACTTCTTAATTTTGTAATTCTCTACGCCGCAGCTTCACCAAGCTCGACTTGTCCTTGCAAGCCTGCCACAATTTTTACCAGCCTAACAACCACATCAAAATGTGGCTCCGTCAGCGCCAAAATTACCATCACCATCGTCTTCATCAACGCCATTATCTTCATCAACGCCATCATCTTCGTGAAGACGACTTCGAAGAATAAAGCTTTGAGACTAACAACAGTAACGACGACAACAACAACAACAACAACAACAACGATAATTCGTTGAACATTTGGCGAATTCAACTTTCCTCTTAACTCGTTACTTTAACGTCGCGAGGTTAACAAGCATCATTGTTTTAACAGAGCCCAAAATGGCTGAAGTCAAAGAATGGCGATGGCTGCAAGCCTTCCCCCCATGGCCCCTCTGTAAGCAGCAGGGGGATGAGTGACCAACACTGACTACTCTCCGAGCTCATTTGGCATGATAATTCGTTCATGAATCAGTGATGAAAATGCATGCATGCAGCTTTTGCATCAACTATCGTATGATTTTATTTTCTTCGCACTTCGATTAAATTGTTTTTTAAGGATTTTAAAGTCGTCCTTGCTTTTTGTAAGGATTAATAAACTATATAGAAATTTTTATATAAATTAAGATTTTCCAGACAAAAAAGTTACTTGACAATTCTATCTACAGTCAGTCTTTAATGGTAGATTTGTTTAAGAATTTACAGTACATATTAACACGATTCAAACACGATGGTGAAATGTCACGCTTGATTCGTTTATGTTTTCTTACACACATGAACTGACTTTGACAGGGTTATGTAGAATTGTTGTTGTTCTTGTCGCTTTATCTCGCTGCTTTAATAATAACAAAAGTTTCCGGTTTTCTTCTTAGTTTTCAACGCATATGAAGAAGCATTTTCGATGTTCTCCGAATGACGCTGTGTTCCTGATTTTGTTATTATTTTTTTTTTCCTGTTTGTTTATTTTGTTACTTATCGTCCTCCTTTTCTTATTCGCTCCATTCTCTTCATCTACTGACTGCTCTTTTGTTTTTGATACCGGCGGTGTTGTTGTTGTTGTTGTTTTCGCCTTTGTGCTCTTGTTTATTCGATTGTATTCTGGTTGTTATTATTGTTGGCGCTGTTGCCAAAAAGGCTCAGTTTCAATTTGCCCAATTTTCTTTAATACTTGTATTTTCTTTGTGTTTGTTTTACTTTTTCCTCTTCTTTTTCTTTTACTTGCCTTCTTGTCGTTATGATGGGTCCATTCTGGTTGTTGCTGTTGTTGTTGTTGTTTGGCTTTTGTTTTTCCTTGTACTTCCTCGACTAGAGAGCGTTCGGTTGGTTGGTTTCTGTTGTTCCTTTTCCCTTTTTTCTGGTTGTTGTTCCTCGGGACCAACATCTTTGTTGCCAATTGTTTTTGTTGCAAAGAAATAAGTTGAAGTGTATTTATTTTCACTCTTTCGGTCAATCGTTTGTTTGTTTGCAAGTTTTATGGTCCTGTTTTTGAACTTGTCATCCGATTCTTTGTGGCCAATCGAGCAAAGAAATGGGTTCTTACTACAATCGTCGTTACTCGATACTGGGAGTGTGTAAGTGTGTGTGTGAGTGTTCATGTGGGTGTAATAATTCTGGACACGTAGTTACAAACGAAGTGTGTTGATCACGTTTCTGTTTCCGCCGGCATTTTTATTATTTTCGGTCTTTTATTGTTTAAATCTTTATACATTTTTTTACGAGATCAAACATTCTTAAGTTTTATAATTGAAAAACTCAACTCAATGGTTGCAAATTTTAACTTTCTTGGTGTAAGAAAAATCCAATTTTCTATTGACAAAACAAATTCTAACTTTTAGCTTTAAAGAAATCAACTCAATGGTTGCAAATTTCAACTTTTTTGGTGTAAAAAGTCCATTTTTACTTTGCCGGGACATTTTTGAAACTTTTAAGGTTGAAAAATTTTCAAATTTTAGTGTTTGATTCGTCGCCAACTTACGTCGCCACAAGAATTAGGAACTTTTAATGTTCTTTTATTGTTTAAAGCTTTATAATTTTTTTTATATCATAACCTTCGTGATGCGTAAAGTCAAACTAAGAAAACAATAATTTGTTGTGTATCAAAAAATACTAATTTTAGTAGATAACATCAACCAAAAGTTGAAAATTTACGAATATTTACGTAAACCTAAAATTTTCGGCGTGTGGCGCGTCACATCATGTACGTCGATGTGGGCTGATGAGGCGCCCTTAAGCATCGCATCAGCAACATATTGCCATTGTTGAGAAATTTACAAAATACTCGTATTTAGCAAATGATTCTCTTCATTAGTTTTATTTTCCATTTTTCCTACAATACTTTTTGGTTAGTTTTTCGGGTGTTTTTTGATGATGATGATGGTTTGTGTTGTTCCTGTTCTCCATTGTTGATAATTTTGTTGTTGCGCATGTTGGTTTCGTAATGGTTTCCTTTTTGTGTTTTGTGTTGAGTGGGCGCCATCAACGGTCCATGAGAGGGTTTTTTTAATTAGTGCTGCTTCAACGATTCGAACAAATGAATGAATGAATGGCAATCAAAACAATGGCCAAAGTCTATAACAAAAATAGAAAATACTACAGCAAAACGGCAGGACATCAATAATAACAACAACAACAATGCACAACACTAACAGGACGAGAATTCTGAAATTCAGTTTAGTTTCAATGAAAATGGAGAAAATGTTCGTTCATACTAACGAGTACAAGTGAGTGTTCGTGTGTGTGTGTTTGTGCGTTCGCATGTGTGTGATTGTAGTTGTTGTTTTTTTTTTTCTTCTTTCATTTCGCCATTTGCTAGGCCCAATACCATTCCAGGGCGCTGCTCCGGTTTTTGTTTGTTCGAACCGGAAATGAAATTGCAAAACCGGAAATTCACTAAACTTGTTCCCAATTTGTGCAAATTCGACAGAAAATAAATTTCATGGCGGCAAACGATTGTTCGCAGGAACAGCCGCTACTCGATTCTCGTTACGAATTCCTGCCAGAATTGAATAATTTAAAGATTTCTCTGACAGTCGCCACCGGCTTAAGCTTTCCATCAATCAATACATTTTCTAGCTACGAGTACAAACGAGAAAGCGATGCGTTCGGCAGCGATTATTGTGTGAGGTGGCGAGCAGGTTCTTCTGTCCTCTTTTTCCAGCATAATCAACATCATTATCGTCATCCGTTTCGTTCCATAGCCTTCAATAGACTGTTTCAACGTCTGTTTCTGTTGTTCGGCGTTGAAAAAACATGTCATAAATAATTATGGAAGCAACCTTAACATTTGTATGCCTTCGGTTTTCTCCCTCTTGCTCTCCTTTCAGCCCTCCAACACTTTCTCATTTTCATTTGTATGCTTTTTAATTGCGTTGTTCATTTCAATTTTTGCTTCCGTCCATCAAAAAGAACAGCCCCAAAGCAAAGCAACAACAACAACAACAACAACAGTAGCCCACGCTGCTCTATCCGTCTGTCTAATTTTCTGACTGCTTGCTTGAATGACTTTACTAACTGACTGACTGACTGACTGACAGCTTTCCCGAGTGACTACGACTGCATTTAGTGGTTGTGCTTAGCCGCTGCTGTCTCTGCTGCCGTATTCAAGACGGCGGGCGAGTCAAGTACTCACAGTCAACCTCAACCGAGCGAGAGTAACATCAGAAGTTGTAAAATGTCCTTCAGCTATATTCATAACCCTTCACCCTTCTCTGTCATCACTTTTTTCGTTTTTTGTGCTTAAAAAGTCTTAGTACACTTTTAAAAATTTAGACTGAATTTTGAAGTCATATTCAAAATTTTTGGTTTGAAAGCAGACATCTTTGTTGTTTTCAGTTTTTTTTTAAAGTTTTTCAAATTTTGTTTTAAATTTTCAGCTTTCTGGTCAAATTTTTTAAATTTTGGTTGAATTTTTCACCTTTTTGGTTGAATTTTTTAACTTTTGGTTGGCATTTTTTAACTTTCAGCTGGAATATTTTAACTTTTGGTTGAATTTTTCACCTTTTTGGTTGAATTTTCTAACTTTTGGTTGGCATTTTTCAACTTTTAGTTTGAATTTTTTAACTTTTGATTGAAATTTGCAGTATTTTGGTAGAATTTTTTAACTTTTAGTTGAATTTTTGAAAATTTAACTGGAATATTTTAACTTTTGGTTGAAATTTTCAGTATTTTGGTTTAATTTTTCAACTTTTGGTTGGAATTTTATAATTTTATAATTATGTTTTTGTTAAGTTCGTTTGAATTTATATACCATAATAAGTAAAAATAATATGGATACAAATTTTCAACTTTACTTTTTAAACTACAGAAGTTTAATTTTTAAGTTTTCTTACTAAGAAGGTCGTAGTTTTCTCAACCACAAAAGTTGGAAAAGTGAACTCTGAACTTTGAACTTAATATTGCATTGAACTTGCATTGAATTTTTATATCATAAAAGTTGAAAAAACAATTTTGTTAGCTGTGAAATTCACTTTTTATAATATAAAACTTCAAATTTTCAAAAGCTGAGTTGAATTTTTCAAACCTAAACATTGATGAGATAAATGTGGCAGCGCATAAATTGATTTCTTATACTACGAAAGTTGAAATTCGCAACTAACAGATCAATCGCAGAATTTTCGTGAAGAAGCTTCAATACCAGCGCGCTAAGGTGGAAAAACTAAACCGTATATTGTTAATTTCCAAAGTTTTTACTCTCTTACGATATATTCCTTTTAATATTTCATTTTAAACCTAAAAAACTGAAACTTTTGACCCTTTTTTTGTGCCGAGGTTATCTATATAAACTAAATCAGTTGAAAATGTACACTTGTAAAATTTTAACTGTGTAGTCCAGAGTCGGTGCAGCATGAAACAAAAATTGAACAAAAAAGCTAAAGAGAAAGAAGGCACGGTCGGCCCGGCCTAATGGCTTGTTGAAAGCTAGAAGAGAGTGCGAGTGCGAGTGTCATACTCGTAAGTTGCAGGCTCTGCTTGAAGCAATTCACCTTTACCAGCACCGATCCCCAACCGCCTCTTCATCGACGCTAACACCATCATCCACGGCTTCCATTCATCCACTCAACCTGATGTAAGATTTTTGTTGTTGTTGTTGTTGTCATACTCGTAGCATAATCAAGGATTTATCTACTTAACTATTGTCTCTACCTACTACTACTACTACTAACAACAACAACAATAACAACAACAGCGACAAACAGAAAACAACCTTTTAGAGTCGGTAACAAAAAGCGCAACATAAAAGTTTACCATCATCAGCATTCTCATCATCATCATCAACGTCAACATCATTATCACCATCGTCATCCACTGAATGCTGAGTTACTTGTAGTATATTTTGTTGTTGTTCTTGTTGTTGTTGTTGCTCTTTTAATGCCATCTGCCAATGCCGTTGCCGTTGCTGTTGCTGTTGCTGTTTTAGTTGTTGCTGTTGGGCTCTTGGGCTCTTGGTCTGTTGGTTGACAATTAAAAATTCCATTGTTCCTTTTCAGGCTGAATGTGTGTTGGTGTGTGTTTGTGTGTGTGTTTGTATGCACACAAAAGGATTTACAGTTTGTTGGCAGCAAAGTAGGCTTAAGAGTTGGCAACACTTTCGCTTTCAGAAAAAGTGTTTGTACATATTCCATTTTTTTCTTACTTGTTTTAACACTTTGTGCATAAGTTAGAAGTATAATGTGGCAACGCTGATTGCTCGGCAGAAAACGAAGGGAGGGAGCGAGTGACGAAGGAGGGTCTATTTCCAGGAGTGCGTTTGTTTGAGATTTAGGCTGGATAAAACTGTGCACACATAGTTGGCGTTTGTCGTGAAATTGATATAATTTCGTTTTTTAATTAATTAATTCTATTCTTTGTTTTATTTTTTATTCTCGTAATTTTTTGATTCGAATTTCCAGACAGTCTGAAAGTGACACAAATTTTCACTATAGATTTTATTTTAAACTACTAAAAGCAGTTCAATTTTATTAAATATTCGATGTTTCATTTTAGAAGAATTTTCTCAAATTTCAATCAAATCAAAAAAATGTTTTTTGTGTTTTAAAAAAAACAAATTAATTTAAAAAAAACCACCTTCCTTTCAAGCAAATTAAATTGTTTATTTTAATCAATCATTCTAACGGACTTCAGTGAATTTCATTTCAGTTGTTTGTGGCGCAAAGTAACAAAAATATAAAAAAAAAAAAAAAAAAATACACTGTCAAAAATCTTTGCAAAGGATTTTATTTGCATTTTAATTTTTTTCTTTTTTATTTTCTATGTATTTTTCGGCAAAACCTATTTATTTTTCTACAAAAAAATGGTCAAAATCATTCCCGGGCAATTCAATATATCATATACTATCGCATGATATACTCGTATAAACAAAAAATACGCCAGAAAATACGCCAAGAGAATTTGTTTGTTTGTTTAGTTCAGTTTTCTTTTTGTATCATCATCATCATCATCTGTCAAATGAAATAACTGTTCAGCTGAAAATGACAATCGAAATAAATGGAAAAAGAAACAATTTTTTTCTATTCGAAACTGTGATGGATTCTAAATTTTTTAGTAGCGGATAAAGTGAATGAAGAGAATGACAATATGACGGAGCCTCTGTGTCCGGCAGCCTGAGCAGCAGCCTTCGCTGCTAGTGGGTCGGATTGACAAATTCTTTGGGGAGTCATAACAAATTCCTTCCTTCCTTCCTTCCTTCTTTCCACTCTTTAAAAAACAACGAAAAATCTAGCGCAAAATTGAAGAATGTAATCAAATTTAGAAATTTATTTTTTTTTCTGTACCGGAGGCATGAATCTTTGTGAATATAGTAATGGATTTACAATAAACAATGATTTTAAAAGGATTTGTGTGTTTCCTTTTTTGTGGTGATTTCTTTGACGCCAGTGAAGGATTTTTGCTGGTAAGTAATTTTGTACGATACTTTACTAACTGTTAAAGCCAGAGAGACACAATTCAGGATCCCGCCTATTTTATATGAGAGCCTGCTAAATAACAGCATGGCGAGAGAGATAAAATGAGAGACAATTTGAAGACTGTGGAGAGGAAGAGTTTGAATCAAAACAAGATCTCTAAGGTTTTGAACCAATAAGAGACACTTTGAGACAAGTTTCGCTCTTGTATGGTTTCCAACAAATATTCTTAATGCCGCTCTGAGAGACACAACTCAGGTGATGGCGTTTTATATGAGAGTCTGCTAAATAGCGTCGTGGCGAGAGAGACAAAATGGGAGACAAGATTTTGAGACAAGATTTTGAGATTTTGTGGAGAGGAAGGGTTAGAATCATATTTATGCTCAGACAACTTGTCTTTTTGCTGTTAATCAAAACAAGATCTCTAAGGTTTTGAACCAATAAGAGCCACTTTGAGAAAAGTCTCGCTCTTGATTAGCTTCCAAGAAATATTCTTCATGCCACTCTTGTTTCCGCTGAGGCACGCTCGCGTTTCCCAGCTTACCAGCAGACCCGTGAGCACCTGACGAGCCCATATGGGCCGATTTGTGTGACCGTAGTCATTATATTTTATTGTTATTATTAAGATGAAAAATTTCCCAATTAATCTTTTACAACATTTTTGTGAGGATTGAACAGTATTAGGCAGCCTCTTTTCATTTCGTTGCTTTAAGGACCTTTATGGTGTCTCACATAAGACATATCCTCAAAAATTAGAGAAGAAAAATTGAGGCTTACTTCACTTTGCTGCTGCTAAATCCTCTGCTGAAGTGTCCAAAGCCAAAGCACTAACACTAAAACGAAATCCTTGCCATCCTTGACAGATGGCATCTCAACCCATAATCCACGGTATGGGTGAGCATGTGCGTGTGTAAAAGTGAGTATATGTGGGTGGAATAGTGTATGTGAGTCTGTTTGTATACGACTGTGCTTTTTATTTGTTGGTGCTTCTCTTGGTTTCGTATGTTTGACTCTGGTGCCAGGGATAGCTACAGCCCTTTTTGAGTGACCAAAGTCCACTGTACCCATTACTAACCAGCAGTGACCAACAACAAGCCTGCCAACGTCTGCTCTTGACACTGACGAATAATTTCATTCAACTCTAGCTCATGCGAGCTTAGCAGCTGGTCTTAAAAAATTGCTTGCAATCATTGCTAGCAGCAGCTGAACAAAACAGAGGGAGGAAAAATAGCAACCAGCCAGCAAATGCTTACGTTGCTCAACTGCAAAGTGCAGTGGAGGAAAGTGTTAGGAGGAAGGGGGAGGGGGGGGGAGGGGCTATGGGTGAGGGTCAGTTGTCGGTTTCACTGTTAATAGACGTGTGTATGCATGTACATATGTTTCCACGTGCATAGAGTATATGCGAAGGATGTCAGAGGATTAACCTCTGTATGCTTGTATATATTGTAGATTTGCAAAATGGTGCCATCTTCTTCTTATTCTTCTTTTTCTTCTTCTTCTTCAGCTTTACCAATATTTGTGTTATTGTCCATATTAAACAGTTGCTGTCTTCAAGGAAAATGTTTCGAAATCCTTTATCATTTTTTGCTGTATTCAAAAGTTATAAGAAAATGAGAAAAGTCGCAATTTTTTCAATTTCAGAAAACACTAACAATAAGCTAGACTGATAATCATTACAAACTGCAAAAAGAAGTATACTTTTTAAATTCTTAAAGCGATCCTAGATCGTTCCTAAATCGATCCTAGAACGTAACTAAATCGATCCTAGATCGTTCCTAAATTGATCCTAGATCGTTCCTAAATCTATCCTAGATCGCTCCTACATCGATCCTAGATCGTAACTAAATCGATCCTAGATCGTTCTTTAAAAGATCCTAGATCGCTCCTACATCGATCCTAGATCGTAACTAGATCGATCCTAGATCGTTCTTTAAAAGATCCTAGATCGTTACTCAATCGATCCTACATCGTAAATAAATCGATCCTAGATCGTTCCTAAATAGATCCTAGATCGTTCCTAAATCGATCCTAGATCGTGCCTAAATCGATCCTATATCGTTCCTAAATCGATCTTAGATCGTTCCTAAATCGATCTTAGGTCGTTCCTAAAGCGATCCTAGATCGTTCCTAAATCTATCCTAGATCATTCCTACATCGATCCTAGATCGTAACTAGATCGATCCTAGATCGTTCTTTAAAAGATCCTAGATCGTTACTCAATCGATCCTACATCGTAAATAAATCGATCCTAGATCGTTCCTAAATAGATCCTAGATCGTTCCTAAATCAATCCTAGATCGTTCTTAAAGCGATCCTAGATCGTTCCTAAATCGATTCTAGATCGTTCCTACATCGATCCTAGATCGTAACTAGATCGATCCTAGATCGTTCTTTAAAAGATCCTAGATCGTTACTCAATCGATCCTACATCGTAAATAAATCGATCCTAGATCGTTCCTAAATAGATCCTAGATCGTTCCTAAATCAATCCTAGATCGTTCTTAAAGCGATCCTAGATCGTTCCTAAATCGATTCTAGATCGTTCCTAAATCGATCTTAGATTGTTTTTAAATAGATCCTAGTTTGTTCTTAAATCGATCCTAGATCGTTCTTAGATAGAGCGTAGGTCATTTTATATAGAGAGAATCATGTACTCTCTCAGCGCTCGGCACTCTTCGGAAGGAAAGATGGAAAGATATAGCTTTTCTAGTTTCTAACTTTTTATATACATAAGTAGAGTTTATTTTAGGTACAGTACTAGAAATAATCGTTGTTATCAGATTATTATGAGGTTATAAGGAATCTCACATTCCTATAATCATGGTTTATAAATTCAAAAGATATCGTAAAAAACTTCTTATACTAATTTCTTTTGGAACAAATTTTATACTATTTCCCGCAATTTCCGTCTTTCTCGATAGTCTTCCTCCAGATAGATCATTTTCCATCTACTATGCCTGTAGAGTTTCTATCGGAGAAAGATTAAAATGCATTCCGAAGCGATAAAAATCATTATTATAATCCCCGCGGAACAAAAACACCACAAAAAAAACTGCTCATCAACAGTTAACAATACAAAAAAAAAAACCGGTCTCTTTCACTTAATTTCGTATGTGTTACCACTAAAATTATGTCCCCGATTTCCTAAGAGATGCCCCCACAGCGCGTGCATGTACTCAAAATTAATGTACAATTATTTTTAGTGTCTCTTGATAGAGGCGCAGTTGCGTTGGTTGGTTGATTCTATACAGAAAATTAAAATTTTACAACCACAGTCACCACACGACATACTCAACGTCCCTCACAACCACCCACCGAACGAAACAACGACCCGAACCACCGAACCTACGAATGGTTCCTGGCATTAGAGCGCGCCAGGCGGCTCCTCTGCCTCCGCCATGAGAATATTTAACCAAAATGCATGCGACTGCAATGAATTGAGAGTAACAAAACCGACAATTTTTAGCTGCAAGTGTTGACTGTCTCTGCGGAGCAGCAGTCAGCCGTGATAGAAGCAATGATAACAATAATAACAGTCACCAGTAACAGGCACCGAGCCGAGCACGCAGCCGAAGTAGTAGCATTATCATCGTCATCATAATTATCATCATCACTGCCATTACATCGTGACGAGTCAAAAGGTAACTCTTGACAGCTTTCGGTACGGACAAATCATTACTGATTGCAGGTACATTACATTGAAGTAGAAATCTGTACAGTGCAAGCAGATTAAAAAGGGTTGAGGGGAAGAAAGCAAGGAAGGAGCACACGTCGCAGTGGGTACGCGTCTATTTCTGAATGGATATGGATTTATTGTAGGTAGCCCTTCGTGGCTATATTGAGGTTTTATTGTTGTTAGTGCTATTGTATGATTGTTGTTGTTGTTGTTGTTGTTGTTGTTGTTGTTTTTGTCGTTTTTGCTTTATTCGTTCTCCCTACAACTTGTCAACATCGTTCTCTCTTTAGCCAAAATTTCCACTGAAGACCATTAGCTTGGTTGCAAAAACATGGTTGTTGCTATGATAGATTGTTGGTTGTTGCTGGTTGTCGTTGTTGGTTTTTGGTTGTTGTTGTTCTAACCAGCATTTACAAATCATATCTCATTGCTGACGGATTGTTTCTGATGCTGATTCATCATCAAAGCCATCGTACTCGCATAATGATCAATGAGTCTCCGCTTTTCTGTTGATAGCTTTGAGATTGATACGCAAACGGTCGCATTTACAAATAGACACACACTCACATGGGGGCTAATCGACTCACACACACCCACACACACACACACACACACACACACACACACTCGCTTACATCGAGATCATGCGAACAAAAAATGGTACATTTATCATTTGCAAGTGTCTCAGATAAAATGATTTGATGTGAAAGGAAAAGAGAAGAATGAATGCTTAACCCTAACGCGATCATACGGGAGAAATTTTCACTGTTCTATTAAAGTTTTTTTGTGAATAATTTTATGGGTCTTATATTTTGTCTATTTGATATTTTTTTTGTTGTTTTAATTAAGAAAAATTCATTTGTTTAGTAATTATTTGAAGCTAAAAAAATTCATGTAAGAAAAAGTGACTTGATTTGCGTTTTTGCGTCAAATTTCATGCACATTTTCTTCTTTACTTTTTTTCTATGACAAAATTGTCACAATTATTGAAGTAATATTTTTGCAACATTGCATGCAGCACACTTTTATAACGCATAAACCGTAAATAAAACCAAAATTTACTATATTTTATACCATATCGGATATGATCTGTCCGCTCGTTAGCTAAAATTATTTAAATTATATATTACATTAGTATTAAAAAGGAGTATAAAAACTTCAGTTTTTCCAAGAGACGTTGTCCTTTCGGTACGTTTTACGCAACAGTACCCAAGAGACAGTGACGTTTTTGTTGCCGAAATAAAAAGAAGATGAAGGGCCAAGAAAAAAAACGCGAGTTTATTCAACCGTGTATTCAACCGCCGTCATACAGCAGACGGCTAGACAGACCGCTGAACAGGCACAGAGAGAAGGAGAGACGAAGACACCCTTGTTGGGGCACACCGGTGTACGGCCAACCCTTGTAGACATCGGGTGGCCACGTTGTAGCTTCCACCTTCAGCTAATCCAGCAGCAAGTATTTTATAAATGCTCCCAAGAATGGCTCAATTGCTAACAACTCAAAGGCCAACAACAAAAGCAAAAAAAAAACATTAAATTGCAAAAAAAGTTAGGAAAAAATTCACTGGGTAACCTCATAAACCTCAACGATTGCAAGAAATCTACTCTACAACAACAACCAAGCGTTAAAAATTTCGCTAACTTAAGCACTAAAAATGAGTAACACTTTGCACGCACGCTCTAAGTAATAAAAAAAGAGAGGTTAGAGGACGAAGAAGGAGAAGAAGAGAAGATATATAAGTACAAAAAAGAGGGGAAAAAAAGGTAGCGAGAAAATCCGCCTGAAAACAACAACAACAAAAACAACAACAAGCAATAAAAAATACTAAAACGATTAATAAAAAGAAAGTAACGCTAAAGAATGAATGGTTGGCAATGCCGCGGGTTGTGGCGGCAAAGTTGATTGGAGTTATTCCGAAGCTGCCGCCGCAGCTGCCTTTAAGTTTTGCCATCACTGTTAACGATGACGTTGCTGTTGCTGTTGCTGCTGCTGCTGTCGCCGTGGCTCTAAATTATTTTTGCTTTGCAGCGCTCAGCTGCAATGTAACGCCAAACGAATGTTCAGCTGCGGCCGGAAAGTTTCATTTTCTGCTCCATTAAGTAACCGCAAGGTTTGGTGGTTCAGTTCTGTCTTTATTGCCGCAGCGACGGCGATACGATGCTGTTGAATTTTAGGTCTTTTCTTTGCTTCTTCCCCTGTTTTTGGTTTTTGTAAGTAGTTTTGAAGCTACTGTTTTTTGCGTAAATTCCGCCATAGACTTTTCAACTCTTAAGTCTTAGCCACATTTAAATTATTAGCGGTAGTCGATATATATTCAAGTTAATGGCAAAAACTAAAACAGTAACAGTTGAAAAATTAAACGGTAGCACAAACTTTGGTGTAACAATGAAGTAAAGCACTTTGATTAGATTTTTGATTCCTTATTTCTTATAATTCACAAGTAGTTTATCATTAGAAGTATAGATATATCATGTAGTATTATTACATAGTGCTGTAAAATTTAAAGATTTAATTTGATTTCATACAAATAAGCGTTGAATTATTTTTCTTTATTGATAGCTGGTGAGTCTGTTCCTATTCTAAATTCTAAAAGAAGAAAACTTTCGATCAACCTTAAAAGTAACTAATTTGTCAATTCGAAAAGCAATCACGGACTGACTGAAGAAGTGTTCGTTTATTAGAAATCATCTGTCAATGTAAAAATCCTGCCCTTCCCTTTCTTTCCCCGCCCCTTCCTCCGCCTCTTCCTTCCCCCTTTCTAACCATTCTTTCACAAACCGAAAGAAACACATCAACAAACAAAACGTAATTGCTTCCTCTCTAAATCTTTTTCAGCCCTTCCCACGGAAATGGGCAGCACGCCACGCTTTAAATAGCATTTCCTTTAAACATTTGTCTAGCCGACGTTGTCAACGTCAACGTTATCTGTTTGTCATTTTAAAAATATTGCTGGGCATTTTTCTTTTTCTTTTGTCCCAATCGTGAAATGAGTTCAAAGTATTTCTCTTTCTTCCGTTGGAAAGAGCAAGTCGAAAAAGGAAAGATATTTATCATCGAAGGCCTCTTCGAAACAAAACTAAAATTTGAAAGACCATAAAGCCAGGAATAAGACGAAGAGAAAATAGAGAGATAAACAATTGAACTGATGTCACCGTAAAGATCTGCAGAATGTATTTAAAAAACCGCACAACTCCGACTCTGTTACACGCCCATCAAATCAGCCCAATTGCCGCAAGTGCATAAGCTAACATCTACATACACACTCACAAGCATACATGTAAGATTTCACTAACACTGTAGTCATTTAACTAAGAAAACTCTGGCCAGAAAATCGCAGAGAGAAGTAGTTTCTTTTGCTAATAGCACGTTTATTTTTTTCGTAAAATTCAACCCAAAAGGAAGTAGTAGAAGAGGAGGAAGTAAGAAGAAGAAAAAGTAGAAGGAGAAGCAATGGAAGGAAGTAAAAATCTCTACAAGTAGTTTGAGAAGAATCAAACGCTTTGTGATTTTAAAGGAAAGGACTTCGGCAATTGTGTAGGGGCGTGTTTTTGTGGGACTCCATTAATCTATCATACTATGTCTGTATGTAGGTCTATAATTGTGTACTCATATGCTCTTCAGCGGTTCTCAAAGTTTGATATATATCGAGTTGTCGATCGCCTTAGACTGTTGTTTTGACAAGCCCACCGTTTTGGGAGTCTGCTCAGCCACTTTGAGAAACGCTGAAGGATACCATTTTTCTATAGTTACCAACATAACCAGTCAACTACAGTCACTGATTCTACACCCTCTCGCTAATGCTAATGATGATGATGATGATCGACCCAACAAAAGCGACGACAATGACGACAACAATACCCAACCTTATTGTTGTTAGAGAAGGTCGAAGGGAGAGGGTGACCCGAAATGCTTGCTTGGTTGATTGATTTATTGCGATTAAGGCCAACATCATGCCTTAAGCTCTACTCGATCCTGTGACCGTATTGTTGTCGCCTGACTAGAAGACATACTACACTACTCTTCATATCAGAGTACATAAACATACAAGCGCACACACAGACACATACACACACACACATACGACACACATTATCCTTATGTTGTTATGAGCGTGTTTTAGTATGTGAGCGCGAGCGCACACAATGACTAATGTGTTTTTATTGGCAAGTGCAAGTGTGAGTCAGAATTTATTGGCCACCAGCTAGAAAAGGACTGATAAAAAAAGCAAAGAACGAAGAAAATGAAGCCAAAAAATCAACAAAAAAAAAATAGAAAATCCTTAGCAAACTTAATGGCAAGAATAATGATGGAATTTAAGAACACAGAGAACGCACATGGAGTGACGTTTTATTGTGTCGACTATTTTTCACATAATAAATTTTTATAAAGAGATAAACTCTTGCTCCTTCCTAGCAGTTGATTTCGTTTCTCAGAAATCTTCGGGGTTTATGAGCGTGAAGGAAACTAGAATTGGAAGAGAAAGGAAAGCAGTAGCGATTTCTTTCTTACAAACTTTAACTCTTAACTAACAGTAACGCGTACTCACAGTAAAGTGCTCGAAGATCTTAAAAAAAATAATGTTAAAATCATTGCAAACTAAAAAAATATGGTTTTTTATGGCTTTGGAGAGGTCGGTCCTGCCCCAATTTTTTTATAAAAACCCTTCCTCTCTTTTATTTCTCATATACTCGTGCCTCATGACGTATGAGTAACATTTTCTTGTCGCATACAACTTTTTTCTATTTTAATTAAATGAAGTTTAATTATTTTATTGCTGTTTATAATCTTCGATCGTAGTTATTTCTAATATTTATTAATGCATTTTTTGCGGTATTTTTTTGTTGATATGTTTTCGCATGCGTGGAATAATTAAGGAATATATCACGCAGTACTGTGTACCGAGCATTGTCGTGCGTCCCTTCAAAGGTATTAAAAATTAAATCTGAATACATGCGTGCTCGTATGAAACTCATGGCGTTGTTCATTGGCGCTCGAGAGAATTAAACGAGCGTCCGTAATTTGAATCAATTTTATGTTAGCGACGGCATTAGAATTAATTTAAATAATAACAACAACAACAACAACCACCACAGCAGCAATAGTAGTAAAGATGACATTCAAATGAGAGCTTAAGAGTATAGAAATGTGAGTGGCAAAAAGAACGCGCCGTTGTTTAACCCTTATACGGTTAACCTCGGTTTTAATTTAACCGAATTTCGAAAATAAATGCTAATATTTTCTGTCTATTGTCGTTTCTCTGACGCTGAAGATAAAGACGATTTTTTAATTCACTAAAAAATTGTGCTCGCTTTTCTTTAAGGTTGCTGTAAGGGTTAAGAGTATGCATAATTGTCACACCAGGCCATATGTGTTTCTGACGGCCATGTGGCTCAATTTATTTACACTTTTCAAGAGTACCACGTTCGTATAAAAACTGTTGTTGTTGCTGAAGAAAAAAAGCGTCAAGCAATGAATTTCAATAATTAAAAAGTTTCGTATTAACGAAAATAAGTTCAATCTTTTCTCATTTTATTTCGCTCGAGTATTGACTGACTGACTGACTGACTAATTCTGATGAAAAATTGTTCATTTATGATTTTATTTTCAAATATTTTAATATAAGAATTTTCCCTTTTTCCTCCCTTCCTTTTTCTGGTTGAATTTTTTTCTATATTTTTTCCGCTCTGCGTCATGTTCAATCAGAAAGCTGAAAATTCGCTTCAGCTTCAATGACGACAACGGAGATGATGAAGATGATTATGATGATTATTCGATGGCAAATCGAAAATATGCGCGCACTCCGTGCTAACAAAATGCATTTGCTTTGCATTCATTGCATCCGCTCGCATCGCTGCTTCGGCATCCCCTCAGCATCCCCCGGCATCCCCGGCACGTGCGCCAGGTTCGTCTAAAGATTTTTCCAATTTCGTCGAATTTTTGCCTGAGTTAGCAAAAAGGAAATTCTACTGGCGGAAATATGCATAGCGCCATATTCTTTGCAGCGCCACCTTATCATAAGAACAGACTGAAGGGAAACCATCGAGTTCGTCAGCGTCGGCGTCTTTTGGTTCGCCTACGTTTCCGTCTTCATCTGCGAGCGTTTCAAACCATTATAATTTCTTTGGCTTTAAGCCAAAAAGTTAACAATTTGTTGATGCTGATGCGCGAATAAATAAAATATTGTTGCTAAAGCGGCTGCAAATATGCCAACCATCATAAAGGATAATACGTGAAGAGTACAGCACAGCACAGCCCACCACGACGATGGTTGAGTTCAGCGTAGCGAAAGGGTTGAAATTTATTGAGAAAGCTTTTAGGCTCAGTGGCTAAACCGCTGTGTTGGCGCAAAAAGGAGGGAGCAGGTGGAAAATCGGAGGGGAGGGGAGGGGGTGGGAGGCAACAGCAGCTGCTACATCAAGAAAGAAGCTGTTCCAGTTCAAAAACCACAGAAGATCGGCCTTGGTTTTGCCCAATACCGAAAAGATGTAAAATGTTTCATAAAATATTGTATAATGAATCTTTCAGTTGAACATTTTCAGTGTTGCCGATGTTGTTGCTATTGTTGTTGTTGTTATTGTTGTTGTTTTTGGAGTGTTAGTAGTTGTAAATTGGTTGTACTTTGTTGCTGTTATTCGATTTAAAAAAAATTATGGCATAAATCATAAGCTAAGTATTTATACGAATCTTTTTTTTTTGTTATACTTAAAGTACTGTAATAAGATCCATAATTTTATAGATTTTACCATTCATGTCTTTAATTCATTTCTATGACATTTCGCTCTTCTTCTTGCTCTCTTGATTCGCCATTAGAAAAGAATACATTTAAGCATTGTTTGACTTCTTATACAAGGTTAAGAAGACTAACAATGCAAAAGGTTTCGAGAACAACAATCTCAGTTACTTCCTACTTTTGTATTGTAATGGTTGTTGTTTTTGTAGTTGTTTCGTATTGTCTAATATTCAGGAAGATAAAAGAAGCAAAATCTTTTTCAAATAACAAAAGAATTTCATCTTTTTTTCTATTTTTTGTAAGCTTTTCTGTAATAATTTCAAATTTTTCTTTTACGATTTTTTTTTCTTTATTCTTTCCTACATTTTTCTTCTTGATATTTTTTGAAGACAATATTCTAGGACTTTTCCTTTTATTTCTTCCCCTTTTGGTTCATTTTCAATAAGCATTTTTTTAAAATACTTAAATACTTTTACATACTTTTTAATGAATGAAGTTCCTTCTTCTTCGTTGCAAACAAAGAAAAGCACTCTCAACTATTCACTTACCTGCAAAAGAGAGAGAAAGAAGAAAGGCAAAATTATTTCTTTGTTGTTATTGTTGTTAATTTAGTTAAAGTATCGATAACAATTAAGTTAAATTATTTCAATAAGAATAAAGATTTATACATATTTATTTATTGAGTTTATTTGAAGATTAAAAAATCAATAGAAATGAAAAAGAGACTTAATAATTATTTTATGCGCTGATGGACAGAAATACTATTAAATTTGTTGCGAGCTACGAATATTATTCGTTGAAATTGGTTGGCTGAAAAAAACTGAACGCAAGAAAAACTGAATTGTTCATCCTTAATATTAAAGGCATCAATAAATACCTACAATAATGTTGTATAGTTTTTTTTTTCTTTTCCACTGACAGTGTTGCCTTTCTGACATTGACACTTTTGTTGACCACGTCGACAAAAACAAAATATGTTTAAAAGTTTACAACTTGAATTTAAACACTTTGGCTTTTTGAAATGTTTTTTTGTTTTCATAAAAATAAAATGCAATGCAATTTTAATTGTGCAATTCATTGTGTAAATTTCTTGCCAATGAATGAATATATTTTAAACTGATGTCAATTTTTTGTACTGTCAAATTCAGCGTTTTTCTCTTTTTTGTTTTTTTTT
This sequence comes from Conops quadrifasciatus, assembly GCA_949752815.1. NCBI lineage: Eukaryota > Metazoa > Arthropoda > Insecta > Diptera > Conopidae > Conops > Conops quadrifasciatus. The sequence continues at coordinate 3,800,330 of OX457079.1, forward strand.
TAATTAAAGAATGATTGAATGACACGATTCAATTGCAGTGAAATTGTGAATAATTCAATTTTATTGTGAAAAAGCATTGCATAAAAGTGTTGGGAAAAACTATGATGGATGTGAAAGAGTAAAAAAAGGCCTATAAAACACGCATTGGAAAAATATCTTTGTTTTAATGCAGCAAAAGCTTTCATTCGGGCTCACCCGAAATGAATTTTTAATGAATTATTTTTGCTTTGTTTATTTTTCTTGGGAATGTTTTTTATTTTAGTAATTGTCAATAATACTGACGCCTCCAAGAACAAGTTATTGTAGTCGTTCTTCTTGTTCTTGCGGTTGTGAACGTTGTTGTAGTTGTTGTGTCGTTATAATTTTATTACTGTTTTTGTTTCATATTCAACATTTTCATGACATCTCAGTGAAAACAGCTTAATTCCATAAAAGCTGACCGACCGACCTGTCTATCAGCCACAGTTCCCACAACAATAAGAATAACATCAATAAACACAACAACAACAATAATACCATTTATAACCGACTACATGGACTACAGCTAAATCAACCACAAAAACATGATCCTTTTGCCGTCAGTTTTTTCCGTCTTGTATTGATTAAAAATTTAATGAAAAATTCCAGGCATTGCCTTCGAAATATTAACAACGTCATCAACAACAAATTCCAATTTTTTTCCTTCCTCTTCCTCAACAAAGAACCGTAACTGGATTTCGCGCCATTTCAAAATACCATTCATTCGTTCATGACAAATCGTTCATGAATCTGGGACGAAAACCCATTCGTTTTTGGCCTTCGAAGGAATATGTGTCTCCTTAGTTTCAACCTCATTTATTTATCGTTCTATATGTATATACATATATGTACATATATAAAGAACATATATTCTATATACATATATATAGAATTTGTCTATAATTGATCATGATCACTCCGTCTTTATATCATCCCGGATGGCCATCGATTCCTTTGTTGCCAATTTTCACCAATGGTTTGTCCATCATGAGCGTGTGACAACACGATTCATGCACGATGATGAAATATTTTTCATGATTCTCTTATGCTTCCTCAAAGGCAAGAACTAAAGAGCTGACGAGACAAGAAAGTTTTGTATAATGCTATATTTTTTATAGAAAACACATACGTATACAGAAAAAAAAACAACACCAAAAACATTAAAAATTATGTACACTTTTCTTTTTCTGTCTAACAATTTATTATTTCATTTACAGTTTGCAATACTTGCTGCTTTTATTGTCGTTAGTTTTTTCATCATCGTTTGGGTACACTGAGAAAAATGTTCACATTACGTTTAAAAATATGTACATATGTACATATTTTAAATCAATTTTTTTTTAAATGTCGTGAATCGTTGCTCTCAGTGCATCAAGCTGTCAACCTAACTTTGCTCTTTTTTGGTTCATGCTATACTCTTTCCACAATATATTAATCCGCAGCTCGGTTGAGTCTGGACAATGTGGCGCAGCGAGTACCAACAACAACAACAACAACAACATAGAACAAATTTATTTGCCCGTTCGATTATGTGCAGCTCGATATGAGTATAAAACTTACTCAAAGCCCAAACAAACCGAAGCCAACCGTTCTGTGGGTTGGTTGGTTAGCGACACCTGCCTCAAGAAACTACTACCGAAGCGGCCTGCAGGCGGTGGCATACCGAAGAGGACGGAAAAACGAAAAGGGAAACGAAGGAAAACGAAATATAATAAAGAAAAAGGTGCGCAGGTGCCTGAAACTAATTCCCACATCATCAACGATTGACGACATGGGACAAATTTTCCAATATTGGCAACATGCCAAAATTGTCGGGAAGTATGAGGAACGAGGGACAATGTCCTGAGCAACGAGGAACTACGACGCAAAAGATGACGACGGACGATGGAGAGTCCGCCGTGAATGTAACCCGTTTCTTGCAAACGTAGAAACAAAGCTTTGGTAAAATATAAGCTGAGAAAAGGATGGAAAGTGGGGGGAAAAAGTAGAGGAATCAACAGAAAAAAGAAATAAAAATACAAGAATGAATGAAACCACTTTTTTTTTTAATAAATTGACATATAAAAGGAAAGGATGCTATAAAAAGGTGTAATGATTCAATGAAGAGAAGGTGTTGGTTTAAGAACAAAAGAAACAGATTTAATGGAAAAGGACGAAGACCTTAAACGAAATCAAAATCAAAATCGAAATCAGAATGAACAATAGGAATATGTTAAGGAAACATGGTAATGACGAAACGAAGGTAAGAGAGTAGTCTTCCATTATAAAATGGTTAAAAAAGGGCACACGGAGGGAAAAAGACTGTGGCCAGTGCCATTATTTTGTGTCCAGCTGCCCCTAGTTGTGTTTTATGGCGCTCAACTGAGGCTTTGTTGAGCTTAAATCATCTTTTATGAGCCTAATGAGGCTTGGTTGAGCTCTTGGCTAAGCCTGGTTTGGTTCTAAGATGAGCTAAAGAGGTTTGGTTGGACTCATCGAGGCTGCATTGAGCTATTTAAGCTTTCTTGGAGGGGTTTGAAGTTCAACTCTTATCTAGGCTTAATGGATTTTAATTAGTTTGGAATGGCTTTAGTCGAGCTCTTTTTTCGGCCCGGTTGGAGCTTCTAGTTTGGAATTACTGTAAATAAGTAAATTTAGCGGAGAAGTGTTACTGTTTAGGCTTATTTTAAAGCTTGGTTGAGCTTACTTAAGCTGCATTGGAATTGTCCGTGCTTTTAGTTAAACCTGTTTGAGTCTAAGGCCTAATCCAAGCCTAGTGCCAGCCCGCTAATGCATTTCTAGACTTGTGTTGGTTTAGCGGTCGTATCCCAGCCACAAGAAAGCCAAGCCAAATCAGCAATAATATCAAAATACTAACGTTTTTGTTGCTTATTTCTCAATTTCGTCTTGCGATTTATTCATTGCAATCAATCAAACTGAAATCAAATTACAATCAATGCTTAGAGCATTTGATTTATTGTAGAAATTTCAAATGTTTCGTGGAAAAAAACCTCATTAAAAGGGCTACGATCATAGCACCATTTCACCATTTTATCTATCGCTTGGACGGAATGAAGAAGAAAAGCAATAAATAGTTTAGGTTCTTCACCTTCACCATGATATATTTGTAAGTGTATATGTGTGTTTGTGTGTGTATGACTGTCTAGGTATGTATTGACTTCACTTTATAGTTTATTTTAAAAGTTTATCGATTCTGTTTCGGTGTTTTTTTGTTAGACATACTTTCTTTTTCTTTTTTTTTTACTTCTTCAAAGTACAACAATTTTCTGGAGTTCAAAGTTCGGTAGTGGTGAAGTGAATTCTCTTATTCTGCTTCTTCTTCTTCTTTTTATTCCTCTTTTGAAAGTTTTGTTACGCGCCGCGCATAAATCGTTCGCTGAATGATGGGCGTGGTAGAAGAAGGTGAATTAAATTTGGCCAAGACGCGCGTTTCGAAGGATTTTCATGGATACTTAAAATCGTAGAGCTTTTTTTTCCCGAAATAGAAAAGTTTTAAATCGTTTTCAACTGCTTGCCGGTCGTCTCTTTTCTTTTTCTCTCTCGCTACTCTATTCTTTCTATACGTTATTCCTCCCGCTCTCTCTCTCTCTCTCTCTCTCTCTCTCTTTCTCTCTTCTATTTCTTCAACGCCAGAACTTTTCTGTTTATATTTTTCAACTTTTTGCGGTTTCGCGATTTGCCAAACTAAAGTCACTTTGTAGTTGTTGTTGTTGTTATTGTTGTTAATGCTCAACATTAGTTGTCCGTAGTATAAACGTCTAGTATCCAACTACTAATCGATCAAAGCGCTTTAAGTTGCTGCCACTTTTTGCCACTTTTTGCCGCTTCTGGCCAAGTTGACGGAATTGTTTACGCTCGTATTTTCGGTAATAATGCCATGGTGGTAATGCCATAACCATAGCCAACACGTGGCTGTTCCCTACTCCATTCTTCATCTTCTGCCTGTGAAGAAACTGCGAATCCAATTAAAACCAGAAGAAGATTAATTAGTTTAGTGCTTTGCTAATTAGCTGTTGAGAGTAAGAAGATGGCTTAAAATGGCTTTGGTTTGATGACAAAGTGTGGCGAATATCGAGATTGGCGAATTTTCTCGCTTTGCCTTTGTCTTTTCGTCTCAACTGGTTTTAGATTGATAAAGAATCTAAAGAATCTTGAGACAAAATTAAAACCAAGCCGTAGACAAAAGCTTTGCGCTTTGTCACGCTCGCGTGGAAAAAATGGCGAAATCTCAATAAATGCACAAGAATTTTAATTGGTAATTATTGTAGATGTTTTACGAAATTTTAGGTCTTAAAAATATTTTTGGTAAACTTTTTTTGTATGCAATAAATTGTTCGGAATTAATTTCGGTTTGAGTTAATCGTCGTCGTACGTACTTTTTAGAAGTTTTGAAAGTTTTTGCAACAAGAAATTTGTAGGAAATTTTTGTAAAAAAGTTTGTGAAAAAAACTTTATAATCCTAACCGTCCTTTTCCTAATTGTTTACGGTGGTGGTAGAGGGTGGCCCTGCCTGCCCGGCTTCTGTTTTCGATGCCTGCAACGCTGCTGCTCACTTTTCATTTATCTTCTCAACCACTAAATTTCACGTCATTCTTTTGATAAAAAAAAACTTACTAAACTGAAAATACGCCAACACCAGTTCCACCCCCTTGAGGGGGCATGTCTGACTGTACTTTCAGCCATCTCGGATACAAGTTGGCAACATGTTGACATGTAAACTTAAGCATGCAATGTTTAAATATAATCATGTATTCGTTCGTTCGTTCTTTCATTCAATCATTCAAGCATTTATTGCCTTCATTCATTCATTCATTATACGCCATACTAGATGCGACCAATATAAATACGATAATCTCAGAGGAACATAAAAAAAAACTTGCTTTTGGCGTGTACCAAAAGACCTAACCAAACCGGATTCTAAAGAAAATACCTTGAAAACTCATACCCAACTAAAGTTGTGATATTTCTTTCAACAGGAATTGACTACGAAACAAAATTGCAAAAGTACAACAGTGCAAAATTGAAGTAAAAATTTACAACTTAAAATGTTTGAAATGAAATGTTTAAAATGACATGATTTATACTTATCAATTGCGGTTTAATTTTTAAAACATACCGATTGAAATACCGAACTCATTTGCAGAAAATTTTAACCTTTGCAATATAAAAAGTCAACTTCTGGGTTGGCACATTTAAGGTTGAAAAATACGCCCTATATGCGTATGTTAGGGCGTGTATGGCATGTAGGCATGTGTATTTGTTGTGTATGTGTCGGTGTCTCAATGCATTTCAAAAAGTTTTATCTCGTAAATTTCATCCTTTGTGTTTTGTAACTTAAAATGTTTTGGCAAACTGTTGAGTTTCTGTGCTGGCTGTTAGTAGTTTGCTAAAAAGTCATCATGCCACGATAGAGCAAGAATGCGTGCCGTACTCTAGAGAGCATCTGTTTGTTTGTGCATGTTTTGGGTATGTAAGTATTTTTGGTATATTTCAAAAGAATTTAAGTCATTTGTGTGTGTGTTGTATATACATATGTATGAAGAGACATACGAGTATGTGTCTCTGTTTGTGCGTGTGTCCAACATTTGGTCATTAACGTTAAAATCAAAAAACTATTACCGCATTCATGGCAAACGACTCTTCGTAATCATCATCAACAGTTTAGAAGCCATCAGAAAACTTTAGACAACAAAACTTTAGGCAAATTTCCTGTATTTTATAAAGTTTTTCAATTAAATAAAAAAGTTATTCTTTTATTTTCGATGATTTTCAAACTAGATTGTATTACATTTAAAAGTTAATGATGTTTGGTATAATGAATTTGCGTCTAGTCTCTCGTCTGTTTAATTCTGGAGACCAAAGAAAAGCGAAAACACGGTTCGTGTCGAAACCGGTTTGTAACTCAAACGATTCAAAGATTCGTTCCAAGAAACATCAACGTTATTAAGTAGAAAACATTATAAAAATATTTTCAAAAATTAAAGACAGTCAAAGTTTACTCTCTCTCATGCCCACCCCACTGCACCTCCGCTCCCCTCCCCTCCTCTCTTCTCCACACTTCTCAGCTACTGTTTTTCTGTCCTTTGAAAAAGCAACCCATAAAAAAACTCCTAAGAACGACAACAACCCTTAACCCTTCACCTAAACACGTTCTTACTTAAGCGTTTTACTTCTAGTTCGTATTACTTTCTTTATCCCTACGCCCTCACCCCCGCATCCCAACTGATAACAAGTACTTCTCATCAGTTTGATTCTGTGCACGTTTTTTATAGAATTTCAAGAATTTCAAGTTGCGTCTCTTCGACTGAGACTGACTGACTGGTTGTTGCGTGTTGCTTGTTACGTCTTTCCGGGCAAGGATTTCGTTTCATTACGTATTTCATGCATGTTTGCCATTTTGTATACGCTTCCTCTTGCAACTACAATTCGGTGCATCCGTCTTTTCAGTACCCTTCGTCCTCACAGCGCTTCTGTACACTCCTGGCCTTCCTGTAACACCATCACTTCCGCCATCATCATCATCGGCGTCATCATCAGCGTCGTTCCGATTTTACTCCTGCTACTCTAGAATGCAACTGGTTTTTGAAGTTGACTTGTGGGCGTGGCAGTTGCTGTTGCTTCTTCGCTTTACAATACTTTTAGTATGAAAAAATCAAAGCAATGACGACTGCGAAGTGTTGGAACTTTGGCATTGTGTAGGTACTCGTATGTGTGTGTGTGTGTGTGTGTGTGTGTGTGTGACTGTGTTGGTGTTTGTGTGTTTGTGCGTTTGTGATTTCAGGCAACTCTTTAAGTATGCAGTGTTAGTAACTACGATATCGGACAGCAAACATGACATTCATTGATTTCATTACAAGAAATCAATTTGGTAGAAACGATCAACAAGATGAGGATGATGATGATGAAAAAGCGAAGAAGAGGCACAATGAAGGCAAAAGTGAGAAAAATCCATGAAGGAAGAAGTAGAAGAAGAAGAAGAAGCAACGTGCTATGGATGAAGCAACACCGTTTAAACGTGGACGTTTGGAAGCGAGTCAATTTATTTAAGTTTTTCTTTATCTTCTTCTCCCGCCTCTACCCCAGAGCTTATTTTCCTTAGAAAAGCAATGATTTTCTGAAAAATTCAAAGAATAAAAAAAGCAAAAACAACAACAACAAACAACATAATGTTATTTATATGAAACTGCGAATTTAGCTGACGAGAGAAAAAACACGAAAAAAACAAAAGCTTTGATGATATTAAAAAATTGATTTAAAGAAAAATGTGTGAAGAATAATAAAATCTAGAGAGAATTATAGAAAAATTATAGAGAATTGTTTTATCAAGAATTAAAATTAATTTTTTTTATAAAAAAAAATTTTTTATAAAAATTAATTTTATAAAAAATTCCAAAATTAAAATTAAAAATTATAAGGAAATATTAAAAAAATTTTAATATTTTTTTATACCAGTAAATACTCGTCTTGTACAATGGCATAAAAATGAAACAAGAAGAACAAAAGTTTTTTCTTAAAATGTCTGTAGACTTCATTATTAAGCAAATCCTTTCAATTAATATCTCATTGTTTGCTCTACGTTAGTACGAATATCGCAGCACCGCAGAGTCAAAAACCCATAACAATTTGTTGATTTTTTAATGAGTTGAAAAAAGCACAGAATTCGTTACAGGTTACCAAAAAGGCTACACTTGCAGAGCGCAAAGGAGTTTGAACGGTCGTTACTTTCCTCCACAAAGCAACAACACCTTCCTCATTTACTCCACACACTCTCTATTTCACCAAAACGTACTCTTGTACGTACTACGTAGCAACAACACTCGTAATTTGCATTAACTCTGATGCAGGATTTACCTGCGCAGACGACAACCTGACCATAATAAAAAACAAAAACAACTATGAACGTCGATGGCGACCGAAATGATAACAATGGCAACAACAACAGCGATGACGACATCTTTGTTGTGTTTTGTTAATGGCACAACCATCGCGTCCAGCAGACGAAACGCCATTCAAGCACAAGACGAGAAATTTGTATGAGCAAAACTTTAGTTTTTGTGCAGTTTCGAGCACGAAAGGTGGCTATTTGTGTTGTTGTTGTTGTTGCTGTTGTTGTTGTTGTTCTGGTTGTTGTTGTTATTGTTGTTAATATATTCATCATTTTGCGATTTTGTTAAGTTTTTGTCGTTGTTAAATGTACACGAGTGAGTACACTTGCGAGTACATTCAGTTTCGCATGCAATTTCGGTGTCGTTCTTGTTGTTGTTGTTTTAGTTTTGTCATCTGAAAATTATTTGTTGTATACCCGAGAGAGAAAGAGTGGCTGTAGCACGACGTTCTTAATTAAGAAAGGGTTGCAAATAGTTATTAAACTTTTCCTTCAATTTCGAGTTTTAATATTGTATCACTATTTTATCACTCTTCTAACTGTAATTTTCTTTTTTTTGATTTTTGTTGCTGTTGTTGTACATATAGTTTTTTCGTTGTTGTTGTTGTTGCAATGGCTGCAACTTGCTCCCACTCTGTTGTGTTTAAGTTTGTTTGATTGCAACGACTTCACGCACGTACCTACATGCACATACATACATAATCGTGCCTGCAAAACATTCAAACAAAATAAAGCGAAAAAAAACACCAAAGCAACAACCGCAGAAATACGAGTATGTACAATGTTTTATATTATCCGGCGTTTTTTTTTTTTGCCAGGCTGTATTGCATGCTACTTTTGTTGCATACAAATTGCGACAATTTTGCATCCATTTAGATTGCGTGCAGAGATTAATTTGCAACGGCGTCATCTTACTAACTATTATTATCGTTATTTTGTTGTTATTGCTATTCTTGTTGTTGTTGTTTCTGTTGTTCTTTCTGGTCGTAGTGGTTGGTTAGTACCTGTTTTATGTCGCTGCTTTTATGCGATAAAAATATGCCCTTCAGCGAATGAATGTATGAGTGTACAGTACGAATAGGTCCAAACAACATGAAGTACAAAATGTACAATTCATTAAATTTAATCAGAGCTTTCTTATGTGGCCTATGCCACCACACGAAAATTTCCTTCAATGTTTTGTTTTTCTTTTATTTCTTTCTTCTTTGTCTCCCAGGAAGTTACAACACTCTTACTTGTTTTTTTCTCTTCTTACAATATTGTTCTTTTAACATTTTGACAAGTTGACGGTGTTGTTTGTTTGTTGTTTTTGTAGGCCAATGATTAGAGAAGTGATTAATTTACACCAAATTCATCACAACGAACGAAGTTGACATTAACAAATTCATTTTCTAAAAGCTTTTTAGACATTTTATGTGCTTGCGTGTCTTTAAAAATTAGAAACATATACACATAAAAATAGTCCAGACATAAGTTTATCGTTTCAAAATAATCTTTGATTTAACAGAAGTAACGTTAAAATAATCAATTAGCGAGGTATTGTTTCAAAATATCGAAAAATATACATAATATCATAATACAACGAAAAAAGAGTAAGATGTTAACCTTTTAAAAATTTCTCTTCTTTAAAATAACATAAGTTAAGTTAAGACTACGAATTAATCAATGGCCTTTTGGAGAGAAATAAATTGCTTTAAAAAGTCTTCTTTTTGTGGGTTGCAGAAATTAACAAAATTATATATTGACTCACTACTAATTAAAAGGAATTAAGTCTATAATTATTACCCGAGTAATGGAAATGCATTAGCTTTTCTAGCAGCGAATAGGTTTCGTGCGACCTTTTTCAACTTTAAAAGCGCGCAACAAAAACTGGTAAAAAAGGTACCTCCCCTTTTTCTACCAACTTAAGGATTGTAATACGTAATGAAATTAAAGTAAGAGGTAGCAACATACCACGTAGCACACTATAGTCATGAATGGTACTGTACTGTCGCCTCAGTATTAAATTATCTCTGTATTACTTTTTTGCACTTAGTCTAATAATTTTTCAAAATTCATCTATCCTCTGCATCTCCAACAAAGTGGACGAGAATCTACTCGTACTAATTGAGATCCTTTAAGAGGACAGTCACGTATGCTGGCCACACGTGTCCTTAATTATGCTTACATTAACTTTTAGCGCGTACAGAGCAGCACTGTTACCAGAGCTGTAGAGAGTAAGTAGGGCCATGTCCCTTGAAAAGGCCGCAAAATATGGGCGCAGTTGTTGGCGGCGGTGTTGGGGTTAAGGGGGGCCACTGCCATAAGGACGACGTAATTATCCTGTTCCTGGTTTTAGGTGTTGAGACTAGAAATTAAAATTAATTGAGAATTCAAGGCGCGTAGCAGATTTTTTCCGCCAACGTTACTAAAAGTTTCATCACTCGTCCTTCGCCCATTGATGATGCTACTCCTCCCTCCCTCCCCCCCTCCCTCCCGCAGTTGCAGCACCCTGCAGCAGTAGTTTTAAGTTGCTGTAGCGACGTAATGTGTTGTGGCGTTGTCGGTCGCTGTTGCTTCAAACCAATTTCGGTGTTAGTGAAGCAAAAGGAAGACAAAAACTACAGAAAAAAAAAACAACCATAAAACTTGCGAAAGCAAACAAAAAGGACCTCGAGATAACTGCTTGATAATGGGTTTAATTGTGCTCAAAGAGTTTTACGTGCTCGCAGCACCTGAATGCACCCATACTGAATGACAGCAGAGTAATTTATTTCTGCTTGAGTCATGACATTTCAATGGATCTTCTTGGGCTTCTTTTTTCACACTAATTCATTAGAATTCATTGGAGCGAACGTTGCCAAATAAAGCAAAAAAAAGCAAGCGACATTTTTATCAAAAATTCAACTAATGACAATGACTTCTTTCTGAAGTCATTTCGTTTAATAACGGATGGTTTTTGACAATTCCAACAGTCTCTTCATGTGTGCAACTTTATTTATAAGAGAGGAAGAACCTTTGGCTATCGTTTCGCTGTTATAGCTGTTGTTGTTGTTATTGTTTTCGTTGACAAAAAGATAATCCTCAAGGCTTCATCGCCTGGAAATCAGCGAACAATTAGTTTTCAAATTGCTCAAAGCAAAGAAGTTGCTTCATTTTAGTGTTTGCCGTTCGTAACTCGTTTATAATTCGCGTCTGGTTTATGTACAAGGTTTACTTAGGCAGCAACTTGCGACTACAGAGTCTTTAGCGATTAATTGTGAGAAATTCAGATCGCCGATCGTAACTCGTTTATAATTCGCGACTGGTTTATGTATAAGGTTTACTTAAGCAACAACTTGCGACTAGAGAGTTAATTAGCGATTAATTGTGAGAAATTCTGATCGTCGCATCAGAATGATTTACAAGTATCTTCGAGAGTTTTCAAGATCGCTCTCCCGAAATGAACATTGAGCATTGATGAAATGCATTTTGTAAAGAAATATGATGCAAAGAATGAATTTCGAAATATTTTAAAGCTCTCTTGAAGCTAAAACTGTTTATCATAAACATAAGAGCGGAAATGGAAATTGTTCAGGGGCGTGTGTGTGAGAGTCACAAGGTGAGGAAGAGGGTAGATGTAGCGCAAGAAAGGAAGTAGGAAGACAGCGGAAAATTGTTATTAATTCAAATTTATCTGGTTCCGTTTTATGCTTGCCATATTCTTATATCATTCGGCAATTTTAATGGTGCTAATTTACAGTCTTTTAAGCGAAAATAGCAGAAGCCACCAATCAGCACTAATCACGCATGTACACATACATACATACATACATATGGTGAAAATGCATCGGTGTAGGTGCGTGCCTAACTCTCTGTTCGTGTGCGTGTTTAAGAGTTTCCTACTTTTGCACTATTTTGGGTAAATAAGGATTTGTAGCCCTATTTCTATGTTATTCTGTGTTCGTCATCGTGTAACTGTGTGCGTGTGTGTGTATGAAGCAGAAAATTATTTGCACATTTCCGCTGTTGAAATTATTTCCAAAATTTCAATTTTCTCTACAAACTTTCACACACGAAAAAAACCGCCAAAAAACAATTTTCCTCCTACGCGAGTATAGACCATATTTTTCGCTGTCGAGTGCTTTATATTTAGCATTACATCATTACCATTACATTCGACTGTAATTACGCATGTGGTTGTGGTTATGGTTGTGGTGGAGGCGTGTCCCGCACACATTGTGGTCTAAAATTTTGCTTATTTACGACTACTGCGCTAAACAATGAGAGGAAAAAGAGAGAGACAGAGAGAGAGAGAGAGAGAGAGAGAGAGAGAAAGAGGAATAAATTCTACGTATGTAGCTGTCTAATGAATGATAAAATTTTTATCAGACACAAAATGATAATGCTGGCAAATAGTTTGCTGTATTTCCGCTGTAAATCCCCGCCCTTTGCGGGCGGGTGTGGTCAACCCTTTACATATCAAAGCAATGCGAATGCAATCAATCAACCTTATAAGGACACTCATCATCACCATCAGCAACATCGTCATCACCATCATCATTGCTCGCCATCATCAACGAGAATTTTGTTACACTTTATAACGTTTTTTTTCGCTACGCGTTGACGACGACGAATGGTTCGAAGGGAAGAATTCTCCACCGTGAAATTTTGGGTTCTTTTTCAAAACAGTTCTCGTTGTAGCTTCATACATTTGGAACCATTTCAAACTCTGAAAAATAGCAGAAAAAGAAGATTTTCCCTGTTCATGAAATGTGGCCATTTTGGATTAACACTCCTCGGATGGATGTATGTATGAATGTTTGTAGGTACATACATATGTCTGTGTTTGTGTTTGTATGCGTGAAGATGATTTGTTCTATGAATACGAAACGTTCATTCAGTGAAGAAAAACTCCATCCAAATAGCATTTTGCACCTTGACGTACATATGTGTGTGACAAGCCGCCGTGTTAGATATTGTTGTTGTTGTTATTGTTGTTGTTGTTGTTTTTTGCTAGCTGTTGCTGTTGTTGCTGTCGTCGTTGTTGTTGTTCTTGTATTTTTTTGTTGCTATTTTAGGTTGCACTTAATATCTCTGTTTTTGTTGTTGTTGTTGTTGTTTTCGTTGTTGTTGTTGTTATTATCCCGGTTACTTGTTGTTCTTCTTCTTTCTTTGTTGCATACTGTTTCAGTTGCAACTGATTACTTATTCCAAATAGTTGCTGAATTATGCAGAAATCACGTAAAGCGCAACAAAAAAAAACAACGACATCAGTCACAGATCTACCAACAACAACAACAACAACAATGACTCTGACAACAAAAACGTGCTTCTGACAGCGACGACCTCACAATCAACCACATTCATTCATTGCTACGGCCGCCCACAAACATCCTCTACCATTATCTGCATCGCATCTCCATCGCCATCACTCTCACCATCACTATCACCATCACCAGCGCCGCCCTCAACGTCACCGCCCCCAGAAGCAGGCCTCCGGATCACTGCAGCGTGCCCCGCTGGTCGATAGTTTTCCTGTTTGTTACTTGTTTATATTTTATTCATGTCGTTGCCGGCAGCTGCTGCAAAATCGCACGTCGCGAAGCGTCTCTGTTGGCGACAGTTGCACCGTGTTTCTCTTGTGCTCTCTCTGTCTCTGTCGGAGACATATTGCTGTTCTTGAGCGCTAGTGTGTCGAGTGTTGTGTGTGTGTGTGTGTGTTTGATTTACATCATTGCATTTTCTTAGAACGCTCTTCTGCTTTAATAAATAAAATATAAAAAATATTCATCATCTTCTTAACAACAAGAAGAGCAACAGCAGAAATTGCTGGCAATAAAATCGCTCGCAACCAAGAGTTTATTTGTAGCGGCTGACGCATACATGTTTGTGTGTGTGTGGCTGTGTGTGTCGTTGCACTTCCGCGATGGTTGCAGCTGTCAAAAGTTTGCGTACTTGATGACTTCGATGCTTTAGCGTATCGTATGATATCGTACGTTGTATGTTGACGTTGTATGAAACCATTCATGGGTTTGTATGACGCTTGTGAGCTAATTAGTAACACGTTTAAGCCATTGCTCAAATACTTACTCGTGGATTCAATCAATAAATCAATTTTTCATTAAATCAATTGAAAGGTTTTTAAAATGTTTTTATATAATATGCTTTCCGTTAAGCATTTTAAAACGCATTTAAACGAACACGGAAGTATAAAAAAGAGAGTAAAAGGGTGGAGATTTCGGTGTACAAACATTCCGTTTGTGGGAAGAGCATATTAGACAAGTTTTTTTCATAATTTTTTTAGGTTCATGTCCGTTAAAATATGTGTGTACAGTTTCGTAACGAAGTGCTTGTCAGCTGTACTTAAGGTTTGCTATTTATTAAAAAATATTCATAAACTAGATGTGAATTATTAAAAAAGAACTAAAACAAAAAAGCAGTAAATCGAATTCTGGCTTATTATGGCGTTAAAAATCACACTTTTGTAAGAGTTTTATATAGAAAATCATTATACAGAAAGAACTTTTTCAAAGCTAAAAAAGTTTGAAAATTTCTTGTAATATTTTTTAACTAAATTTCATATTATACTCATCTTATCATAAAAAAACTTATTCTTATAACTTATTTTTACAGAAAATCAATTTAAATACATACACATAATGTTTGCGTAAACATATATACAGGGTGTTCCGCATAAGATGCCACAAAAGCTTAGGGCATGTAGGTTGAGTCGTGACAGCAAAAAAGTATATGGGAAGGAATCTATTCCCCCCTCCCCCCTTTTAGGCGCTAGAGGCAATTTTCTAAAAACGCGAAAAATCTCAAGAAATAACGGGGACACTTAGACCGATTTTTTTCTTGTCTCGGTTCAACCAACACGCCCTAACCTTTTGGGGCATCTTATGCGGACCACCCTATACATACTATATATATATATATATATATAATGTATAAACTATGTATAAATAATATAATTTAATCAACCTACCGATTTTGATCTGTCGATTTTTCAACCTTTCAGTTGTATGACGTTCAAATTTTAAGTTTAACTGCAAGATGTCATAAATATATCATGTTGTTGTTGTTGTTTTTGTTGTCGTTGATATTATTGTTTTTGTGGTTGCATTAAGTTTGATGTTATTGTTGTTTCTTTTTTAAAAAGTGAACAAAATACAGCAGTCGTTGCGGCGCTCGATTGCGCTGCTGTTTCATGTCATCAAACGTTGTCAGCTGCTCATGTTGTTGTTGTTGTTGTTGTTGTTGCTGTTCTCGTCTCCGTTGTTGTTGTTGCTGTTTTATGGCCTGCCGCAACATGCTCGTAAAGTCGTAAGAATGACTATTATTCTTATTCTGTTCCTTGCGCTGTTGTTGTTGTTGTTGTTGTTGTTGTTGTTGTTGGTCTTGCTGTTGTTGTGGTTGCTCGTGTAGTTGTTGTTGTTGTTGTTGGTGTTTTTGTTGTTGTTCTTGTTTATACTGATGCTGTTGACGATGGGGATAATGATGATGATGAAGCGCTTGACAATGACATCTACCAAAACAACAACAACAACGACAAGGACTAAATGTTATCTGAAATGATATTTTTCATCGAATGGCAGCAGAGAAAAGAAAACAGGAACAAAAAGAAAGAAAGAAACACAGAAAGAAAAACAGAAGAAAAACACAAAATATTTCTTGAAAATTGATTGCTGTGAAGTTTTTCTTATTGTTTTCTTGAATTTTCCTTGAATTTATTTACATTTATATTTTCGTCTTTTATTGTTTTTTTTATTTTTGAGTCTTTTTTTTATCGAAAAATATTATTCTCAAAATAATAAATTATTTATGAAAATTATATATTTTTCTATAGTAAGACCAAAGACAAAGACCAAAATATGTTATTAATGTGTTGAGAGAAAATACTACAACAACAACAATCACAATAAGAGCAAAAGCAATAATTATAATAATAGTTAATAACAATATCGTCATCATTATGATCAATTTAAACATCGAAAACATCAATTATCGTAATATAAAAGTATAACAACATCAACATCAACAACAACAACAACACAGCAACACAACAACAACAATGATAAGAACATCAAGAAAAACTTATCGAATTGATTCATTTTGCTTTTTTGAGATTTTTTTTTCCTTTTACGGTTTTGAAAAGATCGAAATTTGTCAATCAATCAATCGGCCGGCAACATCAATATCAATAACAACAACAACAATAACAATGATAACATCAAAGACAATAATAATGATAGCAGTAATAATAATGACAATAAGAGTAACATTCATAAAACATTTACAAAATCTTTTCTGCTCTTTGTACAAAATCTTTGTCATCAAAAACTTATATTATTTCTTCTCGCCGTTTTATAATTTTTTTGTAATAAAATCTTATTTTATCAAACATAATCTTATAAAAATCCATGTAAAAGTAATTAATACAAATTCATTTTTTCAAATTTTGATAAAAAAATTAAATTTAAATAAATATTTTCGTAACTCTATTTCTTTAGATACGAAAAACATTAAAAATACATTATTATAATAATTTATATAAAACATTTTTTGTGTCTTTTTGCCAACTTTGTTAGTCTTTATTATTGTATTGTTTTATATTAATAAAAACATTTAGAGATATATAATATATTTAATGCCTATAAATATATTATTCATGGCCCCATAAACACATTATTTTAAAAATACTTACCTAAGATTTCTTCGAAAATCAAAATTATTTTTTTTTTTGGTAGAAAACCGTTGTAATTCAAAGTTAAAAAAAAGTTAACAAATTCAAAATTTACAATTACAAAGTATAATTCTTCAAACACAAAAACCTACTTCATGTTTTGAAAAATCTGTTTTGAATAAAGCAGTAAAACATTTCAATGAAAATGTTCCTTTAAATGTAAAAAATGTCTTTTGTTGTAATCAAAGTTTTTTTTACCATATCATTTGATTATGTTGAATAATAAATATAATATTTATAATATTTAAATAGACATTAATACAATAAATCTTAAGTTTTTATAATCATTAATTTTGTGATTAACGTAGACAATTATGAGAAGGAACAATTTAAAAAGGGAAGAATGAATGAAAGACAAGCATGCAACAATTATTTTAACATTGAATAAATTTTATTAAAACAAACTTTGAATAAAAGGGCAACTCTGAGATCAAAATAGGACGAAAACCTGAAGTAGAGACAAGTTAAAATAGATTTTTACTTAGTTTTGTCACCCTTTTGCGTAAGTTTTTCTTCATTTTTTTATTGCATTAAATAATCCTTAATTTTGGAAATTAATTTTCTTCTTTCATCAGAGAATATATGTTGATGATGCTCAAATCTTTTGCAGTAACTTTTTTCATTCTTAAGAACGAAATCTCATCATTATCATTAACGCCTCGCCGAAATTCTAAGTCTATAGTGGTCGATAAATAGACAATTTATGAAAAAAACTTTTAAAGTACGAGCGGATTAGAAAAATTTAAGAGTCTAAGCATTCTTAAACTCTTGCAGATAATCTTAGCTGCGTCTGTAGTATTCATCAGGGTGGAAAGGAAGCGATAAAAACACTATTGCTTTTGTAAGTGAGCTTCATGCTAAATTGTATCATTGTCATGCTGGTTTTTGATTTTATTCCACAAAAACTATTTCAAACGATTAGTTTTTCTAAAAAGTTTTGATCAAGAAAACAGCAAAAGAAAGAAACCTAAACCGCATCCGGTCACTTGCTAGCTGACCAACTTTGAAGACATGACCAGAAGAATCAGTAGCAGCCGATATGCAGAAAGATATGTACATATATAGACGTTATACATATAGACGTATATAACGTATATACTCGTACTTCTGACGACTGTTCTGACGAATAGATTTTATTTCTCTTACGTATTATTATTATTATTATTATTTCTCCTTCTCTGGCAAAATCAATTGCTGAGGAAAATTGAGGAAAGTAAGAGAGAGAGAGAAAGAGAACTAGAGATTTTAGTATCAGAAGAACGTAAAAGAAGTCCTCTTCAGAAGTGGTTGAGTCCTTCAAGAGCAGGAAACAGTTTAACATAAATGCAGCGTATAAACTGACTTGCAAGGATATGACCAGAAGTAAATCCGCAAAGATCAAGGCTAAGCTCAACCAAGAAAAGCAGCAACAACAACAACCAGCATTAAAAGAAAAAACCGAACAAAGTCGGTCTGTCGCTGTCGCTGTTGTTGTTGCTGCAATCTTGATAGAATGCGTTACAGTGAATGGATACGAAAAAGTTTCAAGTGGTTACCCAGAGACCGAGAAAGTCAAGAAGAGAGGCCATAAGAAGTCTGCATAGAAGACGGCAAATATACACGCACACACACACACACACACCCCCAAAGAAAGAGCCACATAAATGCAATCGACAACAAAAGAATCGACGCAAGTTCTTATTTTCAATGACTTTTTGCAGAAAAAAAAATATTGGTTTTTTAACATAAGAGAGAATGGAGAGGGGAGGAGGGATTAGGAAGGAGGGAATGAGGAGAAGGGAGTGGGGAGGACTCCAGTGGCTCATTTCAACGGAATTTCCGCCGTAAACGCTTTCGAATGAAGTATGACAGAAGATTTGCGTGCATGAGAAAACTTCGTTTTATATCATAAATTATTCGCTAGATTCCAAAGCGAAAAAATATGGCTAACAAACCGGAAAGCATGAGCCATGTCGCAAATACTCATAAATGCCGACCATAGAGCGTGACATTTTTTGTCGTTTTTTTTTTTTGCATTGTATGTAAACACATATGGTTATACGTACGAGTATATACATATATGAATTGATATGTGTATGTGTGTGTGTGTGTGTGTGTGTGATTTTTTTTGATACATCAGGCGACAACGCTGCCGCTGGCGACACCGCCACCAACGTCGCCACTATCGTCATCGTCATCGCTACTCGAGGAAGAATGACAAAACGATAAAGTCGCCCGTCGTATGAATGCATGCGAATGGACTGCTACAACAACAACAACAACAACAAAAACAACAAAAACAACAAAAACAACAAAAACAACAACAACAACAGTAGAGGAAGAAAAACGACAATAGTAGCGGCCGCCACAAACACAATCACAATCACCGAACGCAACGAAGCATGTAAAGCCGTGGCGTGGCCAGTTGCAGAAATTTAGACAGCAGAAAACAGCAAAAACAACACCACCCGCCAACCATTCAACACGCCTAAAAAAACGACGCCAAACACGACAACTACAACGACGAATCGTGATTGCGTTTCCGTTTCACTGGATTTTGTGGCAAAGACCGGAAGTCGTTATTTTCAAACGCAAATTCTATGATTTTCTATATGTATTTCCACTTATTTTTGTTGTTCGTGGTTTTGTTGATTTGATCTTTTTGTTTGTTAACGTTATCGTTATCGTTATCGTTATCGTCGTCGTTGTGGTTGTTGTTTTTGGTTTTGGTTTTTACCATATACGGCGGACTCTTCTGCGAACACTTCATTTCTATTTTATTTCTGGTTTCATATAAAAATATTTTGATTGTAAAATTTTTGAAAATACCTAACTTTTTTTTTTTTTTATTTCTTTCCTTCCTTTCAAAATTAAAAAAAAAATTTTTTTTTTAAATAAAACAATTATTTTGAGGGCGCTAAACATTTTCAACACTCCAAAATTCTGCAAGTAAAGGGTGTTTTTTTACAGGTACCGATCTTTAAAATGAAATAAAACACCTATAACTCATGGTCATGTCCGTGACCATTGGCTTTATTGAAAAGATAATTTTATGGCATTAGTGTTTGTAATATGATTTCCGGCATATGGGCGCCGCGCCACAAGTTGCAGCATAAGTTCCTTGAAGACACCTCACAGAACTCACTCTGATACTTTCAAGAACTCTGAAGTCCTTTCTCGATCTTAAGACAATTTATCTTTCCTTTTAAGAGCCATAAATCCTTTTTAAATTTTATACTAAAATTATGCTCTTGCAAATTAATAGCGATTTCTTGCTCTACATTGAAAATTTATGAAGTGCGAAAATGTGAAATTATACGTACTATTTGTTTAGTTTATCGCTATTTTTGGGTAAAACAGAACATACCAAACCATTTACTCTTGTTGTGGTATGTCGTGTGGTGTGTAGTGCGGTTCGGTGTGTTCATGTTCAAATTGATAATTGCCAAATTAAGCATTTTAGCTTAATTAGTTGCTAATAAATTAAATGCTTTCGTCGCTATGCTTATATTCGAAATTAATAGCATCAGAGGCGGCGAATTTTAAGCACTCTGTCTCTCTGGCTGTGTTTTGACAAACGTATAAAAGTTGTGTGTGTGTGTGTGTGTGTGTGTGTGTCTATATAAGTCTATTAACAATGATTACTCTAACAAATTTACCAATAAAATTATCAAATCAAGCTTACTCAAGTTATTCGTCGGTTGTACCGATGATATTGGCAGCAAAGCTCATGCCGAAAGTTGCAACTAATAATTTCTAATGTTTATATTCATATCAATGTATTGATATGGTCGGTATGTGGAAACTGTGTACGCCTGTGTGTGTGTGTGTGTGTGTGTGTGTGTATAAAGTACGTGTTTACATAACTTTATGATTTATGCGTAGTGAACGAAGGCATTAGTTAGAAGCTAACTAAAATCTGGCACGTCATAAATTTCCACTTCCATTGTTTTAATGATAATAAACTAAACAAAATAGATACGTAAAATAAATAAAATAATACAATAGAATGGAATGCATGATATTCATAAATATTTGTCATATGAATAAATAAAAGCTTAGAGTAAACAGAAATTCAAGAAAAAGTTCTTTTGCCTTCGTATCAGAAGAAGGTAAGACAAAGCGTCATAGTTAGCTTAGTTTTCTTGAAAACTTTTCGAAATACAGAAACTTCCGGCAGTTTTCATTTAATTTATTCAAGAGAATACGTAAAATACTTAATCCTTAAAAAATTTTTTATTATTTTTATTGAGAGAAATAATGGACACAAAATTTCCATTTAAGAAAGTCCTCTGAATTTTCATTATTTCAATTCATTGTGCTACATCGATTTACAACTAAAAACCTTCTGCTCTTTACTTGCCAAACGATATTAAAATAACCTTAAAGTGTTGGCAGTTTAAAACTGACGCGAAATTTCAAATGACACCTCTTGTTGAAAGACTCTATACTAATTCCTTTACGAAAGATTTCTTATTTATAAGAGAATAATCTATTAGATCTAGTTCTCAAGAGGTCCAATTATTTATAAGAGAATAATTAGAGCATTGATGTGTCAAATGCTTTTGTAGAAGTACAAAAATATTTGACATTATAGAGACTGTTGCGAAGAGTAAAATGTACTCGAATTATACAGAAGAGTCAAATACTAAATATCTTTAAAACTATTGCAAATAAATGCTGGTGGAATGAATGTTAAATACTGTGATTTCTATTAAACACTTTTCAACTAAACAAAGAACCACATTTTGATCTTCTTTAAACCTGAACAGCGATATGTCTTCAAGTGGAAACGACAGCAATTTATTTAAAATTTCTTATTTTATGCAATTTATGATGAAATATTATTTTATAATATTTTACAAATAAAAGTGTATTAAATATGTAACATATGTATTTCTCAACAAACTCACATTCTACACAAGAATATAACAAGTATTTTACGGTATGTGATGATTTTCAAGTGTAAAGAATTTTTTATTGTAACTTATAAGTTTGAAGAATTTTCTGCATTTGGTAATATACATTCAAACTTAATGAAATGACAATTATTTAAATTTTTGTTAAAGAGTTGGTGGCAAAAATTCCAATCTTCAGGTCAGCCAGCTCTTACGTTTGAATAAGTTAAAAGGAAGGAAGGAAGGAAGGAAGGAAGAATTGAAAAGTTAAAGGAATGTAAATGAATGAACGTGCATTGTTATCAGTATAAATCAGTGCAATCCATTTGGAAAATCGTAACGAATTTGAGCTTTTTACTCCCAAAAACCTCAACATGACAGTAATAACCGGATGGATGGATGGATGTATGAATAGATTGTTAGATGGATGGATAGATAATGGTTGTAAATATTGTTGTAAGAATTTGTCGATGATATGTTTTGCATATTTTCAGCCCCTCTCTCTCTCTCTCTCTCTCTCTGGTCGCCTCAGGTCAATGACAATGGCCAAAATTGAACTTGTTTTTGGTGCTGCTTCTTCCACTCGACCATTATGTACTCTTTCTAAACATTTTTCTATTTCTTTTTGCTTTTCGTCTTAATTTTTCTTTCGTCCTTTCTACAACTTTTGATCAACAAAAAACTTTCAATTTTCAATTTTCACTCACTTCAATCAAAATCAATCGAATTTCAGACGCTGCAAGCCGTCGTCGTCGTCGGAGACGAGCAGTTAAGGATCATGATCCTCTACCCGTCTTCTGGCAGCAACTTTTAAACTAATAAAATGCTGCTGCTGCTGCCAGTGTTGCCAGATGGGAACAAAAATATTTGCGGTTTTCTTCTGTATGAATTTCGTTAGTTCACTTTAGCTTTAGTCTTAAAACAATACGAGCAATATCTTGGAATAACATTTTCCAAAAGCGTGTTCCTTGCATACACATGCATACGGCAACTATTCGTGTGAGTGAGTTGGTGGGTGTACGTGTGTGTGTGTAATATTCTTCTTGTTTGCTTAAAAACAAAAACTTCTCAATCGTAGCATTTTTACCCATAGTCATCTTCCCGCTTCGTTTTCTCTGCTCCTTCTTCTTTCACCCTCTTTGTGTTATTTCCATTATTTTTGTTCTACGTCACGCCTTCGTATAAATATCTAATAGTTTTCAAATATTATTCAAAATGCAAATATTTCTTGTGTTGCTTTTAGTTGCTAAATGCAAAACCTTTTGCATTTGAAGAAGACGTCTTCTGCTTTTGAAGAAGACGAAAAGAAACAGTAAAATATACGAAAAAGTCAAGAAACAGAAATACAACGAACTACGGAAAAGAAAAAGGCAGCAAGCAGAGAAAGGGAGAGGTAGAAGCGCAAGAAGAGGAAACGTCGTGAAAATGGAAAAGGAAAGAATTATGACACTGGCGATAATAAAAAAATCTTCCCGTTTTGGTAAATGTCAGTTCGTCTGTCACGATTTCGATGTTATTCAAGAATATCGATCACAAAAATTTTTTTCTAAAAACTTTCCTTTTTGTGGGTGGGTTTAATTTTCAAGCAGCAAGAGAAGAAAAAGCAAATGTGAAGTAATAAAATATTTATCAATTTTAAAAAATAGTTTTCCATCATTTAGAAATCATTATTTCTTTAATTTAATTAATTTCTTTAACGATAAAGACTTTTCAACCATTTTCAACCAATTTTTTCTACTTTTGTATATTTTTCTGTTAACAAACGGCAGCTTTTACGCTCCCAAAAAAAAAAAAATTCTCTTAAATACAAATTGAGTTAATTATTTCCTTTTCTGTCATTTACTGTCGCTTCAGCAGTTTTCTGTTTTGTGATGTGAAAAATCATACAACTTTCGAGCATATTTTTCCGGCAGTAGGTATATTTTTTTAATTTGTTGTGAAAACCGTTAAAAGTGGGTTAAACTTTTTTAAGTTTGCCGTCATTTTTTCCGCAAAAACAGTCATCATTAAATATCAACGAAAATTATTTATGATTGTAATGACAGCTACTCCGCAGGTGTCAGGATGTGTGCGACGATGGCAGCTGCGCTGAAGCTGGAGATGCGTATAAAAAAAAATACGAAAAGAAGAAGAAGTGTAGTACGGAGTATGCACTTTTTTATGTTGTATAAATTGCGCAATATAACAATATAAATTTATTGATCTGGCAATTATTTCAACAATCTTTTATTAACGACTTCCGTTTATGGCAAAAAAAAAGGACAATAAATGGAAAAAACAACAACAACAACAATAACAAGGAGAACCTGAAAAAACTACGTATTTAAATTAATACAAATTTATTTTCAATTTTTAAAGCGATAAAAGAAGAAAGCGTGGTTTTATTTACTTTGTTTACAACAATTTTTTTGGGAAAAATAAATTTTCAATTAAATCAATTAAAATTTTTTTTAAAATATAAATTCATAAATAAATACATAATTCAAATTCGCACTTTTATCGCAAGTGTCTACAGCAACACTCGCATACTAACACTTTGCCACACCAAAGTGACACCAAAAGCGGCACGCAAACACACAGACTGACACCTACCGGCTCCAGATACGGAAACGCAGCTGTTCTTCCTGTTTACAGCTTAACATCCGGTTTGTCAAACAATCATTTCCGTTTAAACAAAAACACCGCGAACTCCAAAAAACCATTATAAGCGTGACACCAAAAAGCGGCAAGAAACCAAACGACAGTTAAAATAAATTTAAATTTAATATGAAAAAACAACAACAAAAACAACAACCAAGTTTTTTTAAAAACCACCACGCAAACATCAGAAATATTTAAAAAGCATCTGAAACAAAAAACAAACACCAACAACAACAACGACGAAAAACCGTAAAATCCCAAAAATCACAAAAACAACAAAATTTACAAAATAACATAAAAAACGAGAAAACAAATACTCGTGCTTTATAAAAACCGAATAAATGCACAAAAAATATATTAGTATAAAAAAGATTACAATTTGTTTAAAAAAATGTTTAACACGAAGCTCAATAAACGTTTAAATCTTTAATACAATAAAAAAAAAATTACTACATAAATGAAAATACAAAATTTACGCGACAACAAAATTAATAGAGATGAGCCAAAAAGAGCAAAATTCCAACAACAACAACAGCAACAAGAACTACAGTATAATCTCGAAAAAATGAGCGAGCGAATACAAAAAAAAAGTTTGTGCAAGCAAAAGAAGAGAGGCGAATTTTTATATTTTTATAGTTTTTTTTTTTTAATTTTGATATGTATTTTTTAATAGTTAAAATTTTGCAATGGTAGCAAAGCTGCCATTTATTAAATTGACACTATATACATTTCCGCTAACCGCTGTCATTGCAAATATGTATTATGTACATACGTATGTATGTATATACTGTGTATGTATCTACATACATATGTGTTTGCGTAGCTATTTATATGTACATTTTCGCCTCTTATTGTTTAAACTTTTTATTGCAATAACGACATTTGCAACGCGTCTGTATCTCGTATTTGCACATTTTGTGGCCAAATTTTTATTCGAAAATCCAACAAAACGAATGCGAAAGAACTAATTTTTTTTTTTTATTTTTATTGCTAATTTTTATGCTCTCTATCCTTTTTTTCAAAATATTTTGAGCATTATTTGAATTAAGCTGCACCAGCTGCTCTTTGTAAGACCTTCAGTTAAAATGCTATAGCAAATAAAATAAAATAAATAATAATAAGAAATAAAAATTAAAGTTCTGTTTATACAAGGATCATCTGCCTTCAGTTTGTTTGATTACCGGTAGGCTTTTTCTGGTGCTCACAAAGTATTGATTAACAAAAAAACCAAAATGTGGCGGTGTGCTATTTTTCAAACATCAAAACCTCTGAGCATAAAACCATTCTTAGAGGTTTCTTTTTAACTCTGAGTAAACATACCATTCGCTTTGTTTAACTTTAAACTTAATCATCGACTAAGTGCAGACAAATCCTATCAATTCTTCACTTGATAGAAAAATATTATTACAACTTCTCTGTAGAACGTTTACAACCTAACAATTCTTTTACTCTCCTCTTTCATTTTTCTAACTTTTTCCATTAAAAGCGATTTTCCTTTGGCAATTACAAGATTTACACTTGGCCACAAAAGCCACAGAATTGCAGAAACGCTGATTAATGATAGTCAGGTTATCATTTACGATCCGCTTCTCTACCGAGACCACAGAGAGTAGTCTCCGCTTCACCAGAAAGTAATACCATGTCGTCTGGTACAAACACACACGAAAGCAAATCCTAACCCAAGAGACGAAAGTGCAAATCGAAAGAAAAAATTAGCTGATGTATGCAAAAAGATAGGAAGGATCAAGCAGGAACACGGACAGAGAGACGGATCAACGGACCAACGGACCAACGGACCAACCGACCGACGACTGAAAAATGAAGAACTAAAAGTACAGATATTTTTTAATGCCTGCTCTTACGAGTTACTTTTTTATTCAAACATACTTAATAAAAAACAGTGAAGAGCAGTAGAAGAAAAACACAAAAAAACACTAATAAATCGGGCTAACTTCAGACAAAGAGAGAGCGAGAGAAAGAAGGGAAAGAAAAGAAGCCAGTAAAAATAGTAATAAAAATAGCCACCGAGATAACCTTAAATCAGCCGTAGAGAGAAATATTTTCGCAAACCTACGCGAAAAACCGTAGAGGTAAAGTGAAACGTTAACGTAAATGAAAGCAAACTTAACCAAGCATGCAATTAATCAAGCACCGCACAAACACGCCTACTTTTTGCAGCACTAATCGTATATCGTATGTAAGTCACTCAACCGCCCAACACAACACACACCGTTAGTCTCAGACAAATGGAGAGAAGGACGAAAATGCAACCACATTAAAAAAATTGTCCGAAAATTAACCGGCTTTAATATAGAATTTTAAGTATTTACTTATGAAAATTACATCCTTTGAAATTTTCACTCTTTTAGTTTTGAAAAGTTGTCACAAAGTCTCAAAATCGATTGAGACTTTATTGAAAGAGATTTATCCTTCTCATGAGACCATATTTGACCTGGCATAAATTGAAACCAGTTTCGAATACTTAAGATATTTCCAAAACAAAAGACAATCTAGTAATCATGGATAATATTCAAGATCGGGTCATTTTTCTGACAACTTAAAGTCTGTCTGAAAAATTTTAAGATGAGATAATAATTCATTGAAGCAGTGAAGTGAGTATAAATGCCAACTCATTCTATCATTATAGGTTATACCTGATCATTCTATCATTATAGGTTATACCTGATCAAAAACCTTTCCTTTATGACCCAGTTACGTATACCTTTATCAGACTTCAATCTAATCCTCAAGCTCACAACTTCTGTCGTTATTAAACCATGAAAAATTGGCATAGTTTCAACAATGACGACGATACTTTTTGTCGAATACTTTTCGGACAATTATTAGTCTACATTATTGTTATCATTTTCTTATATTTTCTTTTTGTTTCTGTTTGTTGTTTTTTTTTTTTGTATTCCTTACATTTTCTTCGCTTTAATTTTCCTCCTCCTCCTTCTCCTTATTTCTGTTTGTTGTTGTTTCCCGTCCCTTTCACCCGTTTCTTTAGCCCAGCCCTTGCAGTCAAACCAAAAATTTCACAAAAATCACAAACAACCGAGAAGCGGCAATGAAGAAACCGTGCATGCTGTCAGCCAACGACGCAAGGATCCTCCTTTTTCATGCCGCAATCCTGAAACGCGGTGGAAACATTGAATTTGAATGTTCTGAATTTCGGCTGCTTTGAGCGGAATTTTAATTTGCGGTTACCGTATAAATTTTCCACGTCACAGTAGCTTTTGCAGTCGCCGACACAGGCACAGACGCAGACACAATCACCGGCACAGCTACCGACACAGTCGCAGTCACAGGCGCGCAATCAGCGTTGCAGTCACTCTTCGTTCAAAAATAGGGTAAGGAAAAATCTGTTTGGAAAATTCTGTTCGAACATTTGCTTGCTTGTTCTTCTTTATCATGTCCTTCCTTATTTGTGTTACTATCTCTCTCTCTCTCTCTCTCTCTCTCTCTCTCTCTCTCTCTCTCTCTCTCTCTCTCTCTCTCTCTCTCCTGTCTCTACTTAATTAGATTTTAGAATGATGCTTTTGGTTTCGACTCTTTTAAACACTTAATCAACAGTAACAACAACAACAACAACAAAAACACCAACAACAACAACAACAACAACAACACCAACAACAACAACACCAACAGCAACTATAAGCAATGAGACTGAAAGAGGAAGTGATTCAAAAATTCATTCGCACTGCGCTACAATGAGTCTGTCTACACTGACAAACCGGATGGAAGAAGTGCCATCCTTTCCTTTTGATAACCATAACGAATGCGCGCAGAGGGTGAGGGTGCGGGTGCGGGTGCGGGTGCGGGTGCCGGTGAGTGAGGCAGTGGAGGTTGTTGGTTGGATGCTGCTGGTTTTTGGAAATTTCAAACCATTTCCGTCCGTTTCATGAAACTGCCTTTTCCACTGATAGAGTGATAAAAATGTCAGTCTTGTGTCACGCATTCGCCGCTACTAACTGAAAAATCTAGCCTGTCTATTAACCCTTGTGTCAGCGGAGAATTTTTCGTCAGCAATAAGGTCTAGTCAGATGTATTTTATACGAAAATCGAGACAATTATAAAGTAAATTTTAGAAAAAAAAATATAGCAGTATGTTTTTTGTAGGAAAAGGTGAAAGGTCTGCATCAAGTTTCGCTTTTTCTGGCAAAAGCTATAACACATTAGTTCGACAACCCTTTATTTTGTTTATAAATTTTTATAAATTTTTGGCCTTTTAACTGAATCTACTTTAGAAGTTTGTGAAAGATTTCTTCAAGTTTTTCTTATAATATTAAATATATTCAAATTTTAAATTCAAAACAACGGTTCGTTATCTCTAACAGTTTTTTGCCGCGCGCTTATAAAGGCGCAATTGACCAGACCTATTCGCTGACAAAAGGGTTAAGAGGATGTACATATGTATGTACATAAGTGAGAAAAAGTAGGTATATCTTTACGTTTATATATCTTCTAAAGCTGATAGATTTAATCGAGACTTCGTATGTGTTTCTTTTTTCGGTATGGGTTGGTTTGTTCGTTGTTTGGAGGTGTTTGTTTGTTTGTTTGTTCGTATGTGTTTCTGTATAACACGAGTATAGTCTACAGTATTTTATTATTTCGTGCATCCTTTTCGACCTCTTTCCGTTAACAAATTTTATAACATCTAAAAAAAATCTCCAACGCAAGAGAATCATCAAAATTAAATGAGTGTTTACGCCAAAGCTCCGCTCGCCCGACTGCAAGCTTTCGCTCTCGTTCGGGTCCGTGGCGGCGCGACCCAGCTCACGGAGTCAGTCTTCGTTTGACCATTGAGATGAGCAGCCACCGTACGCGCATTATTTAGTGACCTCCGCAGCCAATCGTGAAAAACACAAGCTATTTCTAAACGATTTACCACAATACATACTTTTTATAAAAACATTTTACGTACATCGTATATATAAGAGACACCAAAAAAAACCAATAAAGTGAATTTGCAAGAAGAAAAAGAAAAAAAAAACCTGCCTTTTACAACAAAATATTCATTGGTCCTAACGAGCCGGATAGCGCTCTGTAAAAAGGTATATACATATATACTTTATCACATAGATACTGTTATTATTGGTACAGTCCCGAGTATAACGTGTTTTCTTTTGCATATCACGACAAGTGCCCGTAGAAAGTGTGTGTGTTCAGTGCTCGCGGTAAACAGCAACCGGTTTTTTAGAACTCAACTCGCGCTCTCGCTCTCGCCCAAGCGAGCCCAAACAAGAATTGCCCACAATATTTGTCGTCGGACAAATATTAATATTTTTCGCTTATTAATATTTTTCGAAAATTTGCTGCTCGCATATACACACGTGCTCACTTATTAGTGCCCACAATATTTGTCGTCGGACAAATATTATTAATATTTTTCGCTGCGAAATTTTTGCTGCTCGCGCGTACGCACACGTGCTTGCTCACTTATTAGTGCCCACAATATTTGTCGTCGGACAAATATTATTAACATTTTTCGTTGCGAAATTTTTGCTGCTCGCGCGTACGCACACGTGCTTGCTCACTTATTAGTGCCCACAATATTTGTCGTCGGACAAATATTATTAACATTTTTCGTTGCGAAATTTTTGCTGCTCGCGCGTACGCACACGTGCTTGCTCACTTATTAGTGCCCACAATATTTGTCGTCGGACAAATATTATTAACATTTTTCGTTGCGAAATTTTTGCTGCTCGCGCGTACGCACACGTGCTTGCTCACTTATTAGTGCCCACAATATTTGTCGTCGGACAAATATTATTAACATTTTTCGTTGCGAAATTTTTGCTGCTCGCGCGTACGCACACGTGCTTGCTCACTTATTAGTGCCCACAATATTTGTCGTCGGACAAATATTATTAACATTTTTCGTTGCGAAATTTTTGCGGCTCGCGCGTACGCACACGTGCTTGCTCACTTATTAGTGCCCACAATATTTGTCGTCGGACAAATATTATTAACATTTTTCGTTGCGAAATTTTTGCGGCTCGCGCGTACGCACACGTGCTTGCTCACTTATTAGTGCCCACAATATTTGTCGTCGGATAAGTATTATTAATATTTTTCGCTGCGAAATTTTGGCTGCTCGCGCGTACGCAAACGTGCTTGCTCACTTATTAGTGCCCATAATATTTGTCGTCGGACAAATATTATTAATATTTTTTCGCTGCGAAATCTTGCTGCTCGCGCACATTCAAACGCCTGCCCACAACCTAGTGCCCTTATCAATTTTTGTGCCCCGAATTCACCATTGTAATGGCGTTACTCGATTCGTTTATTCGACTGGCTGACGGCTTAGCCGAATTTAGCGCGGATTTCACGGAAATTCCAGTCGATACACACAGCATACATACCCTGGCAGTCCACAGGGATGAGCTCCAATCTCAGTGGCATTTACTGAAAGCCACGTACGATAAGTTCGTAGAAAAAAGTCGAACTAGGAGTGAGCTGGCATCCAGTTTGGATGTAGTAAAAGCAAAGCGTGGTCATTCCTACCGTGTTTACACCCGTTGTCTTGGGCTCATTAATCAATTGACCCACTCTTTGACTCCAGTTGCCGCACCAGGCCCCACAATTTCGCAATCGCGTTCTAATGACGCCGAGTCATCGCCGAGCGGGTACAATATTAGTTTGCCTCCATGCGACACGGAAGTGTTTAAAGGCGACTATCTTTCATGGCCCTCGTTCCGTGACATGTTCACGGCCCTTTACATTAAAAATTCGCGAGTTTCGCCGGTTGAGAAGTTATTTCACCTCAACCAAAAAACATTAGGTGAGGCTAAAGAAATAGTGCAAAAGTCACCCCTTACCAATGAAGGTTTTGATCAAGCATGGCAAAACCTCTCGGATCGGTACGAAAACAAGCGCGTTCTGGTTAATACCTTATTAAAAAGCCTTTTCGGTCTGGCCCCAATCCAAAAAGAAACTGGACACGAAATTAAAAATTTGCAGCGCGAAATTAATAATATCCTCGCCGCGCTGGCACTCCAAGGTATCGACACCTCCACGTGGGACGCGATCATCGTTTTTCTTTGTTCTAGTCGGCTTCCGGAAGCTACTTTGGCACTATGGGAACAGTCACTCGAAAATAAATCTGATATTCCTAAATGGGCAGCTCTCGACGCGTTTTTAACCCACCGCTTTCAAACGCTTGAAACGGTGCACGACATAAAAAGTGCGGGCGTTGCCAAAGGTAAACAGGCACACAATTCGGTGCAACCATCTACAACTGCCAAGCGCGTCAATACTTTTCAATTGAACGTCGCGCGGCCCATCTGTCCTTTGTGCTCACTGCAACACGGTATACGTTCTTGCCCACAATTTTTGAAATTGCCCTCAGAAAGGCGGTTAGCAGAAGTGCGAAAACACCATTTGTGCTTAAATTGCTTAGCACACTCGCATGCTGCTAAAGACTGCCCCAGTAATTTCAATTGCGCAAAGTGCAATGCAAGGCATCACACGCTTCTGCACCGTGACCAGGCTCAAAATAACTTTCAACCGCCTCATGAATCGTATACGCAACAACAATTCTCCGGTCACCAGAAAGGGCACAAGAAAAACCATCGCGCTCAAACCACTGCCTCACCTAACCAACAATTTTCTTCTTATAAGAAGCCCGCTCCAATTCCGTTTCCGAGCCAATTGCGACAAGCCGACAGCGATTTTACCTCTCCGATGCCCTCGACGTCGGCGCAGGCACAGGCGACTCAACAACAACACTATATGCAGGCCACTACTCCAAAATCAAATATACAGTCCACTCAACAAACACAGCAGTGTCAACCAGAAACTCACCAGGTATGCTTCGCAACCGCGCCCAAACAAGTCTTATTAGGCACAGCTTTGGTAACTATATATCACGACGGTACATGCTATACCGCTCGTGCCCTCATCGATCCAGGCTCAGAGATATCGTTTATCTCTGAACGTGTTCAAAAACTATTAAATATTCCATTGCAGGCGGTGCGAGCAACGGTTTGTGGTTTAAATGAAACCACATCAGCAAAAGTTTCGAAGTCATGTAATTTCTTACTAAAATCGCCTCTAGATCCTTATTTTCAGATTCACGCAACTGCATTGGTACTCGCACAAATTACAGGAAAATTACCTGCCCACTCATTAGACAGCGCGCTGCTTCGCAACCTCCCGCGAGACCTCAAATTAGCCGACGTACACTTCGCTAAAAGTCAGCAAGTGGACGTCCTCATTGGCGCGGACCTTTACCCTGCAATCTTGCTTGCCGGAATCCGCCGCAACGTACTAGATTCTCTTCTAGCCCAGCAAACTGTTTTTGGCTGGATCGTCACCGGCCCAGCCCCCATATCATATGCTGATAGCCCCAATATAAAAGTGGCCTTCTTCAATGAAGTCACTATCGAACAACAGTTCGAACGTTTTTGGGAGGTGGAGGAACTTCCCAAAACTCGATTGCTATCCCCCTCAGAGAAGTTTTGCGAAGAAAATTTCGTAAAAACTACTCGTAGAAACGCTGACGGCCGTTACATCGTCACATTGCCATTCAAAATTGGTTTTCCAGACGCATATCGTCTGGGAACTTCACGTCAAATTGCCATGCAACAATATTTGCGGTCTGAGACACGCTTAAATAAAAATGAAAACTTGAAGCGGCAATATGACGACGTAGTTCAAGAATACCTTGATTTAGGCCACATGAAAGCGGTGCTGCCACAACGTAATCCTCCAGGCCCTAATCATTACTACTTGCCACATCACGCTGTCATCAAGCCTGACAGTATCTCAACAAAAGTGAGAGTGGTTTTCAACGCATCATGCCCCACAACCAGCGGGCTTAGCTTGAACGATGTGTTATATCCTGGCCCTGTATTACAAGCAGACTTGACCTTTCTGATACTTAGATGGCGTTTCTTCCGGTATGTGTTTAGCGGCGACATACAAAAAATGTACCGCCAAATTCTAGTTGATTCGAAACATACCCCCTATCAAAGAATTCTCTTTCGAGACCCAACAGACGCTACACTGAAAGATTACGAATTGCAAACAGTCACGTTTGGCGTCAATTGCGCCCCCTTTTTAGCGATTCGCACGTTACTGCAACTGGCAGAAGACGTACAGCACGACCTTCCGCTTGCGGCCCATATTCTGCAACATTCGATGTACGTCGATGACGTATTGGCAGGATCACATGACCTCTCCAGCGCAAATGACATGCGCAATGAATTAATCAAAGCCCTTGAATCAGCCGGGTTCTCACTACGCAAATGGGCAGCCAATCACAAAGAGATTTTACGCGAGTTACCTGAATCCCATTTACTTAATAGCGATTTTCTAAAACTTGAGGATAGCAGCACAGCCAAAATGCTCGGCATTCGTTGGAACGCCACGAATGATGCTTTCTACTTTAATACGCAAACAATAGAAATAATGGCGCAATATACAAAAAGAGAAGTCTTGTCTCTAATCGCCAAATTGTTTGACCCAGCAGGCTGGCTGGCCCCTATTATTGTAGTGGCAAAAATGCTTATCCAGCAAGTGTGGCTCGATAAAATCGATTGGGATGACCAATTGCCCCCGTCAACGCAGCAATCATGGTTGAATTTTCTCGAAAATTATCACCATATTGCCTCGATTCGCATACCACGTTGGATTGGTTACTCACCAGAATGCGAAATCGAATTTCATGCGTTTTGCGATGCATCTCAGAAGGCATACGCAGGTGTTATTTACGGCCGTGTGAAAATAGGGAAAAAGGTTCACGTGTCGTTGCTGTACGCAAAAACGCGAGTAGCGCCCATTAAAACGCTATCACTGCCCCGATTAGAATTGTGTGGTGCCGCTCTTGCTGCCGATATGCTTGAGGCTTTCTTGCCCAGCATGCATATCAATTCGTATAATCTCACTTGCTGGACAGATTCCACAATAGTATTAGCATGGCTTAAAAAGCCCCCTTGCGTCTGGGCTACCTTTGTAGCCAACCGCGTCTCAAAGATTATAGAAAAAGTCTCTCACACTCAGTGGTTCCATGTCGAATCACAAGATAATCCTGCCGATTTGGCCAGCCGAGGAGTTTCGCCCCAAGAATTAACTCAAAGCCATTTTTGGTGGAACGGACCACCATGGCTTATCCACGACCGAGATCGTTGGCCCGAAACGAAAACTGTTTCTGACTTTGTCACCACGCTTGAAGAAAAAGCAGTTAAAGTTCATCACACATACTCTAACCAAGACGAAGACCTAACTGAAAGGTTTTCCTCTTTACCGAGAGCCCTACGCGTACACTCATACGTGTATCGTTTTATTTACAACACTCGTCTTCGACGAAATTCGCCCTATGCTACTTTACGCCTCTCAACTAAAGAAATTGAAGACACCAAATGTCGTCTTACAATAATTTGCCAGAAGACACATTTTGCCGACGAATATTACGCGCTCGAAAACAACAAAAGAATCAGCCCAAAGAGCTGTTTGTTGTCTCTAAATCCATTCATACATGGAGACAAAACAATGCGTCTAGGCGGGCGGCTGTCTTCATGCCCTAATTTGCCGTTCAATGAGCGCCATCCAATCCTCTTGCCTTACAGCTGCCACTTGTCCAAATTGCTCGTTCTTTTTATTCACGAGATATCGCTGCACGGTGGCCACCAGTTGACACTCCGCTTAATCCGGACACAATACTGGATTCCGAGAGTGAAAAACTTAATTAAAACTACAATTCACCGCTGCAAGCCATGCGTTTTGAATAGGAAGAAGCAGAGCACGCAATTGATGGCTGCATTGCCGAAAGAGCGCACCACATTTTCCCGCCCCTTTACTAACACGGGTGTCGATTTTGCGGGCCCTTTCGATATTAAAAATTACACCGGCCGTGCCTGTCTCATTACAAAAGGGTATGCGTGTATTTTTGTATGTTTTGCGACCAAAGCCATCCACCTTGAAGCAAGCAGTGATTTGTCGACAGCAGCGTTTTTAGCAGCCTTCACCCGTTTCGCAGCGCGCCGAGGATGCCCAGCCCACATGTACTCCGACAACGGCACCAATTTCGTCGGCGCTTCAAAGGAACTCAAACTAGAGTTTCAACACTTCTTCACTCGCACTCGCGACATCATCGAGACGAAATATTCTCATCAAAATGTCGAGTGGCACTTCATTCCTCCAGGGGCTCCCCATATGGGAGGACTCTGGGAGGCAGGCGTTAAAAGTCTCAAAACCCACCTAAGAAAGGTGGCCCCATCTACTAAATTCACTTTTGAAGAATTTTCAACACTTTTGAGCAAAATAGAAGCGTGCCTCAATTCACGCCCCCTTCATGCACAGTCCGAGAACCCTGACGTCATGGAAGCCATTACCCCAGGCCACTTTCTAGTAGGTGGCCCCCTTTTAGCATCACCTGAGCCCGAAAATCTTGCTAACCCTCTTTCGATCCTCAATCGATGGAGACGAGTTCAGGCTCTAGCTCAACATTTCTGTCATCGATGGAAATCGGAATATCTGCGAGAATTAGCTCGTCGCACAAAGTGGAAAGTACCACAGATCGACTTCCAGATCAATGACCTGGTGGTCATTCGAGACGAGAATCTTCCCTCTACTTCATGGCGTCTGGGCCGTATTACCAAGGTCTACAAGGGCAATGACCAGCGCGTGCGAGTCGCAGACATACGCACTGAAAAGGGCACTATTACTCGTCCAATTCATAAACTCGTATCTTTAAACCATTTATGACAGAGTCGATCTAACCTTTTCTTTCTCCGCAGATATAACACCATGAAGTTGATTCGCCGCCAAGGCGCCCGTTTCCGACAAGGACGCATGCTGGCCCCCCCCGGCGCAGTCGAGACCGCCGCCCCCCTACAGTGTCACGCTCCGGCACTGCCGGCCCTAGAGGAAGTCCAGGAGGACGTTCTGGAGATCGGCGTTGAGGAGGACCTTCGCTCGAGCCGCGAAAGCCTCCAAGAGATCCTACATGAGATCCGCCATGTCCACCTGGCACGTTGGCCAGCCAGAATTTCGTTAACTTTGACGCCCCCTCCAACGCCGCAGTCGAAACACGACGCCCTAGACGCGCTGGCTATGGAAGCTCCGGCACCGCCCGAAGTGCCACAGGTGGAAACGGCCCAGAGAGGCGCCCTCTCCTCGCTGCAACGCGGCCGAGGCATCCGCCTGTCGCCGCCGGCAGTTGCGCCACCACGGCGAAACGTGGAATTGAGCCGGGCTTCTGCGACCCGTGACGCGACTCCTTCGCGCGTGACCGGTCGTCGCATCGGCCAGCCACCCGAGTGCGTGGCCCCAGCGCAAGACAGCGTGCCCCGTGCCGCCCCATCACGCCAAGCCGAATCCGCTCGCCGCCGCTCCCCGGCATCAAATAATTTCCGCGACGCTCGCCAGCTGCAACCAAGGGCGGCTCCTTTTCCAAACACCGCGCCCAGAGCCGAATCGGCTCCCAATCCAACAACGGTGGCCCAAGCACGAGGTGCAGCCATATTGGCGGCACTAGCGTGCCCAGGCTCAATAATGCCACAAAGCCGCGGTATCCGCCGATCGCCACCAGGGATGGCCCCGACCAGAGGAGGCACCGCTCCGACTCACCGCCGTCGACGTAGGCCCAGCCCGCTCGATCTGCACGACTCGTGGGAGTCGCACCGCCGACCTGCGCCAAGGCAACAACCAAGACAGCCCCCCAGCATCGGTTGCTGCCCTATGTGTAGGGGTCAGCATGCGCTGCGGCACTGCGCGCGCTTTCGGCAGCGGCGCATCGAAGAGCGATGGGAGGTGGTGGAGCGGATCCATGTGTGCAGCAACTGTCTGGCATGCTCCCACCTCCTGTCCCGGTGCAACAGCACCCGTCGCTGCAGTTGGTGCGGCGCACCGCACCACACGATGCTGCATCGGCCTTGAGCGCCACCTCACTCTTCGCGCCGCCAATTTGCCTGATCAGGGCCCGGCCGAGGGAGACAAGGTTGCAGTCCTGCAAGGCGGGCGGAATGTTTACGCCAAAGCTCCGCTCGCCCGACTGCAAGCTTTCGCTCTCGTTCGGGTCCGTGGCGGCGCGACCCAGCTCACGGAGTCAGTCTTCGTTTGACCATTGAGATGAGCAGCCACCGTACGCGCATTATTTAGTGACCTCCGCAGCCAATCGTGAAAAACACAAGCTATTTCTAAACGATTTACCACAATACATACTTTTTATAAAAACATTTTACGTACATCGTATATATAAGAGACACCAAAAAAAACCAATAAAGTGAATTTGCAAGAAGAAAAAGAAAAAAAAAACCTGCCTTTTACAACAAAATATTCAATGAGAATTTCATTTACTTCATTTTACAACATACACAATTTCTTTTTTCAATTTGGAATTTCTTAATCTTCGAAGTACTATAAAACTATTTAAGAAGGTTAGAAGAATTGAATTAGTATTTTTTATACTTTTTTATTGATATGAATTTATAACGAAATTGTTTGTCAGGCTTCGTCTAATTGGGTTTGCCCACAAAAAAAAAGCACCGATTTTGATGATGTGCCATCACTAACATGTTTTTTCTTTAGGCTCATTCTTCAGTGTGTTTTTTAGGCGATTGCGAAACAAATTTTGTACTAAATTTTGTATCTATGAGTTAAAACCTTAAAAAATATATTTAACTGCTATTTCTTCGGAACTGGCAAATAAACTAGTCTCAAAACTGACTTCCCAAAAGTTTCATGATTTTTACTTTTTTTTTTGTTTTTCGCTTTTTTTTTTGCTTTTGTATTTTTATTAATTTTTTTCTAATTTTTTTTTTGTGCTAAATTTTCTATACACATTTTATTGGTCGAGGCCACCACACACGGCGTTATCCATAAATTCACCAAAGGATTTTAATTTCAATCGTACACACACACACACACACACACACACAGAAACGCACCTACACACAGCTGTATAGATACAAACACACACTCCTTTGTTCCTGTACTCACAGTAATTGCTTCTATCTCAAACATGTATGTATGTGTTAGTACAATACTATTAGTATAACATGTTTTAGGTTTTTTATATGAATAATTTTTTTGTTTTCTTTTTCTTTTTCTTCTCTGCTGCTCTACAACATTGAATAAAACAAATGCAAAAACGATGAATCTTTTGTTCATTTATTTTTACAATTTCAATTTTTTAATACTTTGGCGTGTTGGCAAAAAAACATGTTGTTCTAGTCGTTGGTAATCCATGATAAAAACGATGCGGGTGCAAAATGTTTTTTGCGAAAGAGAAGACCAAAAAGCATTAAATCGTTGGAAAAACAAAAAAAAAAGAAAATACAAAAAAAGCAAAAAAAAAAAAACAACAAAAAAACAAAATGGTTTGTAGTATGGCTCTAAAAACATTCAACATTTGTTATATCGTTGGTTGTTGGTTCGTTGGTTATATTTGGCTTTTAATTTGCGCGAGTTTGTTTGTTTTGGTTTAAGACTTACTAAAACGCAGGTAGTCCGTCACACTTACACTTACTCTCCCCCACTCTACCTCTTCCTCTCCCTTTCAGTCCATCTATCTTTATCGTCTTCTTTTTTTATTATTTTGCAAATTTTTAATGCATTTTTTAGAAATTCAGCAGCTTTAGCGTCGGGTCGGTTAAAAAAATTGAACAATTTGAAAATAAAATAGGATCAAGCTTTAGCGGCTTTTGTCACGACTTAAGCATTTTAAATGGAGTGTGTTAAGCGGCTTCACTAAGTGGGCGTGGCCACCTAGTATTACACGAATTAAATTAATGCAAGTGTAACGAGGCTCAAAAGAGGATCACTCTAATGGAATGTGGTTTTTTTTTCTTCGCCTTCTCTTTTTCATTTTCTTTGGGTTTTTTTAAAATTTTTGTATAAAAGACACGTTGTAGGCATGTCATTATTTTTTATGCAATACTAACCCTTTCCGTAAGTTTTCTTACGCCACGTTTTTCATCGTTTGCGAGTTTAATGCGGTTTTTAAAAGAAATGCATTACGTTTTCTTTATGTCTTGCACAATAACTTTTGTCTTTGCTACGCTTTAAAACATCATAACGATATAAAATAAACACGCCATCGCAATAACAATAACAATAACAAGAATAAATACATTAATTTCTTTTTTTATGACAGTATGTACGTACCTCTGAGCACACACAGAAAAAAAAACACATTAATAAACATGTATAATTCCATGACATCGAATACACTTAACGAAAACACCCAAAGAAATTTATTCTAAATCAAGTACATTCATTAAATTAAATTTAAAGAAAATTTTCTAAAGTGAAGGAGCAAAATCAAGTGGACATCGATTGTGGAACTTATGTGTAGAGTAGCAGTGGAACTTACCCCTGTAGCACTTGATTTTTCATGTAAACTTGTTGGCTGCGACGTTGCTGTGCTTGCTCCGGTAGCGTTGAAGGAAGAGGCGACGGTGGCGGCGGCAGCGGCAGCAGTGGCAGCAGCTGCGGCTGCTGTTGGCGCACTCTCCGGACTGAAGTACGTCAAAAAAGCACAACCTGAAAAATGGTAAAGGTATATATGATATTTTTTTAAATCCAAAAACTTTTATTTTAATATTTGTATAATTTTTTTAAAGAAGAAAAAACAACTGTAATGAATTTGCCCAAGGTTTTTGCCCAAGTTTGTCAAAGTAGAGTGGACCCAAAGCAGAGTTTTTCAAGTAAGAGTGGGCGTGGACTAAACCAGACTAGTTCAATCTAAGAAGACTGAACCGAACGGTCGTAATCAGAGTGTTAGGACAAACCAGAGTGGGCCAAGGAGAGTAGATCATATCATAACGTGCCAAACCACCGTACCGTACCACACCAGAGCGGTTCAAACGGGAGTGGCCCAAAACCAAGTGGACCAAATCTCAGAAGTCCAAGCCACAGTCAGCACACTTAAACTCAATCAAAAGTCAGTTTAAGCGTAAAAAAACGTCAGTCAAAGTAGCTTTTGTACCCAAAATGACCACAAAAATGCAGAATTATTCAAACAGAAATTCTTTAAAAAATGCAAAAAAACTACGACTGAAAACGAAATGAATTTAATTAACCTTTTTTTTTAAAGGCTACTTTTTTTTCCTTAAAAAATGTTTGAAGAAAAAGTTTGAGGGTAGCTTGGTGATGCAAAAGCGGAAGGTGGTGAGATTGGCGGCGGGGGGTGGTGATGATACCATCCAATAAAGTGGGAATATGAGAGGATGCCGCTTCATTTCCAAGTACTTCATTTTTTTTTTTAATTTTAACAACCACGAGATTGCCAGAATGACGGACGGACAGACAAATAGAACCGACTCTCTGTCAATCGGTACAGCGCTGAGTGTTGTTTGCAAAGTTGTTGACGCGTTTTTTGGTTTATTAACTGCGACCAACTACAAGCAGCGGTACACTCAAAAAAATTATAGTACTCTTTTGCAAGAAAAAAAAACGACGAGACAAAAATACCAAGTTTTAAAACTAACCCTTTTTAAGCGTTTAAAAATAATATTGTATTTTAATAAAAAATTATTAAAATGAAAATATTTATTGGATACTATAAAAAAATCTACACAACCGCACAAAAAAAATCCTACAAGAGATCTATTTGTCTATTTTTTATGGTATTTATATTTCAAGTGAAAAACAAAAATAACAAAAATTGTTGCTACAAATATTTCTTCGGTGGAATTTAATTAACATAACATTTTAATATCAAAGAGGCGAAAACTTTAGGTAGCTCTATCCCTGCTGCTGCTATCCCATCTCTCTCTCTTTCTCTCTCTCTCTCTCTCTTTCTCTCTCTCTCTGTCAGTCTGTCACTCTCCCTCTTACTTGGGGGTAAGAGCGCATTCTCTAAATGCGCTTAAAATATCCCGCTCTTTTGTGAGTGGAGATTGTTTAAGCCCTTCAATCAGTAACAATACCTCCCCTCCCACCCTCCTTCCCCCGTCGTCGTCGTCACCCCCTTCGTAAACAAACACGCGAAAGCTCAGTCAGCACAAAAAAGTTTGTACAAGTCCTCGACAAGTTATAATAAGTTTCAATTAAAAGTGGCTTAAGTGCTTTTTTCTCGAAAATATTTCGTTTGTACGCCGATCAAAAATTTTCTTTTGCTTGACGCATTCTAAAGCATTCTGAAGCACTGAGAACTTTTGTGGGGAAAAAAAGGAAAAGGTATTCTTCTAAGAGGATTAATTTTTTTTTTTTTTTTTGTGTACTCTTAACTAATATTTGTAATTTTATTAATGCTTTAAAAATGCAAAAAAATGGGTTTAGAGAATTTCTTTAATTAAAATCATTTAGACAATTTCCTTAATTAAATTCTATCAACATAGAAATAGCTCAAAATGGCGTAAATTAATCCAAAGCAGTTCAATCTGGTTGGGCGGTCATAAAATATGAGTTTACCAGAAAATATTTCTATGATTATAATCAATGCAGTAAATAAAAGCAGATCAGATCAAGTGTTCCTTTTTTTTGTCAAAAAAAATTCACAAAATTCAAACGATTAAACACACTTTTTGAAGAGATACCGACCATCTTAGGCTTATAATAAGGTGTGCTCATTTTTCTCAAAGTGAAATTATTTTATCAACATATAACATATATACCTACGAATATAGACGAATATATATTAACCTAACGGTCTCATAAAGATGATGATGATGATGTCGTGTCGCCTAAGAGTATGTAACACCAGGCGGCAGCAAACCTTTAACACGCTTAAACGTTGACAAAGTAACTGACACGACTTAAAATTCTCTCTCCCTCTCTCTCTCTCTCTCTCTCTCTCTCTCTCTCTCTCTCTCTCTCTTTCTCTCCCTCTCTCTTCCTCTAATTCATGCTAGCGTGTTTAATGTCAGCATGACGCGCATTTTGTGTAAATTTAATAACCTGTTTAGTAAGTATATATTTTTATAACAAGTTCCTGAGTCTCAGTCCCTGCTTTCTATTACCGCCCACCGCCATTTTGACCGCTTTTTGGCATGTCACACTAAATGGCAGAAAATTTATAACACTGCTGGAAAATACACACACATACAAGCTGTGTTAATGTTCACAGTAAACCACCAAAAACTATCACATCCATGCACTAACAATGGCCCAAAAAACCATCCCATCGCACCCTACCCTCCACTCACTCATACAAACATACGTGCCTAAATGTATTTATAAAAGCTTTAGTAACAAGAATTGTTTAATTTGTTACTAAATGGTTTCGTTTAAACCTCAACCGCCGCTGTCGTGACTGTCATGTAATGACAGCTGTCAAAAGCACAATTGACAAACAAAGCGGAAATTTTCCGAAATTAAAACAATTTTGTGTTTTATTTATTTTTTTTTTTCTTTTTGTTTTTGATTTAGTTTCGTTATTAGTTTTTAGTAAAAAAGTAGAGATTAATTTTTTTGAAATTAATTAAATCAAATGAATTTAGGAAGAAAACTTTTAGCAATTTGTTGTTTACAGATTATTATTTATTTATTACATTTTTTTTATTTTTACTTAATAAGCAAGAAATTGGAAGAAAAAATGTTATATTTATCAAAAGTAATTACACGAAGGGAATTTTTAAACAAGTTTTTTTATTTCCACTGAAGGGGTTCATAACATGTTATAACATCTACGAAGTTGGGAAAAAGTTATTCTGAATTATAAACATAAAATATACTTGAAAACAAAAATATGATTATTAAGCAATCGATCAGTTATTACTAGTAGTTGAGAGACCTGGATATCTTTTGACCAAAATCCACTATTTTTTTAACAAATTTTTTATTGCAGCCAAAAATGAACCCCATTAAATTCAAGTTGTCTTAGTGTATTCTCTTTATTTCATTGCGGACTTACCTTTCACTTTATCTCGCCAAAGAATTATAAGCTGCCGTCTTTGCTCAACATCTTCCTCTTTCACACTTTTATGTAATTCGCACAAATTTTCAGTTTGGAGAAATACTGATTTATTACGAAATTAAATAAAGAGCTCTTTACAAACATTAGATAAATGTATAATAGTCTGCAGACTAATAAAATACGAACATTATAATTTATTAAAATGATTGCACTTTGATATTTAAACACTTTCATAGCTTCACTTTTCGCGAATTGCATTTTAGAGAAATACTGATTTCTAACGAAATTAAATAAATAACTCTTCACAAATATTAGATAAATGTATAATACTCTGCAGAGTAATAAAATATGAACATTATAATTTAATAAAATGATTGCACTTTGATCTTTAAACACTTTCATAGCTTCACTTCTCGCGACTGCCTTCGATGAACACGTGATCGAACTGTAATACATTCTTGCGCTCTCGCAGTCGTTGCTGCGCTTACTGTTTTTGTTAGAGAATAAGAACAAGTATTGTAGTTCGGTACAGGTGCAGATTCAAACTCTCCTCTCGTTGTTCTCAAATCAATGCTTGCTTGTACTCGCTTCGTCATGAACAAGTCGTTGATCTAGTTCGCTCATTAAGCTCAAATTTTGTTGTTTTTGTACACGAACTGCTTACTCCAACGGTTTTTGCTTGGAATTTGTGTCTGCACTATTGCTTTCTTTTGTTTTAATGGGTTGTTATTTTTCTTAATTTGTCAATGTTAAACACAATTTAAAATGGAAACAATTTTTTTTTTTTTAACGGAAAATTTTCATATTTTCCCTGAAATTAATATTATCCATATTATATAAATAATTAGTGAACATTAGCGTTGGGAAAAATATAAAATGAATTCCTTCATTTGAGAAGAATGGAATAAACAAAATGAAAGAATGCTTGTTCTCGTTGCTTGACGTATTCATCATTACCACATTTCAAAAGAACAGAAATCCACTTAAAAAACACAAAAGCCTTCAAATTTACACGTTTATACGCCCATTTTCAGAACGCCCCCCCCCCTCACCACCCGTTCATCCTTCGAGCCTTCGGCAGGCCGCTATTTTAACCAATTCTCTTCATGGTCACCCCTACCCTCCTCCCCGCTCTTTTTAAAAACCATCATCGTTCTTTTCTAAGAGATATGAAAAACGAATGTAGTGTATGCCAAATTCAATTGTTTTTCGACTTCCGAGTTTGGCTAAAAACCAAAAAATTGTGGTTACCGCCCGCAGGCCTGAAAGAGCGCAACGCCAGCAGAAAAAAAG
Source organism: Conops quadrifasciatus (assembly GCA_949752815.1). NCBI lineage: Eukaryota > Metazoa > Arthropoda > Insecta > Diptera > Conopidae > Conops > Conops quadrifasciatus. The sequence goes on from OX457079.1 coordinate 3,844,555, forward strand.
TGGGTAAACTTAACCGAGCAAGCAAACTGGCAACTGGCAAGCAGGCAGACGAGCAAGCAGTCAAGCAGCCAGCAAAAAATTAAGCATACTTTCGTTATGTCGGTCTGACAGCAATCGCCATTGTGAAAATAAACGCCACTTTAAACGCTTTTCAAATCTTTTATGTTTTCAGTTAGTAAAATTTTTTGTTCTTCGTTTTACAACTCGTTTTTTGCGTTCTTTACTTTAGTTGCCGAAAGAGAGGTACCTTTTTTGTGCCTGTTCAAATGCCATTGAAAAGCTTACTTTGTTAAAAGCATTGTTATCATAACCAACAGGATCATCATCAACATCAACATCAACATCATTATCGTCATCATCATTTTAATCAAATCACCTGCAGCAGCAGCAGAAAAAATCAACTACCAACAGATTCCAGCAAACAAACACCAAAGAAAATTGCTTCAATCATATAAAATGCAGGCCTTGAGGCATCGTATGTACATTTTCCGAAAATGTTTAGCCGTAACAAGATACTTAACTCAGTGTTCGCAACTTCATTTCTTATCGCATGGATTCAAAGTGGTCAGCCAGCTGGCCAGCTGGTCGAGATGATTATATCGTCACTGCGGCGGTTGAGGTCATCGTAACCTTTTATAATTTGTTAAAATTTAAAAAAAAGAACATATTTTTGTGTTTATTTTGCCATGTTGTGGTATCACGTGTTACGAAGTAATTTCCATGCGTACGAATTATAAAGCGTTATGAAGTTACAAAGGCCTTCATGCATAATTTTTAAAAAAATAACAACTGAGTAATGATTTCCGACCGTCAACCGGGACGATCATTACCATTTCAAAGCCTTAATGCTCGCATCTAAATAATTCATTACGAGCCAAAGGCGACTCGACTCTTTAGGGACCATTCTAACAAATCTTTACCGTATATTCAACAGGAAATTTCTTAATTTTTGCTCTCTTGAGCTCTCTCTTTAAGCTCGATTCTAGACACAAAAGCTTGCCGCTCCTAAGAAACGGCCTACGATTGCTAATGGGTACCTTTTCTTAATATGTTAATTACTTGAGGGATTTATGTGGTAAGTGTTGCCACATGTTCATGCAAATTACATAGTCATTGACATCGTCGTCAATAAGAATGACTGAATAAGGCCGGTGAAGAGATGGAGGGAGGAAGTGCAAGAGAACGAGTATGTAGATTGACTGATTAATGCTCTTCTGCGGTTAAGTGTCGGTTGATTTGGGATCATGTGGTAGGATATGATGCAAATGGTGATGGATATGATTGAGTTGGCTTGGATAGTTGCAGCAAAAGAGGGAGGGAGACAGGTGAGGGAGGAAGTTAAGGGAAGGTAATTAATGCCAATAGTAAACAGTTTGTATGACTCCGCTTTGAGCCAACTGGAGATTGGGTAAAAAGTTAATTACAAAACCTTGGTGGAGACTCAGAGTGCACCAAAGAAAAAACTATGGAGAAATTCTCAGTTTAAAAGATTAATATACGAATAAATATCCTGTCCAAAAAATACGAAAATTTTAAATTTTTAGGCTTAAAAATATGGATCTTGTCAACGTTCAGTTGATTTATTTCGTAAAACCCATTTTTAAGCAACTAAGATCAAAAAATTTTAACTCATTGGTTAAAAATTTCAAATTTCTTAGCATAAAAAGTCAATTTGTGAGTTAACGAAACTCTCAAGGTTGCAAAACTCTACTCAATGGTTGAAAATTTCATCCTTCTTAGTATAAAAAATCAACTTCTGACTTAACGAAATTAACTTTTTCCAGTTTTAAGTTTAGAAAGAAAACACCTCAGTGCTTAAAAAAGTCACCTCAGTGCTTGAAAAGCTCAGCTCAGTGGCTGGAATTTCAACTTTGGTGCTAAAAAATATCAATTTCTAGCTGAACAATAAATATTTTCAACTTCTGAGGTCAAAGTTATAAAATTGATGTGTCAAAAAAAATACTCAATAAGTTTTAAAAATTCAACCAACATTTCCAACAAAAATTTTTAAATATGTTTGGCTTAAGTTAAAAAATTAATAAGACTAAAGTTTTTACCGTGTACTCTAGAACCTAATGAGCTCGGTTGGCATCAACTAATGAACGCTTCGACCTGTTCTCTCAACAACAAAGTCTGCCATGTGTTTATAAATGCTAAAATTAATGAGTGGAAACGCAAATTATTAGGTCAACATGATGCAGCACTCACTCCGTCTCTCCTTTCCTCCTTCTCCGGAGGAGGTTCGTATGGCATGTAATTTCAATCATGCAGAACTAATATCGTTGGTAAAAAATTGTTGGTTTTTCAGAATGTCTGTTACGTCTTTCTCACGTACGGCCGCAAAAGTTTGCATGGATGAAAAATTATTTATACCCACAAAACCCAAATCGCCAAAAAAAACCCCAGATAATTTTCATATTTCATTTTGGTGGAGCCCAAAACAAACAAAAACCAAAAAAGAAGGGGCTTGTGGAGAGCGGGGAGGGTCGGGGCAGGGGGCGAAAGTGTGAGAGTGGTTCATGAGTTAATGGATTGAAAGTGCTGCCTGCCTACGTAAGCAGGTAATAAAGCAAGTGAAGAAACGGTTGTGCGGTAATCCATGGCTTTCCAACGAAAGAGCAATGTCTACAGGATATTACATAACAGCCGCGACAACAACAACGGTAATAGTTGTTCTCCCATTGGCTTTTAAGCCTAATTGGGTATCCCGAAAGTGGCGAAGATAATTTTTGCCTACTGCGCATCCTTGGCCTGTTTGTGTTAGCAATTGCTTTTAGCCTCATTTATATATGTAGCGTACCTTTAGCACAAGAACTTTTGAGGCAAAAAATGAGTCACAAGCACACAAACACACACACACGCAACCCCACAATCCGGCACATAAACTTAGGTATACCTTAATGTTAAACCTCATTTGGCTTAATTTCAGCTCTAGCCCTATGCTTTTGCTGTTTGGCTTTTGTTTTGGCTGCTAGAGGGTTAAGACGATGAAGTGGGACTAATTTTATTGCATACTCACTGGCGATGTGTTCGTTGTGAAAGGCCAACATTTGGAACGTCTGCGATGTGGACGCGCCCTCGGACGCGCCGGTGATGGTGAGCAACTCTGTTGAGGCCAGTCCAGCGCAAGCAACACCGAATAAATCAAATAATTAAATATTAAACAACACGGAAAGTAGGAGACGGCAACAGCTGCTGGTTTTTCTGCCTTCGCGGGCGCGTTTTCCCCCCGTTTTTGTGTCACTTCGTTGTCTCTGTATATTTTATGCCGTGTGGATTACTTTCAATGGACGTGTAGAGGGCGCTCATGCAAAAAGTTTAAAATTTCTGTAAAGAGGAGATAAAGAAGAAGAAGAAAAAGAAGGAGGAGAAAAATTTATTAATTTTGTTTTTCACTGAAATTGCAAAAAATAAATGGAGGAAAAAAGGGGCAGCCGTTTTTTTTCGTTACGAGTGTTGTACAATTTTTCTGGTGAAATTCGCAGAAAGAATATGGCAAAACTTTGCAACAAATTGCATAAAATTGACTTACGGGGGTGTGGTAAAAAGAGTATGCAGCTACTGTACTAACCGCAACAGTGGCGTTGTTGGCAACAACAACCACCAACAGCGGCAGCCACCGTTAGCTCAGTTTGTGGGAAGAAATGCATGAAACTAAGCTAAGCTAAATCTTGCTTATGGTTGTTTTTGCAATTTGTTGTTATTGTTATTGTTGTTGTGGTTGTTGTTGTTGTTGTTGGGGGTGATGTTGTTGTCGTCGGTGTCTCTAAGTGTCTCTAAGTGACATCTAGCAGCCACTTCACAACGCCAAGGTTCGACATGTTTTTTCCCTGTTTTATTATTTTCTGTTATTGTTGTTGTGTTTTTCACGTTTTTGTTGTGCCAAAGGATATAAACTTTAAGACTGCTCCTTGACTAACCCTCGACTAACTGATGGCCTAAGAAATGCCTCAATTTTTTCTACCTTTCGGTAGAGAAAACTTGCAGTAGAAAAAACGGCACGGAAAATAGAATAAAAAAATCAATGGATGAATGATGCATCAGATAATCAATATTTGAATGCTTGAACCGTGGAGATATTTTTTTGAAAGCACAATTTTTTTTCTTTTGCAAACTTTTTAAAAACTTTTACACTTTTCTAACACTGACAGTGACAGTGACAGTCACAGTCATAGTCGCAATTTATTCCAGCGAGTGCTATAAGGAATACTTTATGATGTCTGAATTTTTTTTTGGCTGTTGTTGTTGCGTAGTTTTTTAAAAGTTCTTAAAAAACTAAGTTGCTAGATTTTAAGCACATAAAAAAATTAAGGTTTGCAATTTTAGGTTAAAGCCTAGATTTTTTAGTTAAAAGTCAAACATTTTAAAATTTTTTTCGATATTATTCAATCTTAGAGAATATTTTTTCTAGGACTAAAATGGCTAATTGTAGTCGTTAAAAACAAACTAAAGGTTCTAAATTTTCTTTAACTGGCCATTATACAACTAATGCAGTAATAGAAATTTCATGGGAAAAGTATTGGCAAAGAGTACACCATGGCGTATGAGCAACCGTTAGTACCAATTAGCCCTTAACCGTCTCTCTTCTTAGACTTGATGAAATCTTAACGAATTCATAAAGCTTCTAATGAACATTAAAATATCTTTAATAATAAAAACAATTTTGTTAGCAAAAAAAAGAATAATTAGAAGAAGAAGAAGAACAAGACAAGAAGGATTCAAACAAGAAAGTGAACAAGTTTTACCTAACGAGTTTTTCAGGCTTAGTGACTTTTATTATTCTTTTATATTTTTAATTGTTTGCTGACGTTTTTGTTACATTCCTAATTATTTATCCAACTCCTCTTCCCCCTGCCCCCCCCCCCCCTCTCCCTCACCCCTTTACACTTACCCCTTTAAAAAATTTTAATTATTTTCAATTTTCAGTTTTTCTTAATTTTCTAAGAAAAAAAAAATAATTCAGAACAGTTCCTTTTACTTACAAGTTTAAGAGAAAAAAAAAAATTCAAATAATCTTAAATAATGTTCTTTAGAAAGACTTGGAGCAAATTTTTCCGGATGTACCATATCGCTTAATACCCCTCGCTACCTTCCATTTCAAAAAAAACTTTTAATTTCGTTGAGGTTTCTTTCTCAATCTTGCCTTCTACGATTTTTTTGCCTTTCTTTTCTTCTTGTCTGGTAATATTTTTGTGTGTTTTTTATGTTAGCCTCGAAAAGTATATTTTAATTATTTCTTAGAGTAAATCAAAGGTACAATGAAGGACCCAGAACTTCAGTTGCTACACGTGATTCCATTAGGCGTTTTTTTCCTTCTTATTTAATATTCTCATTTTCGTAAACGTTTGCTGTTTGCTGTTGCGTCTTTTTTTTGCCTTTCTGACTTACTTTGGAACTTCTGTTATCGTCAGTGCTGCTGCTAATGCAGACGGTGCCTCTACTGTTACCTTCAGTTGTTACGACCATTGGATCAACTGCTGCTGTTGCTGCTGTTAAACGTATTATTGAAACAGTCAAGCAGCAGCTTGTTCATTAAATACCGGAAACCGGAAGCTGAACTAACAGACTGACTTAACAAAGGCGCACAATGCGCTCGTGCCATGCCCGCTTGTAGTAAGCAATTTCCAGCTATAGCGAGTGTGTGAAGAAAAGCAAGTATAGGATATATTTTTTTTATACACTCGAAATACACTCGAATTTTTACTTCGTGGATCGAGAACTAACTTAGAATGTCATGAAAAGCACTGTTGTACAATCGAGTCACGCCATCTCTTCTTCCATCGACCCACTCTTCTGGCAAACGCTTTATCGAGCTGTCATTCAGTAAAACATTTTGACAACTTTAAATGCATTGACGTCCGTTTGGAAAGTTTGTGGGTATGTGTTCGATTCAATTCGATTCGTTTTGATTCGATGTCTTCTACTCCAATCCACTTGCTTCGAACGTTCTTTCGATTTGAACACTTCCGTCCTTATTATTGTTGTTGGAGTTGTTTATTATACTCGAACAATACAAAAACCTCCGCATAATATTGCATAAAATCATGTATTGTTACATGATCCAATATACGCTCTGATGGCTCATTGTGATTTTGCTTGTAATTTTGAGCTTTTTAAGAAGAATTTTGACATTTTGTTTGAAAAATAGATTATCAGAAGGATAAGCTTTGCTAGTTTATCTCCAAAATTTAAATTTTTTAAATAGCACCAAATGCATTGAATTTTCAACCCAAAAGTGTTTTTTTTTTATATTTTTTAATCCTTTTAAAGAGCAACCCGAAAAGCCTAAAAATCGATTTAGGTTTTCGAGATATTCTGATCTGAATGAGCGAAAAACGTGATTTTTTACATGGCTTAACATCATTCGACGTCTTAAAGCAATCTTTTCACCACAAAAATCGTTCCAAATCGTAGTCAGCGGGCGGCAAAATAGTCTACTGTCTATATAATCCAAAGTGTAATGGATAATATGTGTTCTTTTATTTGAATAATCTTTAATTTTTCACCGAAAATTAGTAGTATTTTCTTGATATTGAAACTTTTCAACATTAACAAATTCTTCTCTCCTTTTTTGCGTCTATTTCTTCATCTCTTTTTTGGAAAATCCCGAGGAGCACGACTCTTTTCACTCACTTTTGGTTATAAATTTCTTTCTCTAAGGAGAGAATTCTATGCTAGCGTTACTTCTTTTGTTAACACTTTCATCATTATTATGCATGAAATATTTGACGAAATTTATTCCTTTCTATAAACCAGCTTCATTGATATTCCAACACCCACCTTTCCCCCCACCCCTCCCACTGATTTATTTATGTATGTACTATATCTAAAAATAGTAGTAATTCCTTTCCTCGGCACGTAACCGCCGACGATAAGGCTGGTTATGGGTTTACGTAAGCCATCGATTGCCTCAGCAGCCAGCGCCAACCGGAGCACAAAAAAGTTATCATAATTCCATCAAGTGGTCGAGAAAATATGATAGACTCTAGACACCGGTGCTAGAGCAAGCGGTAGAGAGCTTCAGATAAAGGGCGAATCGTAGAGATGGGGAGGAAGAGAGAATAAAGCAACGAAGTCATGGAAACAGGAAAAGGAAAATTCTCACTGATTTGCATATGAACTGAATTACCGTTAGGCTTTGAAAATTCCAATATACCGAAGGTTATAAAAGCGTGTAGAAAAGGGTGCTGATGCCCAGAATAATGGCACTGCCCAAAGCCAGCGGTTTATGAAAGTGTTTGCGACTTACATAAATGGTAGTTTTTATATAGAACAAAATAAAATTTAATAAACGATGATAGAAAATGGGGAAATTTTAAAAGGTTTCTCTATCAACTATTATCGATAGCTCCACCGATTGATCATTAGAGACTCTTTGCAAGGTCTATAGTGTTAAAGTATGGAAATAATTGCTTAAACATACAACAAGAAAATCAATATTAAAAAGAAAATTATTTATTTCCAAGCATGATTTTTTTAAGGTCGTTTTGAGGACTCATTTCGCCATCATCAAGGAGGAGAGGTTTTTATTCCAACTTTTAAAAGCAAGGATTTTCTGTGTGGAAACATTCATCAACCCAAACTTCTTTTTCCTCATCTGTCGCTCCCTTAACCACCCCCTTCCCCCACCTCCTCCCCCTCCTCCTCCACCGTCCTTCTCATTTTGTTTGATATTCTTCAGGGACTCTTTTGCGATTTCTCCTTTAATTTGAATATAATGAAATACTTCATCACCCAACGGCTCTTGACTCTACTTCATGACGATGTAAATGATGTAAATGATGAAGGTGGTGATGATGATGATGAAGGTGGTGATGATGATGATGTTGTTGATGTTGATGAAATGGTGTTAAAAATGACAAAGGGTAAGACGGAGAACGAAGGTAATGATAAGATGTCGATGGAAATTAAGTTGTTGATAAGAATGGTATTTATTGATGATGATGATGATGATGATGAGCATGATAAAAGATGATTGTTGATGATGTTGCTAATAAAAAAAGCTAATGACGATGCTGCGGAAGCACGCTGCTGCTGCTGCTGATTCTATCCATCCTTTATCGCGTTTGCAACCAACACGTCAGTCTTCTCAATTCATTTCCGTCTGCAAGAACGGAAGCGTTCGTCGTGCACCTGTCACCATCGTACAACCAACGAATCAACCAACCAACCAACCAGCCGACCCAACCAACGCGGCCTACCTCGTTACTCACTCGAATAAAACAAGAAAAAAAACATGCTAGAAAATCTCACAGCGAGTGAGTGCAACTGACCGGATGTAGACGACATGATTTTAAAAAAAGGAAAAACAAAAAAAAAACCAAGGCAGCAGTAGCAGCAACGACACGACGACGTCGATGATGATAACAACAACAACAACGACAACCAAATTACATTTACATTCATAGATCATGTTAGTCAAAGCACGACTACATGTTAGCAGAATATTAATGAATCTATAGTCCGTGCTCGGTGTCGAATCATTGGAGAATCGCACCGCCCTGGCACCAGCAGCAGTCGCCTGCAGTGGCGCACCTGAATGAGCCCTGAAAATGTTAAAGACACTCAATGAATCTGCTCCGTGCGGTATTTCAAAGATTTCAAGGCAAGCATACCGAAGTGCCATTCGGAAAACGGAAGTTTGGAAAAAAGAAGAAGAAGAAGAAGACGGGGGACAAATAGCCATACTTTTCAAAGTAGAGCTAGAAAAACAAATACGAACAAATTAGTAAAGTATAAAGCAAATAAATTAAAAACGGACACGATGGAAATTACTCGCACAAACGAGTCCATTGAAAATGGATGGATTAAAGGTACATACATATGTATGTATATCCTTAGCATAATATTATTAAAATATGAGAGAGATCCCATAGTTTGTGTGAAGATGATCACTAATATTTTTCTTGGAAATATTATTGAGGTTATAGAGAAAAAAAAGACTGCAGAAAGAAAGAGTATAGAAAAGACAGTGTAAGGAAATGAGAAGGTACCCGAGAAAAAGGGTACAGAAAATAAAAGGTGGAGTAAAAGAACGGTATAGAGAAAAAAAAACCAAAAAAAAAAGACAGAAAACACCGAAAAATGATACAAAAACAAAGTACAAAACAGAAGGAGTAGAAAAAAAGAAGAGTACAAAATTAAAAAAGAAAGGGTGTAGAAAAAAGGAGATGGAAAAAGCGTACATATAGACAAAAACGGGGCACAAAAACGAAAAAGTACCTAAAAGAAAGGGTACAAAATTGTGCAAGGTGCAAAAACACAAGGTGCACACAAGAAAGTGCATAGAAAAAAGCTCACTCAAGGCAAGAAAACTAGAAGCGTACAAAACTGAAAAGAAAGTTACAGACAAGAAAGAGCATAGAAAAAGTACAGAAAACGAGGACATAAAAGAACCATTTTTTTTTTGTTTTTAAAAAAAAAAACGCTTAATAAATAAAAGAGTATCTATAAAAAAAAGATGTGTAGAAAGTGAAAAATGACGAATGACTTATTAAATTAAATTAAATCAATGAAAAATTTCCAAAAAATGAACCATAATAACTTTATGAATTTTCGCAAATTTTTCCTTTATGAAAAGAGCAAAATTTTCAATTTCAACAAACAAAAAAAAGAAGAAAATTTTATTGTAAATTTAATATTTAAATATTTATATGATTATAAAAACAAAAACCAGGAGAAAAAATACACACAATAGACGACAATTAAACTGAAAAATCTGTACCAACAAAAAACATATAATTTATTCGAAAAATGGTTAGATTAAAAATCACATAAAATTCAATTCAATCTCATTCAAATTCAAAAAGTATGTAAATATTTCCAAAATTTTTATTAATTTACTCAATCAGTCATTTGGACAGTCAGTCAGTCAGTCAGTCAATTAATCATTCAGTCATTGGTGCCCTCATTCGTCCTCGTTTGATGGACGCTGGCCCTTTATGGACGAACGTTTATGCAAAAATAATTGTTAAAGTAACTAAAAATAAATAAACTCAACAACAAAAACAAAAACCAAAAAAAAACCAATTTTTAACAAAAGCAAAATTAGAATAAATTATGTTGGTATGAGTTAATATACGTACATATTTTATTATGTATGAGTTTGCCAATTTTTGCGCTTTGTATTATTTTTGGACTTCATTAAGTATGAGTTTATTTTATTGTTATTGTTGTTGTTGTTGTTAGAGTGTTTTTGCTTTAGTGTTATTTTATAAATAAAACAAATAAAGTTACTAACGAAACGTCATTTAGAGCTTTAGACTTAGTTTTTTGTGGTTTAGTTGTCGGTTGCGGTGTCCATTTATCGACTGATAAGGTTTGCTTACGGTAAGCGCTTAAAGCAATGAGAACAAAAATAAATTTAAATAAATAATACATGATAATAATAAATATAAAAGTAATAAATACCGCACAGTTCGTTAGTTTAATTAAAATTTTGCCATCAGAAGTAAAAAAACTATGCGAAAAACTACGAAACTGAATTTAAAAACTCTTTTGAGAATCCTTGGGAATCCTTTTCTGGGATTTTTTGGGGTTTTGGGAATCCTTAAGATCACCCTACGGCCACCGCCCTACAGAATTATTGTCCGAAAAAATATGAGACTGAAACGTTTCATTTAGTAATTAAAAATCAACAATTTTCAATATTTTGAGCAGTAAAAAGGACTATTCAGCTAGTTCCAGTAGTTCTCTTAAATTTGTTTTGATTTCATTCTTTCGTTTTCTTTCATTTTCTTTTTCTTTGCTATTTAAGCTTCGTCTCTAAAGTCTCTGAACTTTTCTGTTTTTGCACTTTGAGTTTATTTGCAAATGAGTTTATTTATTTTACTTTGCGTGACAGAGTTAAAACAAACCCACGCATACCCACCCACCCACACCCACACCCACACGTATCCACTCATGCAAGTCTGCATACGGGCAGATCTAAAGACACAGGTACCGAGACTCATTAGCAGACTCAAAAACTTTCCAACGTATCTCGAGCACCAAACAAGCTAACAAACAATTTTAAAAGCAAAATGAGTTAAATGACTTTTGCGTTTTTTGAGGACGAGTATAGGCGTCACACACCTCTGACTTGTGAATTGTTTGATCAAAAAGTACACGGAATTTTGTGTAATTTTACCAAATTTTTTGTGAATATTGTTAAAAGATTTACGATTACAAGAGAACGAATAGAGGTATCGTCATGAAGTTTGGCATGAGTATTCTTTGTTAAAATCGATTTGTTAAATTTGTGAAAATGGGAAAAATCGGACCACTACCACGCCTACTTTTATAGAAAATATGCACTCATCCGTGCTTTTAGCTCGAATTTCTTGGCTTGTAGACCGAATTTTCAGGTAAAATTTTATTTCCGAGTTCACCATCTTAGACTAAAATAAATTCTCAAAAATGGGCGTGACACGCCCACTTATATACTATACCATATAATAAGGTGTTTGGTAGGAAAAACGGGATGAGTTAATAAATCAAAATTTGCTCCCTGTAAATTTAAAAAAGTAGGTGTCATCCGCCCACTTTTTTATTACTTCGACAGGGTGTTGGGTATATGAGCTTCGGCCAGGCCGAAGATAACGCTTGTTATAATTTTAATTTAACTTATTTCCGCGTATTTTTTTATTAAACCTCATTTGAATTGTGTTTGAATGTAGTTCGTAGATGCTGGCGTGCGTGCATGTGCCTGCATATGAGTGAACATTATGTTAAAAAGTTGTTAGTTTTGTTGTTGTTGTTGTTGTTTTGATTAATGCTGCCGCTGTTGTTGTTGTTGTAAGAGTGCATTGAAATTTAGAAGTATTTATTTTCCAAACAAAATTCAATTACGACGACTACCTACAGCCACGATTTGTAGCATGAGAAATGAAAAGTGTTTTATTCGCCTATGCAGGTGTGTGTGTGTGTGTGTGTGTGTTTGTGTGTGTTTGTCTACCTTAGTCACATCCTAATAAGCATAATTATCTCGAGACGGAAACACATTCTCGCACTATTTATACGAAAACGAATCATTAACGAGATTCGAAAACGACAGACACTGAAGGCAGTATTATTTTCACCACTTCGTTGGCGAATGCCTTCCTCAATTCGTTACCATTCATTAACGATTCACGCACGAGTTCTAATTAATCCGTTTTGTGCTTGAATCGTTAACGAATTTGAGGTGAACTCAAGTGGGCGCTTCTGAATTCTCGACTTCGTCAGAAGAATTTTCGAAACGAAATCTTCTAAGATGAAGACTCAAAAGTTTACTTTACTTAACCGTCGTGTTGGTTGTTTTGGTTAAAAAAACGTAATTATTAGAAGTGGTCGTCGGTGGGTCGAGTGGTCCTGAACTCGACTGGTCTCTATGGAATGCAGTAAGCGGCAGTGGAGGCCGCTAGTGAGATTTTGCTTTTAATTTTATTTTTTGAATTTTTTTTTATTTTTTTAGGATTTCTTACACTTCCTTCCTCGCTTCAAGTCTTTTGACTGCAGCGAATGACGCACAAAATTCTTTCAAAAATTTCAAATTATGTTGGTAATAAAGAAGAAGTAGAAGTGCAAGAAGAAAAAGAAGCAGAAGAAGCAAAAGAAGAAGAAAAAAACGAAGACCAAGAAGGTTAAAAGTGTAAGAATAAGACCGCTAAGTAATATCAAAGGCAGGACGTGGTAGAAGAGAAGAAGATTACTTGTAGAAAAATATTTTATCGTAAACAGAAAAATTTATAGGCCGTTTTTTCAGAAATGGTAAAATAATTGCAGAAATTTTGTAGGAAATCTTTTATTATAATGTCCATGAATGTACGATATTTTAAATTATTTAAAATGTATTTAAATCATTTAAAATATCGTAGATTCATGGACATTATTATACAATATTATAAAATATATAACTCCAGTCAATCCTTCTTTTCGAATCGCTTTTTGAATTTTAATTTTAATTTTTAGAAAAATATAACTTTCTGAACCATCATCAATCAAATTTTTTTCGAACTTACGGAATTGCAAAATCAACCGCAAAATGAATGAACGAATAAGTATAGCAAGAACTAACGAATCGAATCGAATCGAACACACTTGCCAACTCAAATCCGTATACAAATGCAAACACAAATACATGCTCGTACAAATAACCATTAGAACGACGATCTGAGAGATCTGAGAAAATAGAACTGTCAAAATTGTCAGAGGAAAGTCATCTGTTATGTCATCATCAGCCAACCCTTAACTCACTCAACCGTATCACCAACAACAACAACAACCACCTCCATTCCACTCTCCCTCCTCAACCGCCCTTCCTCGGTTATTAAGCAACAATTAAGCTGATGCCGCAAAGAATTTCGCTTACGTTTTCAATTTAATTTGGATGAAAGTTGCTGAAATTCTTTTTGCATTTTCGTTTTGATGCGGTGGGAAAATTGCTAAAATACGTGGATGGTTTCTGGCAACCATAGGAATCGTCGGAGGTTGCAAGCTGCGGCCTCCATCTAATCAGCAACCTTGAATGAGAAGAGTAATGTGATAAAGGATAGGGGCACAGTGAGATGCTGGCAAAGCAATATGCAACATATTTTCCTCCGACTGTACTCATCAAAATTATTCATTCGCCAACCGCCGACGACGTTCCTGTTGGTTTTGCATTTCTATAAAACTTTTTCAATTCATTTGTGCGGTAAGACCGTGTTTGCGGTAAGACTGACATGTCATGACAGTGTCATTTTGGTTAAAAAAAAAAACCAGAAAAAACTTTGGCAGGAAACTGGATTTCGTTCGAAATTTAGTCAGGTTTGCAAAGTATTTTTTCATGAGTTGATAATTGACTCTTTGTTTGATAGCTTAATCCGGAGAGGTAGATCCTCCGGAGAGCAAATAGGCAAGTATATCCTCAGGCTTAACGGGTGTAGGTCCCCAAGTTGATCGGCAAGTAGATCCTCAAGATGGTTGACAAATAGACCCTTAGAGGCTTTAAAATAGAGGCTTTGAAAGAGCTTATTGCATCAGTTTCCGAACAATTCTTTCAGATTAACCGGTTGGTACCTTGTTTTCTGGTATCCTGCATATACCAAACTTGCTGATGACAACCTTTCGCTAAATTGCAATTTCTAGGAACCTAATGAATCCTGAGGAATCCTTGTTAACCACGTTTCTTAATGAATTCGAAATTGAAATGAAATCGAATAAAGTTTTAGCGGTTTTTAGTGAGATATACAGCTGCTCAAGGTAGCTTCTTCTGCTTTCAATTATGTTGGTTACCTGATGTGGAACCTCGGTGGGTATTCGGGGGGGCTGTTGAGGTGTTCTTGTCATCAGGTTGCAATTCATTTACGGAGCAACTTGTCGCTAAATGAAACATCCTTAACTTGTATGTGATTAACTGAAATTGCATGCCTCGAGATAGCATCTGAGCTACCCTCGTTGCTCACTACAAACACACCGACTTCTGGTGAGTCAGTGGGATGAATATACGGACGAGCTTTTGCACGAAATTCTTAAAGAAATTATATTTTTCGTGTCTTTAAAGGCGCAAAGCAAAAAACTCTTGCCACGAGCTATTTCAAAGATTTCGTAGCGACGGAAGTAGCGAGAGAAAAGTATAGTGAGACATCGTTAAGACTATCATGACGACAATGATGCCGCTACACAAACACAAAAACAATGCGGCGACGAATCTGGATTCTACGGAATGGAGAAGAATTGACGCAACAAAATTGAAGGATCTCCTCAAAAAAGTCAATTCGAGCGACTCAAACGTTGAAAAGAGCCAAAAAAATAGGGAGAAAAAATTCTGAAAATATCAGAGTCAAAAAAGAATATCATCAGGTTAAGAAGAATGGCTTCAAGTTCGTTGCTATTGAAAAAAAAAAAATTAAAAATTAAAAAAAAAACGAAGAAAGCACAAGCACAAACGCAGAAAAAATAATACAATACAAAAATGAAAGCAAAGAAAAGCTGAAGTTTATAAATGACGACCATGATGAAGCTGACAATGATGAAAATGACAAAAATGACAAAAGCAAACAAAGAGGCGGCACCATGCCGAAAAGAGGCGGCAACATCAACAAAGGCACGAGCACAAAAAAGCTGACAATAACACGAACAACAACAAAACAACGAAAAAATATCTAACTGACTTCGATGAATGTAATAAATTTTTGGACGCGAATCAAGGAAATCAATCAAAACCGACAACAACAAAGACAACAGCCATAAAAACACGAAAAAGAACGAAACGAAAAGGATGATGTCATTTCAGTCAGAAGAGAATGGAGTGAGCGCAGCTCAGAGAAGAATGAAGAATGGTAAAAAATGGTAAAAAGGCAAAGCGGCATTACCGAGGCAGAGTCTGGAATCTAGAAGGCGGATCAGCTTTCAATGGGTTCTGTTGAGGGGCAGAAAAGTGCCGAGTAGGGCACGAAATTCGATGACCAGAGAAACCAACAAAACTGCTGGCAACTGATGGATGAGCTTTTATTAGTCAATGATAAGATAGAAATATAAAAACGGGGCCAAGGACGAATTCAGTAAAATTTGGATCAAGTCCAAGAAATGCATGAAAAAAACGAGAAAATGAATTAGCGAGCGTGGAACAAAACGCTGAAGGACTCAAACAAACGAACGAACGATGGAGCCCACAAATGGTTTAACCAATAAAAGACTAAACCACGGAAGGATAGAATGGCAACGAATGGTGCAACCAACGAATGATTGAATCAACGAATTATTGAACCAACGAATGATTAAACCAACGAATGATGAAACTAACAAACGATTCAGGTAAAGAAATATTGAATCAACAAATGATTCAGCCAACGAATTATTAAACTAACAAACGATCGAAGCAACGAACAATTCAACCAACGAATAATTGAACCAACGACTGATTTCATCAACGAATGACTGAACCAACGAATGACTAAAGCAACAAACGATTCAGCCAAATAATTATTGAATCAACGATTGATGCAACCAACGAATTATTGAACTAACTAACGATCGAAGCAACGAACGATTAACCGAACGATTTAGCGAACGATTTAACTAACGAATGATTGAATGAACGAAACATTGTATCAATAAACGTTTGATACAACGAATGATTGAACGAACGAACGATTTAACCAATAATGGATAAATGATGAAAACAGTTGAATGACTGTATTAATAAGCCATTAACGACTAAACCAACAAACAATAAAATTAACGAATTCTAAAATCAGCTAACGATTTAACCAATGAACGATTTAACTAACGAACGATTTAACCAACGAACAATCATAAAATTAGCGTGTTGTACCAACAATAGAACGATTAAACTAACGTACGTACGATTTCATCAACGAATAAATTCATCACCGAATAATTGATGAACAACAATGAATGATTTAATCAACGAACGATTGAACCAACGAACGAGTTAATAAACGAATAATTTAACCAATAAACGATTAACGTTCAGCGACCAAATTAAATAACGAAAAACTAAAGCAGCGAGTAAAAAAATTGCGATATAAAAACCATTTTATTATTCGTTACAAACTTTGTTGTTTTTTTTAAGTGATCACCATTCTCTTTATTAAGTATATAAAATATTTTTTTGATATTTCTTTATATTTTCCGCTTTCGTGCATCCGCTGTTGTTGTTGTTGTTGGTTGTGTTGTTTTTGCAATAAGCGCGTTACTTGCTGATACTTTTATTTTTAATAGAGATAAATTGCTGCCACGTTCCAAGAGTTGGCAACGTTGCCAAAGAAAGTAACTCAAGAGCAGCGAGCTCTTTCAAAAATAAAACAAAAAAAAAAAAAAAACAAATTATGAGTACCATTAATTTGCTAAAGAATAAATCGCTTTGTACTCCAGCGAGATTTGAAATATTTCTTAATATCAATTCTGATTATTCTTCTTGAAGTGAAGAAAATTAAATTTTTAGTTCTATGAGAGATCGCTTTTACTTTGCAAGCACATTTTTTAGATGTTTTGCGTCTCGTTAAATTCTTTAGTATGCTTCAGAATGCTTCGGAATCATTTCAAAAGAACGCTACAAAAGCAATAACAAAAAGATGTTTGATGTATGAAAATAATTTCTTAAATGTTTTCTCATCATTTTTCTCTTTTCCTTCCGTTTTGTGATTTGAAATTATTTGATTTTCCTTAAATTATCAGCAAGACCATAAAAATACTCACAATAAAATGAACGTTGAGTGGGAAAGGGCAGAGGGAGGGTGATGGGGGGTTAAGGGACAACTATTTTAAATGTTCAACGAATGAGTAGTAAAATTTTGCTTAACAAAACTAACGCAAGAAGTACCCGCTTTTGATGATGTCACAACTTCTTGCTCTGATGCTCTGCTTTTGCTTCTGTTTTCGTTACATTTTTCCTTCTTTTTTTTTGTTTCCGTTTTCATTTGCCGCTCTGCCGCTGCTTTCATTTCCGCCTTCGTCCTCGAGCTCGAAGACGTTGCAATAAAATGCAACACTTTATTTTGTAGACACTTCAGCAACAATATTGTTGTCTCTCCATCTCCGACATTTTCATTGTTGCAATTTTCAATTATTGCTTTGGAATTGATGGGTACTTCTAAGAATTGCAACACCTCTCCTCTCCTCACTCTGTCTGCCTCTACCTCTCTGGTTTTTTCTCTAGACGGACTATATGTATGTATGTAAAGAGAAAAGAGCTTTGTTTTCATTTTCTTTGACTCTTTTCTAGGCTTATTTCCTTTTTTTTTTCTTCTTTTGTTATAAATAAACAGTAGTTTGTGAAGTCCACTCTTGTTCTCTCTCTCTCTTTCATCTCTTTTGTTCTTATTTCCTTTATCTTTTTCCTTTTTGTATTTATATTTCTGTCTTTCGTTCTGTCTGCTAAAATTGTTCTTATTAAGCAAATACTTTAGAATTCATTCCGAAGTACTTACATAAGAGTACACTAAAATCAAGGACAAACGACGAGGTTATTCGACCAACAAAAAGTCAAAAGAGCAAACACAAAAACACACAGTGACAGTCAAGCTTTGGCAAAAGAAGCGGTAAAAAACAATGGTTATAAAGTCAAATCTCAGAAATATCTAACAGTTCTAGAAACCCAAAAGAGAGTTCTATAGACAGACAGATAGACACAGGTAGACAAGCCACAGACACACGCCAGACGAACACATACATAGACATTACAAAATGTTGAAGAGAACGCGAAATAAACAGAAAGGTAGATAAATTCGGCAGCAAAATCGACAGATGGAGAGAGAAAGACTAAAGAATTCATGTTGAACAACTCACATAAAGAGAGTCACATAAAAATACGATAAAATAGAAGCTGATAACAATGACAGACAATCATAATCACTAAGAGAGTGAATGAGAGGAAGGCGAAAAACAGACAGAGGGACAGATAGAGAGTATATATAGAGAAGAGAAGAGAAGAGCAGAGAGTAAAGGAATGTCTCGAAGACTAAACTAAACAAAACTGATAGACAAAGCATCACAGAGTAAGAAAAACTGACCAAGAGTACGACGTAAGGACAACTTGACAGAGAGTCAAAAGTACTTAAGGACCCAAAACTTCACAAAACCAAATTTGTGTAAAAGAAGCAACGAAATAGTCGTCACTTAAGTATTTGAGACAGACAAATAGACAGAAGAGATTGCAAGATAGACAGAAAAAAGAGAGACATAAGCAGAGACACGTAAATGAACATCTCTCAAAGTCTCAATGTTAAAAGAATGGTTCAACAAATAAATAAACAAATTAAATTGAAAATGTTGAAGTCAAAATGTTCTCATGACGGAAAGAGAATAACGCTAAGGAGAGGCTTAAAGAGAGAGAAAGAAGGGGAGGGGTATTATGCCCAGAAAAAAAATGCAAATATTTTAAAGCATTTAAAGTGTAAAAATTACACGAAAACAAAAGAGAAAAAATTGAAAAAAAAATCTCAAAGACTAAAAACTAAAATCCTTAACGAATAAGGTTTACAAAGTTTTCCTGGAAAAGAAAATTACATTAAGTAAAGAACGGCGTTTAGCAGAAAAAATACTATAACTTTATTCAAATAAAAACTTGTTGTAATGTCAAAAAATAAAAGGAAAAAAGTAACAAACAAAATGTAAAATACAAAACTTAATCTATTTTAATGCAATATTTCTAAATGAAACATAGAAAAAAATTTCCTTATAAAAACGATAAAATAAATTAACCAGAGACAATCCGCAGTCAAAGTAGAAAAAGAGTAATTTTGAAACTTTAGTTTTAAAGGAAGTAAGTAAAGAAATGGAAAATGTACTAAAGTGCTTTAAGAGGCATGCTATATTCCTTCCAAAAAGCTAATACGTATCATTAGAATTAAAATAGTACTTATCGTAAAAGGCAGTAACTACTTCCAGAAGGTCAGAATTGAATTCACCGCCTTTTAAGGTACAGGGTGCTTAAATACATGTTTTAATTATGTATAAGAGCTCCTTCAATATTCGTTAATCTGAAGAAGTGAAGTAGAAAAGAAAGTACGCACTTCATAGCTATATGTGTATGCGCCTTGTGACGTCATTACCTAAAGCAATGAAATTGTAGAAATGGTATCATTATAGAAACTTTTCTATTACTTATGATGACCTTTCTTGCTTATCATTCTACAACACTATTCCTCTCTCTCTCTCTCTCTCCCTCTCTCTCCTTCTATAGTCCATACCTTGTTCCTACAAAACTTCTATCGTCATCTTCTTCACTCAGTCCTACTACATTTTCTGCACCTTTTTAACGCCTTTCTACGCCGTTTCCAAGTTGGCAAACTCAAACAACCAACCACGACCAACCAACTCACTCAGTCTGTCGCGCCTGACGTTCGTTCGGATTTCAAATTGAATTCTATGCAAACAGAAGCCAATTGAAGTCGATTATTGTTTAGCCAACTAATTTATTTAAATATAAGTCAATTGCAGAAGCTCGCTCAATCAGTAGAGCTGTGTCGACAGAGAGAGAGAGAGAGAGAAAAGAAGGGAGAGAGAAAGAGGCACAAAGGGAGGCTGATTGATTTCGTAACAGGCGTCGAGTGTAAACGAAGTGTCAACGGACTTGAACTCATTATGGCTTCAGAATTTATTAAATTTTATGACTTTAAAAAATATAAAATGTTATTTTAGAGAGAGAAATTTAGCTCAAATTCGTTAGTATTTATTTATTATGCCCGACTTTTGCTATTAGAGGTTTAAAAAAATTATAGTAAAATGTTGCTAATTTTTATAGATATCATAATTGATATCATAATTGATCATAATTTGCTTCAAAATCTATAGATCGGAATAAATACGCTCTAATTTCTAAAATACAAGTATCAACAAATGGACAAACAACCTCCACTAATATCGTTCAAAAGGAGCTATTCTCCTTCATCAAAAGAAACTTCGATTGACAATTACTTGACGCTTTGAAGAGAAAGTGTCCATCCCTGTTCTCTCGCCTCAACCGACCCTTTGAGCCCTCAAAGCCCACGAAAATCCCATACGGGCTGATTTATGCATCCCTAAACTACACAACCAACATTAACATGATCATCCGCACCATCATTATCATCATTTTGCATCATTTATTCCTTTAATGTCCTTCAATGTCCTTCAGAGTCCTTCATGGTCCTCCATAATCCTTCCTTAATTCGTTTCCTTTAAGCTCTATATCGTTTGCTTTTGCATTCTACGCTTTTGTCGTTTATGCTCTTTTTCGTTTATCCTTTCTCCTCTCTCTCTCTCTCTCTCTTATTGCCTTGTTGCCTTTTCATCTTTTATGAATTAATTATACTGCTCTTCAATTTCATTATCATGTCTTTATAATTGTTATTGCCTTTTCCCGTTTCGTATGTTGTTGTGTTACCATTATTGTTACTTGGTCTTGTGGTTGTTGTCATTGTTGTTGTTGTTGTTGTTGTTGTCGTTACTGCTTTATTTTAGTCTGCTCCTCTTCATACAAATGTGCAAATATTAAAATTTGCAATCAAAATAATCCCTCCATTGATGATGTATCTACATTGCATTCATCGCCATCCCTTCGCTACCCACCCTTCGCCACATCAGTCACCTCGTATGCTGGTCAAGAAATCCTTGCCAAATCCTTACTTATATACCCCTTCTTCCAGAAGCTTACCCACCTCCGTTCCCTCCCTTTCCTTCCTTTCCTTTAGTGACTCTCCAATGGCCGCATGCAACAAAAGGATATTTTGCGGCTACAGGATATCGTTTATATTAAATGTGCTTGTATTGCGGTTCACCATGAGGGTTTGTTTGTTCTTGCCGACAGACGAGAAGGGGAGGAGAAGGAGAGAGAGAGAGAGAGGGAGGGGAGAAGAAACCAATATGTATACAAAGTGAACAAAAGTGACCGCCAGCAATGTCAACACAGTAGGACAAAAGTGAGAGGCTCCCCCAGAGAAAAAGTTATAAGTTTTCCAGTTTTTGGAATTTTAAATTTTAATAATAATAATAATAAATAAAAATTTGAATTTATAAATTAATTTGAATTTAAAAAATTTTAAATTATTTTTTTATTAAAAGTAACCTAAAAAGTTTTTAGAAGTAATTTGAATAGTTTTCTAAAATCGTGCCAGTTCGGATTAACCAGTTGGTTTGTGTCTCTGCTTAAATTGAGATGAAACTTTCTCTCATTTTATTAAATCTAAAGCTAAAATAGGTTTTAGAACCTAACTGAGGGGAAAATATGTATATACATGTAAGAAATGTTAAATAAATACTAATTGCAATTTAATTAAATTTAAAAATGTTTTAATTTTTTCAAATAATGACTTTTTCTAATGGTTTATGTTCCTACTTAAATTTGCAAATTTATTGAATAAAACTTCGCCGTTAGATTAAATATTTTTAATACCAACGAATTTATTTATTTTTTGAATTTTTTTTTTTTTTATTTTTGCTTTATAAAAACGCTTATCCACCATCACGCTTAAACCATCCTTACTTGATGTAAGGATAAGCATATTTAGAAATTTAAAAGGACGATTCATGGCCTTTTTTTGAACTGTCTTGAAAATAATTTTTTTTAAATAAAAAGACTTCATAGTCAATGGCATAAAAATAATAAATAATTTGTAATTTTTAATATTATTAGAGGTCCTATTTTTATTTTATTAATACTGTTCAGCCCTTTTTTATCACATATTTTATCTACAACATTCCACAGTGAAATTAACCATTAGTTTGTTAAATTAGTTTACAAATTGTAAGATTAAGTTAGTTATTTTGTTAATAACAAGAAAGTCTTAAATATTGTAACATTGTTTGTTAGCATGTTGCGTAATGAACTCAATTACGTTTGTCGTACTAATTGTCATAAAATCGTAGTTCGGAGCATTTTATTACTTTGAAAACTTTGATGGTAGATACTTTGATGGTAGATTATGGTAAAAGAAGGTAGTAATGCTTTTTCGTCTCCATTGGTCGGTTAGGCTCCATTTATAATGGCTTAATTAAATGCCTTGAATATATTTGACCAATTCAATTAATGAGAGCGTAGTTCGAGCCAAAAATTAATTGCCAACGCTTGGTGACAACATTGAGCATACAATATTGCACAGTACATAAATTCACTATTTTGTAAGCAATCAAAGACTACGTTCGCTTAAGCGCCTTAAGGTTTTAACTGTTGCTTTGAAGTCTTAATTTGAGCAGGATTTACCTTTAGAATGATTAATTAAGTCATCAAATGCATTGGACGCAGTAAAATGGTATAATTTGGGCAATTAATAAAATACAGTAGAGTAACTATTAGCTTTAAGAGTACTTTTTCTTTAGTGTGGAAATAAAATCGTTAATTTTTTTGAGAAAAAAACGTATATTATAAGTTATGAGACGATATTAGTCTTAGAAGACTTTAAGAAGCGACATTTCGCGCTGAAATTAAGGATATTTTCAAAAAAGTTGTCTTTTAAAAGGCTTTAGGATTTTCTAGCTCATTTCTATAACAAAAAGACCCAAAAAAAAGGAAAAAAGAAAATATTTGATTATAGCGCACAAAAATCTGTTTTTCTTTAAATTTGAATGTATTCGAAATTTCTTATAAAATATATTGTACAAATTAAATCTAAAATTGCAATGCAATGATGCAATGTAGTACATATAAATATTTTTTTACTCCCAATATTTTTTCTATAACATTCCTACATAAATAAACATACTTTACGGGCATTTGTAAATTATTGCCAACTTCGTTAGTGACTCGTTTTCTTGCAATTTTCAAATTTTCAATTGAATTTTCCTCAATCTTTATTTTTTACAGCTTCTTTCTATTTATTATTTCGCATAAATTTAGGCGCGCACACAAACACACGCGTCACACACAAACCCACATACACATGCACCTTCAAATGGAGCCTTCAAAAAATTTTCTATGCCAAACTAACGAAAAAAGGCGTCTTCGACACTCCGAAATCAACAACAGAAAAAAGTGTGGAGCGCAAAAATAACGAGAATAGAAGCTGGAGGTAACTGCTAAAAATCAAAGCGGAGAAATTCAACAAGAACAACAACAACAACAACAGCAACAACAACAACAATGTGTGCCAACAACATCCACCTCGAAGCGAAGCGGCTCATAAATACTCGTGCACAGATGAATTCGATTTTCTTTGCCAGAGACGTCAGCATAGGAAAAAAATCTGTCACTGCCGAAGAAAGAGAGAGAGAGAGAGAAGGGAACGAAGTAGTCGTAAGCATGTAAAAAACTTATCAGTGCGTTTGTATGTACGGCTATGTAAGGCTAAGTGACGAGTCAAGCTGAAGTTTATGCAATGCAAATGCTTTAGTCAAGACTTTTTAGCCAAAGAAAAAAAAAAGAGCAATACGAGTTTTTGTGTGTGTGTTTGTGTGTGTGAATTTGATGAGAGGACGCGTGCATGTTGTTCATAGTAACTTCGGTACCCAGTAGGAAAAAAACACTAGAAAAAAATTCTCAAACTCTTGAAAAAATTTTTTTTTCTTTTTAATTCAAAAAAATTTGTTAAAGCACTATCCTAAATTTTTATTCTATTAAACTTTTTTAACTTTTACCTAAACTTTTGTTAACTTCATCCTATCCAGAAAAATAAAAAAAAAATTTATAAAAATTCAAATTTACATTAATTATATTACATTAAATATATAATAATTATATTACATTATATATGAAGAATATAAAACAGTGAAAAATGTGGAAATTATCAATGTACTTTTCAATTTATGATCGTTTCGACCTATGACGTTAAAATTAAAGCTTTTCCTTGTCTAGATATCTTTGATAATCGTGCGCTACACAAATTACTTAAAAACTTCAACGTTTTAGGAGAAATAAAAAAGTACTAATGCATTTCATTTCTACTTTTTCTAATGAATTTCAATTTTTTCATATCAAATTTAAAAAATCGACTCAGTGGTGACAAATTTCAATTTTCGTAGCATAAAAAGCAATCTTGCGGTGTTAAAATGTTTTTTATAACGTTTAAGGATAATAAATTCAATTTATTGTAGAAAGTCACAATATTTGTGTTACAAAAATTGTTTTGGTACAAATATTGAAAATGGTTAAAAAAATCTAAAATTGAAAATTCCAATCGAAGCCTTGAACAAGTTCAAGGGTCTACTGCGACAGGCATTATTGGTGTCCATACGTTCCCGTGTGTGTGTGTGTGTTAGATGAATGCCGAGCAAATTTTTTTGTCTACCGTACATAAAATTTCAATTTAAAAATCATGCAGTTCTAGCAACGTGCGTTACTCTCGCAGAGCAATAGCTGCATTTTTGGGGGGCGCGTTTATTTGGCTCCATAAGCATATACATATGTTTATGTGTCTGTTTCATTCATCGACACCAAACAAAAAAAACAATTTTGTAATTTGAAAAATATGAGCTTAATTTTAATAAATTTTTTTTAGAAATTAAAAGAAAAGTTATAAGAAAGTTAAAACAAACCCAAAACAAAGAAAGTCGGTATTCGAAAATTTCATTTTAA
This sequence comes from Conops quadrifasciatus, assembly GCA_949752815.1. Taxonomy (NCBI): domain Eukaryota; kingdom Metazoa; phylum Arthropoda; class Insecta; order Diptera; family Conopidae; genus Conops; species Conops quadrifasciatus. The sequence goes on from OX457079.1 coordinate 3,869,507, forward strand.
AGAGTAAAACATTACAAAACTACAAAAATATTACAAAAAACTACATTTAAAAAAATTACAAAATTAAACAATTTTATTTTAAAGTAGCTTACTAAAGCCTTACGGAAAAATCCGTACGCTTCACCAGATTTAATTTAGCTTAAGCTAAGTTCCAATCGAACTATTAAATTTCATTTCTCTAGAAGTTTTCTAGAAAGTTAAACGGGCTGACTCGACTCGATGGCGCAGAGTCCATGCAAGCCCTCCCGCTATGAAACACTTACACACACATGCAAACAAACATACGGCTACCCCAGCAAAACTTAACCACGATTACCGACCGACCGGACCACCGACCGTACCGACCCTGCCGACCTTCAAGTAATCATTATTCATTAACATGAATTTACTTCAGCTCAGTCGTCGTTTTCAGCTCAACACGTGAATACACGCCCTCTACACCCCACCAACGCACACACACACACCGCCACCCACACAAGAAGACACCAGCTGCGACGGTAACATAAAATACAAGCTGTTAATGTGTATGTACCACGGTTTATACGGCTTCAGGTATTAAATGAAACAATAAACTAAACTAACATGCAACTTTTATTATCCTTGTTATTACTATTATTAGCTTAACTGTTGTTGTCGTTTTTGCTTTCGTTCGCTGTTGTTGCTGGCATTATTACGATTGTTAGTTAAATTGTTGCCTGCTCCAGACGATAATTGAACAAAGCATGTTGTATGGAGTTGCGCTTACATGTCAAAAGGTTAACCCGAAAATAGTGCTAATCTTCAACCCGTCAAAAAAAAAAACAAAAGAGTGTGTTATTAATCGCAGAAGCTTTAATATCAAAACAGGATGAAAATTAAAGCAATTCTTTATTTAAATCCTAAATTTTTTTGGGAATCTTCTGATTAGAATTTCTTTTAACTTCATCTTTAATAAATAATTTGAAAAAAAGATTCTCTCTAATCGTTAGGAATGGACCCTTTCGGGCCCTTTACTTAATATGTTTACTGATCACTGACGATCGATCTGAAGTGAATTTTCTAAATTAAGTACCAGCTTAAGTACCAGATTCTATAAGATAAGATCTCTGTTTTATCCGAATTTAAAAAAGATCTCTTTGTTAACTTTTTCTCTTAAGAGTCCTTTGAATTTTTTATAACTCTTTTATAGCCATACAATAAATATCTTTGAAATTCCAATTAATTTACTCAACACTCTAGCTTTAAAATTTGTTAAATTTTTTTTCCGCAATTTTTCTTCTTGCCCTCTTTTTTTTTACGAGTGCGATATCAAATCGACGAAGACGGAGAAGAAGAACAACACGAAAAAAACCAACCCATCCGGCTGCCATGTCGGACTCTACGAATCTACTCGACTGGTGCTATTAAATCGTTAAACTTAACTGGATTAACCAGTCACTGGCGACAAAGTCCTATGGTCATATATATATTTTTTTTCTGCTTCATCGCTTCCTCTCACTTTCATGCTTTTATAGTTCTTCGATTATCTGGTGGCGAAAGTCGTGGTGCTACGACGATGCTTCATGGCTTCGTTTTGTTGCTGATAGTTTTTTAGTCATTTAGTAAATCGCATGAGAAATAACAGAGATGAGATTAAAAAAAAGACTCATAGAATTTGGTTAGAAGCTACAGTTGCCAACAAAAACTACCCGGATGGTGCACAAAAATTAAAAAAAAAAATTAATACTCGTAACTACACGCGTCTAAAAGTGAATAAGAGAGAGTGGAAAAGAGACAGAAAAAACAAAAAAAAAGTTTTTAAATTTCGGAAAAGCTTCCACCAAACTTATTTATTACGTCTATATTCATTCCATTATTCATTATACCATTCATTCTTTTATTAGTTTTCAATTTGGTCTTTTAATTGTTCATTTATTCATCCGTTTGTGTGACCAATCATTCCTTCTTTGCTCTTATGACTTTATTCATTCATTTCCTCGCGTGTTTCTATGCTCTTTTTAATTCTCACGTTCATTCTTTTATTCATGTGAACATTCGTTAACTCTTTCATTTGTGTTCATTCATTCGTTCTCCGTTAACTTTTTCATTGATTTTATCCTCTCGTTTATTCATTTATTCACTTATGTTTGTTAAGCTCTTCATTCATTCATTCATTCGCGTTTCCTATGCGCTTTTATACTCTCCGTTACTCATAAATTCGTATAAACATTCGTTAACTGTTTCATTTGTGTTCATTAGTTCGTTCTCCGGTGACTTCTTCATTGATTTTATCCTCTCGTTTATTTATTTATTTACTTATGTTTGTAAGCTCTTCATTTATTCATTCATTCTCTTGTTTATTGGTATGCATTTTATATCGTTCATTCATTCGTTCTTCGTATCATTCTTTTGTTCACCCTCCGCTATTTATTCTCCGTATTCGTCTTTATTTATTTATTTATTTAACTTCATTTAATCATTATTCATAAATTGAATGATTCATTCTCTCATTCATTCGCTCATTTATTCGCTCATACATTCGCTCATTCATTTACAGGCCTTCAAGCATATGTTCATTTAATTAAAACACTCAAACGATAGAATTGAAAAATGTCTGTCGCTAGTCTGGGTTTCCGCTGTCTCGCCCTTAAACCACTCCCTCCCCTGCACACTTTCACCACCCCTCACAGACCCATTTACGCTGCTCTTCTGCGAATGATCTAAAAACCGCTTGGATTCTCCAATGAATGAAAAGCAGACGCGTCCACTACGATTCCAACACCTCACTCACTTTATTTTCATTACTCTGTACATTCATTCATCCGTTCTTTCGTCCGTCCGTTGGTCTGTCCGTCCGTCTGTCCATTCGCCGACATTAGAAAATGAGATTCTTGGCACCAATTCAACAATAAATTGATTTCGAATAATAGACCCGGTCTGGAAGGCCGGTAGATGTCGCTGCTGCTGCTGCTGGTGGTGCATTTTTCGTTTATCTACGACAATTTATCTGCGCCGGCCGGGAACGCTTTTGTTCCGTTTCGAACGCTGCAAGAGCTTTCTACGAATTTGAATTTTTCTATGGTTTTTTTTTTCTTTTGTTTTTCACTCGTTTCTGGGTTTGTTCGTATGTTCGTACGTTGCTGGGTTCCTTTTGTAATTTTGTTTTCCGTTGCCCGCAGCAGCAGCAACTATTTAGAAGACAATTTTTTTAAAAGACTTTTTTATTTTAGATTATTTGGTATTTTTTTCAAAGGTACTAATTTTATTTGCTGCTTAAAAAAATTATATCAAAGAACTAATGTTGATTCCGAAATCGTTTATAATAACTATATTAACATTATACATATTAACTATATTAACATATAACTATAAGAACAACAACTATAGTAATCATAAAAATAACCTATATTCCGTTTTAGACAAGCAAAAAATTCATACAAAAAATTAAACCAACCGTTTTTTGCCAAATGATTCGCATGCAAATGATTATCATACGGTTAAAAAATTACAAAACTATTAGCGCTCTCTTCAGGTAGAAAATTTTATTAAATTTTGACAAAATAATTCTGACAAAATTTCAAATTTTTTCAAACTTCAAAACATTTTAAAGCTTTTATTTGTAGTCGCTTCGTATCTGACGACAGAATTCAATTGAACTTTTCCTCTTCGATTAAAATCAATTTAAATAATTGAAGAAAGAAGTACTCTCAAAAATAATAAACGTTTATCAAGTCTGTTGGCAACCACAGAATTGATTAAATTTGAGAAGCCAAATTCATATTCCGTAGCAATGAGCTAAATTTACACAAATCCTTTCAACCGAAATCTCTGCCGTTCATAATCATTCACTTGAGTTCTCTTCCGCCCCGGCTTTCCCGGCTGCCTTCTTTGTGACGCTCTTTCGCTCTCACTCTCTTCCCTTGTTTTTCGTTTTTAGACTCAGCCCATACCGACTTCTGCTGAAGAGTCGGTTCGGTATAATCAATAGTTGTGACTTCCGTTAATGGTTTTCCGGTGATTCAACATAACATTATTGCCAGGGACAAATCTATAGGTACTCATACCATCGTAATGAATCACCAGACGGACAGAGAGACGGAGAGAGATTCATTCAGGCCAGCAGACGAAAGAGCAGGGTATTGTATAGCTATATAATTGCAGATGGAGGTTCAAATTCGGGAAAAGATTGACGAGATATAGTAAAACGCGCATATAATTCACCTTTTTTTTACCATACTCGCGAGCCGTATCGTCGAACAAAATTACAAATCGAGCTTATTACAGAGGCCTCTTCCAGGCTCAACTCATACGAACTGCTAAAAAACATATAAAAACAGACTAACGTTTTCATTTAGAATAAAATTAAAACGAGTTTAATGAAAGGACTCTTGAACACGTACGCGAACATGCTCGTGCACAAATTCCAAAAGCAGACTCTTATACCGAAGTTTGGTGAGCCTCATCAAACAGTTACTCTACCGAATCGATAAAAACACTAACTAAATTTTCAGTAATTTTGGAACAGTTTCTGTGATAATTCATGCCACTGTAGTTGGTGGTCGGTCACGTTGTCGTTATGCACTTCGCTGTACAAATAATTTGTGGCAACACGAAATGAAAATATCGCGAAGAAAGAGAGCGAGACGAAAACCATGATTGGGGGTGGGTGGTTGATGCTTGAAGAGGGGCGTTAGGGGCGGAGTTCAAAATTGAAAAAGAAAGCCAACTGGGCCAACGAGTTGTCGTCGTCCAGTGTTGCCATTGTGACAACAGCTGTCGGGCCGCGTTGTTGCCGTCAGCGAAACTCTTACAGTATACCAGACTATACCACTATTTTTGTAGCTGTTGTTGCTTTTGTCCTCATTGTAGTTGTTGCTGCTGTTGCTGCTATTGCTGTTGTTGCTGCTGTTGCTTTGGCTGCTCTTGATGGAGATTTTAATTTTCAAATTACTGTCATGTTTGCCAAAATAAATTATTTTTCAATTGCACTTCTCTCATTTCTCTCACAAAGAATATAAAGTATCTCCGTGCGGCATCACAGACACACAAACAAATATCACAAACGCGCATTTATTTTATCACTTAATGGCTTTTGAAGTTTTAAAAGTGGAAAATTGATCGTTTATTGGAAAATGAAGTATCGTATGTACATACTTCTTTTTCACAAATTTTTTTAGGAAAAAACGTTTTTTTATATAGACCATAAGTTCATCGAATTTATTGGTAGAATTTATACAAATATAAAAAATGTATAAAAATCTGTTGTTTTCGCTTATAACTCCAAAACTTTTGCAGATTTACATTATTTAACAAGCGTTATTTAGATCCAAATAAAGGCTTTCAACAGTTGGAAAGATAATAAAAATCCGTTTAGTAAAAGGAAAGTTATGAAGCCTATAATGACATAAAGTACGAAAAGTTTCGTGTGTTACTTTTGAAAAAGGCCTTAAATAATAAATATGTATATGGTAAGCGAAAATAGGTACTATTGACCACTAGTTATCAAATGTCAGAGGCAGAGCAGCTTTAAAATTTTCTTTTTGTGTAGCTATGAATACTGAAGTTATATACTATTACAATAATTGTTACCTATACACATTTTTTCTTAAAAATTTATATATGTATTTTTGTAAAATTTCGTTGTTTTTCCTTTTGAATAAATCACCAACACTAACAATATCGGATGGCATCGATAAAAAAATTTAAACAATATAAATGAACTCAAAAAGTTGCAAAAATTTTCGCTTCATTTGGCAGAATATTTTCTGGAAATAACAACAACAACAAAAGTCGAATACTGTTGTAATCAATTACATCTGTGCAACAGCAACAAACTGAATTTTTGTTGAAATCTTTTATTTTATGTACTTTTTTTTATTTCATTAATTTCAGTATTTTCGTATTGATGTAAAAAACCTAGCTTATTGTTTTATTATTAAAATTTCTGAACAAAAATTAATTTTTATTAAGATATTAAATAATTTAAAATGTTTAAATTTTCATGAGAAATTTTTTATTCCTCATAAAAAGTGCAAATATTTCAAAGGCTCAGCGTAAAAACGTTTAATTGAAATACAAAGAACAACCACAAACACCACATAATGGAGACTTATACAGATGAATATACTACAGACATATATTGTATATAAATACATATGTACATACTATATTCACATACGCAATACAAACCCACACAATCCTACCCTTCTCTGAAAAATAAACAAAGTTGAAGCAATAGTTGAAGAGATTATGATTTTTTTTATTGCATTTATCGGTTTTAAGTTTGAAAAATTCAACTTTCGTTGTAAATAAAGTCGATATAATTCAGGAGGTATAAAAAAGTCGGAGTTAGAAAAAAATTTTTTCAATTTCTAAGGCTCTAAATTTACACTGTCATAGAAAAAGAGTCAACTTTTGAGTGAAGTCCAATTTTAAAGGTCGAAAAATACAACTCAATAGTTGAAAAGTTCAATTTTCCTAAGAGAACAATGTATATACATTTTAAAAAAACGACTTAACGAAATTGAAAAAACAATAACAAAAAATGTAACCACAATCAAAAAGAAAGATTTCGAATAAAGTGCACCAACTATCTCGACGTTCTCGATGATCCAGCGGATTGAAAGGATCATCTTAATGCGGTAGAACACTCAGTAGCAACAATAATGAAAGCACCAACAATAATAACAACAACAATAACAACAACTATTCGACCAATCCCCTCACATTGTCATTAATTTTCCACCCGAAAACTGAATAATTTTAAAAGCACCACAAAAGCATTGAAGAACTCCCAAAAGTGGTAACACAACAACAACAACAACAACAACAACACGCGAAACGACAAATATATGTATACACTAAATATACAGTACAGAAGACCGCAGTATTAGCCTTTGTTTTTGTTGCTTTTGTAATTTATACAATATAATAAATAAATATTAAAAAGTTTTGGTTTTCATGAATATTAATAATGAACATTTTATAAATAAAACACAATAGTCCTGCCCAACACTGTCTATGGACGAGAGTATTTATGAAAAGTTGGCAACACCAGTGCCAGCATTCGCAATAAGAATAATAACAACAACAACAACAACAACAACAACGCAATACCAAGAACAGCAATCAGTAAAACCCACCAAAATCGGATAAAATAAAAAATAAAAAACCGAATAAAAACAAAACAGAACAAACGTCATGCAACAAAAACACTGTGCCACAGTGTGGCAAGAAGCAGAAGAAGAAGAAAAAGTAGAACAACTTTTAAAGGAACAAGACGCAATGAAATGAAATTGTAAAATAAATTGAATTTCTTAATGAATGCAAATAAAAGTTGAGTAAAAAGTGACAGCAGCAACAAACATTTACCACAACAAAAAAATAGACAACGAAAAACGCAAGCAACAAAAAACCATACAAATAAAAATAAAAATTTTAAAAAATAAAATAAAAGAAAACAACAAAAGCCTAATGCAAAACACAAAAACCATCAAAAACAACAGAAACATTTGTAAAGTATTCGGTTAAAAATTTAAAATCAATCTATAAAATTTTCAATTTTGGGATGAAACTTTTTCAATTTTGGGTTGAAATTTTTCAACTTTAGGTTGACTTTTTCAACTTTTTTCCTTGATTTTTCAACTTTGGGTTAAATTTTTAAACTATCGAAGGTATTTTTTGGAAATATTTGCAAAATTTTCAACTTAGGAGCTGATTTTTTTATGAAGAATGTTGCAATTTTCATACACTGCGATGAATTTTTTAACGGTAGAAGTTGAAACAACTTTTTGCCAACTCAAAAATGGTCCTTTTATAATATGAATGTTGAAATTTTAAACCATTGGGTTGAATTTTTCAGTCTTAAAAGTTGAAAAAAGTCAGCAAAATTCGAAAGTACTCAGAAGTTGACATTTTAGATAACAAAGTTTTCAACCACTGAGTTAAATCTTTTAAACTTATGGTTTAAAAATTTGCACAAAAATGGAAAACTTAAGAAACAAAGAATTTACAATATGCACAACTTTGTATGTAACATTTTATTACCATGACTATTTATATTAAAGTTTTTAGATTATAGTCGTCTGACAGAATTTGCATATATGTATATTTTATACTTTTATATTATATACTTTTTATTTAAATTTTTAACAGTGTAGAACTTTTAGAAACATCAGGTTTTCGAGATATCGTATACTTAATGTGCGTAAAAACGTGCTTCTTTTTATATGAAGTTGAGGTTATGTAAAAATACGAGATTAACTCCTTTCACAAAATGATATACAAAAGATATACATATGCACATACTGCCAATTTAAGTCACTGTCAATGCTTCTTTTTCCTCATTTTTTCTTCCAAATGAACTGGAAAACTTATTGAGTTATAAAATTCAATGGAGTATATACAGACTTCACTTTATTTTGGAACTAATAAAAAGGTTTATCGTATCGTAAAAAATGAACTTCCGCAAAACGAAACTACACATAATTTCGCAAGATTAAAAAAATGTTACCTTTCGTAAAAATGTATCATAGTACGAGTTTTTTTTTTACAACACACGAATAAAAGTCCGTCGTACCTTTTTGTCTGGTAGTAAAAATACACCAACTATTGGAGTTTTATGCATAGTAAGCCTTAAAAGGTAGAAGAGAAAAAGAAAGAAATGAGATGGTCTTTCTCTCTATATATACTATAAGTATATATGTACATCAAACGAAGAATTGAATCTACTAACTATAAACTTGAAAATTGGGAGAAAAATATATCCTTGTGGTGACTTTGAAGCGATACTTATCCCTCCCCTCGCCTTAACACTTTGTCCTTTGGATAGCCTTATCTTCCGGTATCCTTAAACCATATTGCCCTAAAGTTGATCTCTTTCATCTTGCCGATTACTGGCCGTTTTTCCTTCCTTCGCTGCCTCTTTATTTAGCGAGTTTGTTGTTGGTATGGAGAAAGTTACCACATGAAGGTAACCAGAAATACATAAATAAAAATCCGTGTCCACGAATTGATGACACTGACTTCATCCAATTTATATGGTTTCATGAAAATGGCCCTAAGCAGTTTTTTCCTGTGAAGCGAAGTTAATGTGATGATAGCATCTCAGAGGTTTAGGAAAGAAAGGCAGTCAAGGCAGCGAAGCAGAGCAGGTCAAGAAGGCAAAAGAGAGCAAAAGACAGTACAACTAACATGCTTTTTCATTAGAAAAAAGGAGAGAGAGAGAGAGAGAGAGAGGGCACAGTAAAGAAGGAAACTTCATGACAGCGAAGGAAAAAAAATTGCCTAATGGTTACAGGAAAATGGTACGATAGTAATTTCTAATGAAAGTGTTTTCGATAAAAATCTTGGAAAAGTAGAAAAAAATGCTTTCCGCGAAAAAGTTGTGAAAGAGAGGACATAAAGAGGTGATAAAATTGGAGTGAGTGGGTTGACTTCGCGGAAGGAGTGAGGGTGATAGTGAGGTTGCAGAGATTACGACCATGATTGAGGTTAGACCAGAATTGGAATGGGTTTGACCCTTACTGCGAAATGGGTTTTGCAATGTGAATTTGCAATGAGTTTATATAGTTGCAGTTGGTCTGGTATGGCTTGGTCTGGGTGATGGAGGGTGTGGTTGTGGAGGGTGCGGTGATGGAGGGTATGAGGTTGATGGGTGAAAAGTGCTAAGTTTGTGAATGAGTTTACTTGAGTTTCAAGCGATTCTTTTAGGTTCAATTTAATTTTAATTTTTATATACTCGTACCTTCTTAAAATTATCAAGAAAATGTTCGTGTAGAAGAAGGAAGGAGAAAAAGAAGGGTAGTAGAAAATAAATTAAAGAAAATTCACAAAAACTATCCTACAAAGAACGAAAAGAAAGAAAAAAAGAAAGGGAAGAAAGTCATGCTGGTGCTTCACGTAATAGGCCTTACGTACTTGTATAACGTAAGGCATGAAATGAAAATTCATGCTGAAATGAAATGAATTTTTGGGGAATTTAATTAATTAGGTTGGTAAAGAAACAAAAAAAAAACAAAAAGGAAAGAAGTCGAAATAGAAGTTTGCTGATTGTGGTTTTGCGATAGCGCAAAGAGAACAGTGTCCTCTTTCTCACTTTCTCTCTCTCTACCCGCAACTGTACTCTTCTCTTATGTGAGTGTAATTTTCTTTTTCTATTTCTTCTTCGAAGTTGGCCGCGGCAGGCGTTTGTAGAAAAGTTTGTTGTTGCTTTTTGGCAATTGTTAAAATGAGAAATTAATTTATGTTTCTTTATCATTAACATTAAGTGAATAAAAGTTAAATTTTTCGTTTTTTTTTCTAAAAAAAAAACCAACTAGATTCGGAATAACTGCAAAAAGGTTTCACTAAAACTTCTACGAAAAAGTGAAAAAACAGTTTGAGCAATTTTAATTGATATTGTGGTGAAGTTCATACGAGTATAATATTATTGAGGACTTTTCTTTTAAATTTTTCGTCAAAGATTTTAATTAAATAAAGGCCGAATAAATGGTGGCTTCTCTTTTTATTTCAACAACGACACTCGAAAAATGACAGCTCCTACAAATCTCATAGATTATTTACCCTAATCAAATATTTTCCTGAACTGATGCTGAAGTATATGTAGCTTAACTTCACGTTGCTATAGATTAACGTCACAGTGCTTCTCATAGCGAAACACAGTGCTTAACTTTTCATGCTTCTTATAATGTAGTGCTTCTAAAACTTTGAAACTTCTCACACTTCACATGTGTAGGTACTGTATTAAAAATCGCAAAAACATTTGCGCTAAAGCCCCGCCGCAATCAGCCGCAATCAGCCCCAACTCCAGGAATGAGTTCAGTTATTGAAAACCATTTTTTATTTGGCCCACTATGCCTCAGCCTCACTTGCCAATTTTTTACTTAATTAAGGTTCACATTTAACAACCATAACAGTGTTATCATATTAAAATTGATGGCATGAACACTATTTAAACACTTTAAATGGATTTTTTTTAATTTGTTGCGAGAATTGATACGACAAGCAGAAAATTTATAAGAAAAAATGTGAAAACAGCACTTAATGTGCACATTAAAAAGTGCACCCACGTGCCACAGCCACAGACAATTGAACAGAGACCGACAGTTTGATAGACACGCGCACACAAATGCATTTATATCGTTGCATGCAGTTAAGCTAAAGAAGTTTCATTATTTGCACTTCTTTTTCCATTTTATCGGACATAAAACGAATGAATGAAACACATTCAATGATCAACGAACACTTGTTGTTTTTATATGAATTTCGTAATGCTTTATCAAAGCCACAAACCACTTGGCGAGCGCCGGGCCTCTCTCTCCAACGCTCTGTAGAGCAACCACGGCAGCACTCGAACGGTATCTTGCCGGTGCGCAGTTGAACCCACACGTATACTGAATTAAACAAAGAAAAGTGAGAGAAAACAGCTCATTTCACTGCCCTGAGAAATGTGGGCAGTAAAGGGTTAATGGAATTGCAATGAAGCGAACGCATTAAAAATGGCTAAGAAAAAAGTAAAAAAAGCAAAGTAAAAGCGCGCTTACACGCCAAAAAATAAACTACGAAACACATTCCGTACAGAAATAAGCAAAAAAAAAAACCAAAAAAAAAGAGAAGAAAGTAAATAAAACAAAAAAAGAAAAGGGTGAATCACGTTAAAAACATTTCTTGCTGATTGCGCAAAAGACTCACTTCAGCAAAATTGAAAGGAAATAAAAGAAAATACCTGAAAAAGTAAAATACTCGTATATACAAAATTGAATTTTTTATTTTTTTTTTTTAATTTTTTTTTTTTTTATTTTTTTAATTTTTTTTGTATTAAATATCAGACGGAAAAACACATCGATTCAGTAGCGCTGACCGCGAGAAGTTAAGGTGCACAAACTTTAACGTTGGCAGCCCCTTTTTCACCAGCACGAATGCGTTCTTCGTTAAAAAGAGAGTGGGAGAGAGAAAGTGGTCGATGATGCTGGAGCAGTGGCGAGAAACCAACAACACTGTAACGAGTATGCTTGGTCGAGCAATGACGAATGCGGTCGCATTGAAGTTGTTGTTTTTGTCGTTGTTGATGCCCGGCCGTGCTGCACGCTCGTCAGTGCTGCCAATTCAACCGTAACGTTGCGAAATGAATTTTTAAACACGAAGCGAGCGAAAAACGAAGCGTGGAGCGAAAAATTACCAACGTGTCGAACAAAGAGAATCATTGATGTATGTTGGTTGAAGAACATTTACCCATTATTAATGTTGTTGTTATTGGAGGTGGTAATGGTGGTGATGGTGACAGTGGTTGGTGTTGGTATTGTTGTTGTTTTTGTTGCTTTTGTAGATGTTGTCGCACTTTAAATGACAGTTGTTGAGTTCGGTCATCGAAAGATTTCTACGCATACGAAAATGAAATATTAAACATTTTAAAGAGTAAGAAAGAAAAAACCGTGGGGGGATTATTTTTAGGAGGGGAAGTGGTGTGTGTTAAATGTATTTAATGAGAATTGAATATTTTTTTAATAAAAATTTATAGCGAATGATTTTGCATTCATTTTTATCCACAAAAAAATTCATAAATTACATAATTTCTCTTCTTTTTTGAGAAAAGTAAGAACTGTCAAACGCAATGGAACGAAAAAGTATTCTCGGGCAAAAGAATAATTTCAGAAGACCTTATTTCTAAATAATATTTAATTAAAAGGACCGGCAAACATACAAACCAAGAACTGCACATAAATAAACATAATAACTGAAAACTACCAAAACAAAAACAACAATAGAAAAGCGAAATTTTGAGGTTTTTCTAGAAACAACAAAAAAATTGACTTCTTTAGCCCTAAAAATGCCCTAAAAATCTACTGACGGCAAGCAACGTTGGCAACAAAAACCGATTAAGTTAAAGCAAAAGTAAAAGATAAAAAGGGAAGGGGGCGCGGTACAGGGGGCAACGACAGATCCTACGCCTTTTGATTTTACGTTTGCACTACGTTTCTTCCGTTTCCGTTTCCTTTTCCAGCGTGTTCATCTCACTAACTTCCGCACGCGAGGCCAACACGCGAGGATGCATCACTGACTATGAATTTGACTGTCAGAATTTTGCGGCAACATTGTCATACGGCTTCGTTGACGTTGACGTTGACGTTGCCGTTGCCGTGCAATTGTCTCCGCCTGCTATGCAAGCATGCGACAGACAACGTTCATACGTAACGTATACGATACATACGTGCATACGTGCATTACGTCTATGTACGTAATTCGTAACGAATGCTCAACAACGCGTTAGTGACGGTTTTTGTTAATTTTTGAATGCGAGGGCCCACGTCCCAGGTATCGGCGGCTGTGACTGGCGTACGTAGCTGATGATGACGATGATGATGATGCTAACAACGGTACACAAAAACAGACAAACAGCAACAACTCGAAAAAGCTTAAAACAATGGAAGGAAAAGTAGGACAGTACAATTTTTAACTCTTCCCCTCTCTCTTTCTCACACTCTCACACAGCATCACAAAGTGTGTAATTTTGCAGATTTTTGTTAGAGCCTTTTTAGGCCTCTTTAAGTTGGTTTTCAAAAAAAAAACGTGTGGAAAACTGTAATTTCAAACACACAAACACACACGTGTACACCACTTAGCAATCCCAAAATTCATAAAATGACAAATCGTTCAGGAATCAGTGACGAAAACTCATGCTTATGGCTTTTAAAAGGTTGTGACTTCGTGCATTCGTTTTCATTGTACTTTTTTGGCTGGTTTTTAGCACTATTTTTTTTTTAAATCGCTTGAAATAAAACTAGTTTTCGTATAAACTCGTTTTTTTTTAGGTAATAAAGTTGAATGTGTTTGTAACAATGACAATTCTCTCATCTCGGTCGTCTGCCGTTGTATCAACGAATCAACGAAGAAAATAATTTTATTATTTTTTTTAATAATATTATTAATTTTTTTTTTTTATAATTTTATTTATTAATTTTTTTTTAATAATTCAAGATATCATCTACATTTTCATAGGACAACTTAACATGCATGATTCATGAACGCTGCTGAAATGTCATGCCTGATTCGTTTATGTTCTCTTAAAGATGTGACTTACAGCAGCTGCAATAACCTTCGTTGGTTTTTGTTTGGTTGCTTTCAGATAGCGCGAACTCTGAAAAGACTTCATGCCCAGAGTAACTCTCTCTTAGCGCCGGGCTTAATCCGCTCGTCAAGCGCTCGTTCGTTGAGCGTTCGTTCAGAAAGGAACTGAGCAGGTGTGCGTGACTGAGCTGGTGGATGGCGACGTCGTTGGTCGTTGGGCGGAAGGCTGGCGGTACGTCGCGCGTCGGTGTTAATGAGGTCAACCATTGCTCGCTTTCCTTTAGTGCATTTAATTTACTTGATTGTCAACGACAGAGAAATTCATTATTTTTATTTTCTTCACGGCGGAATTAATTTATATGTAATTATTTTTTTTTTTCGTACAACTCAACAAAAATTATAGCTTGTAAGGCCAATGATGGCAATGATTTATTAAAATTTAAATTTACAAATAAATTTTGGGGGAAAAACAAAACTAATTTATAACAATTAATATAAAATTTAAGAAACAATTGAGGAAAAATCCAAGGAAAAGCACATATGATAGCAAAACTATAACCAGTAGCATCTCTTACCACTTTTCATAGAAGAATATTAAGATCACCTCGAATTTGTTTCGAGGACTTTGAAATTTTGCTTACACTTGAAATTTTTCTGTACCTTTCATAGCTCTAACGATCATAACATTGCTCTTTTTAAACGGATTTTTATAAGCATTTCTTTACTTTTCTTTACTTTAAAATCGATATACTAAAGGAGCCGCAACAACCTTTAGGAAATAGTGAAAATCCATAAAAAATGCCCAAGCTTTAGGCCTTAACATGAGAATGCAAACCGTGTAAAAAGGATAATACCATGCCATCAACTTTTTACAATATTTCTTAAACCTAACGAGAGTTTAATTTTTAAATACAAAAGAAGCTTTACGATGATAATATCTTGCTCTACTGAAAGCCTCCGTGTCTCCGTGCGTGTGTGTGTGTCTGCGCATTTGTTGAGCATTCTAAAACAACAAGTTTCCATAATTCATTGCTTTATCGGCACAAATACTCGTATTTTAATACGTTTTTATTGCATAAAATAATCTTGTCTTGTGCAGCTGTTGCCGCTGCTGCTGCTATCGATATCGCGAAGAGTGCATGGCTCATTGTCATGCCAAACAGACACCAACGACGAGCTTCCTTCCTTTCGGTCTCCTTTTCACTGTCCTCGCTCTCCCGCTTCGCCGCTTTTATCAGACGGTTTTATCTGTCTTTTTGTTACGGAAAAGGCACGCAACATTTTGCAGATTTGAATTGTAATCGATTAACGAAGCAACACGTTCGCACGTAGCGCGCAGCGCGCAGCTAGCGTCGCTTTAATGCAGTTGCCAAATGCAAAGTGAAGACACAAACTCAGACACAGACACACAGACATACTTAACACACAGTTACAAGCAGGCAAGCAGACAAGGAAAACATAGAGAAAGAATGAAAGAGAGGAAGAGAGGGAAGTAAGGCCAGAGGCGAAGATGAAGGTTTGCATATTATT
The DNA here is from genome assembly GCA_949752815.1 of Conops quadrifasciatus. Classification (NCBI taxonomy): domain Eukaryota; kingdom Metazoa; phylum Arthropoda; class Insecta; order Diptera; family Conopidae; genus Conops; species Conops quadrifasciatus. Next base: position 3,885,059 of record OX457079.1, read on the forward strand.
CGATTTACGCATAATTTATTACCACCACAAATACAGGAACGCATGACTGCACTAACAAGCGCACACCAACACACACATACTCACTCTCACACACACACACACACACTCACAGGATTTTGTTGTAAGACAAACCTGTGGGCGCGCATGCATTGAACGTTTTGCATGCAGAACATGTGCTCTCTATGCATTACTACTATCAACAAACAGCTAAACACACACACATACCATACACACTCACACACACTCACACACACAGACACACACACACACTCAAGCACATTTTCATATACGCACGTAGTGAATAAATTTATCATGTTGTAGCTTGTTTTCTTGTTTGAGTAACTTAAATTCAACTTAATTCGGTTGTAAATTTTTAAAGTAAGTTGGCAACACTTACCAGCTAGACAATGGCGCACGCATACACCCACGTGTCAACACACACACACACACACACACATATATACTCTTACTTACAGTAAATCATTATACAGTTATCAATTTTTTTCACAAATAACGACACGTAGCCAAACTTTTATGTTCTCTAAGTAGTTTCTTACTCGTTACATACACATTACTTACTCGTTGCGTTACTTTTCACTCAATCAGGCATTTATTCAATCATTCATGCATTCGCTTTCAAAAAAATATGCATTTTCCTATAATTTTTCAATGAAAATTAAATACTTTCCAGGCCTTTAAAAGGGATCCTTTCGCAGAAATAACGCTGGCATAGGATAAATTTATATACAGTTATTATTTTTTTAAATTTTTCTTTTTTTGACATTTTGTTTGTTTTTCGTGTTTTTCGCTCTGTGAAATTTTTTGTCAAATTCTTCTAAATTTCTTTTGTCGTTGAATCTACAAAATAAATAACTCTAACGCTGCACTATATTCATTGTAGTTGTTGTAAATTTTTTTTTATTTTTTTTTTGGAATTTTGACGATTTGCTTTTTTTTTTGCTTTTGATTACTTTCAATAACTTTGAGAGGGCTAAACGAGTACAACAAAAAATGTTATGCAATCGCTGCTCGAAGATACGATACATTCATAGTCAAAAAGTGAAGCATACTTTTCAGTGCTCTTCATTAATTTACTTTCGCGTTTGTTGTTTACTCTCTATAGTTAGCTCAATTTGCTGCATACACATATGCATACATACTCACGTACATATGTACATACGTACACTCTTTTTCACTTGCTCCTTGTTCTTCTTCTTCTTGTTCTTCTTCTTCCTTTTTCATAACCGCTCTGTTTAACTTACACTTACGTCATTCATGCTTCGACAGCATCAGCATCAGCAACATCATCATCAGCCGTCATTACGCCAATAATGTGTTCCACACACGTTGATAATTATGTTGTTGTTGTTGTTGTTGTTGTTGTTGTTGCAGTCAGTGGCAATAAGTATGACGGGCTTTTAACCGACAACGGAACAATGACGGTGATGCTGGTTGAAGCGTTAATGAAGATGATGACAGCGAGTATCACGAAGATTTAACAACGACGACGACGACGCGACATTTATTCCTTCGTTGAGTCGACTCGACGATAACGTCGATAAGACAGCAGACGGCAAAGGCGATATCGATGACTTTGATGACGATGAGGATGTCGATGACTGATAGAAACGGTGACGCTGATGGGAAAGATGACTGTATGAGGATAACGTAATAATGATGATGGCCATCATAGTGACGACGGTGACGATTTTGATAGCTTTGATAACGAGGATGTCGCTAATGGTGATAATAAGAAAAAGATGACGAGATGACAATGTTGTCTAATCTAGAAGTTACAAGCGACGATGCTGATGGTGATGCAAGATACAAGATGATGAAGTTGATGTTAATCATGGTGATGACGACAACGATAATTATGATGATGACTCTGATCACGGCGTTTAATGGTAACGACGAAAATGACGAGAACGCTAATGGTAATTTTGCTTTTATGTGTGTGCGTGTGTTTTTCGTTTGTGTGTTCGTGTATATTTTTGTCTCTAAAATATGACGTATTTGCAACAATGAGCACACACTTGAGTTTCATGCTTGAAAGCATGAGTTTATAATAACTCAAGTCAACGAGCTTTTGTTATTTATTGTCAGCAAAATTGTCATCATCAGCATTTTCAGCACCCGCATCGTCATCATCATTGCGAACACAAGAGCATTATCAACAAAAGTATCAACAGCGGCAGCAGCAGCAGCAGCAGCATCATCATCGTCAGCATGATTTTTATTATCAAATTCAATCGCAGCAGTCGCAGTAACAACAACAACAACAACAACAACAACAACAACAACAACAACAAAGAGTATGGTATTCTGTGTCAAGAGTGTTAATATTCATGCTAACTATTTCGTCTCCTTCACTCACAACCTCCTCGCCCCTCTTGACATTTTTTTTTGCCCCCTCTTCCTCCACCCTCTTCCACCTTTTCTGTTCTTTCGCTCTCCGCGCTTCGGAGGAAGTAAGATTTAGTCAGATTTTATGGAAAATTATTTCATACTTTTTAATTTATATTTTAATATTGTATAATTAATTACTTTTTGCATCGGTTTTTTTTTGCGCTACGTCACAAAATAAATAAACTCAATTAATCGTCGTGTGTACTCGGTTTCTCGGTTTTTTTTTTCTTTCTGTGTAGTCGCTCGTTTCTTATCTTTGTGCAAGCATGAAGTATTTAATGTGAATTAATTAAAAATTGCGCCCGAAAGTAGACAACAAATAAGTACCAAATTAATTGATGTATCGTTGGCAATGCGGGCGATCGTTACACCAATACACACACCAATACACACACCAAAACACACACGAATACACACACACACACACAGAGCTTCGTAGAAAGCATTCAATGCGGATGACCATAATAATCGGGTACATTAACTTTGTATGTCAATGCAGAGAAAGCACAGAACATTGATACAAGCATTCACGCACACAATCGCGCTGCTTAGACTAACACAGGCAGCAAAGCTAGAGAGAGAGAGAGAGTGAGAGTCATACAAATTTGCTTTGATTAAAAGTATGCAACATCGTCGTCCTACCGCAGAAACAACGACAGCGAGTTGGAGTAAGGAACTAACGAATCGAGCAACGAACGAATGACCGGTGACGAGAAGTGAATCGTCAGTCTTGCTCACAATGTGATGAACCGCCTTAAGCGACATCGAAAGCAGACCAGAGGAAGATTGTGTTCTCACTTCCATTGAGAGTAAGATTTAAAAGGTGTAGAAAGTTTGTAAAAAACGTAACGGAGTTTGCGTTTCGGCGCCATAAAGCGTGTTTGCTGACGATGTTGGAGCTTGGTTGGGTTGCGTTGGCACCCAACAAACATAGGTACTTGCTTGAATTAGCGACATCAGACTTCTGTTGCGCTCTCTCGAAAACTCTTTGCATAAGCATGACGTTAATTTAAAACGAAAGTCCATGTTTAGTTTTTCACAGACAAAGACAAACCTTTTTAAGAACACAAGCTTTATAAAAATTCGTAGAAAAGTCGCGAAAAGAGTTCGAACAAATTATATTGATCATTTTATCTCAGTTCTTATATATATAAATTCTGTTATTAAAACTTACAGAGTAGGCGTCACGACTTTTCCAACAAATATGCGAGATTTCAATGTGCATAAAAGCGATTAAAGATGTACGCACGATACGATTGTGTATCTGATGTGCAGGCAGTAGATGATAGTATGGGTGTGTGTGTGTGTGTGTGCTCATGTGTGCGTAGATTAAAGATATTGAAGCATGCGTCCAGTTTGAAGGAGAAGGCAGAGAGACGGACATAATTGATGACAGTGCGAGTAACATATAACAAGGACAATACAGATTTGTTGTTGTTGTTGTTACTGGTGTTGTTGTTGTTGTTGTGGTTTTTGTTGTTGCTGTGGTTTATGTTGTTGTTGTCGTTCTTATGCGTTATTGGTATGCGTTGCGTGCCCAGCATGTCGTCGACATTATTGAGATTGTAACGTGTGTGTGCGTGTGGGCGATGGCTGCCAATTTGTTGTTGCTATTTGTGTCCGATGTTAACGTGGTTGTTGTAGTCGTTGCTGTTGTTGTAGTCGTTGCTGTTGTTGTGGCGGCTACTCTCGTTGTGTCTGTTGACATTAATGCCAATGTTCGACAGCAATGAATGTATGTTTTGTGAGTTTCTGGCGAATACGGTGAGCCTCAGCGAACCTCAGCGACGGCCCGGCTTGTGCTGGCCATATTCTACCTTTATGCTTACACGCTCTTAAATTGTCTTGTCGGCATCATCTGAACACTGACGCTGACAATCTACTCTTTGACCAATTTGAACATAACCCACGGCTGAGATAAACTCTCGACTGTTGTCAGTCGGAAAGAAAGAAAGAGAGAGAGAGAGAGAAAGAAAGAAGGAATAAGGGCGAGTAAGAGAGTGACGTTTAACCCCAACGACCGCCACTGCCTGCTCTCACATTTTCAATCAATCACTCGCTTGCGGCAATGATGGGGACGACCCAACCGAGCTGCGACAGGGACAACCGTTATCAGCGCTGAAAGGTAATGAGTTGCATCCATCGTCGAGTGAGCCAGGGAGGAGGCAGGTTGGTTGAACATTCCGGTTGGTTGAATTGACAATGACGTCGTGGAGGGTACTTCTTCTGTCGATGCTGCTGCTGCTGCTGCTATCATTTCATAATGACACGTTGTGATGAAAAGATAATGAAATTGACTTTTTAAAATAATTACGATAATGATTATGGAGATAAAATGGATTTTAAATAGGTACTAAAGGTACAAACGGGGTTGCGCTGATGATGATGATGATGATTTAAAAGAAACTGAAACTAATTAAATTAATCTTCTCGATATTCATTTTATCGGAATTTATTTAAGTATTTTAATGACTTTCATCGACGGAAGTATATTCTTTGTCCATCGTGTTAATAACAGTCAACTCAGGATGTTGTTAACAGCAGACACATCATGTTATTAACAGCCTTATTAGGGCTTTATTGAAATAATCGTCTTTGAAACTCATGAAACTCATGATTACGATGATGCTGTATTCATCGTACTCTTTATATTTTATCGTGAGTCATTGAAAATGATCGTAAAGAAAAAGGATAAGTAATAAATATTTAAGATCGTTTTTTAAAAAACTCCACGTAATTCAATAAAGCGTTTTTTGTTTTGTTAAAAAGAATATAATTTAAATAAACGAATTCGGATGAACGCAGATGAAGTCAAACGGATTTAGAACATAATAATGCAAATGAATTTTAACTGATGTATAATAAATAAATTTGTGTGTATATTTAACGAATTAATGCGAATTTAAATAATAAATAAATTGAATACATTAAATTTGTCTTATAAAAAAATGCAGTGCGTTGATATTGACAGCCCCTGATAGCGAAAAAAAAATTAAAATAATTATATTTTTAAAAAAAAATAAAAAAAAAAATTTAATAAAAAAATATTAAATAAAATGAAAGAAAAAAAAGAAAAATTAATAAATAATTAAAAAAATTATCGGATAAAAAAGAATTTAAATGAACTCAGGATACATAAATAAATACACAATCGAAATTTTATTTTTTTTTTATTTTTATATTGGCCTGATTGTAGGCTTGGACGCCTACTAAAATTACTTAAATTTACAAGAGTCGTTGAGATTAAATATACTAACTTATAAATCAAATAAACGCGACGTACTTACCAACAGTTTTTCTATGGCACAATTAAGGAACAGCCTTTGATTGAATTTTAATTTGATATTCGTGCAACATGCAATTAAATACTCTATTATTTACTCTAAGTCACAATCAAATAATTACATTCCTTTTTCTTGGGCTACAGATGTTTTTTTTTTTTTTTTTTGTTTAAATAATTATAGCTTTTGACTAAGTCCAATTGCTGTTCATTCATTCATTCATTCATTCCTTCATTCGTTCGTTCGTAACTCAAGCCACTTAACTTTTAAAATCAAAAATAATTGGAAAAATATAAGCTGCAGGAAGGTCATCAATTAAAGTTGTTGAAGTTGCTGTTGTTGTTATTGCTTTTGATGCTTTCAAAGCACACAAAACAAAGAATGCTGTTAATGATGATGATGATGATGATGATGATGGTGAGAATGATGGCGACAAGCAAGATAATAGCGACAACAAAGATGATGACGACAACAAGGTTATAATGGTATTCAACATTTGCAATTTGAATTTCAAAAATTCGAGACCGAAAATTCGATCCTTGGATCGTCTTACTTTCATCCAAATTCGAGACAAATCTCTTTAAAGTTTTTTTTATAATTTTCTCTAAACAAATGAATTTGTTCCCACAAAATTTACTTCCTCTGGTAGTCAATCAAATTTTAATAAAATAGTTGTTAGTGGTAGCTAGTAGCTACCAAGAAAGCATGCTACAAAGACATTAACAAGCAACAAACTAATAAATCGGTTTAATTACGCTTTTACGTGTTCAACAAAAATCGCTCACACAGATTGTAAATGCATATTTTTTTTGGTGGAAGAATGGTAACAAGGTAAGAGCAAGGCGAATGCAACGCATTTGCAAAGTCAATGCAACGCATTTGCAACGTCAATGCAACGAAATGGCAACGCCCATGCATTGCCCATGCTCCGCCCATGCTCCGCCCATGCAACGCCCATGCAACGCCCATGCAACGTCAATGCAACGTCAATGCAACGCCCATGCAACGCCCATGCAACGTCAATGCAACGCAAATGCAACGCAAATGCCATGTAATGCATTTTATGTTAGGAAAAAGGCAAAAACGCATTTTATTACGCTAATGGCCGGAGGCAATAAGGTATGGCCTCACGCGCTAATCGCTTTAACTAATCCGCAATCGTCATTCTTTCCTTGATTCATTTATTCGCTAATTGTTATTTATTTATTTATTTATTTATTAGTTTCATCGAGTCGTCAACAAGTTTTCGTCAACGGTGTTTGATTTTATAATACAATGCAATTGCGTAATTAGTTGTATTCGATGTGGTTGTTGTTGCATGCTTATTGTTGCACTGTAAAGTTAAAATTAAATAATGATGGTTTTTGTTGTTGTTGCTGCTGTTATTATTGTTACTTTTCAATGGCTATTGTTTTGGTAAAACGTACTTTTGTACTGCATTGAGCTCGAAAATATTCAGAACATTGCATAATGACCAATATCAACGGCACCACACTGCAAAAACAACAACAACAACAAAAACCAACACGAATAGTGTTCTCTCATCATTTAGAATTATTTAAATAAACTGCAATTGTTTTTAGTAAACAAAATGTGGCGAAATTGTTTTGCTGCCGCCGCGGCGCGCCGCTGAGCAAAATTTAGTAAAGACACAAACCAGAAGAGACTACACTGTTCGAAATTATTTAACTTTAGTTTTTCGGATTATCCTGAAAATGTATAGCATGCTTAGAAACAATACAATGAATTGCAAGCAACTGAAAAATTAAATTTTTTAATTAATTTTAAAAAAAAATAGAACTAATTTTTAAAAATAGAACTATTACTTTAATTTTTTCATTAATAGTTGAATTAATTTTTCAACTTTAGGGAGTATTTTTTCTAATTAAGTCGAATTTTCTTAGCATATTAAAATAGCAAAACAATTTTGCACAAAATTTTGCACTTAAAAGTTACTCTTTCCATGCTACGAAAGCTGAAATTTTCAACTTCTCACTTGAATTTTTTGATCCCTACGAAATAAGAAAACACTCAATTCGGTCAATTCGGTTTCACTTTTTGGATTACAAAATTGAAATTGAAGTTAAAATTAAAATTTTATAACTAATATTATATTTGAGTAATTTTTACAGTATTTTTGCAGAAGTATTAAATTGTCGAGGTTAAAATTTCTGCAAATTTCATCAATTTCAATTTTCCAGAAATCAAAAAAATTTTCCAACTTCTAGAATTATGTATGATGACATGAAAAACTCGTGCACAGCCACAATATATAGTAAAAAAGAACTTGTAGGACGAATGTTTTCCGCCCTTTGCCATGCAGCAATCAGTAGAGGGGCTGCTGGTGGTCCAGCGAAGGGCGAGCAACACGATGCTGAGGTTCAAAAGGCTTCTAGTGTGCAAACAAGCGAGTACGTACGTACGTACTCTTGTTACAAAATTAATTTCATGCATTTCCACTCGCAATTACAACCGCAAGTCCTTAACATACGAGTACAAAAACAACAACAACAACCAAGCAACTAACTTGTACCTTGTAACACCCAGTAATAGAAGCAGCAACAGCCGGTTGGCAACAACAAAGAACTTCCTCACACTCGAATGAGATCAACGCATAAAAAGTATGAAGAGAAAATAAATGAAGGAAGAAAGAAGCAGAGGGAGGTTAGAAAGGAAAGAAGGAAGGAAGGAAGGAAGGAAGGAAAGAAAGGAAAAGAAGGGAGAAAGCGAGGTAAGGAAAAAACGTACGACCAACTTTGAGTTTAAATCATATGAAATGTGATAATAATGCTTAATGCACAGACAAAAGCAGATGCGACTGCATGAGGATGAATATAGAGAGAAAGAGAGAGAGAGAGAGAGATCTACACGCAAAAACACACACACATACGTGTGCACATCCATGATATACTGCTCTGTGACATTTTTAGTGACACTTCTCAACCGATATACAAACCTTATAGCAATTTGTTTGGAACCCGCAATTTGTAAGAAGAAGAAGAAGTAGAAGAAGAAGTATTCAGCCAACGGCTGTACTCATCCGCTTTAGCTGAAACTTAATTATGACTGAAAATAAAGATAATGCTCATATTTCATGCATTCGTATGAATATTATTTATAAACAAATTAAACTTTCTCATTAGGTTTTTCTGAGAATGAACTTTAGATGATGATGATGAACTATAAGATACGAATATGAACTCTGATTATGAATTTGAAGCATGAAATGTAGTCAATTCAAGGCGCAAAATTTTAGTAAACCCGTCGCTTTCTACAAGTTCGACAAACTCCATTGAAAATATCGTAGAAAAATTTCATCTTGTCCTTGAATTTTGTTGATTGCGTCTCGGAGCATCAAAAAGGTTGGCGATGCCTTTACGCGTAGTTACTTCGAGAAGAGTTTTTTTTTCTGTTACTTTTAGACCAGTATCGGCCAAGAAAATTTTGCTGAATGTATAAACTTATAACCAAAATATTAACTAAAGATGCCCAAATGGGCTTAGCGTGGGCTTGTCGCGGGCTGGCGGTAAAGTGAGGCGAAGAGACGAGAGATAATTCGCAATCTCTCGAATTCAGTACTCTCTGCACTGTCTCAGAGATGCGTTTGTCTCGCATCTCGTTCGTCTCGCCAAGCCCATATGGATAATTGAGTGGCTCGCATGGCTTATCGCGGGCAGCTGAGTTGTCTAATCTCTAAGCTTAACAATTAAAATAGAATTTAGTGCAATTTAAAAAAAAAATTAATTTCAATAAGCTTTCCATAAACTCTTTCTTAAGTATGTACAATACAATTAAATCTTAAAAGTATTAAAAATTTAAAATCTTCAAAATTATAAGTGTTACAAATTAAAATCCTTTAAAATGAAAAGTATTAAAAATTCAAACTTAGAAAAATAATAAAAATATAGTACAATGCTTTAATATTTAAAAACATTCAATAATTTCTTCCGAATAATAAAATATTGTTCCTGTTTTTTCCAACTTTTTCCAATTTTTAGCCTTAAAAATGGTTAATTTAATTTTTTATTATCCAAACAGCAAAAAATTACTCAATTTTCATTGCTCACGAAACATTCGTTTTTATGTTTTTTTTATTGTTTTTTGGTAACAAAATTTTATGGTTAGCCATAATTCAATAGCAATTTTAAAAGAGGTAAAAGCATTTTCTTCTGTCGTTCATGCATTCCGAAAATAATCCATTATTTTTATTAAACAAGCCGGAGAAATTGAGAAACATAAACCATTCGGTACCAAAAGGGATAATGAAAGAAAGAAAGAAAGAAAGAAAGAAAGGGAACAACAGCAAAAAAGGGCGACAAAAAAATAAGTAAAAACCAGACGAAGGCAAAGGCAAAGGACCAAGAATGGGGCTTACAGCTGTAACGGCTTGGTTCTTTTGCCAATTTCCGCAGCTGCCAATTAAACCAATGCAATCTCCGGCTTATTTCTTTTTGCCCTACGAATTGTTTTTTTCCCCCCTCCCCTCTTCCCCGCTCTTACCATCTCGCTGTTCGCCTTCCTTTCTTTACAAATTTTTGGTATATCGTAATTAAAGAATTTTATGGATGCATTAATTTTATAAAAAGTAAATAAAACTGGAAAAAAAATTATTTGAAATGGAAATAAGAAAATACGTTATTATAATAAAATAAAGTAACAATGAAACAGCAACAACAACAACAACCAGTCACAGAAGAAATTAAATGTACGCATGAGAACAGCAAAAAGCAGCAACAGCAGCAGCAGAAGCCGATTATTTTTAAATTTAAGAGGGCAATAAAATCCATTCAAAACTGACAGACATACCATGAGTATGCCAACGTGTGTAAGTGTGTATGTGTGTGTGTGTGTGTGTGTGTGTGTTCCGCACAAATACGATTTCAGGAAGAAAGTCGCCGAATGGGCATTGGGTACTACAGTCAAGAAGGCATAAGAGGCAGAAGAACAAGAAGAAGAAGAAGAAGAAGAAGAAGAAGAAGAAGAGGTAAAGGGAAAATCTTTGATCAAGGCAGACTATGTTGCTACCGCTCAAACTTTTGCTGCTTAACAAGTAGACGCAGCTCATAAACAACCCCGCAAGAACTTTCACTGTCAGCAGTCACTAAAGAACTAGTTCCAGAAACCAACGTACAAGTAGCAAGTTCGGCTATATTCGGCAAGATCGCCACCAAAACATCAATATAAAAACTCAACGTCTATGAATGAAGTCTAATTAATGAAGACTATTTCATCTATCAGGTTCATTACCTTTACTTTCGATACGAACTGAATAAAGTACTCTCTGATCGAGTGGACCACTGCGTTCTCCTTTCGCTTAAATGTTTCTAATTCAAATATTGTTAGAGGCGCATAATATGTATGTATAATTTTCTAAACTGTATTGTATCCTTTAAAAAAAAAAAAAGAAACAATTCTACTGGCGTAGATCTCGTCAGGAGTGACGATTTATATACCGCTTATACGCCGTGGGTAAAAGTTCCTCTTCATCCAACCTCTGCACGCACCATCGCACCATCATATTTAACACTGAGAAGATCTGAGAAATAAGTATGATATTTTCTTTATCCATTCATTGCATAAAAAGTGTCTGTTTAATTTGGGAATATTTACTTTTATTATTTGAATTTTATTCGAACTTTTCTGAAAATCGAAAAAGGAAAAAAAACCAGCAAATCATAATAGGCCCTGCGCCTTAAGATTCGAGCATAGAGTCATTACTATTAAAGATATTAAAAGCTAAACTCCTTTATTTTATAGCACTTTCCTTTATTAAAACACGCGCGTTCGCTAAACATGCCTTTTATTCAAATGTATTCACCAAAATATCTATATCTGTAGAATTATTTGCAGATAGTGCAAATCAATGTGGGTCATATGGTTCCCTTTGGCATGGTATGGTTCTCATATTGTTCTTATCGTCTAAAACATTTGACACATTTAAGACACTTTCCTTTGCATGTATGTCATTGAGACTAGTACCTTAGGAGCTACTCAATTTCTTGCGGGGTATGTACGAGTATGTACATCCGTATAGAAGTGTGTTGTGTGTGAGCGTGTGCGTGCGTGTCTGTATGCAAGTGTGTTTATGTGCGGTAATAACCGTAATAATAATCAAGAATATAAGAATATGCAATAATCATCATCGTCACAATCAGAATCTCTACGAATTTTATTTAAAGATAAAGAGAGGTAAAGAGCGAGAGAGAGAGGCAGACATGCAAGCTGAGTGATATACACCCCGTAGGAAAATGGTAAGTTATGTGACCGACAAAAGCCACAGTGACATTTAACATTGCGGTATCGTAGAAATTTCGTTAATTCTACGTGTCAATTTCATTGATAAAAAAAAATCGATAATAAAATAAAAAATTTCAAAAATCCATTTATGCGAAGTAAAGAGAAAAACAGTTCCGGCTTCTTATTGTGTAGGACAAAAAGTTTTACTTTATTTAATTAACTCTAAATATAATAGAATTTTTTAATTTACCTTAAACTTCTAATGACATTTTTAAAAAATTATCGACCGAAAAAATTTTCCGGTCTCAATTTTTTAATATTCGTTTAATATACTTGCATAACTTTCAGGGTTTTTTATCAATTACGTAACGATCCTTAGTATATCCTCTCGCATCACCGATGCTTCTTTTTCAAGCGAGATAATGCGGTTAGAAATTTAAAGCCTTTGGAAAGCAATCAAGGAAAAAAGGAAGGAACAAAGAAAGGCACGTTTTCATAGACTTTTTCTTGTTATTTGTTAAGTTTTCCGCAAGGGTTGGATGATGACGTGCCTTGTAACGAACTTCCGTCATCTTTTGTTGAGTTTCGTCGAGTTTCGTTTAGATACAAAGCGGTTGCGTCGATGTGCCACGTCTTCAGTGTCTTTTTCCTACGGGGTGGTTTGAGCTCTTAACGCACACACACACAGCCACTCAACTTGACTACTACTACTACCTCAGCAGTGTATCTGACTATTAGCGGCATTTATGCACTTCAGGACGATTTTACAGTGGCTTGTGTTTGTTCTTGTCCTCATTCTTGTTATCTTTTCATTCATTTTTTAGTCCGCTTCCAACAAGTTTCATTGGTTGTTGTTACTTTGATGTTGCTGTCGCATCAAACAACATCACAATAACACGATAGTGGAATTTTTTAACACAATTATTAACAAAAAAGTTAAAAAGTTGGTTTTGGTTGGTTTTTGTATGATTTTTTGACAACTGCCGAAAGGTTTTTCCAATTTTCTGGAGACTTTTGTAACACTTTGAGGGACTTTTGCGTGCTATTTCCCCTCCCTTTTTCTTTCCTTCCTCTGAGTTTTGATATATTTTCTTAGATTTTAATCTAACCCTCTTTAAGCGCCCTCATTTTTTCTGCTTTCCATGAAGCATGCTTTCTTGAAATCGACGCAATAGTCGCGTCTTGCGTTGCACGAATCTAGGAATTTGCTGCAGTTTCCGGCATTGCGGTGTCTGAAGAAGAAAATGAGCCTGTGATTACAAGAAATTGTGCAATGGAAAATGCACGTGTACCATAAGGAAAAGCAACAACAACAACAACAACAACGACAACAGAAGGCATGCGCCTACGCCAATGCTTTTTGCGTCTACGAAAAAGTCCAAAGAATTCTTCTGCCGCAACGAAAGAGAAACAACAAAGTGAAGAAGTTAAGAACGAAGAAAAAGGAGAGAACGAGAACAAGCACAAACAATACAGTGCTAGTATAAAAGGTATATTTTATGATAGTGTGCGTAAATCACAGCATGTAAACGTCATAACGCCATAAACGGCCATAACCGGAAGTTGATAGTTAAGCGCTGGAAAGTGAGCGAAGATAGAGGTTAAATAATTTCCCCCCCCCCCCCCATTTTTTCCAGCAACACGTTCGTTGACTTACGCGAATTTGAGCAAAATAAGAATTTAATAAATTTTGGAATTATTAAATAAAAATATGTACGTTTTCACTGCAGCATAACGTCAGGGTTGCCAAATTGAGTGTATTTTATTGTTGCTGAAATCTGCTGCAAAGAACTGCCGCCGTTTGTCGACCTTCTAAAGAGATTTCGTTGCGTTTGCGAAGTAATTTATTGCTATCAAATTCTCTTCCTCTCCCTTTCCTCACTTTGTCTTTGTTTATACGCTAACATTTAATAACTATTTGTACACTAAAGAATACAACACAAAAAAACAGAGCCTGCCTTGAAGCATTATGAGCTGCGAGAGGTCGCTGGCGCGGTCACGGAGTAAGAATAGAGTGACTGCTGTGACAAGACAGATCAAAGAACAAGTCATGCAGATGAATGTACTGCTGGTACAACAACAACTAAAGCACAGAATAAACTAATTTCAGAAGGTAAATAAAAGTTAAAAAAAAATATATTATAAATCCTCACATATTTTAAAAATGTTTCAAAAAAATGCAGCCGCCAGCTTTATTAGCTTCCCAAAATTTATTTATTCTATATTTTCATTAAAGATATTACAATTAATAGAAAAATCTGTCTCGTCTTTCAATAGAAAATCCTTCAAACAAATTTTACAAATTTATTTATATATTATTATTTATTGGTCTTATACAAACCTTCAATATTGTAGTTTTATTAAAATTCTTCTTTTAATAAGAGTTACTCACAGCAATATTTTCTTTGACTAGCAAACTTTTTAGAGCCTTAAAAACCGTTTACCGTGATCACCGTGTCCAAAGTTTTTCTCTAACAAACCCTTTCTTCCCTTCCCTTCCCTTCTTTCGTAATAACATCCAATTTTTTGCAATTTTTCCAACTCATCGCTGAATATTGCAATACTCTGGATAATGCATTCCTAATAAAAGAAAAATACGAAGAAAACGAAAATAAAGAATAGACAATCATCGTTTCTTTTTATATCGATAACGATGAATCATTGTATCGATCAATTGTTGACTGTTGAACGTTTTGCAATTACTTTTTGTTCTCTTCATAAAATCATTCTATTTATTGGAGACGTTATCATGACCTGCAGCTTCATTTTATCACACGTCATCATCATCATCATTATCATCATCATCATCATCATCTATTGTGCCTGTATCGTGGCCCCATCATTGTTAGCAGCATTGGTCTTATCTTATCAGCTTTAGTGTCGCCATTAGCGTTAGTATTATCAGCAGCAGCATTAGCATCATGGCATGCAGCATTAACGTTTCTATCAATATTTGTGTTATTATCAGTGTTGGCAAGTCATTAGCTGTTTATATTGCTGTTGTCATCTTTAGCGTTCACCATCGATTTTAGCGTTCTCAAATTTGCGGCCAAACACCAACCATTTCAACAAATGTGTGTTGATTAAAAGATATTCTGAAGATACATATATTTTTACTCAAAACCTTTAAACGTAAATATAATTGCTTTCTAAATCTGCGAGTACATAAATCATGAAATTTAATCAACAAATGAGAGTTAAGGAGTCTTTTGGGTTGAAAAATTCAACACAACGGTTGAATATTTCATCTTAAGTGGTATAAGCAGGCATTTTTTGAGTTTTTCAATACCTAATTTGTGAAAAATTCAACTCAATTGTTGAAAAATTCAACTCAATTGTTGAAAAATTAAACTCAGTAGTTAAAAAACTTAGTTGAGTGGTTGAAAGGTTTAACTCAGTGACAAAATTTTTACTTTTGTAGTATAAAAATTCAACTTCCGAGTTAACAAAGTATTTTTTTTAAGTTTTATGTTTGAAAAACTCAGTTCAATGATTGAAAATCTGAACTGTCGTAGTACAAAAGTTAAACTTCCGGATTAACAAAGTGCTTTTTAAGTTTTTTATTTAAAAAGTTAAACTCAATGGTTAAAAAATGTAACTCAGTGGTTCAAAATTTGAGCTTTCGTAGTATAAAATATTAACTTCCGGGTTGACAAAATGTTCTTTAAAACTTTTATGTTTAAAAAAAATTCAACTCAGCGTTAAAAAAATTCCACTTTTATCACTGGATTATTTAAATATTTAGTCTTATTAATAAAAAATTCTGGTATTACAAAAAACAAAATTAAACAAAAATACAACTTAAAAAAGTACAACTTTTTACCAACTTTTTAAAAGTATACTCGTATGCAATCAAAAACAAAAAAGCTTTGTTTGTCGACAGACATAAATTACAACAAATATAAGTCAATGCACACACAGAATTTTGTGTGGGGAACGTTGTTGTTGTTGCTGTTGCAATTGTTTTGTTAGCTGCGGTGGTCATAAAGATTATGCGATGCACATAAAGCAACCATATCTCGTATAACCGACGCACATAAGCACACTTACAAACATACTTACGTATGAACGTAGAAACACACGCAAATGCGAGAATGCACACATACCGACACATACCGAACGCATATATACACACTGGCACTGCATACAAACACTCGTACCGCCTTTGAAATTAAAAACTTCACACGCCACAACAACAACAACAGCAGCAACAACAAAGAAATCGAAAAAACGAGGTGTTCGAGCATGCAAAAAAAAAAGTATGCTTGACAAAGCATTAAAAATGAATAACATCGGTTTCAAGTTTTTTCACTTTTTTCTACTTTTTCTATGCTTTTGTGTTTTGAAGTATTTGTAATTGTAGACTATTGTAGAGCTTTTTAGTGCCGTCGGTCGCACTAAACGAAATTAAATTGTTCATAAAATTTAAGCTGTTTCTACTGAATTTAACACTTATTCAAAAAAGAACAAAAAATAATAGTCATTTTATAAAACGAGAAGAAAGAGGTCAAGGGTGAAAAAGTGTTGCATACCCTTAGGCTCTCCCTGCTGAATTCATTTATCAAATGCAGGTAACTCTCGATATACGCGGTAGTTTTTACTATGAACAAGCCGTATAAATTGCAGTACACTCAAATCACATAAACGTAATCATTGCTATTCGAATGCCGCACAATTAGACAGTTAACTATACCTTTTTTTTTTGGTATCGACTAAAATGTGAAAAAAATTATTAATGAATAAATGCACCGAGTGAACAACTATGCCTTTGAGGTTTTGCAATTCTTATTTGTACTATATAAATAGTTTACAAAAAAAATTTTTGGAAAGACTAAATTTATTAGTACTGCATGATTTTACGCAGTTAAAATATTTCATTTCATGACAGCAAAAAACCAAAAGACAACACACAGCCATTATTAAATATTTAAAATATTGCATTACAATCAAGCTGATTCAACCGATTATTAAATACTGACTACATTGAAATGTCGTATTGATAATTCCAAATTTAAAAAAAAAATTAATTTATTATTATGTATTATGTATAGATATTTATCTATAGGAAAAATATTTGATAAAAAGCGTTTCCTAAAATATTTCAATCTTTAATTTCATTAATGTTATATGATAAAAACTAATTTTTTTGAATAATTATTTTATTATAATTTTTTTATTTTAAAGAATGTTTTTTTGAAATATTGAAAAACAATTAATAATGTGAACCAAATTAATGAAAAATAAAAATAATAAAATATTAAAATGGATTACTCGTTATTGCAACCCTCGATAAATTTAACTTCTCCACAAATTTTTGTGAAACTTCTGAAAATGTTAGCCTCTTACCTTTTTTTCCTGGTGGACGAAAGTATACAATATCAACTAATAAGCTTAGAAAAAACGTATAAGTGTGCTTAATGAGAGATAAAATATGGCAATTTATTGCAAGATTTACACCGAACTCGAGCTTTATTGTAGAATAAACACAGACCAAACCATTTTGCATTATAAAACATGTTTCATTTTTAAAAATTTATCATCCCAGCTAGTATTTATGAACCAAATAAATACAAATAAATACAAAGACGTGTAAAATGCGGGTTAATGTTTTACAAAGATTTAAAAATTAATGATTCAAATTATCAAGTTTTTGGTTGAATTACTTTTCAAGAGATTAAATATTTTCTGGGACTCGATTAAAGCTTAAAACGCCTATAGTCCAATTCCTTTGGTTTTCTTAATTGGTATAATAAAAGCGCCACTGTACTCATTTTGCTTTCTCAAAGCTTTCTGAGAATAAAACAAAAATATTCTGCAGCCTACTTTTAGGCATCGCATACCAACGACTCTGTGCTAAATCGTAATCTAACACAAAACAGCTAGTTAACGCCAAGGAAGCAAAAAAAAAAAACAAAAATTTAATTATCATAACATAAAAAATATAATTGCTTCATGCTTTTTATTATGATGTCGCGAAAATTAAATTTCAATAAAAAACAGAAAAAAAATATCACCACTTTTCTTGCTTTTCTTGAAAAACTTTACTCAGTTTACTCAAACCATAAGCATAAATCATTAAGAGCGAACAAGAAAGGAATAATAATAACACTTATATGTAATTTATATATTTATTCATTATAAAAAATATTTTAATATGATTTATTTTTAATCATAAACTGATCGCTTTTTTAACCACATTCATCTTCTCGCGAATAATGTAGGTATGTATGTACCTGTATGTATATTTTTGGTACCTTTTAAATTTCAAGGGCTCTTTAATCATACGCATAAGGTTATTATAGTAAATCCTTCGATTCCGAATTTTATTTTTGGAAACACGTTTTGTGTTCGTGCTCATGATTGAAATGAAATACCAAATACGTGAAATACAAGAAAAATAACTAATCTCATTGTAAAGAAATACAAAAAAACGCCTAATAAACTCACACACACACACATGAAGTGAAGCCAGACACACATCAACGCACTCGCACTCACGCTCACTTCGCCCTACTTCAGGCATCTCTTACCTACGATATCAAACAATACGCTAAAGTAACAAAATACAATAGAGTTATCGCAACAACAACAAACAAAACAACAACAAAACAACAATCGAAACTTGAGATTACTAACTCGTCTCGATTTACACTTCGTTACGCTTCGTTTTGTACGATTTTTTAGCTGCGGGTTAGCGATTTGTTATAGTATTTATTTTCGTATTTGTTCGTTTGTGGTGGTGGTGTTGTTGTTGTTGTTGTTGTTGTCATCGTTATTGCTACTGATGCTAGTATTATTACGATATTTTTTTTATTATTATTATTATTTCTGGGGCTTGTTGTTGCTGTCGTTGTGGCTATTGCTAATATTGTGCTGGTTATTGCCTTCGTCGTCGTTATTGTTGTTGTTGTTGTTGTTGTTGTTTTTATAGTAGCAACCATTGTCATTGTTTTGTTATCGAAATGATCTGATTGTTAAAGAGTGATTTTCACATCGTCGAGCGACCACGATTGCTGTCGTCGCAAACGATGAAATAATCACGAGTAACAAATACTCGTAGAAAGGAGAAGAAGAAGATGAAGAAGAAGAAGAAGAAGAAGAAGCAGAATCAGCCACAGCAGCTTCACAATGAGCAACAACAATAAAATTTTCGATTATGTTATACGAGTATTATCGATTTTCGCCTTGAAACGAATTGGTTCATTTCAAAAACTCTCAACTTCATCGATTCTTCTCTCTAACCCGTTCTCCCTTTTGCTCTCCACCTTTCTGTCTCTCTCTCCCTCACTCTTCCTTTTCCTTTAGTCCCTGAAATTGTACTTAAATTATCCCTTTTATTTGCGTTCTTCCAGCCTGTATACTTTTTCATCCTTCCTGTCTTCGCTTCCCCTTCCAACCCTCCCCCACTCGTCTGCCCACCATCCCACAAACGACGGTTAGACGGCCACTCTAGCTAGAGCGTTTCACAAACTTTTTTGTTCAACATTTTTGTAGGTTTTACTTTCTTTATTTTTTTTTGATTCCCACAAATTTTATGCTTTTTTTAAGCATTTTTCGTTGAACCTTTAAGTCGTTATATGTTGTTGTTGTTGTTGTTGTTATTGCTGTTATTGCTGTTGTTGCTTTTGTTGTTGTTGTTATTGCTGTTGTTGTTCGTGTTTTATTCGTTCTGTTGTCTTTCACTGCGTGCGAATGATTTTATTTCATTCGCATTCGTTTAAAGTCGTTATTATTATCATCATCAGTTTGATGTTATTAACATTACTGTTGTTGTTGTTGTTTTTGTTGTTGTTTATACCGCTCGTTAATGCTGTTTTTGGTTGCTGTTTTCAGTTCTTGTGTTTCATTCATACTCTATTACTTGTATTTTAATTTTGTTATGGTTGTTGTTGCTGTTGTAAATTTATATTTTTTTTATTGCTATTATTATTATTGTTATTGTTATTGTTATTGTTATTGTATATCGTTTGTATACTTCTGGGTATCGATGTTCACAGCAAATAACAATAATCATTTTTGCTTTACATTCTCTTTCATAAATACCTTTTACACATACGGGCAGAAACAAACACACACAAACACACAAACACTCTCGAACGCATTTTCGATAATATGTATTTCTGTTATTTGTTTTTACTCTTGTTTTAGTCGTTGTTGTTGTTGTTGTTGTTGTGATCATTTACGTTGTTTGCTCTGCATATTAAACATACCAACGCATAACATCATCATCATCAGCATCAGCATCAGCATCAGCATGAATAATATAACAACAATAATCGTGATATCCCTGATATCGTAAATCGATTTATAAACTCAATTATAAATTGTTTCAGATTGTTGTTTTTGTTGTTGTTGTTGTTATTATTGTTTGTTGCTCTCTTCCTTTTGCTGCAGGCACAATATCATATGGTTACACTTATGCGGGCACTTAAAGTGACTCGTTATCATATTTAGGAGTTTTCTCCATATAAATAAGTTTTTTGAAATTACAAAAATATTAGATTTTAATTTTTGTAGACCTATAGATTCTCAAAATTTAAATTCTTTTATAAGTTGGCTTTCTTTTAATCTTTTGCGCCTTTAAAGTAATCATATTTCGTAAATTTAGCATATACATGAACCTAGCAATAAATTTTTTAGAGCATTCATTACAATTTAGTTGAGACAACAACCATAACAAGTTAGGAAAAGTGTTAAAAGAACCCTTCGAAAGGGTAAAATTTAGTTTCTGGTTTAGAAGATCAGCCCGATTTGAGAGAGCCCGTATGTTATATTATACAGGTACGATTCAGCCCTAGTTGTGGACTTTGCGGGGGCTATTGGTGAGATGAGGCGGGAAAGAGAGAGCGGCACTGGTGTCTCACTCCTCTCAAAATGGAATTGGACATTGGTTCAAATGGACTTTGGACAATCTGGTTGGTGTCTATGTACAGGCAAAGTAAAAGCTTTTGGGGCGTATGATTCTCATTCTTTCTATACTGCCTAAACCTTAGCCCGTATGGGCTCGCAAAACTTGAGGCGGGCAGCTAAATTGTGCAACACTCGAAAATTTTAAAAGAATTTAATAGTATTTTACTACTAATCATTTAATACCAAAGACTTACCGGGAGTTTCTGTAGTTTTAACGCGTTGTGGCTCGCTTTGTAACTCTTTTTTTTTCCTTTCGCTCCCAATCTATCACTTTCTCTTTCTCTCTCTCTCTCTCTCTCTCTCTGTTTGCCACTGTTCTTATTTCTTTCTTTTTTCTACATATATTTTCTTACATACTTCGTTAATTTTCACTTCATGAAGCGCAGTAACTTTTTTCACTTTTCCGCAGTTTTCGAGAGCTTTGCGAAATTCTAAGCAATTTCGTTTTTGGTAATTCGTTTTTTTACTTCTTTTTTGTTGTTGTTGTTGTTTTTGTTTTATTTTTTTTCTTTTCTTTTCTTTACAATTGTAAAATTTATTTTGTTATTATTTTTCCCTTCAAAGCGTTTCTCTTTATTTTTTCTTGTATTTTTATTCTACTCGTATTTTTCATCTAAGCAGACAAACACACACACACGCTTAAATACTTTCGTATACAGAATGAATGCTTGCGTTACGCATGTTTTTTTTTATTCATTATTTTTTTCGTTCTTTTCGTTTGAACTTTCTCAATTTATTCGTATGTCACGCAAATATAAAATGAAATTGGTAAAAGAAAAATAAGGAAGGGAGTAGGAAGGGACTAAGGAAGAGAGAGAAAGGGAGGGAGTAGGGAGCAGGAGGTAGCGACTACAAGGGAAAAAGGGATGCGAGGGCGTGGGTGTGAGCGCACGCGACGTTCGTCGAATAAAATTCGATTTTGAAAAGTTTTTAAAACTTATTTTCGTTGCGATGGTATGCGTGCGTTTTTTTTTTGCGTTTTGTTGTAACAATTGTTGTCGCGGTGGTGGAGGTTTCTATTGTTGTTGTTGTAGATGTTGTACCGTTTCGCTTAAACAGTTTAGTTCACTGATTTTCCACGCTTCTACTCTTAGCTGCTTCTTATTTTTCTTGTTCTTCTTTTCAGAAGCGTCTGCTGTTGTTGCTGTTGCTGTTCTTTGCACTTTGCACCAACACCGGAAGTTGATGCAGAAAATCTAGACTGAAATGAACACTTCCGTTAGAAATTTATTCCATGCACATTTTAGTGGAGTCAAAAGAAGACGAAGTAGAGGAAGATGCAGCAGCAACTACCAAGAGGCAGCAACGCAACAGTAAAAGCAGCATCAGCAGTAGCAGCAGTAGCAGCAGCAGCAGTGGCTGCGGCAGAGGCAGTGGCCATAGCAAAAATTACTAAAAGATGATGCTCGCGGAATTTCACACGTAGTGCGTTTTATTTTCAAGTTTCTTAGCACAAAAACAAAAAAAAAACAAACAAGAAATATTTCTTGTTATTAAATTTTTGTTTTAGACACTTTTGTGTGGCTATTTTTTAACGTCTTCTATTTTTCGTTCCGCTTCTTTTCTCTTCTCTTCTTCTTTTCTATTTTTTTACTAATTTTTTGCTCTTTTTTGTTGCTCTCTGTCACTCGGTGACAAATTTCATTCTTCTTGTGCTTGTTTTTTAAACCTTTTTTATTTTCTTAGTTGTTTTTTTTTTTTAGTCCTTTAAATAAGGACAGGAAACCGTCTAAAATTTACGTATACTGCGTTGATTTGTTGTAAATACTTTCTTCTCGACCTCTTCGCGACTACTTGTGATAATTTTCTTTTCTGTTTTTTAATTTATTTCTGCATGGAAAAATTAGCGCGATAACGCGCACACTGCTTATTTTTTCTTTCGCTTTTTTTCGCTCCTTTTTTATTATTCAGTTATTTTTTGATTTGTTAACTTTTCTGAGCTAATTTTTCTAGTTTTTCCACTTTTTCGATTTCTGTCAGAAAATCTGTAATAAAACGAAAGAAATAGAAAAAATTTAAATTTTATTTAATTTATTATTAATTATTTTATAATATTGTAATATTATTTACACCAAAAAAAAACCAAAGGTGAAAAATAAAATTTTTTATTATTTTTTATATTTTTATTATGTTCAATAAAAATAAATTTTAATAATAAACAAATTTATTTTCCAAATTGAGCGAATTTTAACGCAAGTAGCATATAAAGGTTAATTTAAATGTTTTTTCCCAATATATTTTTATCGTTTGTGCCATCATTTTGATTGTTATTTTTTAATTATTTTATATAATTAATGAAAAATATGTGTCCTAGAATGTTTTTTTTTTTTTTTTTTGTTAATAATAAACGTTCGTGCAGCGAGTACGCGTGAAGAAACTGCAGCAGCCGACAATTGTTTATAATTTATTGTTGTATAAAACCTTAATCAGTTGTTTTAATAATTAAATCGCCCGTTAATCGCACGACGACAAAAGATAAATAAATTAAAAATTCATACGCGTAAGTAGGTGTACTCTATGTACGTGTATGTGTATGTGCGTCTATGCGGAAAAACCCGTTTTTAATTAAGTAATTATTTGCGCTTGAGGTTTTTGCAGTTGTTTTGTTTTGTTTGAATATTTTTAATATTTTTAAGTTTTTTTGTTTATTTTTAATAACATAGTATTTTATTGCACCAACATACACACACACACACACACACACACACGCGTTCAATATGCTACTAACGCAGCTAACACTTTTGTCGTGTGTTGGTTTTTTTTTAACGCTTTTTTTGGGTTTATTGGCATTTTTAATGTCCGCTCTTTGCTGTCCGCTATTTTCACAACAACAGAAGCAACAACAACAACAACAACTACCACTACTACAAACACTATAACTTTTGATTATATAGAACTCAACCCAATATCAGAATTCATTTAGCACAACTCGTTTATGAATCATTGACGAAAACTGTAGCGCATTTGGTTTTTCGAAAGACTATGTATGTTTTTATTTCCTTTTTACGAGCATTCTCTCTTTTTTGTTAGAATTTTTTTTTATTAAGGCGTTATTAAAATGACATACATTTGTATATTATTTTTGTGTTTTTTTTTTTTTTTTGGATTATAAAAGTTAATTTTTTTTTATTTTCCAACGACAATGCTCTCAACCATCAAATCAGCCTTCAATCGTCACACGACGTTGACATTTATTAAACATTAAACCTTTATTTGTTCAAATCGTTTATGGACAATTTTGTAGGTTAACAAAATTCTTGCACGATGATGAAATATCACGCATGATTCATGCATATTTCCTTAAAGTCATTTACAAGTGCGAGTGTGTCACAGAGAGAAGCTTCTGCGACACAGTCCACATCATGTGGTTTTTTCCATCCTACTATTTGTGGATGTTTTGTTGCTGTTCCTGTTCCTGTTGTTGTTGTTGTTGCATTATTGTTCTTTGTGAGCAAGTGCTGTATTTTATTTGCTTTTTTGCTACGCATTGCCTTTTTAATTAATTAATTAATAAATTATACGCTCAAGAACAGAACAGAAGAGAAGAGAACAGAAGAGCAGTACAGGACAAAAAAAGCTCAGAAGAGCAAAAAACGTATTAAAAAAGGGCTAATTTTCATTAATGCATATTTTATTATTATTATTGTTGTCGTTGTTTTATGTACTCGCCCGTAGTTTTTCTTGTTTTATTTTATATTATATTTATTTCCCAAAATGAGTGCCATTCAAGCTAATTTTTAGAGCTATTTCCAAGTTATACAATATTGGTTGATATATTGGGCTATAAGATACTCGGAGGGTACTGTATTATATACACCATGTATATACACTCGTCATAAATTGTCGGACACTTGTGTTCACGGACATTTTAAATTATGAAGACATTGATTGCTTTGCCTTTTGATACCGAAGAGTATGTACGTACATATAGTATATTAATTTTGGATTTTTAAAATCGTTTTCCACTTGATAAAATGTATTTTTTTTATTGTAATGTTTGTCTCTTTTTGTAGTATTCTTCTTAAAACTCTTAACACGTTGATCTCAACTCATCTCATTTCATTGATTACATTGTACTTTATACAATTGAGCCTTATAACTCCTATCACCTCCTCTCTCTCTCTCTCTCTCTCTGTTTGTTTCCTAATTTTCGGCCCTTTCACAATTTTATTGCGAAAAGTTATTACCTACTCGGCGACTTTGAGCTTTGACTCTTGTCTTCTTCTGCAGGTCATTAAAATTTTGTCATAAAAATCATTTCAAAGCTTTAAAAGAAGATTCCTATGAGTTTTCACAAGTATTTTATGACTTCTTCAAAGTCATTCGTTACCATTCCATTCCATTCTATCCGTCTGCTCCTAGACCGCCGCTACTTTTGTTACTAAGAGCGTTTCTTTGAACTTATCAGTGAGTTATTGCTCAATACTCTCCATTTTATGGTTAACGAGATGCACGCGTACACGCGTTCAATTTAAATTCATACGAAACGCATAAAGAATCGAATAAAGACTTCGATTATCGATAATAAGAGGTTATTTTTTTTTTTAAATAAATTAAATGACGCGAGGAAATCCTTAATGTCTGCACTATTTTGTCTAGCGTTTTTATATTTTTTATCTTATTTCTTTTGTGTTTTTTTTTAGTGTTTTGCAATAATATAAGTCTTAAATAAAAATATATTCGTAAAAAAATCAATTACATTCGCAAAAAATTTAATGTTTAATGATGTTAAGATTAAGAGAAAAAAGAGTCGTTTCGCATAAAAAAAGTTTCTGACATATTTTGAGGTCATGCTGACAAAAATAAAATAATTTCACACAAAAAAATCAACAACAGAAAAAAGGATGACAAAGAAACAAAAAAGAGAGAGAGCAACAAAAATTGACAAAACTCACTGTCAATTTCATGCTCGTAATATTAAAAAATGTAGGAAGAAGAAAAAAAAAAGAAGTAGAAGAAGAAGAAGAGGAAAAATATAAACAAAAACAACAACAACAACTTTGATTAAGCAACACATGATGTATGAATACATTACATTCTTGGAGCAAGAAAAGAAAACAAGCTGGCGACATTGACGATGATAGCGTTGGTGGTGTTGATGGTGGTGGTGGCGGTGGTGGCGGCGGCGGCGGTGGCGACGGTGGTGACGGTGGCGGCAATGACGGCAGCGACAGGGCCATCGGATTTTGTGTCGAGCCGGCAAAACAAAGTCCTTGAAATGACGTTGAGTGAGAAGAATGAGGAAAATCTTGTGATACGAATACGTGGACTTGTCTATAGTGAGAATACGACACCTATACAACAGCATAAACATACGTACATATATGTATTTTCATGTATGTATATGTATGCGCATACATACATGCGTGCAGATTGCAGACATAAGATCAAACATAAGCTTGTATATTACGAGGTATTACCACGCGACCCACACTCTCGTATATTAAAACAGGCTTGTATTTATTTAAAAAAAAACGAAAAAAGGACAAAAATATGAGAAACGCGCCATGCTGCAGGCTGTAGAATAATATGGAAAATGCGTTATTTCAAATGAAAGCAACAACGCGCTTTATGCGAGCTTTTGTCATTTTGCATACAACAACAACAAAAAGAGGCTCTTAAAAGCCAGCTGGAGTGCAACAACAACAACAACAAAAACAATAACCTTAACACGAAGAAAAGCAAGTTAAGTTTTGCTGCGAAACTCCAAAAAAACGGCACAAAATAAGTGCGAGTTTACATTAGCATCGAAGTGCCCCTGAAGCTTAAAAATTGTGTGGTTTTTTTGTCGGCTTAAAATGTGTAATATTAATACATTCTTTCTCTTTTCGCTTCTCTTTCAATCATATTAAGCAACAAGAATATTTTAACGCCTGAGAAACGTACTTCGACTACGTTTAATGTGAACTTGCTTTAAAAAAAAACAAACACATTTGATTAGTTCTCAGCAAAAACTTATAAAATTAATATTAAAGATTGAAATTTTCTAAAAAGAATATTCGTCAAAAATAGGAGGAAGGAGAGAAGGAAGGAAGGAAGGAAGGATGGATGGAAAGAAAACTTATTCTGATTTTAATTTTAAGCCTAATTTTAGGCACATCACATCATGTTTTTTCTTTATCCTCATTTATTTTTTCGCTTTTTTTTTGTGCTTTCTTTTATTTAATAAAGTTTTTTCTACTCTTTTCTCTCAAGTTTTGTTAACTCATACGCAGCGTGCCACAACAAAGGATGGATGGATGCTTTGCCTGCTCGAAACCACGCCGCGTTGGTTTTTGCATATAGAAATTTATGCTGCGTTATCACGTAATGCGAAACAAAGCTGCTATAAAATATCGCCTGCCTCTCGGCCAAAAATATGATGCTAGAAAACGTTAGGCCTGGAAGTATTTAATCAAAACGGACAGCCTTGCTAATTTTATGATACTTCTCGTATCGTGTTCGCGCAATTTGTATCTTACTTTTCTTATGATGAAAATGGATGTGGCTGATTTAGATTTTTACAATTATTAAATAAATTGAAGAAGATATTTAAATTTAATGGAAGTAATGAAAATTTATATAATGTCGGAAGGATAAAGAATGATCTGTGTCGCATAAAATACATCAATGACGATTTAAAGAATGAACTTAAGAGCATTATGAATTTGAATTTAGAAAGATAATTAATTAATGAAAACGAAGTGAGGCACAGAATTAACTCAGTTTCTTAAATTTCTTTCTTAAATTAATTAATGAAAACGAAGTGAGGCACAGAATTAACTCAGTTTCTTAAAAAAAACAAAAAATGAATAAAATTAAATAAATCTAAGAATGAATTTTAACCCATTAAGTGATGAATTTCATTTAATAAATTAATGAAAAAATTTTACTTCATTTAATAAATTCATTGAATTAATTCATTTAATAAATTCATTGAATTAATTCATTTAATAAATTAAATTTATTAAATGAAATTTATTAAATTTTTTGATAAATTAAAATGTTTAAAAAGCTAAAATTAAAATTCAAAAACTTAAAATTCTTTTTTAATCATTTTTAATTTTTTCCGTTTTTATTATAGTAGTTTTGGTGAAATTTTTATTGTTCAAGCAAATAAATATTTCTTAAGCTTTTATTGATTTTGAATATCGCTATTTATTATTGACGTTGCGGGCTTTCTTTATTTTTTATTTTCCGCAATTTTCTTGATTTTCCGCTCATTTTCAATGATTATCGATTGTCATGCCAGCAGTTTGAGAACAAAAAAAAAACCAAAAAAACACTAGAACTTTTTTCAAATTTTTTTTCTTTGCTTTTTTGTTTAACCTTTTTACTATAAGAAATACAAGAAAAACAAAGCGACAGCCTAAGTTTAACAATATTTCGTACAAGTCAAGCACGTCGGCCAAGGCGGCGAAAAAGGACCCATGTTTCATTGCAATAACAAATAAACTCTACGAGTTACAGATGCAGACAGTATACAGTCACACCGAGGGCACATTCTCTAACAACACATACCCACACTCACACACCCACACTCACACACCCACACCCACACATCCATACCAAAAAAAAAGTTTGAGTGTTGCTTTAACTTAAATTTAATCTTTTACGATGTGAAAGACTTCAAATGTTACGATATAAAATTCGCCAGAGTTCATGTGTGTAAGTATGGTTTTTGTCTGTGTGTGTGTGTGTGTGTGTGTGTGTGTTTTTAAGACTCTGTTTGCTTGTTGTTTTTTATTGTATATTTCACTAGAGCCTAAGAGTATCTATTTTGGGAATGAGATTGCCCTCTCTCTCTCTCTACCTTTCTGTGTGCGTGTGTGTATGTATCTTTTTGTGAGTAAGCATGCTTGTGTGCGTGTCCTGGTTTTTTAACAACATTGTTTTTGTATATTGGTCTTATGTTTTCTTTTAGTAGTTATTATTGGTTTCGTTTTTTTCTTTTTTTCCCTTTTATTTCTTCCTCTTGTCTCTTCCTTATTTAATCTACTTCGTCCTACTCCCTCCTTCCCTCGCCACCCTTCACCCTGCGTTCATTAACCTTTGTATTTCAGTTTTCGTTCGTTGATTTGTCAACAGCTTCTCATCGGAAATGTCAAAACTTTCGTTTGCTTTTACTCAGCTAAGAAAATAAATAACTTTAATGGAGTGTGTGCTGTGTATGAGAGTGCATATGTATGTACGTCTGTCTGTATGTGTGTATAAGTAGAAAAGAAGATCTCTTAAGAAACAGGAAGCAAAAGATCGAGGAAGGACCTCGATTTATGACGTCCTCCGGAAAGCAGAGGAAAAGTGAAGAGCAACGTTTGCTCTATTCGAGTCACCGGGCTCGTTTGCACTTGATGAGTTTTGAAATTAAGTTAGACTCTTATCGTTATTCTGTTTATGTTTACTTTATGTCCTTCAACCTACTCCGCAAAAGTTTTGTGGATAACTTGGTGAAGTCGATAGCATTCAGGCAGCAAAGCATACATCGATTTTCAAAAGTGAAAAGAAATTAAAATAAAACTAAGTAAAAGTATTTATACGTAAACACACAAGTATGTATCGTATATGTATATATTTTAAGATGTTACTACAATAATATATTAATACTCATACGAAATGTGTCTAAATAATGCGTTTGTATTAAATCTTTTGTTGTATTAAATTATGTTCATTAAATCTGGGACAAATAATATTAAAAATTTCAAATAAAATCAAAAAGTTTAGGAATAATTAAAAGCTAAAATTCTTAAGAAAAGAGAGTTATCATATTTTATTTTTTCTCGTTTCATTAATTTTTGTTACTGTTTACGCAATTTTTTTAATGTTTTGGCGTTAATTGATTTTATTATTATAAATTTAGTGTAATTTCTCGAAGTTATTTAATTGAATTAACCTCTGTATTTTTTTTTAATTTAAAGGCTTTTATAATTTACTTTTATTTAAAACTTTCTATATATTTTCATAATGCCTATATTTTTTAATTTCGATTTTGTTTTCCAGGTTATCTGTAACTTTATAAATTTCATGTAATTTTTAATATTTAACATAAATTTGTAATTTTTTTTTGTAGTTTTTTAATGAACGAATTAAAAATCTTGTCTTTAATATTTTTTTATACTTTTATAGTTTAATTTTTTTAACTTTTTTCCTTGAACCTAATTTTATAAGTAAATTATTAACCTATATCTATATATTAATTCTTTGTATTACTTAAATTTCATTTATTTTTGTTACTTTTTCAATTTTATATTCTTTTCTGTTTGATATTATTAACTTTTTTAGTTGACTTGCTATAGTTTTTTATTTAGTGTTTTTTTTACATTCGTGTGTATTTCTTGAAATATTATTTCTAATTTACACTAATTTAACCTTTTAAAATTTCGATATGTTTAACATTTGGACATATTTTAATACGAGTATATGTAAAATATTATCATATAAATTTTATTTTTATTAGAAAAACAAAAATCTTAAATTTTAAATTTCAAATTTTAAATTTTTAAAAATTGAAATGAAATTTATCAATTAAAAATGTATTACTAATTAATTGCTAAATGAAAAAAGCGGTAATACTTGATAGCACTTACTTTGAAAATGAAGTAGATTTTAAAGAGCTCGTGCCTCAATTTAAAGTTTTAAATTGTTTGAACTGCTTTTGTCTCTTTAAGAATGTTAAGCGCGCAGAATAAAAAATTGTGCTATGACTTGTTTTTTCCACTAAATTTCCTACTAATTTGTTTTAATATATGTACGTATATTTGAGGGAGCTCCTCGTGTTAATGTTAAAGCACTATTTTTTTTAAATTTCTTTAGAATTACGAATTTTATTTAATAGCACAAAAGCCTACGATTTTTTCGCGATATGGACAAATTTGTTATTATCAATCTTTAATAAATTTTAACTATTTTTTTACATTTTTTCACATTTTTTCACATTTTTTTCACAGTTACGTTACGTGATTAACAACAAAAAACATTAGTGCGAGCGTTATTATTTTTTATTTTCAAAGATTAATTATTCAAAATTATTAAAAGTTTTAGTTTCTTTACATCAGAAAAGAAATGGCCGCATTTTGCACGATAAACAACAACGTACTTTTCTTCTTCAACGTGGCACGTTTCGCGACGTAACAGGTTTAAGGTAAAGCGCATTAACACTAAACTAAGAAGATTTTATAACGTCTTTAATACAAAGTGTTTTAGTTTAGGTTTTAAAGTAAACACTTCTGTACGTTTTCAACAAGCTAACTTTCCTAAAATCTTAAACTATTACGTTATATCGTTAAAGGTATATGTATGACGTAACTAGCTTTAATAGGATCGAGTGCGTTTTATAAAAACTATTTTATGAAGTTATAACGCTTTTTAGTATAAAATTATTTTCACGTAAAAATATTTTTGAGGCATGTGTTTTTTCTATTTATTGTGACACATTTCCGACGTAGTGTTTTTTTTTTAGGACAACTACGTAACGTGATTTTGTTGACTTTTTGACGTCTGCACAATGACTATAACAATTGCTGATTGGTTTCTTAATTTTCTAATGATTATTTTACGTTCTGAATACTTTGCTTTATTACGTTGATAACGTACCAATATAAATTCTTTAATTACGTCGTTTTCGTTTTAAACGTGATTATTGTTAGAGGATAAATTTTTTACAAAGACGCTCTCGTCCCTCAATAATTTCTCAACTAATTTTATGGATTTTGCAGACCATAAAATATGACAAAACACGCACAATTAAATCCGAATCGAGATCGAGAATAACGAGCTATGACGAGTTTTCGTGGAGCGCGATAGACATAGGCGTAACGGTAAATGCGATTGCAGCGGCTTCTGCCACGAGACTGCCGTTACGCCGCCATTGCAGAGAAGGAAATTTTTGCGATTGCGATGATTTTCCGTTGCAGGACGAAATATCCTTTGGAAAGGAAACAACAAATACAACAACGCAAACAACAGCAATGTACGAAATATACCCGAAGGATAACACAAAAGCAAAAGCGATGACAAAAACGAGGTGTGCAGTGAGAGAAGTAATAGCAGTAACACAAACAACAACAACAACGCTTACTCGTTACTTTGTAGACAGTAAAGAATTGGATTCGTGAGAGAGCTGCTCAAAACACTCAAAATGAAGGCAAAGTTAGAAGGCAAAAGGGTTGGATACAGAGAAAGAAAGAGAGAGAGAGGGAGAGAGAGAGGGAGAGAGAGAGAGAGAGAGAAAGAAAAAGAAGGACAGATAGAGAAAGAGAGAGAAGGAGAGAGACTAAAACAATGGGTTAGCGAATGATTTTGAGTGAAAGAGAAAGCGATGAATATTGAGACCAATAAACACAAGAAAAAGTGCTGGAAGGTTTACCAGATACAAAGCTTTTCTTGCCCGACATGACGTCATAGAAAAGCTTCAAACTCACGGACTTTTGTGGGTATGTATACATACAACCACAAATATTAAATATGCATACACACACATAGATATGTGTGTTGGGAAAGGCCTTAAAAATACCAAAAATAAATAGATGCCACTATGCCTTTGTTCTCGTTTTCATCTTCTTCTAACAGCCACAACCCACCGTCACCCCACGAGCACCGATTATTTTTGGTAATTTTTTCTTGAATCTCAATTTCAAGCCTTCCAAACCGTCGCCAATAGTCGCTTTTTATCCTTCATACAACTCTTTCGAATTTCTGGTTTTTCTTCTTCCAGCATTCGTGCTGCTTCTATTATTTTTTCCGCTCTCTACCTCCCCGTTCTTCTTCCTTTTCTTCTTCTTTTTTCATCTTCTTTTTCTTCTTCTTCCTACTTCTTCTTCTTCTTCTCCCTTTACCTTTTCTATTTCCATTTGAGTCCAGTACTTTTAATTTCCATTGTTCATGATTTCGGCTGCCATACATACACGCTCTCTCCCTCTCTGTCTCTCTCAATACCCTCCCACTATCCCTTTTTCTTTCTGTCTCTATCTCTCTCTCCCATTCTCTCTCTTTTCGACAACAATTCATCCTTAATACCTTCGAATATTGCCCTCTCTTCGCGTTCTATTTCTTCCTTTCCTCCGTCTTCTGCATTTTCTGTATTTCTTCTTCTTCTTCACTTGCGCCTACGTGAGCCTACTTGAGCCTATTTATTAAATATGCTCACGCCCACTTCTTTTGCCTCAGCCTCTGACGTATTTGCATGCAAATGATGGAATGCATTACACACTCGCTGTCTTTGCTTTGGTTCTTTTGGTTGCTTACGAAGAAGTCAGTTAGCCTTTGCTAGTAGGCGCAAGGGGGCGTTTACACAGTATGTATGTTGAGTGGAGAAAGAGAGCATTCTCACAGCAAATTTTCTTTTTTTTTTCGTTGTTTCATTTTCATGAATTCATGTTAAGTAGCCTTTTTATGTACTTGAGTTCAGTTTTCGTTTCGTTTTGAAGTTTCGTAGATTTTTTTCGGTTTCTTGATTTCTGCTTTATTATAATTTTTGTGGGTGTGATGAATCTCAACTGCAGTGCATAGTATACTTATTTACATATGTGTGTGTGTGTTTTTTGTTTACGTATGTGTGTTCGTAGGCGTTCGAAGTGCTGAAGTGCATAAAATGTGCTTTCTGTGAACACACACGTGCTCTTTGTTGGCAGCTCGTTTACGTGTGTGTTTGCGTTATCTTGATACCGTTTATAAAGTACTTTAATTTATTATTAAGTAAAATTATGAAAACCCTTTCAAGTGTTCACAAGTAGACCAACCCACAATCCAACCAACAATAACTTTTTTCAGTGTTGTTCTGAACATAACCCCCAAAATATGAGTGCTTCTCTTAAATTAATTGCTGCTGATGCTCATCAGAGTGATGATCCACTGAAAATTATCCACTTTAGGAGTGAGAAATGTGAGGTTAAGTTGATTTATTTTTGCCCCAGTATCGTCATTAGTCACAGTGAATTTCTTAAAGTGAAAGAAGAGCAAACCAACTCTTTATAGTCATTTATTTTCAATGATTCTCATTCGTAACTATCCATTTCTACTCCTTTAGAGGTTATACACGATGTGATCAAAAAGTACACAGAACGTATTGAAATGTGGCCTCGCAGGGAAAGTATTTAATTTATTGATATTCGCTGAGTCTTCGCACAGGCTTATGTACGTGACGTTAATTAGGTGACATTAATTGAACTTTGACCAAAAACGTATTCAATCAACACAACAACAACAACGTGGAGAAGCCTTAAACCGCGTGCACGCCAGACATAACCTTTTAAAACTTCTTGCTATTTACAAACTACGAGTATGATGATGATGATATAAAAAGCTGGATGGGGTAAAAGCTTGTAAGAAAAACTTGAAAAAGATAAAGGCAAAATCGCGAAAGAAAGAAATTACGCAAACTAGAGAAATTGCGTTACAAAAGGACACACCGAAGCACGTGTTGAAGTCGATAAACACAACTAAACAAACCAAAAACTAGCAAAACAAAACTCAAAGGATGACGATGGCGATGGCAATGATGATGCCAATGATAATGATGAAACGATAAAATTTACCAAGAACGAGGGACAAAAAGCTGACGAGGTAGGAGAAGGACAACAACAACAACAACACCTAAAGCACCAGAATAAAACACCAACTAAATAAAATGGTTCAGGAAAGTATGGCAGCAACAAGAACATAGAATAGCAAACAACGACAACAACCACAATAACAACAACAACAATGAAAACAAGAGAAAATAGTGCAAACGAAAACAAAAAAAAAACAATCAACGACATAAAATTAATAGTAAAAATCAATAAATTATCATCAGCAGAGTAAAGAGAAAAACAGCCGCAGGCGAACGAAATAGCGAAGAAGTGACAAAATTCGCTAAATAGTGCTCAGCAGAACACATAAATAGAAAATAATAAATGAAAAATAAAATTACAAAGGTTGGCGGCAGCGAGAAAGAGAGAGAAAAATCACTAACAATGAAAATTTGTGGTTGAGTGTGAGGAAAAGAGGAAAACATAAAGACTCTCAAAAAGCTTTTGAGTGATTATGAAGTCTTGTTCTCTCTGCCTTAGTTTCGAACACTCAATCCCAATTGCTCTCTCTCACTATCACTCTCTCCCTCTCATCAGTTACGCCACCCACATCAATTACTAATACATACATACTTATAAACTACTCGTAGCGTAATGTTGTGCCGTTTGTGTGAAGTGTTTATGCGCCTACCCGCCTAAACAACAACAATAACAAAAACGAATATAAAACGAGCCAAGCATTTCTCGTTAGTCAGTTAATCCCTAACTAGAATAATACGAGTAATAACAAAAACAACTATGGCTACAACGAACTAACGAGAAGACGCCAGTAGGCATGCCGCATGCATACACACCTGCACAAATTATCGTGTACGAGTACTCGTGTGTAGGCTCGCACAACAACAAAAAACAACGAGAGGGCTGAGAAATCATAGGCTCGGCGCAACGCAAACCGAGTATGATTTATTTGCCGCCCCGAAAATTGCGTAGTGAGTTTGACGACGATGGGCAACGACTGACTGGTTGTGGACAAAGCTTGGAAAAGCCTGAAGTATGGATCGAGCATCAACACACCAAGAAATAAAGAAGAAATAAAGAAAGGAAAGGAAAGGAAAACGAAGATAAGAAAGAAAAAATGCAAGACCGGAAACAAATAAAAAAAGAGATTATGATTAGAAGAAAAAGAAAGAACCAGAAGAATATGAAATTTACGTTCAGGTTCATTGTCAAAATTTATTTTTGCTGTGCAAATATTTCTCAATGCAAGCGTATGTATGAAGATGTGCATGCCTGTGACTCTCGCTATGAGTGTGTGTGTATGTGTATGTGTGTTTGTATGTGAGGGAGTTTGAACTATTTTTACACTGATATACTATATGTACATACATATATCAATTGTCAATATAGTATATACCCATTTATATTTATATAACAATACATTGTTGTAAAACTTCCGAGAATTTTGGTGCGTAAAACAAAAGAACTCTTTTCAAACGAATACGGATTTAAATCACTTTAATTTATTATGAACCGTGACCTTAAACAAAGAACTGCCAGACAATGTAAGGTTAGGATAAGAAAAATTAGCAACAACAACAGCAACGGGAACAGCTTTTTGAACTCTACGCAAGAAGCGACAATTAGTTCTTAAGAAAATATTAATTATACCAGAAACAAAGAATAAGTGTCGACTAAATTAATTACCAGCGAACTCACGAAGAGATAATCAGCCAACTAAAATGAAAACTGCAACAACAATAACATTCAAAAATTTAAGGTTAACTGAAAAGCTTCAACACTGTCTTACTTAATTAGCTCTTTGCTTTATCACTTTTAAAACTTTATCAGATTTTAAACAGATTTTAAACACTGTAATTATAACTTCACAATTTTTCGACATCACAATTTTCATAGTAAATAATTACAAAAATGAAGAATTTCATAGCGTGCTCTTCGTCCGTTATTCGTACATTTGTCGCTTTCAAAAAATCATGAACACTCAAATAGAACTTGTCTCATTTACACGAAACCGGAAACAACAAAATTCTACAGAAACACAATAAAACTAAACACTTACGGTGAAAATTAACAATAACAATAATAAGAATATTAATAATAGCAGCGAAAAACTTTAACAGACACAAACCGAAACGAAATAAAAGAAAAACTAACCGCAAAAAGGAACCTGATTATTGTTAATTGAATTCGTGTGAATTTATTCGGAAAGTTCACGCAAGTTCAACACGAAATGTCAAAAACAGCTGTTGGGTACACAGCTGCGGGTACACGAAACGGCAACAAAATCGTACAAGTCGTCGGTAGTACCTTTTTGGTGTTTAAAGAAAGAAAAATAATGAACTCCGCAAAAAAAAAAAATAAACTTTAATTTGGACAATAAAAAAAATAGAAGAAAATAAAAGAATAGAATAAAAAGAAGAAGAAGAGTGTGTACCGTCATCAGAAATAACTAATCAAAGAAATATAACGATAGAATCCTTCTCCGAAAATTGAAGTTCGGAGAGGATGAACCGAAAACTGCTGTGTTTATTAGATTTAAAAGTTCATTTTTGGCTTGTTTTTGGGTTCTCTTTTCGGCATTGATGACGGTGGTGGTGATCTTTTGTGTTTAAAGAATTTTGTTTTTTGAAAAAAAAGTGACGATATTACGAAGTTCAAATAAACTTTAACCTTAATTTTTACTCGATAACCCTGAATTCTCCGAGAATTAGCATATATTTATTAAATCCATATGTCTACGATGACGGCCAGTTATTTATGTTACAAAGTCATGCATTTTCCACCTTCTGAATTCGAAATGCGTTCCACAAATATCGTGTAGCACTTCAGTTAATGAAATGGAACTCATTCAAATGTTCCCAACAAGTTACTTTTCTACTTTCCCAACTACTGGAAAGAGTTAAATGAAAGAGCGGTGGAAAAAAGAATAAAAGCAGAAAAGTGGTAGTAGTTATTGTGAAAACACGGCGGAAGAGAGAGTGGCGTGGTGTATGGTAAAAAGGCACTAAATCATAGAGTACATTTTGTGGCCGAATAGTGAAGCCACGGCGTGCGGTTTGGCAGTGTCTGTAAAATCATATCGTGTAATTTAGTAAAGGAAAAAGCTGGAAAAACAAAACAATACATACTCTAAAGCGAAAAAAAAATCATAAAACGACAGCCCTTGCACGCGATCCAAAAGCCTAAAGAAATAATTTTAACAGTTCCGCGACGCTGACGATTGCTTCGCACCTTCGAAATTTGAATCCTAGTGAGATGGTGAAAATACCGCAAGCAGCAACAACATCAAATACAAGCATTCAGTAAACGCAATGCTAATCACGTGTTTTAGTGATCTCAAGTGGTGCGCTCATGAACGAATGTAGGAATCAAGTAAGTTATTACTTTTCAACAGGGAAAAAGAATTATCATCACGAAGGGCGCTGCAGTGCCACCGATGTGCTGTTTTTCTCTTTCTCCCCCTTCTATTCTTAAGGCAATGGCCCAATGCTCACTTGCTTCGCTTTCTTCGACTTCGAAGCAAGCAAAGTCAAAATTTAAAACAAACAAAATATGTAAGGCCAAATGTAAAATAAAAGCTTGCTTTCTTTGTTTCCTAGTTTTGCATAAGAATAAATAAAATACTATGAAATAGAGTACTGTGGGAAAAATTGTACTAAGAAAAGGAGCAGAAAATTCTAGTGTATAAACAATTAATTGCAGAAAGTAGTTCGTTGCCACTTTAAAAATGGCTTATCTCCATAAATAAAGCACCGATCTTAATGAAATAAATTTTCTAAGGAAGCTTACATTATCTAATTCTTATTATCTAATTCTTCTAAATCTAATTCTTATTTTAAGTATAGTTGTATGCATTAATTACACATTTTATTTAGGGAAAAAAGTTTTTATGGGAAAAAATAGTTCTAAAAATGTTTAATTGCGTTTATTTCAAAAACTGTTAACATTTCGAAAAAACGTCTTTTAACATAAATTAATAATATTTACATTACCGTTTTAACGGTATTAATATCACCTGAATATCTCTTGTAGTTTCGGAGATATCGCTGGTTATATTTTAAATTTCAAAGGGCTCCAGCCCCCAAGAGAGAGCGACAATTTTTTTATGCTTGTTGGGGTCAGGAACAAAGCACAAAAACAACAGAAAAACGACAAAAAAATTAGGGCTGGTACGAAGATGTAAATTTGTTCCCATTGTTCAATTGAGCAGCGGCTTTGCTTTTGAAGGGATTAAAGCCAAGCGTGCATTTGGTCGTTCTCCATAGGGTTGTACAGATTGAAGAGAGCACGTTTTGTAGCAAAGCAAGCAAGCGTGTAGGGATTGCATAGAGAAATTCGAAGAATTCCGAAATTCGTTTTCATAAATATAATTGCGAGCTCCGGAAATTCATAGCGAATTCCGCATTATCAAATTTTGTTTTTTGTGCTCTTAATATGTGTTATTATGTAGGGGAAAGGTGCTAAATATATGATTCCTTTAGGTCAAATCCCTTCTAAACTATTTGTGCCATCTAGTTGAAACCATACTCAAACACTTCCTTATGATGTACTTAGTCAATACACAATCTTAGAGGACGACTGATGGCGATGCGCTTTTGCAGAGGAAAATTCAAATTTGAATAATTTGATGTAATATTTTTAATTTTGATTCCACCAACGAGCGTAGATTCCGAGCGAGCTTTCTCAGTTGCTGGTAACTTTTGTACAAAAGTTCGATCGAGATTTGGTGACGTAGCTTTGAGTGATCTCTGCTTTCTCAAATCATATTTTAGGCAAAAAAAACTATAATTAAATAAAAAAATTTTTTATACTCAATTTTCTGAAAGACAATGAGACAAATCTTTATAGTCTTTACTAAGTACTAACTTAAATTTTGTACAATCAATGTTTCTCTTTGAATTAAAATTTTTTTTTATTTTAATTACTAAAAATATCTTAAATAATACCTGTACTATTGAATTTTTGTACAATTTTATTTTTAATAAGTTTAATAAATAAGTTTTTTTAGTATTAGTATTGAACAAAAATAAATTAAAATATACATATTTCGAAATTCGGTCGAATTCCGAAAATGTTTAAATGCGAATTTCGAATTCCGTTTTTTTTATTTTCGTCAAAATTTGCATTCCCCACAAGCGTGCATGGGGCCTTCAGCCCATACCCCCTTTTTCCATGCGAGCTTATAAAAATTGTATTGGCGTGTTGCTTGCCGTTCAACGGCTTTTGTAATGCTCGTACCGTAATCAACCAAAATGATGGTTCATGTAATACGAGTACAATGTATTTTTGTATTATTTGCTGTTCTCGTCATCGTTGTTGTTGTTGTTGTTGCTGTTGTTGTTGTTGTTGTTGTTACTAAACAGTTCAACACTTCATTTGAAGCAGTTGTAATATTTTCTTTATTACTTTTAATGGTAGACTTTGAAAATTTTTATAAACTGGACAAGTATTTTCACGTTTTTTGCTTTTGGTCGTCTTTTGCTACTTCTTCTTCCCTGTCACTGTTATTTCATGTAATATTATGGGGTGCATTGTGATGCACAGGAGTAACATCTACAGCGGAAACAGAAAAAACAGGTATAGATATAATTTTCACTGTTACAGTTAATTTTCATACACCTATCGTATATTCTGGCTTAGAATCGTCCTCTAAGTCAATTTGGCTCTGTCCGTCCGTCTGTTTGTCTGTCTGTCTGTCTTCTATATTTATAATATTTTCCAATGTTTATCTATCTAATTTGAATACGAATACACTGCACGATCTTCCTTTTCTTCACTTTAATCTTTCTCATTTTTAAGTTATAATTTCGTCGCCATTTCCTTTCCTTCTCTCTCAATCTGTCTCTCTCAATCTCTCTCTCTTTTTGTTTTCATTTTACAATTATTTTCCTTGATCTTTTTCTCTCTGCTGCTTGTTTTTGTCTTCCTCAAATTTCTTCATTTTAATTACCATTTTCTTCTTAATCATCGTAATTGTCCTTATTTTAGGTTAGATTCCAGTTTTTTCGTCTCTCACTTTTCTGCTTATTTCTCTCAATCTTCCTCATAGCTTTGATATCCCTTATTTTCTTTCGCCTTCTTCTTCATCTTCTTCTTCATGTTCTTCTTTCGGCTTTTTTACTAAATGTATTACATTCTTCTTCTTCTTCTTCTTTAAAGCGTCGAATCGTTTGCAAGGATTTCAATTTTTCATCATCATTACGATCGTCATGAAGATTTTATTATTGAAATGAAAACAAAAAAAAAACAACAAAAACAGCACTAACAACAACAACAACAACAACAACAACATTAACTTAAATATCAACAATAAGAAAAGGCAAAGGCAAAGTTAACGAAAGTGAAAATGTGCGAACGTACGTCGCCATTTTGGATGCCGCTGCCATTGCTCGCTCGCTCGTTTTTATGGCAATTGATATTGTTATTGTTGTTGTTGTTATTGTTGATGACGATGCTGCTTTTTTCGCTGCGCTGCGGTGTTACTTTTGTTGTCGTTGTTGCTGTTGTTTTTATTGTTGTTAAATTCGTTGTAGTTGTTGTTGTTGTTGTTGTTATTACTAAACATTTCAACACTTCATTTGAAGCAGTTGTAATATTTTCTTTATTACTTTCAATGGCAGACTTTGAAAATTTTTATAAACTGGACAAGTATTTTCACGTTTTTTGCTTTTGGTCGTCTTTTGCTACTTCTTCTTCTTCCTGTCATTGTTATTACATGTAATATTGTGATGCACAGGAGTAACATCTACAACGGAAACGGAAAAGACATGTATAGAGATACATCATTTTCTATATATCTATCGTACGAGTATATTCTGGCTTAGAATTGTCCTCTAAGTCAATTTGGCTCTGTCCGTCCGTCTGTTTGTCTATCTGTCTGTCTTCTATATTTATAATATTTTTCAATGTTTTTCTATTTAATTTATAATTATCATATTGTAATCATTATGACTGTGTTCAAGGTGTTTAGTTTGAACATTTTTATGACAAGTCTGTTTTATCAAGTTTCTCTTTAGCCACTTGCCTAATTTATCTCTGAAAGATTTGATAACAAGTAAGAGCGTTATCTTCGGCCTGGTCGAAGCTCATATACCCTACACCCGCATTGGTCGAAGTGGTAAAAAGTGGGCGGGTGACACCTACTTTTTTTAATTCACAGGGAGCAAATTTTGATCGATTAACTCATCTACAACACCGCTTTTCCTACCAAACATCTAATTTTATGGTATAGTATATAAGTGGGCGTGTCACGCCCATTTTTCAGAATATATTCTAGTCTAAGATGGTGGACTCGGAAAAAAAATTTTAGCTGAAAATTCGGTCTACAAGCCAAGAAATTTAGCTAAAAGCACGGATGAGTGCATATTTTCTATAAAAAGTAGGCGTGGTACTGGTCAGATTTTCCCAATTTTCAATACCAAACAGCGTAGGATAACAAAGAATATTCGTGCCAAATTTCATGACGATACCTCTATTCGTTCTCCTGTAATCGTGATTTCCACAGACGGACGGACGGACAGACAGACAGACGGACGGACATGGCTAAATCGAATCAGGAGGTGATTCTGGGCCAGAATATACCTGCCTGTAGAATATACTTTTCTATACCTGCCACGCCTCCTTTAATGCGTTACAAACGGAAGAACAAAGTGAATATACCCTCATCCCTTCGGGTGTAGGGTATAAAAGCTTTACTGTAGCATCAGACAACGCATTTAATATTCTTATATAATCGCTTAATAATCGCATTGCATAACAATTCTCTGTCGCATCTGACTGATTTCGACCGTTTCAACGGCGATTGAATTTACTATAAAAGAATCAGCATCGACTTCATTCCTCACCAAAGTCAACTACTCCTTCAAGTAGTTGAAGGAAGTCAACTCTTCCTTCATTGATCCGGACCCCGACAGCGACCGTAACAAAATGTTTAGATTCCTGGTGATTTCGTCCATCCTGGGGCTGGCTTGTGCCAATGTCTCGACCATACCGCCTCTCGATGGCCGCATTGTAGGTGGTGTGGACACTACTATCGAAAGCCACCCGTATCAGGTGTTGGTGCGCAAAAACGGTCGTTTCAATTGTGGTGGCAGTATCATTACCCCAGAAATTATCCTGACCGCCGCTCACTGCTTGTGGGGCATCGATGCTTCTGAGCTCAGCATCCAGTATGGAGTTAACTCAAGCGGTGGCGATATCAATGTAATTGGCGTGGAACGCATTGCAAAACACCCGAATTATAACCCTTTCACATACAACAACGATGTGGGTGTAGTCCGCGTAAAGTCCCCGATTGACTTCAGCGCCTCAGCTCAACCAATTGCATTGACCAACTCGACTCCAGCGGCCGGCACTGTAGGATATGTTACTGGCTATGGAACCACTAGGGCGGGTGGCTCTCGGCCACGCACTTTAAAACTATTCGAAGTCAAGATTGTGGCCAAATCGGTTTGTAAAAAGCAGTATGTCTTTCACAACTTTACCAATCGTATGATGTGTGGACAAATGGTTGACAAAGATTCCTGCCAGGGTGACTCAGGCGGTCCACTTGTGGTCGGTGGTGCTCAGGTTGGTGTTGTTTCGTGGGGTATCGGCTGCGCTGCACCGGGCGTTTATGCCAATGTGGCCAACTTGCGCTCTTGGATCGAAGAGACTATTGCCTCACTCACTGCACAATCGGACAACTAAAGGCTAGTGTGATCCTGGTATTGATCTTGAGATCGAGAAGAGATCCTTTTATAAAAAATTAATCAAATGAATGGTGGCTGTTATAATTGTAATTAAAAAATATATACATTGCATTAATAATAAAATGATTGAGTATTTGAAAATTTGTATTAAGATTATTTTTCTATTTTTTTTATTCGTGAATTTAGTGGAACTTAAGGAGTAATCTACAATAACATTTGGCAGAAAGTTATCTCATCTGGATCGAGTTACAGATAATCGCGTTTTCTCCAAAGAAATCGTTATGGTCATTATTTTTTCAGAGGTCGTAAAGTGAGGAATACCTGTTTTTTTTTTGTTCTTCTCCTTTTCCCTCTTCACCTTTTGCACTGTCTCCATCATCTTCTTCATTATCGTGTTTCCTTTCTCTTCTTAGTTTGCTTCCTTTTTTTCTGTTTCTGTTTTCTTTTTTGTGGCCTGGTTTCGTTCCTTTTTTATCCTTTTGCAACAAAAATTTTCTGTCACTCTTTCTAGTTTTCTAGATTACTCGTAAATATTATCATGCCTTTTAGAATCATTCTCTCTTTTCACGGCCTCTTATTTTTGTTATTTGTTATTCCTTCTCTTGTTTTATTTTTTCTACTTTGCTACTTCCGCACAATCTTCCTTTTCTTTATTTTAATCTTTCTCATTTTTAACTTATAATTTCGTCGCCTTTTCCTTTCCTTCTCTCTCTCTTTCAATCTCTCTCTCTGTTTTTTGTTTTCATTTTACAATTATTTTCCTTGATCTTTTTCTCTTTGTTGCTTGTTTTCGTCTTCCTCAAATTTCTTCATTTTAATTACCATTTTCTTCTTAATCATCATAATTGTCCTTATTTTATCCAACCTTCCAGTTTTTTCTTCTCTCACTTTTCTGCTTATCTCTCTTAATCTTCCTCATAGCTTTGATATCCCTTATTTTCTCCTTCTTTTTCATGTTCTTCTTTCTCCTTTTGATTAAATGTATTACATTCTTCTTCTTCTTTAAAGCATCGAATCATTTGCAAGGATTTCAATTTTTCATCATCATTACCATCGTCATGAAGATTTTATTATTAAAATTAAAACAAAAAAAAAAAAAAAAACAACAACAAAAACAAAAAGCCAACCAAATACAAAAACATCGAAATTAAGCCGTTAGCAAAAAGGTAGAAAGTTTTTTGTGTCTCTGTCTCACAAACTAATGGTAATGATTATGGCAATGACTTTTCTTTTTTTACTAAAACAAAAACGACAAAAAAGGCAAAGGCAAAGTTAACGAAAGTGAAAATGTGCGAACGTACGTCGCCATTTTGGATGCCGCTGCCAATGCTCGCTCGCTCGTTTTTATGGCAATTGATATTGTTGGTGGTGTTGTTGTTGTTGTTGTTGATGACGGTGCTGGTTTTTTCGCTGCGCTGCGGTGTTACTTTTGTTGTAGTTGTTGCTGTTGTTTTGATACTGCTGAAAACACAACAATGGGTTTTGTTCGCTCGGTAGCTGTTGTTGTTGTTGTTGTTGTTGCTGTGATTGTTACTATTTT
This sequence comes from Conops quadrifasciatus, assembly GCA_949752815.1. Taxonomy (NCBI): domain Eukaryota; kingdom Metazoa; phylum Arthropoda; class Insecta; order Diptera; family Conopidae; genus Conops; species Conops quadrifasciatus. Next base: position 3,929,628 of record OX457079.1, read on the forward strand.
TCTGCTGTTCACAAGGTTGCACACACACACACACACACACACACAGACAGTATGATCCTAATTTTTTTTTTAAGAATCGCCCGAGAAAAGTTGCCTTCAAACTTACCCATTTCTGCACCTTCCAAAGAGCTCGCTTCTTCTTCTTCTTCTTCTTCTTCTTCTTCTTCTTCTTCTTCTTTTTCTTCATTCACCTTTTACTTTCTACTTTTGTTCCTTTATCTTTCTCTTTCACTTTTTTGTTTTCTCCTTTTATTTTTCGACTGATGCTATTCATACTTGTGCGTAGCACATTTCAAGGTAGTAGACATGAACAAAAAGGGTAACAACAACAACAGCATTTCCAACAACAACATCTCCAACAACAAACAAGCACTGCCGACACTGCCATTACCACTCTCGCTATCGCTACTACCGAATACTGCAAAAAAAATATATGGCAACCTTTACATTTTGTTTATGTATTCTTTAATTTTACCCAAATATTGTTGTTGTTGCTGCTGCTTTCGCTTTCGTCGTTTTTATCGACGCAAATACTTCGGAGGACATTAAGCATTTTGTAAGGCGAAAAGGACTGCATAATTATTTTCTTTATTTTTTTATTACAAAAATAATATAATATAACAAAAAAAAAATATATAGTAAAATTATATTATTACATATATCTAATATAATACATAAACATTTTGGAAATAATTTAAAATAATTGTAAAAAAAGTTGCAACATTTTTCATCAATTTGTTGTTGTTCAATTTAGCGTGCTTTACTCGTATTTATTTATTTATTAATTGTTATTGATTTATTCTCCTTCGTAGTCAGTACAGTTGAGTTGTTTTGCGGAAACACAAAATTTTGATTAAAAATTATCCTTTCAATTTTATTCAAATCATAAAATCATACGGAGCTCAAAATTTTCTTACCATAAACTCATTTATTTCACGAAGTGGACGACTAACACCATTTTGCATAAAATCTAATATTAAAAATTCGCCTTTAAAAAGTAAACCGTTTAGGTTGTTATTTTTGATTTTCATGCTCGTAATTAAATGAGAAAAGTTTTAAACGGGATATTTTTAAGTGGCACACATAACACACAAAAAGAAAAAGAGAAAGAAGAAAAAGAGGGAAAAATACAAAAGCATTTTATTTACGAGGTTACTCGTCGGTTACTCGGTCTTTACGATATTTATTAAAAATTCTATTGTTATCATTAAATACATACAAACAAAGAACTATCGATTTTCAAAAGGACCTGAATAAATGATGATAACAACAACAACAACCAACAACAACAACAACAAAACAACAATGACGTTAGAAATAAGCAATCAAGCAACCAATCAACCACTGAAGTCATTCACTCAAGTACGAAGCAACATCATTTAATGTGTCATCGCCATTAATGTCTGACAATAGCAGCAGCAGCAGCAGCGGGTACAACAACAATGATAGTAACAGACAGCAACTACGAGTATAAATAGTAGGTACTTGACAATATTTCATCAATATTTCAATATCTATCATATTGAACTCGATCCTACTTGTATTTTCCTTCTCAATCGAAACAATAGCGAAAGCATTTCAATTCTCGTAAACTGTAACCAACAACACAATAATATATGTATGTACACAAACACTTACAAAAACATACACATACATATGTACATGCATGCATGTGCATTTAGCCTTTTTTAAATATCCTGGTTCATTGGCCCTGGATCAACTTTGAACTCCGGCAACTCCCAGCAAACATTGTCAGGAGTTTTTCAACAATAGGTGTCATTTCTATTGGCGTCTGGCCTGACGTTGTGCAGGGTCTTGTGTCTCTAATTCTAGGACACGCGTCCTGAAGTCTTTACATCCATAACTTATTGAAAATGATAAAATTTATGAATTAAATTCACAAATTAGCTGTGCCAGAAGGCGCTTCACGCTGAACAAAATCCATAAAAATCCACTTTAAAAATTCTTTTCGCTCTATTTTTGTGGTGAATTTTCACTATTTTAGTTCATTGTACGAGCATTTAGCAGTTCATATCTAAAAACCTCTTACTTTTTACTTTTTAAATTGACATAAGAATAGCAGTTAAATGTTGACAGTTTAAAAGTGAGGCGAATTTAAAAAAAAACACCGCTTGCTGAAATAAACTAAAGAATGATTTTGAGGATATTCTTTGTTTCAAAGCGGACTAGTCGTATTCCGTTTTGATGAGTTCGTCTCAATGAAAAGCATTATTTTAGAAAAGCAAGAGCCATTTATTAAAGTATATGTACATCTATTTTTTCTATTTTTTTTTTAGAAAATATTTTTGTTCCGTCTAATTCTAGACGGAATTCTAACTTTCAATATTTTTGTTATAAAAGAAGAAAGACGGTTGATCCTTAAGCGTTTTCAGTTTTGTTATTGCTCTTGTTTTACATTCACAACTAAACAAACCGCATTTTAAGCTAATACCAGACACTGTCACTAACACCAATTCACCAACTACGCATAGCCATCACCCGAACGTACAGATATTAACACACAAACGCATAGACATCAGAAATGTATATATACCACATGCATCCTTATAAGAAATTGAATTGACTTCACATTAACACGGAACCCATTAATTCGATGACCAGAGAAGAAGATCAGAACGACTACTATCGAACCGAGAACAAGATGTTGGCTCTCGTAAGAGAGAGACCGCAGACATCTCTGATAAAGTTTTAAGTGAAATTAATAAATAGAGATCTGAAATCTTTTTAATAAAAATCTCCCTTTTTTTATCAAATTCTGCTTCACAATTAACAACGCTTTTCGCATAAACTTCATAGCTGGGTGCGAGAAAACCTTTTCGTTGGAAGGAAGGTAAAATAATACCCTTCTCCGCTAACACAAGGTTTATTAATTAATTTTCTCTGCATTAATTTCGAACAAAAAGTAGTCCTTTCTGTTTAGCGTTTAGCTCTGGTCTATTAGTCAGAACCTCAAAAAGTGGTTACCAAATTTCTTACAGGGCAGTTCGACGAATAAACGAATGGAACTTGTACAAGCACAAAACTACTTTCTCTCTCTCTTATTCATACCTACGTATGTAAAAATATATGGAAAAGGCATATATTTTTTTGTAATGTAATGATTTTGCGTTGATTTCATTCTGTTATTGTTGTGCTGCTGTTCTTATTGTTGCTATTGTTGTTGCTGTTTTGGGTTTTTTTTTTGTTCATAACGGCTAAAATCTAAGTGATTATATGACGGTGTTGTGTGATCTTTTTTGGGATGTGTGCACGCGAGGATCTTTGTTTGTTTGTGTGTTTGTCGGTATTGCTGGGTTTGGAGCCGGCAGCAATGTAAAAAGTACCATTACTGGGCTGTGCCTGAAATCCCAAAACCCGAAAGCAAAAAACAATAACAAGCACAACAACAACAACAACAACAACGACAATCAAAACAACAACAAATGATTTCTGGTAAAAGTTATTTTTTTGGGCTTTAAAAAGCCGTTCGTTAATCACACACAAACAGAGGCCGTCATGCACCAACATTCATATACACTACACACGTACACGTACACACCCACACACACCAACACACACACCCACACGCGTTCACTCTAATACCGAGCTTAGCTCAACAAACAGAGCTTCGGCGAAATGCTCAGTGCAATAATCCTTTATAACAACTTTTCACACAGAATTTCTGAAACCGGACAGGCAGAAAAGGATTTCATGCAGGATTTCGTGTGGGCGGAAGCGGAAGCTGAAGCGAATTGTTTGCTATTGTTTTTAGGCATTCAGTTTGTTTTTCATTTTGTTTTTCAGTTTTTTTAATTTTTTTGTGAATAAAAAGGCATTTTTTTTCAAAAAATTTTAACACGCATAAGACTAAGATAAGAATATTCGAACATTGATCTTTTTCCAGTTAAATAAATTGAAAAAAGCGATTACTTATTTCATGTATTTAATTAAATAATTATTGGGGTTTTTCAGATTTTTTATAAAAAAGGAGTAATTCCTTTAAAGGAATAATAAATAAAACCAGAAGCCGGTCTATACTTTCACGAAAAACCTTGACGAGCTGAAGCCGCATTTATCCTCCGCTTTTTACGCCTTTGTCTCTCTTCTACGCCTCTGTCTCACTGTCTCTCTTCTACGCCTCTGTCTCTCTGTCTCTTCTACGCCTTCGCTCTCTTCGTCACTTCTTTAGCTCCTCAAAATCGGGATGTAAAAAAGGCCTTTAATAAGACATGAAACTTTATGCGAGATTGAGGAAGTGGCCAGCCCTCAAAACCACTACATGTGGGGTACATAACACCCCAAACAAAGTAAACAAGAACAACAACAACAACAACAGCTGCCAACCGTTGCTGTAAGCCATAACCCAAAAGCGTGACACTTCCCAGAAGCAAAAATGCATTTGGAACATTTCCAAAAAATCCATAGCTCTGGCGACAATACCATACTGAGGCGTATGGACCTCACGGCACTCACGGCAGCCAGCCTTGAGGGTATCCCGTACACTGCCAGAAGCGGCCAGCAACGGGAGTGGCCGAAGGGCAACCCTGTAAAAAACCACAATTAGGATAAGCATCTCTAACGTTCTTATGAGTGTTAGCAGCTAAAGCAGCAGCAGAAAAACACCCCCAACTTTGTTGTTGTCACCATCCGTGGGAAAAGAAAGGGTAAATTAGGAAGGAAGGAAGGCAGGACGGAGGAAAATAACAGCAGACATGGATGCTCTGGTTATAATACTCGTAAATAAAAACAAGAACAACAATCACAAGAACCGCATGAGTAACGTAAAGGGCAAAAGAATGCCCTTTAAACAAATTAAGACGAGTCGAGTCGTAGGCCGCCAACGACCAACAAGAGTAAAAAATTAGACACCGAGTGGCAGCGAAAGGGCTTAAGGATTGTAATAGTCGTAGTAGCGCTACAAATGGCAGCTTGCAGTAAGCTAACAGCAACAACAAGAACAACATCTTTGCGAAAAACAAAGAACAAAATTTAATGTTAGAGAAAAACGTGGTGGCAACGCTGCACCACGAACCTAGGTACTTTTTTGCTTGCAGTCTTTCTAAGCTCTTCATTTGAAAGTTCTCACTGCTGTTGATGCTGTTTGTGTTGCTGTTGTTATTATTGTTGTAGCTGTTAATGTACCCTTTATTGTCGCTGCTTCCGCTGTTGTTGTTGTTTTTGTTGCTGTTCTTGTTGTTGCTGTAGTTTTTGTTGTCGTTTGTGCGGCTGCTGCTGACCGGGGGGGTGCCGGGAACGTGATGGAAACAAACACTTTACAAGGAATGTCCTTGCGCCTGCCTGCATATGTTTAGTATTAATTCGGTACAGTTTTTTTGTTAGGTCTTTGGTACACTTATTGCCAGCATCGACTTTTAGCAGCAATTTGTTTTTAATTATTTTCCCCTCCATTTCAATTTTTCTCGTCACTTCTTTACATACAGAGTTGTTTGTCTATACGTCTGTCTGCATGTTTGTTGGTTTGCCGTAAGGATGTTTTATCACTTGAAAACTTGAATATTTATTGGTCTGTGTAGATATTTTCCAGTCTATACGAGTATGTTTGTTTGTTTGTTTGTTTGAAAACCTTATTTATATGGTTATGCTTTCTATTTGTTTGCAAACATTCAATGTTTGCTGGTTCGAATATTTGCTGGTTGGAATCTTTGCTGACCGCATGTACATATTTCTATCTGAATGTGAATGAATATGGATGTTTGTCGGTCTCAGGGTGGGTTTGTTTGATAGACTGCCATCTGAATGTTTGTTTGTGTGGATGTTTGTCAGACTGAATATTTGTTTCTCGATCTAAATGTTTGCTTATGTGGACGTTTTTCAGTTTGAATGTTTGTTTATTTAAAACAAACATTTGTTTCAGGACGTTTGTACTCGTCTGTCTTGATTTAAATGTTTGCTTGTTTGAAGGTTTGCTGTCCGAATATATTCCTATCTTAATTGTTATAAGCCTGATCTTATGCGGTCTCAATGTTGGTGTATTTAAAAGTATGCCATCTGAATGTTTGTTAGTTTAGATGTTTCTTAGAGGTAAATGTTTGTTTTCCTAGATGTTTCTCGATTTATATGTTTGTTTCTTCAAATGTAAATATGTTTTGAATCTGAATATTTGGCGGTCTGAATGTTTGTTTGTTTGAAAGTATGTCATCTAGATGTTGCTTAGAATTTCAGGATTTGTTGGATCCTTATCGGTTTATATGTTTGTCTGTCGTAATGTCTCACTCTATGGATGTTTGTTGTTTCCTGCTGTACTCGGCCTCTCTACCTTATTGTTGGTGGATCTGCATAATAATTGATACTTGTTGTGGTCTTTTTCTTGTGGTAAATAATCACCCACTTCGATGGGACCGATGCCGAAATGTTCCCTCCTACTCATGCACTAGATCTGTATGCTAGGCCAAACTCAGAAGTGTTCCAAGTAAAGCGAAGTGTTTTGTTTGTATTTGTTGTATTTGTATTGAGAAGGTAGTTCTTCACCTCGGGGCTGGACCACGTTCATTGCCTTGAATAATTTATTGTGGTTGTGGACGCCAAAAACGATAAAAACCAAAATGGCAAACCAGCAACAAAACCACAATAAACAAAACAAAAACGACAACACAAATAATAACAAATTGCTAAGGCGCCCTCTTTCGATATAGCCACATTGTGGGAACGACTCCGCGTCCCCGGCCAAATTCATTTGATATGCAATGAGTCAAAAGTTTTTAATGATGAAAATATAAAATGAAAAATTACCATAGGCTAACCCTTAAAAAGTTAGAAGGTGTTAATTTTCTGAACTTTTTGAATTATGTTCGATATAAATTAAAAATGCGAAAAACTTTCCACTCTGTCTTCACTTCTTTCTATATGTATCTCTTTCTCAAGACTTTTTTTTTCCAAAACATTTATCATTTCGTTTCATCGCGAAAGCATTAATAATTAATTAAACTGAAAAATCGCTCCACCTGAAGTATTTCCTCTTTGTGCTTTCTCAACAAGCACATTCTTTGAACTTACAAGAAGCAAAAGTAGACCCGAAAACGGCAAACCGACAGGTAACACAAAATGACTCTAAAATAATTCATGAATATGTCTCACATCGCACCAAGGCAAAGGCGGAACCGGCAAAGGACGAAAGGAATAGTGAAAAGTATGGAATTTCCGGCAGAGTAAAATTGTAAAAATGTATTTTCACTTCACTTCAAACCAATGGCACGAGTTTTCTACACGGTAAAAAAAAATTACACCGAGTACTTTGCTATATGCTTTATTTATCAGTTTTTCCGCTTTTGCCGATCGGCAATCATACTGATTGGCTGCATGCAGAGAATGCGTCGCCGTGACTTTTAAAAATGTATACCAATTTTATGTCCGGTCTGTTGAAAAAAGCAATTGCCAATGGGTTAGAAGAAAAGAGAAGAGAGGTCAAAATGTCAAGCACATTCCTCATTTCTTGCATTATTCAAGTGAGCATTAAAAATAAAAGAACAGGTCTTAGATAAATATAATTTTTTTATTTTATTTGTACGATATATTTTACAAATTTAGCTAATTAACATTATTGTCGGAATGCAATAATTAATTTTTTATAGCTCCTCTCCGTTCCTACTTTAGGATATCTTGTCCCGTTGGAGTCAAGGTTATTTGTTGCGAGGTTGCTGGTGGTGCTGTATATTCCACGGAATCGCTGCACGGTTTGCAAGCACAAGCGTCGGGAATTTCAATCTGTTGCAAGAAAGAAAAACATAAAACAATTTGTCAAATATTCACCGATCGATTTTTGGACTACCTCCTTAGATATCAGAGCACCATCAGAGCAAATCAAGTTCACCGAAATGGGTTTATATGATGCAATTTTGCAGCAGCTGCAAAACTGGTCGTGTTTGAAAGTGTCTGTAAGATTTGGAAACATGTATTGGTACATCCTAACCAATTTTTATCATAAAATATGTATAACAAAATCGCACCTTTACTATACTTAGACCCCGAAGCACATGTACCCTCGCAATATGTAAAGCCTTTAATAGGTTCTTTGTTCACACAATATCCGTGTTCTGCATGCGTCAGTTTAACCAAGTCCTTAGTCTCGTTTGCTGCCAAAGAGCTGGCATAACATTTAGCTATTAGACCAAAATACCGTAGATTAGAATTGAATACGATTTATTCGAGTGCTTAAATATGAAACCATATCTCCATAACTCACGTAGAACAGTATAGTTGTCCGACTTCTCTTCAGGACTCTTGCAAGTCTCACAGCAGCCTTCTTCGTCCCAAACCAATAAGTTCTTCGGGCACTTCGATACATCCGGACAAAGTTTCGTCGATGAAGTAACAATCAATAGTTCACCCTGTGGCACGCAGTGGTACGTGGTGCAATTGTCATCACTCATCCAGTGATCTCCGGGCTCATAGAGTTCATCCTTGAAAACACAGGCGGTCGACACGCACTCACCACAACATTCCTCATCATCCTTGTGAACGTAGCTGTGGCCCTTTATGCACTGATCACTACACGTTTCGGGTTTGGTAATAATTTAGGGAAAGCCATTAGGACCGGGTACGCAACGCTCAAAACTGCACCTAGAATGCACCCAATCGCCATTCACTTTGAGCGTGTATTTCGACAGCTTGTCATTCAATTCATTTTGTACAATGCAGAAATCCTTAGGTGGCTCTATTAAGGTTTCGAATTGTCAGTCAGAACGATCAGTGTCAATTCGACGGCTTAAAGGTTATAAGATCAGCAACTCATACTTACCGCAGACGTAATGTTCACAACAATCGTCCGGTTCCTTCTTCGCCACGACCTCATAGAATTCTTCAGAGCAACTATTCGGCGCCTTGGGACAGATGGACTTGTCGCAGATTATCCTTTGAGTTGGACAACAGCCCACATCTTCCTGAACTACCTTCTGGCCAGGCTTCAGATTGTTTAGCGGTTCTAGTGGGTCGCAATCTTCTTTCGGTTTGCATTCTGCGAGTTAACGGCAACAATTTTGATTATTTTCGTTGAAAATATCTCAACTTATTTTAGAAACTAACCGCAAAAGTATTGTTCACAACCGCGAGAGTCGAGTTTCTGTTTCTTAATTTGTCCTTCTCCACATTCGGGCATCAGCGGCTCTAGACAAGTGTCTGTTGGGTTTTTAGGTTCCGGCACGCACATGTAACGGGGACAACACTCGTCGTGTTCCTGTATTCTCCTCTCTCGTAGACCTTCTGCACAGATATTGCCCTGAACGAGGCATTTTTCTTCCTCGCAACGTGTCTTGCCTCGCTCATCGCAACTGCACTTAATGCATTTGTCCTTTTTCCATTGGTCGCCGGGCAGATGTTCTCCATCGTCGCATTTCAAGCATTGTGCCACCTCAACACACTTTCCTTTATCCAGGACTTTTCCGATGGGACAGAAGCAACCTTCAAAGCTTTCTGAGTCGCTGCACTTCTGTAGCAGCTCTTCTTCAACACTTAGGTCAGTTACATACGTCTGGTTATATATGAGGTAAGAATCGAAATTTCTCAAGGCCTGCACAGTATCGCACGTGCTGGCACAACCGCAAGGCTTGTACTCCATGCCGGCAGGGCACAAGTAGGGACATACACCCGGTCGACGCCAATCTAAGCAAATACCATGCCTAGCACATTCCTTGGCATATGCGTTCAGCGAGTCGCAGACTTCCATCTGGCCGGCCCCTGCGTGACACATGCCCTGCTGGCACGATAAAATATAATTCGCCGGATCCACGATCATGAGGCATTGATCAAGAGCCGCCTTTTTATAAAACTGTAGACACAGATCTTTCTCGGGCGGTAGCGGTAGGCACTGCGTTGTGGTAACATTCTCGCCACGACATTCATTGGCCTCGAGTCCCAATTTGGGCTCATTCGCTTGCCAGCTCTGGATAACGTCAGCCAACTCGGTACTGGGCTTAAAGCCCTCTCTTCTCACTGAGTTGGCGATCAAATCGTTGTTAGGATTGCCATCACAATCGCCACAGAGACCCTGCATTTTGCTACCATACTTAATGCTAGGCACAGCAATCTACAAATCGAAAGAGACATTGAGAACGTCGGTATCATTTAATTTTAAGCAGCACAAAAGATATTTTAGTGAAGGCGATATTTACAGAAAAGCTGAAGTCATCGAAAGACACTGTTAAGTCCACATGAAATTCCAACAGCGAAATCACCGCCTCTTTACCATTAACGTTTCGCACCATAATCCAACCGTCCTTGTGTGGCAGCCTTTCAACTTCGAAGCTGTCGATAAGGATTCGCAAGGAGTGAGTAGCTACCTGTCGCTCTACATGGACGACATGATCGCCACTAATGAGGTGCAGAGCTTTGGCACAACTTGTGTCTCCGGAAGTAGTTTGCAAACCGAGCTTCTGGCAATCCTCCATAGTTACATAGATCTTAAAAGCAGAAGACGTTGAAATAAGGTGAAGATCTCTGTGCCCTCTTCACATACTCACCTCGAATGTATGGACACGTGGCAATACTAAATCGCGGGACAGCAAGTAGGTGCAATCGCCGTTAAATGTAAAACTGTGGCGATCGTACGTGAGGTATTTCGAGGTGCCGTAGTAATTACACAGGCAGTCCTTGCAGTCACCCACCGGCACACAAGTTTCACCCTTGCGCACCATGCCATCGGGGCAATAGCAGCCAGAGAAGCACATGTCGGGAATAATCGGGCAAACATCGTCGTCAAGAGTTTCACAGGAAGGCTCACAGCGCCGCTTATAGCAGTCGTAGTGTACCAGAGGTGCGGGACAGGAAATGTCTTAAAACAGCAAATATCGTATAAAAGTCTGAGGATTTGTTGTAATCGCTAAATAAGTACGATATGCGTCGGGTATACTACTTACCACATGACTGCAGCGTTCGCCATGTAGTCAGCTGCACATTCGGATTCATAGCCAAGCACTTCTGGATGTAGCTTTCCAGAAGCTTGCATTTGCACGCATTCGCGTCGCCGTCGTGGCTCATGAGGCACTCGCATGTAGTTTCCACGCATTTGGTAAGGAATTGCTTTTCGTTGACGGATTTGGAACATTTCTTGAATCCGGGATGCCTGTAAAACACGGGCAGGATGTAGAGATATTTTCAATTTGTAATTGGTCTCTTACTTTATAGCATTGCAGAGTTTCAGCGCGTCATGTTGCAGGTTCTTGGGGCACCTTTGCAAATTACATTCTTTCTTAGGTATCTTGCTGTCAAACCAGCTGTCACCGAACTGCGCTACGTTGGTAATAACTGTGCCGTTGGGCGCGCGTTTATCGTTCTTAGAGTTATCATCATAGTATCCACATAAACCATCGACGGTCCTAATATTTGTAGGCGACAAACCAATCGTAATGTGGCCAATGTCGTCGTACCTCACCCAGAACTTATATTTGCTTGAAACCACGTGCACAGTGTTGCCAGATTCGTAAACTTCAAACGACGCCTTGCATATTGGTGAGTTCTTCAGCTGTGATACCGTGTACTGGAAGCTGTTGAACTTCAATTTCTTTTGGGGCAACATGGTTAGTTCTGCTGGAGACTGGTGGTCCTTAATGGTGACCACTCTGTGGCAGATCTTTCTTCCTTCCTCCTCACACTGAAGATGAACTGTGAGCATAGACAGTTTAAGCAAGCTCCTTATGATTCTAACCTGCGCAAATTCGGCCATTCGGCCAGCTTCTACCACTTACCAGAAATTCTCCAACTAGAGTTTAAGAGATCTCGCGCTAAAACATGGCTACAAGTATCGTATTTAAACTCAGTACCATCGAAAGTCTTGAAGAATTTTCCGCTTATCTCACACTGAGGATCTTCCTTGATGGGAAGAGTGCAGTTGTACTTTTGGCAGTGGCCCTTTTGACTGCTAGAGATGTCCAGTTCAATCACGTAGCCTTTAGGACATTTGGGTTCTGGACAGTCTTTACCTTTCGGCACACAAGTGAACTCTTCGCACTCCTCCTCAGGGCGTGAGAAGTCTTCAAAGTTCTCGGGCATGGGCAGAAATTCCTCCTCTGAAGTTACAACTTGAGTCTGGACGAATGTCTTCTTTTTTATTCCGTCGAATGAAACCCATTTTTTTGTTTGTCTATAGGAAGAAGACTAAAATATTTAAAGCGATATTCCGCTGGTATCGTAAGATGCGGCGGTTGCTCACGTAAACATTGCCGATGTCTTGGCAGCCACACTTTTCTTTAGCACCTTCTCCATCCCTGGAGGACACGTTGTCACCGGACATTTGTTTGGTATAACCGGAGGTCTAGGGTTTTCAGGATATCTTGTGATACATAATTCGTCATATTCTCCATCACCGCACTCCTTCAAATTACTACACCAGAACTTTTCCGGCATACAATCACCAAAAGATTTACAAAATCTGTGATCCTTAGGACAGTTCTCGCAATTGCAGTTGCAGTCAGCACTCATAATGGGGCGACGATTTCCCCCGCATGGTGGGCACACCGCGGGCTTGCAACCCGCTTGCCCACCCAGCCGACAAATACAAGATTCGCAGGCCTTATTCATAAATTTCGAGCCAACCGGATAGCTAAAAGCGCAAATAGTCAACATCAATGCGTTCCTATCTTCTTAAATTTCCCCGACTCTTACATTATATCATCAACGCAAGGACACAAATTTCGTCCCGCACATGCCGTGCCATTCCAGAATAGGCCATTATTACATTCACAAACCCCAGGATCGGTTACTCGTCTGGTTACGCCCTCGCAGACCAGACATGATTCTCCTGCAGTGGGTGGAGTCGGTGCTGGGTGTGCTTCCGGTGGTAAGACCGCTGCAATAAAGACCTCTTAATAAGGAGTAATCAGAAGGCATGGATGTTCATCCTTACGATAGTCTATAAAACAACCCACTGGCTCAATGCGCATATTTATGTTCTTCTCCCAAAGTGTGGGCTTTATCTTTAGGTACCGTGTTGAAATGGGTGTCTTAAAATAGTTCACTTTCTCCCCGTTTTTATCGTGATTGGCCAGATAGATCTTTGCTGCTCCATCCGGCTGCAGCATCGTGTTCCAAATATTTTTCACTCTGCCGTACTGTACATTGTAAGCAGTAACCCAACCTTCGGGTCCTCCCTTAGTAATGATTCCGGAAATGTTTCGTGGCTCCAGAAAATCGAACTGAGAAGTGGTCAAAATTGGTTTAGTTATTTGACTCCTCCTGTAACTTCAGTACCTACCTCAATATATTCGTTGGCTGTATTAACAATCGGCTTCCAACCAACTGTTGAGGACAGCTTTAAGAGGTCAATCAGAAGCGGCTTCTTAGCCGATTTTGGATTGAACCAAGTACTACTTGCCTTCACCTGAGTTGAAGTTAGTTTACCATTTTCAACGCCCATCTCTTCGATACAGTCAGAATCAGGCGGTGGCTGGTTCTGATGCGGATGAATAGTTATTACCTACGTACATACATATGTATATTGGGAATTATTTAACTGGGCTAGCTCACGTACTCGAATTGCAACTTACCTCAATCCTTTCAGTGGTTGTGATGTACTCTTCCCCGCAACCGAGCAACTCCACACGCATAGCTATAGAGCCTTGCCATCTCAAGGGATAGAAACGCACCGACTTGGCCTCTATGGGTACCTGGAATAGCGCCTTAATGGGCTTGCGACCATTTGGAGGGCCATGAAAGAGTTCCGGTAGATCGGTTCCATTAGTCAAATAATGATACTGTATGCCATCGTAACTATATAATATCTGCGAGGGATATGCCTTTTTTACTCTTCTGGAAAGAGGTGTGTGCACTTCAGACTAACCTTAAACAATTTGACGTAATTATTGCTCTCTGCATTTCCGGCCATGATGACCCCGAACAGAGGCTCCGGTTGAGGGAATGTAACCTGTAGATATTGCATTGGATCGTTGATACTTGGCGACCAGCTGCCAGTTTGCTGCCTGGAATCCATATAGAGGCGTGCCTTGTCGGGTCCATAAGACGAACCTCGCTGTGAGCTGGCGCTTAATGCTGTATCTGGTAGCGGATTATTTCCCTCAATCAATGCTATGAGTCTGCGAGGCGGTTATAAATGTAGTTTGTGGTGAGAAGATGTTCCATAACGTAGAAACTACCGGCTTACCTCTCCGGACTGCACTCCAGGGGTGGAGTAATTGAAGTAGGGAACACTGTTTCATGCATCTGAGTGACTTCAGTTGAGCCATCATACTCGTCTAAAATTAAATTACAATTTCTACTTAAATATCCGTACATACAGCGCGAAACTTTCCGAACTTATGCCTTAGAGTTGTTGTTAGTAACGGAAGGATTAAGGGTTTAATAATGGTGATGGTGGGGCTCTATAAGATTCCACATTCAGAAGATCCTTCGCTCTATACTTACTCGTCTCTGTCGTTGTCTCCGGAAGTTCATTCGGAGCACAGGCATATTCATTAAAAATACACTGACAAGTAACCAAATCGTACTCTCTTGGCATGTTGGGCTTGAGATACTGCTCATCTCCATCCATACAAGGACATTCATCAAACTCTACACAGGTATCTTCATCGCGCCACAACTGGCCAATTTGCGGGCAATTGGGACGATTGGCAGGAACACAACCGGGCTTGCAATAATCTACCTCTTGACAAAGGCCTCGCTTCACAAGGATCTATGTAAAAAAGAAGAGATATGTGCATTTCTTCGGACCATTAAGCTAATGGTCTAATAAAGCTCAAAACTCACCATGCCATAGAAGTGACACGTGTGCTCGCACTGATTGGCGCATTCGGACATCACTTGCCCAACCGGACAACCAACTGGCGGCCCTCCGCATTCTGATTTTATCTGCTGCACTGAAGCAACGGAATCGCAAGTGTTGCTAATCGGGTTGAACATCAGCGTCCCGCAAGTCTCCACCTCATAAACACGTTTACCATTGGGCTTTCGTCTGCAGTGCAGGAATTTGTGACAATCGCCAGGGAACTCCTTGTATTTCGCCATATCGATGTCGCATTCTGTTCCAGGTCGCTCTGTAGGCATCGGCGTCGTGTTGGGCGTGTCATCGCACTGGCAAAAGGCGCGTATTTCATAATCGTGGCACTGACCCTTGCAGACCAGACCTTGCTCCAAGTCACACGATACATTCTCATCCATATAATCGGAAGCTTCGTGCGTGTTCACTACACGACACTCAATGTCCTGCATGTACTTCTTCTCGCACGTACCATAAGTGTCTTCCAGGCGATCGTAGCGCGGCAGCTTCTCTGCTTCATTTAGACGCACCACACCAGTTGAAGTATCCGTGTCTTTGTCGAACCAACGAGTCCAGCCACGCACACACTTCGGCTGGCCAGCCGTATCCATGATGGGAGTAGTCGGAAAACCTGCTGGGCGTTCTGTTGCTATCAGTTTTTCGCACTTCTGTCCACTGCAAACCTCTTTCTTTTTTGAGCAGCGACAGGTAGCGCAGTCGTCCTGATAGGTAACATCGCCTTCGTAATAGGTTATGCCCTCCTTCAGCATACAAACTGGCTTGCAGTCTGATTTTGGCACACATTCGGTGAATGTATCATTCAAATAGATCATGCCATCGGCGCAGGGTTTAACGGCACATCCTTCGATGCAGTTCTCCTTGTTGCACAGACTATCGGCCAGTCCAATATCGAGGAAATTGTCGCAGGTTTCGACCGGGCAGGGCGGAGTGCAGGATTTGTATTCAGAACAGTGCGGATCACATTGCATGGCTATCGATGGAAATGGAAATAAAGTGTGATACATAAAATGGCCTCTGAATTGGAAACTATTACCACCCTTTAAAAATAGCTTCTACTTTTCGGTCATACTGGTCATACCGGTCACCTAAATTATAAAAATGTTTTACCCACTCTTAAATTTCTCATATTATCCATGTACTCTTTAAAGCCGACAACGATTAGAAATTCTCCAACCATTCTCAATGTGAAAAATTACGTAACTATTTTAATCGATTAGAGATTAAAGGTTTAAGGCTGTCACCATCGACCATCCAACATTTTTAATTGGGTGAAATGAATATCTCTGAGTATCAAACTAATTAAACTTATTGGCAAAAAGGAACAAGTAGAACATTGTGCATATGAATCATATTGAAAATCTCTGCGACAACTCATGACGAAAGAACTATGTCGTCGATAACATCAAGTACCCCAACAAGTATCTCAACCCACCACTCAACGACGACTGCGACTACGACTACTCTAATGAATTATTGAAAACAATGACTTTTCCAGGTAAGTCCTTGTCTTGATTATGTCGGCAACCTTTCGCAGGAACTCAGCCTACTTCAAACCAAACCAGCCTCTTCAACATTGCAAGAAATAAACCCTCGCTCCCCGCCCTCTCAATGCTTACGACATAAATGTGGTGTGCGCCATCGAATGGAAACTCCCTTCTGCGAGCAGGAGTGCGCATAGGCCGCAATGGCAGTGCACAGGCACTCGCAGTCTCCCCCTTGATCACAAGCGCAGCTATCGAATATGCACCGCTTCAAGTACTTCTCAACGGGTACTTCACCATGGCATGCCTGCAATACAGCAATCCCGACGAAGGAAAGAGAAAAATGCATGGAATTAAATCGCTCTTCTTATATCCTTAATGTTTTAATGTTTTTGTTGCTGTTGCTGTTACCTGAAACACTGTGGATTTCAACACGTCACATTTCAACTGCGCCCACATTTCACGTTCAGGATGTTCTTTGCAGGCATCGATGGGTTGCGTTGGTGCCAAGCAAAACTGGTCCACCTTCCACGAGTGTCCGAATATGAGCGCGCTCGTTTCCAAGCTTTGCGATGGTGTCTGCATATCATCCATGGCGTTGTCATTGTAATTACCACAAAGGCCGCTCACTTTCTTGCGCCATTCATTGCCGAGCTTCACGTAGATGCGTGTGCCTTCATCCCACTTGAGTTGTAAACTCAGAGGAATCACCTCGACCACAATGAAAACGCCAACTTTATACACATGAAACTCACCATGAGTCTTGGCATTGATAGTATCACGTAATTCTGTTAAGATTCAAAATGAAATAGTTTTGAAACGAAAGAAAAACACATTGTATAATGACACTAACGGTTTATCGTTGTTTTAGCCGATTCCGTCATATAGCCCGAGTCCGCTGTTAAGGTCAGTGTGTCCACTACTGAGCCCGTTATGGAAATCTCAACCGATTTAGAACACGTCACGCCCATTGTTCCGCACAGCACATTCTGTATGGTGACGGTAAAGCCGTCTCCATTATCAGCCACACCCTTCGCCAGTACGTAATTACAAGTGCCTTGGAAATCAAAGTCATGATGGTCAAAGGTGGTGAAGTGCGAATCGCCCCAAACGCTACAAGTGGACTCGCAACCCTGCGAAGAGCACTTCCATTTGCCCGACTGGCAAACACTGCAAGACAAAAAAATTTTGCGTTACATTGCAACCTCATTAAAACTACCTTAAGCGACATGCGGCATTTTGCACTTACCACACATTACAATCCTCCTTCATTTGATCACCATCACTATAACTTTTGCCACCGTGCTGACACGAACAGTCTTCCGGTAGCACACATGCCTCGCGTGAAGTATCGTAGACGTAGCCGCTCATACAACCACATCCGGGCTTGCATTCCTCGAGATCTTCCACGTAGTCGTGCATATTTTTGCATGTCTTTCGGTCTGTCGGTGCGCATTCGAGGAATTCGGCGAACGGTTTCCTATTACATTTAGCTCGGAGCTCTGATGAGGGCGGATATTTTTCTTCGTCACCCGGTTCCGCATCTTGACACTCCCACACGCCTCCCATGCAAGTGCTACCGGAAAATAATGTACATACATATTTAATTGTAGCCATCCAAGCCTTAGTACTTTATCGTTTGAGCTCAAACTCTTGCGATTAATTTAAAACCCTTTAAGACCTTTTAAAGGCTCGGCCCTACTTTATTATATGATGGTAACTTTAATGTGAATAAATTTGTTCAAATATGAACACGATTGTAGGAATAAGTAAATCTCATATATAGGTTATTAATAAATACAGTCCACATTTATCCTATACATCTTAGGAGGAGGAAAACATATAAAGTAGATAAAAATTTAATTTCTATTTTTAAATAACGAATAGAAAATATTACACGCAGCGTTTTCCACGCTGCAAGAGGGCAGGTTTAAGTATAGTCTCTCACAGTTTAGATATTTATATTACGACTAGCTCAAGACTATGTAAGAAGAAAAATCACTAAATAAAAATCAGTTTCGTAACGAAATTCAAAGTGAAAATACTTATTCCAAAAAAATTATTTTACCACAAGTCCAAAAACTTCTCGCCCGCTCGCACTTCCTTGTAGCCTGGTTTGAACTCAACTGCTTCGTAGACGCAAGGACACTTCTCCTGCGGCACACATTCGTTGTTCTCATTCAAAAACTCGCCGTTGGGACAGCGGCAACCTTCAACGCACTCCCTCTGGCATGTATTCTTATAGGCCAAATCGTCGCAAGTGCGTAGACAACTGTTACCGCATTCATCGTAGATCTGACCGGCCGGGCACTTAACAGCTACAAAAGATCGCAGCGCACCGGGATGAGCAGACCGTTTTAGTTTCACTTCAATGTAGCTTTGGACTTACCGCACTCCTTGACCGCTAAATGCCAGCCCGTTTGTATACCTTGTCGCGTGCACTCCGTGCCATACGCCGCCAAAATCGGGCAGAAACATTTCGCAGGATCTTCCTTGCATGCACAAACGTCGTACATACAATCCTCGTAGTACTGCTCAGGCTCCACAATCCAGTTACACTCTTGGAAAATGTCGTCGGTTATCCAGGCGCAGCGTTCCTCAGCGACCTTACGCAGAGCCGGATTTACAGTGCATGGATTCGGGCCATCTTTGCTCTCGGCTTTATTGAGGCATGTGTCCTTGGTACGCCATTTATCAGCAAACGGCTGAATAGCCGTCTCTATGTCACCCTCTGGTGTCAAGAAATCATCCTCTGTATTTGAATTGAAAGTGCCGCACAGACCAGCGGTCTTGTTGCGATAACTGGGTGGAGCATCGATATATACACGTGAGACGCCGTCCCACCAGATACGCATACCATCGGGAAAGTCAGCGGTCATGAATGTGGAGCTAGCATGGCGTATTAGCATTTCACCTTGGCCGATGACCTTCGGGAAGTTCATGACTGGTTTGTCATTAACACTGACTACAAGACTTTGGCCCAGCCGCACCGTTGTGGGAGTGCCATTCCTTTGAGTAAAACGTATAGTAACTGATTTCGTGCAAGAAGGATCATCTGAAGTGACGGCAAAGTTCATATTCTCTGAAATCGCCCCCGAACAAGCTACATTCTCCGCCTCCACTGATAACTGCGGCATCTTCAGCAGGTGATAGGAGCACTTGCCCATGAAATCAAAGCGTTTGCCGTCGAAGGTCTGATAGTGAGGATCTCCAATGGCTCCACAACGTGCACCGCATTGGTCATCGGTGCAGTTCCACTTTCCGCTCTTGCAGACGCTATGAAAATAAATACCGTTCGTGGACACGGAAAGGAAAAACTAGAAAATAGGAGGAGGGATAAAATGTTACAACATCACTAACCATGTGTTGCACTGCTTCTTCACGGTGGCCTCTGGCTTGAATTCCTTACCACCCTTTGTACACGGGCATAGCTCAGGCAATATACAAGCATCGTGGTACTGGACTTTACCTTCGGGGCAAAAACAACCTTCATTGCATTTTCCCTTAGTGGGTACCAGAGACGAGTCACAACTAGGCTCCACGTCTGGCCCACAAGTCAAATAGACACGCTGATAACCGCAGTCAATAGCTAACAAATGACGAGTGAAGACCTTAGCTTAATCTCTTTACGTCTCGTGGCTCATACTTACGACAGATTTCAAGATTGCGCCAACCATGCTCAAATTGAACACCATTAAAACTGCACTCCTTAGCCAACATTTCCACGGTATCGCAGTTGCAGGTCTCCGGGTGTTCTTGGTTCGGGCAATTGCAGTAATCTTCCAGGCACTCTTTTAGCAGAGAATCAAAGTCAAACAGCTTGGTGCAGTTCTCCATCTTCTCGCTGGTCAAGAGACGTACGCAAATATCGATAGCTTCTTTCTGTTTAGCGTAGTCGCAAGTCGTAGAAAGTTTTTCCTCCACACCGTTCCCGACCTCGCATTCACCAATGTCTGTTTCACCTGTGACACGCCAAGCATCAGCGAATGTTTTGACAGTCTGCAACTCAACCTCACGAGGCGACATCAGGTCATTACGATTATCACCATCCCATGAGCCGCAAAGTCCGCCCAGCTTGCTCCACAACTGGGGACCCACAGATATGGAAAGGTATTGACGTTTGTCCCAATCGATTGTTACGCCGACCATGTCCAACTCGATCTGTAGGCGCTGCGGTAGGGGCGTGACTCTCATTCCCTTTATTAGGGTCGGGATTGGCCAGCGTCTGGAAGAGGTGGACACCTCTATGGTACCATCTAAAATACAGAGAAAGGAATATAGAAATAAGATTGGAGCTAGGACAATTTCCCATCATTTTACTGTCTGTCTTACTTAAGTTCCTAAAGGTATATACATCCGATTGCCAAAGGATTTTAATAGTATGGGCACAACCATAACCGGATCCAGACGGACAGGCCTTTACCGTAATATCGAAGGTTCCATCCTGTTTGTCGATGACCAGTGTGTGCCAGCAAGAAAGTGGAGTTCTGCAATATTGACAAACTTATTTAAAGGGTCTTTTCAGCGGGAGAATAAACTCAACACTTACTTTAACATCAGCCCATCGAATGTCTTTACATGTTTGCCGCCCCATGTGGTGCACATGGCTCGCTGGGGTAACGCATCCGCCACGAAACTGGCATCGGACGTTATATAAAGTGAATAACTAGGCCAATCAGTCACAACTTCTTCTGAAGAGATCATCTCCTGTCGTAGAATAAAGAAAGTTAATCGGATTTTGTGCACTGATATTGCCCTCTAAGCCTACCGTCCTTCGTTTCTCCACATAAGTTCTGTATTTACTTATGATTCTTTCACGTTTTTGTTGGTAGGTCGTGATGATGTATTGTTTTACGGGACCCATTTGAATGGTGTAACCCGGAGCTGAGAGGGCAGATAAACAAATAATTTGACAAATCAAAATGGTCAACTCCCAAAACAACGGACTTACGATAAATGCATTTGGGCAAGGGCGGATTGAATTTGTTCACTTCGTATTTGCATATGTAATCAGTATCTAGAGAACCTTCCACCTTCGTTCCCGGTATCTGTAGACAGGCGAACTTGCACTTCAATCCGGACTTATCGGGCAAGTCTTTGCAGCTCACATTACCAAGAAAAAGTCCCTCATACGAACATGTACCCACGACTGTTAAGATAATACCAGTTCAATAATGATCTTTTTCAACAATAGCATATTTACCATATTGACAATGGGTACCAAAGTATTTCTCTGGGCATTTGCAAACATTGGCGCCAACGCATTGTCCTCCATGGGAGCAAGGGGGACGGCAAATTGCTGTAACATATTAAAAAAAGAAGTAATAGTAATAAAATGAAGGAAAAAGTCACCGATGGATGTAGTGCACCTTGTAAAAACAGTTTGTATGTTGTGTGTCACAACGCTACCGATACTTACGCTTACAATCCGGTACACCCAAGCGACCCGTCTTATTGTCCATCCATTGGCCATTTACACAGTTAAGATTTGTGAAATTACTGCCATCAGGAAATTCGAAACCTCGATGGCACTGAATGTTACAAAAGCTTAAAAAACAAAAAAACTTTTAAAAACTTTTGTGAAATAAAACCAAATGAATTTGCTCTCTATAGCTATACAGACTGATGGTACTCAAGGCGAAAGAATAAAAAGCTGCAAGATACGCCTCGGTTTAGAAAGTCCAAGCATCCGCACTTGTAATTGTTTTCTTTAATATGAAATAGAATATCTGCTAAACCGAAGAAAATGGAACAACGGCATAGTATATGCCGCTTAATATTATTTAAATTCATCTAAGTTCAAATAATATTTTAAAGTGAATACTTTTTATCGCTCATTAGAGCGATTTCATGCAAATGAAACATGTAACGAAAAAGCGACACCGTTTTGACAGAGTATGGATAGAGTACTGCATGAAGAAGATTAAAGTTACGCCTACCGAAGGGATGAAAAAGTTTCACTTTTAATGCGCACGATACGAGTACCACGCTAATTTTTTCATAAATCTGGTATTTATTCAATTCATTCATTTTTAAAATTTAAAAAATAGATTTTTTTACTTCGGTCATGTAGTGCTTTTTTATTGTATTTTATTGCTTTTAACTTGTAATTCTGAGGCATCTTCCATTCACCGTGACTGGCTTTTCTCAGACGAGATAAAACTCAGAAGGCGAGACACGAATGGAAAATACGAGAACGAGATTGCCCAAATCTCGAAAAATCTTGCTCATGCAGACAAATACGTTTCATACTCTTTTCAGAGGTCATAACGAATATCATGTTACGCAATGTTACGTTTTACGAATTATGTCTTCCTATAATTCTTAAACTTATCATATTGTGTATGTTATGTATGACGTATATACGAGTATTAAATTTTCTCACCGATCATTGCATCGAAGTTTATGTATATTCTTTTGAGAATCTTTAAAGCTGGGACACGATTTTGTGTCCTTCTGATACTGACACAAGGGACCATAAAACCTTTCAGAACATTGACACTTATGCGGACTAATACAAATGCCACCATTTTGACAATCTGGCTTACAAGTAGCTAAATGTGTATAGAATATAAGAATAAACAGGGTCAATATATCACAATTAATATCATTCATTAAACAAGTTCAGTTAAGTTTACCTTGACATGTATGTAATGACTCTATATTGGTGGGTAGAATCCAATCGCCGTTCATGCAGATAATTTGATAAGACTTACTTCCATCGGAAAATTCATAATCTCGGCTGCAGCTTATTACGCATTTCTCACTGCGGCATTGATATGCGGAATTTGATGGCAGTTTGTGGGCGGGACAACCCCCATAATTCTTAATAACAAGTGGCGACATTTCGCTGTAAATATGATGGAGATGTGATGAGATTGTTGGATTTTTGCGATTTTGTCTTTAATATTTTGTTCTTGGATATTTTTTGGGTTTAGACATTTTTATTTGGAGATTTTGTCAAGTATCCAAACTTGCCTATCAACAAAAAATGTCTCTCTTCTATAGCAAATGATCCAAGTTTGACGAGCACTTACCCATAATGGCCAGGAAAACTAATTTTGATATCAGGCATTGGTCCATAAGGGCTTTTTTTAATACCAAGGCCGCCTGTATTCACACCAAGACCATTAAGGCCTGCCTGAACACCAACATTACTATGAATTTCATTAAGAAATAACCAAAAAAAAGTATTAGATAAAGAAGAGATTTAATTAAAAATGTAATTGCAAGTAATAGTTCTAAATAAATAATAATTCTAAAGGTATTTGACCACGTTAAGAGAAGCAACACACGCTTAGGAGACGTTTTCCAGCCCGTAGTTGAGTTGCGTATCCTTAATCTGGTGAACTTATAAATAAAAAGTTGTTTAAAATTGCTCTAACCGACCCTAAATAGTGAAGTAACCATGAAAACTGTAACTTACCTAAAAAAACGGTCAAGGTTAAGGTAAATTGCACCTTGAGGCTACTTTTACTATTCTTACAGTTTTGATACTTATTTTCACTCTTTTTATTTAAATGATTTTTTGTTAGAGAAATTTTAATTCATGCTATCTTGTGCACATTCGAACACTTACCCCCACCCGCCATCATAACTACCAAGACCAATTAACGCACCATGACCACTAAGCCCACCCTGGCCACTATAGCCACCATGATAAACGCCTCCATGAAAATCGCTAAATTTAGAGAAAATTAAACAATTAAAAAAGTCGTATATTAAAAATCACTTGACGCCTTCGAGGTTTGAAGCGATTGCTGCTGCTGCTATACTATCAAGTTACACTTGACTCTCACCTTGAGGGACTGCCACCCCATTTTTTCCAGGGCGGGTATTGGTGACGGTATGCACTACGCTCGCCGCGTTCCTTATCATCATCGACTTCCTCTTCAGCATTATTCAAGGGACTTGAAAAAGAAAACATTAAGAGAAACACAAAAACAAACAAACATTGGTGTATATTTCATTAATAATACTGTATACATAATATATATCGTACAGTAATTTACGAGATAAAATTATGATAAAACGTAAAAATATAGAAAGTGTGATGTATGACGCAAATGTATGACCTTCAAAAAGTGTATATATCGTATATTTATATAAAATATATTTATTTATATTTCTTCTACGATATATTTTATATAGATTCTACGTAGAAAACGACAATTGCTTTCTTGAAATTTCTTTGCGATCTTCATAGACTTCATAGACTTCACTCTCTGCCTAACCCCTTTTTTTCACACAAAATTGACAGCCAAGATTTTTTAAGGAGGTGCGTTCACTTAAGTCTTTATAGATTCCTGTAAGCATGTAAGGACATCGCCGTTCGTCGATGATTTAATAGATGATAAAAGCGCATTTCCAATTTTACCGCATTTTCAAAGATCCGTTTTCAAATCTAAGAGATATGAGGATTCGACATCTCATAAAATTTTCATTTTAATTTTTTTTTTTTTTTGAACCCGCATAATTTCTACATTTCAAAACGGATCTGGCAAATGAGATACTGTTTAAAAGGCTTAATCCCATTTTAAAAAACCTGCGATGGTTTTACGTAGACCCATAAGTACTAAAGAGAGCGAAGCATAAATTATGTATATCTGAGATAATTTTACTTGGAACAAAAATGAATGAACATTTTGTAACTTTTCACTAATCTTTTAAAAAGCGGCGATGTAGAGAGAAGCGTAAGAGAAAACCTATAGTTCAGTTCATTGTTAAAAAAATAGTCCTTAAAAAAAAAATTCTTTCATTATCCTTTTTACTTACTTGGTAGAATCATTGTCATTGATTGTGGCAGCGGCACTTGCAGCGCCAGCAACATAAGTTTGGCAATACAACAACAATATTGCCGTTGCCAACACAGCAATTAAAAATGTTTTATTTTTAGGCATTATAAGCCACACCACAGCGAAAGAAAAGCAACGAATAACACCAAAAAGTGTAAAATTTCTTTCGCGGAAAATTGTTCGAATAAATTTTTACACAATTTTTATAATATGAAAAAGACACATTTTTCTTATTTATTGAATTTATTCTTCTTAACAAGATCTACGCCAAGGACGTAGTTAATCTTACAAAAAAAAATTCCAGGAATATTGCGAAATTCAGCTAATTATCTGCTTTATTTATTAGAATATCCTTAAAGGATTATAAATATTAGTATCCTTTCATATATAAACGATATAAAAAAATATCCTTTGTAAGTATATTGTGACGATACGAGTATCCTTTCTGTGGAAGAAATCTTTCAGCAAAGAATCCTTATATCCTGCTTCTTAATTTTTTATCACTTTATTGTTCACATTATTTTTTAAACTATTCCTTTTGAGATTTAATATTTATCACACGCGTCGAGACGAAAAACTGTACCTCGTTTATTCGACGGTACGGCTTTTATAGCTTGTAAACCTCTACAATTTTTCAAAAAAAAATTATGGAATTCCAGCGTTATCAGAGAAAACTTCCAGAAGAAAAAACGTACTGCAAAAAAAATACAAAATCGCCATTCAAGGTTTTTATTAAATTAGAGCCTTAAGTATTTCTTAATTGTATTTATAGAAATACGTCTTAATACGTCTTATCAACTTCCTTAAATTTAGCAATTTTTGCGGTAATTGTAAGTCTTTAGAGTGAGTTCATGAAGGTGTTGTTGTTTATTTCTTTCTTTCCAGGAAGCAAGAATATTTAGCAAATGTCTAAACAAAAAGTCAGGCGATTTTATCAACCTTTTGATAAAATTACCACAAATCTTGTAGAATTACATCGCACTTTTCTGGGTTTTTAATGACTATCAAAAAGCATGGAGACTTCTAACTATTTTTAGCAAAATGGTGAATAAATAATTTTAATTTTTTTTTCATTTAATTTACGAGTATTTTATGAATTATTCTTATGTACGAGAATGGCGAGTATCGTAATCCAATTTCGTACTTCCAATCTCGAAGAGTGAGTACACAGCAAATTTCGGGAAACCTTTATCACAAACTTTTAATATCGGGGTTTTTTTTTTATTTTACGTATGTATGTATAGTATAAATTTATCACAAAAAATTTCTCGAGGTAACGAAAGAAGGCTCATGCAGAGAAAAGTCCAAAGACCTTCAAGACTCATGTAAGACCTCATGGCACCGTACCGTAAGATTTATCAGAGTAGGTCGTGTAGGAAAAATAAGAAAGCAATGATAAAGACATTGCAGTGAGCATACTCGTATGTACAATGTTGCTCTTATCGCCAGCATTACGATGTACTTGAACTTGAACTTAAAGAACAGCGTATCGCAATGCAATAAGTTGAAGAATTAAATAAAAAAACTGCAAAAAAAAACAACAACCACACCGACAACCACATTAATAAATCTGTTTTATGTTTCATTGCAACAACGATAACGTAAGAAATAATGGATTAAAAATATGTACTCGTACTTTTGAAAAAGTTCAAAAATCGAATAAAAATATTTTGAAGAAAACAGTGCGTATGATTTTGTGAAAAAATCATCGCAGAAGTTATGAAACGTTATCAAAGGAAAGAGAAGAGCGAAGAGAATGAGAGCATGCACGATCCGATTCGAAGTCTTTTCATCGGACGAAGAGACTCAATATCACTGCTGGGTGCAAATGTCCCAAAATCTCTTTGGTTGAGGTCAACTAGCGACCGCACAAATTAAACTTAATCGGTAGGAAATATAATGGCGTGCATTTTTTAATTTTTTAAGAGAACTCAAGTGCCCCAAAGCGCCCCTCTTTCACTCCTCAGCTTCATTCGTTGACTCTCTAAAACGAACACAGAACGCCCGAAAAAAAGCAGCGACTTAAATTTTCAATTTTCCATGATGGACTTTGATATACAACCAGGACTTCCAGCACCACGCTTCAGCAAACCATGCGCCGTGACCGTTCCTCTTCTTACTTTTTTTTTTTTGTCTCGTTGATTGTTTTTCTGTGTGGTGTTCATACAATTTTTGTCATTGTCTTGACAAAACAGGACAAAGCTTTATTTATAAATTTAATAAAGAACAGCAAGGATAATGTAGTATCACAAAAAGACAACAACAACAACAACAACCTCTAAACAAACCTCTAAAAATAAAATCCCAAGAATATTAAAATAAAAGTGTTTGACTTTTGTAACGGAATGAGATCGTCTTTGAGTTGCGAGTTACTCTTTATTTCAATACCGAAAAGCTGTTAAGTCGTCCAGCAACCATCTCGAAGTGGCACAAACAGCAAGAAAGGCGCAGGGGGAAAAAAGGAAGCCGCCGGCTGAAAGGAATGCAATAAGTTGAACGACGACAGGATGTGATGATAGCGATGTGAACGACAGAAAGTAACAGTTTTGAATTTCGTTAGAGTAACAGAGTTGCCGAAAAGACCAGATAGACCAGAAAGATGCTGGTCCATCAGCGCCGCGCCGCGCCGGCTTGTCTGCAAGCCAAAAATATTGAGGAAGGACGAAATTAATTTAGAAGGTAGAATGGAACTGTCATGGATAGGACTAAAGAGGGTATAAAAGAAATGACATGACAAAAGAAAGAGAAGGGAAGAAGCCGAAAAAGTAAATACATAATAAATAAACAAAAAAATTGCACGACACTCCTTAAGACATGATAACAAGAGTCCTCAAAAACTTTCTTGTTTTTAATATAGACGAAAAGGTCGAAGATTTGTTAAATCACCAACGAAGAATGCACAAGTTCTCGCTTGAGAGACCGACAATTAGACAGAGAGACGTTAGACAATAAAACAGAAACAACAATCGAGTAAACAAACAAAACAAACAGACGGACAGGCAGACAGTGCCCACAAAAGTTGAATATCAAGGCAGGCAGACGATACTGAAGTTGTCTGCTCAAGTTTGGACGTTGAAACGCCGCTGAAACGTTTTTAAAACGAATTTTTAAATAATTTTTAACAATAAATTATTTTACTGATGACTTTAGAAAATTAATTTGGTTTTCCTTTTAACATACCATTTTCATCATCATTCATTTTTCCATCAATCAATTTTTTTTTTATAAAGTCCTTAATTTCCTCAGAAATGAATTTTTATGTAAAATGTCTAAGTAATGTGGTCGTGATATTCAAAATTTTCATGCTAATAAAATATTTTTATGAACTATTTTTGTGCATAAAGTTTTCATTCATTCTTGATAAATGTTTCTTTAAAATTCTTTATCAATCTCTCATAGAATCGCGATGCTTTTTATCAAACTTTCTAGAAATTGAGTTAGTTAAATTTAAATTTTTAATTTTTTTTTATTTTAATTTTTTTTTTAATTTTTAAAAAATTTTTTATTTAAGAAATTTTTAATTAAATTTTTAAATTTATCGTATATAAAATTTGTTAGCGATTTTTAGTAATATTTGAATACACTTTTCAACAAATTTTTATTCAATTTTCAAATACTTTAAAACCTAAATTTGCCCGTTTTTCCAATAATGATTTTTATCATTCAGTTTGGTTTTTTTTAATTTAAAATTTTTTCCATCAAATATTTTCTAAAAATCTTTCTGGCGATGTTTACATCATCAATTTCTCTGTTAATTTATTCAACAAAATTTTTCATAAATATTTTCATCGATTTTTTTACAAACTTTTTAATCATCATCAGCATTAGCATCATCAGCATCAGCATCATCACGATTGTCATCAGCAACAAATTATGTTAAAGCAACTACTGACACGCGTTACGAACTTTCTCATCAACGCTAAATTGCATGAGCGTAGATTCGCTGCAACCGGCAGCACTTTCCTGTACAACCCCCCCCCCTTCCCCTCCCTTACCATGACCCTCTTTCGTTTCAACTCTATACTTATTGTACACTTAAACTTTGTGTCATTTCCATTTTCCAAAACGCTGACAACGTTCATGCTAATAAATCCTTTTTATGTTGCTGCTGCTGCTCTGGCTGCTGTCGCTGACGTTGTTGCCCGCGCCGATGCTGCTACCGCTGCTGCTACTGCTGCTGCTGCTGTTGCTGCTGTTACTGCCGCAGTATTGGTAGCGTTACTAGTTTCCTAGAGCTATGGCCTCGCTATAGTTCATGGTGCGTTGCAGCAGCGACAGAAGAGCAACAACCATAGCACCACCAGAGTGCCACCGCAAACACTATGAAGAGTTACTATAGTGCGAGAGCGAAGGTAGCTAACACAGTAGCAACGAACCCGGCGACAACAGCGACACCAGCGACACCAAAAACAACATTAAGCGCAAGAAAACGCATAAATTTCACCCATTTCTAACGCCCATACACCCCCACCAACTCCTCCCCCACCTCCTGCTCCCTCTCACGAACACTCCCACCACCTTCAACCACCTTTAACCTCCCCCCACTAAAAATGAAGGCAGCAGGAAGGCAGTAATGAAAGGATGAGCAAATTAGTATTCATGCCTGAAGTGTCGCTGCTCGCGACAAACTTTTTGAGATTGATACGACTCCTGTTTAGTAAAAGTGCACTCCTTGCACACTCAGTCATTCAAACACTTCCTCGTTCATTCATTTGTTCATTCGTTGGCTCAGTCTTCGCCGCGACTTTTTACTAGTTCAACCCTCGACCACCCTTCTTCCTTCCCTAAAGCTTTATGTGCCATTTTTTTTCATTATACGCGACGGCAGTACCCAACGTAATGAACTAGCACTAACAGCAGCCGCAACAACAACAACAACGATTTACTAAATTGTAAATGAAGCGTACGCATGCCATGCACGCAGCAGGCTGCATGAGACAAGTAACGTCAGATGAAGCCAGTACAGTAATAAAAACAAAAAGAAGAAGAGGAAGAACAAAACAACACCAACAACAACAACAACAACAATTACCGGAAACCTCATCAGCAGCGTCGAGAGCACGAGTGTAAATCCTTAATTATGACATAATTTTTCGTATAAAACATAAAAAAGCAAAGAAGAAAAATAAGAAGAAAAAAAAGTCATAGGACGACGAAGCGAGAGAAAATGAGAGAAGTTGCTTTTTTCTCCTCTTAACAGCAGTCACAACAACAAAATGTGACCAAAGTCAGCCGAAGGATGAAGTTCTTCAGAAACTTAACCGTTTTCATTTGAAAACTTTTATAAGAAAATTCACGCCACTTTAGCTGAGATAGAGAGAGAATGTATTGGTATAATGAAAGAAGGTGAATAAAGAAGACGAAGAAGAATAAAAAGTTTACATATAAAGAAACAGATCAGAAAGGAAGAACAGAGAAACAAAAACATGACGAAGACGAAAAGAAAGAGATGAGTGTAAATATTTTTATCATTTTTGTTAAGAAAAATATTGAAATTATTGAATTTATAACATTTTCTTTTATTCTTACAATCGGCAAAGTTGATTTTCTTCACAGAATAAAAATAACATTTGTCCGCAAACTATCCAACCTTAAGCTGAGAACTAAAATGAATAAAAAGTTCTTAGAAGGTTTTCCTTAAATCCATAAGAATGGAAACCAAACTGCTCACAAAACATTTTTTGCATTTTCTTTTTTTTTTTTTTTGAACATTTTTCTCTCAATTCTCTCTCTCTCAACAGCTCTTTGTTCGGACTTTGTTCAGTTTTTGAAAATTAAATGTTGCTCATACGCATCATTGCACCACAAGAACAACAAAAACAAAATAATTTACAATAAGAATAATGCTATTTAAAAAAACAACAACACCAACAATTACAAACCGTATAGTGTTTTTGTTGTAAAATTGTGCATACTCTTGAACGAGCTGCTGCCCTTCATTCAAGCAAAGTTTTGCTCAGTGGCTGTAATTTATTTTTATTCTGTTATGTGTTGATGATTATTTTGTTGTACAACAACAACAACAACAACAACAACAACAGCAACAACAAAAATAACAACGATTTTTGTTCTTTTTATTTTTTTTTTTTGTTTTATTGTACTTATTCTTGTTGAGGTTGTTGTTGTTGTTCATGTTCATAACAACCACTTCATTTGTGAATTTTAATTAACATTTCAATTGAATATTCTTTTGTGATGCAGCATCGCTGCAGGCAGCATCTGGTTGGTTCATTGTCCATCGGAAAGTCCATCTGTTTGTTTTTCTGTGTGGCTGTCCGACTGTCTGTCTGCCTGCCAGCCTGCCTGCCTGCCTGTTTGCCTCGCTGTCCTTCACATCAAATTGCCGGCATGTTCATTGTGTTTGCCCCGATCTTCTTCATTTTGTCATCATGATGACCTTTAGCGAGATGGTCCATACACACGACATACATAGTTTTCAACTTACAATATTATTAATAAATACGATAAAAATTGTTAACAGCTGCTGGAGGCAGCAGTATAAATGGTATAAACGGATATTAAGCAGAAAAAATATATACTACTCGTAACGAACTTATTTTTATACTCGAACGAATAAAAATTGCCAAAGTGAAAAAGAATAAAAAAACGTATTTACTATTTTATAATAATTACACAAAAGTGGAAAAAATAAAAACGAACTTAATCCTTAGCCGCGTTTAACCTCAACAAATTAATAAAATATGGTCTTAAATGAAAATTCCATATGTATGCGATACGAACCAAGTCTCTTCCTCCGGCAGCGTACATTTCGGTTGTGTTTTTTTTTTTTGTTGCGCAGTTAATAGAATCTAACAAACCAGTCAGCTGCAAAACTTTTGAATTGCATAATTTAAATGCTCTTCAATGCCTTTTAGTAGTAGTGCCCTTCACTTTGTTCATTTCGGCGCAAGCAAAAACGACAGAAGAGTATTAGAGAAGGAGAGGCAGCGGCAGAATAAGGCTGCGAAATTTAAGGAAATCCCTTTGGAGCCGCCAAGCCATAGACTATACACACGCCAACAGACACACACACATACTTACACATACATACACATACTTTGAAGCATATTATATGTGTCCGTAAAATATACGACCACGATATATTTGCCCAAGATTTACAGGAATTTGTGAAAAGCTTAAAAAATGTTGACCCATAAAAAATCGAAGCTTTTGGAAAAACTTTTTGGGAAAAATTACAAGAAATTTTATTATGTTAATGATTAGTTATTACGCGCATTATTGACCACGTATCCGTAATCCGTGTTATTTTGGTATAAAGACAAAGTTTTGAGAAAATTTAGAGTAAAATTTCAGTGAAAACTTTTTAAACGGATTCGATTTTCAGAAACTCTGAAAGTTTTTAACAAAGAAAAGACGGAGGAAAGAATGGAATAGTTTACGAGAACTATTTCTAAATGAAAGATGAATGATATTGCAAAATGGCATTAAGTAAAAAGGAAGAAAATAACTGAAATCGATAAAAAGCTGGCTGACATAGATTTTTACTTACTTTAACCAAAAATCTTTTAGAGAAGGAGCATAAAATAAGGATGGCTGCTGCTAAAATTCATATTTTTCGCAATTTAAAAGCCAAAGATCGGTTACATTACGGACAGGTCATCAATAGTAAAAATCATTCCCACACAAATGCTGGCAAACAACATAAATTCGTATTTGTGTGGCATCATTTCGATTAAACTACGTCAAGCATGCAACCTGCATGCTCACTGCTGTATCGCAGGATATGCTTTAGCAATGTCCTAAAGCCCGGCCGGGATGTCTGTCTCTCTCTCTCTCTCTCTGTCTATCTGTGTCTGTCTGTCGTCTATCTGCCAGTCTACTTTTCTAAATAAGCTCAATGTTTAGTGGACTCCGAGTGGAAAGCATTTCAGTCTCAGTCTATGGTGTCGTGAATCAATTTGTTCGTTAGTCTTTTCGGCAGGCGTCAAATCGTCAAATCTGACGTCAGACTGTCAGTTATGCCGTCCTGACTGTCCCTGTGACTGCCCCTCCGAGTGTCTGTTATTGTGACAAACTGTCATAGCGCTGGTGGTTGTTGTTGCTGTTGTTCTATCCGTTTTCCTTCAGCTCGATGACGCCTCTTTGTATGTTAACTGGACGATCACCGACCTATTCCTCCCGCCACCCGCCACACTTTCTTTTCATTCCGCCTACCAAGCGTTAGGCTGTGCTTGATTTCCGTTTTTATAGCAGCGCAGCCAATTCTTCAGTCAGTCAACGAGTCAGTCAGAAGCCGCAGCAGCAGCAGCAGCAGCAGCGTCAAATTTGGCTCTTGGCCAGCACGAAATTTTTGGTAACCGATTGCACACACACACACACTCGCATAACGATACAAATGGAAATACACCCACACCGCCTTCCACCGCACTCGCGCTCTTGCTCTCATTCTCGCCCCCCCCGAAATTTCTCTGCTCAGTTTGAAACAAGTTAAGGCCGAATTTTGTTAAGTGTTCCTCTGAAATGCATGGCAATACGTTGCGATGTGTTGCGTTGTGTTCTGATGCGAGATCAAATGGTTTCTGCATTTTCTTTCTTTTTCTTTCTCTCATCAGTTTCTTGCCTCCTTCGCTGCCTCTACTTCTTTGAATAAAAGTTAGAAGTTTGTGGATTTTCTGGGTTTTCTACAGTTTTGTGTAGTTTTAGTATAGACTTTTTGGTTTTTTATTTATTATGCATTCGTTTTTCCTGGCTCTTCCTGGCTTTTCCGGTTCTTTTTCCCCCCTTTTTTTTGATTTTTGGCTAATTTTTTGATGCCTTCTGGATAGGCCTGAGTAGTGTAGAAGAATTTGATTTTGAGCCTACGGTTTGCAGGTTTGAAATATTTTAACATTCTGCACTCGAGCGTAAAGGATAAAAACAAGATAAATTTAGAGCAGACTGCTATGGTTGAATAAATGAATGAATGAACGGTTGAATAAATGTTTTAATATGTATGTTAGTGTACTATAATGCTGCCTTCTCTCACTCAGCGAAGTGGCAATAACTGCTAAACCATTTCCGAAGAAACTTGCCTGAAGAGTTCCATCGAAAGTGCCCTCGAGACATGATACAAAGTATATAAATTTAATTTTTTCTGGTCTGAAACTATTAAACCATGAAGAAGAGGGCTACTTTAGAAGCCTTTTATATAAATATAGATATGTACATATTTCTTTTGGCTACTCCTTCGCGGAACTTCAATTATGTTTGGGCTGTTACTTCTCTCAGTGTGTAATAAAAGCATTATAACTATTTTCCAAAAATAGCTTGTCTTTAATAATTATATAAACCTGAAGGAAAATAGAGTTTATGCAAGGAATTTACTTCAATGAACCCACAATTTTCGAGTCATCTGCTTTCGGCAGTAATCGTCTGAGTCGCTTTAAAGCAACAGCGCCAAAAAATCATGGCAAAATTTCGCCCTAAAATTCAACCGAACACGTAAAAATGTTAATTAGCATTAAATAAGGTTAAGGTTTATAACCTTAAGGCATTCGTAACGATCGACAATGATTTCAAAAATTCCACTCCAAGAATTTTATACTCAAACTAAACGGCGGCGTTTGCCTTTAACGCGAATTATTACCTTCAACATCGTCACCACTGAAAAATTTCTACTTAGCTTGCGATGATTTAATCCACGTGCTTCCAGTCTTTTACTCCTTAACGCAGACACTAACACACACACACACGCCCTCTTCCACCAGCACCAACAAAAATCCGTTAGGATTCTCAACTATTCTCGACTATTTCCGGTGCGCTTATTTACACTTCCGCTTAAAGTTTTCAACTGTAAATTCAACCAAGTCTCTTGCGTTCTTATGTGCAGTGTGCGTTTGTGTGTGGGTGTGTGTGTGTGTGTTTGTGTGTGTTTGGACTTTTGAAAAGGTTTACTCTTACATTTTGATAGTCCGTTGTCTCGTTGCGCTCCAACAACAAAGGTTTGCACGATTTTTGGCCTCCAGCATTCTTCAGGATTATGAATTTCCAGGTACACTGACCTTGAAACTTATGAAGAAGTAGAAGTAGAAGTAGAAGAGAAGAGAAGAGAAAGGAAGAGAAGAAAAGGAAAGCAAAACTGCAAGACTGTAGACTGAATTCAGGCAATAAAGTATACAAAAAGAGTTGAAAGGAGAGAAGGAGGCAAGACCACCACCACCAGAGACATTGAATTTTGCGAAGCCGCAGCCGCAGCCACAGCCGCCGCGGCTTTCAAGCCGGCCGCCTAGGCCAATATTATTGTTTTAGACTTTAAATAAAGTTTAGCTCTACTAACAATACTCGAAAATTTGAAATTGTAAATGTTTACATTTGCCTTTGCCTTTGCCTTGGCCGTTCTTGTTTCACATTTTATTTTTTGTTTCTACTTCTTCTTCTTCTTTTATCGCTTTTATCCTGCCCGGCAGTGTCGCTGCTTGTGTTGCGGCCGCTTTTGCTTTGTTATTCATTTGTGTAGAAAAAGATCGGCAAAAAGCTGAGATTGAAGAGAAGTCCTAACGCTGCTCCTGCTGCTGCTCCTGCCGCTACTGCTGCTACTGTTGCTGCTGCTGCTACTACAGCAGTAGTTATCGCCATGCCGTTGGTGCTCTTGCTTTTATGTTATTTGCTCACTTTTTGGCCAAACTCAAACTTTGCAATGTTTGCATACTTTTCGTTCATTTCATTGTCTGGCTTTAAAGAGGTGGTCGTTGTTGTTGCTGCTGGTTGATAGGGCGTAAACGGGTGCTAACGGGCAAGACACGGGCATACCATAACCAAGTTTTGCTATCCAAGAAGCCCACTCTTGAGAATCGTCGAACAACTTTTAAGAGGACGATTACAATCATAAGCGAAAATTAATGAAATATTTAGTGTACCAAAGTAGCCCATTTTGGCCCATTCGCGTGCAACATTACGTTTAATAAACCAAATAAAACCAAATGTGAAGAAGAAATGTAATAGTAATAGTTTTTAGTCTCTGCGGAGGCAAACTTGGGGAAGATTTTCCCAAAGAAAATCAAAGCAATGAATTTATGTACTTATGAAACATTAATGAGTAGAAAGTAACTAAGAACTAACCGTCGTCGACCATTCTGCAGAAGAAGCATGTGCTAATGGCGGCAGAGGTGACTTGAACAAAAGGCGCCCCAAACCGCAAAATTAATAATGAAGTTACAGCATGTGTGTTAAATATATAAAACTTATACATTATCGACGATGCTGGTATCGAATATTGCTGAAGTTTGGTGAATGGGCCATTAGTCGATGTTATGGTGATTAAAGTTACCAAAACGGAAGGTGGCTTAGTTATTCCCAACCATCTGAGATTAGAAAAGGATAGTATTCATCAAAACTTGAGAAAGTTTTGTTTCTCCTTTACGTTACTAAGATTTTGTTTTCTCCGGTCTCAGAGGCTACTACTAATACTACTCAAGAGATTACTCTGTAACTCTCGAAATGCGAAAGGTTACTTCGAAAACTACAACCTCTAAAAAAAACATTCAATACGTTAAAAGCTTTAACATGGTTTTAAGAGCGTTAAAAACATGGAACCTTTGTCCACGACTAAGCTCACTTAAACCTAAAAAAAAGACCATTACCTTATAGTTTTTAAATGTAAACTTGCCAGAATTTCATTTAATTTAATTTCATTTAATTTTTTTCATTTAAATTTCATTTAATGTCATTTAATTTAATCTATTACAGTGTCATTAACTTGGCGGTACGTTTATTATTTACCTTTACCATGCTCTCTCTTCTGCTTCTTCTTCTTCTTGTTCTTCTATTTCAATTAAATAAACATAAATAATAAATTCTATTGCTTGTAAAACAATCATTGCTCTGCGCGTTCTTTGTAAATTTTTATCAGAAAAATGTTTTTTTCGCTTTATTAAAATATTGCACTTATCTTGTCGTTTATCATTTTGTGCCAGCAAAACCGACAACCGACAATCAACAGTTTATAAACAGTTAGCCAAAATTTTGCATGTGACATGAAAAATAACCACAGCAACAACAACAACGACAGCAACAACCAATTTAAAGGAAACTATAACAATATCATTTACAACATGCCAACAAAGTACTCGTACTCATACTCATTCATACTCATACATAATCGTACAACAACAAAAACAACAAATCTTAAAAAAAAATAAAAAAAAAACCCTCAAAAATCATTCAATCCAACAACATTTTAACACACGAGTGAGTCGCCCAAAAAAAAAAAAATGAAGAAGAAAATCCACATGAAAATACCAATGAAAACGAAAAAAATTAAGAATACAAAGCAAGTAGCAAAAAATGCCAGGTTGTTTCTATTGCGGTGGCGGAAAAGTCATGACGCATTTTTTCTATGCTCTAAAAAGGGTTTTGAATTATACTCGTATATACATATGTATATATATTGAACAAAGTGGAGCCAACGGTATAGTGTCGATAATCTTACGCCATCTTTTAGTGAGTTACGAAATTCCTTGTTCATTGAAGAACCTCTCTTTCTCAGCGAAAAACTAAACGAGATGCTGTTTTACAGCCTTTTTTTCAATTAGAAGGGCATGCCATCCACACAAAAAGGATTAGATAGACCAAAACAGATAGAAATCTGATGGCTTAATGTCAGCCGAGTATGATTGGGACATTTTTTATCGGGTCCCTCAACTCGTTTGTGATTCTTCGTGATCAACTAAACTATTAATAAGTTTAAACTGTTTAATTAACAACAGTATGTTTTTTAATTAATAGTGCGATATTTTCGCCCACTTGGCAGTATTATCTTCCACTTTTTGCAGTACTATTGTCCATTTTTTTGTTAATGAAGCTCACACTTAGTTGTTCAATGAGAATAATGGCAATGCGTCATGACTTTTCCGAAAGTGCCATTATAATTTTTTTGCATATTATTTCGGTTCTTTTTAACAGCGGCTCTTCCTTTAAACAATTCTTCCCGTAGTTGGATTCGATACATTTTGCTGTCGTTGTTGCTATTCGTCGTGGTTGTTGTTGTCCGTCGTCATCATCGTCGTCGTCTTGATCGTTGTTACTACTAATGTTGGCAACATAACGTTTTAAAATTGCAATTTAATATGTTGCGCGTGCATGTGTGTAAAAAGTGATTTTATATTTGTTTTGTTTTTGTTTTTCCATACCAGTTGAATTGAATAGTACGAGTAGAGCACAGTGGAGTGGAACGTAAGTGGAGTGGAACAAGAGCAGCAGATTTTTCTTGGAACGAATTCCAATTCGTTTATGCTTATTTGCCGTCTGTAAGGCCAAGTCGTGGCAAAATGTGAAAAATTGTTGCTTAAACTGAAGCTGAATTTGAAAGGACAGACAGAGACCGCGAGCAGCCTGATAATGTCAGGCGTTAAGGCTGTGTGCGGGAAAGGGTAGGAGAGGGGGGGGGGGGGGAAGGGGGAAAAGGCGGGCCAATTTATTGAAGTGAGTAACTCTCGATGCTGCCAGAGAAGTTTCATGCCAGATTTTGTTTATTTTTTGGGTTGTTTTTTTTTTGTTTGTTTTGCTTTAATGCAATATATTTTATATGCCTCCATTTTTTGTTGTCCCCATTGTTGGTGGTGTTGTTGTTGTTGTTGTTGCTGTTGTTGTTGTTGCTGCTGTTGCTGTTGCTTTCATTGTCTTATTTATTTTGGCAAGCCGCATATCATGCTCTGATAGCCGACAATTGCTTGCATGCTGCTTGACTGCTTGACTGCTTGACTGCCTGCGGTTATTTATTCAATGTTCGTACTAGTGTTGCTTCTGCTTCTGCTTCCTGCTTCTTCTGCTTCGATCTTCTGGCAACAGTTGCCGTTGCTTTTGCTGTTGCTGTCACGCTTAGTGCTACTCTATTATTATTATTTTAGACAACTAGAAAAGAGTCAGACAACTACAAAAACTGAATTCTACTTACTAAACGTGAAAAGGAGAAAGAAGAAGAAGAAGAAGAAATCAGTGATTATACAAGCCTGTTAATGCGCTATAATCGTACTAATTGAAAGCATCAACACTAATTTTCTCTCTCTCTCTCTCTCTCTTTCTCTGTCTGTCAAGTTGAAAGAAAATTGTTTTATTATATTTTTGTAATTGATTTTTTCCGAGATCGTTGCCAATATTGTACTGATTTTTAGTTGCCAAAACGTAGCTACTCGTAAAAAAAAACAGCAGCCAGCAAGCATTGAATTATATTGAAATTTAAATTAAAATTAAAATTTAAAAAAAAAAAAAAATTAAAATAATTATTTTCAGAAAAATTCAATTTTAACCCTGACAAACAATAAAACGTCACATTAAGCGTGACCGTTTAATTCATTAAACTAAATTTGAAGAACTTTTATGAAACTTTTCGTGATTTTCATCATTCATTTATTATTTAATTATGTGGTAAAATTTTAAATCTTTATTTCTTTTAAATCTTTTCTTTTAAATCTTTTCCATTTGAGATTATGAGGAAATTTTCGGTCTTTAAAAGTATTAAAATTACTAGAGCTCATGCTTTAAGCTTTGTTAAATCTTTTAAAAATAAGCATAATTTAATTTAATTGTATTAAATTAAAGCCAACAAAATGACCAGAGTGATAACGCCTCAACCTCGCCTTCAACCAAAAATAGCTACAAAAAAATTCTAATGAGTCCATAATGACTCTTGTTACTGTAATAACATGTTGCTGACCAAGCAAAAAAATTGTGCTTAATTTTTATTGCTTTTTCGCTGTTAATTTTTTAGGGACAATTGTCAAGGATCAGTGACAGTAAAGTGCATAAAGTACTTAGAGAAAATGTGTAGAAGCCATATGGTCGTCCACTGGCGCACATTTTTTTTCAAATGCATATGATTTCATACAACTTAAAAGCATGGCATGTGGTTTTCATCAGCAAAGAGTACATACATACATATGTATATTCGCCGGCTTACGGTTTGTTTTTTGTGGTTTTTTGTGGTCGTATGTCCTGCGGCCGATGTGCCCGGAAGGATCGCAATTCATTCTCTCGGCAATTAAGATTTGAATTATTAATAATTCATTAGCTTCTCTTGTGCTCCGCGCTGTTGGTGTCGACATTTTTGGGGCTGGTGGTAGAGATGTGATGGTAATGGTAATGATGAGGATGAAGGTGATAATTATGGTAGTGGTTTCTGGTTTCAATTTTCGTTGTGGTCCTTTAAACAACTGTTGATGATGATACAGTGTGGATGATGACAATAGTGATGACTCTTGCGATAATCCGATGAAGATTAAGGGGGGAAATGAGGCTTGCTAATGATGGGAGTGGCAGTTGTACTATTTCCAACTGCTGAGAAATCTTTTGAGGCCAACAAAACGTCATCACAAAAGCCATAATGTTACAATCGATGACAATCTTTAAGCAGCTTATTTTTTAATACTCTTGTGAACAAGAATAAGAGAAGGAGAAATGGAAGGAAGAAATAAAGGCAGGAGTGAAGAATTGACAGAACCGAAAACACAATTGAAAAGCAATTACCAAATTGTTGCACGAAATCAACTTCAATTTTCGCGAAATATTTCTCTTCCATTAACATCTCGTTAATAATAAATAAGAATTAGTTAAGAAGATATAAAACAATAGCACGGCATAAAGAATTTCACAAAAACCTGTTATGTTGTCTTTGTTGTTTCCAAAACTGGAGCCTTGAAAAGTCTTAGATTTGTCAAAGATTTCGAGTGACTTTATTTTTCCTCAGTCCTTGATTTTGACTGAAAAATTACTTTGATGACTTCTCTTAACTATTAATTATTTAAATAATTGGTTATTATTTTAATTTTTTAACATTTTACAACTTAATTTATTATTATCTACTATTTATTATTTTTAATTAAATTTCTGTGCCTTCTCCTCTCTTCTTCTCTATTTCTCAGTCATTAAATCTTTACTTTGTAGATTTTCCTAACTTTTCCCCGGACATTTTTTCGTTAATGTATTCTCCTCTATTCATTCTTCTTAGCTTCGTTTTACCTTCTCTTTGCTTGATACCTGCAGCCATGGTCCATTCATGTCAAGCAACCAACCAACACCTTTTCACCGATTCTCTGAAACTTTCTGCGAAAGCTTTGCACGTAGTGCGTCCTGCCTACTTGCCCTCGCTGTCGCGGTCGCCCTCGCCCTCGTCTTGCTTTCAACGGCATTTCTCTTTGTTAGCGGGCACTGCTTTTTTATGGCACCAGGACTATGACAACGAAAACTTTTGCAGCCGCCGCTATTCATTGCCTCTCAATGACGTATGAGTAGCGTCTTTTGCCCGCCGCTACTCCGGTTGCTTTAACCGTCGCAACTACTGTTTCTGTGCCTCCGCTGCTTTCCTACTTTTTTCTCTTTAGAACAGAGAGATCATTTCTTTTTTGCTCCGTTTCCACTCGATGCATAACTTTGGTTTTCTATTAATTTTGCCGTGAGCAGAGGAACTAAAAAGATGTAAATCAGTTAAAAGAATGAAATGGCGACCAACCAAAGAAAGCTGAAAGGCTACAACACCATTAGAAGAAAAAAGGTCATACAAACAAGTAGCAGCAAACTTTTGCTTTGCACAATAAGCCCGTTCTTCATTCTTGCCAGTTGTTGTCTCGACCTCTTCTACTTTCTCGTCCTGCCACTTCCACCCCTGCCACTTCTTGGACACGCTTGCTACTCTTTCCGAGCTACGTTTCCGATTTCTCTACCGCTTCGCTTTTACTTCCGTTTCGCCGACGAAGTAGCCTCACAAACGTTGGCAAAAAAAATGCTTTTGTGTTTGTACGTGCGTGCGTAATGGTTGGCCACGACGGTGGCGCCGAAGCAGGTGAATTGGTTCTTCTCGAAAGAAAATGTGTGCGATGAAGGCGATGAGGCGAAAGAGTATTGAATGTAAACAATAAGTTAACGAGTTAACTGAAAGGGTTAAGATGGAATGAAGTTAAGTACCTACCGGTTAGGGTTAACAGCGAGAGGTGAACAAGCATCGAGAGGCTTAGACGAGAATAAGGTAAAATTGAAATGATTGAGAAAGTTTTTAAATTATTGCTATAATAAATCAAAATAAATTTCATCTACTTTAGTTACTTTTTTAATACTAATAAAAGTGTTAATAACCTTAAATTCATTAGAACTAAGATTTAAATTATTTTCTCTCCTAATAGAACTTACTAAAAAAAAAATATTTAAACCAAAAGAAATTACTTACGAAAGAAAGAAAAAATTTATTTCTTGCAATTCAAGGCATTTATCGTCGATCTACATAAAAAAGTGCGGATTAGGAATCGTTTCTGGCCTGTTTTTGGGTCTTGACAGACAATGTGTCTATTTCTGTGAAAATCACATCGAGAAATTTTTTTCGTTCTGACAACACTATCCGCGCATCAGGGTGAAATGTCATGCGAGATTCGTTTATGTTTTCCTAAAGAAGATAACTTTAGAGTTGAAAGGATGTAACGTCACGTTACACACACATATAGCACACTCACACTGTGTGTATACATATTGTTGTAATTGTTGTTATAGTTTTGTTGTTGTTGTTGGTGAGCTAAACACAACCGCAACAACGATAGAAACAACGTAACAACAAGAAGAAAAGAAATTAATGATAGTCAGATGCATTATTTTTGTTGTTGTGGCATTATAAATATTATTGTTATAGTTATTGCTGTTGGCGGTGTTGTTGTTGTTGTTGCTATTATGGTGTGTTAATGTCATTTTGTTGTGATGTTATGTTATTGCTTTGTGTTCGCTGCTGTTAGTAACGCTGTTTGTGATGCTGCTTTTGTAACACAGACAGACGCGCGCGTTTTTACTCGAAAATATGCAAGAACTTGCACTCACAGGATCTGAAAATAAATAAAAACAACAACAACAACCAGCAACAACAATAATAATATACAATAACGACAATAGTACTCGTGCACGCTGTTAGTAACATTTTATGAGTTTACAAACGAGACGCCAAAACGTATGCGTTGTGAAAGATTTAAAATAAAATGGTTTTTGTTGTGGTTGTTGTTGTTGTTATTGTTATTCTTTGGTTGTTTCTAAACATACTCATATTTTTCTTATATTT
Organism: Conops quadrifasciatus; assembly: GCA_949752815.1. NCBI lineage: Eukaryota > Metazoa > Arthropoda > Insecta > Diptera > Conopidae > Conops > Conops quadrifasciatus. The sequence continues at coordinate 3,972,666 of OX457079.1, forward strand.
TTTTGTATTTTCTTCTTAGGTTTTTTTTTTTTGTTTGGATAATTTTGTTATTTTTGCATTTTCTTATTCCATTTAATTGATTGATTGAAAATTATTAAAAATACATTCCTTCTAATTTTTTTAACAGTTTTTCAATTCATGCTGCCTCACTCTGTAATTCTTTTCTTAATGTTTTTTTTCTTTTTTTTTTGTGTAAAATTTTTATACTCGTACTAAAAGGAAAAGACATTTCTTTGCGAAAAGTACTTTACGTTGCATTTTAGCACCAGCGTCGTCGTGTGAAAATTGCTGTATGCTGTAATGCTGTAACGAGAAAATAAATTTACGACGTTTCTACTCTTCTGTGTTGAGCTTAAGCCGTTGCGTGTTAATTCCTTACGTTCTTAAGTGTTATTCTTGTTGATGGAAATAACTTTTGTTGCATGCAATGAAACTCGCATTACAATGAAAGTTTTTTTAAAATCTTTAGAACAAAATAACTTTTATTAAAGTCTTTTCTAATCCTTTAATGTTTCGTTAATTTCATAAATTTTAAATCCTATTCTATTTTTTTTTTGTTTTTTTTTTAATTTTTTTTCTTTTTAATTTTTTTTTTTTTTATTTTTTTTATTTTTAGATTAATCAAAAGAAAACTGAATACTCGTACTTTTATTTTACCTAGTAGTTTTTAATTTTTTTTTTTTTTTTTTTAATTTTTTTTCTTTTTAATTTTTTTTTTTATTTTTTTTTAATTTTAAATTAATCAAAAGAAAACTGAATACTCGTACTTTTATTTTACCTAGTAGTTTTTAATTTTTTTTTTTTTTTTTTAATTTTTTTTCTTTTTAATTTTTTTTTTTATTTTTTTTTAATTTTAAATTAATCAAAAGAAAACTGAATACTCGTACTTTTATTTTACCTAGTAGTTTTTAATATTTAATTTCATAATGTTCCAAAAAAAAATATAGATAATTTTATTTCGATTTAAAATACTAAATTCAAAGTTTTTCATTTCTATATTTTCGTTATTCCCTGCGCTTAATTTTGTGTATCAGTTTTCACTTCATTGAGTTCAATTACGAGCAAACTATTTGGCAAAATTCCCAACCATTAAAAGCTCATGAAAAATTGACTATTTTGGCCTTTAGTAGATAGACGTAGATTATTCGTACATATTATATGAATTTAATTACGTAAATAAATAACGAATTTTTGTTTCCATTTTCAAAGGAGTCATTTTTCTATTAATGGTATATGGATGTATGTACAAATCTATAAGGTATAGAATCTATATTGTATGTATGTAGTATTCTTTCCAGGTAAAAGAGAAAAGAGAAACAAATACGGTGAAGTCTAAAGAGATGCCCGTTGAATGCCGATAAAGCAAAAATAAATACTAGCTAATAATTAACAAATCAAACAAATCAAATTCATTCATAACCTCTGGCATGTCAGCTTTCATCGGTCGATAAGTTCTGCTGTTTATTTGTGTACTCACATACGTCTCTATCTCGCCTTCTTCTACTCTAACGTCCCTAACTATTCCTCTGTTAAGCGCTGTCTATACCTTCTTCTCTCTATCAATTAATTTCTGTCTTTATTTTTCCTTCCGTCCATTCATTCATCAAATTGTCTGTCTATCTGTCTGTCTATCGGTCTGTCTGGCTGCGGGCAAGCAAACCCGCCTGAGAGTATTTTAGGCATTTTAGCATGTCCGTCGACAGGCAGCGTCATGCTTTATTGAGCCATTAGCAACATATTAGATACTCTTAGCTACGAGTATTCTGTTGTTGTTGTTGTTGTTGTTCTTGTTGTATTTCTGTTTAAGGGGGAGAGGGGAAAAGGTATCTCTATAAAAATTGTTGTGAGTAATGACAGCAGTAGCAAACTTTCTCCTCTCATGCAAATATAAATAGAATGAAGCCATGATTGAATGAGAAAACATATTGTAAAAGACAACGTCAGTCGACTACTGACGTCATTCATGTTTTCTGCAAGGATATACTGAAGGATGGGACTGGTAGCAAAACAAAACTGGTAGGGCCAACTCACGCCTCATACTTTCACAAAGGCAAGAAACATGACGTGGCCACATAGAGCCGAGCAACAACAAATTTTCGAAAATAGAAAATTGAGGAAATAAATTATTAGATTTAGAAGTTTAGCAGGCAATTTGCAAGGATACCCAAAGAATGAACGAACGAAGGAGCGAGCGTGCAAACGTTAAACAAAATCATTGAAGGGTATACGAAACATGATTCCAGAACATCAAAGCAACCGAACTGTGAATCAACCAACCAACCGACCAACCAACCTGCCCACTGACCTGCCCGAAAACCAACCTATCTACCCAGCAACCTTGGGGTACAGACGCCAACACTGGGCCTACGAACCAACCGCCCCATCAACACATCCATCCATCTGTATGTATGTATGCGCATACATGAACACATCCTTACACGTCCTTATGCTGAATTTCCAACTCCGGCATCTCTGAACCCGAAGCCCCGAAAATCAAGACTGATTCCTTTTTTGATGCAATCACTGCAATTAAATTAATTTAATCGATTTGTTATTGTTGGTATTTTTGGTGACATTGTTCTGATGATACTCGTATTAAGTATGGTGCAACATACACGCACGTTCTCTCAGGAGAACGCAATATTTTCTTATTTTTTTCCTCCTTCGTTGTTTTCTGTTGGCTCAGAGAAAAATATTGAATTAATATTCAGCGACTCGATGAGCGTGTACGTATAAGATTTTTACTCTCTCTCTCTCTGTGCGGCTGTGTCTACAGTCGCGGCCAGATGAATTGTGAAATTATCATCATCATAGAAAATCATTGTGATGGTTAATCTAAAGCAGGATTTTATGCCAGTTTAAAAAAACTTTTCTAATCTCTGTGTTTAATAATTGAACTCTATCATTCAGTTCAATTCAATTAAATTCTACTGATACTAGTTTTTACAAAAATTATGTATGTACGAGTATATCACATTTCATGGCATTTTGTATCGATATGCTCTGCCGGTAACTTCTGGTATCTGCATCTGTTTTTCTAATATTAAATGAAATTTCGGTGTTTTCTTTTTCTTTCTTCGACTCATTTTTCTTTAAAGACGGAGAATTACACAGGCAGACTCAGACCACACACACAGACTACACACTCGCAGAGACGACTGTTCATAAAATAGATCAATGCTTGATGCTTGAACAGCTGTTGTTTCAAGAGAGAGCTTTCATTTTCTTCGTATTGTTTCTAGTTTTTCTGTTTTTTTTAGTGTAGTTGTTGTACTTTATAGATATATTCCTGATGCAAGTGTGGTTGTTGTTGTTGTTTTTCTTTTTTTTTTTTTCTTTCTTCTTTTTACAAAAGTACAATATTTTTTCGACTTATTTGCAGCACGTTTCAATTTTAAAATTGCATACACGAAGTTGATGTCATTGCTGATGCTACTGTTACTACGAGTATTACGAGTACTAGTGTAACCGAGTGTTGTTGTTGTAGTTTCACTTGAATTGTACTTCTGTGCTTTAATGAATTCGTGTCTACAATTTTGTTGTAATGCATTGAGCTCTATTGTATTGTATCGTATTGTAGCATATCGTATTCCTGCATATGTTTGCTCTCTACAGGCCTCTGCTGGGGCACGAACACAGTTTCAAAAACTCAGTCATGACAAATCGTTTATTAATCAGCGACGAAAACTTTATCGAGATGACAATTCTCGGACTAGACAACACATCTTTCCTACACGTTGCTGTGTTGTCATGTCATGCACGATTCGTTTATGTTTTCCTAAAGATGTAAACTAACGGGCTATATATACATTAATGCATATACGCCTTCGTGTATGCATTTGTGAACACACGGCTTCTGCTCTAAAAACTGTCCGTTCGACTATGTTTATCTGCCACAGCATTCTGTTGTGTGACTGTTGCTTTCATACTCTGATGTAATAAGCTAAAATTGATCTATTTTTATGCACTTGGTAACGGTTACAACAACAACAAACATAATAACAACAGCATCAATAAAAGCAACAACCAGCACGAGAGAAAAAAAGTAGGAAAAACCAAAATAAACAAAAACGTAGTGATGGCTGGGGACGTTGCTGTTGCGGTTGCTGTCTTTACTGCCCTTACTGCCAAAGGCAATCGCTCGTCACAATATCTATTAGTCCCACCTCCTCTCTCCCACTCCGTCTAACACTGTCGCTTTCTTCTGTTCTTATTCGCTTCATGCTGGCACTATTGCGCTTCTTTTCTCATCTATTTTGCAGCCTTTATCGTAGTTATTCCGGCTTTGTTGTTAGAAATAGTGCAGTTTATACGCTTTTCTGACTTTCCTCTATAGACCTATAAACACACAAACATTTCTACAATACGTACGGATTCGAATGCCTTTTCAATAAAGACTTTTCTATTTGCCCGCCTGAAGATTTAAAGATTCATACGAACAAAACCCAAAAAAAAACAACACCGATAAACAAACCAAATGGAACGAAATGAAACGAAACAGCTGACGTTTCGGAACTACATTACAATTTTTTGACAAAAGTTTAAAATTAAACTCGTAGTTTCGTATTTATCGAATTTAATCTAGTTTCGTCAGAGAATATTCTTAATATACTAAGAGACTTTATATTTATTGTTAATAAAACATATAAATAAATATATGTACATATGACGTTATTTACCTTTAGAGAATCTGTGTATTAAATACTCACGAATTTGTTAATATCCTCACTTTCATCTCTCTTGACTCACTCCCACGTATTAAATACTCACTGACTCCCACTGTCGCTACCGTCGTACAGTCTCTACCATGGACAACAACTATCTCCACCTTCCTCCCACCCCCCTTCTACCATACTTTAAATCGAAATAAATTATTTAGTAGCCTGAGAATATCTTCAGCCCAGCTCGGCTCGCCTCGGCTAGATTCAGCTCGAGTGTCTGGAACCGGCAGGCAGCACTATCGCTACTATCGAAGTGACGTTCCGCGATGGCATGCGTTATCGCCTTCCGTAATACTGGTAGTGCTAAACGTACATACATATTTCTAACTGCATTTTTCTGGTTTTTGTTTTATTACTTTTCCAATTAAAAGCGAAAAGTTTTTCCATTTCGCGTAGCTGCATATAAATTTAATTATAATTTATGAAAATGTGTTTTATCTGGCGGAAAAAGTGTGCATATGAAATCGCTCGCATACCGAGTCATGCCATGACAGAGCAATGTGCAGCCGCCACGTCAGCAGCTACCCCCAAAGCCTTACAAGACCACCCAAACACTACCATTTGTGGTCCTCCCTCTGCCAACTCTTCGCCCTTCCAGCACTTCCGCCTTCGCTACGTTTAAAATTCTTGTGACATTAGTTTATGCGACGGCACTTGCTAATAAAGCATGCGCGACAAACGAGTCAAAGAAACAACAGCAACAACTACAGCAGTAGTTACAGTCTCCACAACAGCCGACGCCAACAACGCTAACCAGAAACAGAGCGGCGTCGCCATTTATGACGATTGAGCGCCATTGAATGCGCTCGTTTTTCTATTGTTTGCTTCCTGCTGAAACAAGCTTTACTGCTTAAAAGAGTTGTGCGGCCCCCCAACGGCCGTCGCGACGGACCGACGAACACTATCAGCACCACCATCATCCTCAACAACAACAACAACAAAAACCACCGCCAGCCACAACCACCTGCTGCACACGCGCCATTTCTTTTAGTGCCGGCACAGCTCATGCGAAATTATTTTCTCTTTTTCCTGTCTGGAAGGAACAACAAATGTTGACACGCCCCAGTTCATGGTGGAACGGCGGACGGTTGATGTCGAGCGGTACGAGCGGTAAGAAAGAGAGGGCAGCGTACGCATGCCAAAGCAAAGCACGCGGTCGACTCATTCGTAGTGCAGTCAAAGCGTAGTTGAAGTGCAGTAAATAAATTAACAAACTGCTGTCATTTGTTTTGTTGTTGTTGTAATTTTCCTTTTGCACTTGATAGCTATCCTCAGTGATTATTTTTTACAACAACAAACAACCAACCAACCAATTTTTACCAACAACAAATGAAATCGTAGAAAATGACACTCAATGACCCAGTAGCAACAACAATCCATAGTGTTTACTTTGACAGTTTGTTTAACTGGTTTAACTTTGAGTTTGCTGTGAATGAAGATTACTAAAAATATTACCAAGAAGTAAATAAATTATTCATTTTATTCTTGGTTTATTTCTGTTTTTGGGATTATTGTGATTTTGTTGTTGGATTTATGACACTCATTATGGCAGCAGTGTCATGACAAACCCAGCTATATAAAAAGTAAAAGAGAATGTAAACCATACAAAATTTCCTAAACTTAGGATTTGTACATAAACAAATAATAATAAAGATAACCGTCTGTAGAATTCGACGCGTCTGAGCTTTTATGGAACCCATTCCACGCAATAATATCGGTTTACAGTTAAACAGAAGGTAAACAGAAGTTAATTATACGTAGCTCTAAGACAAAATAGAAAAGACTGGACCCTTATATAAAAAATATACACCCTTATTCCAAGAGACGATATCGTTCCGAAAATCATCTTTTTATATGCAAAACAACAACAAAAAGACGAATGTTAGCAAATGTTGTTTAAGAATATCACGCGAAAATCATAAGAACTTCTCGTTGAATTTCTGATGCAGGTACATGTGAAGGCGAAAAGTTTTGAAATCTGATCATTCTTTTTAACTTTTAATTATTCATTGAAAAATTAAAATCTTTGCTTCGCCATAAAAAGAACTATCTATAACATTAATTAAAAATCAAGTAAATTTAATTACTATTCAACAATCATTGTTGAATGTTTTATAACATTAATAGAATAATAAAAAATTTAAATTTTCAAACTGCCGAAAACTCTTACTTTTGATGTTCAAAATCGTTTTAAAAGTTTTGGTTGATTATTATTATCAATAACAAAAATTTTTTAATAATTGGACAAATCTTTCACAAGTGAATAAACCACCCTAATAATAGTTTACTATTTTTGTTGATTTAAAGCAGAGATAATTTTATGTAAGTTTTTCGTTGATAATTATAATAGCCGTGTTTTTTTAATGAACTATGTAGGCTTTCTCATACAAAGTCGAAAACCCAGGTTTCTATACAGATTATGGGGGAAATTTAAAGATTTTCCCACTTTTTGAAAAAAAATCAACTTAGGAAACGTCATATGTGCCTTTGATTGAGTTTTAAAATTTGTCATCGTTTTTTTATTGAACTGAAAATTGAAAAACCAGTTCATTTAAAAAACACGTCTAATCATAACAGCAACTTTTTAATACTTCAACGAAAGTCTTCCACAAGTGAATAAACCACCCTAATAGTAGTTTACTATTCGTTTTGAACAAGTACATTTAAATTGTCAGGTGTTACTATTAAATAACTGATATTTCTGATTTATATAAACATATTTTTCTAAAAATATGTTTTTTTTGCAAATCGAGATAATTTAGTTAATAAAGTGCTTACGAATGCATGCTGGCAAAGATTACATCATCATAGAATAAGCATCTAGCAAGTGGTAGAACAAGTACCTTCCAAAGCATTGCGAGATAAAGAAAGATATTAATTAAACAAAGTCAAAGTACGTGTGCATTGAGATTATAATAATACAGTTTATATTGGACCATAATCATGATATTTTGCATGTATACGTATTTATTAATTCCATAACCTCTTTTGTCTTTCCAGTTATAATCCACGGCGAAGATGAATGTTAAAGCTTTTCTTGCTGTTATTTTGGTTTTTGTAGGTTGTTGTAGCAATGTCGTATTTCTGGAGCTATTGGTCAAGTAAGTGTAGCGTAGTCCATAAATTCTACATTACGAAGATTAACCATTTTCCTCTCAATAGAGCTGATCCCGGTTCTGGAAACTTAATTACCTTCTCACAATTTCTTTTCATTGCCGTGGAAGGTCTATTTTTCACCTCGAAGCTGGGCACTGTGAAACCAAAAATCGGCCTTAAAGATTATCTAATTCTGGTAATAATGTTTTTTGTTTCGAGTGTTTGCAATAATTATGCATTCGATTTCAATATACCCATGCCGCTGCATATGATTTTTAGAGCGGTAGGTTTTTGGAATTATAAATTTTAGCAAAAACTAAATCTTTCATTTTATCTTGTCATTGTTAAGGGCTCGCTTATTGCTAACATGATCATGGGCATACTTATTCTTCAAAAACGATATGATTTCTCTAAATATCTATCGGTATTAATGATAACAGCTGGCATTGTACTTTGCACCATAGTCTCCGGTAGTGATGTGGTATGTATTATCGATTATGGTAAGCGATCGTCTTACTCATAGATTCACATTTCAATAGCGTGATACCAGTAACCCTGCTTTGAAAACATCTGAAGCAAGCAAATACTCGGTCTTCTTCTGGTGGTCGATGGGTATCTCTTTACTAACTGCTGCTTTATTCATATCGGCACGCATGGGCATTTACCAAGAAGTGCTATACAAACGCTATGGCAAACATCCAAGAGAAGCGCTCTTCTATACCGTAAGTTATTGCATTAAAATTTTCCAAAACACTTAATAGGTATTGATAGACATTTTTTCTACGCAGCATTTACTGCCTCTACCATTCTTTTTTTTAATGTACAAAAATATTTGGGAACACTTTGTGATAGCAATGAGCAGTCCACTGCTAGCAATTCCGTTGCCTTCTGTTGTGGGCATCAGTGTGGAAATACCCACGACAGTGGCATATCTTATCGCCAATATGCTGACGCAGTATGTTTGCATTGGTTCTGTATACGTGCTAACTACCGAGTGCACGTCCCTGACCGTAACGCTTGTGGTGACGTTACGAAAATTCGTATCGCTTCTATTTTCCATCGTTTACTTTAGTAATGACTTTACCGTATACCACTGGACTGGGACTGGTCTGGTATTCGTAGGCACCATTATATTTACCGAGGTCCTGCCTCGTCTAAAGGAAATGCTAGCCGGCACTCCGAAAAGTATTAAGGCCACACAATAATAAAATCAGAACATAGAAGTTCAAATACGTAGTAGCCTTTTTGTTGACAAATAAGTACAAGAAATTAGACTTATTTTAGTCATAGTAAAACTGTAAGCATAAAATATATCAAAAATTGAGGAACAATGAAACAATTTGTAAATACAATAACTACAATAAATAAAGATTTTAATTGGTTGCAACCAGCTTTCACAAATAAGGATCAATATCTTGTGTTTGTCGTGCCGATTCTGACTCAGCACTTACTGCACAAGCCAGCAATGCATTCACAGACTGCTCCTCGCCCGCCTTGTAGATATAGCCGTTCGCCTTATCCAAATGATTACGTAATCGCAACATACTCGCTGTACTGCGCGCATCCAACAATTGAAAGGACACCAACGCGTAGTCCTCAACCATGGAACATATGGCAGCATTCAATTTTTTGTACTTCCGCATACTTGGCGTGTCATCGAGCGCCTCCAACAAATACCTCAAATCCAGCACGTCTGTGTAAAAGTCTAAATTGAAATGCAGCTTGGTAGCATGCTTTTGCAATAGATCAGCTTTCGACAGTACATTGACATGTGGCAAACCCATCTGCAGCATCATATTTAGCGCCAGCAGTAAGGTGGACACAAACTTTGTTGGCTCCGAGCAGTAATGTGAATCGATGAGGTTGACAGTAACCAGATGGTAACCGACTTTCTCTAAACGTTCGAAAATGTGTGCCATGGCATTGTGGTGTGTATATAGTTCCACCTGCCCGGGACAATCGAAAATGAAATAGTTGTTTGGTGCTGTAGACCTTAGAGCTCTAAGTAACCAGTCGAAATTTGCTTCGAGGTATTCCATGCAGTACATAAGAGCTCCGTTGGGACCAAGCTGCAGACGTTCCATTACATCCTCCACAGTGATGAGTTGCATGACGTCTATCGCAGCTACGTACTCCATATTCTCATTGGCCGGATCCAAGTTCACAACGCAAACAGTGCGACCCAATTCTTTGTAGAAATTCAGTGCATGATGACAATACGTTGTTTTACCAGAGCCAGGCGGTCCAATGACAAGTTGTCCATAGAGAGGATTCAGTACACGCAGCTGTGATGCTTGCAGCATTTCGTTTGGACGATTTGGGTTCGAGGTCTCTTGAATCCACAGAATATTTGTCAAAACAAATTTGTTGCAGTTAAACAATTAGGAGGCGTTTAGAAATAGAAAAACGTTTTGTGAGGGAGAAAGTCACACGGATCAAACAGTTGTTGCATGAGATATATTTTTTTGCTTTTTTCAAAAGCAAAATACGAACAAGAGAGGAACCACTAACTTTTGTTGAGAAACAAACGAAACAATAACTGATAAATAAAAATAACATACGACAATAATACATTGGTTGCATTCAGAGCGGTCAAGCTGTGTTGGCTTTTTCTTGTCAGAATAAATCATGTGCTCTGAATACGTTTGCTGAGTCTTTGCTGAAAAACAACAACATTTAAACAACAACAACACTTTATGCCAAATTCCACGTGGCCGCCACACGAGAAGGAAATAAAACACTGAAAATGAGTGACAGAGAAGAAAGTTCTGAACAGATGCAGCATACAAATTTTTGGCGAGAAAAAATGGCGAATGCTTTGTCAGCCCTTCTGACCTTTCTACCCCCTCAGACAAAAATTAAGCAATAAGCCAACATGGCTTGACCGTTCTGAATGCAACCATTCTCTCTACGATAAAACAGTCTGTCTCTTGCATGCGATATTGTATACTATATAGGCCTGTTGTACAAGGAAAATGCAACCCTAAATGTTGATTGCAGCTGTCAAAGGATTTTTCGTACTGTACAGACTACACTTTTGATTGGAAATAAAAAAGTACCATTTTATACTCGTTGTAATGATTTCCAAATAGAGGACTGCATGAGACGTCTCGAAGGCTTGTTCAAGACGTTTTGAAAAATTCAGAAAGGGGTTGTAGTGAAAGGGGTTTTAGTGATGAAATTGTGGTCGACCTGCCAAAGTCTATTTCTCTAACGTTCATAACTAACTCTCCATACATGACTCTTCATGTCATTATTTCATGACATTTCATGACAATGTACACAATTAAAATAAAAGGCAGAAAGTATCGATAGTATTATCTTTACATATATTTAAATATTGTACGTTATATAGACATGTATGGATGTTGGTGTACTGATATACATATATAGCTTTTAAATATGATGAAGATTTCGATTTAAATTAGAATTAATTGAAAATTGAAAATAAATTGAATAAGTTAAAATTGTTTATCTAGGTCTTTATTATATACTAAATAGTTAACCTTTGGCACTGCCAAAATCTGTGGTATTATATATAGTATTTAATGTATTATATATTTATCTAGGTATACATACATATATACTCACACATATTGGAACATAATAAATAAATTATTTTTAAGTTTTAACATTTTTTAAATATTCATATTTTTTTAATTATACATACATATACAATATAATATCATACTTGCAGTTTGCAGACACTTAAGTATTTTCTGTAGGGTTCTTGTGATGAATATACATACATATATGGATAGTATTTACAATGAAGTGTTGTTGTTGTTCATCTTAAATAAATTAAGTACTTAAATATATTTCCACGGAAAAGTTACGCACATGCATGCAAGTGCAGCAATTAACAACACGTAGGTACTCATACTTTTGAGCAAACGAATCCTGATGCCTGATTCGCACTATGCCAGTAATTTAGTCGAGTGACGAATATTTTTGTAACTAAATGTGTCTGAACAGCAATCATTTAGTCGAGTAGTATAGTAACTGCTTCAGTCGATTCAATGCATTTTATTCTATTTTTTCGGACGAATAGCTGTCAATTGGATCAGCTGTTGCATTAACGGACTTCTTTGTTTCATTTTTATTTAATGAATGTGTTTACACTAGTCTACATTTGTTCCAAATTTTACATGACAGAAGCTCTTGTAAATACGTACTAGCATATTACACACGACTCTAAAGTGAACACTTTTGCCGGTTTTAGTTACTAAAATATTCGCTACTCGACTAAATTACTGGCATAGTGCGAATCAGGCATTAGAGTGATTGGTCTTGGTCAGAGCAGAGCCAATGGTCTGTCGCCCACTGCATGCATTTGCTCTGACGTACATTTACCATAATAAATACTATTGTGTAAACTGTTCATCAAAATTTACATTCCTTGCCTTTGCTTAAAAACTAACAAACACCTTAGAAATTGTCATTTAATGCACGCCCGCAGGTGACGCTGTTACCTAATTATTCACTGGGTCTTTTGCCTGTTTTGCTACTTATTTCCGTTAGTACCGTCGACATCGGGCATGCCGATTGTGTTTTAAGATGAAATCGCGCCGTTCTCGCTGTTCACGTCTTGACAACAGTGTTTCGAATCTTACTCTTTCGAGTGGTTCCATATCTAAGTATGGCTCATAATCTTCTTCTTCTTCGTCATCATCTTCTTCTTCTTCATTTTCTTCTTGTCGTCGTCGTCGTCGCTGCTGTCTTCGAAATTGTTGGCGTAGATACCGATTGCTTAAGATGAAATCGTGCCGTTCTCGCTCTTCAAACAGTGTTGCGAATTCTCCATTTTCGAGTGGTTCAATAGGTAAGTATGGCTCACAATCTTCTTCTTCTCCTGCATGTTCTTCTTCTTTTTCATAGTCTTCTTCTTCTTCATGTTCTTCTTGTCGTCGTCGTCGTTGCTGTCTTAGAAATTGTTGGCGTAGATGCCAATTGCTTAAGATGAAATCGTGCCGTTCTCGCTCTTCATGTAGATGTTGTTGTCTTTCAAATCCATTCATCCATTTGTTAAAGAATCTGCCTATGTGTGTCGTCAAATTACGCAATCTATTTCTTTTCTTTAAAGTCTTGTTGTCCTTCGAATTCGCCTGGCCGCCATTGTGGCGCCGTTGGGGCGCCGATGAGCACGGCGACTCATAGACTACTGATGCTGCCGGTGATGCTGGAGCAGCTTGAGCCATCACTGCCTCTCTACCGAGCGCATGTTGTTCATTATTGACGTAAGGATGCTCATCACCGTAGCGTATCCACACGACACCATCGAATTCGTGTTCATCCTCAATCTCGTCAAGCAGCCGGTTCTCATTGGCGACATCGGCGCGATAGCTTACCCGACCGGCGGCTTCCGCGCTCGCCGTTCGCGAACATTAGGTGCACGTATAAAAGGGCTCGTCAAAGGGCTTGACGCGCAGCTTTTGCTTGTAGTGATACTCTTTGAGGTAAGACTTAAGACGTGCCGGCAGCTCCAGTTCGTTGATACCATCGTAGCTGGTGTGCGAGACGATTGTGGCGCGACACAGCTGCTGCAACGTGAAAGTTGAGTTACGATGCAGCGGAATGGTTAGCATGGGCTCGAAGAACATCACGCAGGCGGGATCCTTGTAATGCTCCAGCAAACCGGTCACGGTGGAGGCGGTGAAAACGCACGGATCGTGACAGTCGAAGCTGCAAAAAAGAACGGTTAGTTCGAGGCAAAGAGGCAAAAAGGGGTAGTCAATCATCAGTCAGTCGGCGTACCTGAATTTGTGATTGATCTGTTCGATTCGGGCATGAAGGGAGCGGCCGTATTTGCGGAATGTCACGGAAAAAAGGTACTCTTCCTGCGCGGAGTCACGTAGGAGGAAAGTGCCTTCGGGCTTACCCTCGAGCAGTCGCTCGGCTTCGTAGCGGTCCATTTTGCCCCAATAGAAGCTGGCCTTGATAATTCTCTCCAGATCCGGCACCAAGCAGTGGATATAATCCACTTGCGAGTGCACGACGGGGCCGACCGAAGTGGCAGGAGCAGCGGCGGCTGCCCCCATTTGGCACGGCGAACCCAAACTACTGGGTGTGTTCAGTGCAGTGGACGACGGTACACTTGTTGGACTATTAGCAGATGCTGCCAATAGCGCTGAATTCAAAGCGACATGCGAAGTGGCGGTTACGTGTACGTTGGCTACATTTGCGCTGTCGCTGCCAGCACTGAGCGGGGAATTGCCAGGAACTAATTCGGTGGCCATCAGCCGGATGGCGTTATCGTCAATGCGTCCGAGCGTTACCAAAGAGGAGGGCGGACATTGTACTACCACAAATTGTGGCGAGGAGAGTGGTATAATGACGTCATTGCGGCTCGGCGACCAGATGGACATGTGCGCTGACGCATTGTTGCTGCTAGTAGTGGCGACATCGCTTGTAGCTTGTAGTTCGTTATTGTTCGAATTACTTTGGAGAGTCGTCCACAACGCTGTTTGTTGGTTGGAATGTTGTTGTGGTTGCTGTGGTTGGCGCTGCTCTTTTTGCGGTGACTTTGTTTTCATGGTAGAGGAGGCCCCGGTCTCTTTGCGTTCCTTTTTTTTGTTGGATTTTGTTGCTGAAGCGGCGGCTGCTGACGAAGTGGAAGGCCCATCCATTATGCGTTTGAATGCATCGCGACACGTGCACTTGCAGTAGCGCCATTTCGAGGGCAATGCGTTGGACTTGGATTTTCGCCGACAGCAGTGATCACTCTCCGAAGTGCCGACATCTTCTTCGTCAACGAAAAGTTCACATAGAATTAAATAAAAGAAATTAAAATCGGAATTTTATAGTCTTTATTTCACCAACTTACCGTTGCCACAATTATCCATGGCTGCCGCCTGAGTTGGCGACACCGCTACTCTCTGCTCTTCCACGGAACATATGTTTGTTTCATTCACCTTGATCGACTCACCACCGCTACTATCTTCACTACTCCTCACGCCCAGGCGCCTTTCGTTCAAATTAAATTCGCCGTAAATTTTGTAATCCTCTTGACGATTTGGTGGCGATGCCGCCGTCACCACAATTTTGGGACTACAATTACTATCAATCACCAAATGGGGTGAACTGTTTGTTGTGCTAGTAGTGGTTGTGGTGAATTCAATATCGTTTGTGAGGTTTTCCTCATTTAACTTTACATTTAAAACTTGAGCTCTGCCCTGATTCTTATTACATTGATTATTATTATTAGTGGGTGATAAATTGTTGTTGTTGTTGTTACTAAGGTCACCACTATCTGCTGTATGTGTTTGCTCTGCCGGCTGATAATCGCTTTCCATTTTGGCCAATTGAATTTTTATAATAATTTGGCGTGGACAGCTTGAGCTCAAAGCCGTCGTTGATAAAGTATTTTCTGCAGGCGTCACAGTCGACGACGACGTTGGCGGTAGTGGATCAATTTGGCTAATGTTGTTGTTGTTGCTGAGACTATTGGGTTCACAAATATTCAACTCAGCGCTTGTGGTGAATGTTGAATACAACGCTTCGTCGGAATTAAGTTGACAGTTACTGTTGTTGGCCCTGTTGTTGTTGTTACAGCTACTGCTACTGTTGCTGCTTATATTATGATGATATCGTTGTTCTTGTATTCTTATTTCTTCTTCCTCTTCTTCCCGCTTTCGCTCCGGATTTAAGGCATAGCAACCATTAATAGATGACGTTTTACTAAAGCTTTGCCCCATCGAAGTAAATAAAGCTGAGGAACTTCTTTGAAATGAATGCGCTTCTCAAGGGTGAGTACAAATTCACCACTGTGGTATATTATGTTTAAGTGAAATGATTGCTGCTGGCCTCTCTACTTTTTGTTGAGCATTGACATCTATTCTCAGTGCGTTGATGTTGTTTTAATAAAATATTAATTGATTAAACAACGGTTAAAAACTGCAAAGAGAAAAAAAAAGAATTTATTTATTAATGGTGAATTTAATTTTTAATTTAATTTTTTTATTTTTAAGTTTGAAATTGAAGAAGAAAATTAAAATTCACTATGACGAAACAAATTTGAAAATTGTATATAATTTAATAAATGGCTAATTATTTATTAATTAATTAGTACATGAATTTATTGTTTAGTAATGTCGTTGTTGTTGTTGTTGTCGTTTTTTGTAAATGCTTGTAAATGCTATTATTTTGTGATTTTGCCGGTAAAGGAACGAACGAACGAATGAAGTAGCGAAAGGCATTAGTAACAATAAATAAACGAAAAATAACCTTATTCCGAGGAATTACAATACATATTATTGAATTTAAAATTTTTTTGTTCGAAATTTCCAATTTTTTTTGCATTTGAATTATTTTTCTCGAAATATTAGATTTAATGCGAAAAAACGTATGTATGTATGTAAATGATGAACTTCCGGGCTTTTATTACAAATTTTTATAACAGTGAGATCACGGGAACAATTTGATTATACACACTTTGAATAAATTTCCCAGCATTTTATTAAACAAATTAAAAATGTGAATGTTACTCTCTTAATTCTTAATAAAAAACCCATAATAATATTTCTTAAAATACTCAATGTATTCTTCTATTATTCAAAATTTTCTTTTTTACAATGAATTCGTGATATTTGTTGTTTTTTTTCTTGTACTCGTTGGTGTTTTCGTTATAAACAGCCAACAAGAGACCAAGTTTGTTATATCGCCAAAAAAAAAGAAAGAACCCAAGATATGAGTCGATTGGTCGATTAATAGGAAACGATAATAAGGAAAAATTTATTTTTTTTACGCTAACGTTATCAAAACAAACATATGAAAACAATAACTTGTGGCGGCGGAAGCATTAACGTCTAGAAAAGTGGAACCTAATTAAATCGTAGAAAACGTACGATTCTCAGAAATTCTCTTCATTAATTAATACTTGGGTAAAATATTTTTGATTAAATCAGATTCTTTTGGTAAAATATTTTTATTTTTCTTTACGTTTTATCGACTTCAACTCTTTCAAAATCTTACTTCTGAGCGCGGCGCGTACGACCGTATACCTTCGCAAACCATGCTCGGCTGCGACCTTTGAGTCGACACCACCAAAGTAAATAATTGTTATTAACTACCACCCCAGCCGGAAAAAAGCGCCCCGAAAGGCCTTTTGGAGTTATTATTATAATTTTCGTCAACATAATACCCAGTGGACCTTTTCATTTTCATCACTTGTCATCAATTAAATAAAAACTATTATCAAATATTATTAGCTCATTGTTAATTTATTATCATACATGCATATTTATACGCATAACTTGGTAATTATCATTATCTTCATTAATTTAATCACAACAATAAACATAATGAATATTGTTTAATTTTAGCCATACTCTGACATTTATGGCTTCAACTCCAATGCTTTTTTGATACAACAAAAACCGTAAAGGTTCTCTAAAAATGTCTCTTTGCTGTTGTCTTGTTGCTGGGCAGCAAGGTATTGGCCAATAAAAGAGAAATTCGGACAAATAAACCTTGTCATTCAACAAAAACAAAACAAGAAGAATAGCTGATAAAAGATTACATACGTATTCTAAATTTCACGAACTATTGCATCGTCTCGAAATTGCATTGCAAACAACAACAAAGACACGATTTTTGTTGTTGTTTGCAATGCAATTTCGAGACGATTCAATAGTTCGTGAATCTCAGAATACGTATGTTAAATTTTTTTGACGAAAGCATTTCAACGAACTCGACTGTCCTATGTCATCATCATACGTACATATGTACATACCCGATGAATCAATCAATAATTCTGAGAAATTTTTACCGTAGACAAAACTTCAGTGCAAGAAAAGATAAAAGACACACAAACACGCACACAGAATGAGATTGTGAGAGATAGAGATATGTATAGTCAGTAGCTAGATATATTCAAGCTGTTCATAATCGTCGATAAGCTCAGTCTTGCTGTTGACAGGTTGTCTACAGGTACATCCGGATACACCAGAGAGCACCCATCATGTTTTTAGCAGAAATGAACTCAATCAAGTTGGTTGAGTGAGAGGTGATGTGGAATTGTTCCGGCCGTGACTTGGTTCTCATTTGTTCACAGAAGTGCCCGCATTGAGATTGAGAGTCCATGGATCGGGGCGCAATATTCTGACTTATTTATCATTAGATTTAGTTTTTCAATGATAAGGTCATTAAATCGTATTACAGTCATAAGCCTTCAACACTTTGTCTCTACCTTTATTTCCATTCATTCATCCTAATTGATTACATTGTAATACTATTCTGATGTAACTGCAATTTTTGCCCCTGGGTAATGACTTAAGTTGGTTTTTTTTTAAGAGAGAGGGAGAGAGGAGAAATACACTAGTGCTTAACGTACCTCTCTTATTTATTTATTTATTTATTTAAGATTTAAATATCGTAAACAAACTTATCTAAAGCTTTTTTTCTGTATGGAATCTCTACCTTTAACCTCTTGCCCTGCCCACGAAAAAAAACCTTGTATAAATTTTAACTGAGCAAATAAGGTTTCCTAAAATTTTTTAAACAAAAAACTATTATTTTTGTTATATGTATATATGTAAATACTTAACAATTTCCCACATTCCTCTTTTAAAAATACATTACTTTTTTTCCTTTACTCAATTGTTCGGTTTTTTCCCTGAAATACGATAATTTCATTTAAGTTAATTACGGAGACTTTAGATTGTTCACCGAAAGACTAATTGCATGCTCATTATAAATTTTCGTATTTTATGAGTTTTATAAAAACGTCAGAGTCGAACGCGACGCGACGCGACGCGACACGCAAGGCGTGCAGCAGATGGTTGTTATTGTTTTCCAGTAAATCTCTAAAAACTTGTAAGCAAAAAATCACAATTTGTTGTGAGAGATTGAATGACATTTTGCGTGGGCAGCTCGTGAGTTTGACTGACTGATAACAGGTCGGTCGCGAAATTGTTTTAACTTTTAATAAACCATTTTAAAATGTCAAAGCTGAATAAATTTTGTTCCCGATTACATTTTTTGTAAGGATTGATTATATCTTCCGATTGAATTTTGTTTTCAATTTTAAGATTGTAAATTTTCCATTTATTTTTTGTATCTTTCCGGTTTTTATCAATTTTCCGGGAACTTTTTTTCCTCTCCTATTTTTCAATATGCTTGAATTTATTGAATTTCAAAGAGTCTTACAGCGATTATCTGAGATTAACGAAAATGTTCGTAGATAATAAAGAAAATTCAATTCTTGCCAATATTTTTGTTGTTCTAAAAATAATTCCTCATTTACAAAAATTCTATAAATACCTTAAATACCGTTTTTTATTTAATATTTTTCTCAGTATTTATTATTCTGCCTGTTGTGAAAACGTGTGCGTGTCTGTCGGCTTCGTTTGAGAAATAAGACAACAACAATGAGAATTACGCCTACCTTACTTCCTTCCTTCCTTCCTTCCTTCATTCTAATCCCTTCCTTAAACCTTAATCCAACAAAAATTTGATTAACATTTCATGAGTTGTGTTAAGACTTTGTTCCAAATTGCAAAAAACTTCAGCAGCCAAAACTTTGAAAAATATAGAAAATTGTAGTGAAAGAGGTATTAGGTCTTTCTCTTCCTGGAATCTGTTTATCACTTTAAGTGTTTGGCTGAACAGAAATTTTTAGAATTTTGCCGCATGCTGGCAAAAGGTTTTAAAGGCCAAAAAAGTACCCACAGGAGAAATTGTCAATGTTTACTGAAGCAATTCCCAGAAATCACAATTAAAATATAAGTAGTATATTTTGAATCTCGGAAGTATTCTCACCCCGCCAGCCCTGTTTCATCTTCTCTTGATTTAATGCTCTTCTCACTGTTGTTCCCATTGATGCTGCTTTTGTTTAATGAAAGCATCAAATATGCTTGACATATTGAGCTCAAAGAGTTGCTTCTAAAGTTTTAGTACGCCGCTCTAAAACTTCGCTCTGTTCTTTTATTATCAACCCTCTCTCTATCTCTCCCTGTCCCTCACTCTATCGCATAAGTTCGCTAAGAAATTCTTAGAAAAGCCCATTAGGAAATAGTAATATCTATTAAGTGCTTTCTTTGCAGAAATCATTACTTTCTGTTCTCTCCACTTTTTCCTTCTTCTTCACTCATTTCACGATTGTATAGAAATCTGTGTGTCATTGCATTCATTTATCCATTCATGTGCATCACCATAACTTGCTTCAATCTACTTGAAATACATCCACCGCATACATAAGACCTATACAAGTATGTATGGTCAAAGTGTGTATTCGCCTTGCGATATTGTAATGTGGTCTACAATATGTCAAAAAATTGGACAACAAAAGAATTGGTATATCGTATTTGCTGTTTTCTTCACGGCTTCTTGAGAAAGATTGGCACGTCAATGCACATAAAACAAAGGCCGGTGCGGCGCGGCGCGGTCTCACAAAAAGAATTATTTATCTATTGTTTTTCAACTGGCATTCTTTCGATTCTTGGAGAACGACAACAACAACAATAACAACAGCAACGGCATTAACAAACAAGCAAAAGATAAAACCAGCTGGAATATCTAACAATGATGAACAACAACAACAATAACAATGGTTTAAAGAAAACTGCAACAACAATAATGCTTACGAATAATGACGAATAACAATAGGCGAAAAACAATTTTCAACAACTACAAGATCCTCAATACATAACAGACATCAATGTTGCCTTCACACCTTTTAACAGACTTCGTGGAAAAGATGTCTAAACTCAATTTTCGTTGTTGTTTTGTTTTCTGTTGGTTCAGGAACTCAGTTTGTAGGCATTATGAGAAAGAGGTATGACTATTATTTTATTTTATTGTACTTCTATTTTTTACAGCCACTTCATATTGACATACAAATAGTGTTGTAGACCAAGAATAATGCTAGACACATGCTTGGTCCAACACATATTCCCACTAGACTTCCAAACTGCCTGATCCACTGTGAATTTTGTTTGTTAGTTGATTGGATGGGTAAAAAACACAATGAAAATAGCAATTATTTTAAACAAGTTAAATTCTTATAAAGATATTGGCCTAGAGATATACTTATACGGCATTACCAAATGAACTATTGTAAAAACCTGAAACTTTTAAAGAAAAGTACTTGAACCATAACAGTTTGTACATAATCAAGTATATAATCAAGTCTTGGAACACAGAAACACAAAACCATTGAAACTATTGAATCACATAATGCAATATGAGCTTTTATTCAGCGAACAACAGAATCTTTAGCACGAGCAGAAGTATTGTAACAATCTACAGAATAACTTGTAGAACAATAACGGTACAATTTAGAACAGTTTTTACTAATGGAAGGCTCAATAAACGGTTAGAAGATGATAGGAAATTCCTGGAAACAATCCACTGGATGAATTACTGAAGACAGTGACATTACTTATTTCCTCATTGATTGTATAAAACATTTCGCATTTGATGCCGGTACATCGAATTTTTCCTAATGGGTATTCGCTGCTCACCGAATTCCTCTCTCCATATAGTAGAGGATTATTTTCTTAGAAGCTCTTTCTTGAACCACTTTATAATTTTAATATTTTTTTCTAATATGAGTACATGTTTTTATTTGCTCTTTTCTCCGAATAATTTTAATATATCGTACTATAGACGTCTAAAGATGTAAGTATGTATTTGTATTCATAAATTCTTTCATTATAAAAATAAAATTTAAAGAAATAAATAATGGTTGAGGGTGAGAGGTGGAGAGAGGAATAAGTAAATCTCTTCTGTGAGCGAGTTTACATTATCGTCCCAAGTAACCTCAAGCGTCACAATTTTTTGTTGTTCGTGTAAAAGAAGGAAAAAGCGGTCATATCTAGCTTTTCGTGGAAAACAAAAAAATTTTGACGCTTGAGGGTACTTTGACAGCTAGTGTAAGCACGCCTTTAGAAGCACATCTGCAATGACGATACTTCTCGAAAAGCATATACGATAAAAGAAATATGTTTGGAATTTGTATGAAGAGAGAAAGAGAGATGAAGAGAGAATACGCAGGAAGGTTATCGTAATGATCATGATGACGATCATTTACCAGAGGCGTTTTTGGTGGTTGCTGCGGCTCTCTTGGATCCAAAACGGTCGCGTAAATATATATACGAGACAAACGTACATACATACGTAGTTTGCGAAACAACACCTGAGGTATATTTTTGTTGTTGTTAAAATTTTATTGCTGCTGCTATTGCTAACAACAATAACGTTGCTGCTGCTGCTGCTGCTGATGGCGGTGGTGGCTGCAGCTTTTGCGTAGTCATTCATAAAATTCGCAGAACTCGTTGCTCATTTTGATTTTATTTCAGCTGAATTTATCGTAAGTATGTCTGTCTGTCTGACAAACCTACAGATTCATACATACATACATACATTTTGTTTGTAAGCAATATTTCTACGAATGGAGGCTGCTTTTTTCTGGCGATATTATTTTTATTACTTTTTGTGTTTTTTGTACAAAAACTGTGTACAGTCAAGCACTAGGTACAGCAGCCTCTTGGCAGTATATGTATTTATTACTGCGAAATAATACAAATATTTTTTTTCCCTTTCTTTCCTTCTTTCTCGGTCTTTCTTAACTCTTTCTTGCTTTGTGTATTTTTTAATTCTTGTTGTTGGTTACCGTTATACATCTTACATCACGACGTGCGGCACCACGTTGCTTTTTATTTTAATTAAAATAAACTCTAAGGCGAACTCAAGGTTTGCTTGTAATTTGGATTTTTGTAGTTATCGCTCTAGGCTGCGTTTTTTCGTTATCGTAGATGCTTATTGTTTGTCTTATGTTTTTTTTAACGCCAAGATTTACATAAGATCTGCAACATGAATAAAAGCCAAAGCTTCAAAGAACAGAAATTCCTTAAAAATACATACATAAATCTCGAGAGGCGACCTCAAAAGTCCAAAACTTTAATCATCGCTGGTTGATCACGTCTTGAGTTGGTTGAGAAAACCAACTCTTAAAAGTATCTAAATAATTTTGAGAAGAAGCAGCAGCAGCAGAAGAAGTAAGAGAATAGCAACAAAAAATTACCAAGAAAACCATTTTTACATCAACCACGAGAAGTAACAAAGTAATAAAAGAAGCATACAAAAGCGGCAGCTAAAGAAATAACAACAACAACAACAACAACAGCGACCATTAAAATCAACTTTAAAGATGTTTATCTTGTAGTCATGGCAGGGGACGACGGACGACTGATCGGCAGTACTTGGCGTTTCGCCGAATTCGAGCGAACTTGATTCAAAACAAGCTCTAGCGTTGTGTGGAGCAAAACAACAACAACAACAATAACAGCGAGCCAGTTTTTTGTATGCTCCAAATAGTTTGAGAGCACGTGAGAACGAGAGAGAGAGACAAAGACACCAAAGCAATGGCGAACGTTTTGTTGTCAGCAGAAGAAAAAGAGAAGAAGTCTATTAAGAATCTTTAAATAAACCGGCATTCTTTTTCTTGAGCTTGTTTGATTGACTGACTGCTTGACCGTCTGTCTCCATGTCGCACCCTCAACTTTTCGTCTTCTCTAATACGCTCTTTCCTCTAAATCCTCTCTCACGCCACTGTCTCTGCCTGCGCCTGCTGCTGCTTCGGCATTGTTACCATGTAATCATAAAAACAAACAGACACACACA
The DNA here is from genome assembly GCA_949752815.1 of Conops quadrifasciatus. Lineage (NCBI taxonomy): Eukaryota > Metazoa > Arthropoda > Insecta > Diptera > Conopidae > Conops > Conops quadrifasciatus. The sequence continues at coordinate 3,996,104 of OX457079.1, forward strand.
CAAGCACACACAATCTCGCACTCAATCAATTTCAACTTCAGGTGAAAATAAATAATTCTCAGAATTTTTTGATTATGATTTTGCTTTTTCTCTCTGCTCTTTCTCGTTGTAGTTGTTGCTTTTATTTGTGCTTTCATTGTTGTTGTTGTTGTTGTTGTTGTTGGCTATGTTAAGTGAGTTCCTGTGAAACAGGTTGCTGGTGGCGGCGGCTGCGGCAGCGGCAGCGGCAGCGTTGCAATCTGCATTGTGCGCACTTTATACACACAAACTCATGTAGTAGAGGCACAGATTTCGAATGGACTTTTTGTGGTTGTTTTTGTTGTAGCTGTTTTTGACATGCTGTGCTGCTTACTTCTCTTTGGAGAGTTTAGCAAGAAACAGCAGCTGCAGCTGTCGTTATACAGTGTTGCCGCTGCTACTGCTGCTGCTGCTGCATGCCCGCAGTTGATGGAATGTGCAGGAACGCATGCGTATAATTCAAAAGAATCGCTGCTGCAAACATTGAGAACCGCATTCACCGAATAACCGGTCGCAGTGGGTCTCCAACAGGCTTAACCCAAAGCCCTCAAGGGTGTTTTGCGGACATGCTCATTTCTAAAAACTCGTACATAAACGTATACATGGGCACGATCGGCCTGTGTGCTCGATCTTTGGGTGCCTAAGTTTTTTTGAAGATCTTAAAAACTAAACTTAAGCTATCAAATTTTTAGTAACTTTAGTAGAGATACCGAAAAACAACTAAAAACATTATAAAAAGTGTAAAAATATAAAACGCAGTTAAAAAAGAAATGCTTACACAAAAACCACGTACTTTTCTCCCTTCCAAGAATATTGATCAATTCAAAAAAATTAGCTAAACAATAATACTTCATCGCGAAAGTTAACTAAAAAAGGGGCTTAGGACCCCCTAAATCCCAACCGCCTTATACGCCACTGACCTAAGTAATTTTTATTAAAGAAGTTTAAGCTCAATTGGGCCCTATAAAATGGCTGAGTGGGCTCTACCCATTTGTGGAGTATTCCATTGTATTTCAATATTAATCGAGAAGTCATTTCATTTCTCTTATTTATAAACAGTTTCTAAAAATTCACAAAAATTCAACGAAATCATATCGCAAATTCAATTTAATCGAATTTTTTTCTACGTTGTTGATTTCTTAATTTTAAAAACGTTTCAGAAGTATTTTATTAATGATTTCTCTTTCTTTTGCCTTCTTTTACTCTTCAGTGGAAGTGTGGGGGGGGGGGCGTTTCTGGTTTGTTTTAAATTATGCGAATATGTAAATAAAAATTTTTTTGACATGCCGGCATGTGAGAGCATGTGTGTATGTATGTAGTAAAATTAAATACGCAGCCAAGCGCCAACATGATGAACACGTTTAACACCTAAACACTAACAAGTGACACCCATAGCAACAATCTCAATCACCCGAACTATAACAAAACAGCTTGCGATTTTCACTGGTAGGTCTTCTTCCTTCGCTGTCAATCACCACCGACTCAATTTCAACACAGAAATTTCATACAAAGAATTGGGTGAAAAAAGTGGATGAGGAGGAGGAGAAGAAGGAGGGGAATTAACAAGCAATATGTTAATAAAGTAATGAAATATATATACGTAAATATGTATACGGATAACAAGTACATGCATATTTGTATACTAGTATATCAATTTTTTCATATAAGGTAAGGAATTCGTAAGAAGTCCAATAAAACTGATACCAAAAATCAAATACTTGTAGCTCTTTTTCTTCGCTCTTTGATCGAAACTGGTACGGCGGTATGTAGGCTTATCGGTCTTTTAATGCAAGCTAACACTGCTCAATTTCAAAGAGGTTAAATATATGTATGTACTTATAATTAGAAAGTGGAGGTATGTGAACCTTTTTGTGAGCCTATTGCGAAAACTTAGGTTAAGACAATATACTCGTGACAAAATAAATAACATGGTGTAACAATTAGAGTCCATTATTCCCTGTGAGTGAGGGTTCCCTCTGCTGAGGGTTCTGGTATAATTTTGTTGAGTCTCGCTGACTCTTTTTTTTTTGATGTATTTTGACACGATTTTGACAGCAAACGAAGGTACTAAAAATATTAAAAATAGGCGAAAGAAATGTGAGTATAAATTTACTGTCTTGTAACTTAAAACTTTTGGAAATTTCTTAAAATTCTTGATATGTGCCTTTATCTTATTTAATGCGTTACCATTGGTAAAAAAATGTCCACTTTCTCTCTCCTTCTCGCTTTTATTGAAGGGTCCAAAAGGTTTAAAAAGAAGCTCAATGCGAGGATAGAGTTTTAAATTTGAATAATTATAAATAGAATTTATTTATAATTATTCTCAATCTCGGCAAGGGGCGAAAAAATGTGTATGCGCGTATGTACTCGTATTTCAATTTCTCTCACATGCAGCGATGCTGCAAAAACCACACGGCATGTATTTAGTACTGCGTACACAGCAGCTGCTTCATTGACCTCCACCCGTCAAGATCCCAACAACAACAGTACTTCCTTTTCTCGACTTCTGCGTTTGTTGGAGGGGAAAAACATGTTTGTTTGCTACTCCGTTGGTTTATCATACGTTTTTGGGGTAAGTTTGGGTCGTTCGCTTTTCATTATTTTTGGTTCATCGGTTGGTTGCTAAACCGGTTGGTTGGTACTATACTATTTCAGTTGGTGGACTGAACTGCATGCAGCAGTTGGGTTGAGTTGAGTTGAGTTGAGTCGATGTGAGTCTGGCAATAACATAACATTCGTTTAGATCGATGAGTATGATCAATCTTATACGATGATATTTCAACGATTGGTGCCTATTTTCAGATCATTTGATCACTGTTTTATGGCGGTAGATTGCTATTTTCGATGACGATTGATCATGATCGTTAGCAGTTAATATTGAAAGTCAATATTTTCAATCAATATTGAAAATCAGTGTTATCATCATGTTGTATGTTGCAAGACTAATCGTCAAAATCATACCCAATGACTCCATGAGTTTTCTCCATGACTTTTTTATGGAGAAAACATTAGTTTCAACGAAGTTGTGCTGACATTCATCAAAAGGTTGCTTCATTTATCAAAAGGAAAATGTTCATACAAAAGAGACTGCTGTTAATTTTACCAAATTCATTCTAGCAATATTAAACATATAATGTTCAAAACTAGCATTTATCATATTGATGCCAAATCAAGTGTGTTTATGCTTGAACTAACCACAAAACAGCTTGTTTTTTGGCTCAGTGTACATTATGTGCTTTGTGGTTTGACTGCTCTTGTTGTTGTTGTTTTTGTTGTCATAGTATTTATAGTTATTGTATCCTAATAACTTGGATATTTTATGATGTACCTTCAAAATTGAATAAAATATACTCACTTTATGTAGTATCACGTTATGCCAAAGAGTGTCGTATTGAAGAAAACAGACGACGACGACGGGAATAAACCCAATAAGACTGACTGACGAAATGGTTGTCGGTTTGTTTGTTAGTTCGTCTGTGTGCCTTCTTGTCTGCCTCCTTGTGTGTTTTTATTTAGTTTTAATGTTGTTTTTCTTTAATTTTTTTTCTTCATTTGACTCATGCGACATAAATCCGTTGTTGTGACGTTAAAATATTTTCCACTTTTTTGTTTTCTTCACTCTCACTATTATTTTTATACTTCTCAGGCTGGCTTTTTCTTTTTTTTTTTTTTTTTTGTTTCTTTTTGTCTTTTTTATTGGCGTTTTTAATTGCTTTTCAGCTCCTCGCCTGTTTCTTGAGTATTATTGTGCTTTAATTTACTTTGGTTTTCGTTTTATAAATTTTTTATTATATCATTTTTTGCACAATTTTATTATTGTATGTTTTCGCCTTTTTTTTTTTTTGTTTTATTTTTGTTATGAATTTTTTCATTCAGCACTAGATGATCGTTCGTTCCAGTGAGGCGCTACAGAGTTTTGCTTATTTGCTTATTTAGTATTTTTTTTCTCTTCTATTTCCTCTTTAATTTTTTTCAATTTAACCTCACTACATGGGCTTGCTTCTCTTTTTTGGTTTGTTTTTGTGGAGCGCAGCTTCTTTAAGTGGTCGTGAACGGTCGAATGGTGCACGTTCAACGTTTCAGCGATTTCTCGTGCCGTGTAACGCGGGTTGGACTCAATCAAAGCCTTTAGTTTGTCATCATCAACCTCGGTTGGCCTTCCTGATCGGGGTGCGTCGCTGAGACTAAAGTCACCGGCACGGAATTTCGTAAACCAACGTTGGCACTGACGTACCTGCAAAGCATTGTCGCCATAAACTGTACACAACTTCCTACAAGCTTGACGCGCGCTCTTTCCTTTACGGAAGTAAAACAATAAAATGTGGCGAAAATGCACACTTTGATCTTCCATTAGCATTTGATTTTGCACTTCAAATAAATTACTTTGGTTTTTCTTCCAAAAAAATTCTTATTATAACATATTTTGTGGCAATTTTTTTATTGTATGTTTTCGCAAAATGTACGAGTATTTTGTTTTTGCGATTTTTCTTTCATTCAGCGTTGAATCGATCGATCGACCATCAAGTGAGGCGCTATATTTTTGCTTATTGGGTATTTTTTTACATTCCTTTTTCTTGTTTCATATTTTTTAATTAACCTCTTTTTTTATACGATATATGTATGTATAATTTCTATGAATGATGTATTCTCTCTTTGCACTTTACTACACTTTTTATTAAGGTTACAGAGTCTTTCTGGGAATTTTGACGTTTACGAAACGATGTTGTAACTCATTTCCTCTTTTTTTTATTAGTTCACTTCGTTTCTCTTCTTCTAACAGTTACTTACTTTTCATGCAGGCATGCATAAAGCGCTGTTTCTGTTGGTTGCAGCCTACTTTTTCATTTCATTTTGTATCTTTTTTCATTTTCTTCAACAGCGTGAGAATCTTCCGAGAATTTATTTTACTTCTAGGAATACGAAATTTAAGGAAAAATTTCTATCGAAAGAATACTCTATAGTAATATGTATGTATGTTGATGATCTATCTTTTTGTACTGAGTTTCTCTCAGACACCGAAGAGCTAGAGCTGGCTGGTGCCAATACCGCGCTGCGCATCCATACGCCACGAAACTAGTTTGCAGACTGATTGTTGAATACTGGCGTATTCTGAGATACTCCTACATTCGTTACAGCGAATACATAAATAAAACAAACCCAGTAGGAAAGTGTCGTGTGTGGGGGTCGACGATAACCAGTTGTATATTTACTAGAGGGCTGCATGAGACGTCTCGAAGGCTTGTTCAAGACGTCTTAAAAGTTTCGGGGGTTGTCTGAAATGCTTCCATTGCTTTCAAATCAAGTGGTGACTTTTGAAAGAGCTGCTGAAAACATTGCCGCATATGCTTCCGATAGTCACGGCTGGATTCGAGAAAATTCGTGTATGTACTCGTCGACGAATGAAAGTGTTTTGAAAGAAACGATAGATCGGAAACGAAAGACATCATCCGTATAGAAATAATATCGTGCTTCTCATTGTTAAAGATTAAAAACATTCTTTTATTTAATTGAAACTATTCACTATTCACGTTCTTTACTCGATCGATTACTCATTCCTAGTGAGTATCGTCAGAGGTATAAAAATATAAATTTTTTTGAGATACATTTGATACACATTACTTTTCATGAAATACAATTAAATTGTTTTAAATTGTTTTAAATTTACTAACAATTTCTTAAACTAAAGAAATGCGTGACGTACTTTCCTACCGGGACGCAGCATATGGTCCCAAATTATACAGAAATTGCAGAGAGAGTCAGAGTGTGAGTAATAGCAATGCAGTGAGAGGAGCGTACTGAAGTATCTGTGAATCGTCGCATACACATCCAGATAATAACACGTTCTTGAGTATTGGTGAAAAAAAATCTGTGCATCATAGTGAGAGCGGTTGCAAAACTCGTACCAAAATAGTATTCACTCAAAAAAATAGTAGTCTTTGCAAAAATAGTACTTTGCAATGGTAAATAATTTCGATTTGTAGAAAAAGGATTGAGATAAGTGGAAGAAAAATATGTGATAAGAAGAAGTAGAAAAGGGACAAATGGGGGGAAAAGAAAAAGAACAGGAAAAAAAGGAAAAAGAGTGAGAAAAAAGGGCCTTTTTTAGGAAAAGTGGGAAAAAGGGAACAATTTGGGGAAGAGCAACAAGAATAGAAAAGTAATCCTAAATGGAACCACTTAAAAAAGTCAGGAAAGTCAAAAGTATGAGGGAGGAAATGGATTAGATGGCAAAATCAGTGGAACAAAAATTGAGAAAAATTGAAAAACTGAGGAACAAATCAGAGGAACGAGAACGAGGAATGAGGAACGAGAAGAGTAACGAAAGGGACAAGTTGGCCAAACGAGTGAAAAACGCCTGGTGCAATTTCTACACTTCCTCTTCCATTATTCAGAGGAACTGCAAAAATATATTTATAATGACTTTAAATTTGATAATAAAAAAATCAAATTAAGAATTAACTACCAAAATTAATCACCACGATTTCATTTTATTTGAAAACAAAAAAAAACCTCTTATCATCTTGAAGGAAGACTGTTTTTCAAAGAATGAAATTGTAACCGATTTGAACATTTAATTTGAAATCGGCGAAGTGGAAAAATATACTCTCTAATCTTGAAGAAACCGAAGAAAAGCAAAGAAAAATTAATAAAAAAATACCGAATATCAGACACAATTTTTTCTCACTTTTAAGTTAAAAAGATTCTAAGAATAAATCTACTTAGAATCTTGTAGGAAAGTTTTCATAATTTGTTCTAGTAGCCGTCGTCGTTGTTGTCGTCGTTGTTGTTGTCGTTGTCGTTGTTGTATCAAGTTAAACTTCTTAGAAAGATATTTTAAGTTGATCTTGGTTATACACAATACATTATAACGTATAACAACAACGACAACAACATCATCACTTACGATTATGAAAGAAATACTCTTATGAGTATAATACTCATAGTTTTTTCTTTCCTTTGTAATACTTCATTGAACTATTCAGAGAAGAGAATTTTTACAGCTCAGAGAATTAATTTGAGTAGATTGAAATATTTTTAACATGAAAAAGAAATAGCCTTGCACACGATATTTATTAGAAAAAAAAAACACAATTATATAAAAATAATGTCATTTCTTGTTTTTATTATAATATGATCATTATGAAGAATCATATAACTCCAAATCAGAATTATTTACATCCATAAGAAAAATAATATTTCACTGTAAAAATATTAAAAAAATGTATAGAAAGAATGCAATAGATAGAAAAAAAGCATCACACCATATTTTTTCAATGATTATTTTGCTTTATTTTTCAGTCATTAGTATCCTAAATTTATCAACAATACTGGAACATTATCATCTAAATTCGTTTATCATGTAATCTTATAAATTCGAAAGGTTTTTATGCTCTATGAGATTTCATAACACATATAGTAGCGGAGGTATTATGTCAAGTTTCTGAGATATATATTCAGACGATATTTCAACAAAAATCTATAAGTTCCAAGAATATTTTTGGACGGAAATTTAGCGGTTTAATCGAAATCGAAGCCGCTTTTGAAAAAAATTGAAAATATTTCAAAGAAACTACTAAAAAAAGCGGCAACATCAGCAGCAATTAATAACAGCTACGATGCAATTACGATAGCGAAACCCTCCCTCCCTGCGAGTACCAACGCCATTGCCGCCGACTTTACCGCCGAGAGTAAATACCATCTGTCGCTCTGAAGTCTTCATTGTGGCGCTGAAGTCACAGCCTTCGTACCTCCTTTGTTCACTCGACAGGGGCGGCGCGGCTGCGACCACGGCCACGGCTGCTGAACACAAACGCTCACGCTTAGTCCTTCGACTTCGTCAGAATGATCTTCTTCAGCTGTCGTTTTGACTAACGCGAGACCGCGACCTGCGTTCTCTGCGCTATGTTTTCAGTTGATTGTTGTTGTTGTTGTTGCGTGTATACGTGTGTGGCTTTTCCTTATGGGCTCTATGTTGTTTTTGTTTTTGTGCTAGCAGCAGCAGCAGCAGCGGCAGCAGGAAAGGCCAACTGCCAATTCATTCTTATTGTGTGAGCGCCCAGCTGTCAAGTATTCAGTAGATACGTCAGATAGATCCTTCTGTAAAGATAGTGAGATTAAGAATTTCAAAAACAACAACAACAACAGGATAAATAACACGAGCAACATCTTGTCTCATGTTATTGTTCTTTATCTTGTCAAAGTTGTTTGCTTCGTTGTTACCTTCGTCGTTGCTTCTTTGTGTGTATGCGTCTTTATTACTCTAGTGCCTGGTTCTTGTTCTTGTTCTTGTAAATGACCTGAATTTTTCTTTAGAGTTTCTAGGAATTTTCGCAAACAATTTTGCTGTTTTAACAGGTTTTTGTTGTTTTCTTGAGAAGCTTATAATGAAGAAACCAATCAACTAACCATCTGTTAACGATAAGGATAATGATAGACATGAGGATGGTGATGATGATGATGAGGGTAATGATGAGGGATATTGAGGTAATGATTAAAAAAAAATATAAAAATTTATAATAAATACTATCTACAAAGAATTTTAATAACGAAAAAGCAATGTTGAAAATAATGATGATAATTACACAGGCCGACAAAACCAAGCTGTTCGTCTAAACGAAAAGTACAACTATAATTAATCGAAGACTTTTAATGACCTTAAAACTTAAGCCGATATCAGAATTTCTCCAGGTTTTCGAGATATTCTGCTTTTAACATAACAAAAACAGGATTTTTTCGTTCTTACTGAGGTTATGCGTTATATTATGAGTTAATATTCTTCTACAAAATTCGTAATGACATTCGGAATTATAAAAATTCCTTCCCCCCCTCTTCCTTCTCTCTGAATGCTATTTTTTAAAAACAATGAAAAAGCTATGCGCTGAAAGTCCTGTTGATCCTTATGATCTTGAGGATCAATGATTATCGAGGGCGCAAAGATGATAATGAAATGGTATTTTTCTTATGAAGGACAACGCTATAATGATAATGACGACGATGATGAAAATTATGGTGAAGATATGTATAATTCCATAAATTCTTCTTGGAAAAAAAATTCTTTGTTTACCTTTTTTTTTAATTCACAAAATTTTTTTCTCTAAAAAACGTCTAAACCACCAACAACCAAAACAAACAGCTGCTTCCAACAAGCTGTACTCGTCGGAAAATACGTCGTCGTACTTACTGTTTTTCGTTCATGAAATCGTCAATCAAATTTCAATGGATTTATGAAAACGTTCGGGGCATGGTCTAATGCCTGTCTATTGTTTTCAGGTAAGCTATTTTTCGTAAATTTCTTAACTCAGACGAAAGGATTTGAGAAATACCTTTTTTGACATGCAAGACAGTGTCATGGAAGAAGAGGCAGATTAAAAACGAAATAGGAATTTTCCTACGGGGGTACTCTTCCAACAATTTACTCGTGTATGGAATGCTTGTTGCTGCTTTTGCTTCTGTTGTTGTTGTTGCTGCTTCATGAAATCATTGATGTGCATTGAGACAGATACTCAAAGGTTGTTTTGTACTCTCGAAAAAGGTTGCCAATTGTTGCTTTTTATTTAAAGTAAATACATTATAAAGAAATTATTAACAAATCAATTGCTATTCTCTGAGATAATTCGTTTCTTTTTGCATTGTTATAAATACGAGAAGGTATGTTATGACCCAACCATTTTAATAGAATAATAAACCTTTTTCAAAAGACTGGAAAAGCAAAACGAACAATTAAAAGCGTGTGGTCGAATTCCTGTGAATTGCGGTACACATTCTGAAATGAAATTTCGAAATGGAATTTCTAAAACTAAAATTTTAAAAATTGAAAATATTTTTCATAGAAAAATTGTCATTTTGTGACACGAGACAAGAGTATTTTATTTGAAAAGCTGTGAATATTTTTACTTTTGATTATAATAAAAACATTTTTTAAGAATAAGCGCATTTTTGTGAAGAATAAAATAATGATTGATTTTAAAGATTTATTAAAGCTAAAGATGAATTTTTAAATGCTTTCGGAAAGACAATGACTTCGTATGCCTTTCGGAATATTTTGACTTCTTATGACTTCTTATGGAAGACCTCAGGATCTTCGCCTTTATACATATGTCTTTGGAAAGACACTAAAACTTTTTATGCGTCTGGTCTTGTCCTTCACATATTATTATGTGAAGTTATCCTTCACTATTATTCTGACGAACGCTTAATTTATTGATCATCATAGAGTAATCATACAATAAAGTTCATGTAGGTACACTTTCAACAGCTGTCAAGCTTGTCAAGAGGCAAGTTTTTACCCTCTTTTCTCGCTTTGAAGTATTTCAAAGCATTCTGAAGAGTTCATTCATGCGCCCTGAAATGTTATCGATTTTACGAGTATTTAAAGAATTTAATAGACTCAACTGCGTAATGCTAAGACATTGATTTCTTAGAAGCCATACTTTTGATATCTTTGCAAAGAGCTCTTAGGATGTGCCTTTCCTTTCATCCTGCAACCGCCACCTCTCGATACCACTCCGGCAACAGGCTGGCGCCCGTTGTTCTTTCTGTATTCCTACCTTTGCAACACGACTATATACATATGTATGTATGTACATGTGTACGTATTACGTATACCGCATGTACATACATACATACATACGTCATTTTAAGTAATTAAAAGAAGAACTTTCAAAGCATAGTAACGTAATTCTTGGAAAACTTCAGCATTTCATTTATCAACTTCACAAAGAATTTCTGGCTAAGAATAATGCGAATTTCCAGAAAATGTTATCAGTCGGGCCAAGTTAATGAATGGATTTAGTTTAACTTTAACATGACTGATAAATTTTTTCTTGGTAAAGTTTAAGGGCAAATAGAAGGTGTTGCTGGTTACACTGTGAGAAATGTTCCACTGTCAAAACGTATCGTAATTAAATCATGGAATTTCTACTCATACTCATTTCTTCTTCTGAAAATATTAGCAAATATTGTGGATATTCTTACTTTAAAATATATTTCACAAAAATAGTTTTAAATTTTTCAAATTTTCTACTTTTATGAATTTAATCTCATTCAGCAAAAAAAAACTTACTTTCAAGCCATTTTTTTAACTACGAATATAAGTTTTATTTAAGTTTTTTTTTTTTTTTGTTGTAATAAACCTGATAAAAATCCTGATAAATCTAAACATTCAATTCCGTCAAGTCACCAACGAAAAGCAAGTAATAAAATTCTTTAGCAATAAAATTGAGAAATTATTCCTCGAAAAGTTTCTAATTCTTTGTTGGTTACTTTTCGTGGTTATCTCTAGCTTTTCTGAGAAGGCCCGTGACTTTTCGCAAAATTTTATTAGCTATTATCGCTTTTTTGCCCCTTACTTCTTCTTCTTCTTCTTCTTATTCCTATAGTTTAGGCGTGTCCAACATTGATTGCACTGGAAAATATTTAACGAAAAAAAAATTTTAAAGTTCATTCAAATGTTAAATGAAGCTCAAAATAACAGGTTTTCTATTTATTTTCTGATAATATTTCTTTTTTCATAAATTTTCTCACCGAAACTCTACGGAGACGAAGTCTCTTTCAATAAGAGTGAGTCGCGCCCGGTTTGTTTACTTTAAACGTTTGAGACTCTTCGTCAAATGCGACACTGCTGTCGGCGAATGAAGAGAAGGAGTCGAAGCGGGAGGATTGCAACCTGGCGGGGGGGACAAAGAGCAGGAGTGTCTGCCAGGTTGGCTGGTTGTATGACGACGTTACGGTACGGTTGAATGGCTCAATAATTGTCTAGTGTTGGCGAGAGACGCAGTAGAGCCTGCTTGACTGGTTGCCGCGCCTGGATTTAAACAGCACCGCAACACCACAGCGCACCTGCTGCTCCTTGCTGTCGTTGGTTTTGCTGCTGCTGCTGTCGTCCGTCGTTTGTCGTCTATACTGTTTTATGCTGCTTCCAAACAACGCCGCATCATCATGCCATTTCATTAATGCGTTTACGATCGACCGATAATCGAGATGCGTTCCTGCGAACGCTTTAATCAAGCATTCAACAACTTTTTTTTTATTTCCACATTAACTCATTCCTACATGCACCACTTATTCATTCATTTAGAAAATTATTCAATTGTTTATGCATTCATTTATTCCCATTCATTGCTTCAATCATTTTATAACGAGTTGTTCTGGTTCTTCCTCACTTTTGGGGTAATTTATTTGTTGATTATTCATTTCGCATTTACTCGTTTTATTTACTAGTTCACTTATTCGCTAAAATCACTGGTTTTATTCATTCGTTACTTTCATTCACTCTTTTTGTTTACTAGCTTTGTCATTTGCTCATATTATTAGTTTACTAGTTTATATTTAAGGTTACTCGTTAATCGTTTACTCGTTACCTTAATTCACTCTTTTCTATTTGCGAGTACTTTTACTACTTACGATTTCATTTCACTTTTTTTTTTTCAATAATTCGTTCATTTTATTGACTCGTTTGTTTAATTCACTTAATTCAATCTTTATGTACTTGTTTTAGCGTTTGTTCTTTTTATTTGCTAATTTACTCGTTACCATAATTCACTCTTTTCTATTTACGAGTATTTCTACTTCTACTCGAGCTCAGTTCATTGGTTTTTTTGTCAGCTCGTTCACTCTGTTCAGTCATTTTATGTTTTTATTTATGTATCATTTTATCATATTTATCATTTTATGTTTTTATTTATGTACTCGTTTTATCGTTTGCTGTTATTATTTACTAGTATACTCGTTACCTTAATTCACTCTTTTCTATTTCGAGTACTTCTACTACTTACGAGTTCATTTCACTCATTTTTTAATTAATCGTTCTTTTTATTGATACCATTTGGTTCATTCGTTTAATTCACTCTTTTTATTTATATGTACTTGTTTTATCGTTCGTTATTTATTCACTTTATTTTATCAGTTTTTCTACTATTTTCCTCGCTTATTATATTCACTCGTTTGATTTTCTAAATCACCTCGATGGCTCACTCAATTCACGCTATTTATGCACTAAATTGTGCCTTTTCTCAATTTTTTTAATACTCTTTATATACTCAATGAAGTTGATTGTTTATTTATGTATTAATAAATCATAGATCATTCGTTTATTAGTGATATATAGGGCTAGGATTTTGATGAAATTGCATCTTTTTTCTAGTAAGTCAGAAACATAGCTCCTTTCGTATTAATGCGTTATGTGATACACTGAGCATTTTAAGACATATTTGTTAGGGCATTTTTTTGCATTTTTTGCCTGTTTAAACACATAAGAGCATTTTTTGAGCATTTTTTACACAATATATATTGTATTTAATTGATTTGATAGGGCATTTTTTGTCTGTTTGAACACATAAGAGCATTTTTACACAACATATTTATGTTGTTCGTAAATGTGAAATATAAATTTCAATTTTTAAGAATATAGGCTATGCAATAATTTGCTCCATATCAAAGGTTCTATCTGGAGAAGAATTCTCACTGTATACCATTGATAGTAATTTACTGACCAGTGCCATAGCGTACTTTAAGTATGCGCCTATTGTTTGAGGTAGTTGAGGTAGAAAGTTGAGTTGAGGTAGAAAGGACAATTTCTATGTACAAGACTTTATCAGTCGACAATCGTCAGAGTTTTAATTTTGAATCTTTACATAAAATATTTATTGTACAGTGAAAATGAAGTAAGTACAAAACATTAGTTAAATAATGTGTCTTATGTAAATCTTTGGGAAAAAATGTAAAATAATTAAACTTTAATGTACTACAACTTAAACTACGACTCTAAATACTAAATAGTACAAAAGCTCATTTTTTACTAAGCTAATTTTAGGTCATTTAATAATTTTTAGGGCATTTTTAAGTGCATTTTTAAAAGGTTTTCAGGGCATAAATGCATTGTTTTAGGGGCATTTTTTGATTATTTATAGGTCATCAAAATCCTAGCCCTAGTGATATATCTTTTACTCAAGCAATGAACGAAATATTTTTTCCCTCAGTGTTCACTTTTTCACTGTTCACTTATACGATAAAATGAATTCTTAGCTATTCATTACAATTACAATCACATTTTCTAGTATCAATGAATGAACAAAATACAATTTATAAATAATTATTGTACTCAGTTTAGATTGTGGCTGAGCTCATTGCTCAACAATTGAACCAAACTTGAACTGAACGGAATAAACGTTCGTCAACGACAATGCGACCAGTTTGGCTTAGAAAAACAATAATCAATAACTGATAATCATCGAGTTGTATGAATCGAAATGCTATTTCTTTGAATTATTTCATGCTTCGTGCTCGAATTTCATTCAGTTTTTTTGCATTTAAAAAATTGCAATAAAAATTTGAATGACATTCATTTGTGTTGTTTGTGTGTGTGGCTTTGTTAAGCGAGGTTGTTGTCATGGTCGTTATGGTTGTTGTGGCTGATGTTGCTGCTGTTGTTTTTAATGTTGTCATTTTTCAAAGTTTTTGTTGTTGATGTTTTTGCTTTTATTGTTATTGTGTTATAATGTTTTAACCATTGTTTACATACGGATATTGCATTTCAATGCCATGAGAAATTTACGATGCGACATTGCACTTCAGTTCACATCATCCGTCTGTTCATCTGTACGTACTGACGGTCTGTGTGCCTGTCAACTGTTCGTCAGTTCGTCTGTTGATCTGTTCATTTGCAAATCGTCAATTCATTCATTCAAAATGTTCTTCCTTTTCATTTGTCGGCCTCTCTACCTCTGCTTAAAAGTCTGTCTTTCTGTCTGTTCGTCTTTTCTGTAATAAATTTTGTTCAGCCTGTTTGTCTGCCCAGGTTTTATTGTGGTTGTTATTGTTTTTTTAATATATTTTTTCTCTGTTTTAGATACTATTTAAACGTTTCACTTTTGCAATTCGATTTCAATAAAATACATTAACTCGTTTTTGTTTATATTGTTTTTATTGTTGTCGTTATTTTCACACATTTTAATTTCGAATGCAAATTTATGTTTTCGAAATTTAATGATGTTGATTTTCGTGCATCTCGTCAACCTTTTTTCCGTTTTGTTTATGGCTTGAATGAAATCGATAATGAAAGAGAAAGGTTTATTTCTACGGATAAAAACAAGCCTGGTCGGTCTTGATTAAAAATTAAGCATTTTATTAATAAAACTTCAATTTATTCGTATACCATAACTATATATTAATTTTTTTTATGAATAAAAAAAATTTTGTTGTTGAAAAAAAATCTTTCGGATATGAATTTTTTTTATCTTTAATTTTATGGATTTTTTTTTCGTAATATCTCTTAGGTTTTTTTAAAGACATTTAAAATGTCTATTTATGAATATCTTTGTGCTTCTTTTAAAATTAGTTAATTTTAAGTTAGAAACAAATTTTTACCATTCTTGATTATTATTACCATCCCATAATTGTTTCTTGGAAGAACATTTTATTAAAAAAATACTCTTCTGCGAAATAATTTAGTCTTGAAAACGAAGATTGGTCCTTTTTTTAAATTGTAACATAAACCCTTGATTTCTTTGAATCCAATAAATTATTTTCATACACCGCCAAGTATTTCCAAAAGCAGTCAGTCTTCTCTTATGATGTTTTCGTATTATATCGAGCCATTTCATCGAACCCATCACCACTCACTCACTCTTTCATCATCAATTAAGTTTTGAAGTTTCACGCTTGCTTGAAGCTTCCTAAAATTCTGCTGAATTTTATGAATATTTGTTTGTTTGAGCGTCGATGGTAGCTGGTCTCTGTGTTGATGATGGTTGTCTTCTTCCATAACAGAATAATTTGTTGCATTGTTGTTGCTGTTGCCGTTGCTGTTGTGGTGGCCATTGTGGTTAGTAAGCGCGAAAAAATTGTATCCCAAAAATTTCACAATTTGTTGGGTCTTCATTTCATCGGTGAACCAACACACACCAAAAATTTGTTATCGATCTGATCTCGGAATTTCTCCAAATTTGTACAGAATTTATTTGTTTTTCGTTTGTTTTTGTTGTTTTTTGCTCGGATTCTATCAACTCCATAAATAAAAAATAATTTCGTAGACTGCCAGAGAATCGCAGGATCTTAAACTTCTGCCCTCATTATAAAAGTAGAAAAAATTGTTTACCAAAATTTCGAGAACTAATTTTTCATTTTCTGTAAAATTGGGTCAGATGCGTATTTGTTGAATTATTCCTTTGTATTATAACTTTGTATTATAACTTTGTTTTGAAAAAATTCAAAATTTTTTGTCTATTCAGCTTATTTCACTTCACTTCCGCACTTCATCTTACTATATGTGCGGATATCCGCAAGGATTACCTTTTCTAACTGTTGGAAAATAACGCTGGCAACTTTTTCACTTATGCGGATATCCGCAACAGGTTGCCTTAATAGATCATGGTGCTATTGCTGCAACTACTCTACATATACATTATACTCGTAAATGCATATTATTTGCGGATATCCGCTAATTCTCCCTAGGGAATTGATAAAGTAAGAAATTTATTGCTGCCTATAGTGTCTGTCAAACGATAATATGAGTGGAAACATATAAATTTATGGGGATATATGCAATAATTTCCTTAATATTCTCTTGGGAAATTAGTATAAGCATTCTAGATACATCTAGAAAGTCAAATACGTATTGTTATAAGCGGATATCCGTTATAATGTTAATAGGAATTAAGAAAGAACATTCTTTAGTAAGCCTGCTTAATGAGAAAATAGCAGTCGCATAAAGAAATTCATCTAATTTCATTAACAGTCAGAGTCAGAGAATATTTAATTAATCGGATAAATCCGCAATAATTTGCTTTCAGTCTGACATTTGCTTAAAGAAAGTAATTCAAATAAAAGAACTATATTCACAAGGTATTTATTTAAGCGGATATTTGCAATGTGTCGCTTAACGTTTCCTTGAGTAACGAAAAAAAGGGAGTAGAAGATGACTAAAATTTAGAGTCGCGAACAAATTTTCAGTCTCATTATGAATATCTAATGATGAAAGTGCGGATATCCGTAATGATTTTCTATAGAATTAGAAACCAAATCGTATAGGATTTATATACGAAGTCTCAAAACAAAAGCATTATGAAAAGTTAAGAGATATTTTTTTGAGAGAAGCTCCTTTACGCTTCTTTAGTCAGCCTAATTTCACAAAGAGTATGAAACATATTCTACAGAAACTGAAACCAAACACACTCTGGCTGCCTTTTCATTTGATACCTACGCTTGGATACCGGCGGCGCATGTTGCCATCATCATCGTCATCTTTCACAACCTTTTTAGCACCCCATTTTTTTTTCTGAAAACCTTTTTTGTTTTGCATACTTTGCTTCAACCCACAATTAAAGCGATGAACAGACAACGCGATGAACATGTTCTGACATGAACATTTCAACAATCTTGGATAGTTTGATATTGGGTTGGGTACAGCTGAGTGAAACGTGAGCTCGTTAGATCCAATGATTTGCACTTCAAAGGCAACAACAACAACTACAGCAACACTAAGAGAAAAGAGTACCGGTTAGAACCTTTTTTCAACCTTTTTGTTTTTCAACTATTCCAAAGATTTTATCTGTATTAGTTTGAAGGCACAATATTTTGGCATCGGATTCCTTTATTCTCACCAAAGAATAGGCCTTCCCCTCCTCCTCGTCTTTTTTCTAACTTGTAGTTTTTGTCTCCTCTTCGTCGGTCTTACCTGGTTTTAATATTCATACTTTTTGATGGTGGTGTTGTTGTTGTTGTTGTTGTTTTCGTTATTATGGGTTCTTTCGCTGACTCATTTTTATATCAACACACACGAAAACAATACTTCAGAAGAGTATACCAGACCTTTTGTGGAAAACCGCTTTGTTGGAGTCCCATCATGAGGTACATACTCCCTTCCCCCCCCCTCCTAGTCCCTAACCTACTCATTCTCTTACTGCTCTTTAACCACTTTCATTTAATCGATCGATATCATCGGTCTCAATGTGCTTCACATCAAAGTGATTGAAGAGTGAAGATGATCTCAGATGTTAAATCTCGTCTCGAATTTCAGAACTAATCGTGTTAAAAGTGTTAATTCCTGGTAAAGTTGTCAAGCTTAATTTAACCGTATGCTCGACGTGTTAGCGTCAGAGTGTGCAGAGAACTTTCTTTCCCAGAATCATTATCATCATCACCGAGACCATCAGTATCATTATTCTGGTGGCACTGTCATAGCTGACGTCAAAGTTCATCATCAGTTCAATTTAATCATAGCTGAATGTGATAAATTTATACATATGTACATAATTTCTTTAAAAATAAAATAGAAAAACTAAAAAGAGGCAAAACACAGACCAACAAAATTGGACTCATCCTATAAACCAGGAAATATGTATATATATATTTCTCTCTGAAATATAAAGACTCTGACGAGATGAAACTAAAACCAACCTCAAAATTTCTTGCTCACTTCAGGTTTTCGAGATATCAGCGTTTTAGTGTATATAAATATAAAGAATTTGATTTTAAAAATAGGCATAAATTTTCACTGATTTTTTAAGATTTAATTTTTAATTTAATTTATAATTAAAGACTACTATAATTACAAACATGAACTTAAAAATATAAAATTTAGAGAGATGGAATAAGTTATCGAGACGAATACGCAAGACTAATTAATTCTAACAAAAGATTACTCAAAAAAGAATCAAGATATTTTAAATCCGCGATTTCAGCTGGATTATAAAGCGGAAAAGGAAAGAAAATGCTATATAATGTTATAATGTCGACAATTAAAGATTATTATAATCATCTCTTAAAAAAAAAACGCGTTTTTCGCTTATTATAGTATAATATCTTCAAAACCTAATGCAATAGATCATATCTAAGAAAAGTTTTTTATGCATCACTTTATAAACCTTTCAAAAATTGTTGTCTTTCTTTCTGGTTTAAGATTTTGTTAGCGAGTGTAATTTTTCTATCCTATACCACTGCGTACGCTTCTTTCTATCTCTGCTGCATCAACAAGAAAAAGAAGAAGAAAGTGACCCTTGCTGACACCCCGCGCTTGACGTTGCACGTTGCACGATCGTTGCCGTTGTTGGCATCGTCGTCGTCGTCATCGTCGTCGATCGCAAAAATAACGCATATTTAATCAACTTAATCAGCTGCCGCCTGAAGGCAAGAGCGAAGCGTCATTCTGGGCAGTGTACAAAGTATGTACTTAACATCGAAGTCGTAGCGTCATCGCCGTGCGACTTTGCTCGAGCTTGTTCAACAATGAATTGCACCAGTTCGGGACGACCCCTGGGAACCACTTGCCACTCAGCCATCCGCAAGTAAACCATCCGGCATTGGTTCTTATATGCCGATCGTGTTACTTTGTCGGATCCTGCATTGAACCGACGGCGAGCCATACTCAGGTTGGTTGTTTGGTTGGTTGAACTGGTTGCTTGCTTCGTTGCTCGGTCGGTTAGTTCTAGTGGCTTGCTTCTGTTCCGTCTGGTAGATTATTCGTCTGGTTTCTTCCAGTGAAGCGTCGCAAGTGGTGCAAGTGGTCGTTTACATGCAGACAAACTCACATATATCGTATACGATGAATACCAAAGAGTCATACACCATAGTATGTCATACACTCGCACGTTATACATTATTTTCAACGGACCTGCGGCACATTCAGACGCACATATGTACATACGTACGCCAACTGTCTCGTCGCTTTGCGCCTTTCTTGGTACCATTGAACAGCGTCGCTCGTCTATCATTTCACAAGCCTTTAAAGCTTGAAGAGGCCTCATCCGCTTCTTACCCAACTGGATTCTTACTGCGACGCTCGAGGCTCGACGCTCGACGCTCGCAGTCAATTAGTTCTGCCATTCAGCGGATGTTTAATTTACGCGTCGTAAGTCAATCAACTTGTTCGTTAATCGTGTTTCATTGAGTATGGAAATTGCAGGCATTCATTATAGTCTGGCTGGTGGTGGTGGTGGTGATGGTCGAGGTGATCGCTTTTTGTGGACAGAGACAGTCGGAAGACCACATTCCTCCTCAGTCAGCAACAACAGTCTGGTCTAGGATATTCTGGGTAAATTGTTGATTGTTTGTTGGAGATAAAATTATCTTCAAAAACGGTGACTCAACTCAACTCGGTCAGCAACTAAAAATTGTACAATATCTCTTTCTCTTTTTCGAAATTTTATCCCAAAATCAGTTTTTTCATTGAACATCAGAATTTTGAAAACCAAATAAAAAGGTGCAATAACAATAAGAAAAGAAGAAGAAGAAATAGAGGAGAAGAAGGACAGGACGAAATATCAATAATTGGAATTCAGTTCAGCCCAGTTCATTTCGCAGTTCATGCAAATGGGTTAAGGATACCACAAAAGCCAACGAACAACGGATGCCAACTGACGCTTTTTTGTTACTGATGTTGTTGTTGTTGTTGCTGGTGGTAATAGTGACGATGATGAAGGTGGCGGCGGCGATGTTAACAATGGTGTTTGTATTGTTGTTGTTGTTATTGTGTTCTACATACACATTTTCATACATACAACAAAGGAAGTCAACTGCTACCAGATAGCATCGATTTTGTGCAGGATTTCATTTTTTTTGTTTTTTTAGCAACAACAACAACCACCACCACAGAAACGAAGGTAGAAAGCCAACACAAAAACACCAAACAAAAACAAAAAAAAACTTTGTGGCTTCGTGGCCGAATAATTCGCAGAAATTCTTTTGCATGCTGAATTTCAACGAAAACTGAAAACTTTTTTTATTAGGCTCACATTAAATAAAGCATCTTCCGAGAATTTTATACCATCTGAGGGTAGAAATTCCAGAAAAAAGCCATATTCATGCATACTCACATTCAATCGTACTATTTACAAACATATAAAATATTGTACGATATATATTCATAGTATGATATTTGATTTTGGTTCAGCAGACCTGAACGAACACGCAAGTTTTCATCAAATCTGACTCATTCTAGGCTGAGATTTCTTTGTATTCTAAAGGCGTGTATATGTGTATTTTTTAAAAACGTAAGTATGTATGTATGTATGAATTCAAGAATTAAAGGGCGAAAAAGAAAAGACAAACAAAAATTGATATAAATAGCTTTTTTCCTATAGAATTTGAGTTAAGGAATGATTTTGTTGTAGAAGATTAAAAATTCTTAGCCTTTTGTCTTCGATGCCAACTGTCGCATTTGAAAATTCGAAACTATTTTCCATTCGAAACATTTTCGAAACTATTTTAAACTCATTGATCTACAAGAATCTCAATTTTTTTTTTAATAGAATTTGATTATTAGAGGTTTATCAAATCATTAATAAAGTTAGAAATCGAATTAAAATAACAATAACAACGTTGTAAAAATAATATATGTACATATGTACATACATATTGTATATTACAAAAAGCAATACTAGCTATAATACACAGACAACATCTCCGGTAAGCTATAATTATTATAATAACAACAACAACGCAATCAACATCATGATTTTTTTTTCTTTCTTTAAAGTCTCAAAGAAAATGCACCATTATTACCATCAAAACCGAAAACCATGCAAAATAAATTGAAATTCTTCGAAACTCATCAACGACAAAAGCAACGACGACAACAACAACAGCAACAACAACAACATGTTGGCAATGGTTTACTTCCATAGCTACGTATTGCTGCAGCTGCCATTGCTACCACTTCGAATGCTGCTGCTGCTGCTGCTGCTGCTGCTGCTGTTGTTGCTTTGAATCGAGCTTCGATTTCAGCTTCTTTCGATCCAGCTTGTAATAAACGTTTTCCTTGGAAATTTTAATATAAAATTATTTTTTATATCGTTTCGTTGCTGCACGCTTGTGTTGCGTTGCGACTGCGACTGTTGTTGTTGTTGTTGTTGTATTTTATTGTATTCATTTTCGTTGGAAACACTTCAACGGTGGCTTCATTCAATTGGTTTAGTTTGGCTTGCTTTGGTTTGTTTGGTTCGGTTCGTTTTGGTTTGGTTTCGATTGAGCCAAGCTGGGCTCTCTACCAACGTGGCCGGAGCAATCTGTGGTGATGGTGGTGGTGGTGGTGGTGGTGGTGATGGTCGCTCAGTTGTTGACTGCTCGGCTGCTTTGTTGCTGTCACTAAATTCGATCTGTCTGCACTCGCTGTATCTACAGTGAGTAAAAATCATATTCTTTCTGTTAAATCTAAGCGTAGCTTCTCCTGCTTTTCCTTTGCTGAAGACTTCTTGGATACACTGTGAATTCTCAGTCTTACTAAAATTTGTTACAACAACAACAGCTTAAAGCATTTAGTGCCTCAAACACAGTCGCTTTCAGTCCACAGTTGATGCCTCGAAGGTACAAAGAAATAACACCAAAAGCAGCAGACGCAACTACCACAAAAACAACAACAACAACAACTTAAACCAAGCCGTTGCGGCAAACCAAGCTTTTTTGTTTCACTTTTTCACAAACAGTTACAAACACACGAACGCTTTGAGAGGCGAACATACTTAAGAAAGAGAAAAGCATTGAAGGCAAAGCATTGAAAAGTCAAATTGAGTTGCTCTTTTTGAATGATGTCTCTCGTTTTGCATATAAATTGAAAAATTTTCATTTTTATCAACAATAAATGTCGAGTCGAAGATATTCAGAGTACCTAAATAATCTGTAATAAATAAAGATTAGATTTATATCTATAAGATTAAAGTATTAAAGCCATTAATCAAGATGATATTATGAATAAATTCAATAATTTATAACGACTGAATTATTTATGAATAGCTTGGAAAATTTGAATTATAGTTAAATTATGAAGATATTAGAGCTCTGATAATCCTGTTAAGCTTTGAAACATATTCTGAATAGAGTTTAGAACTTCGGGGCTAAATTATTTAGAGCTATGTATGTATTTTGAGATAAATTGTTTTATATTAATAGTAGTAAAATCTTTGCTATAATAAATATAACTAGTTGTCTATTAGAATAAAAAATGATTGGTGATACATACATACATACGTGTTTACGCGTTCAAATATGTATAACTTCTGCAGATATTGTCCCACAATTTTCTTATTTCGAATATGGATGTCCAATGGATGTTAATACCTTGAGATAAATTTTGCCAGCCGTGCGTTAGAATTGCAATATTTTCCTGCAGGTAAAACCATACGCCGCTATTAATTACGATTATTTCCGCTTGAAAAATGCTTATACGATTATCTCTAAACATTTTCTCTCTAATTTGAGCTAGCAATTTGACTTATAAATTTTTCTCTCTATTAATGACAGTACCTACCTGTTAGAGAGGAAGAGCGAGAGATAGAGAGAAAGAGTGGTGCCCTCTACTGTGGCATAAATTGCATTTCATTCGAATTGTATTTGTTCAATTATATTTAATGTCCATGCCAAGAACTGATGAGAGTTCAATAACGAAATCATGCAAACTGACGGAGTGACGGGATGACTGATTGACTGACCGAGCGACTGCTTGACGTTCGATACGTACAAGTATATACGGGTACATCGCATTTGGATTGCGTATGAATCTGCCGCGGGTCTAGCATGAGACATCATCATGCTGGTGCTGGTAGCTGGCTCAATGTTGACGGTTGGCAGACTGCCACGCTCGATTGTTGTAACAATTGAAGTCATTACATACATGCATACATACGAGAGTGTAGTAATACGAGTAATATCTAATTTAAACATTTTTCCTGATAATTTTGAATTTAATTTTTTCACAATAAATTCATCAATTTTTCCGACTGGCATCATTATAATAATATGTTGAAATATGTATGTATGTACATACGTATGTACTATATAACGCTGCAAGAGTTTATAAATATTGTATGTCGAGTGCGTTAGAAAAGAAGAAGAAATTTTAGAAGAAAAAATACATATAGTAGATCATAGATGATACAATAAGAAGAAGAGAATGTGTTTTTGTGTGTGTGTGTGTAGCGACAAGCATTTATTTAGCAACTTTTGAAATTTGATAAACTCATTAACTTTATCATTATCTGGCAAATGTCAATGATAATCAACGACAATTATTCTTAATTTGTTGAGATTTCAGCTGAGTTTAGTGAAACCTTTTAAATTATGATTATCGTAATTATTATAAATAAATACCTTGATATTGATACAAGATACAAGAAAATTTTTAACATTATGATGTTCAGTCAATTCATATGATTACGATTACTGCGAAGCAATAATGCGACACCTTTTTTCTTTGAGAATCTTTTGAAAATCTGCCAAAGTCTTTCGTAATTTACCGTTTTCTCGAAGACCTTACATCATAAAACCTTTCGGTTTTCAGGATAGGAAACCGAGAATACCTGTCACCATTTAGTATTCAAAGAAAACTGAAACTCATGGACGCCAAATTACAAAAAAAAATCCAACGTAAGAAAATTTCATTTGAAAAATTTCGCTTTAAATTTATTAAAAATCCGCTTCAGTTTTTACAAAAAGGTGCAAGGCTACTTCTAGTGTAAAACACCCGGTTTCCACATCATACCATACAACAAAAATTTAAATTGGACAATAAAATCGAATAAAATCGAATTAATGAATGAATGACTGAAATAATTATGATATTCAGTTTAATCTAATAATAACGATGACGATGATATTTTATGAATTAGAAGCAATGATGATGATGATGATCACTTGTGTACTCGTGCTTATAGAACATGGCAACAACTCTACATAAGTAGAACTGAGCAACGATGGCCAATAAAATAAATCCGCTAAAAATCGTGCCGCGCATCAATAATTTTGCCATAATTAAAAATTATTTTATATTTCAGGGAATTCAAAAAGTCTTGGGAAAGCAACGGTTCAGAGTCCGTTCATGTCAGGCATTTTGGAGGGGGCGTGTCGATGGTAGACACCGACTAGTTACGACTATATGCCAGCGGCTTCAATAACGTTTACTGCTTCTTGTCTTTTATGGCATGCAATGTTATGTTTCATGAATGTTTCTGTTGTTGTTGTTGTTGTTGATATTGTTGTTGTTATTACCGGTTACACTTCATCAATTATTGAGCGACTGTATTGACTGAACGAACGATGGAAATAATGAACAGCGAACTTTAAGCATGATTAAACGGAGCGTATGCCGCATGACGACAACAGGAAGTAATCAATGGATGGATATAATGATATATGTACATATATAGATTTACATACATACATATGTGTACTTATATACACTTCAATTCAATTTATACCAACTGTGTTTGTTGAATATCGAGCCGGTAAATGAGAGCTGGAGACCGGTTAGTTGACCATATTTGCGCCCTGTTGGCCGGCTATACATTAATTCACGTTGGGATGTTTGTTTTGTGTGTGTGTGTTTGAATGTCACCTTCATAAAAATGCATGAAATGACGGTTTCTCTGAAATTCGCACCATCATCGACAAACAATGAAAATGAATAATGCTTCAATTTCGGGAACAGTAGCAGGATGCATTCGACCGTGAGTGAGTCCAATCTGGTGCTATTGTGTGAGAAGGGGGGGCAGGGGTAAGGAAGAACAGTATAACTGCTGCTGCTTCACTCCGATGGTTTTTATGGAAAACCAAATGAAATTTGAAAAATTTTCCTCAATTTTTTCCAACAAATTTCGAAATGCATTAATCTCGTCGTGTTGTCGAGTGCTTGCGAATAAATTCATTGCATTTAAACGCAAAAACATCAAAAAAAGGAGAGAGAAAAATGTACCTACGGCAGGACTCAAAGCTGGAAACATGAGATTGCATCAATTGAATAGAAATCCATCGTTGAAATGCATCGTCGTTGATGAGTTTCGACGGCATGCAGCAGGACAACCATTGTTGGCATAACGAGAAAGATCAACAAGAAAAACTAAAGGATGGATCAGAGACTCAACGTAATCAACAGAAAAAATTAAAAGCTGAATGGCAATTAAGAGCAAGGCTTAGTAGAGGGTTGGTGGGGAGGGAGAGAGAAAGAGATTATGAAAAGAGAAGGTCACTTTAGTTAGATTGAAGCATTTGCATTGACACGTTTTGATGTGCGGCAACACTAGATAGAATAAAACAAAGATCATTCATTGATGATTAACAAACCCATGAATACGCATAAATCCATGGATGAACAGTTCTCTGAGAGGAAATAAATGCATTTTGCATTTTGCATTTGTAATCTATTACAACTATAACGACTATTGAATAGCACGGACTCTATGAAATCGCGTATGTTTGCATATATGTATTTCAATTTTTGTTGCTTGAGATTTCTGACGGATACACTCGCAAACGGATTCTATGTACTTAAGGTCTTATCCTTATTGTCTTCATTCCAGTAAATTTGTGTATTGTTCTGTGTGTGTGTGTGTCACTCTAATCAGCAGATGTTCACAATCATAAGAGGACTCTCGTACTCTTCACAAGAAGGGTTCACAACAGAGGTTGAAACTACCAGCTGCTGCTGCTAGTGGTGCTGTTATTGTTGTTGTTGTTGTAGGTTATTTCATGCACGTTCAATGCCAACTCATTGTTCAAAGGTCAAAAGTTTAAAACTGTTAAGCAGCATAATAATATGTATATGATTATTATGCTGCTTAAGCTTCGTTGAGCTGAAAAGTTCTTTGTATAAGAAAGAAATAATATATATATGTATGTAAATACAAATGATTTGTGAAAGTAAAAATTTTCCACCAACGAAATGATTTATTCTAATGTTTTTGTAATTAATTTCGTCTCCTTCCCGCTAAAATTGCTTTAGACAATTTAAATAGACAAACCGCGGTTTGCCATCTTCACGTTCGAAGATTACAGTTAAATTTTTCCCTTTTTTTAACTTTCTTTGGGTTGAAATATTCCTTAAAGACAAGTCCTTTTTTTAACGAGAAATTATGAAGCTCGCTGCTCGATGACCTCATCCTTAATTCTGATGATGATCCTTGATTTTTTTAATAATCTTGAAGTTGTATATATGCTTTACGGTTTATCCTTTGTTTCATTAATATTCCATTCGGGTGCGTTCAGGTTGTTGTTTGCTTCTTTTTTTTTGGGTTAGTTTGCTTTTTTATTTCTTTGTTAGACACTGAATATAATGAATATAAATGAAAGTCATTTCCAAACCAATTTGATCGAAGCCAATATAAAAACCGTTAACTGTTTGGTATCACGTAGCGTTTTTCATTTCAGTTCAACGGAAATGCAACGACGAGCTACAGCCACTTCCGTTGAGTACGTTAAAATTGTCGGTACATACTCGTACATACTGTTCCATACATATGTTCATACATAAATAAATGCATAGATGCGTGGGGTGTGTGTGTGTGTGTGTGCGTGTGTTCATCTACATACAAAAATTCTGTTTAAAAACAATCGACAGCTTCAATTTCAAATTAATAACGTTTGCGGAGGCACGTTGAACGGGCAACGTTGGTTGGTTGCTTCATGGGACGTGCTGCATTGCTTGCTTGCCGTGCTATAATAATCATAACAACAACAACAATGACGACAACAGCAGCAACAACAACAACAAGAAGAGCAGCATTGGGAAAGCCAATATGCACACACACACACTCGCACAGTCGTCCTAGTTATTGCACTTATCTGATTTAAGAATTTCCTTTGAATCGTTGATGAGGTGCCAGGAAAAGATGAAAGATTACCTGCATGCGCTTCTTCTTCTTCGTCGTCAGTTTTGCTGTTATTGCTGTTTGTTATTGTTGTTGTTGTTGTTTTTGTTTGCGTTTGTGTTGGCAAAACAGCGAACAATGAAAGACTAAAGACCACAAAAAACCTACAGTGAAGACTAAAAAAAAAGAAAAAATAACGGACGATGAACAAAAAAAAAAGAGGGAGCGGGAGTGGAAAATCCAGCAAATAGCTTCATTGTTCAGACATTGTTTTTGTTTTTTTGAGAGAAAACTGTTTGAAGGCAGATTGATTTGTGTTTTTTGTGTATAACAGATTTTTTTTTGGTTTAAATTTATTGAGTTTATTGAAGAAAACTTTTTTTTTTACAATAAAAAAATTGGAAAAGTATGGAAAAAATCTCTTCAGGGCGTCAATGGATCCTTAATCCTTATTTTAATGGGATTAACCGCGCTCAATAAGGCCTTAACACTTTATTGACTGCTGCCGTTGTTTCCTCATCACGAATCATTGTTTAGATATTTCCACTTAATTGAAATCCTTCTTTCTTTTGAAATGCTTCTTCTTTCTTTCATTAAAACAAAAAAAAAACCAAAATGCAAAAAACTTTAACAAATTCAGTGTCGTTTTGGAATGTGTCGTTGCCACCTTTTTTTTAACTGATGCCTGATGCGCATGCAAAACTGATTTTAAATAAGAAAAAAGCATTGTGTACAAATTTACAATGAATCGTTCCGTCTCGTGAGCTTTGTTTTTTAAAAGAAGCGGCTGCGGCCGCCGTCGTTGTTGCCAAGAATTCTGTAGAAATCGAAAACACAAAAAAATTATGAAAGTGATTCATCGAATGAAAAAGGAGGTCGCTGCTCACTGTTTTGTTTAGTGCGTTGGTCAATTGGACGATCAGTCTCTCGGTCGTTGAGGATGAAAGGAAACTTTGAGAAAAGACTGATGACGTGTAGAGTGCCCGAGAATGGGTTGGGGAGGATCAGAAGGACCAGACTGAGGATAACTTTTTTTTTTGTTTATTTTATTCTGCATCGAAAATTCCCTGGAAATCAAGTTTTGCATCTTAATTTTTTCTAAAGCGCCTTCACAAATATTCTTTAAAGGCGTTGTTCGGCCGCGTGCACTGAATATAAGAAGCTGTGCTGCTTTGTTGTTGTAGTTATTGTTATCGTTTTAACTCCTTCTTTCTGCCATTTTCGACAGAGATTGATACTGATAAGACATGTGTCTCATGACATTAAGTATGAAACCTTGAAGTGATTCTTAAGAATTCATCACTTAATTGATTTCTTCGAAGCATTGATTTCTTCGTCTTTCTTCCTCGTCTCTCCGTCACTTGTTTGAAAAATTTTAGATAATTTTTAAATTCTCCAAAGAAGAATATTTACTATTAATACTGTACGCAGTAATAAATTTATATATTCGTACCGTACGGAAGTAAAAATTAAGACAAAAATCGGATCCAACATGAAATAATTAATTTGTACCGTACGGAAGAAATATCAGGCTATGAAATTAATTTTAGTGGAGACAACATCCAATCGACTCTGTCAAATTGTGTTTGTTTTCTGTACAAATATGTCCATAGCCTGAGAGAGAAAAGTTGACAGATTTCTATAGAAAAAAATAATTTGACAGTTTGATCAATCATAAATTTGCCATGTAATGCCGCCCATGGTAAAAAATCGTTGAACAAAAATCAGCCTTGCAAAAAAATGCAAACAATACTCAAGCCCTCATGTACTGATTTTAAAATTGTAACAGTAAACACCCTGTCATTATCGGAAAATTTGACATAAGTGACTGACATATGGATGTTGAAAATGAATTATAAAGAAATTCAAATGTTTATAAATAGAAAATCAGCTGCAGGCGGTTTGCTCACAGTGAGCTCCTGTATTCTAGTGTACACAACAAAGCGATGGCTTGTTAAGCCCAAATAATTTCTAAAATAAAATTGAGCTTTAAAAATAACTACACACGCACTTGCGACAATGTGAAAAATTCCTCAAATGAGCGAAATTAATACGGATTATTTTGCAAGATATACCACAACAGGCATTAATGGAATGACGTCAGAATATTTTGATCTGGATGATGTGATTGTTTACGCACCAGAAACAGAGCAGCAGGAGGTAACGAATCTAAACGTGCCACAAAAGTATACAAAAGTTTTCGATAATAAATTCTCGGACATCGAGATTGTAGAAGCGTCAAAGGGGCCGCCTGACAGCCACGACGAAACGCTTTGGTATGAAAACAACCAAAATGAAGCCAACCATGTTGAAGGGATTCAACCCACGGAGGATGAAAGCAGTAAGTTTAACGTAGAATCTCCAATCCCTGAAACCAGGAAGGATGAGAAACGGAAATACGACACTGAAAACCGCAAGATTAACACTGCAGAGTGGATGGTTAACAAACGTAAATTTAAACGAAACAGTGGACAGGAGTATATCGGAAGAGGTGGCAAGCCAGTGGCTGCCAAGGAATTTATCAATAAACCTTGCAATTGCCGATTCCAGTGCGATCAAAAATTCACTGAGCACGAGCGAAAGCTACTCTTCGATACCTTCTGGGATCTGCAGGATTACAGTTTGCAGAACATAAGCCTGCATGGAATGGTGGAGGTAGTCGAAGTGGAGCGACATCGGGATGCCAGTTTGGTTAGACCGCGCTTCAAAACTTTCAAGTATTTCCTACAACCGAATGCTAACAGTGATCCGTTGCGTGTATGTAAACGTTATTTTCTCGATACGTTTCAAATAAGTCACGGTCGAATGTATCGTTGTTGCTCCAAACCGGATTTAGAGGAAGCTGTGGATCATCGAGGTCAGCCTAGCGATGACAAGGAGCAGCGACGATTGCAAAAGACGCACGTTAAGGAACACATTAAGCAATATGCCATTTACAAACAACAATTTCTTAGCTCCTCGCTAGCCATACGCAACATGTACGATCTGTATGTAAAGGAATGTGAAGAACAAAAGCAATTGCCGCTTTCTCAAAAATACTACCATCAAGTTATGGACACCATTCTTAGTGTGAGAGTGGTTGAGGATAGTCAAAAACAGCAGCGCCGCAGGAAAAAGGTACTACTGAAACGCTTGTATAGTCGTCAGGAGTTAGTGCGTATGATTGGAACTATTTTGAGGCTACGTGAGAGGAAACAGCAGCAGCGAAGTTCTACTTAGATGGTGATGAGAAAGCATTTCACTATTGGAACCCACTAACAAATTACA
The DNA here is from genome assembly GCA_949752815.1 of Conops quadrifasciatus. Lineage (NCBI taxonomy): Eukaryota > Metazoa > Arthropoda > Insecta > Diptera > Conopidae > Conops > Conops quadrifasciatus. Next base: position 4,026,955 of record OX457079.1, read on the forward strand.
CTGAGATTTTTATGTACAAGAATGATTAGGATCATAGTCATTGAATGAAACCAAAATTATATATTGCAATTTTATAGAATTAAACAAATAATTATATAAAACAAATTTATGTGGCCAAGTGCATTAAGCAACCAACTCAGTCAGTCAGCCGGCTAGCATTTAGCGTACTCTGTACTTAAAACTACTTGTTTAAATGTTACTGCATTAGAGAAATATAATAATATAAAGTTATTTAATATTATTTATTTAACAGCTTCAGTTTTTGTTTTTAAATCTTTTCCGTTTTTATTCCTTTCCACGATTTCCTTCCCATAACACTGTTTGATAGCAAATTGTGGGTGTTTCTTCGGCCGCCTCAGACTCTTCCGTTTCCTTGTCAATACATTCAGCAGGTTTATTATTAAGGCTTGTGGCGTAATAAGCGAAAACGCATATTTTATTAACGGTAACTGCTAAGCGCACTTTGGCAATCATAATTAATGGTGACAGGCGTGGTTGTTCCAGCAGTATGACCATATGTGAAGCATGATAGAGCAATGGATCACCAGGGTAAATAAGAAAGTCAGCTCCAAAGGATTCCCCAGAGGTTATGAATTTGTGTTTTAACCATAAATCTCGAAAAACATGATACTTCAAAGACTTCTCCGCTGGTAGACGAACAATTTTTGCCACTGCACAGATAAAATAATTTACATGAGGCTTATTTTAAAAGCAAAATCCAAATTTTTTAGCTCACTGTGTTTGACTGGATGAGCGCAATGTATTTGTAGTAATGCATTTTTACGTTCAAACACGATGCTTTCGCCAATTTCTTTAAGTACTGCTGCAGCATCTAAATGGATTGCTGCAAAGGGGAAAAATCTGAAAAACTGGCACTGAATAATCAATCCTCAATAGGCACCTTCTTCGGGCACACCAGCGCAAAGTAGTTTTTTACGTTTTCCTGCCAACACTTTTTCCATATTGCGTTCAGTTTCTCGCAACTTTTCGGCCTTTAAAACATCAGCCTGCTCGGTAATGCGCTGCTCAAAGGTTTCTTTATATGAAGCCAATTCATCTGCGTTGGGTGCAGCCAGTAAGGATTCCTTCTTGGACGCCAAACATGCTATTCCCCGTTCAACAAGCAATTGCGTTTCGCACAGACTTAACTCCACGGGCAACACTATAATCATTGAGAGAAGAAGAAAAGAAAAATATATGGTGTTCACCGTTGTTTATATTCGTTTTCTCAACTTACTGCTTTCATTTGCTGACCAACCACGAGTACTGCACGTACCTACAAGAGAACCAACGATGCGGTGCTCCTGACGAAGATGCATGTAGTCTGTGCCGCAAGTGCAAAGAATTTCTTTCAATGATTTGCACACAATTCATAACGCATTACACTCACCGTCAGCATCAAAAACATAGCCAGTACCATTTAGTAAAGTCAAAATAATTTTATTTCCTTCAATTGTACTCATTTTGTTTACATTTTTCTCATTCTGTTTTTATTTACAAAATTCTGACAACCATCCATAATTTCATTATTATTTCAGGGATCCTAAAACCGTGCTACCAACGTTTTCGGGCAAGCTGTTTGCACTGACGTTTATGGTAAGAAGCACTGGAGGAAGAGCTGTTTTTGAAATGTTTTATAGTATTGCCACATGCAAAAATATTCTGGTAATTTTCAAATTTTAAAAAATAAGAACTGATATTTTTTTGTTAAATAAAAAATGTGGTCGCAGAGAACGAAGTAATTACGAAGTCTAATCGACCAATTCGCTTAACGACGTAGTCTGGAACGAAACTCGGTCGTGAAGTAAGGAGTACTTGTATAGTACTAAATAAGGCAAACTACAACAAAGTTTGGTATTTTTTATATTATTCCAATTAAGCAAATTTCTATCGCTATCAAAAGGAAAACGAAAGAATAATCCTCCAATAAAAATAATGCAGATTAAACAACAACGACTATTATTCTCTACCATGCGTGCCGTGTTGGCTCTATTTTTTTTTTTTGCTAACCCTATAATAGACTTAAGAAACAAACTTTCAAAATGAGAGACAATCTTTCAGAGACGCCGTAGCGGCCAGCCGGTCGTCAATGTTCTTAAGAAAAATTAATCGTTGCAAAATTAAGTACAATAATTTTTTTTTATATTTTTCTTTTTCTTTTGACTTTTGTTGGCATCGCCAACTTTTACTGGCGATGCGCGATAATAAATCAACTAATGATAAATATAAAAAGTGAAAAAAGAAAGCCACAGAGGGGCAGAGAAACAGAAGAAAGAAAAGTTAGCGGGCCAAAAGAAAGGATCATAATACTGATAAACCTTGATCGAAATAAATCAATCTATAATTACAAAAATAAAAGAAACCAAAGTGGCACAATAAAAAACCAAATAAAGAAAAAAAGAAGGGAAAATTGAAAAAATCGGAAAGCAAACATAAAAGACAAGCATCAAAAAAAGTCATCATCATCATCATCTCCGAGAAAAGTAAAAGTAAAAAAGGATTATATTGCAATTTTAAGGTATGTAAAGTTTTAATTATACTAATAATTTTTAAAAATTAATCATAAAAAATATATAGTTCATAAAAAAAGGATAATATTTTAATTGTTTTATAAGCAAATTTAATAAAAATTATATAATAAAATACGTAATTACGTATGTATATAAATAAAATACATAAATGTTATACTTATATAAATTAATAAATTATATTATCATATATAAATTATATTTATAATAGAGAAAATTTAGAATTATAAAATAAATAATTAAATAAAATAAAAAAATAAAAAAAAAGACAGAACGTAAAAAGTCTGAGTTATTACAATTTTTAGTTGATTAATTTTACTTACCTTTTAATAACTTTAATTCAATATATGCATTTTAATACAATATAACAAAATTATTATTATAAAAAAAATACAAAAAATACAGAAAAAATTAATTATCATAAAGCATATACGAAGCATTTTCGTACGCAAAACAAGCAAAATTATTACAAACGATGCATGAGATTGAACATTAAACTGAGCCTGCAAAGTTTGAGCTTGTTGTTGTTTTCCTAAACGTGAAGCGAGCGAACGAAAATAGAAGTGTATTCGTGCATTTTCTGTTCTTATGAGACTCTGCGAGTTCTTCGACGCTAATGTAAGCTTAATCGAATGAGAAAAAAACTGAATAGAAAAATTAACAAGCAACGAAGCGGAATAACGATTTATTAGATACGAATATAGTACAATCGAAGATGAAGTGAAACAGGAAGAGCTAAAGAAATAATCATAATAATAAATACAATAACAACAATATCAACACAATAAAACAACAACCACAACAACAACAACCGCGACGAATCCGACGCATAAGAAAAGCAACAAAAATGAGAAGCCAACGAAAGTACAATTGTAGAAACAATAATCTACCAACAGTAACAACAGTACAACTCAGCAACAATGGCAACATTTTCAAAAACAACAATAACAACCATCACAACAATAATAAGCAAAAAAAATGACAACGACGGAGATTTTTAAACTTTTTACGAGATCAAAACGAACATCTTTGCCGTTGTCGTCTTCACCGTTGTCGTCTGCGTCTGCGTCTGCTTTGCCACTATTCTCACCCTCAGCGCCGTCGTCGTCGTCGTGATCAGTTGACGGCAATCCAGCAGCATGCTTTAGTTGTACGTGGAACGTTGCCGTCGGTTGCGCGAATCTGTAAAATGTGTCTAGTGCTTAATTTTCGCCACTTTCGATTTTAATATTTCTTTTTTTTCTGCTGCTTCTGGATTTTCCAGTTGATCCAGTCGATTTATGTGCCACAATATTTAATTCTTGTTAGTGTTGTTGTTGTAAATATTTTTTCCTATTGCGCAAACTTAAAAAAAATAATGGTTGATTATTTATAAAATACCCGTACAAAAAGAAAAAATTATTTATTCGTAGCAAAAAAAAAAAATTATACGTAATTTTAAAAACCGTGTAAGTGCAAAAAGTGGCAGCAGGTTCGTTGCTTCTGCTAAATGTTGTTGACGTTACTGATCTGACATACATAATTTACTTGTTGTTACTTCCTTTTATTATTGAAGCGGTGTTGTTGTAGGTGGTTGTTGTTGTTGTTGTTATTTTTACTGCTGCTGCTGTAAAGTGACACAGTGTTGAATTTTCTTCCAAAAAAAACACAATTAGGCGTAAAAATTTAACTGCAAAAAACAACAACAACAACAACAACAACAATATTAAAATTAATTCTAATCAAATCGCAACCTTTTTACGCCAGCTCTTACGTTTATTATCAGACACAAAATACAAAAACAAAATATCGCTCTCTTACTGATACTGAAGTGCTGTGTACACACACACACACACACATACACACCATTGCATATTTACTTACATCCCAATTAAAAAAAATTAATACTGATCAAATTCGGCAAAAAAAAAAAAAACTCGCAAAAACAGCTACGATTTCTCGGCTTCGTAACGTAAGCTTCGTTTTCGCAGCTGTTTCGTATGCATTTTATGCGAAATTCTTAAATCGATAAAATATGATGTTTTTTTAAGTCAAATTTTTACTGTTGTATTACATTAACATTAATTAAATATTACAATATTTTCGAATAAAATATTAAAATCTTTGTAAAAGTTTTTTCGCACGATTTCTTAGAAATGTTTTCCTAGACGAGAACGTCTTCGTAACGAAATCGAGATGAACTCGCTAAAACAAATCCGTTTACTCGTCGGCTTCGTAACGAACAGTATACTCGAAGTCGACTAAAGTTGGTCAGATTTGTCACAGAAATGTTTCCAATTTTTCTCGGCTTCGTAATGAATTCGAGACGAGACGATAATGCATATATAATTCGAGGCATAATTAGTATACATATGCATTAATATATATTATATGTACGTATATGTGTATCTGTATGTGTGTGTGGTGTATACGTTGTGTATTAAAAACAAATTTTAATTATCGAAAGCAGAAAAAATTCCTTACAAACCACAGAAAAGACAAAGAAGAAAGAAAACAAGTATTAAGTCGTAAAACGCGATAAACAACAAAAATATGTACGAGTAATACAAATAATAATAACAACAACAACAAGAGTGCAAGTTTTTCGACGCAACAGCAGCAGCAGCAGCAACAACAACAATATATGCTTTTTCTGCAATTAAAAAAAAAAGGGTAAGTTTGCGATACGCTGCGTTCGTTGTCTGTTTTTTTTTTAGTGATTGTTGTTGTTGTTACTATTCTTAATTTCTTTCCTTTTCTTTTTCGTTCACGTTTTTTTTTCGTTGATGCTGCCGATTCCTTTTTTGTTGGTTAACAATAAATTACGTCACAACAAAAACAACAACAACAACAACAAAATGTTGCATCTAAAAATTGCGCTTATTCCCGGCTAATTCCGAACTAGTTTCAAAAAAGAGTAATTAATTGGTCTGAAGCTGTGATCATTAGAGTGAACCTTATGCCACTAACTAGTTCCGCATTAACCCATTCAGTGCAAAGCAGATCGACCAGATATTTTTACCAAATATGATATAATAAATTTTTAGTTTTCCAAATGAAACAATTTTCGGTCCAATTGTTGAAATGAATTATTAACTTATATTTTTGCAATAATACTAATACTTTGTAAAAAAGAAATACAAAAACTAAACAACTTATGATTTAGTAAAATGCTATTAAAAGAAATATTTTTGTGCTTGGTTGAAATTTCATTGATATTCCTTAAGCTCTTGCCGCTTGACAACCTTTCGCTCTCTTTCTTCGTCTTTATTTCTCTACTCGTTACTCTACTACTCGTCTAATCGACTCGTTCTTCTTCGTTTCAGTAAATAGTCCTTTTGTCTGTTTTAATAGAGCGACATTTCAACTTCTTTCCACACTTTATCCTTTCTAAAACAACTTTTTTCAGCTCTATCTCCCTCCCTTTCTCCCAAATCACACCTCTCTATCTCTCTCTCTCTCCTTAATTTAAACTACATCATCACAAAAGCAGCCGTCTCTCGAGTTTTCCATTATCCAGTCCAAATACTTGGTCACTCTTGTATAAACGCCCGGATAATTCGGTCGGGCGCATCCATTGCCCCACGAGACGATGCCGATCTGTTCGAAGCGCTTATCATCGGGTCGCAGACGCACCAGCGGACCGCCCGAATCACCCTGACACGAGTCACGCTCACCCTTTCCCGGATATCCGGCGCACATCATATTCTTCGTTATCATTTTCTGTGTATAGTTCGTCTGCTGAACGCAGATATCGTTCTCGAGTACCGGCACCACAACCTCCTGCAACACACACGACGGCTTGCCGTCCTCCTTCAGCGTGCCCCAACCGGTGGCAGTGGCTCGTATGCCGACGAACAGCTCGTCCCGCCCCTCGGGCCGTGGCAGACAAATGGGTCTTATGAAACTGGTGACCGGAACACGATCATTGAGACGCAACAAAGCGATATCGTTGTCGAAGTTCGCAAACGAGAACTTTTGCGAAAAGGCGCGCAGCACGAAACGTGTTTCAGGGCGTTCGCGAGCATTGCAGCGATCATGCTCGCCGAACGTCACCTTGATCATGAACCACATGAAGCCTTTGATGCAGTGGGCGGCCGTCAGCACGTAGCGATCGTTGATTAGCGTGCCGCCGCAGTAGAAACGATTGAAGTAGCTCAAGCGGGCCATCCACGGATATTCGCTAACGCCGGCCGTTTGTCCGCCGACGATGCGTGACTCGTCGTTGCGCTCACCGCATCTGCAAAAGTGTGGAAGAGGAAAGTGTGATAAGGAAGCAGTGATGAAGACATTAGAAAATGGTGAAAGATTGTTGTTCAGTCTTGCAGACGAGATGGTTACGTAATTAAGTAATTATTAGGAAATTGACTTAAGACCAGATCTGTGCTTAGTAATCGGTCTGTCATTATTGATTGATTTTAGTTGTGAAGTTGCTTATTTCAAACATATCCGGTTATTGAAACAGTTACCGACTACTTTGTCTTTGCGCAATTCTTCCAAATTCGTATCTTTTTAAATCTTTCATCGATTTTTTTTTAAGTGTCTACGACACATGAAAAACCTACAGTATTTGGTTTTTAAAAAAAATTTCGACTTCTACGTGACTCGAAATATTTAAGAAAACGTGACACATATTTCACGTTCTTCTTAAAATGCTAAGAAAAAACAATTTCTTGCGTTTGGAATTTTTAATTTTTGTAACACTTAAAAATTCAACGCCCACTTTTGTGTATCATTGGGTTCATTGACATTTTAGTTTTTCAGTCCGTTTTTGCTAATTTGTCAGAAAATGCTTTCATGATGAAAATCACAGTCACTGTTAAAGAAATCTTAAGTACCGAAAGAACATAAAAAGGTAGTGAGTGTTGCCACCTGTTAATGAGTAAGCACGTGTGCCATAGAATTATGGTACTGTCAGGGAAGCTGTCAACTCACACGAGTCTTCATAACTTCTTCTTGACAAAAGAGGAAAAACTGAACTAAGCAGAAAAACTAACAAACAATCAAAAACTCGCAAACAATTGCAATCAGCGACGCTGACGTTGACGAAGGCAACAGCAACAACAACAACAACGAAGTCGACGTCCAATTGTTAAGCAATGGTATACCTCATACCAACTCATGATTTATGGAATGCATAAAAAATTCTTATGTAACTGAGAAGCAAGAGGCTCAACAAAAAGGATGTGAAGGAAAATTTGAATACCGGTTATTCATTAGTATTTAAGACAAAAAATTAAAACTCATTTTAAAAACAGGCCTAATATGTCTAATAGTTTAAAAAATTTGCCATATAAAAAAACGCTTAGAAATAAGTAGTTTTAAAAGCATATAAATAATGTCTTATAATTTGTTCCTAAAACGCATAAATTTTATGTATTTGTAGGTTAATTTAAATGTTAATTTTATGCGTTAATTTTATGTTAATTTCATGGGTTTTAGGAATAAAATATGTACAAGACATAATTTATATGCTTTGTTAAATTAACAAAGAATGGTTTGCCCACTAAATTTCATTGGAAAATCTCATTGAAACATTCATTTAAATGTTGCAATGAGAAACATTTCATTTCATTTCATTTAAAGTCTTGTCCTTTTTTTTTCAATAGTCAGTTAAAATCGCGTAAAAATTAATCACATAAAAGACATTCTCAGAAGGTAAAGTGTTCAAAGAAGAAATCGGCAAAAGCCCGAAAGAATTCTCAATAGAATTAAAAATAAACAAGTAAGAGCGTTATCTTCGGCCTGGCCGAAGCTTATATACCCTACACCCGCATCTGTCAAAGTGATTATAAAAAGTGGGCGGGATAAACCAACTTACATTTCATTTACAGATAGTAAATTTTGATCTATTAACTCATTTACGACAACGCTTTTCTCAACAAACGCTTCATTATATAGTATGGTATACCAGTGGGCGTGTCACGCCCATTTTTTGTGCGATGACTCTTACTGACAAGGTAAACGCGGCACTGAAATTTCAGCTTCAGATCCGGACTACAAGCTGAGAAATTCAGCTCTCAAATTGGAGGCATTAATATTTACCTAAAAAGTAGGCGTGGCAGTAAACCGTTTTTTTCCATTTTCGACATCAGTGAGCTCTAAGAATATTCCTGCTGAATTTCATAATGATGTTTCCACTAGTTTTCCTGTAATCGTGGTTTTTGTCACCAGTGGGCGGACCACGCCCATTTTTGGGAGAATATTTAAGTCTGAGACGGTGGACTCGGAAATAAAATTTGAGCTTCAAGTTCGCCCTAGAAGCTGAGAAATTGAGCTATAAGCACGGGAAAATTCATATTTGCTATAAAAAGTAGGCGTGGCACTTGTCCGATTTTCCCCATTTTCAATACCAAACAGCCTATGACGACAAAGAATATTCGTGCCAAATTTCATGGCGATAGCTCTATTCGTTCTCCCGTAATCGTGATTTCCACAGACAGACAGACAGACAGACAGACAGACAGACAGACAGACAGACAGACGGACGGACATGGCTAAATCGACTCAGGAGGTGATTCTGAGCCAGAATATATATACTTTTCTATACCTGCCACGCCTCCTTTAATGCGTTACAAACGGAAGAACAAAGTGAATATACCCTCAACCCTTCGGGTGTAGGGTATAAAAAAGAAAAAAAAAATTCGCCAATAATAAATAATTAAAATGATTCGGTTACCCGGCATTTTAAAGACTTCACGCATCACTATCTCTCTGTCATACCTGCAAGAGCAAATTTGCAATGCTGCGGACGCAGCCGACGACGTCGTCGAGGACAGCGGCGGTGAATTGTTGCGATTGAAGATGCCGAACCAATTCTTGATGGGTAGCTTCGCAACTGGTTTGGCCGGCTGCAGCGTCCCAGCGTCCGTCTTGCCAGCGGCGGCGGCGAAAAACCTTGAATGCTTCTTCTGTTGGTGTAATTTTCCAGGAATAATCACTGCACCATCACCACCACCGCCGCCACTGCTGATGAGATGTTGTTGGTGGTGGTGGTGGTGGTGGCGTTGTTGTTGCTGCCGTTGTTGATCAAGTTTAGATTGCACAGAGCTTGCACTGACAACATTGCAAATTAATAACAACGATGATAAAAGCAGCGGCAGAAGCACACTCAGCGATCGCAAGCGATTGAATGGAATCATTATTTGTTGCACGACACTGACGAAAGCGGCAACAGCGACGAAAGCAGCGGCAGTGGCAATAGAATTAAGTGCTCTGATGTGAGCAGCGAACCGTCGAGCAGCAGTCGGTTGAGAGCCGGTTGAGCCCACAGTGGCAACGATAACAACAACAACAAGACCGTTAGAATGCCAGAAAGCAGCAATGCTAGCTGCAACAGCAACAGCAGCAGCGGTAGCAGTGTCGTTAGCAACAGTCGTTGCAAGCCGTTAAAGTTTTAGTTAAAATTTTAATTAGCAGCTTAAATTTATTAAGCGCAAAACTGCACCATTATTTTTTACACTTCTTCCGTAGTGTTTTTTGTGTTATTGTTGTTGTTGTTGTTGCCGCTTGTTGTTCGTATTTTCGCACTGTTTAAAAATATTCACTCAAGCGACACGCGAAATAACGGTGCACTCTTTCAATTAACAGTTTACTTTTTCATTAACAGATTTTCTGATTCTATCTCCTTTTTGAGATATTTTCTATCATGAGAGTTCTCCTTTTTTGGCTGTGTTTATATATTCTTTTGAATTTTTTCTAATTTTCAGCTCCTGCTTTAAAAATAAAATAACTCATTATTATAAAGTAATTAATTCTAATAAAGTAATTATTTACGAGTATAATAAAGAGTATAATAATTAGAGATAAGTTGTTGTTGTTGTTGCTGTTCTTGTTGTTATTATTTTTCTTTAATTTTATATGCTTATTTTCTTGTTTATGATGTTTGTTTAAGATTAATATATTTTTTGATTTTGTTAATTAGTTATTTGTTGTTTTTTATTTATTTATTTATTTTTCTTATAAATAGCTCCTTTAAAATTCTTTATAAAATCCTTTATTATAAATCCTTATTTATTAAAATTTAATTTATTGAAATCCTTAATATATTTTTCTTCCTTAATCATTTATACATATGTATTTATGTATGTTTATTTATCATTTATTTATTATTTCTTGATGTTTTATTTGTTTATTTATAGTCGATAATTTGTATTTATTTATTTCTTAGTTAGTTGTCTTTTATTTGTTAATCATTTATTAATTTTTTTACTTATCGTTGTTTATTTATTTTCTTTTATTTATTTGCTCTTTATAGTTTATGTACGATATTTATTTTTATTTATTACTTATTTATTGTTTATTGTTTATTGACTTTTTGTTTATAAGTTTTTGATTTATTATGTCTTATTAACTTGTTTTTATTATTTGTATTTACCCTTTATATATTTATTTTTATTTACCTCTTATTTATTAATTTTTATTAATCATTTGTTTGATAAAAATACATTTTTTATTATTAATATTTATAATTTATTTTTTACTGTATTTCTCATTTATTAAAGAAAGTTAATAATAAAGAAAAATTAATCGTGAAATAAACTGGTTTTTTTCACATAAAGTTATCTTAAACTGATTTATTAATTTTTTTTCTAATTTAATTTGGTGGAATTTTTTACTGTGTATTCTTGAAAGAGGCATTTATTTGATTTATTAATTTTTTAGGCAAACACTTAGACCAAAAGCACTTTGACCAAAAATTATTAACAATTTCGTTATCTCGATGCCGTTTTTTGCGGTTAATTAACGAGAATCTTGATCAATAACTTATGTTTTTTATGTGTTTCTTGCGTCTAAGTTCTTTTCACTCTTTATTTATCTTTCGTACATTCTACGCGTACTTTTATATTTTTTGTTTTGTCGTCTTTAAGCCTTTTGTGTTTATTCAAATCCTCGCAGGCAACGATATTTTTTCAAATATGCTGAAAGACAAATAATATAGTATTATTTGGTAGCTTGGAGCGTTCGGCGAACAACACTCTTGGGAGCCTGATGACTTACTAAAACGTAGCCAGCGTTTGCGATTCGTTCGTTGGTCGGTTTGTAAGTGATCCGCGACGGCGCAGTTGAAGCCAATGTCTTAACTTACAATTTGTTTAAGGAGAACAACCAACAACAACAACAGCAGCGACGACAACGATGTGGAATATAAATACAGTAATAAAAAGCAACAACAATCGCCCAAGAAGAGCTCTGGTTGTGAAAAAAAGAAGACGAACCGAGAACCAACAAAGCCTTAACTAACAATAATAAATAAAGAACGACTCTTTTGGTACCAAAAACAACACCAACAAGAAACAACAACAACGACCACTTCACGTTCATTATCATGATCAAAAACAACAACAACAATACGAGTACAAAACAACAACAACAACAAATTACCATCGGCAAGAATGTTGTTCTTTTTGTTGACGGAAGAAACTTTGAGTTCGTTAAAGTTGGCTACAGCTGACGAGTACGCACGGACGAGTACAAGTAGCGAGCAATAACTGTTCTAATCGCGTGAGACGATTAGTGACGTCGACGACGTCGTCTGAATCAGCTTCATTGTGTTTGTTGCTCAAATAATGTGCACACGCTTTGCCACAAAGTGCATAAGAACACAATAAGAGCATTTTATGTTGTTGTTGTTGTGATGTTATTGCCTTGCCGGAATTTTTTTAGTAGCAGCATTTTTAATGAATATTAAATTAAGTTAAAAAAAATTATTGAGAAAAATTTAAATATAAAACGAGTATATTCGTAAGCAGTCAAAAAAGAAATATTATTTATAAATAAATTGTTTGCTCACACTGAAAATTTTTATTTAATTTTATTTGTTTTTTTTTTATTTTCTTGCAGTTAAGAAGTTCTGTCAAGATGACAGTAGCTTTTGATACTATTATTCGTTGCTTGACAGTGGCAGCAACTGACGGAAGTGGCCGTCTGGATGACAGCTAAACACAAACTTAATTCATTTTGATCGAAATTGATCAAAAAAATGAATACTTTGTTAGAAATATTTACCTTCCAATCAGATAATGCACGTGATGCAACAACAGCAACAATAACAACAACAACAACAACAACAACGAAATCACCGACAACATCTTTCACAAAAAACACTAACAAACATAAACGTCGATCAATACGGCGCTTCGGTAAAAGCTATCAACCAAAAACCTCGACAACAACAACAAATATAATTCAAGTATTTGGTGCAAATAACAAACGATTCGCCAACATCGATTATACAACCCTAAAGCAAGAAGATAATGAAACGAGTAGAGCGACTAGAGCAAACAGAACGAGTAGAACGAACAGAGTCAACGAGAACGAATTATTGACAATTAGTTCGTTTGAACGTAACGAAGAAGGCGAAACGATCGTTAACTTTTCTAACGACGAGGACGATACCGAGAGCAGCAGTACTGAAGAAGAAGACGAAGAAGAAGAAGAAGAGAAGAATCTTCTAATAACAACAAGGACTACTTCATCATCGTCCTCCTCACGGAAATCATTGAGACATCAGTTGAGACAAAAAATGGCACGCTATCCGGTGTCCGGTCGTTTGGTGGTAAGTTTTTTAGAAAAACCGGGATTATGACGGAAAAGGGGAGCCCAAAAATGTTATAAATTAAATGAATATGTTTACTTTTTATCGTAGTTTTAATCGACAATTTTTAGGAAAAGGTAATAATTTTATTGAAAGTTTTAGAATGTTTTTGGCATGTTTTTAAATGCCTGAAAAAGCAAAAATTCATAAAATTAATAATTGATTTTGGAATTTTTAATCGCTCGCGATGTTATTCCTCAGATGCAAGTCCTCAGAGCGATGTTATAGCCGAAAGGTTATAGACAGTCTTATCAAAAACCTATACCTGACCGTTACCATTACCGTTATCATTATCATTAGAATTATCTTTATCATACAAATAATCAATAATTATTTTTAAATGAAAAAAAAATTTGAAAAAGGTAAAATATTATGCATATAAAAAATTAAGCAATTATAAAAAATATATGTATAATGTTAAGCTAAAAAAAATTTAACTTTTAAATGAAATTTTAAAATACTATCCCACTGTGTGCAGCTGTGAGAAAAGCTTTTACACATGTTTTCGAGCTTTCGGTAAGTACAATATGTATTGTATAAAAAACAATGTAAACAAATTTTGCCGCCTTCAACAACTCAAAAGAGAAGAAAACGACATTTGAACGTGAAGAGAAAAAAAAGAAGAATGGGACGAGAAAGGGTTAAATGAGTTGAATTGAATGAGAGAAAAATAGCCGGCGAGAAATTTTATATTGTTGAAAGGAAAAGGCAGAGAGATGAACAGGGTAAGAGAGAGAGTGAGAGAGAGAGAGAGAGAGAGAGCGTGAGACTGAGAGAAAAAAGAGATAGTGATACATTGAAAAAGGGAAAGTGAAATTGCAAGTGGACCATCAAATTCTCCCTGGCTTCTAGTGTCAAACCAAAGCCACCACCAAACAACAAAAAAATAAATATAACAGCAATTACAGCAACAACAACAATCTGCCATCATAAAATCAAATATATTGGCCGCTGTCAATAATTATTTATCAACGCTTGAGGTCACTGCTTGAGGTTAATGTAAACAGCGCCTTAAAAACAACAATAAGCCGCAATCCCGAACAACAAAAACAACGATCAGCCATTAAGGTGATGACCTGTGATTACAACAACAAGAATATTGAAAGTAATTTCAACAACAACAACAACAACGACGCACTGAATACTTTCTTTCTTCCTTGCCGTCTGCCATACCATTCGTCTGCGGTTGACGACGCGCTCCTTTCTCTATTGCGTTTTGTGTAACAACTTTATCCTGTATTCTCTGTTTTGCTTAATACATTCGCATGATAAAAGCAGATGCCTCATCTGCAGCTGTTGTTGTTGCTGCAGCTTACTCTCGCTCGCTCCCTCTCTCACCACAAAAAAACATTCGCCATGCTGGCGAAAACGTGACGTCCGCTGAATTCGAGCTGCTTTCGGCTCCATCAAATGCGCCTGCCGTCGTCGGCTGATGGTCGTGGGTCTTATCGTCTCCACCATCGACTTCGTGCCGTCACCGTCGCTGTCCCCATCGCCACTTCCACCCCCATCATCACTGCCTTCGCTTTTGCCTTCACCGTCGTCGTGGGCATTCCCTTCATCATCATCATCGTGATCATCGTTGCTCGCTGGTCGCTCAACTCTACTGAAATTGTTCGGTCCGTCGTTCGGAAATTTGTTAGTTTCCTTCGCTGTGAAGTTTGTTGGTTGGCAGCGTTTTGCATTTCGTTCAGTCGTGAAAGAGTCATCGTCAGTGTTGGTTGTTTTTCGCTCTTCCTCACTTCTAAAATCTCGTGTTGTTCGTGATGAAATTTTGTACTTTCCGATAATCTCTTCAAAATTGCAATCGCAAATTTTTTTCTCTTCTATTTTTTTCGTTTTTAATTTGTGTACGGTATACGATATATTCCACGTGTTCGCATCGCAGCCTTTGAATATTTTTGGAAAAGTGCTCTAAAAAAAATTAAACAAAACTGTCTCTTTAGCTTAAAAATCGTCTGAAGACTTGTAACAGAAAAAAAAAACAACAACAGCAAACATATACAATCCTACTTTTACTTTTGCTGTTATAAAAAATAAAGAAAGACACTCACTCTTCGAAATCATTAGCAAACAAACAAAACAGCAACAACAACAACAACAACAAAGTTTGCATTTTCCTTTATTCGTAAAAAAATTGCTTTGGGCAAATTCGTCGAAGTCTGTAAGTAAATTTAGTAATTTTCGAAAATGCCGACTCATACAATTTTTATTTGTTTTAAATTTTATTCATGTACTTTTCTTTCTTTATTTGTTTTCGGAAATTTTGGAAAAAAAACTATAAATTACTTTCTTTAATGGAAGCACGCTAAAGTGAAAGTGAATAAAGCTTAATACTAGATTTTTGAAGAAAGTCACCGAAGTTCAATCGAAGAATTTCAATTTTTTTTCTTCCGATATTGCGTTGTTGTTAAACTTTAAATAAAATTTTAGAAAACACAATTAAAATTAAAATAGAATTTCTTGAAAACTGAATAATAAATTTATATAATAAAGTATTTAATTTATAGATTTATTTAAAAATAATTTTAATAATTTAGTGCAAAATTACAATAAAACTACAAAATTCTTATTGTTTTTTTTTAAAACAATAGAAACTTATAAACAATAGAAGCAATACAATAAAAGCAATAGAATAAAGCAATAGAAACAATAGAAAATAAATTTAGACAAAAAAAAAAAATATGTAACAAAATTCATATATCATCGGTCATTGAAAAATTAATAAATTGTTCACTTCCGCTAAGATTTATAGATTTATTTAAAACTGCTTTTAATAATTTTAAAAAGCAAAAAAAAAAAAAAAATTAAAAATTATTATTTAAAAAAAAAACCAATAGAAGTAAAATAAATACTTAAATTATATATTTTAAATTAAAAAATAAATTAGTAAATTTATTTAAAAAATATCTAACAAAATTATCATCCGTCGCAATTGTTCATTTTCGCTTTCAAGCTTGATTTCATTCCTTGATATCCATGATTTTCGCTCTAAAAACAGGCAAAAAAAAAGGAACGAAGTAAACGGAACGTAGGTACGCTTCCGTCCATCGAAGCGTATTGACAGAAATGATTGAATTGATTTTAACAAAAAAAATAATTCCAAAAAGAACTAAAAAGTAAACCCCAAAAAAGGCAGGAAAACCAACAAACAATTGTAAAACTTTTTAGTTTCTGGTAATTAAAACACGCTCTTAACTTATTCGTATTTTACAACAAAAGCAATGCTAACCAACAAACTATGGACTGCAATCTACAACTATACTTACAAACGCTGCAACAACAATAACACAATATACTACAAATCCTTAAACTTTTAAGGCCTGGGCCGGTCCGGCCGCACTGAACAACAGCAGCAGCAGTTAACAGTAAAAATCGTTATTTATGCATAAAATGATTACGCCTATTGCACTCGCTCACTCACTACGTACGTGCTTTTTCTAAAGTTTCAATTTCATTGCATCAACCCACTACGACAAATGTCACATGATTACGATATTTTCAAAAAAAAATATCACGAGGCGAGGCGGTACATGTTCTCTCGATGATACAAAAGTTACAAATTGTATCGTTTTCTTTTTTTATCAAACTGAATTACGAAATAATACTCGTAATAATATTTACCAAGGAAATTATAGAAAAAATTCTTGATTTATAATATTTATTATATGTTCTTTTGTATATACTCGTATATTATTTAATATGTATATAAATACTTTTATACATTGTATTTAGTTTTTTTCTCATTTTTATTTCTATATTTCATTTAAAGTTTTTTTTTATTTTTTTATAAATAATATTCATTATCATTATTAATTATTATATTTTTCTTTTAAATTTTAATTTTTTGTCAAAAACAATATTCCTTATTCCTTGTAATTGCTATTGCTTTGCTTACTATAAAAGAAACGAGTACTTAAACTCGTTAGTATTTGATGATGTTAGGAATCAATCGTACTTATTTTTTATGGACTTCTTTTGAATCCGATTACTCTTCTTTTTCGTTGTATTTTATTCAATGTCGGTTGCAGTAAAAATTATTTAATCGCTTTAGACGCTATAGACGGTCTTTAAATTTTTTCTTAAACTTTAAAATAAACTATTACACAAACTCCTTGGCCTTCCTTTCTTTATTATCTATGGTTTTTATTCGATTATACTAACTACTCGCTACATTGTATATATTTTTTTAAATACAAAAATGGATTTAACTTTTCTGGAGCTGTCTCTGATATACGAATAACGTATAGTAGTAGCAATAATTGTAAAAGCAGCGGGGGAAAAACTAAAATAACAACAAAAATTTGGTACGTAGTGGCATTAGTCCTTTTTAGTGAACAAAAAAATTGCAACATCGAGTTGTTCGTTACCAAGTAATTGAATGCATAACGGGAAGGACAAATGAACTGCGGCGCGGACACGCAAACCTACAACGAGTATTCGACAACCTGGCAGACGAGTAGACAGACAGACACACACACACACACACACACACACACACAGACAGAAAGAAACAATTGTAAACAACATTTGTCTAACATTGTTTCATTTTGCTCCAGCTATAATTGAACTATACTAATATCATTCTAGTTGCTGTTCTTCTTCTTGTTCATGTTGTTGTTGTTGTTGCCTTAGTACCTGTTGTTTTTATTACAATACATACGAGTACAGTGCCACATTGACATTGTCGTAATTCTCGTCTGCAAAAGTCAACGAATATGTTAAGGCCCAACCGAAATAGACTTGACGACACGTTAGCCATGTGGCGAACATTTAGCTTTTCAAACTTATGTTAAACATTGTTAGTTCAATACAAGTTGTTGTTGGGTTAACAAATTTAGTTAAATTTTTACACCACAATAGTTGATGAAGAATATCTATAGAATATCTATATAAACTTCGCCCACTTTTAGAGCATACTTCTCCTGTTTGTTGCTCATACTACAATATAATTCAGAACAAGCTTCTGCTTAAAAATTCTTTATAGTGATCGTTTGTAGAAATCTCGATTAAACCTGATAAATTAAAAATTTTTAGCTTCTCGGAATAAGACTTGGTTAAAACACTTTAAGTTAAAAATTGATGCTTACATCTATTTTGGTTGGGCCTTAATTCTCGCCTGCGTTAGTCAACCAATGTGTTGAGTTACGAAGTTTGCAATGTCGAGCTTGTCATTCGTTATTTTACACAATATACACAACAACAGCAACAACAACAACAACAAGGGTGACAACAACGGAGCGAGAAATAAGAAGAAGAAAACGCATTGATGGTACATGAACTGTTGACTTTGAATCTTTCGTACAATTTCGCATTTTTTCCTTTTTTTTTTTTTGATGGTTTGAGTGTCGATCTTCAGTGAATGACTGCATGTAGGTTAAGTCCTTTGGTACGTGAGAATGATGTTTTTGACTCAATTAAAAATAGATTAAAGAAGAATGTGTTTTGTTATTTGTTTTGGGTTATTTACGATCATTAAATCCTCTTCAAATTGCGCAAGAAAAGTAAAAGCTCAGAAATCACTCTATTTTATTGTTAATTATAAATTCTGTGTTAGTTTAATTTTCATTTTAGTTAATAGTTCTATAATCATCCAAAAATTTACCATAATAAATTTTCCGTTGCCAAAATTTATCGTTGGGGAATAATAAACGATGTCAAGGCGATTTTGGGATCTCGTTTATAACGTATTACAAGTTTATGTTCCCAAAAAAAAAACACCCAACAAAGAAAAGAAGAGCCCACACAAATCATCTTCATTAGGCAGTAAAGAAGCGAGCCGGCACACACACACAAACATTCCACACACACCCATACAAAGCTGTTCAAACACACATACAAAGAGGTACACTCAGGCAGTCTCTGTACATGTTGTGTATACGTACGTGCTTGAATTAACTAATTTATTAGAAAAAGAGCAAACATGAAGAGGGCCCAAGAACAAGAAGAAGAGGAAGAAAGCGTTTTGGAAAAAAAGCATGCCAAAGAATTTAAAAGGGCGGATAAATTTCTATACAAAGTGTTATATTAAAATGTAAATAACGTCGTTGCGAAAAAAAGGAAATACTGCCGATCGAAAGTCTACGTTGCGCACGTGACATTTTGATATAGAAAACAACAACAAAGACCAACAGCAGTGCAAAAATATTAACAATGATTGAGTAAAATTATTGAAATTTCATTATTAAAAGTCATAAATTGCGAATTGTTAGGTTAACGCAACCAAAAGAGATATAGTAACGCACTATGAAGGCTGCCGGTTTGTTCTGGAAATTTAACAAAACGAAATTAAATAAAACTAAAAAATCTTTAAGCATGCTTTTAAACAATTAAGAATTAATAAGAGACTAAAAAGATTGAATAGATCTCAGAAGATTGATTTCAAGATTTAGAATCGATTTCAAAAATTTCAATAGATCTCAAAAGATTAAAACAACTTTAAATAATTGAATTGATTAAAAATAAGATTAATTGAAACCCATGAAAAAGGGGTTTCGTTTTTGGTAACTACGAGTGCCACCCTCCGCTAGAGCTCTTTTTATGCCTCCTTTTTTTATGAACTTTGAGGGTCATGATAATGAATGACTTTGTACTTTTTCTTAGCAGAAAATATTGAGAAACTGCTGTTCGCCATGAGCTGTTCTCAGGACAAACCAACCTTACACTTTTTGTCTCTTTTAACCTTTCATCAAATGTAGCCCTTGTTTTATCTCAAAGCCATAGCTAAGGGTACATTTTCGCAGAGTGTTACGTAGTTTACACTACGTGAAGGTTTTCTTTGACACTCTCAATCTTAATTAAGAGTTTTGTTTATTTTTCATGGGTTTTAAGTAGATTTTTATTTTTGCACATATTTAAAGTGCTATAAGGTGCCGGCCAAAACCAGTCTTACCAAACCGTCACTCAAAGAGAACCGTCACAAAAGAGAACTGTTTGGTTTGGGCCCGCAGAAACCTTTGTTTTCTCTATGGCACAAGAGAAAATGTCATTTTAGCCGGTAGAAAATCAATTTCTTCTTAGTCGTTTTATAATCTTTTGCTTCAAGTTTCAGTTTTAATTTTTACTCTTTAATCTTCTTCCTTCCTTTAAACCTTTAGTTTTCCTGTAACCCTTCCTTACCTTTTTTTGGTTGGCTTTTTCTTCATCTAATATTAGTCTTTCTGCTTAGTTTATTTGTCTTTCTTATATCGTTTGGAAATATTCTATTGTGTCATAACATTTTGTTCATAATAAATGTCATAAAACCATATTGATAATATTGGATCAAAGTTTAAAGCATTTATATGGGCATGCCCGAAATATCGGTCATGTGAAATGACCAAATAAAAAGTTTTTTTACTTTAGAATATGTCGTTACTTAAGATTAAATTAAGAAAAAGAAAAGCATTCAGTTGACAAGATTAGATTAAAAATGAAGAAAAGAAAATTAAATTGTTAATTTAAAAAAAAATTGATAAAAGTAGAAACGATAATTATCGTTTTACTTTAAACTTTTGTCGCATATGTCTGTCTGAATAAATACAATCGAACTGTTTTAGATCGATTAGATTTTATCTTAACGTCCTGACGCGAGAATTCTTCGTTCTAGCTTCTGAAAGCTCGCGAAGGTAAAATATCTGTTTATATGGGCCAACTGTGCCCAAAGGGTTGCCCTTAAGAATGCCCTTAAAAATGTCCGATAATGTTTTCATCAAAAGAGTTTCTTTAGTAATTTAGATTTGATCTTGATTTAATGTAAAAATTAGCAGATAAACTTTGATGATTATTGGTTCAAATATTATCGATTAGATTAATTGAAGAAATCTAACTTTTGAAACTATTTCACTTAAATACTTTCTGATTTTTTTCTTCTTGTTTATTTAGTCTTTTATTTATTGATTTATTTTGTCATTTCCTTCTTTTTCGTTAGTATTTTTCTAATTCTATCGTTTGAAAATGATGTCAATGTAAAGAGAACAAAATTAATGCTAACAAAAACAAGAAAATAAATACAAGTATATATGAAAAAACAAATGACAACAAATTGAAATGAAAACTAAAAGAAAGAAAAGAATGTAACAATAAAACAAAGTGCATTTTATTCGGGCATTATTTTCTTGTTAAATATTTGCATGTTTGTTGGTAACAAATACAAAAACGGAAATGGAAACAGACGCGCACACAAAGGCACACACCATCACATGGATACAAAAATACATTACAGAAATGCATTAAAGACAAAAACACGAAAAAAAAAATTACTTGAGCTGAGGAAAAAATTTGTTAATTAAATAAATTACAGCAATTGCAATAACAGCAAAAACTACAACAACAACAACGAAATCAGTATGTACTATCAGGACTGATTGCGCCTAAAAACATATCATAAATTCGTTGTAATTTTTCAGAATCTAAACGAAACACATCCCTATCGACAGCTCGTGACAAATAAATACTAGCTTTTCTTACAATTATATCTTGTACTTTCTTTTCGTCCTTAAAAACGGATGCGCTTGTAACTTTTGTACCTTTAATTACTCTGGCGGAACCGTTTTGAAGATGAACTTCTGCTGAAATTGCTGATAATGTAATAATTTATTTAAATTTTACTTTCTTTTGCTCTCTGGCAACTTTGGCTATAGTTGAGGTGAAATCTTAAAAAAAAAAAAGCCCCAAAAAAAATTTTGTGCGGAGTGAAGCCGTTTAGCGCAAATTTGCACAACATCTAAAGTTCAAAAGTATTAAAAAAGACGACTTGTGAAAAGTTGTGGTTGTTGTTGTTAAGCTTTTATTTGCATTAGAGACTACAAAAATTTAAAAAAAAAACAAAGAAATATATGAAGAAAAAGAAAGAGAAGCCAATGCTCACAGCATGCAAAAGCATGAAAACGGAACGAAGGAAGAAAAACAACAAAAAATGGAGAAAAAACCCTCAGAGAAAATTCTCGAATCGAGAATCCTCACTTACGTACATTTATATTGCTCAATCTGGCAGCATTGTCCGACTATTACGAGCACTGAACACAGATTTAATTTACTAATGATTTGTTTATTCGACGATGGAGCAAAGAGTAAATAGTAAGAAAGCAAAAAAGAAAGTCAGAGATAGATAGAGAAAAATGGAAATACACAGACACCGAGAGAATCACATTCGCGAGCCATAGACAACTACAATTCGAGCGTAGTAAAGCTTTCAGAGCGAGATCTATATAAATCCGGTTATAAAATAAATCCGGTATATAAAACGGTTTCGAATAAAAACGCTTATAGATCAAAGCTTTTAATAAAGTTTTTACAGTAAAAACAACAGAAAAGTACAACAATTTTAAATAATCCAATGATATTAATTTAATAATTTCTTTTGCAAACCATCATATACAGATCAAATTCATTTGTACCATATTGTTTTCTTCAAACCCTCACATTCCTTCTGGGCCCCCTCTTTTTTCGCTCTTTAGAAATTAATGAAATCCAACTCGCGCTTCAGACGCATTTGCATGCACAATCGCCTCTCATCGGCTTCATACTTAGCGTTGCAGCGATCAACATCGATGCGATGCGGCAGCGTCATCTTCAGACGATAGACTGGTGTTGTCAGATCAATTTCCGAATCCGTTATAGATAAATCCATTTTGCCAGCAGAAGCACTTTCTTCGGGAAGATCGATGACAAGAATTAAATCTTCGCAGCTCGCGGAGGCATTACTGCGGTTACCCATCTAAAGATTTTGGAAAAATAAATTTGGTAAAAAGTGCTCAGAATTTAGAAATCGTTTGATAGCCGGTAACTAATAGTTAATTAATTTCGATTTCATTTATTTTGGTGGCCTCGAACATCTTTTAGGGCTTATGAAAGGTAAGAATGGATTTTTTTTTACTCCAGTGATCATAACTTTGCTTCTTCTAAACCGATTTTGATTATGTTTTTTGTTCTTCTTTGCCAAAATTTGAAGCTATATAACTCTTTTTGAATCGAAAAAATACACTGATAAGTGTCGGAGGTACACGTCTTAACATGAGGATTTGGTTGAAAAAGGGTTCGATAAACTTCGGTAAAGGGAAATAATAACTATTAGACGCTTACTATCGCTTGATAGCTAGATAATAATATTTCTTGGCCCTTGTCCCTTTAAGTACCTGCAAATAAACATCTTGTGTACCAACTGCCTGACGGTAGGTCATTTTGTATTCTGGCGATTTGCGTGTTTCCAAAAGTTCAGCATCTTCCTTTTCTTGTTGGGCTTCCCATTCTTCGATGCTGGTAACTCTGGGTTTCTCATCTACTTTCTCAACTTTTTGTGCTTTCTTTTTTTGCAGCGCTTGTTGTTCATCATTAGCGGGGCCAATGCTTCCGGGATCTTTAAGGCATTATTTTTTATAGAAAAAAAGGGTATAACACAATTTGGTTGTTATTATAGTTGCATAAGTATATGTATATTATTTTCCATAACTCACTCAAAACCTTAGCCATCTTTTGCCTCATAACTGTCACTGCTTCCACTTCATCATCGTCCGTTTCGGAGTCATCAGCATTTTGACGCTGTTGCGGATTGAGCAAATTCTGCAGAAGTCTCAAATTGTCAGGATTCTCAAAGAGTGACATCGTGTCTAATAGATAGTTATGTTACGGTAAAAGAAGCAAAACAAAAAGGAAAGCAGCTCAGTTCGGGAACAGCTCTTTTCTATACAAAAATAAAATTTTCCGATTTTGTTTGATATTGAAGGATATTTGATCAATATCGAGTGAGTTGCTATGGTAAAAAACACTAGTAGAGACTACAGTGGTGGCGAATGTGGACGAATCAAATCAAAACCGATTCAGTTTTTAGTCGAGTCAAACCAAAACCAAGACAAAAAATTGCTTGAACGAATTTATCGAGCTTTTTGATTTGTTTATTTTAATGAAAATATTTTTAAAGAGTTTTTAGTTTTGTTTTATCTACGAGTATTTTTAAATGGTTTCATATTTATTTATTCTACCGCATTCATTAATCATTTCGTCCCTCTTTACTTATTTCTTTGCTTAAGTCTTTAAGGACACTTCTTTATTCTGAACTCTTTGAGCGGACCTTTTAATAGATTTCGTTTCCGGTAAATTACTTTTTCCTTCATTGTCCATTGATTAATTAATTGTTATTGTTTTAATGTTTGCGAGTTTATCAAACAATTTTTTTTTCTTTTCTTTGCTCGTCCTTTATAGATCAAGTTTTGGGTAATTAGTTTTAAATAAAATCTGTTTTTTTAAAATGCACCAAAAAGTCTCAAATAGACTTATATTTTATTTATTTGCTTTTTTTAGGCCATCGAGTAAGTTTTTGTGATACAAGAAACTTCTCTGTCGCTCTACGCTTGAGAAGAATAAAGACAGTTTCAGGGGAAAAAAAGGTACTAACATTTTTCACAGAACTTATGAGTTCTTTTGTGCATAAAGAATTATGAAAGACGGAGAGATTTAGGAAAGAAAGTAAAGAGCAGTAAACAGATCCTTTTTTGTCTGACGAATGGTCTACAAGTAAGACATAAGAAATCCATAGCAGCTGTTGAAAATCTTACAGACTTCCGGCGAAAACAAGCAAGTAGTAAAAATGTCAAAGTAACAAAGCTTCTGTGCTAAAGTTTTACCATTGTCAACAACGACAATGACCAAGAAGTTATGCCTTTGAAAATCTTCCAACACTCTTCCTCTTTTATTCGCGTCGACGCCCCAGACGCCGACTACGTCTTCATTTCTGTCTTCATTATCATCCACATTCCGTGACGCCAAGTTACTTCTAAGTTGCGCCAGGCCTTCTTTCGCCGGCCGCTTTAGATAGCTTTTGTGTTTTCACTCTTCAATACTTCATTTTTTCTAAGCGAATCCGCACAATTCGTTTGAAACTCTTTGTTCCCCTCTTGCTTCTTTCTTTCTCTCTTCACAGTTTTGATGATTTTTTTCCAGCTTTCAGTAACTACAAGAAGTTTCTGAGTAACTGCGAGTGCTTTTTCCGCTGCGCTTTTGCTTTAGTTTTGTTATGCGTTCTCTTTTATTTTGTTGCTGGCTTTTCTTTTATATGGATTCCATTCTGTCGCCATCTTTATCACATTTAGCATTCTTTTATTATTTGTAGTTGCTCTCTTTGCTTGTTTGTTTGTTTGTTTGGTAGTTTGTCGCTACTGCTGCCAAATCAACTGCAGCAACTTTTTATTATGTCCTCAAATGCCATAAAATACTTAGCACAAGAGCTTAATTGACTTTGAAAATATACGATAGGTTCCACAAAACCTTGAGTTGAGTCTGATTCTAAAAAATATTGCTGCTCGTATTCAAAAGAATTTTGGCATCAATAGAGATTTGTGGAAAGTCTCTTTACCGGAATCTCTCAAGTCTCTTAATAAATGCTTATCCAATAACAAAACTGTCATATTTTCAAGAAAAGCTTGTAAGATCTTAAATCCGTTAAAAGAATCTTAATTAAATGCTCGCAATAATGGGCTCAATACTTTTTCCCCGCTAAAGGTTTTTTTCTTTATGAGAAATTGACAAAGTTACAAAAATTAAATGCTTTTATAAATTAAAATTGAGTGCAAAAAAAAAATTAAAATGTTTATCATAAAAACGTAAAGTTTTATCCTTAATCAGGAAAAAATTGAAAGTACACGAGAAAGTACATCTCGTCGAAAAATGCCCAAACATTTTTGAAAAGATTTCTAGAAAAAACGTCCCAAAACTTTCTTAACCTCAAGACTTGCAGTAAAGTTTCAGCAAAGTGTAAAGTTTGTAATCTTTTTTTCTTAGAAGCTCTTAGAAGAACTTTTTCTTACAAACTCAAGAAATGATGAAAGAAAAACTACATATAATCAAATGAAGAAGAAACTCAAGAAGAAGAATGAGGTAACTAATAATAATAAGAAAAATAAGATGAAAATTTCATTTTATTGCAGTAAGAGAGAGAGAGAGTAAAAAGGTGCCAATTCTTCAAAGATAAAAAATAGTAATATAGAGAAAAAGAAGGACACCGTCGAAAGGCGTCACGAGAAAAATGTCCAGCAGCACAAACAACGATTTATCACTAATACACATGCACACGCACACACACACATACCGCTAAATTTTGCTGGGTGTGTATTTTAAGAAGACTTCACTTCACTTTTCTCGATTCCTCAATTTCTCTTCACTTGAAATGAACTCAGATATTGCCATATTTTCCGTGTTGTCATCACGTTGACCCTAGAACCTATATTATGGCGGTTGCAACGATTATTCTTCCATGCCAAATGGCGCTACAGCCTCGGACGGAGCTGTTCCCAACCTTTTTCTGTTGTTATACTAAGCTTTTATATAATTTAATGGTTGCCGGTGTGTGCGCCGATTTGTGGCCAACTCGTGTTGCACATTCTTCGCTCAGTGTTGCCAGAGTATCGAATATCGAGTAAAGTGATGGGGTAAGATTTTAGAGACAATAAGACGCTTAATACATCGGTCAGTCTATTTGCTTGGCTTGCCAAAGGTTATCCTTTGAAGCCTTTGTTCAGTTGCTTCTAACAATCCCAACAACTTTGTTGTTGTACTCGTACTTGCTGTTGTTGTTATTATTGTTGACATAACACATGCTCACTGTGTCCGAACAGCAATGTACACATTCTATGGACAAGCGATGAGTTTAAACGTTAAATGGAGACAGCATGACATACAAGACGGTGCTATGAAACGCAACGGAAATGGAACGTAATGAGGTTGAAAGAAAAATATTGAGTTTGCAGAACAAAGAGCAGAGACAATAGAGATCTTATGTTGATTGGTCTGTTTGTGTAAAGGCCAGTTCGGTTTATGTTTACTTCGTTTTTTTTTTATTATCTGGCAGCATCTGGCATCTGTACTCCGTTAACTGTCTATTGTTTTAGGAAAGAATTCGAGATCTTTCCGCTACTCAGCAAAACTTATTTAGAGAAATGAGAAAATCTAGAGAAATATACTGCATCAAGTAATAAAATCTTTTTCTGTCTTAAGACAATATTCTTTTGCAATAAACAAACTGCTGTACTCAGAGCAGGTCTCATAGGAATCAAGGACTAGAATAGACATTCTAAGCCACCGTTTGAAAGAAATCATCTGAGAAAATCATGAGAGGAAGGTGAAAGCTAATCCAATGCTAAGCTACCCGACTTTTAGGAGATACCAACCGAAAGTCAGTCAGAAATTTTTTAAAACTTTTAAGTTCTTCAAAAAGAAAAGTCCTTCTTAAATATGTAACTATGAAAATGTATCGAAAAGATTTCAAAGTTCAGTGATTTATTATTGAGTTGATTCAGAAGTCATTGTGCCTTTCAAATAAAATCTCGAATATCACTCGATTTCAAAAATATTCCAGAGTCATTAAAAAACGATGACAAGACTGCTTACACGTACACACTTTCGAATCATTAATAATTCCAAGAGTTGAGAAAACTGATTCAAATCATTCCAGTAGCTGAATAAAATAATTGTTTTTATTTGGAAAGCATTTACAAGTTAATCATTCACATGCGGCTTTTAAAACATCATTGAGAAGACCACTTAATTCATTCAAAAAATATTCCCGAATCTTTCAAAAGCTCATTAAAAATTTTTCGAAAGCCATAATATAAAATATTCTTTGACAATCTTTAAAAATCTTACAAAAAAATCTTAAAAATCTGAAAATCCTAATAAAATTGTTTCCAATTGGTGCAAATAGCTTATTGAGTTGATTCAAAAGCCATTCACAAGTGGCTCATACGCAAGTGCTGGCTTAAATATCATTCATAAGATTACCAAAGTATTCCAGAATTATTTAAAAGCTTCTCCAAACCTTTTTACAAGCTCTTTAATAATCATCAAAAGTAGACAAAACGCATTCCTTTAAAACCATGTCCTTAATTTTACAAAGTATTTCAATTGTTTATAATTTTTATTTTCCAGACATTTTTGAAAAATTCGAAAGAATATATTAATCTTATCCTAATTAAATATTCTACGAGTATCGTATTTCGGTATATATTTCAAAACTGCCCCGTTTCTCTTTCGTCTGCGAGCCATTTTTCATTCCTGGCCAATTTTGAAGCTTGAAATAACTACGAAATGAATCGTTCACTTCACTGATTTTTTGACCGCGTTAATGAATTCTTCCATAACTGCGGTGAAGTGGGTGAGGGAATGAAGGGTGGGTGGAGGAGGGGTTGTGGTGATCATGGTGGGCTTGAGGGAAAAACTCAACAACAAGAGTGTTGTTTTGTTATTATATACCGCGAGTGAATGAGTATTTTTGGAAGCAACACCAAGTATTTTTTTGTATGTTGTAGCGTTTTTATTTATGTTGTCGTTTTAGGCGTTTCACACGCCCCCTTGCCTCCCTCTACAAAATGTAAATTCGTGGAAAATTTGCTATTTTCTGCTTTTATTTTTATCTCACTTCTCGCTTTTTCAAGTATTTTTTTTCAACACGGTTCGCGACGCATTCTGATGCTGTTAATTTCATTAGTAGGAGTGTTGGTAAAGGTGATGGTAATGGTAATAGTGATGTTTCATTGTTGTTGTCAATCTTGTTGTTTTGTTTTTCCTGACCCTTTTTTGAATCAAGATTCAATTTTTCGCTCTTTTTTCGGTTACCTTCGGTTGCTGGTGATGATTCCTGACAAACCGTCTCTCAGCCTGTCCGTCTGTCTGTCTTTTAGTGTGCCTTTATTACTTTTTTTATCATGTTTGCTCATTTCTTCGTTTTCATTGACTTTATTCTATTTGTTTTACATCTTTCTCTTCTTTGCTTATGAGAGAAGCTACAAAATTTTGACGAAAGGGTCATAAAAATGTAATAAATTGCAATGACAATTTTTTGGTTTTGTCTTACTTTTTTTCTTTTCATAGTTTTTTTTACATTTCTATAGTTTCCAAGAGGGAGGAAAATGTGAAACAATTAATCCTACAACAATTATATTTTTTTTTAAATAAAATAAGCATCAAATGGAGTTGTTAATAAAAAAAACTATAACCACAGAACTGTTTTTTCATAGTTTTTTCCCGCAAATTTCATTTTGTATAGTGCTTTTTTTAATAAATAACGTTTGTTGTATGAGAATATATACACACATGTATGCATACATATGCATATTGACACCCACAAACATAAACCACGCGTCTCGTGTTTGCGGAATTACCCAAAAGCAGTCGTCATTTTTTTGAAAATGTGTTAAAATCATGGAAACCAAAACAACTTGTAAACTAAAGATTCAATATACACGCCCACACATTTATCCAACACTTTGCAGTTAAACAAATTACCATTGAAAAATATAATATTATCGCAATGATTTAAATTGCAAGAAATAAAACGAAGGTTTAAAAAATTCAATAAAATCGACTGTAACACTGTTTTGTTAGTTTTTCATCTTTAACTTCAAAACCATTTCTCGAAAAAACTAGCAAAAAAATTGTAGGTTTGTTTTATTTTGAGTATTTTTTTCGTTGCGGTTTTATTTTCAGTTTTTGTTTATTATATCCATTCAATGGTTAGAAGTATTTTTGGGTTAGAAGTATAATAAACCACACAAAATAATTTTTTTTTATTTTGGCCCACTGTGGTATACTGTCGTAAATTCTGTGTAAAGTATATACTGTGTATATACACAATAGTATATACACAATAAAAGTATCTAACAAGATCTGAAACGTTTATTTAGTGAAACCAAAATACTTTTTATTTTTGGTTTGGAAAATATTTTGGTTTTACTAATTATGAAAGATTTATTTTAAACTAAAATAAGAATCTCGTGGTTTTTTTTAACATTTCAGATGTCAGTTTTTTGTGCATATATCAGCTTTTTTCACAGCTTATCATTTTGCATTTTTTTTTCAATTTATTGCATTCTTCTCATTGCATTCTCCGTCAAATTTTCACCACAAATTTTGCTCTCTTTAGCAAAAACGGTTTTTATCGTCATCATCAGTGTTCGATGAGTCGTAATTAACAGAACAAAAACAAGGAAAAACGTTTAAAACACCATTTAATTTCCTCAAGTGCTCCACGAGGGCCGACAACAACAACCACAAGGAAAAATCTGGTAGCTGGATAAAGTTGAAAAGTCATTTGTTTTCAGGGTGGAAAAAGTGATTGGAGGAACGTGACGGTGTTAGGAGGAGGAGGACAGAGAGAGAAAGAGAGGTAGGCGAATAAATGCAGCAATCGAAAAGAAAATATTCATTTTTAATTAGTAAGAAATGAAGAAAAAAGAAAGGAAATAAATTTTAAAGAGCACATTATGGTTTATACTCGTATTACCAATTAAAGAGAGCGAGAAAAAGTGACAGCGACCAGCGACAGTTTCAGACAAAAGAAAGATAAAAGAGAATATTAAAATTTTTTAGGAATTTTTTTGAATTCTATAGAGAACTTTGATAAAAATAGAAAATGATTTACATTTTTCGGAGAAATTTAGACCTATTTTTTTTTAGTAAAACTTACATGATTCAGACGGAGCTATTAATATTCCAGTCCAATCAAACACTTTTCTACATACGACGTATATTTATTATTTTTTATTTTATATTTTAAAATCTCCTTGTAGTTTGTGTTAGCGTCCATAACTTGTTAACTTCTTTATCGATTTTCATAATTTAAAAATCACCAGAAAGCTGAAACACTTGCCTTTAATTAAAAATAATTAGAAAGTTTATATCTTACGAGAGCATTTTATTTTTAAGCATTAAATATTTAAAAACCAAAAAGGATTTAATTCTAATTATCGATTCGATTAAAGATTAAAGCGACAAAATACTGATTAACTATTTTGTTTTTGTCTTATAACTGATGAAACTGGTACTTAATAGTTTTCAAGATAATTTCTTTCAACTTATATTTTTTGATTTATTGATTGATTGATATATTGCTAAATTGATTCAAACTGTTAAAAGTACTTTATATTCGTCTATTTTAGCTCTTTCAAATTGTGTTTTTTTCCAATTTTTCTTACGACCATCAACACCACCACAACAAGATCAAAAAAGGCACTTTGCTTTGGAATTTTTTTATTGCTGCATACTTTCAGGCTGCAGTATTCTTTTCACACTTTTCAACAACTGCATAAAATCAAACAGCACGTACCGAACCGAACGTGCACAATTTCGGCAGCAATACAATTTTACTCTTCAAAATATACATACTCAAATTGTTGTTGGTATTTGTTATTGTTGTTAACTATACTGTTAATACTACTAGTAGTATTTCGGTCAGAATCTTGCTCTAGTAGTCACTACTCGTAGTTCTATTCGCATTTTGTTTCAACGCTGCGATTGTTTTTGTCATTTTCTTCTTCTTCTTCTTCTTCTTATTCTTCTTCGTTTTGGGTAGCAATAAATTTCCTCTACATCAGAAAAATTATAATAAAAATAAAGATAGAGAGCATGTCAAATTGGCGTCTTTGACCAGCTCAAGTCTAATTCAAAGCGATGGAGTGGCGGAATGAATGGAGCTGTAGGGGTAGATATAGTGAAATATGTATATAGAAAATGGAAAATTACTTGTAAAAGTGTACAGAGAAGAAAAGAAGTGATCTTTTCTATAGGAAATTCAGATCAGATTTCTACTGTCAGAGCAATAACACAGGGCCACAATTTTAAAATGTGTTTCATAAAAAGCAGCCAACTAATATAATACTATAGCTAGGGACCGATAATGACTATGATAATGACTAATGATCATATATTCCGATAACCTCGAACTTTTTGTTTTAAAGGCCTTGAAAGATTGTTCTTAAAATTTTCGTAGCTGTATGTACTTCCGGTCGGTCATTCTGACTTTTCGCCTGACCCTTTTCGCCTGTACCTACTTTTCTTATAAACCTCCTACTCTTGTTGTTTTTGTAAATATTACTAAACCACAAGAGAAATCTTAAAAGCTTCGAATAAGAAAATGAAAAAAGTGCAAAAAGCTTAATCAGTTTCAGAAATATTTAATAAAATGTGCTGACGCTTGTTGCAGAAATTAATTCAGCGTAAGAAAAAAAAAGGAAGGAAGAAAGCAAGGAAGTATGATAATAATGATAAGAAAATATTAAAATGAATTAAAGCTACGTATTAAATGCGAAAAGAAAAAAGAAATATAAATGTAATGTGGTGAAAATCAAAATTAAAATGAAAGTTGAAAACTCAAGCTGAAAACGAAGGTGTACAAGTAGGCGAAGGCGTAAGGGCTAGAGCAAAATGGAAGGAGGTTGAACAAAATGCAAAGGCAAAATGTACATAAATCATTTGATCTGCCAAGATAATGAAAAACGCTCTTTTTCGAGGCTTTTTCCATTTTTGCTTTTTACTGAAATGAAAGCATTCGATTAAAACCAATCCACCCACACGAATTCTGTCCGGTAAGTATCAGTTATCTTTTAAGAAAGGATTAATGTAAAAGTAGCTAACATTGTAGATTTAAAAAAAAATAAGGATAGGTTTTTTGAAAATTGCTTTCATTTTATTTTCATTATTTTTAAATATTTTTGTTTTTTCCTCGATAAAAAAAGTAAACTATTTTTTAAATAGCACCGACTATAGCGACTTTTGCTGTTGCCTGTGTAAAATATTCAACAATTATTCTTGTTAATTTTGTTTTTCTTCTTGATTATAGCAAGTTTTTGGGAATATTTTCAACATTTCTGTTGTGAATATTCCTGATGATATAATTGTTTCCATAATTTCTTAATTTTCTAGGAGATTTCTATAAAATTCTTTGCCATCGAATTTAAATGGTCTATCAAATGTACCCCTTAAAGATTTAAAACCATCATTTTCAATCGCAAAATTATTTTCTGTGGTCGATTACTTTGCGGACACGAGCTCATATCGCCCCTACTCACTCGCAACAACACCAAGTGCCAGAACTGCAGGCACCTGCCTATCATTTACATTCACTTGACACTGAATTTAATTTCCTCGTCTCCGGTCGCGTTTTACTGACTGACATTTGAATTATTAATTTTTACGTATGCCATTGAGAGTGTTGACTCTACCCACTCAGTATAAGTCCTGTTGTTGTCAATGGGTTTCGATTCTGCTCCAATGATTTTGATTTTTTCGAATTCGAATTCAATTCCGTACCGATGCGTGGATATAACTTTAAGCAAATGACTTAAAAATGAAATATTTTAACAGCAAAAACCATACGAGAGTAAAAGACTACGTACGTCTCTGTGGAAAGGTACTCTCTTTAATACTTACCCAACAAATAAGCCTCAGAATACCCAAAAATATGTTATCTGCGGGTACAATACTTTCGGACTTAAATGAATGCACATCACAAAAAAGTTTTCATACATTTCGACAAAATGTTGCGAAACAAACGAAAATTTGCCTGCTTTTTGGCGCTTAAAACAATGGAGAGACTGTGGGCGAGTAACGGGGGGGGGGGGGGGAGGGTGGTGGATGGTGGTACTTTAAGAGCAGGTAAGCAAGATGTGCAGTGTGATGTTGTAGTGCTTTTAAGCCTTGACATAGCGGCTCATCATTGGTTTGATGTGGTTTCAATAGAGCCGCCTTGCGCCACCACCGCCCCCCCCCCCGCGCGGACGTCTTGCGCGACTTGTTTGTACTTTGGACCAAAAAGCTCTACTAACCACAAGTATACCATCACGCCCCGCGCCACACTCACGCCTTTTCTGAGGTGTTGGCAACTGTTCAAAAAATTTTTCATCAAAATAAAACAGTCTTTTCTCTGCATTGAATCCTTACAAGGCACGCGCGGCCCTCAAGTACACAATCATAATAAACATGGCCGATATGTTTTCGAAACCGAAAACAAAAAGAGGAAAAAATATGCACAGGCGTGCATGTATTTAAGACGTGTGTATAATTTAGTAGAAGCTTAAGTGTATTTGGCAGGTTTTACGAACAGTGTGTGTGTGTGTGTTTGTGTGACATTTTTTAACAACACTAACATTTCAAGTCGTGTGACAGCTAGCGCTAAATGTGCCCATTAATAGGACAACAAAACTAACGAAATTAAAAAAATGTGTTTTGTTTTGTTTTGATTTATTTTCTTTTGCTACATGAAAGGTATAGCAATAGCCGCATTAGGAGAAAAGCTCTCCGCCCCTTTTTCTCCTTTCTCCTCTTATTCGTTCTCCTCCTCTTTTTCTTGTGTATGTATGTACTATTTTCTTGGCAACTATCGCCCAAAATAATAAAATAGTTTATACTTTTGTTGATTTTTTACGATTTATCTTTTTCTTTCTTTTCTTTTTCTTTTCCATCTCTTCTCTAACTTTTCTCTTTTCTTCTTTCCCTTTACTTTATTTCTGTTTTGCTATAGCAATTGTTTGAGTAATTAAGTGCATGCATTTAAACTTTTCCCCAGGTTGAAATTTATTCATAAAAAACGCATTAGCATAAAATTTGTGAAAAAGAACTTCTTTTACTCATAAAATGATACAAAACTTTTAAAATTTTGAAGTTATGAAATTTCAGTTTTCCTTTTTAAATTTTTTCCTTTAAAATTTTTCACAATAAAATGTTTTATCTCAATTGAACTCTTTGACAAGAAGTTTTCTCTTCTCACTGTTTTTTTAAATTACCGCAAAAATCAAATCTTTTCTTAAAAAATTGTATTTTATTCTTGAAGTTCCCAAATTTTTTAATGTTCCCAAATCCTTAATATTTTCCATTTTCCTAGATTTTATTTTTATAATTTTCAATTCTATAAAATCTCATCCTTTTTCGGAACAATTTTCCGAAAGTTTTGTCCTTAAAATTATCAATTTTGATAAAATTTTAGCCTTAAAAAGTAACAGCTCTTTCGTTTTATTTTTAATTAAATTGAATCATACGCAACGTTGCACCAGATTACATTCCACAGCGTCATAAAATCATTGTACTTTTGGTAAAATAAATCAATCAAATTCAGCAGCAAACAAAATTTT
Organism: Conops quadrifasciatus; assembly: GCA_949752815.1. NCBI lineage: Eukaryota > Metazoa > Arthropoda > Insecta > Diptera > Conopidae > Conops > Conops quadrifasciatus. Next base: position 4,061,928 of record OX457079.1, read on the forward strand.
ACAGCCGCAGAAAAACGGAAAAGAATTGAAAATAAAAAATAATTGAGAAAATACAAGAAAGAAAACAACTCTATCGCAACAGCTGCAAGTCTTTTGATATTTTGTGGCAAAGAATTCGCCAAAATGCAGTCATCAACACATATATATGTATGTACATACATACGAACGTACGAGTCCATGAGAGAGAGTCCATAGTACTGCAGATAATAGCAGTCGCTAGTACGTGTGTGCTTGTTTGTGTGATATACTCGTATTTATTGTACATACATCCAAGTATGTTTGCGAGTGAGTCAGTTTGACATGCTATAACAAGCTGTTAGCAACATAAAAGATTATGGCACATCGTAAATGGATCGACGAACGGATGGATGATGAAGGGCTAGTATTCGTTGCAAAATTGATTATGAAAGCAACCATCAACTAAAGTCCATGCTTAGTCAAATGTCGGTGGTGGTATGCTTAACGAGAAGGAAGGGGAGGAAGGAGAGGAAGGAGTGTCATCGAGGAGGAAGGATCATCTTATAGTGTTCAAAAAAAAAACCACCAAAAAATCTTTAATAAAATCAGCTGCAGTATAAACTGCTGCATCTTCATCACCGTCAACTTCTGCTAACTTTGGATTTTAATTAACAAAATTTTCTTTAGCAAATTTTAAGTAATTTGAGTAATTTATTGTTGCCCAACACTGCTCTCTCACTTTCTTTCGGCAGTTTGGCTCAAGATTTTCATAACGAAGACAATTAGTTGATTAAATTCCTAAGGCCGAGATAGTTTAAGGCACCAACAGGCAATTTAGTTATTAATTGCATAAGACTTCTGCAGCAGCTGCTGTTGCTTTGATGTATTTTCTCCTCTTCCATCAGTCATTTATTGGTTACAGCAACAACAACAACTTAAGTCTTACAATTAGACGTAAATGAGATTAGAACTTAAGATAATATTAAAAAAAATTAGCATTATCGTCCTACACGAAATAGAAATCATAAAAGATAGGAAATCAATTGCTCATTAATTTATTAAAGAACTCAAATACCAACGAAATCAGTTACTGCATAGCTTATTTTGCTAAAAAACTGATTTACTAAATAACTCAATTGCCGCAAAACTCAATTACTACAGAACTCAGTTGTTAAAATTAGTTAAAAAGACCTCAATTTCTACATAACTCAATTACTAAAAAACTTAATTCCTAAAGAACTCAATTGCTAAAAAACTTAATTGCTAACTAACTAGTTTATTAAATAACTCAATTTTCAAGGAACTTAATTGCTTAAGAACTCATTTACTAAAGAACTCAGTTGCTAAATAACTCATTTACTAAATAATTGCCAAAGACGTCAATTGCTAAGTAACAAATTTACGTAATAACTCAATTGCCAAATATTTTAATTGCTAAATAACTCAGTTACTAAATAATTTAATTCCTAAAGAACACAATTACTAACAAACTTAATTGCTAACTAACTCAATTATTAAATAACTCAATTTTCAAGGAACTTAGTTGCTTAAGAACTAAGCATTAAGAAGTAACATTTACTAAAGAACTCAATTACTAAGGAACTCATTTATTGAATAACTCAATTGCCAAAGAATTCAATTACTAAAGAACTCAAAAATTTACTAAATAACTCAATTGCCAAAGAACTTAGTTAGTAAAGAGCTCAGTTACTAAAAAACTCAATTTCTAAAAAAACTCAATTGCTAAAGAATTTAATTGCTAAATAACTCATTTACTGACTAACTCAATTTCCAAAGAAAATTCATTGCTTAATAACTAATTTACTATAGAACTTGAGTGCTAAAGATCTTATTTACGAAATAGTTAAACTTTTAAGAGACAAGGACTTAAACTAATTTCGGTCTTTTCAAGAAATTTCTTTTGAACGTTTCTCCCAGAAGCGAAGTTATCCAATAAGAGCTAACTAAGCACTTTAAGAGGAACGATTTCAATTACTCAAGAATTTGCTACGACAGAAAATCTTGTAAAGAGCTTGTAATTAGAAGGAATTGCGAGGATTGAACTACTTTTCTTTCACGAAACCACTTTAAACTGCTGTGATTTGTTAAGAATGTGGTGAGATTAACATAAAATAAGACTAATTATACTCGTATCAAGCAAAATAACTCTTATGAAAAATTGTACTCGTATAAGAGAGTTTGAATTGTGTATAGTTTGTGGATGATTCTCGTTGTAAAAACACGAGATTCTCTGTCTCTACTTTTTTTTTTTTAGTAAAGAACAAAAGCTGCTTGTGTTCGTAGCTTAATTTAACACCACTCAAAAATACACACTCGTATCTGCGACAGTTACTGCAGACAATGGCACAAGGGCACGTATCACATACACTCTTACCATGACCTTCAGGGTGTAACCTTTCTAACACTTGTAGTGCTGCCATGATAATTGCAGTCATGATGGTAATGATGATGATGATGATGCTGATGAGAATGTTAGGAGTCTTCTTCTGATGCTTAACAATAACTTGGCTGACTTGAGCTGATTTGAGCCGGACCAACTGACTGACTGACGGACAGAAGAATTGGCTTGTTTTTTTTTTCTCCTCGTTTGCACTCACTGGTTATGCTTCTTCGTCTTCCACTCCTTTTTCTTCTGCTTTTCTTCTTCTTCTGCTTTTCTTCTGTGTGAAATGAAGCTCACAATATTTTTATATGTTTATCATTTAGTCTTTTTTACGACATACTGCGCCTGAAAGTATGTAAACACATAACATGTGCCTCTGTTGTTGTTGTGTTGTTGTTTTGTTGATGCTCAACAAGCTCCGTTGGTTGTTAAAACACAATAACTTCAGTTTCTTAACACGCTCTCGTAACAGCATCAAAGTTTGTTTGACGAAGACTGACAGAGAGCGACACTAACTGACATACGCAACGCAACGGGGATGCATGACATTGTTGTTGCCATATTTTGCGCGAATTTAACAACATTTGATACTCATTATGCATAGAATTTGTTGGTATACTTCTCATACGAGCATCAGAATACTTTGCACACTAAACGTAATACTTTAACTATAAAATTGTTGTTGTTAGTCTTCTCTTCGTCCGTCCGTAATTAGTCTTCTAGGTTCTTTTATATCTTAGAGGCCGCCCTGCTCGACACTTCATGCTCATGCTCATTGTACATGTTTAAATGATCTACCATGAGCACGTACATACTTATGTATATGTATCAGGAGTTATGGTAATAATGAGCAATATTTTGTCATTTCAAAAGCTCATTTTCTCTAAATATTCTTGAATCATGAGACGCTTCAAATTTGTTCGACTTTAATTTCTCTAAGAATATCTAAAAGAAACTAATTTTTCGGAACACCAGCCTTGCTTCTTTTCAAAGGTCAACGAGACGAGAGAGAGAGACTTCCTCTATTATTTTTTGCCATTATATTTGCGCTTCCCTTTTCTTTTTATCCTCTGTCTATTGCCGCAGCTGATGTCTCCGACTTTTCCTGGCTACTTTTTCTTTTTGATTCCGAGTGATTGAAACTGATTATTAAATTCTTTTAGACCTCATAAATTTTTTTCAAAATGAGAAAAAATTTGTAAATCCCGCTTTTCCTTCTTAGTGTCTTTTCTCTCTCTAACTTTCTGCCTCTTTTTTAGTGTAAAAGCCGTTCTATGCATGCTTACTTTCTGGCTTCCTTTCTCCCTTTCATTCGTTCATTCATTCAATTATTCCATTTTAATCTGGCGAATTATCGTATTTAATTGAAATTTAGTTGTTTTTTTTTAATCTTTGTCGAAAAGAGATTTTTTTTTATTTTTTGCCCGATCAACTTCGTAAGTCGTTGATGGTCGATGGGTTGATGTGCTTCTTTTTCTTGTGGTAACAATGGGCTGCTTCTGTAGGCTTCTGGATTGCGTATTTTTGTGTTGTGGGAGGGCCTAGTAGCATCAGCATGTACTGGTTTGAGTACGGTAAAGGATGCAGCCCTGAGTGTGCGTTTATAAGTTTGTGCTTGGTGCTTGTTGGTTTGGCTTTCGATTGTTTGCCTGCGCTTAAACTACTTTTAGCGGTTCAGTGAGTTTTTGGGGAAAATCGTATCGGTATCGTATTTCAAATTGATTTCATTGAATTTTACAACAAGAAACTTTTTTCATTAAGTCTTCCGGCCTTTCATCGAGTGTCCCGCATCGATATTATCGGTCGATATTATGATATTCAATTTTTCACGATTTACGATAAAAATCAATTCAGACTACTTTAGCAAGCAAAACAGACTGAGCCAGCAATAAAATTGTACTTACTCTTAAGCACATGCTTATTATCCTTAAATCATTCAAACGCATAATAAAAAAATCTATTTTCATGTTAACAATTTGTCTGTTGTGAGCGTTAAAGAGCAATAAAATTTGGGAAATTGCTTAATAAAGCTTTTCTTAGCAACAAGCTTGTAAAGCGTGAAGTAAACTGGTCATTAAGAATTCATGAATCTCAGTAAACCACACGAAATAAGACACTTCGAAGCGCCAAAAACGGACGGACAGTTGTACATATATATATACACCACTTAACAACTGAAACCTTAATTAAATTAGGTTTAATGACGTATAAATCTATTTAATGGAGTATGAGTAACATTAAATTTGAACATTTATATTTGAAGAAAGGGAGCATAAATAACTTCTTTATTAAAGCAAAAAATGGCCCGCTAAATTCAATGTAGCTGAAGTTTGATAGGGACACTATACGGTGATCAGTACAGGGCACAAATAATGTTACAGCTTATTATCTGTTGCAGAAATTGGTACGTTTTTGTATTAACGTTTGAACGTATTAAACTAAAAAATAGTAAAGATTCCGATTTCAGAAATCAATTTATTATATTCCGATTATATATTATATTAGATTCCGATATTCCGATTATTAATATTATTTATTAGATTCCGATTTATTATATTTTAATACTATCAAAATCGTTGAATATCGAAAGAAAGCATATTGTACACCAACCACTTGTGTATTCGCTAAGTGCTACGTATTTACTCGTTGTTATTTTGCTCGTACGAAAACATTGAAAATGCTTTATTGAACTTGTCGCAGAAGGAGTGGGTGTACTTGGGTTTATGCGTTTTTTTAAGTGTGTATGTGTTTGTCTTTGGCAATGTGTTTATTTGTCTTTATCTTAATAACTTAATCATCCTCGGATATTGTTTGTGTATTCACATGCTTATTTTTGATGCGACAAATCGTTGTCAAGACTTAAAAGATGCTTTCAGTGTTTTTGTTGATAAGCTTCTGCACTTTGCAAGTACATTACATGCCTTTAATTCCAGAAAGAAGGTACATACTTAAAGTATGTAATATGTATATGTACGATATATACTTAACACTCATTCGAATGCTTTGATCTTAATGATAATACATATGTACATACATACATATGTACATATCTCTTCTTGTATAGTATACCTTTGTTAACTTTATCTGGTATTATTACAAGTACATACAATAAGATTTCTATTATCAACATTATCATTTAGTATTTATCGATTTGGTGTATTTTGTTGCATTTAAACGACTTTACAATCTCTAAACTATCTGCACATCTTTCTCTCATTTATGCTTTCATTTATCCTTTCAGTCATTCCTCACTCATACTTTCGCTAATCTTTCCGTCACAGCCTTCAATCAGTCTTTCAGTCATCGTCATCGTCATCGTCATCATCATTTCATTTATATTCATTTAATTCATTCTTGTAATAGTCCTTGTAAAAGAATGAGTCCTGCTTGATTTTAATTCATTGCATCAATAGCTTCGACAACTCGTTGGAAAATGTATAAGAAATTCATATAACGCGCACAAAGATATCTCGTACCAACCAATGCTTCTTCTTTTTTCTGTTATGATTGCTGCGATAACTGCTGCTGTCCATTTGCTTGTTGATGAGTATCATAGAAAAAAAATTTGCATTCTAAATATGAATGATTATATTTTTTCCAATAATTAAAATAAGCATGATTTTCGAATTCAATATAATTTAAAATTGCACAATATGAAGAAATGGTATAATTGACGGTCATAAAAAGCAAGCAATTTTAGATAAATTAGTTTAAAATTAAAGATTAAACATAAAAACTGCGAAGATTTCAAACTGAAATTCAGAAAATTGAAGATTAAAATCTGAAGTTTTTTAAGACATAAATTCTTCAATCTTGATATACTTTTCAGTGAAAATTAGGAACAATTCTTTTAATGCAGAAATAATCTATTTTAATTCAATCTATTTAATCAATCAATATAATCTATTTCAATTAAAAAAATTCCAGAAAAAATTTTAAAATTTCAAATTCCTTTTCAAACTTTGTAAAATTTCTTCAATTTAGTTCAGCGTAAAAGATATAAAGACATTTCTACATAGAAGAACTAGTTTTTATTTTTATTTTTTATAAATTGCTTATATTGCTACAGTTATTGCATTTTTCGCTATCTTCTGCTGAAAATTTGTTACATTTTTTCCCTAAAAAAATCTTGTTTTTATTTCTACAAATTAATAGTAATTCGATGGATTATTGACTATATACGTATACACACACACATGCACATATTTTACTTATATTCAAACACATTCTGCCAACGCAAGCAGAATTTCCGTTTCAAAGCGATTTTCAGAAAATGTTTTTATATTTCTTCTCTTTAGTGCGAGGATGCGTTTTAGCTCATCGTCAATTTTCGAAAAGAATGTATGGAATTGCATGAGAGTGTATGGGCGCCATCCGTATACGATATGATAAGCATGTACTCGTGTCTATTGGTATTGATATTTGCTACTCATATGTAAGCTTGATATTTCTCTGCGAATGCTCTCGAGCCTCGAGTGTTTTTGCCCCGTTTTTTGCTTCTTCTCGTCTCGTGTTTGTCTGCGACTGTTTGTCTGTTCTTCTAACTTTTGCTTTAGTCAGTTTTGTATTAGTACGAGTAGTAGTAGTAATAGTAGTGGTAATAGTTATTGAATGATCCTAAGTTAATATTTGCTCGCACTAACAACGAGTTTCAAGAGATTTTCTATTCTCGTTTTGTTTGCATGCGACTTAAGGCTTGAGGCGTTTCTCATCACATTCTTTCTATATTGTATCAATACACTCGTATCTACATACATACATACATACGTACGTATTAAAAAACTACACTTCGGTTTACAAGTCTGTTGTCAGTTATTGAGTCAGTTACTGCCTCTGAGCTCAAAAGAAATTATATTGGATTTTCTTCTAAGGTTTCTTTTGTACTTTCTTGAAATTTTTGCGTACTATTGAGAGAGTCGGTTTGGACGGACCAATCAATCGAAGCCGCGAGCAATCAGATTATTTTCTGCTCTTTTCTAAACGCAAAAACAGGGAGAGGCTTTTCTGACGAGTCGGTTTCAGAAGAAGCATTCGATTGTGTTTCAAGCTAGACGAAATAATTTCTTATACTTAATTTGATTTCAATAACTCCAGAGCTATCACTTTCAGAAGGAAATTCTCTATTACAATTTCACAGAAATGAGGCATAAAATCGTCCCAAAGCTTATAACTTTTAAGAACAATAACAATAACTTTAAGAAAAGAGCACTAAAATATTCTATGAAAACATTTCTATGGTACAGATACAGATTAGAGAGAGCCTCAACAGAGAGAGAGAGAGAGAGATTATATTTAACGTAATTTCATTTACAATAAAATGTTGTATGATTAAAGCAAAGGTTTTCTCATCTTATAAATGGATTTTTAATGGTTTTTAAAGTATATTCAGACTCAGTTTATTGCTTTAAAAAAACCCAAACATTTTTCGAAATGTTGAATGAAATCAATTTAAACACACAATCATTTGTGACTAAGAGGAAAAAAAGGGGGCGTAAACTGGACTATTATTACCACTGCAGTATATACTAAGTAAGAGCCGAAAGGCACAACGAAACTAACTCCCACATGACGACGACACTCATTGCAAAATGTTACTCGATGAATGAATGGCTGCAGCATGGACTTTTATGAGCCTCACGGCCCACTTCAGGGACGGCAAGTTGGCAAGTTGACTTAACTCGTCGATGCGAGCCGACAAAAACTCAACTCGCGAGTTTCGCCCTTGTCGGCCGCACCTCTTTCCGCCCCTCCTGCATCCTCCTGTTCACGTCACTATTCCATCTCTCTTAGGCTGACAATCCTGACGCCAACGCATTCGAATACTTTGCAATATCAAATTAAACTTGGCTTTCGTGCGGCGTCTGAATTTATGCTGTGTACGCATTATTAATGGCTTCAGAGGGCGGACTACGCTGGACCGATTTTCTCTCTGTTCTGTTCTGCGCTTTTAATAATGTTGTCACTGTATGTCAACGACAATGAGTACAACGAGGATGAGAATGGGACTCGGAAGGACTCATGTCGAGGATAGTATGAATAGAGTGAAAATAGAGCTCAAACTGTAAAAGGATGCAGTATGTGGAGAGCTTCATCTTCATCATGTTGAATTGATTTCACACTCAATAATGCATGATTTACATACCTCCCTCCCACGTCCTCCCTTCTTCCCTCCGTTCTCCTCCTTCTGCTCTCTTCATTCTAATCTAATCATTTTACAACTGGCGAAAAAACTTAAATTGTGGCGTTTTCATGCAAAGTGCTACGGTATCGTCTACTCGCAAATCCTTAATAAGCTTTTTTCATGCCCTCAAAAGCTGTTGCCACCAAATCCTTTCACTAAATCCGCTTCTTTCCATCCCCCCCCCCCTCCCTGATCCTTTTCGGGGTGCTTCGCGTTTTAGTTTTTCAATAGTTAATGCTTTTTTCATGTCGGTATGGCCTATGTTTCATCGGGAACGTTCAGAAACGCATTTCAATTTTTTTTAAATTCTCAATATTTTTTTTTGCAGTCCACTCAGTCTACCGTTACGTTACTTCGTTCCTGACACAGCGACAGACGGCAACACTTTGACTTTTAAACACAAGCTTTTTTTTCCTCTCACAGACTCTTCTCTTTCTCATTTTCTACTTTTTGCACTTTTGTCATTTCTATTTACAGTTACCACGCACAACCTTTCTAAGCGTAGAAAAAGTTACAAAAAATATCAACAGACTGCAGCCGCAGCAATACTTTTTCTTGTTTAGTAAATTAAAAAGAAGAAAAAAGCAAACAAATCTACTAAATTAAGTTAAAGTAAAAAGTGAGGCTATCATCACCTTCACCATCATCATCATCATTATCCCTCTTACTATTTGCGGCAATCGAAGAAATATACCCCTTTACGAATACCTCTTCTTCACGCCCTACAGTTTTTCTTTCTCACTCGATGCACTCGAACGAAAACAATCATGTTGCCAATGCAACCGCCGAGAATGCAACCCTTCCATCAATCAATGCTCAGCGGAACCATCAGGTAGGTGGTGCTAACGAGTCAACAGCCAGCACCAACGCGTCCACTACCAGCTTCGATGTGGCGACAACTGAGACCGCGCTGGATCCACAAGATCAAGTAAGTGCAGCACATTTACCTTTAAAACAGCGCCAACTTCAGTTATGATGTACAAGTATGTATGTATGTTCTACAATAACAACTAGCATGAGTAACGAGTAGAGCGCATTATTTGGAACGAAAGAGAGTCATTTGGTTTTTATTGATTGCAAATATTCAGTAATTATTTCTTACTTGCTTTAAACAAAACAAAAAAAAATACGAAGAAAACTGAGTTGCTAGTTTTTATATTTTTCCTGTTCTTCCAGTTTTGCCAATTTTTTTTTTACTTAGTGATATTTAGTGATACTTGATTTACTAGAGCGAATTCTTTCTTATTCTTTTACTTTACAAAATATATTATTAAGTTGTTCTTTCATTCCTTTTAAATTATTTTTATTTTATAATTCAATTAAAAATATTTCAGCGAAATGCGAATATTTGTATATGAATTCAAGGGACAATCTTTAAAATTACTAACAGAATATTCGCCTGTTCTATATTCCAAGTAACCCTTTTAGAAATTACCATTGCTTTGAGGAGATTTGTTTATTTTTTTATAAAAGCGTCTTCCTCTAGAAACTACTCGTATATTTTCCTTAATCTTAGAAATACTTGAGGTTACAGAAATTGCAAAATTAAAATTATTTTATAGAAGTATTGCATACCTTTTGGCGAAAGAAAAACTTTAAGGGAGTCTCTAAAAAATTTAGACAATTATGTTGCATATTGCTAGGGATTTACTCCAAAAAGTATTGCATACTCTTAGGTATTCCCACTATAATCGTACTCGTACTAATTGAAAAGTTAGGAGACTACACGTCATTAGCAATGCTTTCGAAGTGCAAAAAAGTGCTGTATAGTTTTAGGTCTTAATATAAACTTTTCGTAATACTTTATATAACTTCAAAGATTCTTACTTAATTCCTTAATTTAATCCTCATTTAATCCTATATTAATTAGTTAAAAGATCCTTAGATATACAATACTTTGAGGGAAAAATTGTTATAATATATTTTTACTACATATTTTAATTATGTATTTTAATTTAATATAAATTCTAATTTAATTTTTTTACTATTTTAATAATCTAAAATGTTTGCTGGTATTGAACAAGTATCATAGAACTTATTAAATTTATGCTAGGACTGCTTTAACTAAGGAGAACCTCTCTCTATCTCTGGCTCCGTTCAATGCACTAAAGATGCACTGAACTGTCTAACCCTTTTTTGCTATCTGTATTTCTCTCCTGGGCCTATATCTCCGGAGCCTATAGTCCTCTCTTGAGCCCTCCCTTTCCCTTTGTCTGACTGATTGCTTGGCTGCCGCCCTGACTTATTGCAGTTTTGTCTGCATCCGATTCTCGGTCACCGAATGAAAATAAATACGTCTGGCTACTACTATACACATCCGTATTCATTTACATTGTACGAGTATGTATTTATGTATGTATGTATGTGTATATACATACATATCTGTTACTCCATGCAACTGTCTGTATATTTGTATTACTTTCTGCGAGCTTATTCTTATCTGATACTTTATTAATTAGTTGCAGTGTCAACAACATTTGTTCAGCAATTTTTTCTGTTGTACTCTCATTGTCTGTCTTTTTCATCCCATTAGCCTCTGGACCTCTTTCATCTTTTTCCCTCCTACGGATTGTTTTTGTACCAAGAGTTTTTGCTTTTTATGGTACATGATATTCATCTCTTTTGTTTTTTCTGATCATAAATTTTTCAGTTCTTCGTTTTTTTAAGTTCCAATGTATTTTTTCATTGGAATTTATTATTGCACACTTTTTGGCGAGATAAAAATCATTAGACTTGCTAACAACAGCTTTTGCATACTTCTAGACATTACAATCACAATAATTCTTTATACTTACTCGTATTTCTGATAACTTTAAAGGTTTTTCAACGAGAACGAGATTCTTCTTATTCTTAGTACCAGTTTTTTTAGGAAAACTGCCTTTCTATAGGCCAAAAAACTAAACCAAAATGAAGTTGCATATTTTTCAGAGAAATAATTATTTCTATGGCCAAAACTATTTCATAATTTTAAGTGTTGCCATTACCGTTTTTCGCAATATTTCTGAAAATTTCTAATAATTTTTTGAAAAACCAGATTATTCTGTAGCTCGGGGTTAATGATGATCTTCAGAAAAAATCTACAGATAATAGATGTTGTATACTTTTAGGGGTTTTGATTTGAAGGATTTTAGAGATTAATTATTAATTTATATTCTTATACAGAATAAGCGAACTTATATAATTATTCCTAAAATTTATAAAACAAAAAAAATAATTATATTTACAAATTATAACAATCGATTTATTTTAGTTTCTATGAAATTATTATTTAGTTCCTTTTTTTTGATTATACTAAATGTATGCTAAATCCTTAGAATTAATATAATACAAATATTTGTGGTTGTCAATGTTATCTTTTTTATACATTTTAATGAACGCTTGTTGAAAAATATAATTTTTTATTTATGCTTTACGAGTACATATATAGAAATTTTCCACTGTAATAAAACCCTTCTATGTAGAAAGATTCCTTTAAGACTTTAGATTTTAGTAGATTCAAGACTACTTCCTCAGACTGAAGTGGATGAGCCTACTTTCATTTTGGCAACAAATGCTGCCAGACTGCTAATAACTTGTGATGCTTTTTCCATTACTTCCGCTTTTTATTATTTGTTTGTTGCTTGTTTGTGACTGGCTGACCAATTGTGTAATAAAATTTGATATTGTCTTTAGCATTTTTTCATCTCTCGGTTTCTTTTCGCTTGAACTCTTCTTGACGGATAGTATTTTCCAACAAATCCTTTACAATACAAATAGCAATATCAAAATCGACCAAAACAACAACAAATGCAGTTGAAGAAAATAGGCCACCACCACCAGCACATCTGTAATAGTTATAACAGTTACAACAACAACAACTGCACTAATACGAACAACACTACCAACCAGCAGGATAGCAACAAAATGCCTTGGCTGACCAATACGTCGGCCGATGTTAATGAATGCTATTGGCAACAACAACAGCAGCAACAGAAATTTAATCATTGCAAAACATCGTTCATTGTACCGGAAGATATTCCGCCACCGCCGCCGCAACCAATTCTCAAAAATGGTTTCAAACGATTCGTATGCGAAAATAATCAACAACAACAACAGAAAGAACAGCAACGACTACAGCCACAATCGTCACAACAACGCAGCCAGCAACAAGCTTGTATTGTCGGTAGTTCGACTTCTTTTGAAAAATCATATGAATTACAGGCGCCGCAACCACAACAACAAAACTATTTACAGCTCCCACAACAACAACAATTGCAGTTAGTAAACGCTGCAGGCCATCAACAACAGCAGCAGCAGCAACAAGAACAGCATCGGCAGCCGGAGCAGCATCATCATCACCAACATCAACATCAATATCAACATCAACATCAACATCAACAGCAGCATCAATACATTCAGGATCAGCAGTCAACATCATTAAAACAACAAACTTTACAAGCACAGCAACAACAACAACTACAGCCGCCACAACAGCAACCAGCGTATTATCAACAACATAATCAATTGCAGCAGCAACCATTTCAACAACAACCGCAACTAACGCAACGTGAATATTATCATCAACACTGTCTATTGAGAAATCTAGAATTACAAACAACGCAGCAGCAGCAACAGCATCCTCACCATCATCACCACCACCATCACCATCATCAGCAAACCGAACAGCTACAGCAGCAACAGCAACAACAACAACAATTGCAAACACATTTTAAATATCATTCGAATTTAGTTTTAAAGGAGCAGCAACAGCAGGTACGTGTCGATTGAGTAGATTGCATTATTTGTTCTTCCGGCGAGCTTCACCTAAAAATAATGAAATCATTGTCGAGAGTCATTGAAAATCGAACATTTTTATAGTACCAAAAATTCTATTTCATGGGCGTGATAGTTTGATGGGTTCGGCTGGCCGTATTCATACTCGTGGGACATACGAAAGTTTACACTTTACAGTATTCGCACGCTTATTATATCGTCTTTTCACCTGCAGAGATCTTTAACACTTCAAAAATATCATCAGATTTTCAAATTCAACATTATTAAAAACTGAGCAGGATATTCGTATAATTATCTGTTACGTAAATCGTTTCTCTGTTTAATGATTATCTCGCATTCTTTTAAAAACGACACGAACTTGTGCATTACATTTTCTACAGCAAACAAGCTACAGCAAATCAATGAAGCTTTTGGCCTTATTGCGTAATAATCACATGAGTGGACGACTCTAGTCGAATTTGCTTTGTTATTTTTTAAATTTGTTGGAAAATTGCTAACAAAAACTCGTTAATGAATAAAGCAGAGTCGACGAGAATCTTCTTGTGTGCTATTGGACCGTATTGGCCATAAAATTCATTTAAGTGGAGTTTTATCAATCTTTGACATAGACTATAGCCTTAACAGAGAAAGGTTGTTTTTTCTCTGTTAAGCTTTTGCAGAAAGTACAAAGCTCTCGATCTGGGCAGCAAGAAAACATATTCAACAAGAACTGACTTCTGCCACTGTGCAAGTTTTAATATAAATTAAAAACTGCACCTTTAAAAACATAATAATATTCATATTTCTGTTAAGTGATCTTCTCGGGCGCTCTCATAGATAACAGAATTATTGATTAAAAACTCATAGTTCTCCATCATATTTTTACATAAATAAAGCTTGTTTCCAACATGTAACATTTTATACATTACCGTTCAGTATTTTAAAGTGACACTTAATAAAGTGACACTTAATAAAGTGACACTTAATAAAGTGACACTTAATAAAGTGACACTTAATAAAGTGACACTTAATAAAGATTGCAACATTAACAGAAAAACGTTATCTTCACTGTTAAAAGCCTGTTAATAGGAGCCCATAGATTTAAAATGCAGAATACAGAAATATTAGGTGTTTTAAATTGGAGTATTTTTTATTTTTAATTATGTAATACGATAATATAATTTAAATATAATATAATTTTATTTTTATAATTTAAAATGTCCATTATTTGTGGCTAACTTCAGATAAATCATATATATAAAATTGTCGCCTAAAGGTATGCAGGGTTTTTTCTTTTTTTTTTGCAATAACCTCTTCGTGTTACTGTTTGTTGATTTAACTGCAGTCTCAGGGTCTTTGCTTTTTGCTGCTCTTCTACCAAAAACAAGCACACAACATAAGGGTACATGCATCATTTCGCGAAATGTGGTTTTGCCTTCTAACTAAGCTTCTGTGTTTGTGTGTGTCTGTGCCTGTTTGTGTGTACTCATACGCCTCCGTCTCTATTCGTATATAGCAAAGCTGTAATTTTCCTTCAGCTTCCTGCTTGTTTGCTACTGATCGAAAAATTGTACAGCCTTTGATTTTCAGGGTTTCATCAGATTTTCTATTCTCTTCCAAGTTTTTCTTTTTTCTTGTTGTAATTTCTTTGAAGAACGGGAGAGAAACCTTAGAACCTTGTATGAAACCTAAAAAAAAAAAATACATACTGCAAAATTGAAAATTATTGACTTATCCTTTCCATGAAAGAGGAAAAAAATTGATTGAATTTCTGACGACACTGAAAATGAAGAAAAACCGTCTAGAAGTATGTAATTTTCGTTAAAGATTGTTGAATTTCTGAACTGACTCATTAAAACTAAAAATATTTTAAATTGTAATATAAATTTTTTTTAATCTCAGAAGTCATTAAGTTCTAAAGAGGACTCTTTTTTACAATTTTCTATTACTAAAAGAGTCAATTATGAAACGTTATAATTACGTTTTTTAATGACTATCAGCAGCACCTTCTTTCTCCTTTCACTTCTTTTGAAGAAAGGCACTTCTAAAATATTTTGGAAAAATTACTAAATTAATTACTTTTTTAAAAGTTGCTAATTTTTTTTCTCTTTCATTAAGTCTCAGATTTTGTCGCAAACACAACAAAACAAAAACTGTCAAACAGTCAAACAAAAGCACGTACACATCCAGACAAACATATGCGGGCAAATGCCAAAAAGCTCTTACTTCTAATCTTCACTTTTGTGCCGGTGTCTGGGTGTGTGTGTGTGTGTGTATTTATTAGTGTGTGCGTTTGTTAATTGAACTCATATTCCTTCCTCTTTTTTTTTTTTTACTTCTTGTATCTTTCGCTTCGCATTCGCTTCTTTTGCTGTTTTTCGTATCTCTTTGCTCGTACCGCCAACAATCTGGCAACGCTTGAAACTCTTAAAAACTAAGCCTGACTGGCTTGTTAGCGCCTCAGTGAATTTACCTTGACACATCGTCAGATTGTTTTGTCATTCGCCGCCTTTTTGGTTGATGATGTTAGTGATGATGATTGTCGTTAGTTTTTTCGTTGTTTTTTGTTCAATGCATTTTATTTTTTTTGTCTGTTTATTTTTCTTGTTCCTTTTTGATTTGTGACCTTTGTTCTTCTTCTAAGTTTACGATACTTCCTTTTATAATGGAAAATACGATATCACTGCCATTTCATCATCTCTCTCTCTCTCGCTCTTCACTTTACCTTACAACACTTTTCTCTTTCTTTTTTTCTAATTTGAATTTGGAAAGTGGCGAAATTTTTTTTTTATTTTGCTTTATCAATTTTATCACACCGAAGAGACCAACAAACTTTAGGTAAAACAATTTTTGGTTAATTCTATGGACCCTTCAGCGTCTGTCAACTCACCCGAAGTGGCCATCATCGAACAACGGAAATGCAATGATTTTTTTCTCTGCATATATTGCTTGCTTTTTATTTGAGAAAACTCATTTTTTCTTGTTTTTCTCTTGCAATTCTTTTTTATTTTAATTTTGTGCATTTTTTAAATTTTTTCTTTTATTATTATTCCTTTATTCTTTTTACTTTTTCAGTCTGTCTATTTGTTTTTATTTTTCCTGCTTTTTTTGTTAATTTAAGCTAAAAAAAAGCTGATGATGGCAATTTTTTTTAAATTTCCTGTCAATCGTCCTTTTCCCAAAGCTCGATACGATAACTTTTTTCTCAGGCAATTTCGTGTTCTGCGGCGTTTCGTGTTCAGCATAATTTTTTTCCTATCAATGATTTCTGCATGTTTTTTTTTCAAGAAAATTTATTTTCCGCTTAAGGAATAAAGAACAGCTCTTTCCTTTTTGTTATTTGCAATAAGTTAGGAAAATAAATATTTTATATATAAACATACATCGAGAATTTGTTGTTGAAACTTGAACTATTGAACTATTGACCAACTCTTGTTAAATACTATTAATTATTTGAGACCTATTGATCTCTTCCTGGCTTGCGTCAAAACTTAAGCTCTTAAAATCGTATAATTATAGTTCTTCCATCTCGATTCCTAACAATCTTGATCTCTTCCTAAGTTATAATGAATATTTATTAAATGTCTTTTAACTTCTTTGACCGTAGAATCTACTATTGATTTTTTTTTAATTAAATTGTGTATAATATTTATCGCTTGAGAACTTTTGATCTCTTCTGATAAATTCTGATAAAGATCAATAGATCAAGAGTCATAAAGATCAAAAATCTCTTGACAGCTTCTGATCTTCTCAAGATCTTCAACTGCATCCTATTGAGCTCTTGAAATATATTTGATCTTGAGATCGAACTCTTTCCAACTGAGAACTATTTTTTTATCTTTTCAAATCTGTTGCTCTCTTTTCAATTCTTTTTTTAACCTATTGATCTTGAGGTCTTATCGTTCCGAATAAATTTTTGAACAGTATTGATTTTTTTGAACCTTTTGCTCTCTTCTGAACCTTTTCCGAACCTTGTTTCTTATCTTTATAGAAGAGTCTACCTTAAGGAAAGGATATGCTATGAATTAGTAAAAGGAAGAGGGTACATTTTTATATCATCAACGCTTCGTGTTTCAGCATAATTTAATCAAGTAAGCCACAAAACAGAAGAAGAAAGCCTTTTAAATAAGAAACTAAAAAATGGGTGCAGAAATGAGGGCAGGAAAACCAAAATAAAGCAAAAATGAGCATATCATGAAACGTTGCTAATTAAGGACATTAGCCACACCTAACACACAGCACCGAGAGTGGCACCAGCTGGTTCACTAAAGGACACTAAAAACACTTGGAAAAGATAATAAAAATTCCAAAAAAGTGAACTCTTGTAAGTTTGTACATACCTGAGGCCGCATTGCGTGTGTGTGTGTGCAATTTACTTTAAATTCAGAAGATTAAACTTAAGCACTTCCGGTAAGAACTTGAGTTGTTGCTTATTTAAAAGCGCGAGCACGTGTGGCAACGCTGGACGCCGTCACGCGAAACTGTACTCACAGTAACAAAAAAAAAAAATGAATGAAATAAAAAAAGTCGTGATTCTTTTGTAGAAACGAAACTCTTTGACGATGGCGGTTACCACTGTGCGTTTGTCGCTTTTCCCGCGGTGCAGTAGAGAGAGTCTTTCTCTCTTTCTTTCGTTTGGTGCTTTTTTTAACCCTTTCATCATTCGTTAAATGTTTAACTGGACAAGTTGATGGAGCTCCTGGTGCTCTTGAGCTCAGTGTCAAGTGGTCAGACCACGATTGTTGGTTGGTTTTAGCATGTTTTAAGCTTACGCCTTAAAGACAATAGTTGAGCGATTTCCTTTTGTCATCGACAACAATGAAAGAGACTCTGTTTTTAGGAACTTTTTCGACTTTTCTTTATAAATTCCGGTGTAGGTAAAGCATATGTACCCTAAAATCTGCTTTTCCATTAAGATTTTCCATCGAAAAATCAAAAAATTTGTCTTTTTTTTTTTTTAACGAAGAGCGAAAGAAATCATCAATATCTTTCCCAAGTTTTTAATTTTCTGGGGAAAATGTTTTTAGCAGATTCCTTTGGGATTAATCAACATAAATATATCAGTAGCGATGATTTCTCTGCGGCACTTAATTAAAAAAAATGTTGTAATTAAAAATAAAGCAACAAAATGGAGAAAAAATTGCAACAATTAAAAAAATAGCAGTTGAATGCACCACAGAAACTGAAGTAAATAAATAATTTTGCAATAAATTTCATAAACAAAAAAAAGAAAACTACAGACAGTTTAAAAACAAACTTTTTTACGCTTAAAGTTTCATTACACGATAGAAGGAAATCAACAACAATAACAACTAAAGCTAATTGTCAATGAAAAAGTGATTTCTTTAAAATCAACTCTTTCCCTCAAAATCAATTGCTTTTACAATAACAAACAATTACAGCGAGAGCGGCATTCCCAATAGTTGAAGTCTTAATCGAAACATAAACGAATCAGGCATGACATTTCATACTACGTTGCGTTGTATGAATGCAGGCAATTTCATGCAATGGGCGGATGATGATACAAAGACGTGAAAGAGGAAATTTCACGTCACTGATTATAAGACAGATCCAATGAGAAGGTGCCCATTTTGATGACAAAGCAACACATAAACATGACAAAAACTACAACGAGTAAAAGCACATGCAAGAATTTTCCTCACCGATTCATTAATGATTTTGCAAGAATTGTCTTGTTTTTTTTTTTTGGACTGTTGGGTGGTAATCTTATCGTGGGTCTTTTTTTAATTAGTGAACATACTGACGCCACCGCGAAAAGTGGAGAGACTATAATAAGAAAGGTACCTTAACACAACAACAAAATTACATTTAAAAGTACCTATGACAAAATTACATTTAAAAGTACCTATGACAACAACAAAAAAATTAATAAGAAAATAGCAACATTTTTATGGCATGCTTTTGCGATAACAGTCGCGTCAAACAACGTAGAGTTCGCAAAGAACGCACAACACAAAACGCTTTATTCATTAAATAACAAAACGTGTGCAGTTCTCCCCCCCCTCATCATCCTTTGTTTTAACTTTTATTACTTATTCATTTAATCTCTTTTAATATTTTTATATTACCCGCAAAGAAAATACAATTTTTTGTTTTACTTTTTCACAAAAAAATTAAGCGAAAAAAGGGAAAATCTTAAAAATCTTATGACGTCAAATGGACGCCGTCGTCTGTTGCTCGACAAACTATTTAGAGTGTCAAGCGAGCGTTACATTACAAGATGTACATTCTATGTATGTATGTACACACATATCTTATAAACCAAACGGGCTAATTTCTTTGTACCTTGATAGTATAAAAGGCGTTAACTAAATATATTAAATAAACTCTATAACTATTATGACTTATTTTCTAATGCAGTCGACTTCCCTTCAAACCGTCTTTGTCGTTAGTTTTTGTTCACTCTGAGATGATGATGATGATGTAAATATTCCTTTTCAGAGTCTGGTTCATTCACGTCAAAAAGTTCGTGTACTACGCTTAATATTGGCCAGCATTTTTGGACTTCTTCTGCTGGCATTACTTACCACCGCCTTTGTGTTTGCCTTCGGTGTTAGTGAAACGCACTCGCCTCAACCGGACGCAAAACCGAGCGCTATAAAACTAGAAGATTTGCTGTCGGGTCAATTAACGGCGATTGAATTTGATGCCAGTTGGTCAGGATCGAAATTACTTTATCGTGATAATGCTGTAAGTTTTTCACTGCATAGACCTAATGATTGCCAAATTTAGCTAAATGCGACAACGTGTTAATTATATAAAAATATTTCTGAAGTTTATAAGAATTAACAATATTTTTGCCACATTTTTCAGTCTATCGTGGAAGTTGATGTTAAAACGAAACAGCGTACGGTACTCCTTAATGATGAGCAGGTAAGCAGGTAAATTTTTAGTCATGGTTTATAAGCGCTTACATAGTAACAACATACGAGAACATGTTCTTAACGGGTTAAACAATGCATTTATGATGTTAAGAAAATGTAAAAACTTTAGGTTTAGAAGATATTTTTAGATCGCGAATATGAGATCTAATCCATTAATCTCATATTGATTGTCTCATTATTAAGGAATCAAGGCTCTTTATTAAATTACTTACGCATGTTTAAAAAACCATCCTTCCATTTCTTCTTCTTCTTCTTGTTTATTTTTATAGTATCAATACACCACTTTCGAAAAATCGGCAGATGGTAATTTTGTACTTCTGAGCAAAAACTATAGAAAGGTTCGTATAATGTTAGCATAATTCCGATAATTTTTCAAACCCAAAATCCTTTTTTTTTTTGCAGAATTTTCGTCATAGTTTCAGCGCTTTGTACGATATTTATGACATCTCTTCGGGTAAGATTTATCCTCTCCTGCACGCAGGTGAACAGCGTCTTCTGTGGATCGTGAAATGGGCCCCGATCGGCAATGCCTTAATCTTCAACTATGCCGCTAATTTATATTACAAACGTTCTGCTCAATTGGATTCGGAAGTGGTTACGATCACCAATGATGCCAATCCGCACGTTCTTAACGGCATACCGGATTGGATTTACGAAGAGGAGGTCTTCAGTTCGAATACTGCCGTCTGGTTCAATCCGTCCGGCACACAAATCGCTTTCATACGCTTCGACAACTCGGCCACAAGTTACATGAATCTGCAGGTGTTCGGCCAAGCTGGCGACTTGAGTTATCAGTATCCGTTATACAAATCGATACCTTATCCCAAGGCTGGCGCCTCAAATCCTCGCGTACGCCTGATCACCGCTGATCTGTCGCATCTCGTTGAAGGCAGCGACTCGCATTTGACCGAGGTACCGGTGCCCAGCGCTCTCAATACAGAGGCCGATTACATCATCACGAACGTAGAATGGCTGACCAATGACCTGATGCTGTCGGTGTGGATGAATCGTGTACAGAATCGTGTGTACATGCAAATGTATAATGGTCTGCGTCGTTACGAGGTGCGTACAATCCTTGCGCCGCGTTCTTTCGATGGTATTATTCCTTACTTGCTCTCTTCCTCCTTTCAGCTCTATAGTTTGGAATCGAAAACGGGATGGATTAAAACTTTGCAAGCGCCGCATAAAAGCCGCAGCGGCTCCATCATTGCTCTTATCCTTCCGCAGAGTCAGAGCAACGCGGATGGTCGCTATCATCATTTATGTCTACTACCGACGCGCAGCTCAAATGCTCAACCCGAGCCGTTGACCAAAGGAAGATTCGAGGTTGAAGCGATTCTGCACTGGGACCATGAGAATGACATCATTTTCTACACTGCCAACACTGAAGCGAATCCGGAAATGTTGCATGTCTACGCGGTGAAGGCAACGGCCGGCCAGAAAAGTAAATGCATAACCTGCAACCTGCAGGAGTCCGAAGGTAAGTGGAAGAAGATGGAGTCTAAGAGAGTAAGATCGCTTTAGACAGAAACGGATGAAAATTGAGTCTACATAGAGAGAAGAATGGCTTTGGGGAACAAGAGGTCCACGTAGTGGATAAAAAGAGAAGGTTTTAGAGAAGAAGAGTACATGAAGGTCTAGAAGAAGCTCTATTTGACTCTGTCTGCCATTTTTTTTTATGATGACTATCTGAAACTCTTCTAATTTTTGGTCTAAGGCTCACTCTCTCTGTGTTTTCGTTTCAGACAACAATCCAAGTTACTATAGAGCCGATTTCAGTAATGGTAATCTAGTGGCCGTACAATCAATGGGTCCTTCTGTACCGAAAACGGATATTTACGAATGGAAATGGTCCAATAGTGAGTAACTAAATGTTGTGTAAAATGAGTACAGATTGAGTATCAAAGTCTCCTAAAATGCCCGTAGACCAAGTAATGTTGCGCCATTTGATGAATTGGGAGAATAATACACGCCTTCGTGAGGCCATAGCAAAATTAGCTATGCCTCAAACTGAAATTCATGTCATACCCATCGCAGATGGCTTTACCGCTAAAGTGTCGTTGCAATTGCCGCCAAACCTGGATCGTAGTGGTAAGACCAAGTACCCAATGTTGGTCGATGTGTATGCGGGTCCCGATACCAGTGCGGTAGGTTTCATTGCTGCAATTACTTTATATTATATTACTATATTACGCATATAGTACATATTTTGTTTATGGATTAATAAAATAAATTTTTAAGGTTACCAATAAATTTGAAATGGATTGGGGTGTTTATCTGTCGTCGAATCAATCGATCATTTATGCCAAAATTGATGGACGTGGTTCGGGCTCGCGTGGCGAGAAGTTGGCACATTCGATTTATCTACAATTGGGCACACTAGAGATTGTGGATCAGATCAATGTAACAAAGTAAGAAAGTGCCTGTATCATCTAAAAACCTTTAATAACTCCCGCTCTCTGTCTCTCTCTCTCTATTTTGCGCTCTAAGGCAATTGCTGTCTAAATTCGACTACATCGATGGAAACCATGTCGGCATCTGGGGTTGGAGTTATGGCGGTTATGCCGCGGCCATGGCTCTGGCAGCAGACAATGAGAGCGTGTTCAAGTGTGCAGCGTCTGTAGCGCCCGTCACCGATTGGGCGTATTATGGTATTGCCGACATCTACTGGCATGTAGCCATATTCCTCTCTCTATCTGTCTGTTTTTCTCCCACAGACTCTGTCTACACCGAACGTTATATGAGTCTACCGAAGCTTAACGAACTTGGTTACAACGAGTCGCGTTTGACCACTAGCGCAAACAAATTACGCGGAAAGAAGTACATGCTCATTCACGGTACGCTCGATGACAACGTACACTATCAGCAAGCGCTCGTCTTGGCCAAAAGTCTGGAACGTCAGAATATACTTTTCAAGCAAATTGTGAGTAACGCTTCGTAAGCACTTCCAGGGCGGGCGTTTTACATTCGAGCATCCTTTTTTGCACTTTCAGAGCTACACCGATGAAGATCACAGTCTGTCCAATGTACGCCCTCATCTGTATCATTCGCTGGATCGTTTCTTTGGCGATTGTTTCGCCAGCAAAAGCATGATGAGAGCCAGAGAGTAAAATCGTGGAAGAACTTTTGCTGTTTGTTCTTGAAAAAATTCTTTAGTAGCCAAATAATGGAAACGAAAATAAAAGAAAATATATTGTTATATAGCATTGTAGATATATTATTTTGTAGAGTGAAATATTGTTAAAATTTTTACTAAAATTTTTGAAAATTCTAAGAAACAGCGGAAAAAAAATAATTCAAAAGCATTTTTTAAGACTAAAATTTTGTAGTAAGGTAGTAAAAATAATTTAGCCAAGTCCAAATGCAACAATAAAACAATAATTAGTTATAGAAAACGTACATATAATCAATCCTCTTTGTTGTTGTGCCTCTAGCAGAAATGTTTTTAAACAAACGAACTTAGCTGAAGAAAAAAATGTACGAATATTAATCAAATTAGAAATAGATACAAAAATAGAAAGTTAGAGAAAAAATACAAAAATTGAAAAAAAAAATACAAGAAACAACAATAAACCTACACACTACACTGCACAACCCAAATCAGTTGTTATATATATGAAAAT
Source organism: Conops quadrifasciatus (assembly GCA_949752815.1). Taxonomy (NCBI): domain Eukaryota; kingdom Metazoa; phylum Arthropoda; class Insecta; order Diptera; family Conopidae; genus Conops; species Conops quadrifasciatus. Next base: position 4,085,751 of record OX457079.1, read on the forward strand.
TAAAAAAAAACAAGTACATAAAAAAAGTTTGTTAAAAGTTGTTGAAGAAATTAAAATTAAATTTTTAATAAATGAAATTTCATATTTTTAAATCTTTTATATAAAAATTTTTAATTGTTTTTATTTATATAAATTTTGTAATTACTTTTTAAAAACATTTAAGTACTCTAATGATTTAGATCAACAAGACATTTTTTGTAAATTTAAGAATATATACAATAGTACAGAAATAAAGAGTTTTTATTTAAAAAGTATCGATGTTTTTACTTTTGATTACAAAAAGCGAGTAAAAGGTAATAAACTTAACCAAGAAGTAAAACTAACTGTATTCATTGGTTGTTTTTTTTTTTTAAATTTAAGCGGCTAATGGCAAAAACCTACTTTCATTTCAAGCAATTGATTGATTAACTAATTAATCAGACTAATTTGCAAATTAAATAGTTATTTTTTAATTTTTTTAGAAAAAGTGGAAGTTGCAACCGAAACAATTTGGTACTTCAATTTATATAATTTCTCAGCCATTTTTCAATTCCGCCATTTTCATCAACGAGACCCAACCGTGAAAATCTGTAAATCGTCAAACGAAGTACTAGGCGATCAGAAACTCATTTTAAGCAGCAGCATTAGGAACTCGCCCTGTATCTCTAAAACTGTAGTTAACATAGAAGCACTGGAGCGTGTTTGTGAAAAATCGCTACTTTGGGAAGCGCTGGAATATATTTCGGGTTGCTATAAAAGTGAGAAAGGCTCTTAAAAAGCACTGGGTTAAATTCGTGCCCTTAGAGCAGGTTCTAAAAAGCACTGTAACTGAAGATTAAGCAAAAAACTACGCGAACTGTGCAGAATGTTCGTTGCGAGGATAACACAAACTCCACTCTTTAAACACAAATAATGTGTACTTTTGTTTTTGAAAAAAATTTTATTTTCCAAATTAAATTAATTCATATACTTGAATAGTATACAATATACATATTTTGTATTATATAATGTGGATTATAATATTGTAAAAACTGGTATTGATCAAAACTTGTTATGACTTGGAGCTTCTACGAGCTTCTTTTTGTGAAACACAATTTATTAAAGGTAATAATGTCACTGACAATAATGATGATGATGACGGTGATGGAAAATTATAATTTTGTTGTTAAGGATCAATCTGTCTATCATCAAAGATTATTTCACAAAGATTTTAATTTTGTTAAAACTATCTCGAAACAATTTTACAAATAGTACAATAAAATTTAATATCGTGGAATTTTTATTTTATATCTTTATAAAACTTTAACTATTTACAAAATACAAACTTTTGGTGTATTATTTAAAATTTTTCTTCGCTTATTTTTTAAACGGATTACTTACTATGTAATTACTTTTATTCTATTTTTGTTTTTGTTGATTTTTTTTCTTCTAACTCTACTCTTATAAATGGATGTGGCTATGATAAATGAATAAAAATGTCTGTTTATATGCGCTTGGTTCCTGTGTTCCATCCTGTGTATGAATCTGTGACAAATAACGCTTTATTTCTAAATTTTTTATTATATATTAAACTAGCTTAGTTTCTAAAATCGATCATAAATATTTTATACAATTAATGCTTCTTTATTTCTACAAAATGTTAATTTAATTTTGCAAAATATATATATTTTTTCAATAATTTTTTGTGTTAAAAATATTTTTCTTTTTTTGTATATACAATTAAATTATTTTAGAGCTAATTTCTTAAGATATTTTCTTTTATTTTTTTCCCAAAAAATTGTTAAATTATTTTTTATTATTTTATTTCTTATCTCGAAAGAAGAAATAAAACTCGATTCTAAACTATTCAAAAATATCTTCTTTTTTTAGATTAATTTAAAAAATAATTTCATTAACAATACAAATTTAAAGAAATTAAAAGAAATAAAAAAAATTATAAGAAAATTTTTAAAATTTCGAAAGAAATTAAATTAAAAACAGCAAGTATTTAATGAAAGTGGCATAAAATATATATGTATATTTATTTTTTCAATAAAGTTAAAGTTTGTTGCCAAAAAAAAATTACGCCAAAATTTTAATAATAATTAGACAAGCACCATTAATAAATAATTGAAAATATTAAGTAAACAAATAAGATTAATAAAAAACAAGAAATTAATATAAAGTGCGGGGGTAAAAAATAACTTGTACAGGAATTTATGAAATATCAAATAAAAAAGGAGGAATAAAGAAAGGTTAATTGAAACTAACAGAAAAGCTTGAAAATGTTAAAAGAAAAAATAGACAAATAAAAGGAACAGAAATACTTAGAAACTATAATTAAAGTATTCTTTAAAAAAGAAAAACAAAAATATTTTAAAAATTCTAAAACAGTGATAACATTACTTAAACTTGAAATTAGAAATGAAATTAATTTTCATTCTTAAGTACATATAGTACTTTTGAGTATTAATTTGTTAAGCATTTTTTTATTCCAAAAAATTTATTGTATTTTTTCCACAAATTTGGGTATTCTTTAAATGTTCGAGAATTCGCAAAAAAAAATATCAACTAATATTACATATTTTGAATTATATTATAATAAAACTTATCGAAATTAATTTCTAAAGCAATTATAGAAACTTATCGGCGATGTTTTCATTTTTTTCAAGCTTCAGCGTTTTCATTATTTTTAATTAATTAGACAAAATCATGAAACTTCGCTTTATTTACAAAACCTTTTGAAATCAAAAACGCTGGGAGCTAGTATTCATGTACGACAGAGAAAGAGAATTTTACACACATTCTGATGTGCCAAATCCTCCAATTCTATCACGCAGAGAGGAAGAGCCTTCAGTAACAAGCTTCTGGAAAGATGCCTTCAACCGTCTCATTTGGGCCTTGCGGTTTTCGGCGAAGGAAAGAGAGCAACCAACAACTAACCTTTTAGCGAGGTACACGTATTACGTAAAAACGCATACTCCCATATGTGTGTTTGTATGTTATTCTCTCAACGAGGCTGTCATTAAACCATGATTTCGAAATTGCCATTATTTCACTAAAAAATTCTTAAGATTGCAAAAACGCTTACACTTCGTCGACAAACGATTTTTTGAAATTTTTGAAATTTGCGAATTCGAATTAACTTCGAAAACTATTGCTGAAACAGATGTTTTTTAATTCAAATAAACTTCCTCTACCTCTTGCTCGTCAACGCATTCCTGCTGCTCCTGCTGTTCTTGCAATTGCTGCAGTTGATTCTCATCGAGCTCTTCTTCCTCATCGTATTCGACAAGTTGCTCATGTTGTTGTTGCTGAAGTTCTTGCTGTTGCTGTTGCTGCTGTGTCTGTGCTTGGTATTCAATGTGTTGCGTTTGTGATTCCAATTCCAAGGGATCGACAAGAGTCGCGTGGTGATGCTGGTGGGTGGTTAGGATATGATGTTGCTGCTGTTGTGGCTGCTGTTGCTGATGATGCTGTTGTATTTGATGACTATTGTTGCTGTTAATGCTGCTGCCGGTACTGGCAAATACCAGCGGCGGCGGTGACGTCGAAGATGAAACACTAACAATCGCTGCCGGTGGCGGCATGTTCGTTGTTGATGATGATGGTGCTGCTGATGATGATGCTGAAGAATTTATTGCATTGCGTACAATATGACCGGCGGCCGAGCGATTAGACCGAGTTAAGGTCACGGTCACCTCGGAACCCAGGCCGGCAAAAGAGACGGGCGTGGCTCCGGCGTGACTGCTTCTGTTATGGGAGTGGAGTATCCTGCGTGCTGTCGCTGCTGCGCTGGTGGCGGGCGCTGCTTGAGGCAGGATAGCTGTTGCCGCTGCTGTGGAAGTGGACGCTGCTGCTGCTGCTGCGTCGGCATTGGGCGAAACATAATTAATGAGCAAGACGCGTTCGCCGCTAGCCGTATGGCCGGCTTGCTGGCGGAGCACGCGTCGTAGGCCGCTGCTGCTACGTACAATGTGATGTTGTTGCTGCTGGTGACGCTGCTGCTGCTGCTGTTGTTGTGGGTGGTGATGCTGCTGCTGGTGCTGTTGCACCGGCGCTGGCATTGCCGTCGATGCTGTTCCTGTCGCTGTTGATGCTGCCGCTGTTACTATGTTCGCAATTGATCCGCCGCCGCCGCCGCCCCTGCGTCCGCCACCTCCCCCTCCGTCTCCCTGGCCGCAGATCATATCGTTGGCTCATCATTACGTGTTGTTACTTCCTTTCAAAATGAAAACCTTCTTAACCAAAATGTTCTTGTTGTTGCCCTAGTTGTATTTAGGGTTTATTGTTGTTGTGGTTACCGTTGTTGTTGCGGTTGATGATGGCAGTTTTGTTGTTAATTTTTGCAATTTTAATTTTTTTTTTTGGTTTTGGTTAGACGAAGTAGTTATGAACGAGATGGTTGGATGCATAGCGACGCGGACGTGAATGCGTGTGGAAGTGAAACAAGTGAGAGAGAGAAAGAAAAAGAAAGAAAGAGAGAGAAAACGAATTTTGTTTGACATCAATGCGTTATTATGGTTATTTCTCTCGATGTTTCTGTAACAATTTTTAATTATTAATCAATAAATTCGTTTGTCTCATGAAACACCGTATTTAAAAAATTTTACATGCGATAAATAAATTAAAAAAACATGTCAACGATATGAATTTGCACGCAAAATGCCAAGCGTAATTCGTTAAAAATAGCAATTGTTTTCACTCATGACAAAACAAATTATTAGAAAAAAAAATTATAATTAACAAATTATTTTAGAAAAATTCTTTCATAAAATATCATTCATTCTGGCATGCAAATTTTTCTCTTTATGTAAGTTCTAAATAGCAAAATTTTTTATTGAGTTTTATAACACGATAAACAAATAAGTCGTCATATTGTGTTTTGTTTGCCAACTAATTTCAATGAAAAACTTTATCATTGTTATTGTCTTGAGTTATTCTCTTGAGTTGACGTATTACACAATACGGCAACGTTGTATCAATCAATCAATTATTGTAACATTCAATTAATGCAATAGAATACGTCTGTTAGTGGATGAGGCAATCGATGGGAAGGCGGCGAGACCGATATAACCAACAACCAGCTCCTTTTTTTATGAATTTTGTTCTTAAGAGTGATTTATTTTTGTGGATTCAATAATATCAAAATGTATAAACCACTCAAAAATCCACTACAAATGTAAGCAAAATGAAAATAATGAAAACTAATACAAATTTCACTAAGCTTTTATAGTCAGCACAGCTGTTTTTCTAGAGCTATGAAGTCTTGGGTAATTTTGAAGTCGAAAATTCGCGAATTCACACAATTTTTAGAATAACTTTCGGATTATATAACTTTTAGAATTCAGACTGTGAGACAGAATTTCTATAAAATATGGTCCATTAAAAAAGGAAGAAAACTTAGGAATATATTACAATAAATACATGACACAAAGATGCCGCGAAAATTATATATATGTAAGATAAACACACACCAAAAATCAAAAGCAGCAAGTAATAAAAACTCTTCTCGCACCAACACTAAAATATGTACTGCAATATTTTTGTGGTAAAGTAATGCTAGAAAACGATCAGAAGAGAATTTCCAAAAGAAAAAGATACCAGATCAAACGAAAGCGGGAGAGACGAATGCAGCGAGAGGAAAATTGAATGAGAGAGCAACAGGAAAATGTCGAAAGGTAGGTTAGGTTAGGTTAGGTTATAAAGGAAACAGGAAACAGGAGAAGGGAGCGGGAAGGAAGTCCACGACTTCCAGAAAAAACAATCCAGAAAAAACAATATTTCAAATATTCATAAAATATAACAATTTAATTTTTGTTTCTTTTTATTTTATGCCGAAAAAATTTTCAATATTACAATTTTTTATTTATTTAATTGCTTTCTACAAAAACTAAAACTAAATAAAAACTAAAACAATTCTATTCATGAGGAAAATAAATACACCAATTATTATTGTTGCTGCTGTTGTTGTTGTTACTATTACGAATATTGTTAGGGTTTTGTATTTTAATAAAGAATTAACAGTTTTCAAGCCCAATTCAAAGCAAAAAGTATACAAATTAGATATAAAAAATCTTTTTACTGCTAAGGAAAAAAAGAGCTAAGAAAACAAAAACAGCTGAATAATTGTAAACGTTTTCCGAAATAAATAAAGAGTTTAGAATATTTTTGATAATGTTATCAACCAAAAAGTCGAAAATTTATTTTCGTTCAAAGAAAAAAGAATTTCTAAGAAATTTTTTTTAATAAAGAAATTCTTTTTTGGAGTGTACAAAGGCAAATAATAATTTTGTAATTTTACAAAAATCAAAATATTAGAAAAATATTTTAAAAAATACTCGTACATACATAAGGAGGATTAAGGATACCAAGAAGCCTGTTAGTTTTTTCTAAAAGGCCAAACTTTTTTCTTAAATTTGCTGAGGTAATTAATGCTTTGCCATTGTTGTTATCGTTTTCGTCGTTGTCGTCGTTGTCACTGTCGCTGTCGTCATTGTGTTATACTCGTATATGTATTTTTGGTTTGTTTTGTCGGTTTAAATTTAATCTTGAGCACTATATTACACAGTACCACTACCGTATACTGTATATTTATTAATATATTATTAACTCTATGTTATATGTATATCCTTTGCTCTTAAAAACAAAAAAAAAATGTATTCCTTCATAAAAATGACAAAACTAATGATATATTTATAAAACGAAAAAAATTAATGACCACAAGAAATCAAACAATATTAAATTTTTTTGGTATTATATAAAGAAAAAATATTTAGGGCTAAATTTTTTTTTAATTAAGTAGTTTTTTCTTTCACGAAATATGTTTTTTATCCTTAATATCTCCCAAAATTGTCGTATATTGCGCCAGGTATATTGCGCCAATGAATTTTTGAAAAGGTTAAATAAATTCAACCTACTTTTTAATTTTTACTTTTTTCAAAGTTGCTAAATTATAACAAATTAAATAAATTCAAAATCAAAAACATTATTTTTTTAATTTTTTGACGTATGTATGTAATATGTTATAATATGTAACATATTAAATATGTTAAAATTAAATATTTAACCTTTTACAGCAGTTTTACGACGCACTAAAATAAGTAGGTTTTCAAAGCTTTTCCGTTTTTCTGCCTTCTAATAAAAAAAATAGTAGATAACAAAAATAATAATTTTCTAGCTGCTACTAGCAAACGGCTATTTTATTTATTTTCTCTTTCTTACTACCAGAATAATTACAAAAGTACCTCTCGCCGCTTAAGATTAATAAATTATAAACAACCTCTTTTAGTGTATAACGTACGATATATAAAATGTATTAAAACTAAATATGTACTATTAAAAGTTAAAACAAAAACCAAAAAAGAACCCATTTCTGTGTTTCGTTAGTACATATGTAATAGCATAAATGGAGAAACGTGTTTAAGTATTAAAAATAAAAGAGAAAATTTTAATATAAGAAAAATGTTTCATTTAAGTGTTATATAAATTTGTTTGATTGTCGCTTGTTGCATTGATTGTCTAGAATTTATTGGGTTTATTGATGATAGGATAAATATTTATAATTGTACAATTTGCAAAGAAAAATTATATCTCTTTGATCGGGATAAAAAATATATATTAAATGTACGCTTAGTTAGAAAATTTCTAAAATAACTTGGTATTTAGTGAATTCATTAATCGCACGAACCATTGCAGACTTTAATATTTTTTTAAAATTCTCCCTTAAATCTGGAAACATTTCTTTAAGCCGTAAGCCATTTCCTGTATTGGATTTGAAGCCTCTTCTAAAACTTTCTAAAATATATGTAAGCGCCTTTAGGGATTTCTTTAAGCTCTTTAAGCTTTTTCCTAATATTCTCTCCTGCCTTTCTTTATAACTTCTATTTCTTTCTTTAAGCTTTCTGAGGTAAGCTTTAAAGTCTCAGAAACCTTTCTCTAGCCCCTATTTTATACCCTACACCTGAAGGGATGAAAGTATATTCACTTCACAGGCATATTTCACTTTGTATATTCACTGTATATTCACATACAGTGAAGGGAAGAGGAGGCACGCAAAAGGAGGACTTTCGTTCCAACCCGGTACCAAATTTTTACAAAAGTCGCCAGTATGAGTAAAGCGGCTCATCCCTTCTGGTGTAGAGTATAAAAACTGTTTGGTTTGGCTTTTTAGATACATATATTAAGTGGAATGAAAGCAAGTAATTGCCTCTTCCGAAGGTCTTCCAAAAACCCTCCCGCTAAGATCTCGTGCAGTTATTTTTTCATTGCTGACATCTATGGTCAGTCTGGAAACACAGATAACTTATTTGATTTATTGTTTGCTGGATAATTATGTTTTAGGTGTCGATTATTAGCTTTACTGTTTGATTTGAGTCGGTTTGTTAATTCGGTTTAAAGGTCTGTTGAATGGAACATACATACATTTGTTGATTGTTAAGTTTGTTAATGTGATTGCTTGGTGGACTGGACATATCTGTTTCCTATATGGAGTTGTTTTTTAGTTGATTTGTTAGTATATTTCATTTGTTGATTAGTTTATTAGTCTGTCTCTCGGTGCTAATTGCTTTGTAGGTAGGATTGTTTGGATTAATTGCTGTTTGTCTAAGTTTTTATTGACTGACTGACTGACTGGTTGCTGGTTTCGGTTGACCAGTTGATCGGTTGGTTCGTTTCCTCACAACTGTGGATGCGTATGAAAATCGGAAATATTCACCTGATTAATGTTGCCTAGAATTTGATGACCCTGCAGCGTTTGCACTTGCGCTATAGACAATGATGTGGTGCCATCTGTATTTTCGGTTTGCGTTACTATTTGTTGACCTTGTTGTTGCTGTTGTTGTTGTTGTTGTTGCTGCTGCTGCTGCTGCTGGGCGTTTGTGCTCGCTGTTGTTGTTGTTGTAGTTATATTACCAGATTGATCAATAATTTGATGATGCTGCTGCTGTTGTAGCTGTTGTTGCACATGAACTTGCTGCACTTGTTGCTGCTGCTGTTGCTGCTGCTGTTGTTGTTGTTGCTGATTGCCACCAGAATTTGTTGTTGTAACTGTTATCGTTTGTTGTCCTTGATTTTGTGCATCCGGATCCTTTTTCACCTGCACTGCTTGCAGTGTGTGCAACGATTGCACCGACTGTACTTGCGGTATAGTGCCCACAGTGGTACTGGTGATGGCAGTAGCTGTTCCACTTGTCACTATGCTGCCAGTGGTCGTGGCAGTACCAGTTGTTTTCTTTGTTCCTGGAGCTGCTGGAGAAAATGAAGCAAAAAGAAGAAAATATAAGAGTAAGAAGGGCAAGAAATATTGGGGGGGGAGGAGAAACTTTTTAATTTTCTCATAAAACCAAAAAATTGGAAAGAAGCAGCAACAACAACCAATCGAGCAACAGTTTATATTCAAAGCATCTGGTTCTTAAAGAGACATAATGAAGTGTCTCTTCCTGCGCCGAGTTGTCAAAGTTCAGCGGTCGGTCTGTTTCTCTAAAAATTAGAGATATTACGATTCCGTGGGAGTGATCCAATATCATTCCCATCCAAGTCTGGTAAAAACCGGGTCGGGTAATTCAAGAACGCCCACAATTACAACCATAATGATTCTCCGGGTTGGGGGAGGAGATATTTTCACGGTTTTGCATGTGTTAAAGACAACAATCTCCATGATTGGTTTCCTTCTTATAGCCCTACGCACTAAGCATTGGTAAACAGTTGGTGAGCGTCTTTCTCAATTTCAACACGGCAACCCAGAATTTAGTTGAGATTTGTAGAGTTCGGTTCTGAAGTTTCTAATAACCTTTTTAATTAATCGCCGACTGTAAGAAAGCGACTCGTTGTGGCAAAAAACTTGAGGCCGGCAGCTTTCTTATCGCCCGTTGTATGTAGCTTTTGCCTTGCCAGATACATATAAGAGATGTCGATTCGATGTCTTGTTGCTGAAAAATTTTATAGCAATTAAAATGGCAAGCATCGCCGGCTACATATTTCTAGAATCACGGCCAAACTCTTGACATGGCTATAAGAAAACGAGTTACCATATAAATTTATCGCCCAAATATTGCTCAAATGTTTGCAGGGACACTTTTCAAAGGCCCCAGAGTATTATTAGAATATTTTTTTTTAGTTGCTTCTTAGGTCTTTCTCAGGTTGTTTTACAGCAAAAATGTAAGAGGTTAGCAAAGGCCTCATATGCTGTGAAGGCGTTGCAGGAAATTGTAGTACAGGCGGTGTTAGTTCATTGTGCCCCGGCTGCAATCTAGTTGCCCTCCAGCTTGATGGTGGGCGGTTCATTAGTTTTTTTTAATCTCGCATAAATACCGTCGCCAGTCCAGACAATATCTCCGGGCCTAAATCGGCTATAGTTTATCTAACGGAAGAAATGTCTTACGGATACTCACTCGATTCCTTTACAAAAGCTTTTTAAGAGTTAGCTTAAAATATTCTTGCGAAAATAATAACAAATTGTATAAGAAATTATATAAAACTAACAAAGCATCATTTAATGCTATTTTTTGATGAAAAATTAAACTAATATTTTTAATTAAGTAACACAATTTTATTGAAAAAAGAAGACATGAAAAGCTTTTGTAAGAGAAACACACAAAAATTATCCTCGGTTTGTTGAGTCGCTATGGGCTAATCTGAAGCCAATACAAAGCTTAAAAAGCTTATTGAAAGTCATAAAAAGCGAAATTTCAAATAACAAAACCATAACAACAACAACAGAACAACACTACAAAAGAAGTTGGCCAATTTGGAATGTGTTTTTTATTACAGTTTTCATGTCCACTTTATTCAAATAAAATTATCATCGATCTATAAAAAAATATGGAAATGAGAATGTTAAATCGAAGCTGATGAAGCTTTGAATATTGACACTAAAATTCAATTCAAAGTCAATACTTAAGTAATAAATTATAACAGAACGATTCGTTGGTCAACACAAACTGATAAATAGGTATGTAAGAAGCCACTTTAAATTCAACTGATAATTTGAAATATATTAAATTTGATGTATTTTAAAGAAAAGTCTGTTAAAATATTTTTTAGAACCACTTTTAAGCTTCAAAACTTAAGAACTAAAACTTGAAGTTACGAAACAAGTATATAATACTATTTACAAAAATAGGTCGTAGGGCCGCGAAACACACAAAAGCAAAGCTAAAGGTTGCCCTAAGAGACTTAAAAGTGAGTTTTTATATAAGACCAATTTATATTGATCAAGTACGAGAAGCCTTGACAGCTTTTAGCTGCTATCATTGTCGCCGTTCAACTAAAGTGATAGCCTTGCTCTATTTCACGGACCGAAAACCTCTTCGCTAACAATGTGTATAACGTTACCCATCGGCGTTTGACTGACCACAGTACCGCCAACTTCTTGCTTTAACAGCGGTGGCATTTGATGAAGAACGCCCCCACCAACAATGCCACCGCCATGATTCACAATAATGGCATGATGAGCCGTGCTATTTGCATTAGTATTAGTTGTGGCGGTGGTACCGGCAGCTGAAAATGTTACTGTTGGCACTGACGTCGACATATTGGTACTAAATATAGCACCAACACCAAGAGTGCTACCAACACCGGCACTAACACCGGCACCTCCACCTCCACCCTCAATTGGCTGAGCAAGTGGATCAAACAAGTCCGTTAGTGCTGAACGTAGTGTTGATGATGTTATGGGCGTTTTTGCTACCGTTAACGTTTTCTTGGCAGTTTTCGTTGTCATTTTGGTTGCTGTTGCTGTTGTTGTTGTTGTTGCTGCTGTGGTTGTTGTTGCTATTGTGTCAACAGTCGCCGCATCACCTTCTTCGGACTTACATTTCTTTTCCTTTTTGATGCCAGGCTTGGCGAAGTGACGCAGCTCCAAATGACGACGCAAATTGCGCGATTGACGTATGACGGCATAACAAATGGGGCAAGTGGCCGGTTGTTCCGATTGAGAACGTGAGCGTGGTTCTGTGCCAAAAAAAAATCAGACAGAAAAAAAGGTCAAAAAAAACAAATTAATTACGATTCTCATAAGGTTTTAATAGAAATAAATGCTTTTCTTAAAACTCACTGTCTCCCGGAGTGGTGGTGCTGGTGCCACTCGTGTTCTTGGATCGTTTGGTTGATTTCGTTGCCGGTGTTGTAGGTAGTAAGGAACCACCACCGCCAGTACTGTCGCCACCACCAGTCGCCGTAGAAGTAGTGTTGCCACCAGCGGTGGTTACCGGCGTCAAGTTGGGATCTACGCTAACAATCGTTTCCACTTTGGTGATCTCGCTTTTGATGTGCGGTGTCGACGTTAAGCTCGGGCCGCCTTCATTGCCATTCTCAATGTGCTGTTGCTGCTGATGGAGTTGTTGATGCTGTTGTTGTGATTGTTGCACGTTACCGGTGTGTGTAGTCGCCGATGTTGTTATAATATTGTCCATACCTTCAACTTTGGTAATCTTCGGTGCAGTAGCTGAGAAAAAAGAAGAAAGTACAATTTTTAAGATTTATAGCAATACAAATATAAAATTAGCGCCGGCAACAATCTGCATATTCACAGCCCTCAAAAGTATTCCGTATTTGTGCAAACAACCCTTTACGAGCCGGAATCTTTAGAGAACAAAAAACGAACCAATTAATGCTATGAAATTATATAGGCCGAGGTGATACTAAGCAAAAATAAACACCTTTGCTGCCTGAATACTTTTGCACGTAGTGTATATACGAAAGAAAGAAACTTCTCTGTCTAAACACTTACGGGACATTTTCTTGACGCGCGGTTTACGTTTACGAGCTGGCAAAAATTGTTGAATAACATCCTTCGGGGTTTCAGCGGTCACAATCGTTTGCTGTCCAGTCGCAGTTTGTTGCGGAGTTGTTTGTAGAATTTGTCCGGCTTGATGAATATCTTCGACTACCTGAGCGTGTACGGTTTGTTGAGGAGCGGCGGCAATGGTGGCAATGAGTTGATCCTGGTCCTAGAAATTAAGAACGAATATTTAAGGATTTCTGCAAAACTAGATGCTAGTTTGCTAGCTAAAGAGCTACTCACATGATGATGTTGCGGTATCATGTGCTGAAGTTGTATCGAGTGAGTGGTGAAGTCATCCTTGGTTACAGTCTGCGGTGCCAAGCCTTGGATATTCAGACACTGAGCAGCCTGCAACAGTGACGGCAGTTGAGCATGATCCACACTGACCTCGCCACGATAGACAAACTCCAATAACGCCTCCAAGTCGTTGGCATTGACGCCGGCCAACATGACGACGGGATGTTTGCATGGTGTATTCTAAAAACAGCGCAAACAATAAAACTCTGTAACAGCAGCTGGAGATAAAAGTTCAATACTAAAACTAACTTAATCTGTTTATAATCATTTTTATATAAACTTTATAAATTATTGAAATAAATAGTTTCGATTAGCGTGTTGTTGGTGTTGGCTATAGTGTCGGCAGAATGTTTTTCATTAAGAAAATCACTTTCTCTTCAAATGGTAAACAACACTCTTCATCATGTAATGATCTCTCATCTCAGCACGCGCCGATGAAGTTATTCTCAGCTTAAGGTTGTTTTTTTTTTTTGGTAATTTGGCGCAATTCAACTTTCATTGTGGACGCCTCTCTTCGCTGCGCTCAAGTACTCTGCCTACCTGACAGCCAGGCATAAGCATAAAATAGTCTCTGACCTTTGATTTCGTGCATTTGAATCGGGCAATGCTGTTTAGCAGCCCCCGCAGCTCTTGCTCCGGTTTTTTTCCTACTCTTCAACCACTTTCTTGCTCCAGCTCTCTCTCTCTCTCTCCCTGCACTCAGCCTTCATCGTCATCAGCACTACATCTCCTTTTTGTGAGTAAGTTTACGAAACAATACTAACTACGTAAGTGCAATGAGAATAGGAAAAACAACAACTAAACCAAATTATATTGTGAGTTGTAACGACGCATCGAAACAGCGATGGGAGGCCAAAATTCTTAAAGAACAGTTTTCTCTGTGGATTTATTCGTCTAGTAGTGTTTGTCCTCCAACAAAACTATATCGCTCCGCTCCTCTTAATGCATGCTCAATGCTGAGAACATCCGAACAGCTCGGAGAGACGTTGAGTGTAAAAGAGGGTAGCGGCGGCCAGGCCTACTTTCGGTCACACAATACCAGCAGCAGCAGCAGCATCAGCAGCAGCACCACCACAAAAAACAGTATTAGCAGTGAAAGCTTGTCAGATTTAAAATTGTTTATGAAAGAAGCGTGCAAGCAACGTTACAACCGGAGTTTTAAAAACCGGTCTTTGGTATTTTTTACAAGAGAATATTATTAAGGATCTGCTTTGACTTGTGTAGACCATTTAAGGTGGTTAAATATGACAAATTTGTTTGCGTTGTCTAGCGAACGCGAGAATAAAAATGGTCATTGCCAAATTGAGATTTTAACCGGCGGAGAAGACCTCTTGCGGGAAGAGATTCTACAAAGGACTCGCACATCTATTGAGTATGCTAAAATTTCCCATAGAAAACTTTGCTGAACAGGAACTCTACCGCAGTGTGTTTATATGGTTTAACATGCCAAGTTCAACGATCCACTTACGGTTTTTGTGATTTTTCGCCGCTATTTTTGTATAGAGAGTTAATCGGTTTGGCGAAAGAACGACGATGCACATGAGATTATGTACAAAACGATTTAGCAAATCGTCGACTGCCGGTTTTTACAGTGCTTCTCTTCGTCAGGGAGAAAGCGCGACCTTTCCCCCCCCCCCCCCTCCCTTCCACCACTATCTAAGCAACCCCTTCGAAATGTAATCATCATTCCACTGCTGCCTTATTCTTCTTCATTCAAATGGTTGTCGCGTGAGTTGTCACACTTAACCATAACTAAAAAGGCATAGGAGAGAAACTCAAGAGAGGCCGGCCGGCCTGGCTATCTCTTCCCGAGATCGAAGCCAGAGTTGCATGACAACAAAATTGAGGGTAAGTCAAGTCATCGCTCAATCTGTTCACTAAATAATAATTGAACAGCCAGAGAACCAGACGAAAATACGTTTCGGTTTCGGCATTGTCGATGCCGAAGCAACAGAGTAATGGAGCGACCGGGAGACTGCAGCTATAAACCAAATAAGGCGCTTCTTCTCTGGCGGTCGGTGGTGGTTGTTGGTGGTGGCTGGCCGACCTAACGATACGTTTCTTTTTGAAACATTTTATCTCGCGAGTTTTCCTCCGACTCTGTGTGTCGGTCCGACCTGTTTGTTTGGAATTCGTATGCGTTATGCTCAGTAATTTTATAATAATTCCCTGATCTCTCAACCACTCTGGGTCGCCTCGTGGCTGTGCTCGTAGTTTGCTTTTAACCGGTAGTCAGCTGGACCGACATTCGCAGCAACGCAGTAAATTGGTCTCGCATGTAGAAGCTATGGTTGATAGAAAACAGAGAAACCGCGCCAAAATAGAGAAGTGGGAGAGAGTTGTAATTCTTATCGGATTTTCAGTGAGTTTCGGGTTTTCAATACATTTCTTGTTATTATGTATTTGTAAAATTTTCTCCGCTGATATCTCCGGTCTTGATTCTTCGTTTTTTTAAACTTTGTGGAAATGAGTGCAAGCATCTCACGTGTGTTTTGCAGGGAGCTTCTCACACAACAGGGAGACGTGGTTCTTGGCGCTAGAGCACCTTTCAGTTTCTCTATTTGGAATTACTAAAAGTTTCTCTATTTGCAATTGTTAAAAGTTCATCTCTGACTTTTGATTTAGAGGTTATGCTATCTCATTCTCTGTTTATGTTTGGAAGATTTGTTTACATTTACGTTGGCGGCTCTTGTTTACTTTAGATAATGGTAGGTAGGTATGAAGTACCACTACTGGCAACTCTTTATCGTAATCGTGCGAAATATAAAACTGTATATAAAAAACTTAAAGAAAAATTTCACTACTAAACATTTTTTTTTATTTTATTTTTTTTTTATTTTATTTTATTTTTTATTTTATTTTTTTTATTTTTTTTTTTTTTATTGTAATTTTTTCTTTATTTTAAACTTCCGCTTTCACTTTAAAGTATTTACTATTTTATTAAAATAAATTTTATCCGTTTTTGTAAAAAATAAACTTTACAGCTCATTATATTAAAATAATTATTGAAATATTTCGGTTTCTAACTGCACAGTCCATGTAAGGGAATGACGCAGTCCTTTCAATTTACGTATGAAAGTGTTCCAGCTTTCACAATAGCGTTTAATGTCGGTATATAGGAAAAAATTTAGCTTCCTTCGAGAAGCAAAGTCTAAAGGCTGAATACCGCATAAAAAATTAATTAAATAAAGCCTTTAATCGAATTTAGACGTGGGCTCTAAAGCAGGTCACGTTAACATATGTATATAAATATAATAAAGATTTTTTTGTTGTTATCAGCGCTGAATTGAGCTTAAAGGAAAATTATAAACGTGCTCTTCAGAATATTTAATTTTTAATGAATACATTATTGCTGGGGTCAACTTGGTCACGTTAACAATTTTTAGAGATAGCACTAAAGACCGTTCGGGAAGCAAAATATTTCAAAATATTTTCAGAACTCTATAAAAACAAGTGGATTGTAAGGAACTTCCAATTATTTTCTACAAGTATATTTTTTAGGAAATTTTTTTTTTTTTTTTTTGTAAATTTAGGGAGTAAAGTTTGACAGATAGTTTCGCATAAAAAACTTACCTTCAAGAGATCCAGCAAAAACGGCGATGCCGCACACAGCACAATTTTATGTGCCGGAAAGCTACGCCCGCCCGCCGCCAGGGTGCAGTCAACCAAATCACCGTGGCAGCGCAGAAGTTGAATGGCCGACACCAGCGACGTGCCATAGTCGCCCCAAGTCAGCGAATATAGCGAGTTCATTGGCAACGCCATCATCGGTTCAACCAATTCTCCAACGGCGTACTCGTCGTTGTAAAGAATTGTGAAAGTGTTTGTTTAGACGCGCGTCCGGAAAAAAATTTATGAATTGCCTCAGTGAGCACGAGCGGGAGAAACAATGTCTAAGCGTGGTGGCACCACTAAATTATGCTATTGTTAAAAGTTGTGTTCCCTTCTTCAACACTTTTTCAAAGTCGTCCTTACGTGAGCACAGAATCGATTTTTCTCCAACACTGTTTTTATATATGCATGTAAAACGGAGGAAGCGTCCTCTGAGCGCTTCTCTACTAACTGCGCTTTGTTTTGTTGTTGGCTTTTGCGATCTCGCTCACTCTACTTTTCTCTTAACTGCAAAGGGAGAGAGAGAAAAAGAGAGGTCGTAAGCTGTGGAAATTTTTATGATGTCGAAAACTCTCTCGCTCTTTCGCACCCAATCACTCTTCAATCTCTTATCATATTTTATTCACAATCTATCTCTATTTTTGTTCGTATCTGCGACTATGTGCTGCGCTCGTACTGCGCAATATTGAGTTTTCACAATCTCGTTGGCTGGCCTTTGTTGGATTATTCCCCGTTCGACTCACTCTCATATAACAATTATTAAAACAGTGGCAGAGCAGAGGCGGGCTTTAATTTTTTTTTAAGTGCGGTATTGAGAGTGTTGCTGTTATACTAATACCAAATTTTAGTAACTAAAGTATTGAATTTCTTATTACAATTTTTCGAAATTATATAATAAACGCTTCTACTTCTGCTTCTTGTTTCCCTAAGAAATGTAAGGATTATTACTGAAATTTTCAGTTTAATTAAAATAAATTTCTTTCAAATGCTTACTAAAATTACCCATAAATTTTGGTAAATATTTTCCAACGAGTTTTTACACCTAAAATACTACATTATGGAGTATAATTGTGAAAAATTATAATGCTTAAAAACTTTTAGCTACCATCACAAATAACTAAAACGCCTTCTATTTTATTCGAAACAGAGTTGTAAAGGAATTTATTTACCATCTGCTTTATGATCTCAAAAAAAAAAATTGTAGCAAAAACTATTGCTGGCAACACTGGCAGTCAAGTTATACGCGAATACTCACGTAGACTCTTCCCTCGACCGAATACCCCGCATTTTAATTCAAATACTCAACAACTCGTTTCCATCGTACAGTTTCTACTCCCGCCACGACGAACATTTTTCGGTTCGATTTCTGTACCCATATTAATTCAGCCACAAAAAACAAGTAAAAGCAAAGACCAGCCACCAATTAATGTATTTTTTATGTGTGCAGCACAACGAGCATATTATTTTTAGATCTACCAAATTCTTGAAAATTAGAAATTTGGTTAATTTTTCGCCAAGTACATTTCATCTCTTTGCTCTGAGAAAAAACTTTCCCCTACAAATCTTAAGAGAAACGAATGCGGAGCGGAGCGGGAACCAGAAATTGATTTTTGTATCTCGCACTCTAAAAAATCTTAAAAGTTCTAATTATTTCACACTCACTTTTTATTGCTCTGCACTTTTTATAAATCTTTAGTTGCATTATAAGAAGAGCACACCGAGTTTTGGGGCCTTAATATTTCCCGCTTTGCAAAAACAAAATCAATATTAGCAAAAAACTTGCAGAATGGAAGATTTTCTCATGAGAAAATTACTAGCTCTTCTCGCAGAGCACAAATAAACTTCTACTCACAACTTCTCGACGAGGTTGAAAAATCTCTACTGAAAAATGAGTTCGATCGAGATTCGTCCGTTGGCTGGACTTCTCGTGCAGTTGCTCGGTCGGGTCGTCTGGTTTTTCTCTACACCCGAAAGTTGAAAATACTTGATGTGGTTGTGGTTGTTCACGTAATTACTGTTGTTGTTGTTGCTGCGCAGCAAATGCGTGCGCCGAGAAATGGGAGCAAGATGGCTACTCTTTACAAAGTACAGTCGAATGCATAGCGTTGCCAGATATGAAACACTATACGCTGTCAATAATGTTCACAGTTCTCACTGGTGCTCAGCTCATTCATACTTGTCGACGTTTCTTAATTGGGAAAAATCTCTGTTATGATAGAAGAAAATTAATTGCTCGAGTATCGAGGACAGCAGAGCAGATAGAGTTTAAGTTTGTTATTTTTTCCAACGGAGATTTTGTTTCTATGGTTAAGGGAGAGAAATAAACTGAGTTGGAGGATTCACAGAGAGATTTCTTGTGGTCGGATAAACAAATCGGTCTGCCAATTTATTAAATTGTGTTACCAATTTAGTTCTGTTCTCTGAAGTACGTATATGTTGACGAAATGTTTAAATATGAAATACGATTCAATGGTAAATAAAATTACGATCTTCATAAAACTTCAACTATAAATAATTTTGTATTTTGTTTTCTTAAATATTTAATAGACGACAATCACTACTAAAGCATAAGACCTTTAATTAGATATGATTTTTTGTTTTTTATGGGTACGAATTTAAGGTTAACCAGATCAAAATTTCACAATGCATATATGCACCAAATTATCCCTTCATTTATTTAATTTTAACATTTTCATTTCAAGTAAAATTAAATGATACAATAATTACGACTATGTACACTACTTTCTACACAAGCTCCGCATTCCTAAAAACACCTGATTTTATTGAGATTCAAAATTTCTCTACTGAGAGTTACATAAATACTCTTTCCGGTCCTCAAAATCGTTTCACTTTGTTTTTTATAGGTTTTCTCTGTTCTTTTTCAACTTCCAATTGGGAGAAAATTTGCGACTCTACTCGCAGAGCTGGCAACATCACAAGCACGCAAGTCAACAGCAACAACAAAACAACGATGGAACCTGTTTACCGGTAGTGGGGTATGGTGGAGCTCGGTTAACAGCAAAAGCGATATCTACTAACACAAACGATCAAGGCGAAACTTCCATAAGTTCTCAGGGTATTTGTTATTGTTGTTGCTATTATTACGTCTGGCCTGACGAAATAAACACGTATACAGAAATAATTCTGCTGGACTCTTTTCATGAGAAATCGAATGACCACGAGTGCATAACTAAACATTTGTGAATAAATAATTTTTGTAAAGCATTATTTAAATTTCTATAAGATTTCCAAAAATGTCGAAGCATTTGTACAAATATTTTTAGCTTTTCTTTATTTTATTTTAATAATATCTTTTCTAATTTTGTATTTTTGAGTGTATTATATACAGTATGTAGCTTTTTATTATATCTAGATATGCCAACTTTATTTGTGTTTATACATACATACATATGCACATTTATACTATATAGATATTTATTTTTCACATATTTTTTTCTACTTTATTTTGCAAAATTCTACTAAAAGTGTGTAAACAAAAAACAAGTGCTGATTTTGTGCGCTTTATGAATGGACTAAAAAAGCCAACTAATGACAACAAACAATCTGATTCATTAAAAAAAAACTCTGCACTCGCCTGACTCGCTCTTCTCAAATGAAATTTTAATTTTTGTCTACGAAAAATCAAAGAATCAACTTCTCACAACCAATTCTCAAACTCAGCTCAGCTCAACACAGCTCTCCTCCGATCTGCTCGACATTACGGTCGAGCTGTTGGTATTTCAATAATTCTTTTCATATTTCCGGCATAGAGACAAGCAGCTCTAAAGTATTAAACCAGTCCTACCTCTTTGCACCCCTAAAGAAACAACGTCATTCACAACGACTCTGTTGCTACACTCCCTGACAGAAATCCTCAGGAGCTCTCATAACACTCACGACATTTCTCTACCGAAGTGCTGAGAAAATTTTCTAAAGATATGTATGTATTTCTCAAGTCTTATTGGATTTGTTTCCAATTTCGAAAATATGTATGTATGTATTAAAAATAGTTTTTAGCTCTTTAGCTCTTGGACTCACTTTCTGACACCTGCACGTGGAGAAGAAATGTTAATTAAGCCGAAAGTCCATTCGATCTGTTGTTGGAGATTGTATGTATTTGTTGTTGTTGTGTCGAAACGAAATAGTAAATAAGCCATTATAGGAGAGTGCGCTTTCGCTTTGTATATTTTCAGTGTATGCAGTGTTGAAAAGTAAAATAGGAGGTTTTTTCTTTGGATTTAGATTTGAATAGTCAATGTTCCAAATCTAAGGACAGGCCGAACATAGATATATTTATATATATTTTACAATATAAAATTACCATATCACTTTTTTATATAGAAGATTTATTTACAGTTAAAACAGGTTCAAACGTAGAAATATTCTTTATAAAGACAGAATGTAGTACAGTTAATTCAAATTATCATATTAAATAATATGTTGACTATTCCTTGCTCACGTTTTCCTCAAATTATGAATATAACTAAAACAATGTCGACTACATGACCAGTTACAAACTAGTGCCTACGATTTTTCTCGTTTGCTACCACTTTTCCTTTAACAGTATATTTAAGCTTTTCACAGAGCTGTACAATTTATACGGCAGAACACTACAGGGTTGCAAGTATGTGTAGGCATAAAATATTTAAAAAGGAGAAAAAATCTTATTGCCCCTAATGCTTTTCCCATAAATATAAAGGTATTGTAAAACTCATAGTCGTACTTCGGTACTTTTTAAACCAAAAAGTACAGAAAACCCACATTTCCCAACACTGATAGGAGGTCAGATTTGATGTGTATCACACGCACCCATTAGTGTCACACGCGAATTAGATGTTACTGTCGATATCAGAGAGAGTGAGAGAGAAAGCTTTAAGGAGAGGGCGCGAGTTTAAAGGCCACTTTTTCATCATCGACTCGCCAGGTGTAAGGTGGGTATATGAGCTCTGGTCAGGAGCTGTTGACGCTGTTCTTGTTTTTTTTAAGAAGCTGAAAAGTTACAGCATTTATTTATACATACTGGTATATAAATCTTTAAGAAAAACAGTCATCAATAAATTAAGTTCTATACCAATTTAATCTTAATAAGCATTTAACATAAAGAGTATTTCGATTATATCAAATTTTAAATGTTTAACACATATGGCAAACAATAATTGTATGTATCTAATTTAAAATTCTTTTGATGTCTTTATGTATGTACGATATATATATCTGTATAGAGAATGGAAACGACTACTTCTCAAAAATTTAGGACATGTTAAAATTCTGCGTAAAATCGTATTCAATTGTGGGAATCACAGTTTGGACGAATTTTAAAAATATTATCAAATACAAATGCACGCCCAATTGACCACCTCCTTCCTCAACTGTTTGTATTATCTTCTTCATGATGTCAGCATGGCGACATGGATGCACGGATGCCATATTCGGTCCGGGCAAATGTGGATGACTTTCCATGGTAACAGTTTTCTTTGCATGATCCTGACTAACATCCTCGTACATTTGCTCCACGGTAAGAGGCTTCCGACGCTGGGGAAAAAGAGGGTTAATCATGAAAACATCAATAAGAAATTCAGTATTATTTGAAAAATATTTTATAAATCTCTCTTCATCTTCCTCACCTCATCGTACCCGACTACCCATAGTCGTGGTGTTTGATAGTACTTGTCGTAAGTTATATGCAAATCGTAAGTTCTTGTACGTAACACTGAATCTGCCGTTTCCTTGGTTTCACAATCTGTGGCTTTCACAGTTGCTTCGTCTTCCATTTCACGCGTGGTGGTGGCTACTGAAGGATCTACCAAATCTAGCATGCCACTCTCTTCAAACTCGTCCATATCGATGGCTTCGTCATCGTCGTCATCATCATCTCCGCCATCATCATTATGGTTGACAGCTTTCTTGTTGGTACTCTTGTCACTGTCAGGAGTAAGAATTTCCTTGCTTTCATCCATAGTAAGTTCAAATACTTTCTCTTCCAGCTCAACTGTGCCATCCTCGTTCAACTGATGTGTTTCTACCCAACCACCATCACCAGCATCCTCCTCAACCACCGTCTCTTCACCCACATACTCCATCTGCTTGCAACGTCTGTAGCAAGCGACGTTACGCGTTATAAGAAATTGCTTATCTGCAATATTGGAAATTCGAATGGCATAGAGTGACTCATTATTCTGTATTCCTACTCACCCTTGGGCAAATATGACTTGGCCTTTCCTTCGTCGCCAGCCGCCCATTGCCATGTGGGGCAGTGATGCACCAAATGATCGCCGGCTGCCACAAATTCTTCGGGTGTGAGAACGCCCGTTTCCCGAAATTTTGATTCCTTTAATAATGTGCTGGTTATTATTAATTGGAGAATGTAGATTCGGGTTTACCGATTTATCATACACCACCACCACCCACTCTGACACAAACCTTTAACACTGGTGTGAGGTACTCAGCTACTCCCAAAGCTGTTCCCTTCACTGAATTCAAAACACTCTGCATTGTAGACACCGTTCTCGAACTCCTCAAAGATTATTCTATTTTATCCTTGGTTGCACTGCAAGTGCGCGTTTGCTTCTTTATACCTTTTGCTTTAGGCTACCAAATTAATTCTAATGAAAATCTTATTCCTCACTTTTAGGTGTTAACAAAATGCCACCCTCGCTGAAGGACACAAATCCGTAGAATTGCTGGAAAAATTAATAAATAGTAAAGTATTGAACTAAACTGTAGAGGAAATTCAAGAACTGTCAAACATGCCAGACAAATTGGGAATGGAATGGAATTCACAGGGTCGCTCAGAATCTTCATAGTAACTTACTGTTGTCCTTGTTGAGCTGAACTAGCATTGAATTTTTTCGCTCCGTTCGCTACTGATTGAGCCATTCAGAATAGCATTTCAGCATATTTCAGGTACAAGCGGAGCGGTGTGCCCATTGTTCGCTGGAAAGTAATTGAGCGCAAATCTATTGACCAATTGAAAATGATAACCTCGGTTAAAGCATAAAGTAAGAAATAAAGAAAATAATAATAAGTTATTTCTTACTCAATGGTTAAAGTTATTGACTAATTATACTTTATTTTTTCATAAATACAAAATGCACTTCCATTATATTACCTTAGTTTTTTTTAAGATATGTATATTCAAATTTCTACCAAAAAAGTAATCTAAAACATTACTTTAACATTTAAATATACTTATTTAAGAGCGTTTTGCTTTTGTGCTCTTT
Source organism: Conops quadrifasciatus (assembly GCA_949752815.1). Taxonomy (NCBI): domain Eukaryota; kingdom Metazoa; phylum Arthropoda; class Insecta; order Diptera; family Conopidae; genus Conops; species Conops quadrifasciatus. The sequence continues at coordinate 4,109,622 of OX457079.1, forward strand.
GTTACTTTTCTTATACTTTTCGCGTCTTGGTGAAGAACCAATCGCTGAAATGCAATATTCAGTAGCAAGGCTTGTCCAAGAAATTCGCGTTGAAAACGCTCCGATTTTGAGAACAGAACCCCAAACTCAGGTGGAAACTCTACGCATCCACGAAGATTATCTTTTTCTAAAAGCGGCTTACCCGCGTGTAAATCCTTACAACTCAGACGCATTAAGTCAAAAACCAACTGCTCTGTCGAGACGCGTTCGTTGCCCACCAATCGATTGAAAAGGCGTGCAGCTAGAAACCGACGTAAAAAAAAGACATTAGGTTGCGGTAGTTTTTTCTTCTCATTTTCTCCTTGTGTCAAATCATACTCCACTAAATGTTGTTTATCATGCCCCTCGGATATTTTATTGCTATCGCCATCGTCCTCATGTACCACAGAGACTAGCTTCGTTTCTATCTCCTCTCTGTTTCCTTCGTGTTGATTTTTCTCCTCCAGTTCTAACTTTTGTAAGTCACTTGATTTGAGACTGTGACGTGCCTCCAACACAAGGCTTATCATTGCAATCATTTGTGCTCTTTGAATGCTGATGTTCTGTTGTTCTGCATTACCAGGATTGCTACTGCTCTGCGCTACTTTGGGATCCTCCAAAATATAGCAGTCAGCAATAGGTATAAGATGATCATAAAATATACACCGCTCTACTAAATTACTTAAATGTGGCTTCGACTCTTTGAAGTCATGATGTTCCCAATGGGTGAAAACAGTGGGCATATTCTTAATTACTGTATCGTTGCACAGTTCGAGACGACTCCAGGTTATGCTCGATACTCCTATGTGTATAGCAACGGTGGAGCGTATTTTTTGACGATGGCCACGGCTCATCTTTGGAATTGAAAATGCAGCCACTTTGCGTTCTAAACCCTCTAGGGGTGTAACAGTTCCTAGAGGTTCCAGCATACTATTACAGAAACTCTTCAAAACGTTCAGATTTATTCCGCCTATGTCCAATAAATCCTTCAAATCTTTAAGTTCTCCATGTTTTTGTTTCCACGATTGTAAACTCATGGCACGTTTTTTGGAGATCCGGTAGCTGTAAAACTGCATTACATTACTATAATTAAAATCGAATTGTTAGAAACTTTACTTTAATAACTCTTCCATATTGCTTTTGTTGACAATGTCTATAATTTTCTCACTTTCTTCTAAACTGTATTTTAGAGATTTCAGAGCCATATCCTTTGCTGTGGAATAAGAAAATATTTTTGTATTGATTTTGCCGGATCTGAGTAATCCATTTAATTTTCTGAAAAACATTTATATATTATTTGTTTTTATTTAAATAATACAACTAGGAACTTCCAACCGGAGATTACTCTCTGCTTCCAACTTGCGCAAATTTCAAAATCAATTCGTAAAATCTATTAAGGCGGTTTATACATACTGCTTGCTAATATAGTTCTAGAATAAATATAGAGTTCATCGGACAGGTTTACCGTAACTCAATATCTCCAATTCTTTTGGTTTTTTTTGTTGTTGATGTTTCTGGCGCTCACTGTCGCCTGGTTTACGAGATTTGACGAGAGTTGTAAGAATTTAACTCACTCTCATCTTATTCAGGAATTATAGCCCGTTAAAGTTTGAAATTTATCCGCCTATATCTCTTAAACCATAAAAAATATTCGGATGATATTACCATTGTTTAGGTATTATAAACATAAAACTTTCATTTATGTTAAATAACATTTTATCCCAAATCGGGAAGTTTTGGAGAAAACGTAAAATTAAATTTTGGGTGAAAAAAATATGTGCAGAAAGATCTGCTTTTTTAGTATTGATATAATTGTATCGGTTGATTATACATTTTACAGAGAACAAAATTAATTAATAGGGAAAAGAAGTACTAAAAATTTAAATTTTACGTTTTTTTCAAAAGTACCAGATTTTGGATAAAATGTTATTTTACGTAAATGATATTTATAATACCTTTATAATGGTACCTATATCATCTGAGCATTTTTATGGTTTAGGAGATTTAGGCGGGGAAATTTCAATTTTTAACGGGCTATAACTCGTAAACCAAAGCGAGTAAAATTGTTGTTGTTTTTGGGAACGGCGCAAAAAACTTAACAACAAAAACAACAACAAAATTAGAGAATTTGAAAATTAGAGAACACTAAATTTTCCGCAGAAATCAGAGTTGAAATTCAGCCACTATTTTATTGTCGGCAACGTACTGCATTATCATAATCTTTTTCAGCCATTCAATTATTTGCCGGATTTAGTGGCAATAGGCACAAACTCTAAATCACAATTGGCACACACCCTAATCGAAGACAATCCAACCTATGTAAACCACCCTAAATCTTATTGACTCAACTCACGCACAATTTGCTGCACCAGAAAAATTGAATATTTTTCACTGCTTGACTTCATACGCGAAAAGTGCTGAAAAGTCTGAAATTTTGTGAATAATATACACGAAATGGTAGAAAATTTGCAGTTAAATAATTGCAGGCGGAGTGAATGCTTTAAAAGTGAAAACTAAATAAAAGAAATATAACTTAATACATTTTTATGATCTCCATGTAGAGAAAAGTAAATGGTAAATACGCAGCCCAAATATTGTCTGCGTACCAGCTGAGACTACTCTGGAATGCAGCAGCACCAGACAATAGAAGTCTCGATATTATTGATGATTCATGAAAATCAACAAAAGAAGCTGTATAAACAGTGATGTAAGTCGAGTTGTTTTTATTTATGTACATATATTGTATTTTCAAGAGAAATATCGAGCAGTGAAACTAGTGGGGTTTTGCTGATGGCACTAATCAATCGTTTTTTGTGGAACATTGAGAAAAGGTAAGCGTTTTGGGAATTTTAAATTAGTGTGTATTCCGGGGCTTAGGGCACGCGATTTACTAACTAACGAGGATTCGATAGAGACCAGACGTTTCCTCAGCCCACCACTTCTGTGGTTAGGCAGTCTTCACCTTGGAAACATTCGCTGCCAATTACGCTTATGATCATACAATTATAATTCTCTTATAAAAGGGAATGAATATATAGAGCGTAAAAGTACCATCAGTACTTACTGTAAATGTTAAAGCTTTTGTGTCGTTTTTAAATCTGTAGTGTAGTCGTTCCTACCTAACTACGTACTGAATGTTCGTATGTACGAAATTTTATTTGCTGGTCTTGCCATTTTGCTGCCTATATCAACAACAACAAGTCTTCAGTTTCATTTAAAAAACTTTTGTTGCGGATGACTGAAAACTGGTTTATCACGTGAGTCGTCTCTACACTCAATGCAATAAACTCTGCGAAATATTTTTAAAAATTTTACTAATTAATGCAAAATTGCATTAGTATGTATGTATGTACATATAATATAAAAATGCTTGTGCGTTTATCATCACGAAAAGTACGACCATTTGGGCACAGTGTAAATTCAAAAGATATCACAAACATTTCTTGTACTATGTAAAATTTTCATGATACATATATTTATACATACATGCATACGTATAAGATAAGGCATGACATTTTCAAAAGAAAACAATAAGTGCAAAACATTCTTAAGCGTAGAGATTATAAATGATTTTGTTATACAAATACGGCTATGATTATAAGAAATCAAATTCAAAACTTTTAACAAAAATCCAAAGAAATTACAAAGTATGTACATACACATACAAACAAATACAAAATACATACCAAAAATTCAATTCTAATTGGTTGGATATACATACATATGTACATGCAACTAAATTCTAATTGGTTTCTGTAAAATCGCAAAAATAACTTTTAAAAAACTTTATTCCTTTTGTTAGTTTCGCGCTTGAAGCGGCCACATAGTTTTATTATTTGGCATGAATTTTCCAAAAATGCAATTTCCTTTCCAGAAAATATTGTTTGTTTTTTTCGTTTTAAAACAAGAAAGCAGCTTATTCTCAAAAAAAAGAAACCAATTTAAAAAATTCTTGTAGGATTTATTTACGATAGTTTTAAATAGTGTAAAAACAAAAATTTCGGATTTTTGTACAAGTAAATTTTTAGTTGAATAAAATTGACATTGATAAAAGTTTTATGATAGTAATGAGATAAAAATACTGGGGCACAACAACAACGCGGAGACTTAACCATGATTTACATGTCATATACGAGAGACAGAGAGGGAGAGAGAGAGAGAGAGAGAAAAATATATTAAGAACACACGCATTAAATACGCCAACCCATCTGAGTATGTGTTGTCAGTGTATTTACATTGCACAATTCTTTACCTTTTCCGTGCAAGAGTAAACAAAGGCAAAGGATGTCACCATGGTGACGGTGAAGTATACAAAAAGGAAATACATATGTAAATACCATACGTATGGATGAGGACAAAACGTTTGTTTACCTTTTTCTATAAGTGTTGCTAACTTCACAAAACAAAACAAAAAAAAATTATTTATTATTATTATTATTATTAATACCTTTTTTTATGTGTTGCTAATTTCACAAAAAAAAATTAATTATTTATAATAATTCTTATACGAGTAAATTTACCTTTTTCTATGTGTTGCCAATTTCACAAAAAAAATATAATTATTGATTATTAGTATTATTTATTTTTTATTTATTAAATTTTTTTTTTAGATTTTTTAATTTATTTGTCTCATAACTTAAACAGTTTAAATAAACAATGAACCTTAACCTACAATCAATAAAAATTACAAAAAGTGAGAAGTCTAGTGTCTACTTGTAATATAAATAAACTTTTAATATAAATAAATATAATATAAGTAAGTAAGTAAGTCTACTTGTAATATAAATACACATTTTTGGAATTTTTACATTCCAATATTTAAATTTTAATATTTTTGAATTAAAATTTTTAATATTTAAATGTATTAAAATTATTACATATTATTTATTATTACATATTATTATTATTATTAATAAATTAGTATAATTATTTATTTTCAGCTCAAAAAATATTGAATACCGCAACCTGCAATGATCGAATCAACGGATATACAACAATGGAAGCAACAACAAGCATCGCCAGTCCAACGAAATTTAATAAAAAAGAATTACTATCCATTATTTTTCTAATAATTTAAGTCTATAATATTACAATAATCTTAATCGGGAGAAGCGTAGTTGGCTCAATTCTTAGAAACTTACACTTCTTACATTTCAATAGTAAACCGTAGCATATTGTCATAATCATCGTTTAATATTAGTCGATCAAACGTAAATGTAGCTCTAACTGTGGTAAATTAACACCATTCAATTAACCCTTTTGTGATTTTTCTGCCAACCAACAACCAACGTCAACGTCTGTCTGCAAACGATTCGGTAGAGGCTAAATGAAATGTTCTCCGTGTTGCCTCTCAACACGTTTCATTCTGGATAGAGCGCTGGCTATAGTTGCTGTGTGCGTGTGCGCGCGTGTGTATGGTGTTGTAAAACTACTCTTATTACATAAATGTACAGCAGCATATTATTGTTTTTGTTAAATTATCTTTGTAAATAATTACACCCATTTCGATGTTTATAAAATGTATGTAAATATAATTAGCTTTATTTATGAATAATGTCGAGACGACACAACTATGTGACAATAGTACTCCCAAAAACTTCAGCATCATCCTCCTGCAAACTCAACAGACAATATTTACGTTTACGAAATCAAGTACATAAGTCATAAGTTAGCCAGTTGATCGATCGATCGTTTGATCGATTGTTAGGTCGATTGTTAGGTTAAAGATGAGTGGCGAAACGAGAAAGGGCGATCCTCCGCCTCGAACGGCCGATAAAATGTCCACATCGACGCCGCAGAAGCAACTCGCACACTCGGCCGCCGCAGCCAGCTCGGCCGAGACGGGCTTGGATGGCACGCCAGTGCAAATGTTGAGTGCCTTCAGTGACGGCAGCGCAAGTCTAAGTCCACTTAGTAAATCCAATAGCATTGCCAGCGCCGCCTCAGCCACGAACCTGAGCAAAAGCATCACGCACAGCCCAGTGGCAAAGCGTCATTTGAATACGACCGCTCTGTCGCGCATACGGCCGCAATCTAGTTACTCGGCTCGTGTGCTGGTCTTCGATGACTCTGATCAGGAGGGCGGTGGTGCAGGTGGCGGTGGCGGTAGCGGTGGCGAGAGTGGAGCTCGCAGCTTGCCCTGCAAACATTTGGCAACTTCAGCCGAAGACAACAAATCTGCTGCTGCTGCTGCTGGTTTGGAATTATTCGCTTCATCGCCGAAAAATGAGTCGACCGCATCAACTGCAAACTCGCCGTTCCGAAATCTAACGAAATCGTCATCGGGCAATTTGTCGGGCAGTTCAAAGTCGTTGCCCGGTAGAGATTATAGCGCTCTGTTGCGTAAGATCTCTTATCAACACACGTATTCTATGCGTTCCGCCAGCAATGGTACGTTTATTATGCCCAAATATTGAGCTTTTAGTTAGAAGGAAGAAGTTTATTAAAGTATTTTCCAACGAAACGTTTTTTACTCGCAACAGATGCTTCGAATTTGATACGCGTACGTAACTCATCACTGGGCAAGTCAGCGCCTTGTTTATCCACCACGAATTTGCGCGAAACATTGCACGTAGTGGCACATCCGCCCACCCACTCGCCGACACCCATGCATGGCAGCAGTTCTGCGGGCAATACTTCTATAGGCAGTGGCAGCGGTAGCGGTAGCAGCAACAGCATCTTACGCAGCTCTAACACCTCAGTCATGCCTTTGATGGTGCCTTCTGCTAACAATCTGTCGCAAACTGGTTCATGTGGTGGGAGTGGCAGTGGTGGCGGTGGCGGTGGCGGCATAGGCAAGCATCACTTGCGCGGTGTTGTATTGCGTGCCGGTGCTGCTGCCGGCGGTTCTCCCTCCAGTGGTGTCGCCCATCATCGTCTTAGTCTGGTCACAGCCGGCATAGCTGGCAACATCTCGCCCCGATCACACTCCCCCTTCTCGGCCAGCCCCATAGACAGTCCACGCATCAACTCGCCGATGCAGTTTGCATTTGCGCCCATCAAACGTTTGTCGACATGCAGAGGCGACAGTCGGCGTTGGTCGGTGGCATCGCTGCCCTCGTCTGGATACGGTACCACTCCTGGGAGTTCAAATTTATCAGTAAGTTTGTGGAATAACATAATATTTAAGAGGCTTCTTCTGGTGCTCTTAATAACCAGCTGCCTTGAAAGTGTACTCACATACGCTTTGTTTGCTGCTTGCAGTCGCAATGCTCTAGCCAGGAGGCATTGCATCAATTACCCAACATTCCCACCAACGATGAATTGCACATACTGACGACTCATAACTTCAGCAACGATGCCACTGGAGCAACGACAGCAATAACGATTGGCTGCTGTGCTGAGCATATGCAGCAACAACTACAACAGCAGCAGCAACACCAAACTGGCGCCGGCGGCAGTGGACAACACTGCAAAAATCATTGTCCTCTCTTGGCAGCATCTCTAGCAATCAGAACGAACAAATCGGCAACATTGATTTCTCAAACGATTTCTGGCACTTCGAACATAAAGCCTTTGCTGCTTCAACAGCAACACCAGCAACAACCGGCTGCTCTGCAGTGTAGTCCTTGTTGCAGTGCCGAGCGTGGCAACGTTTGCAGCGGTTCCTCTCACTCGGATGTCAGCGCAGCCGCGTCTTCTGGTAGCGTTGGCGGCGGTCACATGTCCCCACTTCATGTACGTCCGCGTTCCAGATCGCTGTCCAGTCCGTCGCGTTCGCCGGTGGTCGACAATGAAATTGCCATGATGAACACGCTCTATAAGGAACGCTTCCCAAAAGCTACGCAGCAAATGGAGGAGCGTCTCAAGCATTTTATAAATGAAAACAAGAGCGCTGCCTGCAACAGCTTCAGAGATTCACAGCCCATTGTTCGGTACATTAAAAACAAAAGTGTTTTAAACTTCTTTTTTAAGATAACTGAAAATTTTCGTCCTTCCTTCCTTCCTTCCTTCCTTCCTTCTCTCTTTCTTTACCTTTCGCCTCCCACAGTTTTGTACACCATCAAGTGCTGGAAATGTCGCGTGACTGCTTGCACAAATCCGAGGCCAAACTGATAACATCACGTTATTTTTACGAAATGAGTGAAAATCTGGAACGACTACTTCTAGAGACTAAAGAGAAGTCACCCGAGGCCGCAGCCGAGTTGACGGGCGTCATTAAGAAATTGTGTCTCATCATTTCGCGTCCAGCTCGCCTGTTGGAATGTCTCGAATTCGATCCGGAGGAGTTTTATCATCTGCTGGAAGCTGCCGAAGGGCAGGCAAAGGCCACTCAAGGCATTAAGGCCGACATACCGCAGTACATAATTCACAAGTTAGGATTGAATTGTGATCCCATCGCCGAGTTACAGAAGGAGATCAAGGAGGCTCGAGCCACTTGCGACGAGGAAATCCCATCTAATGTCAGCACTTGTGGTGTCTCTGCTGCTGTTTCTGCTGCCAGCTTTGAAATGAATGCTGAAACGGCACATATTCTCAATTCACCAGTAAGCTGCAGTCCTGGAGGGCCGAATGGTGGTAGTTATATAGCCGTTAAACATCAGGCTGGTGCTTCGAGTGGCACCATAACACCACATGCAACGCCCCAACAGCCGCCCCAAACACCGGTAACTACTGACGGCCATCCTCCGGCCTTGCCGACCTTTTCCAACAGTTCATCCGCCGCCGTGCGTCAGCAGAAGCAACAAATGCAACAACAAATACCCGACGAACAGGATTTTGATATAGTAAAATTGATCTCAAACGGCGCATATGGCGCTGTCTATCTGGTGAAACACAAGACGTCGCGTCAACGTTTTGCCATGAAGAAAATCAACAAAAACAATCTCATTCTGCGTAATCAAGTCGAGCAGGTTTTTGCCGAACGCGACATACTCAGTTTCGCCGACAATCCGTTCGTGGTCAGCATGTACTGCTCGTTCGAAACCAAGAAGCATCTCTGCCTGGTGATGGAGTATGTGGAGGGCGGCGATTGCGCCTCGCTGCTGAAGAACATCGGACCGCTGCCGCCGGACATGGCGCGTTTCTACTTCGCCGAAACAGTATTAGCCGTCGAATATTTGCACAGTTACGGCATTGTGCATCGAGATCTCAAGCCGGACAATCTGCTGATCACCGCGCTGGGACACATAAAGCTGACCGACTTCGGCTTGTCCAAAATGGGTCTGATGTCATTGGCCACCAATTTATATGAAGGCTATATAGATGCAGAAACAAGACAGTTTTCTGATAAGCAGGTCAGTCAGACAGTTAGTTTTAGGGAAGGGTGAGAAGAGGCGACGAAGCAGGGAGGGGGGGGGGCGCACATAAAAACATTGTTGCAAATTTAAAACATTATAAATTTGTTTCTTTGCCAGGTTTTCGGAACGCCCGAATATGTTGCTCCCGAAGTTATTCTGCGCCAAGGCTACGGCAAGCCCGTTGATTGGTGGTCAATGGGTATTATTTTGTATGAATTCCTCATTGGCTGCGTGCCGTTCTTCGGCGAGACGGCGGAGGAGCTTTTCGCGCACACGGTCAACGACGACATTGAATGGCCGGACAGTGAAGACTGGCCCATTGAGGCGGAAGCGCGCGACTTGATCTCACAGTTACTGCAACAAAATCCGCGCGACCGCTTGGGCACACAAGGCGGTGCGCTGGAAGTGAAGGAGCACATTTATTTCAATGGCTTGGATTGGAATTCTTTGCTGCGTCAGAAGGCGGAGTTTGTGCCGCAGTTGTCGACCGAAGATGATACGAGTTATTTTGATAGTAAGTCAAAGCGCTCATCAAAATTGAATTCGCTTCCTTTTTCTTCATTTTCCCACCTTCCACACAAACAGCGCGCATGGATCGCTATAATCACGATTTAGGTGAGGGCGAAGACACCGACGACACCGAGGATACGCCATTGTTCGGTTCATTTTCATCCTATACGCCGCAATATCGCAAGCAGCACTATAGCTGGTCACGTACGGCAACAGCAACAGCAACCACAACTGCCATTACTAACACCAGCACAAGTGCGAACATTGAGAATTCATCTCTTTTCGCGAGCGATGCTCTTGCTGCATCAGTGCGTACACCGCATGCGTATACGAACAGCACACCGGATGGTCTCGGCGGCAAGAGCACCAACAGCACAACGCTCGAAAGCTGCACCAGAACAACCGAGGCCATAGCGAATAAATTACTCACAACACCGCAGCTGAGAACAATCGACGTAAGCCCTCCCTTCACAGCCACTCACACACTTAAAATGACACTCAAAACGACACCTGCTTTCTTCTCTCACCCTCGACAACAGCTTTCGGCTTGCTGTCTCAAAGTGCCGTCAACGCCCGATGCTGACTACTTGCCCGAATTGCTGCACAATGTCACCATCGGCAACGAGACCGAGCTGCGTCTGCTCAATCAGTATTTGCATCAGCATGCATTGCCAAGTGCCACCACTGCATTTTCAGAAGTGAAGCCAGCCGCCGACGCGACAGCTCAGTCGTCCTCCGCCGATGTTGCCCGGGACGGTCGCAATGAGGTCGATAGCATTTTAAAAAAGCCGAAGTCGTCCTCTCTATGGCACAGCTTGCTGCCGAGCATAAACACTATTAGCGCCACCACCAGCACAACCACACCCGTTCCCACCACGACCACCACCACAACGTTATCCACCGCTACCACCGAAGGTGTGCATAATGCCCCTGACTCCGGCGCTTGTTTGCCTAAAAAAGCAGATAATAAATGTAAATTAATGGACATCCCTCATGGCGGAGCCTTCGGTGGCCTGCCTTCTCGCAGCACACCCGAATCTTCACAGACCGACAGTGATGACTTCTCGCCGCAAATACATCGTCGCCGAAAAGGCGGCACCTATGCTCGTGACATCCTACCACGCTTCTCCATTTCCATCGAAGATGAAGCTCTGAGCGGCGGATCGTCGTCAGCGGAAAATATACGTGAGCAATCGCCATTGGTTCTACAGCATCAACAACGCTCCGCGGAGGGCCATATACCCAGCAAACACCATCGTTCACGCGCTATTGTCAAGTCAGCTTCGGCCTTGGGCTTGTCGCTGATGTCGTCTGCAGGTATGTAGCTAATGTCACTATACTGACACTTTGCTTTAAATCATTAACTGATTTTATTTCATATAACAATTTCTTAGCTGACAACAACCAGCTGACTCAACAGCTGCACGGCGTTCAGTCGCCAAGTGGCAGTGCTGGCGCCGGTGCCGCTGCCGCTGCCGGCGGGGGCGGTGGCTCGAGTACGGCCAGTTCGCGCGACACTTCACCCTGTCGTGAACTTTCACCGCTAGTGACGAGTTTGAAACCTCCGATTATTATACGGCGAGGACCACGCGGCTTCGGCTTCACTGTGCACACGATACGTGTTTATTATGGCGACACCGACTTCTACACGATGCATCACTTGGTGATGGCTGTCGACGAAGGCAGTCCAGCCTTCGAGTCGGGCCTACGTCCAGCCGATCTCATCACGCACGTGAACGGCGAGGCTGTGCAAGGCCTGTTCCACACGCAAGTGCTGCAGCTGCTGCTCAGTGGTGGCGAGCATGTGACCTTGCGCGCGACACCGTTGGAGCACACTAGCATACAGAGTGGCGGGCGCAAGCGCGACTTGCAGCAAAGTAAGCTGGCAAAAAAGGGCATCAATCGGCAGCGCAAACAGAAGAAGGAGAACGAAAAGAAACGGAAAACTTCGCTATTCCGACGCATTAGCAGCAAACGAGCGTCGGCAGAAATACAGCAGGTTTGAAGGCTGTTTAAATAAAATTGATTAATGAATGCTAACTTAGACGTAATCAATGACAATCAATCACTTTAACAGTTTGCTGCTGGCATTGGCTCGCCCACTTCTGCCTCGTCGGGCGGTACGGTCGTAGCTGGTTCAAGCAATAGGAACCTTTCGCCAATGGACTCTTCATATCACAGCAGCAGCTGTTGCCAGTCGGCCAACACCTCAAGCCAGTCAACTTCGCCGTCATCTTCGGCACCGAATACACCGACTGGCGGCGGCGTTATAAGTCAGACTCAATCGCCATTTCTAAATACACCGCCCCTGCCGACAGGTGTCGGTGTCGGTGTGAATGCTCTATTGTTGCAAAATGCAGCAGCAATGGGAGGCGTAATTACATCAGGGGCGAGCAACGTTAAGGCCATCGCTAATATGCCAGGTAAGAAATACATTATTATTGTATTGTATTGTATTATTATTGTATTGTATTATTGTATTATTAGTGTAAATTTCGAAATATCGAAAACGTTCGCGTTTGTAACATTCTTTTCCTCGCTTAACCACCAACCCAAGGTTCTCCGAATTCGGTGCAGCAACTTTATCAGCGCCCTTCTACACTGCATGGACTGAAGCATAAGCTGCATAGCGGCTGCGGCGGCAGTGCTAGTACCGCTAGCGTGTGTCCCACTGCCGCTGTTAAGACCCTGCACACCGGCACAGCTGCTGTCTCTCTGCCTCCCAACAGGCGCAAATCTGTGGGACATATACCGCTCTCTCCTCTGGCTCGAACACCATCGCCCTCACCGCTGCCTGCTTCACCCACACGCTCTCCTTCGCCGTTGGCTTTTCCCTTAGTCGGCCATCAACCGGGCTCCTCCAACACCACACAGTCCTACAGTCCAGGCGGCAGCACTCTGCCTGCGGTACAGACAATGAATGCAGGAAATAAGAAAAGTGGCTTCGCACGAACGAAGAGCTCAGAGCCAAGTTCGCCGCTACTGCGGCGTGCCCTATCGCCGGATCGACTGCATCCGCGCAGTGCAGAAAACAAATGCGCGCTTATTTCGCCGCTTTGCTGTTCGCCGCCGATTAAACAGCAACAACAACAACAGCGCGGAGTGGGTGGCGGTTGGAGGGGGGCTGCTAACAACAGTGGCGCCCCCACTAGCAGCAGCAGCAGCAGCAATAACAACAACAATAATGCGACAATTTTGCATGCTATTAATCAGTTGAATCAGCAGCAGCAGCAACAACAACAGCAGCAGCTGCCACACCAGCAGCACTCACAAAGTGCCGGAAATGCTAACAACACAGGCCTACAGAACGCTAATGATGATAAAGATTTTGCAGTAACTTCATCTGCGCCGTCTGCAGCAGCGACTATTTCAATGCAGCGTTCTCTCTCTGATGAATCTCAAATGAGTTGCGCAACCGTTCCAACAGCTCCGAATTTAACATTGCCAGCGCCTGGCGAAATGTTGCCACGCATAGCGGAGGAGAAAGACTCACCGACTGGTACCGCCGAGATGGAGCTGCCGGGTTTCATGCAAACCATCGCTGAGCATACCATGGAGCAGGCTTATGCCTCACCCGGCAATAACCAGAATCAACGGAAGATGAATAAAAATGCCGAAGACAGTGACACACAAACAACCACCATAAGAAGAAGTGACGAACAAGTGGCTGTAAAACACAAACAGGCAGACAGAGGAAGTGAGTGAAGTGTGAATATTTGCAAACGATTAACAGAGCAAAAAATGTGCAAGCAATCGCTTTTCTTCTAATTTTCAGCACAAAAAGCGGCTGCTGTTGCTCAGGCGAGTACAACAAACTGGAGAAAAGGCACTACTACACCCAGCAGAAGCCTAACAACATCATCAGCATCACCAGCATCATCATCATCATCTGCGTTACACTTTTCAACTTCCGCAAGCAATAATAATAAAGCAACGGCAGAAACTACAAAAACCACCAACACAAGCCGAAAACAAAAGAAATAAAAAGATTAGTGAACACTCTTAGGGAAGATTATTTGAAATGTTTGCAACAATATCCAACCATTTACCAACCAATATCAATCGTTTACCAACAACCATATTTACCAACGCAACTTTGAATGCAATAAATAAGTTATTCTCTTGCTTAACATGTTTCTGCGTTGGCTCGTCCGACAACTAACGAAAACAATACAATATTGAAAATAGTATATTTGTGTATAAGTATAAGTGTTTATTTCAAATTGTAAAATGTTGACGCACAAAGTCATGCATTGCAATAATCAGAAAATTCTTAAAAAAAGTATTTTAGAAGCAAAGATTTTCGCCTTTCAATATTTACACAATCTGCAGAGATCTTTTGAAAGCAAGCGAAAGTTTTGTGATGTATTTATAAAAAAAGAGAGCCAGAATTAACATAAAAAGTTAACCATTAAAAACCTAAGCATTCCACACAGTAAAGAAAAAAAAAATTAGCGCAATTGTTGTGAATTTTTAGGCAGTGGCGTATTTAGGCAGGGATGAATGAACGGGTGAGCTTTTTCATTATAATTGAATTTCTTAACTGAAATTGTACTTTTTATCCCAACCGAAACCAAAATTTATAATTTTTTGGATGTCATTACGCCATCGCTGGAAAACAGTTCAGGCAAAAAATCTGAAACAAGAAACATGAAAATTGCTTACTAGAAACACACATACAACGTCTTGCAGTCATCATATCTCTGGCATTTTGTAAAATACATACCACAAGATTCAATAAAAAATCTAATAGAAATCATGGCAATTTTCTTTCACCATCACACACACCCCCCCCTCCCCTTCAACACATTTATTTTGCTCCTAAAGTGTGATTAATTTAAGCTTGTGCTACATGAAAAATTTTATTGTTTCTTTTGCTCATCACTCTTGTAAAACTGTATTAATGGAAATTATTACCAGATATTTAACAACGTCAACAATTGTTATAGTAATTACAAATGACATTAAACAGTTTAAAAAAAAATTTATCAATTTACAAATAAAAACTTATGTATTGTATGTAGGTATAAAAACATATACTTGTACTATGTACGTATTGTGTTTTCAAATTCAAATTGTGGTGATGTACTTTTCAGTAATTGCTTGAGGGCGCTGATGAAGTTATTTCGAATCGAGCGGCTAACGTGCATATGTATGTACATATCTATACATAGTTGTTGCTGAGAGTTCAAAATTCTGCTTTGCTACGCTAATATCGATAATTCACTACTATTATATACATATATTTGCTGTTCTGTGTGTTTTTATCTTAGCATATTTTTGCTTAATTGTGGCTTAAATAAATAGTGTAAAAAAGAAACATTGCGTTATTTTCTATACGACTTTTGATATATATTTCAAGCTGCTTCACTTGGCTTGAAAATACGCATTTTCTTTGCCTTACCGAGGCCAAGAGAAATCTTCTATGTTGCCTCATTAAAAGTTATTGGTGTTGTGCCGTCACCAATATAAATCAATAAGCCTTATTATTTTTATGATTTACAACATCAAAATATAAGTTAAAACCTTGTAAGTAGCGATTTAGTTTTCCTACTGGGTAGTTATTTTGCTTGGAGTTAAAGTTGCTTTCACACGGATTCCGTACGCATCGTAAGAAGACACGAAAAGTCGATCCCTGTGAATCTAGTGTTAGTAAACAAGAAGAAGGGAAAATATCTGTGCAAAACCACTGACATTTCAATTTACGCATCTGAAATATGTATGAATGTATATAAGAGCGAGTAAAAATTTGGTATATTGTGATGAAAATAAAATGAAAGAAAACATGGAAATTAAAGGTAAGCAAATGAAATCAAAAGCAATATAATATTTAGATGGTTCTTTTCCATCGAAACTTCAGCTAACCAACAGATAAATAATGACAATAACAACCAACATAATGACGAACCAAAACAAAAATCCGACTCCTTAAAATCGGAAGAAGATTCCTTGAAACAGCGCTGCCAATTGTTAACCCTTCTTTCGCTGAATGTACACAACTTCCATCGTGCCATCATCAAGAGCCGGAGGAGTAATCGACAACGATTTCGTCGCCGTCGCATGATCTTAGTTGGCTATTATATGCAACAATTGCTTGAAATACAATTGTCGCATCTTCAGTTGATACCGTCATTGCTACGATTGTACAAATCCTACAATAGAGGTGATGATCTGATTCAACACAGACGCCATTCTCTCGATGGCGAGACCGTGTCAGATTGTGAAGAGGCCCCACTTCGATTCTACGAGGATGTTGTAAGTGGTTTTAATCCCGTCCATTGGTTGAACACATTCCGTGTCACCAAGGAAACGTTTCATTGGCTGTGCGCGCAGTTAAAGGAAGCGCTTAAGCCGATTGGATCGTGTGTGCCACTGAAAAATATTATTCCACTGGAAAAACGAGTAGCGATGGCGCTTTATGCTCTTGCCACTGGGGCCGATTACCGTGAAGTGGCTGCACTCTTTAATATCTCGCGAACTTCGGTGTGTAAGTACATCAAACGTTTCGCCGATGCGGTACTCGAAGTTTTGGGCAACCACCTGCTGGCACTGCCAACTAGCATTGGAGAATACGATGAGATTCGCCGCAATTTCCAATTGGCATCTAATATGCCGCCTTTGGTGGTTGGTGTTTTGGGTCAATGTGAAATATCTGTTAATCCCATTACCGAAGACATGTCTGTTTACCGGAATGAAAGGGGCAATGCAACGATGGTTTTACAAGCAATTGTGGATGACAAACTGCTGTAAAAACAATCGAATTTAGAATTACGGACAAAAATCTAAGAAAAAATTCGTTTTAGGTTCCGAAAAATATGTATGGAACCGCGACGCCGTGATCTGTTTTTTGAAAAGGATGTATTGAAGGTATTTATACACAGAGCCTTATGTAAGTTGACAACATGTTAGCAATACACATTTGTGGAACTTCATTAGATTCCGCAGCAGGACATTAATGGACAGCAGATGTCTTGTTTCATAGTCGCTCCAAACAACTCTTATCCATTGCGTCCATGGCTTCTGCACTGCTACGATATTCCGATGAATCCACATGAGCACGACTTCAATGACGCTGTGGAACAAATTGTCGAATATAAGGATAAAGCCTTTAGCAGATTATTTGGACGTTGGCATATCTTGCATCGCAAAGGTGATCTTGAACCGAAAACGATGGAGGTAATAGTCACAGCCTGCTGTGCCTTACACAATCTTCTGGAAGAAAATGAGGATGGTTACATGAAGGAGTGGGAGAATAATCTCGACATGGCAAAACATATAAGCAGTCGATTCAAGAGAGATTTGATGCGAGATCGGCGTGGTGCAGTTGATATGAGGGATTTCTTGGCACGTACTATAAGTTCTACGGAAATGTAGCACAGTAATTAAAATTTTACAAAGACTCTATGAAGAGAAGGGAGGTATCTCGTGTATATAATGTTCGAGATAAGTACTAAGGTGTTCGACAATTTCGAAAGAGCGTCAACGTTCATTTCCATCTTTTAGAGTAGTCGAGTTTCTCTATCTCTCCAACGGTGGTTAAAATGAAAAAAATATGTACATATTACGATTTATGACAACTTTACACAGAAACTGTCCGAATCAATATTTTTAATAGTGTGCGACTAAACAACTGTTCAAAGGCTGTTTTGACGAAATCTAATAAATGAGACTGAAAGATGTTACACATGTTGCAATGACGACGGATTGGATACCATTACCTTAGTGAAATATATATTGTGTAAATTAAGGTTAGTACAATTACCGATTATTTTGTGCTATGTTAAAGTCGATAGAACATATTACTAAATACCGGTGCAGTAAAAATTATAAATCTCCAAAAAGCCCGCTTTGAGGGAATGCCTCCAATGTCGATTGAACCATGCATCAATATATGTGTGTATATATTTTTAAAAATCTATCCATGTATTGTAAATCTTTAACCCCATAATTTGCAATGAAAAAACACCATTTACATGCTCAAGATGCCAAATGTTTATTTGCTTAATTTTCATTAGAAAAATATGACATTATGATGGACATACTAAATCTTCTAGTACAGTCTTTGCGGCGGCCCCATCGAAGACTTTATGTGCAATGAACGCACATTTTGCCAATTCTTCTTTAACAATGACACCAAGAAATTGATAGACAAATGTATGTTCTGCACCAATTCATCGGGCTTCATGTTAACATGGCCAACAGCAACGGACAAGCACAATACTTTCTTCATTTGAAACTTAATGGTCGATTTCACTTCTTCAATCTTGCCCATCATTGATTCCTGATGCGAAAGCAATCCAGGAAACTTGCCGGCCTTATTCAAACCTGGTCCCAAAAGACGTGGGATTTGCTTGATTAATGATTCGGAAGCCAGAAAAGCATCGTAGGACTTTGCTAGTTTCTTAACTAGTTTTTTATTTTTGTTAAGTTTTTTCAAAGCTTCAGCGTCCATATATTCTACACCGTTGACTTTGGCTTCGTCACAATGCTGCTGATCACCAAGAACACACACCTTCATCTTAGGGCGAGGAATATGCTTCAATCTGTAAATTATAAAAGATTTGTTAAAAAAATAATCTTGGTTTGTTATAAAGGACTCAGTCTCTTTTTAATATGAAGTTTGATCAGTTAAATTATTCAACAGTATATCCAAAGGCTCTTTGGTTTTCTGGTAATACATGCATTAAAACATCATTTCACTCCATATCAATTCATCCATACTTGTATGAAAACAATAGAAAAGTATAAACTTACAGCAACCAATACCGTGGTAGCGTTCGTTTTTTACATTTTCTTTTCTCTAAAGAAACCTAAAAACTAAACGTCGGTCTTATAGACCTTCTCATTTTGATTTTAAGACCCTGAGTGCAGGTCCGTCATGCGACAAAATGTCACGCACGACTGCCTAGAGCCACTTCCAGCGAATCAAACCCAAAGGTTTTCTTGCTTGGAATTTTCAGCTTAGGTATTCAACATACTTAACGGTGCCCGAAAAACGTTTGTCCTTTTGGGGATCATAATTCTTCAGTCCAATCTGTAACTCAACAGTCTCCAAGAAGCCTCGCTTCTTCTTGGTGGAGAACTCTAGCAGGCCATTTACACCTTCGTACAGCGTATCACGCGAAACTTTCGATCTGAGAAAAAACAAAAATGAATTATTTTCAATTAGAAAAAATGAAGAATGAAATAGATACTAATGGAAAATGTTCAAGGAATATATTAAAATTTTAACTCTGCGATTAAAATTTTTTTGTACATATAAAATCTGTATTACTCTAGCAACCATTTCCAAACTTATATGGGGTATTGATTGCCCCCAAAAGTTGGTTTATGGTTGCAGTAGCTATTCCATTACTATTAGCATATCTATCCAATTTTGTGAAATTAGTTCACATTACAAAATAATATTTATTTCTAAACACAAATTAAAAAAAATTTAGGGACTTACGCCATTACTATACTCGTTCACGGGCGATTCACGAAAGAAGGAAGTGACGAACTATGGCTGTGAAGTTGGCTTCGATTGTATATTTTTGACAACAGGAAGCTATGATTTAGTGCCATCTACCTATCATATTTTTTTCCAATTATAATTTCAGATTGTAAATTTAGAAATGATCTATATTATTTTAATTATTACTACATTTTGCTTTCTTTTTAGTATTTAAGAATTATCAATTTAGTATAAAACAGAAGCTAGATATCATCAATTTATAATTTTTAATAGAGCCGAGTAATGCCTTGAAATACATACAAAGAGATAATCAAAATCTAGAGTCTATATAGAAAAAAACTGATGCGTGCAATACATGACTTCCTTGTACGACTATTCAAATTTAGTAACATGTAAAATTCTACAAAACCCTTAAAAAAAGTGCTTCAAAGATACACAATCAGAGATACACTCTTAGAGGTTATAACAGTAAAAAATACAAAATATCAACTCTACGGCTAGCCGTTTATTAGTTATAAGAAAACTGCCCCTTGGGCCCAACCGATTGTTACTAAAAAGGGAGGTGCACAAGTAGACATTAAAACAATCCTAAATACAAATTTCTACGGCTATTTCATACTCGGTAGTACAAACTAATCTAATGTTTAGAAGTATATAGTATATGTGTATTATTATATTTGAGATATTATGATATTTATATTCAATGCATTCTTCTAGCGCTTAGTGCTAGCAAATTAATGCCGAATTCAGTCAGAATACATAATTGCGTGAGCTCTATCTTTTTCGAAGGAAATTTTATGAAAATTGTGGGTTTCGTTTTTATCCGGTGTGCGAGCAACTAAGTTCTTTAATAAATTCAATATCATCGGATATTAAATACAAAGCTGGCAAGGCCATAACATATCATGGGCTTCGTTCTGCCGCTGCAATATTCCGTAGACGTCGTCGTTCTTGCTGCGGCCGTGTGTGTGTCTCGCGTTCAGTTCAATTTAATAACATTTTAAAATTCCGACTTATAATTTAAAGTGTACTTTTATAAATGTACAGAATTAGTTAAAATATTGTGTAATTGTGAAAAAATGTATTATTGAGAAAAGAAAACCAGAAGAAATTGGAAATTTTGTGGTGAAAAGTAGTTGGAAAATAGAATTTATTCAACCTGCAGCGACAGAGGCAGCGTCGCAGCGATTGCAAATTAAACCCAATTTATACCACTTGGGTTGGACCCAAAGCAGGGTGGGTTAAACCAGTCCTGAGGGGCGGAAAGAAATTCGGTGCTGAACAGAAATAAAGAAACAGACTAATAGTGTAATATATCCACGGATAATTATCTGTAAAGCGTTACTGGTAAGTGTCATCTTTTGCAATAAGTAGCTCATCAGTAGTTACTGCGAAATAAGTATGTTTCATACTTGGTTTTCAAGGTCAATGCACAGTGTAATTGTGAAAAGTACTCCGCCCCGTGAGGGGTGGTGGTTGGTTAGAAGACGAAAATATTCAGATTAGCAGGAACTGTTTTACCATACAATCAAATCAGCGAAGTCTTATCTTCTTCCGGCTTCGTTTCTTGTTAATTTAATGCTTTCACTGTAGGAAATGATTTTTAGTGTCTGACCGTAACTAGGCATCTTTTAATACCCTACACCAGGAGGGATAAGGTTATATGTATTCACTTTGTTCATCCGTTGTACTTTTTATAGTTATTCCATACAATTTTATACATTTTAATAGCAGAATTTCTCAGCCTGTAGTGCAAATTTAGATCTCAAGTTCTATTTCCGGATTGTCTCATATATTCCGGAGTGTCATATAACAAAAATGGGCATGATCCTCTTCCACTGGTATACTATGTCATATATGGAGGTTTTTTTGGGGGAAAGCGATTGAGTGTGCATGAGTTAATATCTCTATATGAACTGTCTCCCGTGCACACTTCTTCATTATCATTTCGACAAGTACGGGTGTAGGGTATATGAGTTTCGGCCAGGCCGCACGCATTTAACGCTATTGTTATATGTACTTTCAATTACCATTTTGCCCTTCCTTCAGTTGAGTAAAATAATGAAAAGTGTATAAAAATGAATTACAGGCAGTATCAACGATCACGATAAACAGCCATGGAAACATTTGATGTAACGGATAAAAATAGGTACAAAGCTTTAATATAAATTGGAATCATTTTTAAGTTTTTGCTTTTTTCCTTTCTTGCTTCCTTCCTTCCTTCTTTTCCTTAGTTGGTACTTTGGCCCTATGTCGCGACAGGAGGCAACCGAGGTATTGATGAATGAACGTGAACGTGGAGTATTCCTTGTCCGTGATAGTAACTCGATACTGGGTGATTATGTACTATGTGTGCGGTAAGTGCCTATTGATAGCTGTTATTATAGCCAACAATATATATTGTAAAAAGGAGAAATGGATTCGGAAACATTCCGCAAGCAATATAAATTACAAAACATTTTCGTGTTCATTCTTTTTATTTACATTTTTGTATTTTCAGCGAAGATACCAAAGTCAGCAATTATATTATTAATAAAATACAGCAACAGGATCAAATTGTGTATCGGATTGGCGATCAGTCATTCGAAAATTTGCCGAAATTATTAACATTCTATACACTGCACTATTTGGATACAACACCATTAAGACGACCGGCCCTAAAAAAGTTGGAGAAAGTTATTGGCAAATTTGATTTTGACGGCAGTGTAAGTATTCCGGCGTACATCGTTGCCAACAAAAGCTTGCATCGACTCGGTGCGGGCCATCAACTGATTTTGATAAAAATTTAGATATAAACAAAACTCCTCGCTTTGCATTCAAAAAGCTTACTTGCTTAATCTTCGTAGAGATTTTATGTTATTTAACACTTCCAGGATCAAGATGATTTGCCATTCCGTCGTGGTGAAGTGTTGACCATTATACGAAAAGACGAAGATCAATGGTGGACTGCAAAAAATGCCTTAGGACAAATTGGACAGATTCCGGTACCATACGTGCAAAAGGTAGTTAGATATTTTGTCTACCATGTAGTATAATATAATTTCTTGTTAATAAAATTTCTTCTTCTATGCATCATAGTACGATGAAAATGCAGAGGAGAGCAATTTTGAACGTCCTTCTTCGGGTGGTAGTAACTGTGCAAATTTAATAGGTAGTGGCAGCTTACGCTCACCCCGAGTAGCAAACGCCGCAGTAGGTACTGCCTTACACATACCTCCGGCGGTCAACTCCCATCAGGCAGGCTCGAACGCGCTCACAAAATCCGACCTTAATGTAAGCTTATTGGAGAGCTTTTAAAGCTAAAAATTGTTCTGCAATAAAATTTATTACAGAGAAAACTACCTGCGTATGCTCGTGTCAAACAAGCACGTGTACCCAATGCTTATGATAAGACCGCTTTAAAATTGGAGGTTGGCGACACTATCAAAGTAACGAAAACCAATATAAATGGCCAGTGGGAAGGTGAGCTCAAGGGCAAAAAGGGTCACTTCCCATTCACGCATGTTGAATTTATCGACAACGAGTGCGAGCTGGTCAGCAAGCCCGGAGAGACGTCTGAAGGCCATATAACAGCAGCGAATAATGACTGGGGTGAATAAATGGTATCGGCGTCTGTTAATTTCTAAGCATCGCCGCTCTCCGAAGAGTTCGCAAAATCAAAATTTCTTCAATGTCAACAAGAAGAAGCTAAAGCATGGCGCGCGTTTGTATTATAAAGAAGAATGTGGTGTTAGCGGTACGTTTTTCTTTGCACAAATGTCTACACTGTCAAGATTGTATCGGCGTCTTTTTGTAAATATATATATTTATACGATATATCGTCGTTGTCAAACTAATATCTGCTATGTGCAAGAACTATAACTTTAAGATATTGCACAGTTTTTATTTGACCATGTTCTGGCTGATGAACATAGCATTTTCTTTTACCGACCACAGTTCACCGTGTAACGCTTAGAGTACCATAGAAGTCTTTTTATACAAAAAATTTGATTAGCAAACTAGTCATAATGGTCAAAATGTCGAAATCTCCAAGAAGGGCAGATAGCAGATATTGGTTTGACAACGATGATATGTTTATTACAATTCTAAGGTGAAGCTATCAATATTTTGTCTTATGAAAACAACGATTCTCCAGTCATTAATAATCCACTTTTTTTAAATGGGGGTTAGTTTTATAAACTGAATGCTAACGATTTTATAATTTTATGTTTTTTAAGTATTAAGTGTTTCACACACACACACACACACACACACACCAACAAATGTCATAGTTTTAATTTGAATGGATTGTTGTAATTTATTAGAGAAAATAATGTTAAATTTTATGGTTTATGTGTGTTTTTATATTCTGGCTTTCAGTTTGTAATTATATAATCTCTTTGTTCTGGACTGTAATAATCTACTCGAGAACAATAATTATATATTATTGGCTTATATTAAAGTTAAAAATATGCAACGTTTCTTTAGCGAGTGTTTTGTTACAATATTTCAATCTTGTATGTTTCTAGTTCTTTAGCTTAAAAATTTTCAACTATTTATCACGCAAATGAATATTAGAATTTCTAATAAAAAAAATCTTCGTATTCACAGTTTTATCGTAAATATTTACATATATAAGATTTAAAATATTGTCTTTCCCAAAGCAATCTATTTACGTGTAATTCTGAAATAAAAATAATTAAACATATTAAATAAAAACTTCTAAGATATAAAAATAAATATATATTTAATTTATTCTGATTATTCAGGGAATATTCTTATTAAAAAAAAAAAAAAATCATATTATATATTAATACTAAATAAACTTCTAAAAATCTTCAGCAAACAATATGAAATGTTTTATCCGGTCAGCAACACTTTTGTTACGATAAAATTCGAGGCTTAGCAATTTCTTAGTAATCGATAAAAGCCACGTGAAAATGATATTCTCAAATTCTAAATAATTTTAAATAGTTGAATTATGGTATAAAAGAATGTGTAACAAATTCATTAAAAGTATTAAAATCAAAGAAATTAAGCAACAAAATTTACATCAAAGTAGTACATACAACATACTTGTTCACTTTAACTAATCATAATGAAATAGGATACATACTCGTATTGGAGAAATGTTTTAGCGTTGTATAAAATAAAACAGTCTGTCTATTGAAAGGTAAAAATGCTATTTTTTCTAAATAATTAATGGCTTTGTACATATATTTAAAATTCATTTTAAGTATAAAAACTTTCTTTTATTTCAAATTTTTTAAAACTGAAAATTTCATATGTATTTTTTTTAACCGAAAATACGATCAACATCTTTTAAAATGGAGATTAAATACTATACACAACCAGCATAGATCGTAAAGAGACATACACACTCTGACCAAGTCGTTTTTTGACGAACTGAGCGACGCTGGCAGAGAAGTTTGCCCCTTTATTCTTCCCTCATGTCTTTTGCAATCAGCGGCTTGGGGCTTTTTTGTTGTCTGCCAACGGTTTCATTTATTTGCTTTTTCATTTCTGAAGGGATAAGACTTTCTTCTTCTGGAAGTGTGACAGCTTCCAGTGAACAGTTAAAATTAGTTAATATTCTGTTCAATTAAGGTTTTTTTCTTGGTCGCTGCTTAAGAACGACTCTCTTTGCTATAGCTTTTTACTGCGGGCGGTACGAAATATATGTATATCGGAGCTTCAAAATTTTGCAAACAAAATTATATACTTCTATTATGTCTACTAATGAGGATCCACGCCTGGAAAGCCATTTCATAGGACATTGTGGGTCTATAACTCAGCTTCGTTTTAATCCGGCCGGTACACAAATTGCGACCAGTTCCTTGGATTCTACCGTAAACTTGTGGGATCTGAAGAAAGCGGCACGCTGTATACGTTTTGCTGTGCATTCAGATGCTGTGTATGGAGTTGCTTGGTCGCCCAAGTGCAATCTGGTGGCTTCTGCCAGCCAAGATCTTCGTGTTAAAATATGGGAACCGCGCATAGGAGGCGTTTCAGGCGAATTTCTAGCGCATGGAAAGTCGGTGCGCAGTGTTGATTTTGATCCATCTGGCACCATGGTTAATATTCCAAATTTTATTTTATTATTGGCATTATATTTAGTAATTCGTAGGTTGTCACAGCTTCTGAAGACAATTCCCTTAAATTATGGAAGGTAGCTAAACGCAAACGCCTTACATCTTTTACTGGTCACAAAAATTGGGTTCGTTCCGCAAAATTTAGTCCCGATGGGCAACTGGTAGCATCCTGTAGTGATGACAAGTCGATGCGGGTCTACGATGTAGCCTCTGGTGAATGTGTGCGCACTTTCACGGAAGTGCGAGGCATAGGCCAACAGATAGCATGGCATCCGGACAATCGCTGTTTGGCCGTCGGTCTTACTTGTTGTCGCATTAAAATTTTTGACATAGCTGAGTCGGAACTGATCCAACTCTATCATGTAAATTCGGAACCTGTCAATGATGTGGCATTTCATCCGAGTGGCAACTTTTTGATTGCTGGCAGCGACGATAGGACCATCAAGGTACTCGATTTGCTAGAGGGACGTCCAATTTATACTCTCACTGGTCATACGAACGAAGTGTGTGCAGTTGCTTTTTCGAGCGATGGTACTCACTTTGCTACAGCAGGTTGTGATCGTCAGGTATGAGGACTGCTTAATACGACTAGGTTTTTTAAGTTTTTTAAAATATACATACATCTTAAAGCTTTTTGTTTGGAGATCAAATTTACATACGTATGATGCCTCCACTTTCCAAGCAAAAAAGAACAAAGACGGGTTAGAAGGAAAGGTTTATAATACAGCTTCTACAGACGAGAGCTTTTTGATTGATCCTCGCCACAGCGAAGTCTACAAGACGGAGGACAAGAACTCTCAGGTTATTGATAGTTTTAATTTGAATGAATTGTTATAATTTATTAGAGAAAATTATGTCAACTTTATGGTTTATGTGTGTTTTTATAATCCGGTTTTCAGTTTGTAATTATATAATCCTTTTGTTCTCGAGTGTAATAGTCTATTTCTAATATTGGCTTATATCTAAGTTGAAAATATGCAACATTTCTTTAGTGAGTTTTTTTTTACAATATTTCAATCTTGTATGTTTCTAGTTCTTTAGCTTAAAAATTTCCAAATATTTATCAGGCAAACGGATATTAGAATTTCTATTGTAATGAAACAAACATTTCTAAAATATTGTATAAGCAATCTATTTACGTGTAACTCATTGAAATAAAAATTATTACATAATTATATAAAATATAAAAATAAAAATATTTAAAAAAAAAATATATACATATATAAATAAATAGATATTTAATTTAATTGATTAATAAGGAAATGTTCTTATTAAAAAATAAAATTATATATTAATATGAAAAATAAATACATACGAACTAAACTTCTAACAAGAGCGTTAATTTCGGCCTGATCGAAACTCATATACCCTACACCCGTATCTATCGAAGTGACGATAAAAAGTGGGTGGGTGACGCCCACTTTAATTTAATTTACAGATAGTAAGTTTTGATGTATTAACTCATTTACAACACTGCTTTTCTCAACAAACACCTCATTATATGATATGGTATACCAGTGGGCGTGACATCCCATTTTCTGTGAGATAACTTTTTTTTTTATTATTATTTTTTAGAGTATTTTTCAGAGAAGAGAAGAGAATTCGTGGCAAATCTCAAGACTTATATCTCCATTTGTTCTTCTCTTACCGTGATTTTCGTCACTAGTGGGCGGACCACGCCCATTTTTGGGAGTGTATTTAAGTTTGAGACCATGGACTCTGGAATAAAATTTTAGCTTTAAACTCGCTCTACAAGCTAAAAAATTGAGCTAAAAGCAAGGGAAAATTCATATTTTCTATAAAAAGTAGGCGTGGCACTGGACCAATTTTCTCCATTTTCAATACCAAACAGCCCATATGCACATATTTATATTAACTCCGAAAATATGATAACATTTGTTTAAAATGGTTATTTACGTGGTGCTTGTTTCTGGCAGTGCTTTGTGTTTTTTAATCCTGGTAGTTCATTTACATGCTTAAATGTGGCGCCCTCTAAATGTGACAGCTCCAGTGGACAGTTTCAATTTTTAAAATTTGTTGACATTCTTCTCAATTAAGAATATTTTTCTTGGCTGGTTGCTTCTTAACAACGACTCTCTTGACTATAGCTTTTTACTGCGGGCGTAACTAAAATATCAAAATTGGAGCTAAAATATTTTGCAAAGAAAATATAAAGTTCTATTATGTTTACCAATGAGGATCCACGCCTGGAACGGCATTTTACAGGACATTGCGGGCCAATAACTCAGCTTCGTTTTAATCCACCTGGCACACAAATTGCGACCAGTTCCTTGGATTCTACGGTAATCTTATGGGATCTGAAGCAAGCAGCACGCTGTATACGTTTTGGTGCACATTCAGATGTTGTGTATGGAGTTGCTTGGTCGCCCAAGTGCAATCTGGTGGCTTCTGCCAGCCGAGATCGTAGTGTGAAAATATGGGAACCACGCATTAGAGGTATTTCTGGCGAATTTCTAGCGCATGGAAAGTCAGTTCGCAGTGTTGACTTTGATTCATCTGGCAGCATGGTGGATATTCCCAATTATACTTAATTTTTGTTAGCATTATATTTATTATTTCTAAGATTGTCACCGCTTCTGAAGACAAATCCCTTAAACTATGGAAGGTGGCTAAACGCAAGTTCCTTACCTCCTTTACTGGTCACAAAAATTGGGTTCGTTCCGCAAAATTTAGTCCCGATGGGCAACTGGTAGCATCCTGTAGTGATGACAAGTCGGTGCGGGTCTACGACGTAGCTTCTGGAGAATGTGTGCGCACTTTCACCGAAGAGCGGGGCATGGGCCAACAGTTAGCATGGCATCCAGACGGTCGGACTTTGGCCGTCGGTCTTAGCTGTTGTCGCATTAAAATTTTTGACATAGCTCAGTCGGAACTGATTCAGCTCTATCATGTAAATTCGGCCCCTGTCAATGATGTGGCATTTCATCCGAATGGCAACTTTTTGATTGCTGGCAGCGACGATGAGAGTATTAAGATACTTGATCTGCTAGAGGGGCGCCCAATTTATACTCTCACTGGTCATACGAACAAAGTATGTGCAGTTGCCTTTTCGAGCGATGGCAATCACTTTGCTACGGCAGGCTGTGATCGTCAGGTATGAGGATTGCTTAATACAACTGGGTTTTAACGTTATTTAAAATACTATACATCTGTGATAGCTTCTTGTTTGGAGATCAAATTTACATACGTACGATGCCTCCGCTTTCCAAGCGAAACACAGCAAAGACGGGTTGGAAGGAAAAGTTCAAAATCCAGCCTCTACAGACGAGAGCATTTTGATAGATCCTCGACACAGCGAAGTCTACAAGACGCAGGACAAGAACTTTCAGGTTATTGATAGTGAATACACAAAACAACAACAACAACATGAGCAACAAATAAACACTGACGATGATAACTGCAGTATCAACAGTGCTAGTAGTACATCGTTACTACACATGCCCAACAGAAGCGCAGAGAGCAAATACTTTTAAATGTTAAGAATTTTTAATTGTTTTCTTCCAAGTTTTGTCCACTTCTTATAGCACAAATCATAAAGAAGGCAGTAACTATTTATTTAATCTATTTTGCTCCTGTAGAATGAACTCTTGCTTTTATTCGTTAGTATTTAATTGCGAAATTTTCTTAAATAATTTGGACTTTTTAGTATCTTTAATCAATAAAAGAACTCTGTTAATTGATAGGTGATGTGATTTTCACTTTTAACATTGCAGATTTGCATACAGTTAAGGGATAGCTATGTAATGCGATTTTCACTTAGCATTGTGACTTAAACTGCTGTTAACTGACAGATGATTATATTGGCCTTAGCACATAGGTTTTATTGTAATAAACCATCGCCACAGAATCATATAAAAACTACTGTAATAGCGAACTCATTCCACTTGTTGCTTCGGTTAAAATTAATCTAATCTACATAATTAAAGTTCTCATTAATTAAGCATGATTGAATATATCAACATATACCGGCATTTCCATCACAGGTTACCGATTCAGATATGTGTTGGCAGACTTCTTCAAACAACGATTCCGATTCGAGCGAGGAAGAGAAAACTTCCACCACTCTTAGTGAAAAAAACTTCTATCAAGAAATGCACGATATCCAGTGTGATCTTCGGACGGTGTCAACCATGTTAAATGATGTTTATTGTCGTGTTGAATGTTTAAATAATTTATACAACAAGTAATATAGCACATTTCGCAAACGTTTACCAGCGGCCTCCGTGGCGCAATTGGTTAGCGCGTTCGGCTGTTAACCGAAAGGTTGGTGGTTCAAGCCCACCCGGGGGCGGATAAAATTTTTGGTATTTTTATAATTTTTGCCTTTTTTACGCTGTTTCTCTTTTAATTTAGATATACGCTAGTTAATAGGTTAGTAGTTTCCTTAATTGTTTTTCTTCTATTATTCATAATTCAATTGCAATGCTTGGGCTGATTTATATTTTTTCTCTAATGATATAAAAAGTCTTCGTTTTTGCTACTGACGTAAATATAATAATTTATTATTCAATATATGTATATATCGTAATATTACATATTATTGCATACAATACATATTACATAGAATTAAAGTTTTATGTATTATTATGTATAATTAAAATCGTTTGAAGAAGACACATTTTTTTTTATTATTCTTTAGTCAACCATGAAGGAAAACATTCAAAATGCAGCTAAAATTCCAAGATATTTTCTATTTGTATTTATTAACATTTTAGGTAAAATTTGTTAAAGTAGATTCTTAAATTTTTCGATTATTATATTAATAAATATTTATGTATCTGAAAATGTATGTCTCTATATTTAATTTTTATTTATTTAAATTCTGAGTCTGTAATAAAAGTGCCTTAAAATAAAAAAGTGACATTTAAATGTTTATTTATAAGAAGGTTTTCGTAAAATTTTTCTTTAAATTCTTTAAACACTTTACCGGGTCAACTAAAAATTAAACTTCCAATTTTAATTTTGCAATTCGTCGAAATTTGCAAAAGAGTTCATTTCATTCTTTCACTCCGACATACGTTGCTGACTTGCCCGTCTTCTTAATTACTTCCAGCAGTTCATCGGCCGGCAAGTTTGAAGTAACTAGTACTGTCTTCTCGTCCAAGTCGATAGAAACTTTTTCTACTTTATCTAAAGTATACAAACATAGATGATAAAGTGAAAAAGATTAAACGGAACAGAATTAGTATTAGTTTTTTTAAATGGAAAGAAGAGCAAGTTGGTGATTTAATGTTTTAACTATTTACTCGTTCATATATTTTTGTTTTTTTGCACATAATATGTCAAATTTCTTTGACATTGAATAGAGGTTTTCCATAAAAATATCCAACGTATTCAAATATACTTCTTTTGAAAACATTTAAAAAAAACCGATCTGTTATTATTGTAAGGCTTGTTACGCATTACCCTTCCCCAAATAATTCTTCGCTGGGAAGTTTTGCATCATCATCATCATCAATCACTTACCACCCAATTTATTTAAGACCTTCTCGACAGCACCTGAGCAACCGCTGCAGGTCATTTCTACTTTGAATTCATGAACCTATCAAGAATACACAAAATTTAAAAACGAAAGCACGAATTAGAATATTAATTAAAAAAATCAAGAATAACATCATAATTAACTTACGGGCATTTTCGTTTTGAAGGTTAACAAAATTAGTTTTTTTAATGAAATCGTGGAGATTTATTGATTTTCCACTTTGGCTATGATTTGGAGGCGGGATAAACTTCCTACGTTATTTTATTTAAGATGGTATTTTGGCAAGATTGTCGGATCGGAAGATCGGCTTTTGACCACGTAAACACAACCACAGTTTATATATACAATTGTATAGCTTTGAAGCTATTGAAGGACTGGTAGAAAGGTTGCTGGACTACTTCAAAACAATTATCGAACTGCTTTGGCTTTGGCCGAAGATTGAGAAATTTTTGTGTCAATAGTGGAGTTTTTGTTTTTGCTATGCATTTCACTTTGACAGTAACTCACCTGTTCTCTGTTAGATGCTGCCACCCTAAATCAAACCCATGTGGGCACACAATTTTTTTCTGATGAGGAAAATAACTTTTAAAAATGAAATCAATATTTATTAATTTAAACATATATTTCATGCTGCCTACGCCCAATTTAATTTAACATGTAATTATATTTAAATAGGTATAATTAATAAAATATCTATCATTAGACGTTAATAAATTCCATGTTATTACATACAAAGTTATAAGATTAATAACAAACTATAAGCAATAAACTATCGAAGTAAATTGCAAAAATGAATATACGTATAAGATCTTAGCCAGAATCTTTCTGTTCGAATCTATGTTAGGATTTCTTTCTGAATCTGTTGCAGTCCCTTTTCAAATTTAGTTTTAATACTTGTTAATATTAAATAATCGTACTCCATGGAACTGTGGTAATTTCGGTAATGTTACAATGACCAAGGAGATAAAATTGACAATAAAATGATCTGCGTCATTTCGCGTGTAGAGACAAGTTAGCAAGAATCTGAAAAATTAATGAATTCTTTAGATAAAAATTGCATTAGAGTTGTTTTTACTTACAGTACTATTGGTACTGTTGTAAGGAATTTTCTCGTCGCTGTGAACTGTTCTCCATCATCTATCTGTTCCCAATGGGTTAGCAGACGCGAGCTGTCATTTTCAATACTCATCCAAGGAGCACCTTTGATAGAATGCAAAAAGTATAAATGTGCCTGCCAAGAAATCGAACGGATATGAACGATGCTATTACTCTATTCAGTGGGCTCTGCTACGTACCGCATTGTGCAACAAATTCGTTATGGTCCATGCCATCGGTATACTTACGAATGGCACAGAGAGTAACACCAGATGAATGGACAATACACCTAAAAAGTAGGCGAGCCACATGCCGCGAGCGCCCAGCCAGGAGCTATTTGGATTGGGTTCACCGTGACCACCAGCGATTTCAGTCATTTTTTCCAAATTGATAACGATGATTTATAGATATTCTTGCCGCCGTTATAATTTCACCTGTGGTATTATTTGTATGTTATTTTTTGCAATTAGTTTGTTAGTATTTTACACGTTTTCTTCCAATTTTATTTCCTAATTCTTCTTTCAGTTGTGTCTCTCTGTTTATTTCGCGTTGTGTGTTAAAAAGTCATCTTCTGGGCCTAAAATTTAGGGCATTATTTGTTATCTACGAACGAAACGGTTCTCTTCGATTCTGCTTTGCATGACATTTCAATGTTTTGCTTCTGTTCGTTCACTGTGAGTGAAAACCCGAAAGACGTTTTAAAAGTGCTGTTGGATGCTTGTAAATTTGAATGCCGAAGTTATTTAGAATTCTCGCCAATAGCAAAAAAGCGAATAAATAGAGTGAAACGTTAAAACGTAAAAAATTTTTTCTGCATTTTCTAACGGATCACATCTATAGCTTACGCACAGAAGTCGATCTCTTTTAACCCAACTTGACGAAGATAAAAATGTAGTAAACTATTAAGTATCACAGCACTTTTAGTTCTCGTTGATCTCAAAGAGGAAAATGTCCACAAAGCGAAAATAACCAATTGAATAAACAATTAGAAAAAAAATCAGAAGAAAACTTGTGAAAAGTGCAATACTAATTAGCTAATTGCAATGTGTGTTAGTGCCCTATTACATTGCAACATAGAGTAAGAAATAACTTACTCTAGTTAGAAATAATTATTTCTTACTTTATGACTGCAATCACCGATTGATCAATCACTCAAATTTGTTTTTGTTTTCTTTACAAAGCTGTAAACTCTCAGCGAGAGCGTGAGAGGATGAATCTGGATGAACTTCAAAGGCGGCAATCAAAGTATTCGCGCCAAATTGCAATTGAAACAGTGTTCTAGTGTGGTGAAATAAAAGTGTATTCGTGTTTAGGGATGAAAAAACTTCATTTTATTTGCAAAAAGGAGTTTATGTGGTGCAAAAATGTACAAAGGAAACCCTTGAATTGCAATCTGTATTTTATTCAACATAGATATGCTTATTTTATTTCATGTTCAGCATTTCGTCAACAGTAATCACATCCAACACAAAATAAATAGTAAGTAAATATACATATTATACTTGTAGTTGTTTATGATTGTATTTATTATATTTACTTGTTAAATTCTGTTTATTCTGCAAATTTTCTTCACGAATGTAAAATAGTAGTCTAAATAGGAATAGAAAACTACGAAAACTATTTGACATTTTGCTGCAATTATAATTGCAATGTAATATAGCATCAAACAGTGTTTAAAGGGAGGTTAAAAATAGTTCATTGATTGATCAATTAGTAATTGCAATGTAATAGGGCACTTATAAGTTTGTTCACATGAAGGAATCTATGTGTTCCATTGTCTTTGGTAGAGGCTTACGTTATGTCAGCGTATAAAACAATACGGATGAGTTGTGATCGCAATTTGACCAACGCAGTGATCAGGAACGAACGTACGAAGTAAGTTTCGTAAGAAATTTCATAAGAAATGCGGCAGTTACAAATATGTACCCCCATACTCACCTCTATTCTACACCACTAAAACAAACCAGCTTTTGAATCTCCTAAAGAAATTACTGATTTTTATTTTAAATTATATTATAGATTTATAATATAAAAGATAAAAGATTTGGCAGAATAGGCCTGAATATTTTAGAAATTGTTTAGAAATTTTATTTCAACATTTAACAAAAATGACAAACAAAAGTTGGACATGATTCTTAATACTATTGAGAAAAAACTTAAGTGGAAAAAAGGATCTATATCTTTTTGTTGTATTAAACAGTATTGCTAATGGTGATTTACGATTTTGTCTTTATTTGGTTTTTCATTGTTTTTCTTCTAATATAAATATAAGAGATTTAAATGATAATTAAATTAAAAATTTCTTTGGACTTCAAAAATATTCTGTATATTTTAGTTTTTGCCAACCGGTGCGCTGTCGTTTTAAATCTCTTAAACTGTTTGGTAATCCATAGAAAAAATATATGGATAAGCCTAAAGAAAAAAGTTATTACGTTTAAATATTATTCATTATTTTCTATGATATTTATGTACAAATGTATGTATGTACATCATTAACAACATATGTAACCATGCTATCGAAAATCCATGCAAACATTTTACAATCAAATAACAGCTTTTTAATTATAACCTACATAAGATTAAAATAAAACAAAATTTCGACTAGAATAAGTTTATGGATTTAGAACCATTTATATTTTTATGGGTTTTCTATGAAATTATGGTAAATTGCTTTTGAATTCAAATGCATATAAAGATAGTTACATATACATATGTATAAAGATATTTAGGGATACACGCTATATGTAACAAGACTGCAATACGGATATAAGTTTCATGGGATTTCTGGCACTAGTTAAATACTGAGTTCATGCTATTAAAGTATTTTTGTAGAATATTTTACCTTCTATATATGTACACACATACATACATACAAGGGCTTTCAAACATTAATGGACCCTGATTTAAAACTTCGAATACAAAACTATGTCTACACGTTCTTACATAATAAACGTATCGTATACCTAACAAACATGCTCGCCCCATGATTTCTTTCCTGTTACTTTTAAAACAAGACCGTTAGTACTATCGAGACGTACTATTATCGAGACGTACGAGAGTACTATTGAGACTCAGAAGTACTATAGCATGCAATTGTGGAAAGTCATTAAAGTAATCCCGTGAATATGACAGCATATGAACGTCTATAAATTAAAACACATAAACTATGTATGTATGTATGTATGTATGTATATGAGCACTTAATGTAGTTATCACTTATTTTAAGTTATATAAAACATTTTTTACCTGTCTACTGGTAGCAGTCGCCTAAAGATGATAGCCAGCTGTCATCTACCATTACCATTATCATCTATACTTATTTATGTACATGAATAAAAATACCATAGATTTTTGAATTTGTCCACATTTCGGATTTTCCAGATCCCAAATGATTTACGAAAACTGAGCGTCGTCATTACCTCACATTATCTAATTCCTGCCGTAGATG
Source organism: Conops quadrifasciatus (assembly GCA_949752815.1). Classification (NCBI taxonomy): domain Eukaryota; kingdom Metazoa; phylum Arthropoda; class Insecta; order Diptera; family Conopidae; genus Conops; species Conops quadrifasciatus. The sequence continues at coordinate 4,144,960 of OX457079.1, forward strand.
ATCGTTTGGGTATCGTTTTGCTTCTTCTCCGATGAATTTCCTCTCCATCTTCATGGCTTTCCGTGACGGCTTCAAGACTTTCAGGCGTTGTTGCATATTCAAGACTACTCGCTGACTTCGGTCTACGTTTCAGCATGTCAGTGTGTTTTTGTGAGATATGTGTTGGTCCACGCTTTAATAAAGCTTCCAGTTGCGCTTTGAAGGGTAAGGTGGGTTCCTTGGTGGAGTCTTCAGTGGCTACTTCAGGTCTCATAAGGGTGGTGGGCGGCTTTTTGGAGGGGTTGCTTCTTTCTTCTAGCACAAGACTGGGACGAGTTCTACTCGTGGCGGATAAACTATTGATAGTTTTGTAAAGTATGGGATCGAATTTGGGTGGTTTTGGTATTCCGCCAGTGTCTGCAATAGTTTCTGAACTGCTCTCGTCCTCTAAGTTGGTGCTGCCGATACCTTCGATGGCTTTAAGAACCAAGTGACGTAGATCGGCCTCACTTTTGGAATGTTTGAGTGGTTGATTTTTCGCATAAATATTTACCTGCTCGTTGTCATCTTCCAGTAAGGCCGTTCCGTCCACTGTTTTATCGGTCTTTAATTTTGTGCTAATATTCGGCGGATTTAGAATGATTTGACTTAACTTATTTTTAAATATTTCCGAGCGCCGTAGATCCTCTACTGGAATGGATTTTTCCGATTCCCTTCGGCCTTCTGAAGCATATGAGTTGTTTTCCGTAGGGTTTCGTAATTCCAATTCGTTGGCCTCTTGAGTGGTCTTGAGTGAGTCTTCATTGGGTTCTAGTTGTTGCTTTTTCAAATGCTCGGCAATTGCTTGCCATAATTGCTCGCCAAACAATACATCATCCACCAGCTTCTTGGCTACTCTTTGACTCTCGGCATAGCGATCGAGATGACTTTGGCTGCTGAGATGTTCGCTGCACGTAGCCGCTTCTTCATTTTCTCCCTCTTCGGTTAGCTCTTGTAAGGCTTTTTCGGACGAGTCACTACTGCTGTGCACCATGGCGATGGTTGTGGACTCAATAAAGCTGGGTAACATTTCTGAGTCGACACTAACTTTGCGATCGTAGGCCGTTAAGGCCGCCAACGTCAACGCCGGATCACTGGTCGCCGAATTCTGCTCATCTGCCGCTTTCAGTACATTGTCCAACATGGCCATAACCGACTTCTCTTCCGCGCTCGCATTATACGATTCCGCTTCTGGTTGGCTGGATGTATCCGAATTACTACTGCGTGTGTCCTCTACATAGAACTTGTTTCCATTGGCATGCTTCAGTTCAATCAGTTCACCGCAAATCTTGTCCAAATCTAGAATTTCATCGAGACTCTTTACGGACTGTTCATTCCTTATACTGAGAGTGGTTCCGTTTGAACCATTGGTACCCGAATCGTTCAATGATTCGGTTATGATGGTGCTGTCATTTTCCTTGAGATGTCCATTTATTTTGAGATCGACTGACATGCTGAAGAGCTCGCGCGCGAAGGATAAACGGCGGGGATTGCGTTTGAGGGGATTTTTTATGTCATACATGCACCAACAAACAACATAAATGGGTAAACCTAATGGATCGGGTTAGTATATTGTTATAAATATATGGGTATATATATATATTTATAAATATATGTAAATGTAAATACAAATATATGTACATGGGCTTAAGTTTAAGTTAAGATAATTTGATATATGATGCCACATCGATGAGTATATTAAAACATGAGAACCTAAGTGTTAACTCCCGAAATACGATTTTAAATATGTTGGGGAAAATGGGTTCCCTGGCAACAGCAACATGAGAGGACAAATGAGCCATTAGGAGAAAACATGCGGCATATTTGAAGTTCTCTTACCGATAACCATCCATACTCCAAATCGTATCCAGGTCAATGTGTTTAGTTGTAACATTAGATAGATATTGATAAATATACTTATTGCGGGAACAATGGGAACGAAGGGCACCCGGAAGACAAAATGCGTGTACAGTTCTTGTGGTTGTAGGCAGATGCAAAGCAAAACCAATACCGTTAAAATTAACAACGCTATCAACGGTATCATTATCCAGACTTCCTTTGCGAGGAGGGCATCGTAGGCCTGCATGAAAACCAAGCCAATGGCTAAACATAAGAAACCTGAAAAGAAGGCAAGAAGTAGTATTTAAAGAAGGATTGTATATTTGTAAAATGCTATGATGCTGCATGATCCTCTCCGTTTAGTCTTATGCCATGTCTCCACTGCTGATTAATAGCGAGGTTAACAACTTTATCGGGTTTAACTCGCTAATCTCGGATGATTTATCGCGATTACTCATGCAATATTTAATCTCCTAACAACGAGATTAAAAATTAAGCTACAAGCAAACCTCGATAAAGTTATATACAACCCTGGGAATGTTGTGGAATTGGGAAAAATTTGTAGAAATGCAACTCTGTTACAACAATTATTACTACTGGGTAAAAGATTCTCTCTTTTCTACAATACTTACAAAAGAGCGTAATGAGAGTACCGACAATTCTGGTTGAGAGCGAAGTGGGTACTTGGAGCCTTCGAAAATTAAATAACTGCAATAGTACGTCCTTGCAGGTTACACGCGAACCGTCCGAAGTGAGTAAGGAATTTTCAGAAAGTGTATGATTGCCGTTTTCATGTACCGCCTCGGAGTTATCCATGTATCTGTTAAATGTTAGAGTAAATCAATTAATACAGCGATAATTTTCTCAGTTTGAATATTGTCCGAATATTGTAAGTACACCGGCAGCTTACTTACCTAAGTAAGGTAATGGATATAGCTACCACACTGTAGGCCAAAAGTGTACCAATGGCCAGTAGGTTTACCAATTGATCGAGATCGAATAGGCCGGCAATAAGAGCTGAAATAAAATGGGTTGTAAGAGAGAGAAAATAAAAAGTGTGGCGGGTGATGGCCACTCACCAGTCATGATAGCAGCAAATATGGAGCCAATAACTGGCACGCGATATCGAGAGCTCACTTTACCCAGGAAGTGAAAAAGTAAGCCATCTTCGGCCATGGAGTACATGACGCGAGAGAGGGGAAAAAGTGCACCAAAGAGCGAGGCGAGCAATCCAGTCAAGCCTCCTACGGCTACTATCCACATGGCAAAAGTCCAGCCAACCTCTTTGAAAGCATACGGTAGGGGCGCATTGGGATCCTAAAGGTAAAAATGTCGTCAATTAGGAGCGTATAGTTCCTTGACAAAATGTTAGCTAATTGCACTGACTTGAAGATAGTACGGCACCATTAAGGTCAATACTGTCGAAACTCCAAAATAGCACAGGAATATAACTAGCAATGATAACAGTATCGAACGTGGTATATTTTTTCGCGGGTTGCACACTTCTTCACCGGTTGTTGCGATACAGTCGAATCCAACAAATCCAAAGAAACACGTAGCCGCCCCCTTCAAAGTACCACTAAACCCAAATGGAAAGTAGCCACCGGTGCCTAAATCAATAGGACCCGTTACCGTTTCATTAAGATGCACGTCACTGACATCGAGCGACCAATTGGAAAAGTCCGCTATGAAAACGAAAGAATGAAATATAAATGTCATCAAAAAGGAATGAATGAGGTACCTCCGCAGGGAGGTTTTAATAAAAATCTACACACCTTTAATAGCTCCTGCTATAATCACAAACGACAAGATGGAGATATTTAAAACGGTGACAAAGTTATTGGCCATAGCTGAGTTTTCGACGCCAAAAGCTAAAGCAACTGAGAATTAAATAGTAATAATTATTAAAATTTTAAAAGAAATATATTAACTATTGGTCAAAAGTATTTATGCATTAATGCATACACGTACTTCCGAAAACGACCACCAATCCACAGGCGAAGAAATCAAAGTAGCTTCCCAAAAGGGAGCTATTCATCGGCGACACCTCGGCGAACGTGTTCTTTAGTGTATCATTTATTAATGTGTCCAGGTACAAACTGATGCCACGACACACCGCCGCCGTACCGATAACATACTCCAGTATTAGATTCCAGCCGATGACGAAGGCGGCGAACTCGCCTATACACACATAACTGTAAACGTAAGCCGAGCCAGCTTTCGGCACACGAGCCCCAAACTCCGCATAACACACACCGGCCAGCAAAGAGGCCAGAGCGGCAATGGCGAATGATAGCATAACCGATGGACCGGCTTGATCGCGAGCAATCTGACCGGCCAGCACATAGACACCGGCGCCCAGCGTGGAACCAATACCCAAGGCGGTTAGGTCGAAAAGACCAAGGACACGATTTAATTTCGTATCAAAATCGGAGCCTTCGGTGGCTAGGAACTTCCGGCGAGTTAAGACTTTCCAGTATGACGGTTCAGTTAACATTTTGGACAATTTTTTGTTGGTGTTATAGCTGCTGCTGTTGTTGTTGCTGTTCTCAATGGGAATGAGCATACGAATATATTTAAAAGCGAAAAACCAGGCGGCAGATGAATGTTAGCAGGTTTAATAAATCTAAAACACGTAGATAAAATTTAAATAAAATTAAAAATAATCTAAAAAAAAGAGGATTTTAACTTAATAAGTAATAAATAAAAGAATAAAATAATCTATAAAAAATAAAGGCGAAAAGATTATATAACCATGTAAATAAACCGTACTCTTTGCATACTCTTTACATATGTACGAGTACCTACCTATCTACTCGTAAGAAATATATTGTACATTATTTTTGTAGAAATAATTTAATAAAAAATTTTATCTGTGAGAGTTCTTTAAAAAATCTTATCTTCTGCTTCTAACCTTTGACACTTGTCAAACAGATTTGTCAGCATCTGTCAAACATAATGCAGTTGTTGTCACCGTAAATAAAAAGAAAAAACTTACTGCAATTTTGCTACCAGTAAAATTTCATAAGTAGCAAAAATCTTGCGTGGCAATAATTTTTAAGGCGATGCTGATTTTAAATTGCTTTAAAAATTAAGGACTTCTGTCAAGTGCCAGAAAGTGATCGTTCAAAGTGATAGAGAGCGAGAGGAAGAGATCTCTGGTGAACCAGAGCTTAAAGCTATCATGACTTCTTTATGATTTTGTGTTCCATGTTATCGTGATTTTCGTAAAAAAACTGTCCGAGGAGCAGCCATATACAACTGTTAAGAAAAAACGTATTTTTTAAGACTAATTTCTGGTGATGATAGTTTCTTAAATATTTCATTTCATTTCATTTTAACAAAGATTAAAATAGAACAAATGGCTGTGCCATTTTTCCCTAATTCATTATCATTTAGTACAATTAGTCATTATTAATATTATACTTAAATATTAAGTTTTTTAATATAAAGTCTATTTTTAATACTTTCCGTTATCGATTGGTAAAATTTTTAAAAGAAGTAAAAATTTGATTAATATTAATATTATTAATGAATACCAACAATGTTTATTTAGTGCTAATAGTAGCTATCATTAGTAATAGAACTATAAATACTTATAAATAATAATTTCAAGTTTGTGCCCACTGGATTATCTCGAAAGTAATTTTTACTAATTAATATAATAGGAAATCTTTAAAGTTCAATCAACGTCCTAAATTGATTAAAAACAATATGAATAGTACAAAGTTTTATAATAAAGTAATAAAGAATGTAATTATTTAAAAATAGTTTTAATTGCGATTAAACTCGAAGCACTATTAATCGTCTGCCGTCCATAGACAGCAGTATTTTGTTTATACATACATACATATATGCATGTCTAAATTAGTTTATAATTTTTATATACTATATAGACAAATACATATTTGTATGTGTAAGCGTTGGGTCTGGCGTATATTGAGATATCAATATAGGTCTAGGTAAATTCGAGAGCTGTCATAATGAATTTTATTTTAACTTTACTGTTATTCAGTATATTAATAAAGAATGTAAACATAAAACATTTAAGTACACAGGCATGTAAAAACAGAGCGAAAGGGGTAGCAAAGAGATGGAAGTACCATAAATACGTTCTCTATAGTCTAATCTCAATAAAGAACGTATTTATGAAAAATAACGTACAGGAAAATTCTCAAAGACAATATGATAAAACACTATTATTTTATGAAGTAAAAAAATTAAGCAACGGAAGAAAATTTTATAATAATTTTGAATTTAAAAAAAAAACAAAAAGACGGTCTGTTGTTGTTGTTCAAGAATTGAGGTGACTGTTTTGAGGTGGGTGAGTATCTTTGCCTGAAGACTAACAAAGTCTCAAGTTGGAGACAAACTATTCGGTGATGTGCCATCTTCAGTGTCTTTTTTCGTTGTCAAAACCTATCCGTTTATTTAAATTACGTTTTCTTTAAAATTGGCGGATTCATTCACGTAAGTATGTACGAGTATATACGAGTATGTTTATATGAATGTTCATAAAGACGAACATAATCATTTGAAAGGAGATAATAATATCAGCAGATTAACTGAAAAAAAATTCAATTACGATTTAATTATAAATTTTAAACAAAAAATTATATAGCGTCTGGTAGTTAATATGATTATTTGTAATCAATCAGTTCATGTACTCGTAATTATTAAAAAGCGTTGACCATTTGGAGCACAAGCTGAAATAATTGAAATTAGTTGAATATTTTTGTCGAAAAAATACGATACAGCAATGTCATAACGGCTATGTAAATACATATTCGTACATATAAATTTTAATCTTTAACAGAGCAAAGTCTATCGCAGATGAGTAAAGGTTATGATTAATTAAAATACGAAAATATATTATATTTAAATGGTATGAGTTTTGACGTAGACGAGCGTTGTATAGAAGATAGTCTCTAACGTAATATTTTACGTATTGTATCGTATTATTATGTTTGATTATATGCAAAATACTATATTGATATTATTTTATATTAGATAAGCAAATAAATTTAAGCTCGAGATTTTGTTGCTCGAAGTCTTTGAAAAATTTATAAAAAAAAGTTATAGAAAATAATATACATTCAATTAGGAATTTCTTAATTTTCTACTCTGACGAAATATAATTGAGCTCTGTTTAACGTTAAAACTCTGGGTTAAATTCATGGGACTCATTGTACATTGATTGATGATATCGTTTTACTGACATTTGCGCTGGGTCATTAAAATAAACACTCGGAATTTAAACGATTCATTACGTCACACGATCAACGTGAAAAAATAGAAGACAATAGAAATTATTCGAAAAGGTAGTCGTTTTGTCAATTATTGTAATGTATATTCCGGAAGGAAGCTGGTTTCTAATCATCAAAATTTATGAAATTATTTGCTATAAATAATGAATTAAAATTTCAGAAAACGCAATGAAATTTACATTTTTGCTAAATGACCTGATTTTTATCGAGAATTCCTTTTGAAATATCTTAGAGATCTCTTTAAGAAATACTCTAATAAACAAACATAGAAGATAAGAGATAGCAAGAAGATAAGAAGAATTGATGACAAGTTAAAAAGAAACATTGTGTGATTAATTGTGTGATTAATCTTTCAGTAATTTCTGCGAAATTATAAAATAATAAAAGGTTTTTAATTTGATAATTTTTGTACAGTAATTTTTTTTTAAATTTTGCTAATTTTTCGTTTTTTTTTTTTATTTTTCTTTTGAAAACTATCGTAGAACTCTTTAGATATTTTTCTTTTCTACAAAATTCAATCGAAGAAATTGTATTTTATTGACGAATCATTATTTCTTTGAATATACAACACTCCTAATTATTATAATTATGCAAAACTATCAATTTTTTGTTACAGATTTTATGTAAAAATTAATTGGGAAACTTACCGTCAATTAATGATAGTACATATATCCTTTAAAAGTAATTTCGTAATTTATCAGAGCAAACAATTTATTTTTCAGCATTAGATTTCGGTTAGCTTTTCTGTTTTGTAAGTTCTAATTATTATCATTAAACTATTATAATTATTATTAAATGAATTATTTTAAAATCTACAAAAAGATGCAGATTAAGACTTTTAATTATTTATCTTTCGTACGGAATGATTTGCATTAAACGGAGTGCAATAATTTAAATTTCAAATATTGACTTTAATAAAAAATGATAATAATCCAAGCGCACTTTACTATAAAACGCTTCGTTGTTGTTGTGGTCGCGGAATCTGCGGGAGCACTTTACCGAACGGCGATCGATGTACGTAGTATGTACGATGAATACCAACGTGCGACTTGTATTTGCAACGAACTCGAGCCAAATACTGAGAAGTGTGGACGGCGGCAGCGACGTTGATAGCAGCGGCGATAACTTCTCAGCTTCGAATAACAAAACTGGAGACGAGAACGTGTAGTCTGAGAAGATACGATAACAAACACAAAACCAACAAAAACAACACCGAAGTACATACGGTTATAAAATATTTTATATTATGATGATTGTGTTATTGTTGTTGCTTTTATTGCCTTAATTGTGTTGACAAAAACAATAAAAACAATTAGTTAAAATAAAGGGAAAAAAACCAAGTATACTACTTAAAAACAACCAAATATTCCAACAAGAATTTAAGTCAGGAATGGAATGGAGTACGAGTATGTATCTAAAAAGGTTGGCCCAATAGCTTCTTAAAGCTGTCAGTACCGCAAAAATTCTTAAACATTTATTTTATTTTAATTTATTTTTCCTGAAAGTACCTTTTGGAATCTAAAAGCGCAGAAAAAAGATACAGTTGTACCTACATTTTCATCCCTGACTCAGAGACAACAGTGCCGACGAAGTTTACCGTGGACAAAAGACAAGCAGAAAAAGGAGAATGTTCTTAAGATAAGAACTGATCATTTCTGAGAGTAAAAAAGTAAACAGTACAATCTCGGTAAGATAAACGCTTAAAGAAGTGAGCTTATACATACTTTCAAAGTATGTATAATAATAATTTTTTTGAGTAGTAAAGTTATTATTTCGTTAGCTATGAGTATGTAGTTTAAAAAAAATATAAAAATGTTTGTGAAATTCTTAACTAAAGAGTCAGTCTCGTCTCGACTGAAAAGTCGAGATACAATGCATATATGTATGTATATATAATATGAAAATGGTAAAATCCAATATGCTAACATTTCCAAATTAATAAATGTTAAAAAGTGGCATTTCAACAATAGATGGTTAATTTTCTCGGGTAACTTTAATTTTTCTGATTTAGCTTTTCAATGCTTTCGTCTTTCTAAGCAACGAATCTTTTAGAAAAATTTATCAATCTTCTATCGAGATCATACTGTACTCAGTTGAGTGGGACATTAAGTGAGAGTATAAAATAAGAGAGAAAAGTGAACCATTTTTTTACTGAGAATACAGTATTTTACACTCTCAAAACAAATTAAAATTGCTTTGTTTACATGCGAACAAGTAAAATTTACATTTATTTTTTGTGAATTTTATTTTTATTTGATTGCAATAATTTTTGTGAAAAAAACTGGCGCCAACTGCTTACGACTCTACACATTTTTAAGTGTTGGCATTTCAGCAAATTACCATTTTAGAACAATATATAGTATTCTGATACACAATTTCGGTGGATAATATGAAAGCAATAGTTTGTACTCCTTCGATCATTTTAAAATTTTACTGTAAAATTTCATATTTTTACCATTTTTTAAAATAATTAATTATTTCTTTCTAAGGCACTAATGATTGCTTTCCTTACGAAAATCTATTGTATTGTAATTTTAATATACGATATCATGACTCAGAAATGAATGAATGAATTTTGTAATACTCAATTATACGATAGCAATTACTGTGTACCTGCTATAATTATTATAAATGCATTTCCTTACAGAATGCCAGCATGCCACTTTGTAGTCTTTTAGCAAGATTTACTGTATTTTTCGTATAAATTTTAGTTTCATTTAACTTTTACTCTTTTATGTCATGATTGTATCGTAAGGTATAGCATATATTTTATAACTACTACCGATTAATATATTAACGGTCGCTTTACTATGTCTTACTTACCAACTTACTTTTATTTGAAAAACGTATTTATTTGTGTCGTGAGGTATTCTCCGCTCGAAAATTGTTAGAATGTTCAAATTCGCAAAAAGTTTTATAGAACCGTACAATTTTAACCACAAATACCTATACCATCTAACAAGAACTGGCATTTTAAAAGGTTGTATTACAATTCAAACAGTTTTCTAAGTTGTTCCAAGGTATTTGTTGACTCAATATGAAGTTAAAAATTGTGATAAGATTAAAATTAAAAATCTTAACTACTCAAAAATATGTCCTCAGACGTCATTGGCATCGATTAAGCAACCAGCGAACCGTTCCAGAATCAACCAACAATTTTAAGAACTTATCTAAATTGGAAAGTGGAATATAATCGAAGTTTGTTTACTCTTTGTATGAAGAAGAGAAGAATGCAATTGTGATAATATGCAATGAAAGCAGTAAATTGTGTATTTTTGTTGTATTCTCAGAAAAATAATATACATATATGTATTTATAATATTATCAAAAATTAATCAGTTACAGTATGGATGAACAACTCAGCTGTTCGCGACAATTTCCAACAGGGGCTTGACGAGGAGTCGACATAAGCTCTCTCGTCCCTTCGGGGCAGTTGAGAGAATGAGAATTCTGTTTTCGCTCTGCGAGATGCTCTTTCGCTGTAAATCCAAAGCAAGTTTACTTGCTGTAAAATAAATACAGCCACATTGAGAGAAGTAATTACATGCCCAAATCTGCACTCCTACATATATCTCGCTGAAACGCTACTTGTCGCTCTCTTTCTCTTGCCTGATCCTAAGCCTGATCTTACCAGAATCCCGCGAAACCCACGCGACATTGCCGTATGAGCGCAAAAGTCAGTTCTCAAAAAAAAGGGCTTCTTTTATTTAAAAAAATTTATTCCAGAAAGAATCTTAAACAAGAATGTATAGTAATACTTTGTAACTTTTCTGCAGGGAATTTCGCCCTTAAATCTTATTTACTATCAATTTATAGGGCGGAGGAGACAATGTAATACCACATTCGCCCTCCATATTTATATTGTGATTGTCAGCAGAAAGTCGGATCTCGTAAAGGCGAAAAATACTCCCCACATAAAATTGAAGGAACATACGAGCCAAGTCCTCTCCAGGACACATACGTTTCCCTGCGGAGTAATAAGAAAATCGGAAGTTAATACGAAAATTTAACTTTACAAATACTGAAATCTATTGTAAACGAGTGCGCCCCGGATCGCTTTATTTACGGACCTGTTTGGAAGGGTATGAATTGTTGTGGCTGACAATATAGGCCCTGTTCGTCGAGGAAGCGCAGTGGATCGTATTTCTCCGGATTGGGCCAGACGGAAGGATTCATATGGATCGCCCACTGAAGTGAAAGTACCATGGATTGGGCGGGTATATGAAAACCGTTAAGTTCAATATCACTAACTGCACCGTGAGGTATTCCCAAAGGGACCACCGAACGAATGCGTTGTACTTCAGAAATGCAAGCCTTCAGGTAATCGATAGACTCCAAGTCACTTAACGTAATGTTGCCAGAAGGTATAGCGGCCAGTTCCTGAACGTAAATGATTGCTAAGTTCGGTGGTATATACAAATATCTATATAGTACGGAGAGGATCTTACCTTTCTCAGTCTAGTCTGGCATTCGGGATGCTTTGCCAGGTAAAGAAGTGTCCAACGCAGTGTGGCTAGAGTAGTGTCCAAGCTAGCACCAAAGAGATCAGCCAACAAATGACGTAGCTGCTTTGCTTCATAAAATCGATCTGCTGTAGCTCTAACTGTCGCATCTTCCGATTTCTGACGGGCTGCTCGCTCGTCAAGGAAGCACTCCAAAATGCATCTATATTCGAAAAGTTCTGTACCGTTCGAGCATTCGAGGTTTCTTTCTGCTAGACGACGCTGGCAGTCGGCAATAATGTGATCGTAAATTTGATGCGTTTTCGCTTTGCCGTTGAGTAAAAAGTTTATCGATTTTTTAACAGATGGCAAAAATCTGAGAGGAACGAACAGGAAAGAAAGTTTGTATTAGTTGCGAGTTATGTAGGTGACAAAAATTACCAAAATACTCGCCTTAGCAGGGGAAGAAAATTCACTACTCCCGATACACCAATTAATTTTAAACCCTTTTCCTGCAGTTTCGTAAGATATTGCCAGGTGGCATCGTTCGGCGAATATTTGATGCCAAAAACCAGTTCATTTATTACGTTACCGAGTGTGTGATGAAGCGCGGGCAGTGGGTCGAACTCAGACCCTGACGCGGCATTGGTTTCACATACCTAAAGAGGTGATCGCTTTTGCGATTAGTTCGTTGCAACTTACAGTCCTTCAGTTTTTTAAGCCTACCTGCAAATATTCGGCAACTCCTATGCGGACGCGTCTTTCAAGTTGACTGCGCGGTGAGCCGAACTTCTTGGTCATTCCCAGACGTTTGAGCCAATCGATTGTTTGACGTCGTTGATCTCGCCATAAATTACCTTCGGCACAAATAAGTCCTGTGTTAAGGAAAAAAAAAACGACCCAATAAATTTCTCTAATTTTCCTATGAAATTATCATCTCGATTTAAGTTGTTTTTTATGGGTGGAGAATCAATTAAAAATCATACCATAACCGCCCATAATGCCATGAGTCAAATAAAGCGGGGCGCGTGCAGTTAATTCATTGCGTCGAAGGCAATCCCGAACCAACAATGCATCTGCTAGAACCACCGTCGTCACATTACCCAAACGCACTTGATAGATTGGACCGTACTTCTTGGCCCAATTTTGCAGTGTTTTATAAGGTACCTTCGGATGTAACGACAACAAGTTGCCTACAACGGGAAGGCTCCAAGGACCAGGTGGTTTCTTGCGTTGAACGCACCGATTTTGATGTAAGATCGACAGAAAAATCAGTGCGATGACTATTCCCGAAAGTATAAATAGGAACTAAGAAGAAAGGGATGTAGCAATAATTATATGTACGTAATGTAAGTATTGTATTATATTATATTATATTATTTTATTATCTTATATATTGTATATATTTTACCTCATGAGATTCAAATGAACAAAAAGGATCTTCTAAACTAAAGGTACCTAGCATTCGTTACCACTAAAACTAATCTGGTTACCTTCACTTGCGCAGGCTTTTTCACTTCATTATTATTCTTTTTACTCTAATTTTCGTTTCTCAGAGAGTTTATAAAATATCCGAAGAATTCACCAAACTTAAGTTGTGGAGAAGAATTCTCCAAACTTAAGTTGTGGAGAATAATTTCTCAGAATATATTGTATTATTAACCTTTAGATGTATTGTGGGCCAAATAAACAGGCATGAATTCGGGTCTACTAATTCTACTAACTTTTGTGCGGCTTAATTAAGGCTTAAGTAAAATGAAAGTCAACAATGAAATTAAGTCAGCAATAGCTGGTGCCTCGTTATTTCATTAATATATGTACTTACCATTGTCTGTTTTTCGGATGCTTCGATGCAGAGAGACTGTTAAAGATTCACTTCCGGTGAGTTCGGTGGCAGTTCGGCACTTTGCGAACTAAATTTATTCTGACTAAATTTATTTTGCGTATCAATAAAGAACGCCACAGACACAAAAAGCTGAATATCAGAAATCCCAAAAAAAGAATAAGCAAGCAAAATTAAAGCAACCCGTCTCCTTGCGGAGTTTGTTTTGTTACTGACGTCTTCGTCACTGACTTGATATTCAAAACCCGTCTGGACAACGATCGTTCAAGTACTGAGCCGGCAGCAGCCTCGAACCGAAAATATATTCAATACCGCTCAAATATTTACAGGCACAATTTATGGATATATGTATCTACTAGAGGACTACACAAATCCATTTAAATTTATTTGTACACGTGTAGAGTTCTTATTAACTTTGAGAACCAGGATCGTCAAGTAAAAATATGTGTTGGCCTTCGTTGACACTGAATAATATACTCGTACGTTAACTTTTTCTTTTCTCCGCAATATACCAATAGCGATCACTACAACCATTATGTTGGAATTTATAATACTTCACGTTGGAATGTAGAGTGCTTTGTAAAATTTAAAAACATTTTTTCATTCTCAACTCTACAATATGTAATATGATATTATGGTAGATGGTGTCAGAATCTTAGAGTTTCCTTTTAGGAAAAGTTAACCTCTAATCGTCGAAATACCATCAAGCGCGAAAAATTGTTGTTAACTCAACTGTTGATAACTCAAGTGTAAAGAGGAAAATTTGTCGAGATCTTCATATTTTTTATGTTGACTTTTTTCGGAGCTTATTTCTGCGGTGTTTACATTTTCGGTATTCTTTCAAAAACAACCCAATGGTAAATGTCGTGCCAAGCAAAGTACTCTCCTACGGAGTAATCGGTTAATTTTTTTTACAATCTGGTAACCCGGAAAATCCGTATGTGATAATAATGTAATAGTATTATCGGCCGCATGAAGGGTTAAATCCACCAGAAAGTAATCTGTTTTATTGTTAGCGTATTTTTGCCTTTAAGGCCAGGTATTTAGGGTCTCATTTAGTTTTTTGGGTCTTTATTTACTTTTCATGGGAAATTTGGAAAATTTCTTAAACTGCAATAACACCCAAATAACACTCAAATTGGGACTTTTTCATTTTTTACGAAATAACGCGCATTCTCAAAAAATTAAATAAATTCGAATTTAGGCTTTTTTTAATTTGGCTGTTATTTCGTGGAGCCAAAGTAATGAAATCGGCAAATGAAGATTAAGAAATTAAGTGAAATATAAGCTGAAAACTTATATACTTACTTAGCTTACTTTTTCAGCTTTAGTGAAGTAGCTGAAAACTAAATAGAAAATAATTAGTGAGTTACCAAAATTGATGGTTGCTTTTTATTTTATTATTCCTACTATTATATGTATATACTCGTACATATACATATATTTAAATATTAATTTTATAAAAGTTTTAAGTACATTTTTATTCGGAGAATAGTAAAAAGTTTAGATGAAATGGTTATCAATCACAATTAATTCAAAATAAACAATTTAAAAGTATTAAATCAATTTAAGTATCACTGATTTAGTAGTATAAATACGATAATATAATATTATTTGTTAAGATATACTCGTAGTTGTAGCATTAAGATGAGATAGTATATTGTCTTAAGTATATACTGCTTCTGTTTTTTGGTTTTTACCTACATTTATGTGTTGATATTTATGTAGTAAAGCATCAGAATTTCAATTATTAATTTAAAAACTTACAAAATCTATTTAAAACCTTTTTTGCGGATTGTATATGTATATGGAAGTACACTATTTATAAATTTAATTACAATTAATTCCTTAACTATCTTTAGTTAACTATTTATGTTTGTTCCTTAACAATTTAGTACATTTCAATAAAAAAGTCAAATGCAATTAGTAGTAATTTTTTTATTAATTTCATTAACACTATGTAGTAAAAGCTACTTAAAAAACTGTTTAGATAAGAAGAGCGAATTCTTTATTACGAATTAACGATCATTAGAGGCGCCACCATGGGCAGTGTACCGTCATTAGCGTCCCCGTTGGAAAAGGCAACTGAGGAGCGATTTGATTCCTTCGACCTAAGACGACTGTGACGTATACTATACGTAAAGTAGATGAAGAGACCTGCAAGATAGAGGACAGAAAGAATTAGTGTTGAGATAGTTAAACAGATTCTTTATACTCACCAATGGCCAACCAAACGCAGAACCGTATCCAAGTCATTACGTCTAAACCATTCATCAAGTAAAGATTTATCAGAATGGATAAACCTGGTAGCCATGGCACTAATGGTACTTTGAATGACAGCGAAGCCGATGAAACTGGCTGGCGGGAGATGACATAGAGCGTCAGAACGACAGGCAACGCGGTTACCACCAGCAAAACACTGTGAAGCACACTGAACTCTGTATAGTTGATGAGGACTTGAGAGAATATGAGACACCATACAACTGCAAATTTCCAAAAAACAAGACGAAGAAAATTCGGTCAATATCTGTGCCCATAATTGACAAAAAATAGTAACGCAAGAACTCACAGTATACCGTAATGGCCAACGTAACAATGCGACTTGTTTGTCGCGTTGGTATTGATGATCGGCTCGAATTGAACAGTTGCCGCCAAAATTGTCCTTTCGTTCGAGTCAACTCGGTTGAGTCCTTTTGGGGTCGTCCATTAGCAAGCATTCGACTGCTACGTTCATCATGTTCGTAACGCAAAATGAGCACACACGCCGCCACCATCGAATAGGCCATCAATGTACCGATCGACATCATGTCGACCAATTGATCCAACTTAAAAATGCTCGCCAATAAGCCGGTTAGCAGCCCCGTCAAGAGCGTTCCATTAAACGGTGTCTTGTATTTCTGATGAATCTCAGCCATGAACTGAAACAGAAGACCATCTGAGGCCAAGGCAAAAACGATACGCGGTAAAGGAAACATGGCACCCATCAGACTGGCGCATAGGCCAAACATAGCACCGAATGCGACAATGTACTCGGCGGCCACCCAACCGTAAATGCGGAAGACATGCGGCAACGGAGCCTTCTCGTCCTGTTCAAAGTAGGGCAACATCATGGTTAACACCGTCGACACTCCGAAGTAGGCCAAGAAGATCATGGCCAATGAAGTAATGACCGCAAATGGAATTGATCTTTTGGGATTTTTGGCCTCTTCGCCCGCTGTGGCAATACAGTCGAAGCCAATGAAGCCATAGAAACAAGTGGCGGCTCCTTTTATTATGCCAGAAAAGCCGTAAGGAGCAAAGCCACCTTCACCATAACCGGGAGGGACGGACTCTTTGGGAATGGTCCAATTGCGGGAAGAAACTGCAAATATAAGGCGTAGATTAATATTGTATAAGAAAAGTAGGAGCAAATAAACCTACCTTTGAAGAGACCGGCAATGATCACAAATAAAACCACTCCAAGATTGAGCACAGTGAAGACATTATTGACACGTGTCGATTCCTTGGCGCCGAGAGCAATGGCCGCAGAGAAGAGCAAAGTCATGCCGAAAGCTAAAAAATCCGGGTACTCACTGAGGCCGGTGATATGGATTGGTAGATGAGTCTTGAGAAAGTTCTCCATCACAAAGCCACAGAGCGAGTCAAGGTATAAACTGAGAGCTTTGACCACACTCGCTGAACCTGATAATGATGATGAAATAGAGAATATATGTATGTATGTATAAGTGGAGGTGTGAGAGGATGCAGATATAAGACAAATTTTTTTGAAATATTCACTTTTCAAATAATAGCAATTGCTGAAAATTAATATTTTAACAAAGAAAACAAAAAATACAAAGAGAACAAGGCGCTGCGTGGAAATGTTCTCACTGATTGACACGCAGCCAGAACACACACTTTTTAATTAAAAATTTGACTGATTTCAATTGATTCCATTGACAATTAATGATTGAGAACAGTCACCAGTAAGAAACAAATGAAGGAATATTAGCACTTGCCCTTCAAAAAGTTATAGCAATGACTCTTACTTTTACGCTTCATCGTTATTGATTTTGGGCATCGTCTCAGGTTTTCTTTTTTTTTTATTCCTTCTTTGAAATACTATAATATATCTTTTATCGGCCTCTCTACGACGACTTCTTGCTCACACTTACCGATTGCATACTCAAGTATCAAATTCCAGCCAATTAAGAATGCAATGAACTCGCCAATTGTCACATAACTGTAAATATATGCTGAACCAGCCTTCGGGACACGAGCTCCGAATTCAGCATAGCAGAGGCCGGCAAAAATGGATGCTATAGCGGCTATTAGAAAGCATATAACTATCGAGGGACCGGCTTCATTTTTGGAAACAGTGCCAGCGAGTACATAGACACCAACACCCAGGGTGGAGCCAATTCCCAATGCGGTTAAATCGAAGGCCGATAAAACCTTGGCTAATTTCGATTCCGACGAAGATTCGATGGGTTTTTTGCGTGTTAGTGCTTGATACGCGTTCGAGATGCTCAGGGAAGAAGGCATGCTAAATGATTAATAAAAAAGTTAAAAATTTTAAATGATAAGTATTCTGTATATTTGTTGGTAAGTTATTAATAAAGCATTAAAGAATTTATTGCAAAATCTATATAATAAATTTTTTCAGTGTCGAAAGTCGAACACTAAAACCATTATCTTTAGCGAGTATTATTTTTTATATGTACATATTTTAGCAGGGACCGAAACCATTTTAAGCTCTGATTACTAAATTCGAATCTATCGTTAATCCCAGATTAACGCAGACTACATCGAACAATTCGGGTGACCAGAAGCAACATTTTTATTTTCCTTAAGGTTTTGAAAGCTCTAAAAACGAATTGGACCTTCACGTCAGTTTTTAAATTTTATCGGCCTTTGTTATTAATGAGAATATTGTAAAGTTTTATCTGAGCAGTAACTATTCATTTAAATATTTGTTAAAAGAGAGGATTAAGGAAGGTTTTTTCACTTGACTTTTCTCTGTATTTTTTTAGCAATGACCTGGGTTTTTAGCAAATCTGCAGCCGCAATATATTAATTCGAGTATATTATTAGTTTTCCAACCTTAGACCAGGTTAAGACTCTTAAAGGGAAAATTGTCTGATTTGCATTGAACGATATTGAAATGCAGTAACGCATATCTTCATGAATTATTAATTTATTCTAATTTTTTTTTAGCCTTTATTACGCCTTGAAAGGTTTATGACTATGCAGTTATCAGTCAGTCTTTTATACCGTTTCTTCCCATTTTAAGAAATTTATCCGAAAATTACCCTTTCCTTCAGATGCGGTGGAGTAGTCACCTCTTTTCTAAGATTTTTTCTTTTTTTGACCTAATCCACAAACCTTGATAGTGTGATTAACACTATCCATGAAACACTGTAAATATTTTTTCTAATTTATTTACGGACATACTCGTATGTATATTAATTAGCTACGTATTGAAAACATTGTTTGTTTAATGTTGTTTTAAATTGACTTGTTGTTTGAATTAAAATTAAAGATATTTACTTTCTTTCTTTCTTACTAGTAAAGTGTTAAAAGTAACCACAGCTGAAGAGAAAACAAGAGAACATTTACTCTTGTTTTAAATTGTTAGTTAATTGTCAACAAATAGTCGCTTTTACATAATACGAGTACAACCGAATAGTATATTTTTGTATCTGTATATGCATTTTCATAAATAATAATTGCGCAGGAAGTTTCGTTTCAAAGATAATTATAACGTTTCGGGTTTGTTTTCTCTATTTTTCTAACTATTTTTTAACTATGATAAATTTAACTATGATAAATTTATTGAGATAATTTTAAAATTGTGCAATTTGTTTTGGTTTTATTTTTTAATAATGTAACTTTTTTCGTCAATTTATTATTTCTTATTATTTATTTACTTATTATTTGCCTTTATTTTATTATTATTACCCTAATAATTTATTAAGAGGGTAATTATAACTGAAGTGAAAAAATTGCCATGCGTTTTTTGTTCAGTGTATTTTCTGACTCAACTCTTTTACAGTAAGTTTTCCACGTTTCTTTAACTGCAAATTTCCTTATTCTAATTTTCTATTTTCGTTGTATTGCTCGCGATCACAGTCGAATCTCAACTGATATTGCAGCATTCGTACAATAAAAATGATACCACTTCAACAGTCTAAGAATTTCAGTTAAATAAAAAAGCTTCAGTTTTGTTGCGCGATTTAAAAGTTTGGAAGCTTTGTTCTGCCGCCTTGAATTGAGATGGAGAGCAGACATACGAGTAATAATGTGGCTCTTTTTTTTGCACTTTTCACTTTAAGGAGTTAATCGATTTGGGTATTGAATTATAAGTTATTCGTATATGTATGTACGAGTATAAGTATAGTATTTAGTTTATTTTAATATAATATTATTGTACTTTTCTAAACATTTATTGAAGGGAGGCGTGTGGGTCTCTTTAACCACAAAAGCCACTTTCTTTCATTTCTTTCTAAATTGCGGTGTCAGCAAAGCTTTTTATAGTTTCTTAGAAATTTTCATATTCTCTGCGTACACGTGAGCTATTTAATTAATAATTAACCTACACTACGTAACAAAGTGAATTCATTACAAAGAATATGTATGTCTAATAAAATCAGTGCCGTTTAAGAAACTATTAGAATTAATTTGATATTCTACGTTATCAATTAGACATTGCATATTATTATTGTAAGATTATGTATGTACTCGTATATGACTTTAAGAAAAAAATATTTCACATTCACAATTCGTTAATTCTTAAGCCACTGCAACGCCATGTAATAAAATAAATCAGTGAATATTACTGGCCGGGATTTTTTCAATTTACAACTTTGCTTCCTGCCTTTACTGTTTACTGAGAAAATTTCAAGGTTTTATATACAATATTAGAACAAGCTTCTAAGAATTAGACATAGCAGAAAACTATAAAATAAATGCAACATCGTGAGACATCATCTAAAGTTGAATTTATGACGAGAAAGTGTTGAAAAGGCAGCGGTGTTATGGTACAAAGAAGATATGTACATAGATATGTACACATCGACTAGCCTCTACATCTCTTGTATACATTTTAATTTAAACTTTCACAACGCTAAGAATCGAATCTAGGTAAAGAAACAGGCAAAAAGAATATTGCCGTTCAATAGGTTAATGTTATTAAAGAATTGTCAAACTCTTTTTAAGTCCGTATAGTATGATAATTTTGCAGGTATTGCCATTCTGCCTTCAAAATATTTATTCCTTGACATTTTATTTTATTTTATTTTATTTTATTTTATTTTATTTTATTTTATTTTATTTTATTTTATTTTATTTTATTTTATTTTATTTTATTTTATTTTATTTTATTTTATTTTATTTTATTTTATTTTATTTTATTTTATTTTATTTTATTTTATTTTATTTTATTTTATTTTCTTTTATTTTATTTTATTTTATTTTATTTTATTTTATTTTATTTTATTTTATTTTATTTTATTTTATTTTATTTTATTTTATTTTATTTTATTTTATTTTATTTTATTTTATTTTATTTTATTTTATTTTATTTTATTTTATTTTATTTTATTTTATTTTATTTTATTTTATTTTATTTTATTTTATTTTATTTTATTTTATTTTATTTTATTTTATTTTATTTTATTTTATTTTATTTTATTTTATTTTATTTTATTTTATTTTATTTTATTTTATTTTATTTTATTTTATTTTATTTTATTTTATTTTATTTTATTTTATTTTATTTTATTTTATTTTATTTTATTTTATTTTATTTTATTTTATTTTATTTTATTTTACTTTATTTTATTTTATTTTATTTTATTTTATTTTATTTTATTTTATTTTATTTTATTTTATTTTATTTTATTTTATTTTATTTTATTTTATTTTATTTTATTTTATTTTATTTTATTTTATTTTATTTTATTTTATTTTATTTTATTTTATTTTATTTTATTTTATTTTATTTTATTTTATTTTATTTTATTTTATTTTATTTTATTTTATTTTATTTTATTTTATTTTATTTTATTTTATTTTATTTTATTTTATTTTATTTTATTTTATTTTATTTTATTTTATTTTATTTTATTTTATTTTATTTTATTTTATTTTATTTTATTTTATTTTATTTTATTTTATTTTATTTTATTTTATTTTATTTTATTTTATTTTATTTTATTTTATTTTATTTTATTTTATTTTATTTTATTTTATTTTATTTTATTTTATTTTATTTTATTTTATTTTATTTTATTTTATTTTATTTTATTTTATTTTATTTTATTTTATTTTATTTTATTTTATTTTAGTTTATTTTATTTTATTTTATTTTATTTTATTTTATTTTATTTTATTTTATTTTATTTTATTTTATTTTATTTTATTTTACTTTATTTTATTTTATTTTATTTTATTTTATTTTATTTTATTTTATTTTATTTTATTTTATTTTATTTTATTTTATTTTATTTTATTTAATTTTATTTTATTTTATTTTATTTTATTTTATTTATTCGTTTTTTATTTTATTTATTTTTTAATATTTTATTTTATTTATTGTTATAAAAAATTACGTACTCAACGTTTGTAGTATAAAACGTGTGTACGTCGGTTGTAGGGTGAAAGCATTTGATCTGTTGCTAAAAAGAGAATCCTAAAGATTGCAGTTCAAGCTAAAAATATGTAAGTAAATGAATGATATAAAAAGAAATTTACTACAGAACACGTGTGGAAAAGAATATAATATTGAAAGTAGTACGAAGGCTAAAAGAGGTTACGTTGAAGTAATGAAAAGTTTAAAATACACACATATGCAATATCTACATAATCGTAAATAAGTCGAGTACTCACTTCATTCGATCCAGTAAATCATCCATTATTCACAAATTTATCTCTTTCAGGTAGATGTTGCAAAATGTTTTTTATTATTACAATTGTCGTTGTTGTTGCAGATATAAAATACTATTAATTAAACTCTTTGTACATTTTGGAAATTGTAAATTTTCTTTTTATGTTTTGTACTCGCAGTAAAGTAAGATATTCATATTTCCATTTTGTATGTCAACAAAAAATTAATTGTATACATATTTTCCACTTGTACGTACGAAATGTTTTTGCTGACTTTAAAAAATTAAGTATTGTATATTATACATATGTATATATATTATATGATCTATTTTTATGGGAATTTCGGTAGTTAAACGCGGCAGCCGGCTGGTTTTCAAAGAATGAGTTTCTCTAGACTGAGAAAAAAGATACGTCAATGGTTTTTGCTAAAATGTGTTGTATGATGTGTGTATAACTCTTTAAGGGAGGGAAGAATACAGAGTGTACACTGTACACCGCACTGCACTAAGTAAAGAGAATAAAAAATTCAGCGTCCCAGTGGTAAATGTCATAACGATGTTATCGATGACATCAGATTTTGCATCTGTAGTTACTTCCGTCTCGTATCCAGAATCCACATAAGTCTAACGCAGTCGTATCAGTTCCAATCAATGTACTTCGCATTGCGTTCGTTCTTAATAATTATATATGGAAATAGTTCGGAAATTGTTATTTTAATAAATTATGACCCACACACGTTGAAAGCACCACACGTTCTTCATACACGCTTACCAGTGGGGTGTTCATTCAGTCACTCTTAAAGAGAGAGAAAATGCTCTCTCAAGAGAGCAGGAGTTCAGTGCAAATTGGGTAAAATGCGGCTTTATTTTATATGGAACCAGGGTTGCTAAGTCATATTTGAGAATTCCCCGAATATTCACTAGAAATTCCCCAATTTTTTATACAATTTCCCACTGATTGGATCGCAATTCCCCAAAAATGTATTTAATAGAGGAAAACTTAGTGTTTTCCATAGTTTTATTAAAAAAGTAAGTAATATATGTATATGAGATAGTAAACTGTAATAAAAACAAAAATTCAAAGGAAACAAAAAATAATATTTCGTATAAAGAAAGGTTTTTGTTTTTCGTAACGAAAATACAAATTCATACTCGTATAATATTCAGTTTCGGTACACGGCTGATTCATGCAATGCTTGTGATGAATTGCTTGCGATGAATTGTTTTAAAAAATATGTTTAAAAAACTCGTGTAATAGATTTTCATCGAGTATTTTGTATATTCAAAATTCTTCAATAAAAACAGTCAATTCCCTGATTCTCCACCGATACAAAACTACTCAACTACTTAACTAAAACTACTACTAAAGCAACTACTTAAGTAAAAAAAGAAATACCTTCGTGAAATCTAAAACACCATTGCTGTATACACATTTCTAAACATTACTTTTATTTTTCCAAAATCTGTCGAGCATTATACATACATACATATAAACCGGATTATACATAGTACAAATTGCCCGTGGCAATTATAAAAATAATGAGAATTCTAAAGTAAACTAAACGCAATTTTAAAGTAAACTTTACTAATATGTATCTATAATCTAGTTTATAATTCGGCGTATTTGTATAATGCGCGAGAGATTTTGGATAAATTAAAGTAATGTTCTGGGATGTGTATACAGCATTTATTATTTTAAAGCGCCGTACACATATCACACATTACAAATAATAGTTTATTAAATATTTTTTATTATAAGGTAGTATTACTTGCCATTTTAGTCTCCCTCTATTCTACAAAGAAACAACACTCTTCTGTACGCGTATATATTTAAAGATGCTCTCTTTTTTTAGGAGAGGCGTCAATATTTTTATCTTCACCAATCTTGAAGGAAAATTACATCACCACTAGGAGTTACCAGCAAAAAATATTTACTTTTATGGAAAAATGTGAATGTGAAGCGAGAGAAAAGTGAGAGAAAACATACAGGAATAGTTAAATTGGTATCAACTCATGAATTTCAGTGATTGCTACAGTATTGAGCTCGGTATGGTTAGTTAGATAAATGGTTGCGGTGAATAAATGTAATGCAGGTGAGTTTGATGTTGACTTCAGAAAAGATTTTGTACATACACGCATCATAAGTTTGATAATTTGAATACTAATTTGAATGATATAGAATTAAATTTTGTAAAATATAAGAGCATGCAAAAGAGATTGTAAAGTGAAGGAATTTGAAGAATTGAACTACAAAAGTTAATAATTGAAAGTATAATAAAATTTGCATTTTATCAAAATTAATAAATTTTTTAAAATTTAAAAATTGGATAATTTAGAAAAAGAAAAATAAAAGTAGATATTGGATAGATATTAAGTAGATATTGGAAGAGTTTTTATGTATCGTTTAACGAGAAGAGTCAAAATAATCATTAACAAACAAACAATTTACATGAAACTAAATCATTAACAAACAAACAAACAATTTACATCAAATTAACTAAAGAATTAAATGTAATGGAAAACGTATTTTAAATTAAAACACATTTGTTTAATTTTAAAATTAACAAAACTACGTGTATCAAAAGAACATTTTGAGAAATTGATTTTCAATTTTCAAATGAATGAATATAAAATGGGGATGAGATAAAATGGTGCTGCCAACTTTAGTGCACTTCAATACAGTGCTGTATTTCCATCATTATAAATCGACTGTTACATTTTATATCCATCACAGTTTCGTTAACCGGCAATAATAAAAGTATGGAGCATGAATTTGTTTACGATGATTATACTGGTTACAATCACCGACAAAAATAATCAAACAGCAACAACAATAACAGTAAGGAGTATACGGTTTTGTTGCTGTGGTAACTAGAGCGAGCGAAAGCTCTGTGGGCCGGTCGTTGCACGCCAAGTGAGTAAGGATTTTAGTTTTTGTAGAGTAGAGTGAGAGTATTTTCAAAATTATGAACTCTCCTGGCAATCTTTGAGAGAGCTTTTTTACTCATTCTACAAAAAAGAAACTTCAAAGATGTAGAAAACGAAAAATCCTTTGAGTATCCTTGCAGTTGTTTCAATTTTCAGTAACGAGTCGAATCTTGGGGACGTCGGTACAAGCGAGTAGTAATAGGTTTCGAAGCGTCTTTAAAATATTCACAGAAAAGGAAAAAAAGCTTGCTTGCTTGAAGGAGACAAAATAATATGAAATTGGGAGATTTTAAAATGCGCGAATTAAAATGTTTCAATTGTTGGTGAAATTAAAATAAAAAGAGTGTGTGGGCTCTTTTCTACACAAAAAAAAGTCTGACGAAGCAGAAATCCAACCAATAGAAGTCTGAACGCTTTTATTATAATTTTTTATAGACATGTCTGAGAAGTGTTTGTGCCCTTCTGTATATACGATACTTAGTATAAATATACAAATGTCAATTTTTGAGTGAAGAATACTATCGACGACGCATGCGTCAAAAAAGTGTTTTAATTCAACAAAAAATAACAAACTTAAGAAACAAATGTTTAAGTTTTAAAAAAGGAAATTATGAAAAGAAAAAATTCCTCCATTGAGAAAAATTAAATGAGTAAATTGCTAGAATATATGTACATATGTACATATTTATATATATATTTTATTTATATTTAAAATATTTTATCCTTTTTCCAAAATTTAATTAAATTTTTTCTTCTGTGTATTTTTTGGTGAAAATAAATTGCGGAAGTGTTTTTTAATAGAATTATTTTTATTTGACTATTCTTTAGAATTCTCTCTAACATGTTTCTTTGAAACTAATGAATACTGATTCACTTTTAAGTGGTAAAATTGGCTATTACATTTGGAATGATAACTCCCAAGTGTGTGATTTCTTTATGCTTTTAGCAACTAATAACGAGCTCCGTGAGCACACACACACACACTCACACCCATCCCTTCCAGAAATATACTCAGATGCACAAGAGGACATTTAGCCTTCGGGGTTCTTGAATAAAATCAATCCGAGAAGCAACCATCTCGCTGTAGGGATTCCCAGCAATAACTCTGCGTAGAGTACTATCAACCACATCCCATCGTCGTCACCTTTTCACACCGCCACCGCCACGGTGTCACATTAATACCAACATCTCACATTAACACCAACATCGTCTTCTTCACCATCATCATCATCGTCTCTCTCAACCTTTATTCTTGTCAAGCGCTTTTTGAAATAGGAACAAAATTGAGAAATCTTCAATTTTTAAATTTAGCAATAGTTGTGCTGGAACTCGGTTGATCCATCTGTCTTAATAGATAATGCAATAACATGCGTTCATAGTGACAAAACAACAACAACGACAGCAGCAACTATTGTGAGTGATAACAAGTGTTGTCAGCTCACTCAATACAAATAAATATCTCATCATCCTTCCTGACAGTTTAATAAAACAGTCTCTAATATCCACCGACTTATAAAAAGGTTAAAATTCATATTTGAAATAGAAAAACCCGATACCTCTCTTCTTCTTCTCCATTACACCCTATATATCTGTCTTATTACTTTCCTTTTACTCTCAAGTATTCTAATTGTATGCTAAATTAGAGTCTCTGTTGAGATGTTGTTCTCTGTTAAAATTGGCTCTGTTAAAATATTCTGTGAAAGTTCTCTTTAATTATGGCCCTGCCTTTATAGAGTACTCTCTTTCAATTTATCAATTTCTCTCTTCAAACTTTTCTTTTGTTTTGTTCTTTTTAACATGCCAAGCTTTTCATTCACATCTCTAGCTTACGTTGTTCGTGCACGGTTTATTACTGAGTCGTACGTTACGTTAAAAATGTTACAACAACAATCATAACGCAAACGTACATACATAGTGTATCCTTATGGCTCCTTTCATCAAGCTTTTCTTGCCCCATCAGCCGGCCCTGGAAGCATGGCTCTTCGACCATTGATAACAGCGCGCTACAGTGAGAGGGAGAGAGAGAGAGAGTGGAAGTAAGCTTTTTAGTTGGTCTTGTTGTTTTTTAAGTTTTTTTTTTCACTTATGGTCCTTTAATTTTGTTTGATTTTGTAATTTTTTTTTCGCTTTTGGCAATGCCGTCGGATGCTTTGCCGTTCGGCATTTGTTCGGTAACTTTTAGGAAAGCCGCACGCGTCTTTTACTAGCATTATTTTAATAAATACTTACAAACTTTGTGACAGTGATTAGTAAAGTGTAGAAACTTTAAATAAATATTTAAAAAATCATTAAAAATATATGAAGCAGTTTAAACAATGATGTTAAGAAGAATTAAAGTGAAAAAATAATTTGAAGCAGTTTGGAGTAATATTCAACTATAGTAATGAATTTGATGGATTTGAGTTTACAGTAAGTAATAGATGGTTAAGAAGCTTTTAGAGAACACGATTTGAGGTGTTAGGTTAAGATATTGTTAGATCTTCGGTGTATGTAAAGAATTATCACAATCATTATACGAGGATTAAGAAAGTTCTTAATTTCTTAAGAAAGTTCTTCTACGACGTTCTAATAAACTCCTTCGGGGGTAAAAGAAACGTGCTTCGTTATTTCAATTAAACCATTTATTGTAACATTTTTTTTGATCTGACATGAATTAATTTCGACAGTATACTAAGCACTTCTTCGTCGTTCAATAAGTCCATCTTGTGGCATATTAAAGCTCCTCGTTAGTATAATTAAGCCATTTGTGGTATAATGAAACCTTATGATAATCAAATAAACCCAATTAGGAAGTTTAATTAGTCTTTTTGTAATGCAATGAACCAGTTTAGTAGTCTAGACAAGTAATTTAGCGGTCTAAAAGAAACTTTTGATTGTGTAGTGTCCCGAATTAGTCGTGTATTGACCCCCTTCTTTGGTGGTCTATGTATTAGAATGATGATTGTTTGTAGATTGTTTGTAGATTTTATTAAACTTTTAATGGTTTTTGCACAAATCTTGTCTTTTAGATTTTTTAAAGGTTTAAAAGACCTTCTAAAAAAGTGCTTATAGAAATATTGTGCAATATATAACATATCACAATAATCCTAGTTATAGTAAGCCACATACTCGTAAATGATAATATATAATAATAATAAAAATGACAACAACAATAAAATTTTAAGAAGAGCTCAATTATAGTTGAGCTCGTTGCCATTTTTGATGGAAGAGCCAGAGATGAAAACATGCGAAAACATTCAGAACTATTTCTGGCTCCGGAAACTCTTGCTGCATATGAAATGGTGCTCCCCTGTTGATAATGTTGTTCTTGCTGTAGTTGCTATTAGCATTCTTTTCACCGTTTTCGGCACATACGATGGCAACACCTGCTGCTGCACTTACAAAATATTTGTAATATTGCCGGTACAAAATTTATGAATTGCAAGAGAGTGTGAGGAGGATTTCTTTGTTTGTTTTGGTAGTCATTCGTTTTTTTTTTGTTGTTGGATTTGCTTTCAGTGCCAGAGCTTTTGTTAGCGAGTTTATCCAATGTGAGGTGTTGGTTTTTGCTTCATTTAGTGTTCGATCCTGCCGGCTAATGTGTGTGTATGTGTGGGTTTGGATGTATAGCATGCTTAAGTGGTGCCATAATAAATACCGGTTGTATGATGATGTACTCGACAAAATATAATAATAATAAAGGCAAAATTAAACGAATACAGAGAAATGATTCATATACTCGTAAATGTATAAATCGGCGAGCGGCGCGATTTTATGTAGTCCATTCACGCCGCTGTCTGATAGCAGCGAAGAGCGGAGAAATGATCTCAGAAGATTATACAGAAAGAGAGCAGCCACTGCGCCGCTCCGCCGCTAGTGGTGTGTTAAACATTAAAACTAGTCTTCGTTGCAACATCGAGTAAGTTCAGAGTATCGAATATTAATATTGAAAAATATATATTTTCGTGAAATTCACAATAATATAAAATTATTAATACTAATTAATAATAATACAACTATATACGAGTATAATAATACAAGTGGACAACTCTGAATCGGTTTAACAAATGCTGACATAAAGTGAATATTTTTTTTTGAAACAGAATTTTACATCTTGTACCTAGGATTCTTCTAAAAATCAATGTACGTAAAAATATTGGTAGCTCTTTTAGAATTTGATCTCAAAAGATGTTTTGTGATGGACTTTTCAAAGTGACCCGAACCCGAACTATTTAGTATTCTACTTATACGTAGTCGAGTTAATTTAAAATCATATCGAGCTACTCTTTCTTTCAAGTATTCGAATATTTTTTATTCGTTTTATGCGAATAGTTATACATTTTCTATTCATTTGCTGCATTCTACATCACTAACGTTGTTTCCGTGCATGCTACGTCTCTGCACGTTCATACAATAAGCATGTGTGTTTGTGTGTTTGTGTGCTTTTGTTTTTTGTTGTGTCTGTACGTTTCGGTGCACTACAACTCTGGGCCATATTTCACTATTATACGTATTTTAACAATACGACTGCAAAACAATAATTCATACTTTGTTTAATTCACATGTGTTGTTATTGTTATTGTTACAACGCCAGAGCAAGTCGTTGTTGTTGTTGTTGCTAGTGTTACTTACTCATGTTAAGTAAGTCTTTATTTTCTATTTTTTTTAGTTAGTTTTTTTTATTTTATTTGTACGTTTTGTGGTACAACCACGCCCCCAACAACTGAGTAGAACAAACAACGGCGATGTTACGGTGTTATGGTGTTGGTGATGTGGTGATAACGGTTGTATCGTACGCCAAAATTCGTAAACGTATGTAAGTTCATGGAAGAGCGTACAGCGCCCTGTAGCGAACTTTAAAACTAATTTATTTAAATCGATGCTACCAAACTAGTACGAAACGAACTAGTTCCGAGCACTTTTCAATGTTTCTTCTTCAAAAAATGTTGTCTTCTCAAAAGAAATTATTAAAGTCAATGTAAAAATAATGAAAATACATATTGACAAAAAGGAAGGAAGTGTAGAATTTTCTAAAAAATTATTCTGAATTTACCAGAATAATTCTTTCAGCGATTGTTGCTTGCGCTCAGCATCATTTGCCGCCGATAAAAAACAAAATGGAACAGAACAATTGGCAACAAGGCAGCTCAAAATTCATCACTTTTTCGTTGCAAAACCCAGCACTTTTTGTTTTATTGAAAGTAGATTGAGCGGAATGGTTCCGGCTGGGACCGGTTGGAATGAGACCTAGATTCGAAGCAAACATTTTGGCTACAGGGCTTATGTCATTGCCTGCCAGAGTGTGCCTGAAAGTGAAGGCGTAAGTGGGTGTGTTTTATTTGTGTAAACATTTTTCATGTTAACTTGTAGATAATCCGAAGCATTATACTCGTACTTTTGACATCTTGTACTCAATTTATCATTTACTTCGCTTTCTCCTGCTCGCTCTCTCTCTCTCTCTCTCTCCGTCTATGTTTTTCTCTCTTTGTTTGACCCTTTTGATGTTTACCTTAACAAACACTTACTCGTACTTCTCTTTTAACCCTTGATGCGCTGCAGCTACCTGTTTTATTTCACGCAAAGTGCTGCTGCCCCGCCCCACCTTCTCGAAGGTCCTTGTTATACTTTTAATATTTTTGCGTTCCTCCCTCCCTTCCGCGCTTACTCGCCCACTTCTTCCACAAACTCTTTATTATGCTTTTAGGGTTTTATGTATATTTTTGTGCTATTTCCATTTGAACATGGTGATTATTTTTGAAGCTTAGCGCATAAAAATGCTGCATTGCAGATCTCTCGTCCGTTGCGATCTTCATAAAAAGATACTTATACTTTACTATTCGGAATAGTTTCGCGTAACGCCCTCCGGTTGTTGGGTTTAGTCACTACAGGCTACGTTTATCCTCTTATGATGGCGATAAGGTAAACGTACAGGTGAATTATTTGTAGTTGTTTTTTGTATGTTTCTGATTCCGAGAAAAAAACACAAAAAGTTATTTTCAATATCGTATGCATTTTCCTAATAACGAAAAGTATGCTGCTGCTGCTGCGCTGCACCCATGAAAAATTTCCATATAAATAATGTGGTTACAAGCTACACCAGCGTGCACACACACTGAAACTTCATCATCTCTTTTCCTTTTTTGTCTCGCCTTCGCTCTTCGCCCTTCGCCCTTCGCCCTTCGCCCTTCGCCCCTCATCAGAAACTGAGAATTTATGTTGTTACAAATTGTCGATAATGCAGAAAATCGGAGCGACAAACCGGCTGCTAACAAGTAACGAAGACGAAGAGTGGCTGCATTCAAGGATTTAGTGCGCTAGGCGCCAGACAATGTGACACATGCATATCCTTGACCCACAAAAACGATGAACACACAATTTGCCGCCATACACTTACAAACACGGACACTTACAAGCTACGTATTTACATACATACATGCACACGTACATACTCGTAGAAACGTCGGAAAGGAAGAAAAGATGAGATTGCCATCCATGCGGCCGTGATGGTGCAATAAAAGCAATAACAAATAAATATTGAAGGCTGACAAAAACTCTTATTGTCTTAGGTTTTCAAGCTCTGATAAATATATGCACTCATATATAAAAATATTCGCATAAAAAAAGGAAAGAAACGAATAAATAAAAAGAGGCACTACATTGCGGTGGCGATAACGATTTCGGTATCAAAAAGCATTAAAAACTGTCAACGGGGCGGTATTAAAAAATAAAAGTGTGAACAGAGAAAATCGAATGGATATTGTCAATAAATTTAATAGCAAAAACAATCTTAACAACAACAACAACACCAAGAAAAAACGCGTGAAAAGCAGTCCAAGTGTGAGAAAGAGAATAGAAAATAATATTATAAATATATTGAAAAATTGGCAACTCAGGCGACAATAAGAAAATAAAACTGAGCGTTGATGTGGCTCAGCACAAAAAAAAAGGAGCGGGAGAAGAAAAACTTCAAGTCTAAAAAAACCCCATTAGGAGAATTTATCTCCGTGAAGGATACTATTTTCAAAGACATTACATGAAAGGAATATATCTATAAATAATAGTGAATTTTTAAAGCGTAATATTCCCATCTCGAGTTGACGAGGGGAAGATGTGCTATTATACCGGTTTTCGGTAAGTTCTTAAAGATTAATATAGTAGATGTTTAGCTACTTAGTTGCGATCTTTATTGAAAACCGCTTTGGGAATAAAATTTTACGCTTAGATCACAAGCGCAATTTTAGAAAGTAGGCGTAGCGCACCCACTGCGCTTGAAATTCTGAATTGTCAAATCGAGTTCAATGTATGTTTTCTTACGAGCATCGGCCCATAAGCAACGCATCCGTCAAAGTCGAAGTCGAAAGTTGCTGAACTTTCAACTTTCCGACTGCGTCAGTCCTATTGACAGCAGTTTGTTTACATTTTAGTACAGTAATTTAGATGAAGTCGAAGTTTTCATTGGCCATAGCAATACGTTAACGTTGAAGTCGAAGTCTGACGGACTCTATGGGTAGGAGCCTTATAAATCCTTTTCATTTTTATTTATAGTGGAGAAGAAGAGTCAGGTTGAATTTCAAGGCGATAACTCTATTGATAACTCTTGCGTTTAAAAAACCACAATCAAAAGAAATAGTAGTCATGAGTTTTCGGCGCAAGGTCAGCGATGAAACCTAATTTGTAAACACCAACGACTCTGACGACAGTTTCTGCTGGGTCGCGCTCGTAAGTCGTACGTTGGTGTGTGTGCATTTGAGCGAATGAATGAGAAGAGGATATAATTTTACTCTGACTGTCAAAGTGTTTTCAGGCTTCTTGAGTTTGACTTCAGCATTTTCTCTTTGCTGCTTTCTTTCTCTCTTCTCTAGTGTCGAAGAATTATTGCAAAAAAATGCAAATTGCCGCCAAGCATCACTTCCAGAAGACTTGCCAATTTTTCATTGTGATGATGATAATGAAAAGAGATGTTAGAGAAGAAAGGAAAAAAGGGTAGAAAAGAATCTTTCAATTATTTGTTTGTTGGCAGCTTAGTTCTAAAGAATGCCGAATCCTTAGAAATAGATACAATAGAGTTCATTGAATAGACTTGCGATGCAAAATAAAGCTGACCGCTACATTGTTTGAAAGAATGATTAGTTTTTCTGAAATTGACAAATATACAAAGCGTCATTATGTTTTGAAAAGGATAGTTCGGGAGTCGTGCGAGCTTTTATTGCAAAATTTCTGTAACGATAGTCAGCGCGTGAACGACGTTAGGGAACCATAGTAACCGCAGAAGTAATCTTGACCAGGGCTCAAACCAAAGGAGCAATCTGCTTTAAGGCAATACCGATGGTATGGTCGCGATTGAAGCGCCGGGCACGGTTGCGGGATCCTTCGGAGAAGTCCTATTCTCTGCATGCTGTGTTGTTTACTCCTCTGCATGTCCTTGAATAAAATTGGCTATACCTACTGTAAATTATATTAATAAGCAATGTATGGCCTCAACTTTAATTGCTCTTCATCGTTAGCTTTCGTCAATATTATCTCATAAGAGTTAATGGGTTGAAAAGGTGAAGGTGAATAAGCCGACATATCTATGTATGTATGAGTGGAATTTGTATGCGGCTGTTCGTAGGTGTGCGTTTAGTAAACATTGGAGATATACGAGTATGTATGTATGTATGTATGTATATAGTAATTGGTTATATTGGCCCATTTTCATCCATTTCGGTGCGACGAGTCTGAACTTGGTGTATTGTATACTAAAGTGATAGACAACAATTTTAGCATGCCTTTACCAATATATAGACATGTAAACTTGTTAGCGTGTGTGTTTGTTTGAGTATGTATGTATGTATATAGACGCAAATATACATATGTTTGTATGCAACGTTATTTGTAATTACAAACTACATTAAACACACAAAATACGTATACACAGAGAAGCCTATCGATTCTCTCTCTCTCTCCTCCCGCTATCTCCACTCTTCTGCTTTTTCTCTCTTGCTCTGCTCATTAGTGTCCGTAGTAGCCAGTAGTCGTTTAGTTGGAAGTAATTTCTTAATGGAAATATTAATTATTAAGTAAGTAAGCAAGCAAGCAACTAAAAAAGTAAGTTAATTACGTTTCTAATACAGAAGCAAACAGATTTTAAGTGCACCGATTTTAGCTCTCCACGTGTTCAAAGAATACACATACACTCGAGCCCTTTCACGAGCATCGGAGAGAACTCAATCAATAAATTCTCTTCAATTCAACAGCTTGAATATTATTCTGAAGCAATAGTCTTTAAAGTGATTGTGAAGACTTGAAGCCATAGTCTGTCTCCATGACGAAGGTCTGTCTGCTAATGTTGACAACTTACCGTGATCAGTCCATCACAAGCTGGTGCTCATAATAATTGTACTCACATACTATATAGTCGTATACAAGTGTGGGTATGGTAAAAGCTGATACTTATGCATACATCTATTCGTACATATGTATGTGTTGTATGTACGTATGTATTCAGCATTGACATTTGTTTTGTATGCGAAATAGTCGCACTCAAATAGTTGTAAACTCAATGAACCCTTAAGGCGTTAATAAACGCCCCTGCAGCTCGAACTTCTAGCGTGAAACTGGCGAACGCGTGGTTATTTTCAAGCCGCCGTTATTGTCATCGTTGTTGCTCATGTTGTTGCTGTTGCAGGCCGATTAGTGCTGTTGTTGTGAACTGAGGAGGCATTGCACAAAATTGCTGCTCATTTCAACAACAACAAAAAAAAGCGCTATATGTCAAACTATTATCAACTAACTAACTAACTGATTGATTGATTATCTCACTGATTGACAGATCTATTGACAGCAACCAGTTTAATAGCCGCTGATGCATGTGGATCCGTTTGTCCGCTGAGATCTGTTGAGATAATTTTGCTTAAAGTTAATAGAGACAATTTTACCTAATTTTAATAATGTTGATTGAAATTAATATTATACATATATTGTATTTAATAATAGTTAAAGATTCCTGTGTAAATTCAGCATTGAAAAGTATTTTTCAATTAAACAAAGTCTCTTTAAAACCAACTTAATAACTTAGTTGATGTTATTTTGTAAATTTGTTACTTTTTTAATTTAACTGAGAGAAGTAAAATTTAAAAAATTTAAATTTTGCATGGATTTTTAATAATTTCAAATTTCTTTTATGTTTAGAAAATGTTTGAATTTGTGGTGCAATTTTTTTTTTGTTCTGTATTTTCTATTTTCTTTTGCAACATTTTCATCCACCTTATTACTCCTCATCGCTTGTCTTCTTATTCTTATTCGTGTTCATTTTTTTCTTCGCTTCTTCTTCTTCTACTTACATAATTTCTTCGCTTGTATTATCCTTATCCTCACAAAAAAAATGATAAGCGTCAAGAAAATTTCTGAAAAAAGTGGTTTTCAGCTTCGCTGAAATTCTCCAACGTAATTGTTATTGTGTTTTCCATATCCGGTCTTTTTTCTGTCTTCAATTGTATTAGATTTTTACAGTCTGGTTGCTAAGGAGAACGAGAAGAAGAAGTAGAAGAAGAGGAAGTAGAAGAAGCAGCAGCAGCAGCAGCAGTAGGTAATGAAATGAAACTTAAGGGAAACTTACTTCTGGAGATAAATTGAAAAATGATAAATGTTGCTTTTTTTAATATTATTTTTTGGTGGTTATTGTGCTTCTTCTTCTTCTTCTTCTTCTTTTTCTTGATGATTGTCCTTTCATTTTTAATACATTTATTGTAATTTTACACGATATTTTCTTCTTCTTCTTTCTACTCTTTCTTCTTGAAGTCTAACGTTCATAACTTATATTTACATTATTTTAACGATATTTATGATTTATATAGAAATACTTTAATAATAAAATGAAATAAATAACTTTAATATAAAATGAAATAAATTAAATAAAACAAAATAATATTTTTTATTCTTATATACAAATATTCATAATGTCTTATAGCTCTTTTTATTATTACGATATACGATAAAAATTACTTTATTCTTTTTCCTTTTAAGTTTATCGAAATGTTTTTAGCGGAAGAAATTGTACTGTATTTGTAGGTATTTGTATTTGTGTATTTTTGTATGTATTTAGGATTTAGCTGGTAAATGGAAAAGTGATTTTGTGTCACCGTCAAAACCTTTTGACTCCAGCGACTCTAAGAAGCGTCAAGCTAAGACAAAATCTCTTATAATCTTATAAAAACCAAAGCAGTAGAGTTTAATTTCATTTGTTTGCTTGGAAAAAAGGGCTGAAAAAGAGGAGGGGGGGGGGGGTGCTGTGATGAATAATGCCGGAAGTGTAAGAAAAATATTTGTCCTTGAGATGGCTAAAATTACTTGTGGTGTAGGAGCTGATGATAGCGGTAAAAGAAAAAGGATCGGAAAACCTCTTTGTGGGCGAAAAGTGGCAGACGGTGCGGGCTAGGGTTGTAAATGAGAGCGCAGAAAGGGAGGGAGAGAGGTAGGAGGTGGTATGCAAAGAGTAACAGAAAACTTGGTCTTCATGCGAAAGTAATGCGTTGACTGTCGTCGACGCTTTGTAAAAACAATTTCTCATTAAAATTCACAAACAGACAACTTCCGCGTTCCGATTTCCTGAGATATGTATGTATATACAACGAGTAACGAGTACTAGTACGTAGTAAAAGGACGACTGCAATGGATGATACACTTAGAAAATAAAAGTTTGTACATAAAAAACCAAAATTTTAAATAAAAAGTGAATAAAAAATACAGAAAAAGAGATAAAAAAATTAAAAAAATACAACATTAATAAAATAAAGAGAATAAAAAAGAAGAAAAACAGAAGAGTGTTTTCTCACTCTTTCTAACAAAGAAAAAACACTGTTTCTAACAAAAAATTTTAAAAATAATAGCTATAAAAACCAAGTAATACAAATATAGTAAGATAAAAATGAAAAGATGTCAACAATAAGAATTTAAATAAGTAATAAAAGTTTAATTTGAGATTAACCAAATAAACCAAAACACAAAAACAAAAAAATATCACGTAAGCAATTTGTAGAGTGTAAATAAGACACAGACGGTGCGATTCTATCGTGAGACAAAAAGTTCTTAAAACCCAGACGGAAGGACTCGTATCTCCAGCAGGCAGACTAGACTGCGCGACATGTTTACATGCAATTACGTCTGAAGTATCCTCTTTTAAAATAATATTTCGCCCGGATGAAAATAACGAAGCAACAAAAAGTAACAACAATACATATGTACATACAGACGTGTAGATACAATAACGCGCGATACAAGACATCGCAGTACAAA
Source organism: Conops quadrifasciatus (assembly GCA_949752815.1). Classification (NCBI taxonomy): domain Eukaryota; kingdom Metazoa; phylum Arthropoda; class Insecta; order Diptera; family Conopidae; genus Conops; species Conops quadrifasciatus. The sequence continues at coordinate 4,182,413 of OX457079.1, forward strand.
CACCCACCAATCCCAAAAGTCGCCAGTCGTCTCAAAATTCGTTGATGACAAATCATGCATGAATCAGTGACGACAATTTACGCAACTAGCATTCGAAGGACATGCGAAGTTTTTTTTCTCTCAATAGTAATTAAATTGTATGGATGACAAATCACGCTAATGCGATTCAGATACGATGATGATAATGTCATGCATGATTCGTTGATGTGTTCTGAAAAAAAAATTAGCTGCAGGAGAAATCTGCATACGAGAAAGAGAAAACAAAAGTTAAAGCTTTAACCAACTGCAACATTAAAATTCGTAACAAACGAGCAGACAACACACAGTGCAGGAAAAACTCATACAACAAACAGTGTACAGTTCCCCTCCCTCCAACCCACCCACTCAAACTCCTAAGACAATTTATCTCTCTCAACCGTGCATGAAGTGGCAACACATACGCCATTTACACACTCTCACTCTCATCTGCTTAAGCTCCCATCGATTGACCGACCCAGTCAGAATTAACAGGCTGCACTCACTCTCTGATTCTCATTACTTACGACGAAGTACTGACTATGCTTTGGCATGGCTACATTTTGCTTTGTCAGAAACAGACGACATTCAGCATGAGATGAAAAATAAGTACCTACAATACACCATTTACATTTATGCCAGCAAAAACACATAAAAAAACACACTTAAGCAATAAAAATACATACTGCGTTCATTATAATTTTATTCCTTTGCATAAATTTGTTCATTTTTGTAAGCATTTTTGTTTCTTTAGCTAGAGTCATATTTAACTAACGTTATTTTTATTATATTACAACTATTGCATGAGTATGTGTGCAAATGCATTGCAGTGCTGTGTATTTCTGTAGCTTTTAAGAATTAGCATTAATTAAAATTTCTGCTATTAAACAAAATTCAAATGAATTATTATTCAACATAATAAATATGAATTGCTGCATGAACACCTACGAAGAGTGAGTCATCACATGAAAGACTTTATTGTATTTGTATAAAAAGAAGTTAATTAAAAAAAAAAATAATTTAAAAAGCAATGAATTGAAAGGATTTAAATGAACTAATAATAAAATAATAAAAGTAAATGAACTAATAATAAAATAATAAAAGTGAATGAACTAATAATAAAATGATATAGCTAATTTTAGTATACTTCAATTAAATGGTAACTAATTGATTTTAAAAAATTTAGACAATAAGTTTTAACTGAATGAATAATGATGAATTATGAGTTCATATAGATTTAAAGCTAAAAGATCGAGATATGATGTTGGGTGGCAGACGAAGGATAAACGAATTAGAGTTAATGAAATGAAATGAGGAGACTGAATATTAAATAAATTAACTTCATTAAATTAAACTGAGTGTTAGAACTGGGCGTGAATGAACTAGAAACAATGAATTTTACTGATTGAAGAAGATGAATGGTATTACATCAGTTGAGTAATAGAGCTAATGAATACAGAAAAAAACTGAAATTAACTAATTAAGTAATACGAGTTAAATATTCTGTGCTTGGGCCTGTGAGTATTTTCTATAGAAAACATGTCTTTAGGCAAAAAAAAAAAAGAAAGAAACGTCATTTCTTGTTTTCCTCACCTGTCATTTCACAAGGAAGGGAAGAAGTTAGGTCGTGTGAGAAAGCACAGGTTAAAAAGAGCCCGCCACCTGTGGGCCCGCAGAGCACCCTTCAGGGCCGTGAGTGATTGCCAGATGCTGGTGTTGCATACTTTTAGGCAAAAGGAACGGAAACGAAGTACAGGTGCAACATAATTATTGTATTACACGAGAAAGCTGCAGACGTGCAGAAAAAAGACAGATGGGTAGCTTCCAAAAGATATCTACCGGCAGAGTGACAAATAGACGTTCTGATGCTTACGAAAACAAAGTGTTTTTTCTGAACTGTATAATAATGTTTTATGGTTTTTTCTTCTGTCTCCTTCCTAGTTACAACTTTATGTTGATAACGATGCAAAGTTAGGTTGTTCGTTGTTCTGTAATGCCTAAAACCATCAGAGCATGATAGCAAAGAATATACAATATATAGAAGGCGCATCACTCAAAATTTTCAATTTTTCGCAACAGATGCGGTCGGTCGGTAGGCGAAGGGGTATTAGCAACATGTATTCTTTGAGTATAAGCAAAAACTCGACGAATATCATGACCCGAGCTCGGGACATGATGTTTCATGGCCCGAGCTCTTGCCACTCTTGCAAGCAAGTGAATTGCTTCCCCTCTCTCTTCTTTTCGCTCGACAAACGCATTGCTTATTAACAATTTATATGGTGCTTCTATTGCAACATACACACAAAACACATGATAAGCAAAAAGAAAGCGATTTGAACGACTTATTTCTTCGTTCATGGCCCGAGTAGAATGCATTTCAAGTGAATTTCTTGCCCTTTCGTTTCGTCGCTTTTGACGACGTACAGTTTCTTGCTGCTTGTGTTGGGTAAATTGACTATACATCTGTGTATGCTTTGGTCGTGTGTAGCCATAGCCAAGGTTGTCGGCGCTTCGGCCACAGCTAGAAATTTTTGGAACTTTGATTTGATTTTGCAAATTGAAAATATATTTCAAGATTTTTGTATGTTACTTGATATGAGAAATTGGGAATTACAAAGATGGGAAAATTTTATAAGGATTAACGAGATCATATTTTACGAAAATGTTTGTTACAAGCAGTAAATACTCCTATTTATTAATTTTTGGAATTTTATTTTATAAACAAATTTTATAATTCTTTTTAATAAATACTACAAATATATTAATATTTAAAAAATATTTTAATATAAAATTATATTAAAATTTTTATATTTTAAAAATATTTGTAGTATTCATTAAAAAGAATTAAAAAATTATTTTGAAAAATTAAATTCCAAAAATTAATGAATACAAGTATTTATTGCTTGTAACCTTTTAAATATTTTCGTAAAATATTGTCTCGTTAATCTTTATTAAAAGCTTAAATATTAAAAATTTGTAAGCTTATTTTTTTAAATTTGACTCTTTCTATATGTATGAACATGAACTAGTTTATCGTTACCCCAAATGTTCACTAATTTAAAAAAAAAAGTAAACAACTAGGATTAAATTCGGCGACATTTAACAAAAATTATATTAATCCATTGTACCGCATAGAACGCACCGAACATGCCGACATTTTCCCCCAATTTTTCAATGAGGAAAAACGCAGTTCGCTCCGTTCTTCTTATTGCTAAAAAGGCATTCTTCTCTGTCGTTTTATCTATTGTCGACGTCTAGCGTCGTCAACTCAGAGCTCACAAAGCTCATTCTACATGCGATGACACACAGACGCTAAAAGCCACAAAAACATCCATTCAAAATTTTTCTACACATCGTTAGCCAAAAAAAGAACACCTGGCATGGAGGCAAAAGCAAGAAAAATGTAAAAAAATTGTGAAATTATTCTTAAATTGAAAAAATAAATTTGAACGATTTTCTTTTCCGAACCCAGGTTCGAACTCAGGGCTTTTTGCACGCGAGTAAGCTACTCTAGCCTCTAGGCTACCAAGCCCTATAAACGGCGGTTGGTTTTTCAGTAACAAGTTCCCATGCCCATCGTTTGCCGAAAAACGAGAAAATACGATAGCAATGGAAAGTTAACAAGACTACAAGAAATTGAGTCAAAATTGAGCGAAAAAGACGATGTGTAGAAACAATGTTTATAAACTTGGGTCGTACCGGTACGACCCACAGAACAAAATTTTTCGTTCGAAAATTTGTATGAGATGCGCCTTCTATACAATACATATTCTTTGATGATAGACTATGTTAAAAGGAAAGGAATGTTGCAAGAAAAATGATGGTAAGAAAAACAAATAGTCAGTGATTTTGGCATGGAATATGTGATGATAAACATGGTTCCTGCATTAGCACGGTCTAGAACATCGCATGGCATAAAAGATTTCGAGCATTGGAGTCTTTACACTTACTCTTTACTCCTTGGGTAACTGGTTCGGCTATAATGAATAAATATAACTCAATTTTTCTTTCGACTTGTAAGCGAATTTTAAAAGCTTTTTTATCACACAGTTAGAAATTCAACTAATTTTATGACAAAAAGTGTAAGAAAAATTAAAAGAATGAAATTAAATAAAATTTAATGACAAACAAGTAAAATTCAGTAAAATTTAAAAACCTTATTTTCAAAAAAATCAGCATGATTTATGAACAATGATTAAATGTCATGCGTGATTCGTCTATGTTTGCTTAAAAACGATTACTTGGAAAAGTAATCGTGCATATTTCTGTTTTGCCTAAAAGCATGCATTACTTTCTCGCAGAGAAATTCTTTCTGTATAATCGAAAGATTTCTTAATGACATGAGGATTATTTTCTACTAAATTCAGACGAATTTCTTTTCAGAAAATATTGTTTTTTAATCTGAAATTTCTTTTAAGCACAGCAGCGATGTGAACTTGAGAAGACACTCTTCTCAGCCAATAATGAATTTTTATAAGTCTCGCCTAAGATCAGGCAACATTAATTCGGATAAAAGTAAAATTATTTGACAGAATTCAGGAAAAGTAACAATAAAAACTGACAAAATTTTAAGAGAAAATAAACTGATAATAAATGCGTTTTTTAGATAATTGCCAATTTTCATCGTTCATTTTCGTATTTATTTTATGACTTTATTTATTAGGTAATTTGGTTTTTGTCTTGACAGTCTTAAATTCGTTTTATTAGAAACGTGAGTTCATTTCACAGGGTTGTAAAAACGTAGTAACAGTAGGAAAAGAAATAATAAATAGAGTGGTAAATGACATTTTTCACGAAGAATTTTAAATAAATGGTAAAAAATAAACAAAAAAAATTGTAAAATGAAAATATTTTCTTTCATTTTGTATTACAAATTTTTATTGCCTTTTTATTATACATACATGTTTATTTTTGTATTTTTTAGGTATATGTTTTTTTATTAGGATTATGAATTTATTCGAAAAAAAAGTGTATTCTTATAATAGAATAAAAATTGCACACTGCTTTATAAAATTCTGTATTTTTAATTTAAAATAAAATTTTTTTTTTCTTTCAAAATTATAACTTTACAGATTACGAGTGCGCCGTAAAGAATACGCCATTGTCGTTCCCGTTATTCGCGTGCCACTCTCTTCGTCGATAAAATGTTAGTGATGAAGAAAAGAAGAGAGCAGAAATTAAAACAAAAGGTCGGCAGTATCAACATGGTGTGGAAACTAAGCTTCTCTGAGTGAGACAGACTACCTACCTACACACCAACACGCTACACCATTTACACTTGCACACGACAATGCATCAGAGGCCAACAGACTTCTAACTGTATACGCCCGCAATAATTATATCCCCGAACATACTCACAGACGCGTCTCTATACAAATTGCTGTCATGATTTTCTCATGCATTGCTAAAACCTAGCCACATTATTACAATCGTTGCCTTGTATATACATACGTACATACACATAGGAACAATCACCGCCAAACGCACGCATACTCCTGTCGCTAGAGCGGGCTGTGTGCCGCCGGTAGTCTTTCAGAGATTAACAATTCAAAAATGGTAGAATCATCGAGTCTTAGCCGTCCGCTAACAAATCAACAGCAGCAGCCATTGCCGCCTGCACTGCCTGTGGCACATCATTCGCCATCGGGGCTGCGTTGCGGCAATCTGGAGACACGTGTGCGCGGCTCTTGGTATCGCGTGTTAGTTACACTGGAAACTGACTTCCTCTCGATAAGTCTGGACGAGGAATGCGATTCGTCGTCAGTGAGTGCGTCAGCGGCCGCAACGGCGGCTGGAACCGGCGGAGGTGCAGGAGTGGGCAACACCAGCGGCGCTGGTCCGCTAACGGGAGATCATCAGTCAACAACACTGAATGGCACTTTAGGGTAAGTTTGGAGTGATGGAAAGAAAGAGTTTTAAAGAGAAAGGGTTAATGAAGAAGAGTTGATAAGAGAGGAAGAGGAAAAAATACGTAGTATATTATTATTTATTCGTTTTTCAGGAGTAACCACAGCGGACACAATGGAACTTTAGCACCTTCCGCTTCCATGCAGGCGATGGCTACAAGTGCAATGACTGCGCCAGCGACTACACCAACAACTACGGCAGCAGCAGCAGACACAACGGCATCTTTACCAACAACAATAACTGCAACAACAACAACAACAGCAACGACGACAACAGTGCCAGAGGGCGGCAGCAATAGCAATGACAATGGTGATCATTTGCTCAATCACAGCAATAGCAGCTCGGGCAATAATAATAACAATAACAACAACAACAATAATGTATTGGAAAGCAGTATGGAAATTTGCGATGTACCTGATCACGTGGCCAATCAAAAAAGACATGTAAGTTGTAGCTCTCGTTATATATCTGGATGTCGGGAAAGGTTACGCGGGGTGGGGGGAGATGTGTGTGGCCACTTGAAAGGTTAAGAAATTCTTATTCAATGAATTTCAAGTATTTTTTCAAGATTATTCGTCACGCTTTTAATGCAGAGAACAAGAAATTCCTAAAATGTATAAAGACAGAACCACAGAAAATCAAGAAAGTGGAAAAACCACGATAAAGTGAACTTTTCTAATCTAAATAACGTTAAAAAATAAAAAAAGGAGCGTAAGGAAAAACATTTTAAAAGCAGAGCCTTCATCTTTTCGATTACTTAAATTTTTTTTCCGTGTTAAATATACCGCGTTCATCGTTTTTAGGAGTCATCATCAAATATTAAATCCATTTTAAATCACATCACCCAAATTATTATGGTGCCATCGTCAAAGTGGCAACGCCCGCAGTTAGACACGTGCAAGAGTATATGTACTCAGTTTGAACGCCTTCTTGTGTAACCTAGAGCTCTTTGCCCTCATAATCTCGCTTCATTCTTTTCGTTCTCTTTAATTCATTTTTTCTCTTCTCAAATTTATCACTGCCAGAAAAAAAAGAGCTTAAACACAAGAACTTTTGTTTTTTTTATCTTAAAGAAAGCACAGGCGTCCTTGTTGTTATGTTGTTTCCTATAAATTTATTTTATTATTTTAAGTGTACATTCTTGCTGCGTGTACCACAACATATTAATCCATTTTGAAAATTGGTTGAATCCATTTTAGTTCTCCTCTCATTTTCTCTCTACCCAACGCACGGAGAGAAATGTCATGCTATTACTCCCTGCCATTCCCATGGCATGACCTCGGTAAACGAGAATGACTTACGGTTGTTTCGAAGATACACGTGTGTGTTTGAGGTGCGTGTGAGTAGAGCAAAACTCATAACTTATGAAATAATCCATGACGAGCGTGTCAAGAACATGATTTCAAGCATGATTCTGATAACCTTGAGTTCCTCTCAAAGATTAATTATGTACATATATGAAATAGAAGTGAAGTGAAAACGGGATGCAGTTGTAGTGAAATTTAAGATGGCGCTTTGGATTCGATTATTGAGGTATCATTTGGTGTGACACGTGTACAATTATAATAATCATAATTATTAATAAACATTTATTTTTCAAAAAATATTGAATTTATTAAAGTTCTCATATTTTTCGGGGTTTTTTAAAATAATTTTTGTATACCTTCAGTACTCTCCACGTCATAATATTTTATTAATTTTTTTTGCATTTTTAAAACAGAATTCATTATTATTTTAAAGTCTTTCTTTCTTTCTTTATTTTCGGCAGGTGCGCATCATAAAATCAGATAATAATGGTCTTGGCATCTCGATAAAAGGCGGCCGCGAAAATCGCATGCCCATCTTGATATCGAAAATTTTTCGTGGCATGGCAGCGGATCAGGCCAAAGGCTTGTACGTGGGTGATGCCATACTGAGCGTTAATGGTGAAGAGTTACGCGATGCCACACACGATGAAGCGGTAAGAGCTTTAAAACGTGCTGGAAGAGTTGTGGATCTCGAGGGTAAGTCGATAATGAGGAATGTTTTTTCTGATTTGTTGAGGATTAGAATTATAAGACTATAGAATATTCAGTTATTTTTATAAATGAAATTAAGTAAAGAAATTGGGAAAAATTCAGTTTAACAAAAATAAGTAAAGAATACAACGCAAGAGAAGTAAAGGTTACATTTTGGTTACGAGTATCGTATTAAAGAGCTGTGATGTTTCACTAATTTAAAATTTTTCTGTACATTTGCAAACCGTTTCCTTTGAGTATATAAAATAGGTGCACGTAGACTTTTTTATTCCTTTCCAACCACGATACTGTATCACTATTTTTCTCTCTCAAGCAAGACATAAAATGAAAACAGCCAAAATAACAAAGCAATAACCATAAAAACAGCAACAACAATAGACATAATGCTGCCAAGTTAAAGGTCATTTTAGGTCGATTTACAGCAATGAAAATAAAGCTGTCAAGGTAAAATGACTTTTTTAAGACGAATAAGAAAAACAACGAAACGAAACGAAAGTGCTGTCTTGCAAAAAAAAAAAAAAAAAAAACAACCAAGAAGGGTAATGGAAAGAGAACATATTTTGAAGAACAGGAGAGAAAGTGGAATAATGAGAGGTTTTTTACGGTTTAAGGTCTTGAAGTATCAAGGGTTGCGAAGAGTGCGAAAATGAAGGACAGCACCAAACAACGATGTCAAGAAAACCTATAAGAAATAAGAGGAAAACGATGATTAAGAGAGTTATGAAGTGATCAGCATCTGAAAGAAGAGAAAGATGAAAACAGATATGTAAGTACATGAAGATCGCGGAACCCTGTTCCCAGAATTAAATACGTCACTGGACTAAATAAGGAAGAACAAGCAGTCGGAGGGGAGTTCAAAAGAAGAAGATAAGCATGGAGAAAAAAATAAAAAAAGGGAAAAGAAGAGCGAAATAAATGAATAAACGAAGGAATGAAAAAGATTGCAGACAACTATTCTAAAAATATTATAAAAATAATAAAAAGGTTGAATAGGTGTTTAAGGAAAGTAAAGGGAAGGAAGGAGAGAAAAGTGAATAATGAAATCAAAGGAAATAATAAACAAAAGAAACAGTAAAAGGATAAAGAAAAGAAAGAATATTAAAAGAAATCTGAACCAAACATAAAGCAGGCCGTTAAACAAAAAAAAACGCAAAGAAAAAATGTGTGGAAAAAGCAAGAAAAATACAAACGAGCTTGAGAAAATAGAAAGGAACAAACATGCAATAAATCAACAACTAACAGATGGTTTTTCGTGACTACTCAAAGCTGTTGATTTGTAGGTTAGTTTTTTACTGACTGTCTTTCCTTTCCCTTTTTTTTATCTTTTGAATAGTTTTTCTCTTTGGGTGTAGTTTTTCAGAGCAATTTTTTTCTTCTGCTTTTGCTTTTGTAAACGCTTTTCTGTTTTCTGGTGGCGGCTGAAGGATAAAAATTTGAGAGAGGACTTTTTTCTTGAGAAGAGAAGAGATAACTCTTTTCAGGTTGTCTGTTGTTGCTGGTAGGGACCAGCTGCTGTTACTTGTTAGAAAAGACAAATGTATGGGGGGTGAGGGCGGTAGGCGCCGTTGTGTAGTTTGTGTGCTTTACCGGAAATTCCCAAAACATTTTAGAGTGAAGATTTGAAGAGATTTTTATCGCCATTTTTAACTTCTACAAAATTACTCCTTGTCTTCATAGATTTTCCCTAGGAGGGGGGGGGGGGGGCAGTTCCACATTATCCTTTATGTTTATTTTTACTCTATTTTTCATGGCATTTTTTTGGTAACTTTGTTGAATATAATAACGTATGAGATGATCACTTTCCTTTAAACGGATTGAAAACTTTTCTAGTTACTTACGACCATTGGTCGTATTACTTACCGTAGAAACAAAATGTCGATCTCTAAATCGCAGTGAAAAAATCGGCTTAAGGGCTTTAACTTTTTAATTCGAATTCTTCTTATATAAATTGTTAGTATTGAATCTGAAAAAGTTTGGTTCTTTTTGAGTTATTTCTGCGGTCAGATTTCGTTTTAATAACAGGTTTTCAATTTCCTTTTTTTTAAATTCTAACAGTAACAATAAAAACAATTACAATTTTAAGAGAAAATAACACACGCGCAGTCTAAAAACAAGAGAGAAAAAAACGAACGAAAAAAATTAAAGAGAAAAATACAACGAACAACTCTTTGGTTTATTTCTTTAAGAAAACATGAACGAATCATTTATGATATTTCGTCCTCTGTCCTGATAGTGTTAAAGCATAGAGTAAGAAATAACTTACTATTATTTATTACTAGTTATTTACTAGTTTTTTCTTCCTCTATGGTTGAAGCAATTGTTTTTTGTTTTAAGGTTATTGATTTGAAGATAATTTCGTATTCTATAAGATAAAGATGAAGATGAAAATAATTCTATTGCATAAAAAATCAGTTTGTTCAAAATTTATTATTATTTAATAACGGTTTTAAAGAAAAATACTTTTGAAAATCATGGATTTTTGTCACTGATTCATGAACGACTTGTCATAAATCCACTTTGACTGGACTGCTAAGGAATTCGCGAAAAGGACAATGCAAAACAACAACAAAAGATATATGTATATGACAAAAAAAAAAAACAAACAAAAATATAACTACTCGTACAACAATACTCGTACAACCAAACAACGTTAAGACTTCAATTTATAAAAGGCAACAACAAGACTTGTCGTCAGACAACAGCGACACTAATGGTAACAATAGCAGCAAAAGAAGCAGCAGCAGTATCGACATCAAGAGCAAGCAGCATAAGTAGCAGCTGCTTTTGTTTAGTTGGCGCTCGTAGAAAACGTGATGCCTCAGACGAATTACGATGATTGAAAAAAAATATAGAGATATAGAATCGTGACTGTTGGAAGTTTGTGCGCATACAGACATACATACATACATACATACATACATACATACATATCCATATAAATATATACACGCGTTCATATGTCCATCAGAATGCACCAGCAGCAGCACCAAATTTCATTCACGACAAATCGTTCGTGAATCAGAGATGAAAACTCAGATGACAGATGACTTTCAAAGAGCCTTTTTTTCATCCTCATTTTCGAAGACAAGATACTATATCTAAGTTAGAACACAAGATTGAAAAACGCGCAGCCGCATCGCAGGCTGCATCAATGGTTATTTCTGTGGAATTTGCCAGCGACGATTTGTTAGGGCAAGTCAGCACTAATTCATGCACGCTGTTGAAAAGTCATGCGTGATTCGTTTATGTTTTCTTAAAGGCCTGAAACGCACAGAAGCCACATGCGAATGCGTACATATGTACATATGTCTGTATACGTGAGCCTGAAACTTCTAAACAAAGAAAAGCAGCCGAAACTTTAGTTAATTTGCCGGCAAAAATTGAGAAAACTTTCTCTCCTTTAAAGAGAAAACTGAAACTTTATAAAGAGAATATAAAATATATTCTTTCGCAATGGATAATCTCATTTTAAAGTTGTTCGTTGATGTTGAATTAAATTGAGCGCTGAGCAATTCATAGAATTTTTACTTGCTAAAGAATATTTAGCAAAGATAAATTGATTTCGGGCGATGTTACTGTTTGGTTATTGATGAGTCTCCCGTTGGTAGTTAGCATTTGAAATGCGATGAGAAAGATGCGTTAGCTGCGCATGATGCGGAAGATGCTTCTTGCGACGATTATTGCGTGATTCCTCTGCGAATAGTTTTGGAAGAGGTTCATAATAGCCATCAATCACGCGATTATTGTGCAAATTTGCCCACAGATTTTTAAAAAACCAATCTCACGCACGCGATTCTTTCCCGAATTGTTGGCGAAAATTGTTCAGATAAGTAATCATTCTCGAGATTATTGTGCAATTATTCCGAGATTCAGTCTATACATATTGAAAAGAGCAATCATCGACACGATTATTTAGCAAATTATACGAATAATGCTTAGAGGAACAAGCAATTATGACGCGATTTTAATCGTCTCTGTCGACCTACGACCAGCTTATTAGATGCTAACTAATGATTTTAAATATTTGAGAATTAAAGAAAACTGAATTTGAATCAATGAAATTCTATTCTTCAAAGAATTCAATTATTTCCTCGGAGTTTATTCAATAAAAATGTCTTCTATAAGAATTGATTAAATTATGTTCAATCGTGCCGTGACGCACATCACGATAGCGATGGAGTATGGCAAGCGGCTTTAAAAAATTTTCCATAAAATCGAATGGAATGCAATAAAATTAAATTAAAATGAAATTTAATCAAATGGATACGATGCGATTGCAGCGTGATTGGAATGTGATGGCGATGCAATCTTGTTGCGATGGTTGTGAGGCGACTGCGATATGATCCAATAAAATGTGTGCGTGCCGTTTGTGTGTGTGTGTGTGCTTTTATGGCATGCGATGCGATATAATGCGTTCGTTCGATCGTTCGATCGATCGATATCATTGTCGTTGTGCTGCGATACGATGCGTATTGCTTGCTGTCTTCTGCTGAGACGTTGTTGTTGTTGTTGCTGTTTACTGCAAGTGAAAGGCGGAGAGGGAGAGAGAGCGAGCCAGAGAGGATGCTGCTACTACTGCTGCTGCCGATTTATATGGATTTAATTGAAATTTTTTGCTATAATTTCAACAATTCAACGGTTTGCCGACGAACACCGCGATGGTTCGGATTCGAATGCAGTTTGTTTTACTGTTTTTATGGTCGCTGGTTTAATTGCGGATTATTCTGCTACTTCAATTAAATTATTGCAGTATTTAATAACAATAATTATCCAAGTATCCATTCATTCTTCATTCATCCATTCTTCATAAATCCTGTGCTGCGGAAAACTTAACAATAAACTATTGTTTGTGAGGGAGAAAGACAGTGAGAGAGAGAGAGAGAGAGAGAGAGATATCTCTTTTTCTCACTCTCCGTTCTTTTTTGCAACTTCAATTTGCGTTGCGTGCAAGCAAACGTTTTCTAAACACACTTTGGGTTCTACGACCCTCCTTTAAAGACCGACACACCTCCGCCCACCCGAAATACCCAAACAACCAAAGCCATTAAGCAGAGAGAGAGAGCGCATTTTCTGTTTGTTCGTGGTTTCGTTGTTGCTTGCTTCTTCAAGAAGCGGCTGTTGTTTTGCTGGTGATTGCTTTGTTGTGTTTTTTATGGTTATGGCTTCTCTCTTACTCCTTCTGTGTTTCCTTTATCTGTTAACCTTTATTTGTTGCGATTTTCCCCAAACCGTTTTCATTTTGTAACGCTTGTGGTATACAGAATTTAGCAGTTTTCCAAAAGTCTTTTTAATAGAGACCATTTTATCTTGTTTTTTTTTTTTTCTAACAATCCAAAGAGTGAGTTTATGGAGGTTTATTAATGCAAAGACTTTCCGTTTTTCCCTCACTTTATACTACTGCCATCAATGAGACCATAGGCCACCATCAATGAGACCATAGACCACCATCAATGGGACCATAGACCGCCATCAATGGAACCACAGATCGCCATTAATGGGACCATGGACTCCTTTGTTTTTTAGTTGAAACGAGACGAAACAAAAATTTCCAGTCAAAACTGAAATTCTGTGTTTTTAGCCCACACTAAATTAATACCAAGAGAGATAGACCTTTTCAATCGAAAAGAGCGTACGCCCCGAAACAGGTTTTGTCAATCGTGCCGAGATCTCAAAGCTAGACAGGACTATGTCAGTCAGGATGCGTTCCCAACAAGAGACAGACAGAATCTTTTAGACGGGCTCATATATCTCCAGACGAGACAGTAGCTTCAAACGAAACAAAATCCTCGGGACGCGGCGACACGAGGCTTTTTCAAATTTTAAAAACGTTGCTTGAACGTTGCTCCTATTAGTAGAGTAGTAGGTAGTAAAGAACGGACGTGTTCGTATAAGCATCCACCTTCTATGATCCGCTTGTCGTCTCTATCAACGCCTCCCGCTCATGTGTCCTCTCTCCATTCGTCCTGCCCAATCCATCGGTTCACTTCCGTCCGTCTTCCATTATCCATCCAGCCTTTCCTCTTTCCTTTGTCTCGAGCCAAGAGAGACTTGGTTACATCGTTCACCTATTTATCCATCTCCCACAATCTAACTCTACGCCCCCGCCTTCTGCTTTCTTCGGTCCTTCGCTTCACCCTCTCTGCTGCCTTTCAGCGCCCATCTTTTCCTTTATCCTGGAGTCCTCTCTAGCTGCCGCCCTCTCGGTCCATCTTTCATCATCCATCTAACCAATTTATTCTTCTACCATTCATTCTATTAAACTTCGACGCCTTTCATTCTTTTCAGTCTTTTCAGTACTGAACACACCCACATTTTCCTCTTATTTAAAAATGGACAGTATGTGTGTACTGACAGATGCATATACTGCCACCATCTGGTGCTCTTTAGTTAGTTGGTTGAATTGAAGTGGATTCGGTTGAAATGAATTCGGTTAAGTTGAACTTGTTTGAGTTGAAGTATTGCTGCGTATTTCTGCTTTTTCCGTCTCTCACTGCCTGAAGTCTGGATTCTGCCAGAAGTAGTGGCATGATGGCAATCGCTGTCATCGATTTTGTTTTGTTCCAGTGGCACAAGCCGGCTGAAGCGTCTGTAAAGTATCGCGCATCTTTGATTGCATTGATCGCCATCCAGCACGGTTGGCGCCAATCGTGTGCTCTCCTGCGCGCTCCTCTTCCCCACCCTTGCACTCTGTTGTGGGTGGGTTGTAACACACCCACTGAAGTGCTTCTCTCTGTGTTATCTGTCTTCATCATCCTTTGATTTGTAATAGTTTTGTTCTTGTTGCTATTGTTAATTCTTGCTTCTTTGTTGTTCTTTTATGGTGTCGTCTTCTTGCAGTGGATAAATCCATACTCCATTTTTCAAAACTGAAATTCTGTGTTTTTAGCCTTTCTTGAATATTTTCTTCAAGTTTCTTTTCTTTTTACGATGCTTTTACTACTTTTTATTTTTATATGGAATTTTATTATGTTTTAAATTTATGTATTTATAATAATTTTTATATTTTCATGTTTACATTTAATTAACTTTAAATTAAAATTTATTTTGTTTTCCTTAAGTATTTGCTTAATTTTAAAGTGTTAAAAATAGTACGTAGCAAGTTTTTCTTCTTTGAGTTTTTAAAAATTTCTGCTCGCTTCTCTTTTTAAAACTCAACCAAGCCACAACAACAACCAACTTCGCAAATAGACTCAAACGAACCACGACAAAAACAACAACAACAGTAATTACTAAACAGCATAATTAAGTTTGGCAGTTACAATGCAAAGTGCAACAAAAACAACCAATCAACCGACAGAGAACAACATTAATTTTGACTTTCTCGAAAACTGGTTGCATTGCAAACGGATGTTCATTAGTCGCAAAATCATTAAAATTCATTTATGATAAGCTCGACACAGGCCCAGACAGGCAACAACAAACGCAAAAACAACTAGAGCTAGCAGCAACAACAACGATTCGGACGACTATGACAAGCATAACACGCCAAGAATAACAACAAAGCAACAAAGATTGCAATGATAGCGAACAGCAAAAACAACAACGACAGTGACGTTCAAACGAAAAGACCGTAACCACATTGTTACAATCTATTAATGAGCATAAATTGTTACACTGCAAAAAAAAAATACTTTGTTCGGAATTAATATAGTAAATTTCTAAAGACTATCACAACAAAAAAAAGTAAAAAGTAAGAACGCCAACGTTTCCATCGTTTTCAGCGTAAATTTTAAGCTTAATGAACGATATATGTAGATTGAAGTCAATCTACGATTATAACGAATTTAATGTTTTTTGCTTCATTGTTTTGCTGAAATCTTTGATTGGGAATCGATTTTCTATAGTTATTTGTTTTAACATTAACTCTAGCTTGCTACGAGTAACTACAGTACAAACGTGTCGTTACACCAGAGGGTTGGGTTTCCTTTTTTTAATTGTACAAACACAATTTGGCGATTCGGCGTCCGCATTTTTTTTTCTATGGAGTCTTATTAGGAGACTTAGAAGCCTCACCAGTCACTGAAATCGCTCTGGATTTTCGAGAAAATCTGTACTTTTCTCAACTCTCTGGACGTTTCTCTCATTTTTTGCAAAAAAGTATTGCCTACTTTGCACCGAAAAACGCTCCAATTAATGAAGTGTTGTTATGGAGAAACAATGAAGCAGCAGTTCTTCAAGCTGCTCAAATCTGCATCGCAACAGCAATTACTCACTGAGACGTGGCACTGAGAGAGAGAGAAAAACAATCGCGAACGCCGAACGCAAACGTCAAATTGTGTTTCTACGGTAACGTAACAAGTAGTATATATATTTCAAACAATTGAGGTTATTTCGCACGGTGTATAATTTCAAGTGCTGGGAAAAGAGAGGACGAACGAGAGAGAGGAATACTCGTACCATTATCCACCTGCACACACGCATACATGCATGCCTAGAAATCTGCATACAAGTATGCATAGTAAATGTAGCTACGAGTATATTACAACAATTTCAGCAACGATTTTCTATGGTTCAGCTAAACAAGAAGTGCAGAAAAAAACAATGATGAGTATGGACTGGTTGTGTTTGTGTGAGTGCGGAGTGCAGAAGCAAAAAGCAGGAAGACTCAAATTATTCACAATTAGTTAGTGGTCTTGATAAAATATCGCAATGAATATTTATTTATTTGTTGTTGGTTGTGCGGTGCGGTCTTTTATATGATCATTGTTTAGGTGATGTTGTTGTTTTTGTAGTATGTTTAGGTGTGTTGGCGGTGTCCAGTGGGTGTATATACATAGCATTAATATAAGTTTGTAACTTTGGGTTTGTCGGCTTAAGTTTTAAATTTTATAGATGAGATTTATTGCATTTCGATTTTCACACAAAAATTTTGGGTTTTTGTGCTTTCAACAGCAACAACAAAATTCGTTAAAAATTCGGCAATTGAAGCTTAAGCTTTTTAAAAACTTTGAAATGTGTCAATGATTTTTAGTAGCGTTATTTAAGGCCAATAAAAAAAAAATTTTAAAAACCAAAGAACTACACGCAAAATGTTTAAGTGCGTTGATTTTAATTTTTGTTTACTGTTTTTTTGTACATATTCAAACTCAAACCAATTAATTTGCTAGAACGGAGCACGTTCGTAAACGAACCTGGCTTTAATTAAATTTTATTGCTGCAGTCGCAGACGTTTGAGAGCGACGATTAAAACGATGACAATGCAAACGAAGTACCACGCTTTGTAGCACTCAGATCAAATCATGATCGTCACGTCATCGTTTGATTGTCAGCGTGACTTTTTCATGTCAAAGAAGCACCATTGAGAGAACTGAGAACTGAGAATGAACGTAGTAGAGAAAATTGAATGTAAATAATGGTGAGGAAAAAATGAAGGAAGGAATGCCTGAATGAACCTTGCTCTGAAGAATTTACGAGTGTCGTTATGTTGAGATGAAAAACTTCTCAATTCAGTGCAATTTTATATTTATTTATTTTTTCTCACTGGAATTATTTAATGAAGATTTGCTAATTATTATTGAAATTATTACTACTGCATTCATCTTTACCAATGAAGAACAAAAATAACAATCAACTTTTGAAAATGCAAAATCTTAGTTAAACATTTTAAACAATTCATGAAGAACTAACTCTTCGTCTGACAAGCTTAAATTTCTGGTCGACAAGTGTTACCAACTGCTATGACCACTGTCAAAGTTTTTGAATTATTGTCAATTCTGTTGACTTGGTAGAAGAGAAGAAGCATGAGAAGTACCTAGTCGTAGAATGAAGTCCCAATTGGCGAAAGCGTAGACGTCAAATACGCCCACATAAATCCACATTGTTTGTCTGATTCAATGTGGCTGTGTTTGTTTAGTTCTGTGCTTCTGCTAGTGGGCAACGCTGGCACGACTTCGGTCCCATTCGGATGGCCTACACTGATGCCAAGCGCAAATTTGTTCTTGTTCTTCTTTATGCCTTTCTCTTTTAGTCGCCCGACGCTTGGTGCGTGTCTGTTTAAATGGTTGGTTGCAATTTCGTAGTCACCATAGTGATGCCGACCGAAGCTTTAACAGTAGTTCCCAAAAAAAAAAGGACTCAACCCATTCAATAAAAAGGACTGATAAAACAAAAAGCAAGCAAACATTTTAAAGACTCTCTCGATAGTTGTTTTTTTTATTTGTTAGCAACGATTTCAAATCGAGCTTCTTTCGTCGTCGTGCTCTTGTTCTCTTGCTCTTGTTCTGCGTCTACACCTTCATAAAATGTGTCTCCAAGTACAACATGGTTAGTTCTCTTCCAAAGTGTCTCTATAGTAAGTAAGAGTGTGTGCTGCATGACACCACAGAAAATCGCATGAAAATTTCAATAAAAATAGCTGCGTTAGCCGAACGATCAACGATTAAACTCAGTGTCATCAGTGACGCGCGCACGAATCCTTGACGACAGTTTTCTCTACTGAGACTGTTTGTGGCTGTAGTGGGAGAGAGATTGTGAAAGAGAGTCAAGGAGGTTCGGGTTTTTAATGAATATTTGTGCAAAAGAGCGCAACACTTGTGGGTGGAAAGTAACGAGTGCAGCTTTCTCTGACGCTCTGCCAGTATCGAGAACGGTTTATGAAAAGGCTTAAATTCATAAAAATCTGCCAATTTGTTGCTATTTCAATAAAAGTAAATTCTGTTCTGTTCTGGAATTAAACTTTTTATTTATCTTACAAAAAATAAGAGAATCAGTGTGTGTGTGTGACAATAAATCCTCTCTCATCGTAGAGTTTGACGCAAGCGTTCGTTCCGACGTTCGTGGGAGGACTTGCGAGCCGCTGCAATCAGTTCACCGCTACTACGACGACTGCTCACCGGAGCAACATAGAGTTGCCGCAATCTCGAGCCATCGGCTGGTACGAATATCAAGCTTCCATTTTGTAAATCGCTAAAGTTATTACTCAATAATTCCACTTCACGTTCATCCAAGAATGCGAGCTCATTCTCGGTGCCGGTTGGAACAGCGGCCTTGGTTGCGTACCCTTGTTGGGGCGCTCCATAAGTCTCAGCAGGCAGACGTTTGAAGTTGGGTGCTCCGTAAGTATTGGCAGGTTGCTGCAATGATAGATTGACTTCATCTAAATCCTCACTGGGCTGCTCCTGCTGCTGGTGTTTCTCCTCATTCTCATCGCTCTCCTCGTCTGTGTCTGCGTCTCCGTTTCCGTCTCTGTCTCCATCCCCGTCGCTGCTCGATTTCGAAGCTTCAATCGAAAGCGTTCTCGTCTGTGTGGTCGACTCAGTGGCAGGAAGATCAGCAACAGCAACAAGATTAGTATTAGCATACAAATTGGCGGCAGCATTAAATTCAGAGGGCGTGGCGTTAAAATCTTTGACGGCCTCGAAGATGGGCGGCTGAAAATTACTACTGGGCGGAAATGGTTCATCACCGTCGTTGCTTTTGCTAGCGGGAGGACCGTAAGTGCTGGCCGGAATATGCCCCTCATCGAAATACAGTTCAGATGCAGTTTCTTCTTCTTCGTTGGTCCTTGTTGTTGGATAACTAGTGATGATTGGCTGACTGGTCGTCTTTGTAGTCTCTAAATCATTGAAATTAATCTCTCTTGTCTCTTCTTGTTGGTTTGGCATCAACTCAGTGGTTGTTGTTTTTGTGATGATGGGTTTCCTGGCTGCTGCAGGAGTTGTTGTTGTTGTTCGAATGGCAATTCCAGGCAGTGGCAACGATTTGGAACGTCTTTCTCCTGGCAATTCGAAAGGAATTTTCGGGCGGAATCCTGCCGCCGGATACGGTGTCTTTGCCTCCACCACATCATACCCATCACCGAACTTAACTCGCAGCGTTCTTCTACGCAATTGTGCGGGTGAGGCGGCGCAGCCTTCGAGAACGACAATAACCGCAACGAATATGAATACTAGGGAATGTATAGAATGCATCTTCCCGTGGGTACTTTTGGATCAATCTCTCGGTTGTTGTTTTCTTCAATAATTCGCAGTGGATACTGTTGCTGCTGCATGACTATCGAGTAGCTTTTATACTATCGTAGAGCGTAACAAAATTGAATCCATTTTGATTTTAAAATTCTTAAAGTCATCCATCGATCGATCCATCCATCGATGACGAGCATTCATTCATTGGCAAAAAAGAAAACACAAAAATTAAACATACAGAAAATAATACAAATAACTTTTAACGCTTAACTTAAAAAACCTTGCCCCATCAGAAGGTTTTATGCAAAACCATTTTTTATGATTCACTTAAAAAAACGTTCAAACGAAGAAACATTTAAGTCTACTTTTTGACATCTTTTGTTTTCTGAAATATGAAAATCAATATCAGTCAGAGTGAGCGAGCGTCAATCTCGTTCAATGCGTGTAAATTTAAATTTAAAAAAAAATACCAAAAACGGCTTACTTTCAAAACACGTCTTCTTTGAGGCTGCTGAACTACGTAATTAAGAATGAATCACAAGGATCGCTTGTATTGACTCATACGAGTAAGTGTAGGTGTTTGCGTTTGTATTGTTTTTGTTTTCGCGAATCACTTTATAATTCATTGACTGACTGACTATTGACTGTTGATGATACGAGTATGTTCGATTTGTAACGTAACGTCTTTAATGCATTGCACGTACACAAAACTTTAGACTTAACAACTTTGTCATTGTACGCATCGACAGCGACAACGACAGCGACAACGACAACGACAACGAAAACGACAACGACAACGACATCGAAATCAGCAACGATATCGTTAACGAATTTCAATTTTGACAAGAGAAAACGTATTAATCCGGGTTTTATTTATAACAATAAAATAAAACAATAGCTGGCAACGAACTATCTTTTTATCAATCTTTATCCACGCGTTCGATGCGATGACCATGAACGCAACTGATTTACGCACGCAGCAGGCAAAACGTTTGCTACAAGTACTTATTAATTTTACATATTTATTACATATTATTTTACATATGTATTTCATTCTTAAGTAATTTTGATTTTTTTGATAATAACAATAAAAATATTATCAATTTACAGACAATTCTGTTTTTAAGCGGTTTACTTTTAAACGGTTTTTATTTAATACATAATTCTCCAATGGGTTTACATCAATTTCGGTTTTCTGAGGATATTTTTTTAGTCGGTATTTACACGAGAATATCGTATCTACCATGTAAAGAACTAGAACTAGAACTAGAACTAGAACTAGAACTAGAACTAGAATCAGGAAACAGGCGGTGACTACTTTCCTACCGACCAGCTTAACATATAACAGCTTCGAACTCTAAAGAGGCTACATATTACTCGTTACTGCACGTACTCGCTGAGTAGTAGTAGTTAAATTGAACGAACAGCGATCGGCGATAGTAACTGCTCATGGAAGTTGTTCCATTGACGCAGAATTAAGCTGTTTCTCTGGCGATAACAGCTGGCGCAATTAATAACCCTTAACCGAACCCGGGACGCACCCTGACTGATTGAATGGTATCGCATGGGTCCGATTAAAGGCCATTAAAAAGTAGCGTTTGCCCCAATAGTAGTAGGTTACATCGCCTGCGATTTCGGCAAATTCATTGCAGCGCGAGCGTTGAGAGAGCGTTATCGAATGTAGCATAGAATGTATTTGCACTATATAAGTGTGTATGCATGTGTGCTTAGGTGTGTACATATGTGTACACCGGCGTAAAGTCTTAAAGTGTGTGCGTGTGTGCGTTTCGGTGACAGCGATAGAATGCATAGTTAATAATTTAAAGCCACACAACGATGGCGCTTCATCGATCGCGTGCGTTTTTGGTCTAATGCTTTGAATGTGTTTGATATGTTGCAGGCGCATTGGTATGCGTGTGAGTATGTGTGTGTGTGCGGCATGAGGGTGTCGCTAACTCTTGTAACATATGTTCGCAGCCAATACAAATCACCGAACTTCCGTCGTAATTTTGTCAAGCATAAAATTCAATTTTGTGAAAATTTTTAAAAAAAGCAATTAAAATTTTTATGGTTTACAATTAATCCGGGAAGAGAAATGAGAGCGAGTGAACTAATGGAAAAATAAATTTGGGGGTGAACAAATATATTAAAAAATTAAATTGGTTTAATGAATCTTAATTAATTCCACGTAACGGATTAAGTGGAACAACGAATTACGATTAAATGAATTGAATGAATTAAGCGATGAACAATTCCGATGAATGGCTAAAGGAATAATGGCTAAATTAATAAATAAATAAATAAATAAAAGTAAATGAATAGATGAAACATAGGTAAATTGTTGAAGCTATTGGATTAATAAACAAATTAAGAAATTAAAAAAAGAAAATGAATTAATAAATCATAAATGAATTATTAAATAATGCTGAATGAATGTAGTGTGTATATATGTATTAATAGATGCTGAATTAATAAAAAAATGAATTAATGACTAAATCATGGCTACATTGATTGAAAGAATGAACAAAATATGAATGCAAGAATTAAGAAATTATTATACTGTAATTAGTAAAGGATGAAAATGAATAAATTGCTTAATGGATGAACAAATAAAGAATGCAATTTATAACGAAACAATGATTTATTGAGTAAATAAATGGATAAATGAATATTAGACTAAATAAATAAATAAACGCAGAATGAATGAAGCAATAAATCAACCACTCCATTACTGAGTAAATGACTGCATGAGGAACGAACAATGAATGGATGAACCAATGAATTAATGACTACATGAAGAATGAAAAAACGACTGAATAAAAGAACTAGTAATGAATGTAAGGAGAAAAGTACTGAGTAATGATTATTGATTAATGAGAAAATGTAATGTTGATGATGTTGAAATGAAGAAATGAATGAATTAATTTTTTTTTTTAGATAATTTATGCACGTTGCTCTGTTAAGAGCGGTTGTGTTGTTGTTTAGTTCGTTGTTGTTGTTGTTGTTGTGGTTGTGTCGTTGCTTTTCGCTGCATCTTGCAGCGTCCCTCTTTGCGTTCCTTTTTGCACACTGAAGCAAGAATGTTATTAAAAGGTAATTAGAAAAATACTCGCGTAACGTGAGAAATATTTTACGTTTTTTCGACTTTATTTTATCTTTTCATTTTGCGATTTCTTTATTTTTTGTCGTTTTAAATTTGAAATTTATTTATCTATGATCGCCTGAAAGAGTGAAAAAGAAAGTCATCATTTACCTCAGAGCACCATTTTAATTACATAATTTATAAATTTTAAACCTTTCTTGAAAGGTTGTTCCCAAAAAAAAATTGTTCCCCCCCTTTTCCCCGCACAACTCGCAACAGTGTTGCTTTTATTGATATTTAATTCGCATTTTAATGCCTTTTAAATTACACAAAATTAAAAGTTATACCTTTCTTTCTAGAAAAAAAGTTTACAACAGTTTCAGTTGAGCCCATTAGCCAACCATCCCCGACGGCCACACTCTGCACCACCCTCTTCAACACCACTCCCGCTCTATTATTCACCAGGAAAAGTGTAACTTTTGTTTTTTCTGCAAGACTTTTCTCTTCCTCCCGGACGACTGCTGGCGCGTCATTTTAACATTTTTTGCGAGATGGAAAAAAAAAACCAACAAAAGAACTCGACATATCTCTGAAGAGTCGAGAACAAAAAAAGAGTTTTATTCGTAGTAACAGCAACAAAAAAACATGTTAAGGAGCTACTTAAAGGCGCACTTCTGGTTGCTGAGCTGGAGCTGCGGAATACTTTGTAGCACCAGCACCGGCACCAGCCTCAGCGTCAGCGGCACTAGTAGGTAGTTCCGACAGCGGCGACGGAGACGGCGACAAACCTTAGGCAACGTCTGTGTACAAAAAAAAACTCGTCTACGCTCTTCTACATCTTCTTCATGGAAATATCCTGCTTTCTCTTTCTCATCCGCTTCCGCTTTCTGGTGTTTTTTTTTTTGTTTTTTTTTTGTTTTTTTTTGGGGTTTTTTTTGTGGTTCTCTCTCCATTTGTGCTGCCATCTTCACGATCATTTAAAATATTCAAGTGCAGCCGACTCTTTCTCGACTGGTTACCGGTTGCTGGTGCTTCGGTCGGCGCCAGTTGCTTGGTGCCCGTCGCTTCAACAGTTTTGGCAGAAAACTCATTCGTTTAATCAACGCCATGGTGTGGAAAATGTCTGCTGGGGTTCCGCACATAATCGTCTGTCTGTAGACTTGTGCGTTTGGTATGTGTTTGTGGTGTATGTGTTCACCCGATTGTGTGTGTGCTAACGGTTAAAGGGGTTAAAAGGGGAGGCGCATGGTAGGAGCTCTATTCAAAAGACGTGTGTGTGTGTGTGTGTGTATGTATACAATACTTTCATTACAAACTGCATCCTTTTGCAGGTGAATAAATGCATGTGTTGTTGTTGTCTTTTTTGAATCAGCAGTTCTGCCGAAAGAGAGAAAAAACTACAAAGAGCGAGAGAGAAGGTTAGAGGTAAATGAAGGGAAAAGTTGAAGTGTTTGTACTCTTGTAGAGTTTCTTGAACCTGAAAATGGCACTACGAATCTCTTTTTATTAAAGGCTGCCACATTGAATTAAAGTTGCCAGAGTAGAAAAAAAATTAAAAAAAAAATTACAACAGTCAGTCCACATAATGGTGGACAAATAATAATAATATGTAGTTTCTAATAACAATAAATATACTTATACATATTATTTAAAATAACATTTAATGGAAAGTACGGAGGAAAAATGCGCTTCAATTAAAAGCGCAAAGTTTTGGCAACATCAGCACGAAAAGAAAAACGAACCAAAACATAATTAACGACCTCCTTCATACCTTCCGCGCGCGCAACTAAAAACAGTGCACTAAAAACTAAATTCAAGCTTGATTTATTCCATAGTAATTATACAAGCGTACCCACGAATCAACAGACACACACACTCATATGCATCCATAGCCTCACAGCAGCGGTAGAGAGAGAGAGAGAGAGAGAGAGATAGAGCGTCCATAGTAGTAGCGTAAAAGCCTTCTTTAACCCTCATCTGAAACCTATTTTTTTGGCAAACCTTAGATCAAACCATTAAAGATTTAGTGAGAAAATGATTAGAGACTAAAAAGTACCCTACACCTACACTCTTATTTGTGGAATCAATAACGAAAACGTCTGTTGAGCTGACCGGGCATCGATTCGATGGGCGCTTATTATCATTAAAGTGGCCCATACACGAACCAGATGGTGTTTGCGCAGAGGTCGAAGCAAATATCAAAACCATTTTGATATTTTTCAGTCTGCGCAGACCGATCTGTATTGTGTAGGGCAAATTTGGCTCAGATTTGTAAAATTTTTAACCGGTGCGGATGTGCCGCGGATCAAATGAAAAATGGTAGATTAAAAAATTCTGGTTAGAATTTATAGTTTTATACGAAAACTACAAGTTAAAAGAGAGGAGTAATCTAATAGAGTAAATTACCAGAGGGATTACGGCATTTTAGTGGTAAAATCGAGAAGCTGAGGAGTACTTATCGCGTTCACTCAAACGACTGAAATCATTTTTGGGTCTGTGCAGATGTCTGTGCGTCTGTGGGCGTAGGACGGAAAACCGATTTGCACAGACATCTGTTTCGTGTATGGGCCGCATAAGACTTATGCTCATACTAGATCTTTCGATCTTAACCCACCTGAATTATCGTTTTTCAGAGCGATTTTTTAAGCACTATTTTTAATAAATCCTTTTTATATGATAACTAGTGGTAATGGTAATGGGTTAACCACGTCTTTTTTTTTGAGAAGAGAATTTATTATTTTTAGATGAACTTTGTATATCTGTATATGATTTTATATAAGGGTTAAGCATTTGCGTGGCCTTCGTTAGCGTGTCTTCATGGACCGAACAAATTAGAAGTTACGACGAGCTACCGAAGTCATACAAATAAACCAAGCGAGACGACACATCTACGGCTTCGTAGCGCCAACGCGTAGCAACGCTAAAAATAATGGCGCGTGGGCAAAAACAAAATGCTACAAAAACAACAATGGAATGGAAACATGTTTTAATAAGTGCGCTTGCTGTGAAAGAGAAAAAAGAGATCTCGACTGGAAGAGAAGCCGGGCACGCGTGCAGCTGACACTCAGTTAATTTCATAAAAAGATAATAATATTAATAAATATTTTGTTGTTTTGTTTGTGATTGTTTAAGATTGTGACTTTACTTTCTTTGAGCAGTATAAGAACGTTCTATGTATTTAACATTATTGCTGTAGTTTTTTTTTTATTGTGGTTGTTATTGTTGTTGTTCTATTCCCCAAAAATAGAGCCAAATTTCAATTTTTGTTTTTTGAACGCAGTGCGATAGCTTTAGCAATATTCTGGGAAGTTGTTGTGACTTTTATTGTTATTATTATTGTGTTGTTGTTACTGTTTTCGTTGTTAATATTTCTTTGACTTTCGTTATTGTTATCACCTTTTGAAGGTCTTTGTGAGTCGACAGACAATCGCGATGTTAATCGAAAGGATCCTTAAGCGCCAAGAAACAAATGAAAAAGAAGTTAAACGCAAAACTTCTAAGAAATTAAAGACTTACAACCAGACAGAACAAAAGAATAAGAAGGAGAAGAAGAAGAAGAAGTTAAGATGACCGTATAAAAGAAGCAGTCGAAACGATGAGACACCATTAAAAACTTGACTTCTTCTTAAAAGCTTTACAGCAGACTTCTTGACTTTTGTCAGCGGTCGGTCACTCTACTCGTAAGTCTAACAACTTAACAATGGTTGTTCTGGTTTTATTGTAATTTTTGTTGTTTTTTAATAATATAAAATATTAGCTAAAAAATTAATAAAAATGCGAAATCATCAATGGTTGGAATAAACTTTATTTTCTTCAAACTCAAGAAGAAAACATTTTCAATTTAAGAAGAAAAAATATTTCTGAGGAAAAAATTAGGAAGTACTTAGTAGTAATTTCTAGAGAATCATCTCAAACTTTTTACAATTCGTTGCAAATTATAGCGTTCTTCATAATCTCACATCTCAAACATTTCGTAAGCTCCTTTAAAGTTTAAAATTCCAAAAAAATTCAATTTTTTTCTACAAAATGAACACACTCTAAAAAACCATCAAGGAATAGAAATACTAAAGTGAAAAAGTATGTCGAGAGAACATGAATATTTTTAAATTTTTATTGTACAATATATAAAAATTTAAAAATATTCATATTCTCTCGACATACTTTTTCACTTTAGTATTTCTATTCCTTGATGGTTTTTTAGAGTGTGTTTTTTTCATTTTTAAAGTTTTAAAACTTTACCTAGGCTTCCTTGGTAAAGCACGTTTTCCTGAATTATCAGATGTACCAAAAGTTGATGAAATATTCCTCAAAAAAATTAACAGAAATAAACTCATAAACCAAAAAAAAAAAAATGAAAAAACCAAAAAAAAAAAAAAATTAAATCGAATTAAAGAAATTATAGAAAACTTCGTTTCGGAAAAAGAAATAAAAATTTACTGGTAGAAAACAATTCAAAAGAAGCCAACCAACACCAACAACACCAACAACAACAACAACGGTAACAACGGCAGCAGCAGCCGCGAAGTGACTTCAGTTCATGTTGCCACATCATCATCGTCGTTTTCAGTCAGCATTTTTTTTTATTTAATTATAAATGGATATGGCAACGCTTGCACTTTTCAGTTTTGCGGTGGAAAATGTTATTCCGAGAGTTTGTCGTTGTTTGTTGTTCTTCCAAGCAGCAATAATTGTTGTTGCAATAACCAACGTCGTCGTCGTCGTCGTCGTTATTGTTATTGTTGTTATTGCGGGTATGCTATTTTTATTGTTGTTGTTGCTGTTGCTGTTGTTGTTTTATTTCTGTTAGTTCTACGGATGCAAATACTCCGGATGGATGCAAAAACTAAATTTTTCCTAACATTTTAATAAAATTTGCTTGACATTTAGTTAGTAATGAAATAACAACAACAACAACAACACTAACACACCAACAACAAAAGCAACAACAAGAACAGAAATGTTCCTTTTGATGTTCCCCGCAGGATCACTAAAAATATTACTACGAGTACTATTACGAAACAAAAGAGAGAGAGAGAAAAAAGGGAGAGAGCGTACTTGCTCTTCGCCTGAAAAGTAAAGAAGAAGCAACATACTCGTGAATATTAAAGTTAAACCCGGCAATAAAAGAGCGAGTAGTTTCGAACCGAAGATTTCAGTAGCTCTAGCGAACCAATAGTAATACACTATTAGTACTACTCTTGGTCCACTGAAAGAGTGGACCACTATCGCACAAGCGAAGACTGACGCATTCTCCGCCTTTAGGTCGTTGGAGCTGTTTAGTCTATCTGTGAAGGTCTATCGGAAAAGGAATAGTTTGCTGTTCTGAACACTTAAAGGGATACTCGTAATATAAAAAGAAAGACTATTTCATTTTTTTTCCAAAAAATGTTGTTTTTGTTCTACATAATTGGTACATCATCTACATTCAGCTTAACTTTTAGACTAGTTCGCTGATTCTAGACAATTGTTTCTTTCTAGTCAGAAAACTTCAACGTTTTCTCTAGTTCTTTAACCACTTTTTTTCTGTAGTTAGTTTCTCTTAGCTGCAGGAAAGAAGCAACAACACGCTCTCAGCGGCCTTGCATGCCTTGCCGCAAGATGTGTTCATATATGTATGTGTGTGCGTGCATGTGTGTATATGTGCGTCGTTGTTGTTTGCTATTTCTAGATATGTTATGATGCTTCAGTTTCTATTAAACCAAAAACTTCAGCAACGCCAATCATCGTTGCTCTTGCTCTTGCTCTTTCATGAGCATACTCGTACACTTCTTCCGGTTTTTGCACTGCATTGTAATGCGTTGTGTTGCGAGATGCGTCGCGTTGTGTTGCGAGATGCGTCGCGTTGTGTTGCTAGTAGTGCGTTGTATGGCACTGCGTTGCGTTGCCACTAACGTAAACGAATTATAATGAAAATTCTTCTTCTTGTTGATATATTCTCATTCCACTAAAGAAATTTCTTTCATTTCATTGTGATTGTTTGTGTTGTATTTTGATTTGTCGTTGCTTTTTTTTTGGATTTTTTGTTCTTTTAGGGATGCTTAATTCGTCAAGTTTCAGTCATTATCGTTACTTATAAAAGAGAAATTGAAGCGTTTTTGCCCAACCTTAATCTAAAGAATATTTTGATTTGGAAATTGTAGCTTTATTTGTTTATTCTTTACTCTTATAATCGTTCTCTGGAGATTCTCACTAAATCCTATTTAAATGAAAAAAAAAATCATAACCATGACCTAATGCTTTTTTATAGTAAATTTTAAGGATTTGTGAAAGGAACAATCATTTTTTCAATTAATGTTTTATAAACCTTTGTAAAAGTTTTTTTTTTCATTACTTTTTTAAATATTTCCTTCGCCATGGGCGTATTTAAAGGGCATTTTTCAGCGACATGCCTGATATATGTTTCTTTAAAATTCTCTCAAAAAATTTTCCTTAACTCAAAATATTTCTATTTTCTTCTTTTATTATAATACAATATATTGTATAAGTACAGATTTTTCTCTCCTGCATTGGAGAAATTGAGAACCTCATTCTCAAAAAAACTAAAGCACCTGCAATCAAAGTCACTCACGCGCGCTCTCTCTCTTTCCCTCGATCCCTCTCTCATAATCTTTCTGCTTGCTACAAAAACTGTCCGGAAGGTACATTGTAACAATTTTTCTATGCTTTCAATCTAGAAATTATTTAAATTGTTCTAGGAAAAACTTTTTGATTTAACGTAATGAAAGAAAAATGAAACCTTTGTTCCTTCAACTCGTGACGCTCAAATTGATATTGACTTTTTGTAGTTAATTGGAAAACTTCAGATTCATCGAGAACGAAAATTCATGGAGTGAGAAAATTCCTTAAAGTGTTGCAAAAGAAAAGAATTGAAAACATTCAAAGAGAAAGTAAGAAAATAAATAAATAAATTAATAAATAAAAATAATAATTAAAAGTCAACATTAAACTTTTACCTTAAAAAGCTGTTTAATAAATCGTTAAAACTGTTTACAATTTTCGCCTTTTTCTTCAACTCTCTTAATTAAATATAAAATTAATAAACTGGCGAATATCGATAGAGAAAAATACTTACGTGTACAAAAAAAAAATACTTACGTATACAAAAAAACAACTCTCCGGTTCAGCACAGTTCACAATATTTATTCATTTCTCCACAATAAGGAAAAATATTACTATTAAATTATTAATAAAGATGATTTATGAAGCCATGACTTTTCCGTCATTTAATACGCGCTTTCAGCCAGTGCAAATTTTGTCATAAAAGACAATAACGGCAAAAAGAAAAAAAAATAAAATAAAAAAGTGCACTTAATGCATTTATTACGAATTTATTGCAGGAATTTATCAATAAAATTCCACGCACACACTGGCTGGAGGGCAAGAGAGCGGCCCAGGCTGGAGAGCGATCCAAGCAGCAACAACACGGTTGCACGGTGTTCAGCATTAAGAGACAGAAGAGACCAAAAAAAAAGGCGAAATGCTGAAGAATTTGTAATGAATAATTTTTTTATGAATCCTCTTTTATTATGCCATCCTTTTGCGTTGCATTCAGTTTTTTCAATTTTTTATTCTTCAGTTTTTATATTTTTTGCTTTTATTTTTCTTGTCATTTTTGGTGATTTTTAAGTAAAAAGCTTACAAGCGTTGAGAGGAATTTTCAGAAAAACAGACTGCCTGCTGTTCCGTTCGTTGAGTTGTCACGTCGCCCTTTTTGTCCGTCTGTCCGCTGGCTGGATTCGCCCTGATTCGCTTTCGCCCTGACTGTTGGTTTGAAGGGAAGTCCATCTGATGGGCTCTGCAACTAGCTGTGTCTGCGTGGCTGTGACAGAATCATATTACTTTTTTTTTACTTTTCGCACTTCTTTCCTTTTCATTCTTTTATTTGAAGTGGTCTGACATGCGAAAAAATTTTACAATTTCGGTTCGATTAAAAGCAAAAATCGAGAAACGATGAACGAGAGAGCAGGTGCCGAAAAGGATGATCTTGTCAAAAGCAATAAATATCGTAAATTGAACAAAAAAAAAATTGATAGCGTTCAATTTTTTTCTTTGATGGAAAATTACAAAGTTTAAATCCTTAAAAAAAATCAGTAAAAGAGAATACTAAAAAGTCGGCGGAATACTAAAAATACGATGGAAAAAAAAGAAGTCATGTAAAGAATAATTAAAAATTGTATTTAGAATAAATTAATGAAGGTATTTATCATAGCAAAATTAGTAACGATTGTAAAGAGCGGAAAAGGGAAACGAAAGTACTAATAAAAGCACTATAAATTAGTAAGAAAGAAGGATTATAAAAGAGCAACAACTTAAAAAGTAGTAAAAAAGTAGTAGAAAAAATTTCGTATTAAACGAATCATGAGAATGTATTATTGATGAAAGAGAGAATTATAATTTTTAAAAATTTTCGTTTGCAGTGAAATTTCTACGTGAGGTCACGCCCTATTTCCGTAAGGCGAGCATTATTTCCGAAGTGGGCTGGGAGCTGCAAAGGGCGTTCCTGTGCCCGCTGGGCCCGGGTGTGCCAACATCACCACCGGCTCCGAAGAGTCCACCACGTGCCGATACGCGCTATATACCGTTACAGCTAACGCATTTAGCCAGAAATCTTAAATACATCGATCCAGGTAAGAGTGAGCGCAGAACTGAAATAAAATTAATTAATTTAATATCTTTAAGGTAATTAGATTTTAAGTAAAACGTAAATAAGTAAGCAATAATTTTGTTTTTGTAATATTCATTGTAATTCAATATTTCCTTTTTCAGTATTTTTAATAAACAATGCATTTTTTGTAGTATTAAATTTTTAATTTCCTTTATTAACAAGTTAACGCGGTTTTACAAAAAAATTTTACCAAAAATGTAATTTATTTCATTATATTTTTTTGCTTTTCTCCTTATTTTTATCGTTGAGGTAAAAGAAAAGAGGAATAAATAAAAAAAAATTTGAAAAATGTAATAAATTCCTGGAATATAAAAAAATTAATTTTATCTCTAAAAAAAAGCAATCAGCTTAAATTTAAAACTCATACAAATTATAAAAGCAAAAAACAACAGAGATATTTTTAAGCCAATTGATATCATCGTTTGTTGCTTGACAAAATAGAGAGAAAAACAAAGCTTAAAATAAATTACTTCATTCTAGTGTTAATAATTCTATTTATGCGTTTATTTTTATGCATACATTGTTCCGACTGACCAGTCGCCTTATAAACGTCCCACACAAAACGCTCGACCACTTTCTCATTTCTTCTCAGCAACCCTCCCCCCCCATAAATTTTTAGCTCGCCGCCGCTCGCTCTACCTCAAAGAACAAATGGTTTTTAATCCTTTACAAATTTCGTGTCACTTTTTTTTCGTGTGAAAGAGAGAAATGTTGGTTTTGTTATTGTTGTTTTTGTTATTGTGAGAAACAAAAAATACCCAGCAAAAAAAATTGATAACCTCAGAAGGTGATTGTAAAAGTGTAAGCAAGCGACCATTATTTCTCGGATTCTGGAGTCAAAAGGCGAGACATTCGAAAATGTTAAAGCAAAAAGTACATTCTACTCAGTTTTGAGAAAATCGCTTCAAAAATTCCTAGCGCATTAAAAAATTATTTTGTGAAAACGTGAGGTTTGGAACGAATTGCCGTCTTTCTTTATCAAATTTGGTGTAGATCTTCAATGTTCTGTTGACACATTTTCCCGGGAGCCTAAAGAAGGCTTCATCGCCAAAACCGACTTGCCTCCAAATCAACCTTGACAAGATATAAGAGAAATTCGTTCCAATCATTCATCATTATAATCTAACCGTTATCGGAAAACTCAACGAATATCGAGAAGGAATAAGACGTATTTTCTTGCTGCGTCGTGTATTCGACTTTTGACGTTACGGCGGTAGTGCGGCGAAATCAGAAAACACTTCCGTAATCAATTCCCATGGAAGTGGGAACCAACAATTTTGCTGGGTATTCGCAGTTATAATAATTCCAAAAACAACAGCAATGCCGTGTGTAAATACGATAAAAACTTTCAATTGTTTTTTATTTATGCTTTTTAGTTATTGTATGTGCTCAAGTTTTTTAACACAAACATTTTTATTAGTTCAATTTTTGGATGTGAAAATATTTGGTCATGGTGACGTTTGTTGGTATTATTATTGCGTTGTTGTGGTTTTTTGCTGTAGTATTCATACATAGTTGGAGAAGAGTTATCATGGTCCAATTACGCAGATACAAAAACATAAAAATAGCGAGAGAAAGGAAAGATTTTTGGAAAAAAAGTGTTGAGATAAAAACACTGATGATAATATTTAATTATTAATTGTAATTGATAATTCAATTGAATGAATGAAGTGTGCTTAATTTACGCATGAAATTAAATTAAATAAAACCAATTTTGAGAGAGGAATGAATTATTTTCGATCAACGATTAACAATCATCGATAATAGAAATCGTATAATTAGTATAATTATAAAATAAGGTATAATTTTGCATTTTGGATCTGTGCAATCCTATGTATTCGTTTTTATTAAAGGTTTTTTTAAGAGATTTTTAAAGAGTTTAAGGTTTTTAAAAACATGTACGTCGGAGGTGGTGGTTTATTTGTAAAGCGAATTTGTGTGGGTGATTGTCGGTGGAGGGTGTGTGTTTGTATGAGTGCAAGGTTATGGTTATTCATAACATTTTGCCAATCGCGAGTCAACCGAATTTGCTTTGGCATGATTAGCGCAACTTCCGCTCAAATGGGTTAAGGTTTTTATTTTTTGCTCTCTGTTTCTATCTTTCATTCACGCTCTGTTGCTCACTAACTCTCTCTCTCTCTTGCTCTCTTCTCTCCACTGATTTATTCTGGGGAAACACGGATAATTTTTTTTTTTTGAGAGAAAGAGAACTTTGTTAGAAACTTTACATAAAAAAACACATTTTTTCTCGCCACTATTTTCGTCGCTTCGTCCTTTTCGTTCATTTTCCAAACTTTTTATTACTTTTCCCGCCCATTTTTTATTCCAGAGAATCGTTGCATCGAACTGCACTCACCGGATGGCATTCATTCGTGCATTTTGCGTGCCAGCGACTCTGCTGAGGCGTTAATTTGGTTTAATGCCCTACACTCGGCCATGCAGGGCAGCACACAGCGCGCTCTCAACGATGCCAATCGGGCTCTGATGAACATCATCGGTGAATTGAAACACATCGGTTGGCTGAGTCGTCGCTTGAGTACGCTGAGCGGTGGCGCAAGCGGTGGTGGTGGTGGTGGCGGCAGTACCGGTGGAATGGCTAGTGGTGGCAATGCCGGTGCCAGTGCTAGTGGCGCCGGCGCTGGTGGCATGAGCGGCAGCGCCGAAGCGGTCAGTGAAGTAAGTATAACTTTAATTCAACTAAATTATTTTGTTTTTGTTGTTGTTGTTCATTAAATGGAGAATATTTCTTTTCGATTTTATTCATTCTTCTCTTTGGGTACATTTTATTAAAAAAGTTCAATAGAAAAAAAAATGGTCAGAAATGTTCGTTTTCGTTTGGTAAAACTTTTTATTTCTTATTATTCTTATATAATGACTTTTCATTGGCGTTGTGTCGCCTTAACGTTCGTTTCTTCAGTCTTGCGTAAGGTTATGCAGAAAGTAGAGCCGTCATTGCCAGCCGGTCGCGTCGCCAATATGTTGCTGCTCTTAAGCGACAATTACTTTAGAATCCTCATCGTCGTTTAGTGTAGATTAAAAGGAGCGTTGACTTTCACCCGTCGCTGCTGCAATTTACTGCTCTGGGCCGGATGCAGGGCCCGTCTTCCAGCTACCAAACGGCTACTGGGTCTGGCAAAGGAAGGAATAATTTCAGCATTTTCGTCCACTTCGTTGTTCTCGTCGTCGTTGAGGAGATGAGGCTGCGGTGAGGGCTGTTGGTGGGGTGTTGAACCGAACTCGGCTTCGGCATCAGCATCAGCGCCCTTATCGATGCCGGAAGATCCAGCAGATGGCTGCGACTGCGAATTTATATCTGATGCGACAGTTGGCGGCGGTGGTCCGTAGGTGTTCGCCGGAGGTAGATAAGTGTTATCCGGTTCGTTGGGTAAGCTGAATGGCACTTCCGGCTGGAAACCTGCTGCCGGATATGGCGTTATGGCTTCGGCTGCTTCCTCTAGCTGTTCTTTTTCTTCTTCTACTGCCTCGAGCTTTCCCGGCGGCAACACCACCACTTGACGTGCCGAAAAAAATTCACTCCGTAGTTGTCGATGTTTTATGCGTGGGCGTGGCTCTGCCTCTGCATCACTTAGCGCCATAGCAGCAATCATTAAGACGCAAAATATCTGCCGGCGTTTCGTCATTTTTTTTGCTTTGAATTTACGATTAATTTCGATTTTTATTGACGGAAATTGTTTTTAGTGTCGCTCGAAGTGGCATATTGGCCACTGGATTGCTGACAAACTATTAAATTTTTTGGCCTTTATATACTAAGCCATTTGTTATGATACGAAATCTTCTCTTGCCTTCTGTTTTTCGTTAGAATTTTTAATTTTTCTCTTTCAGTTTCAATCGGTCGCTTGTTATTCATGACACTTTGGCGATACTGAGGGCCAGCCGACCTCATTGAAATTCTCGACACATTCTGTCTATTGCTCTTATCACTGACTACCATTCCTCACTTGCGGATAAATGCTAGTGACCATCGAGTGGACGCTTTTGCGCTCGAAGTAACATACTTGAATAATTTTTAGAGCCTTGAGATAATACGATATTTTTGGGAGAGATTTTTTGGGTCTAGTTCAAGTTTTTAACCTTCATGGCGCGGTGACGAGGCGGTGACATTCTGCTTTATTCGTATTCAATTATCATTCATTTTGAGTAATTTCCATCGCTTTAAACATTGATTTTTTCAATAGAATGAATTGAAGTCAAAAACTTGTATTCATTTATTTATATTCATTACTTTCAATTCATTTTAACGCATATTTTCTAACCTTCAGTATCAATATTCAGATTAAAATTGGTTTTGAAATGTCTTAATCGAATCGAATTTAAGTCATCGTTATTGTTTCGTATGTTAATAATTCATTTCCATGGTTGAAAAATGAACAGTGCTTAATTTTAATTGCTGGAAAATGAATTAACTCAGCATTCATTTGAGTTCTTAAAAAATGTATATTGATTCATTTGAAATGTTTAAAAATCAACACTGATTAAGTTAAATCAGTTTTGTTGAATAATTAATATTCACTTAATATCCATTTTAATTATCAAAAACGTATATCGACTCTTTTGATTTATTGAAAGTTAAATACGAACTGAAAAATAAACATTAAATAGTTAAATCTGTTAATAAATGGATGTTGCTTCGGTTGAGAAATTAATAATGAAGTTAATAAGTTAAATTCATTTGAAAACATTTTTTTTTAAATTTTAAAATGTTGAAAAGTGAATAATGTCTAATAATTTTAATTCTCGAGAAAATATTGATTTAATTTTAATCTAAGAAAAATTACAAAATTTTGAATTCTTTTAATATATTGAGAAATTAACATTGTTTTATTAACATTATTTTCCTGAAACAGATTTTTTTTTAATATTATAAATATATACCACATCAATAATATTTATTCCTCAGCCATAGATCTTTGTTATTTTGCTGCTTCCTATTTATAATTAAATTATAATTTCAAAAAAATAAATAAATATTTATTCCTCGTGAATTTGTTTTAATCCCATTTTTCTTCTTCTTCTCCGCCTTCTTCTTCTTCTTCTCTTCGTTTGCATGCTGCAATGATGACGAAAGCAGCAAAGTGGTGGTCGTTCCAGTTCGGAGAGCTCTGATGAAAGCGATAAGTGGCAACCGATTTTTGTTGCCGTTACCGAACGTGAATTCCGGTAAGTGTTGCCAGTGTGGCCACTGGTTTTTTGTGTCGTTATTGTTGTTGCTGCTGCTGCAACAACAATAGAAATTTATTCAACGCTTCTAAAACTGCAGTAAGTTCTTGCATTCAGCGAATATTTTAAGAATATTTGCTATTGCGTCTACAAATAAAAAACCAGCGTAAAAAAAACCTGGTTATATGTACATAATTCACGAAATAAAAAAAAAAGACCAAAGTGGTACGAGTAGAACGAAATAAATACTCATAGAAAAATGTTTTTTTTTCGAATAAAAATGAGAAAATATTTTTAGTGCTTCTCTTTTAAGGTCTCAAGTATTTCAGGCATTTTGTATTCTACACCCTTTTTGAGGTATGGACTTATGGAACACCTTCAGGGATGGATCTACGGGGCAGAACGTGGTATGGGGCGCCAATATCAGGGCGCAAGCTATTTGGCGGAAGTGTTAATTTTCCAAACTGGCGCAAACCCTCATCATTTGGGCGCCAAAATAAAGGCTAAAAGCAATCGAAAAAAAAACACATTAGCTCCGATTTTGCTACAATGTGGGCTGGTTCGCTTTCTGCAGAACTTGGTCCAATTATATAGATTTTGGGGGTTTTTATATTAACTTAATACTCTAAGATTATGAAGAGCGCCAAAACTAGATTTTGCTTAGGGTGCCCTTTATTGAGATTCCCTGAAAGAAAAGTAGCAGGATTCACTACTGAATACTTCAAGTGTATATAGTATATGTACATACACACGCACATACATACCTGCATATGTACATATATACTCGTATTTTTCTATTAAGTTTTTTCTGTCATTGTCAAGTGCTTTTTTTGATTTTGTAGACGTTTTTTTTTTTTGGGTTTAATGGAGTTTTTACCTGCGAAGGAAATGCATCAGTCTGTGAATATGTATGTGTGAGAATTTCCGGCTCCGGTTCGTAGAGTAAGTGAGTTCGCAGATTTCGCATTTTGAGCCGTTTCGCTCTTGAGTGTCGGCACTGAAAAGACAATGAACACATGCATAGATTGTGTTCTTTCAAATGTAATGTTATCCAAACAAAACTGACATTTCAATTATTGAAGATTCTGTATTTCGTTTATTCATAAAATAATCTTTGGTTATTTGCTGATTTAAATTATCACTTCTTGTTGGATATTTTCATAAATAATTATATATTTTTTTTATATACTCTAGATTAAAATTTTTTTATTCGAGAACTTCGTTCAACAGAGCTATAAACATTAACTATAGCAATTTTTTATTATTTTACAAATTCTTGAAATTGAGACAATCGAGATTTTTTCCTTTTTCATTCTCCATCTTTTTGCCATATTCGTGTTATTATGGCTCTATTTTGCGATGTCCTTCGTGTTATCACTTTTGTTTGGCGCTGCTGCAGCTCCTTTTTTCATGGTTATTTTCTACCTTCTAAAAAAATTTACATTGCTTTCATCCGCTCTCAAAATACAATAGTTTTTTATTGTTCTAAAGGAACATTTTCGTTGCCGAAACAAGCGGTGCTCTGTCTCTCTCTCTCTCTATTTTTACTTTAAACGCTACTCCTATGCATTTTCTTATTTGCATTCCGCTCCACTCATTTATCATCTATTATAGTAATTGTTCTATTCTTTCTCTCTCCCTCTTTCATTCTCTCTTTTGAACTCGCTTATTGTTCCGTTTCAGTCTATACGAGAGCGCCCCTTGGTCGGTGGAGGCTTGGAGTCGTCCTCTGGAGAGTTGTCCGTTGGCCTCAACGCGTCTGGCTGGTGCCGGCAACAATTCATCCTTGAATGTAAGTATGATGGCGGGGGAAGGAAGGGATGAAATAATGATGAGGATGATAATAATGATGATAAGTTGAGAAAGGTGTAAAGCAGAAAAATATATTAAAGAAGTTATGAAATCACAGGCTTTAATGCAAAGATAAAAGCTGCAAAACTTTTCTGCTGATGCTTTAAATTATTTAATATTTCTTTTAAGAGTGAAATTACTAAACAACATGCTGTTTTGTATTTTTAAACCTAGAATTTGCTAATAGAATTTATCCTAAAAATTAACCAGAGAAACTTTAAGAAACTTTAGTGGATTTTACAAAAGATAAAGTACAAATTTTATTTATTATTTTATTGTTGTATATTTTGAACTAAAATATCCTTATTTATTAAACAATAATAACAATTTTCCTCTGGGGCATCTCGTTACGAAAAATAAATATAATTTTCCTCTGGGTCTTTTAGGTTATTCGTTTTCCTCTGGGTCGTTAGTAAATTAATTTTCTCTTCCTTTCTCTTCGTTTCTCAGGGTCAACAGACGACCGTGTTTTGTGTGCGCTGCGGCACCACTCGAGGTGTCCTCGTCTATTGGTTGCGCTCCGAAACACACCGTGATATGGCCGCCTGGGCGCGATCCCTCGTTCAGGGCTCTCACAATGCTGTCAACTACCAGCGTGAATTCTCATTCCGGTGCCTCTACCAGGGTCGGCAGTGT
This sequence comes from Conops quadrifasciatus, assembly GCA_949752815.1. Taxonomy (NCBI): domain Eukaryota; kingdom Metazoa; phylum Arthropoda; class Insecta; order Diptera; family Conopidae; genus Conops; species Conops quadrifasciatus. The sequence goes on from OX457079.1 coordinate 4,221,668, forward strand.
CAATTGGTTGTGCATCTGAATCGCGGCTTCTGTCTGTTCGAGTGCAGCTATCAGACACCGGCACAGGCCAAAACGACCCAACTGTGGCAGTTTCCATTTGACAAATTAAAGGGTTCCGCCGACGATGGAAATCGAATGCTTTTCCTGGATTTTGGGGACGATGGAGAAATTGTAAGATGGATTTATAATTTAAATGTTCGCCTGCGATTTTATACGAGTACATATTTTAATTAAGCGTATGTATATTTGTAAAGTCCGAAAAGTCCATTGAAGCAAACTAAAATGAGAAAATCAATATTAATTTACTTTGCGTTGGACGCATTTTGTATAGGTTTTTTTTATGTCAAAAATAGTGTGAAGCTGTCAGAGCCATCGACACTTGTTGATACTTTTCAACACCGTTTTTTTCAAAGGCATCGATTTTCACTTGGTTTTTTTATGTTTTTGAGCGTTTTAATACAACAATTGTGTAAAGTATTGAACACTAATCGAATTTCCTTTGTTATTGTCTCTTTTCTATTTTCTCTTTTGCTGCGTAAGGAGCTGGACATGGAATGTTGCCCGAAGCCTGTGGTTTTTGTAGTGCACAATTGTCTTTCGGCCAAGGTGCATTCGATAGCTTAAAAGGCACAAAATTAATATCTATTAAAATTTTGATAAACCACTGATGACAAAAACTGAAATCAATATGCAATAAGTAACAATAATTGTAGTGCAATTACAGAAAATAATAATAATAATAACAATAACAAAAATCTTAGGAAAATCTTCTGCGAGAAAGCACTTCTTGAGATTGAGTAAAAGAAACAGAAGACAAGAAAGACAAGAAAAAATATAAAAAAATTGTTTTCAGTGTATTCAAACATTCAAACATACCCAGTTGCAGAATTTAAGTAGTAAATACGCATTCCAATTGACCTTTTTAGGCAGGTGTTACCAGAGACTTTTGTATTAGAAGGCTTGCCGCAAGTATTAAAGCGAACTTGCCTGCTGAAATTAAGAAAAGTGCTAGGTTTATTTATTTACAACTAAATTCTAATTAGTTGAAAAACATATAAGATCTCATATTATTTTCAAAACAATGTCATAACAAACGCATATCGAAACCATATTAAAACTTTACCGTAGAACAACCGTAGAACATCAAGAGGATTTGATTAAAATCTAAAGTAAACAGCAAAACCTTTACTAAAGACCTCTAAGTATTCGTTAAGAATCATGAAAAGGCCCTTAATAAGGCCTTTCGATAGGCATCCCTTTCTAAATCTGCAACTGGGTAAATTTGCACATATCTTCATACATTTATACACATTATTAATGCATGCCTTCTTGCATGTATACGTACATAAAAGGCGTATACATAGACATCCGTACATAGAAATCATAAGTTTTCCACGCAACAAACCAAAAAACTATTGTAGAAGACTTTTTAAATTGACTTATTAATATAATACGATAAAAAAAAATTAAAAAAATTAAAACAGTAAAAAAAAAAATAGAAAAAAACAGTTATAAACACTTACCCTAAGCTACGTATAACTATTTAACTTTTACTGGTATATAAAAAACATTTTTCCTAACTACTCTTAAATTTTTATACTTCCAGGTTTAGCTTCTTCTTCTACATGTTTATAAAAAATTCTTAAACATAAAAAAATCTGAACGTGAAGTTTAAGAAAAAAAAATTAACAAATTAACTTCGAATGAAAAAAAAATCCTGGTTTATAAAAAAAATCCAAGGTTAAAAAAAATTAACAACAATATCTTTACGATTATGTAATAAAACCTACTACATATCTTTATATTCAATAATAGACATTTAAGACTAAATTAGAAATTTCGAAAAAATCTAAATATATTTAAAAAACCCGAAATATATTCTACTTTTAGTACTTTCTAGTAGCGTGTAATAAAATAAAAAATTGCTTGAAATTTTAATACGAATATTTAAGTAACATGAAAAAAAAGTTGATGTAAATTTCATATAAAACAAAGTAACGGAATAATAATATTTCTTCTTTTTTAATTCTGATAAAAAGGTTTTTTTCTGATAAAAAGCCTTTGTATCAGCAACCGCCGGCTATAAATAACTCCAAAAAATGATTTCATGTGAAATTTGCAGAAGATTTAAAATTACTGTATCGAAACTATAACAGCGGTAATCTGGGTATATAACTTTTGCCGATTAAAATCTTAAAGCTTCAACTTTTATCTTAAGCAATACAAATGAATACAGAGAACCATGTCCAAACAGAACTTTAATTTCTTTACTGTACTTTATTATTAGTTATTACAAATTTACATACATAAAATGTGACTTGGATAATCCTATTAATAATATTTATTTCACACTGTTAATTTTTCCGCTGGGTCATTGCGATGATTGATAAATATAATTTTCCCCTGGGTCATTGCGATGATTGATTAAAGACAATTTTCCCCTGGATCATTGCGATGACAATCAAAATTACAACAAATTTTTGACAGTTAGCACCCTACATGTAAAGGAAACCCGATCTAATTTCGATCTTTCAGAAGATACGTATATAAGATTATATAAGTAAGACTACTATGAGTTTAATAAATTTTAATCTATAGTTAAAAATCAATTTCTGAGAACTTATGCATTCACGTCCGAAGTATTCCTGGATATGTTGGTTGCTGTTAAAAAAAATTAATTCTATTGCTGTGCTGACACAAAGGTTTTAATTTTTACTAAACTATTAAAATTTCCAAAAAATATTGTATATTTTATATTTAAAACCAAGAAAAATGCGTTTGTATTTTAATTTTTCTTTAAACAACTTTTGCGTTAGGTCTTTATTAAAACATCTAAAGTTGTTTTTGTGCATTTAAACACACAATAAATAACAACAAATAATAATTTTTCTTGTGAATTATTTTTTTAAACTACTAGTATTTAATAATCAATCCTAGTATATTTTTTAATTGCAATGATAGGTGCCCAGGTGTAGGGGAGAGGAGATTCATTCAAATTGTATTAGAACAAACATATTTTAATATAACGAAGAAAAATATTAAACCATAGTTTTTAAATTTCCATAAGTATTAAATTTAACAAAATTAATTAATGTATTTATTAAAATTCAAAAGTGATAAAAGCACAAATAAATAAAGAAATATGAGTACATAGTATTGAAAATAATAACAACCAGAAGAAATTCTGAACTTTTTATTAGTAAAAGCTTCTGCTGGATTAGGTAGGTCATGATTGTTAATTCATCGGTCGTCGATCGATTCAACGGACTGGACTGCTGTAGAGATCGGTCATTTATTTAGTCACATAATACCATTCAGTTATTCATACTCGTTTGGCGTTAATTCACAGGATCAATAATTATTCTCTTACTATTTATTTACTCTTCCCAACGACATCTTTCGATTTTCGATGTTTGCCAGCCATCATTATCGTTTTCAGCGGACAACCACGATCGTTTGCCGTTCGATTTACCAGAAAAATCGATCGTTGATAGCAGATTTATACCAGGCGCCCAGCAAAGAGCAGCAGCACAGCTCGCCATCATTATTCTCTCTTCATTGTTCACTGCAAGTGTCCATATTGAAATCTTCAAGGGGGCCTTGTTTTTGTTTTTTTCTTCTTGCGGACTCAATTAGATACCTCTGCACTCTTCTATAATGTGGTAATTGCCTTTATAACTCTCTCTCTATCTCTTTTGATCTCTTTTGCTCTTGCTTTTTTTTCTCACATGCTGTTTAATGTTAAGTACTGGGCATTCGAGCGTGTGTGTTTCTCAGTGGCGATCATGCGGGTCCGTTGCTTTTTATTGTAGTTGCTATTATGCTTGAAAGATCTCAATTATTTCTATAATATTTTGCTCTCTTTTTTTTTCTTTCAGTTGATTGTTAGTAAGCACCTGTGAGCAAGCAGTGACGGTTGCCTCAATGAAAACGACTTTTTTTAATTTTATTAATTTTATTTTTCATTGATGTTTCATTAACAATTTTATTAATGATTGCTTTGTTGCGATAAACAAAAAATCCAATGGAATAAATTTTTTGCGTTACATCATTTTATATTATGATTAAGAAATAAATAAATTATATAAACATTATGTGTATTACTTTCAGCCTTAAGAGTTCTAAACTTAATTGTTTTATTAATTTATCATAATGATCTCCATTTAATCGCACTAAGCACATGATATTTTCTGCTTCTTCACCAGCCGGTCGACGATTAATTCCGGACGTCTTTTTAGTAGCTCTCGGGTGGTTTTAGGTACAAGGCGAGCAGCATCTGAAAGAGGAGACCGTGATTAAGTGAAAATGTGATATGGATTTAAAACAGTAAAATAGTCAGTGTGTGATATTCGATCTAGATCTGACAGTAGTAACAACAACCAAAAAAAGCTCACGCATAATATTTTCCACAAATTTTCATTTGGTTCTGCCAAACGAACAAGAACAACAGGTTGATCACATTATAATATTCGTGTGGTTAGTACTGATTACTATCATGGTCGCCAACAACAGCAACACCTGACAACCCAGTCCATATAGCAGCAGCAGCAGCAGAAGCCGCTCGTGCTCCTCAAAGCTCTCTAAATGTTGCGCCTACTTTCGAATAATTTTTTCGTTTACTGTTTGGCATGATGTTTATTTTGTTGCTGTAGAATTTTAATTTCTTAGTTAATTTTAATTTTGAAGACGTCATTGCGAACTTTTTTTGAATTCATACAGCGGTTCCCAAAGTGCTATTGCATATGCGGGGAAAAAAATTAAAGAATAATAACATTTTTGATGGGATTTTCTTATATTTAAGACAAATCATATTGTGACATAAACATAATAATAATTTCTAAATAACCCATTAAAGAAAAATTTTTTTTATTTGTTAATTAAACTTGTTACAAATTGAAATTACCTATTTTTTATATAATAAAATATTTATAACACAACTTACACTTTACTTTTAAGACATGTTGAAATGTTTAGAAAATAAAGGAAATCGATTGCAAAAGGAAGAAGTGTTTTATTGAAAATAAAAGTGGAAAACGTTTTTTAATGAAGTGAAAAATAGACAACAATTATTTGATAAAAATTTTTAAGTAACTCTTTATTGGAGTAACTCTTTTGGAGTCTATAAAAAAGGTACTTTGGTAGAAAGATTTGAAAATTAAAATATTTGAAATATTTAAAAATAATAAAAGAGTATGTATGAATTGAGCGGCGATTTTCTTGAAAGTGCCATCATTCCACTTATTAAAAAAATGTCGTAATTGTTAAGGAACTTTTCGGAGTCAGATTCTTACATATTTATCATGTGCTCGCATTTGACCATTAATACATTCTCAATCCACAACACTTTGTATAATGCAGAGGCGTGCGTTTGTCGAACACTGTCTGGTTTATTGTTCCTGCATTTAGCTTTTGCTCTTTCCTGCTTGCTGTCACGTTCTTGCTCTTCATGCGCTCTGCGCTCTTCTCGGCAATCTATTTTGGACAATCGTATAATCGGTTGGTCAGCGACTCTTCCATTCCTCTGAAGCGTGTCGTGCTGCTCTTTGATATTTTTCCCAAACTTCCTCTTCTTTTTGCTGGTCGCCTGTTCGTTTAAATTTATAATTTAATTTATTTAAAAACTTTAAAAGCAACAAACAAATGAAATTTTAATTTCAAAAAATTTTAAGAGAAAATAAATAAATAAACTTTTTTGTCAATTAATAAAAAAGCATGATCGAAAAATTTCGATGAAGAAATTTCAATGTGCTTCTTTTTCAAAATCGTTTTAAAAACTCTTCTTCAAGAAAAACTATTCATTAATGAATGATATTTGAATATTCGTTTTATTTGCTACTTTTGTTCTGTGTTTTTAAATATTTTTCCAAAAATATACATCATAATTATTTAAATAATTACGTTTGACGATCGGCGGCATTGGCTCGGCGCTGACGCAGAACAGCACGACTCGAACCTGCTCCGGGTCCAAAGGGGCCGGGAATTGCTAAAAGGGATTTTCGCTCCATTATTTGCTGGTTTTTATCATTATTTTAAATGAAAAATTTGTCTGTTTTTCAGCTGTGAAAAGTTATTTTTGTGAACCCTTTTTTCTGCTGGTTAATAAAATCGTAGTAATCTTAATAAGTTACCAAAACGGCACTATTATGGGTTACTTGTGCCCACAGAGTTCACCTGGACAGCAACTTTTACTTATCTTAATAAGTACGAAGAAGTTTCTCGGTACGAAGAAAGCTACATTTCAGTATAGGACCACCTCGGCGAGTCCGGTGCCCTGAAGAACCTTCAGCCTGCAAAGTCCTCTCAGTTATCGGTTTAAACTGAATTCCAGCAACGAGGTTTACTTCGAAATTATTTTACGTCATTTACGCCATTTCTCTTTATTTTATTTATTAAAGCTTCAACTAAGTAATAAAAATTGCTTTATATATTTTGTATAACAAATATAATAGACATATATAATAGACATATATGATTTACTTATATATAATATATATTAACATATATATTAACATATATACTATCAAACATATGTAATAGACTTATGTAAGTATACAACGTTGCTCGATGTTTTAAAATTCGAATATGATAGTTTATCGAATAAGATAAGATAATAAACACGCATATACCATATAAAAAAGAAAATCAATGAACAGGAAAAAAACCACAAACATAAATTGGATAAATGCAAACCCATTTCTTTTTGAGTTGCGGCGTTTGGTGATCTGAATAGCCTTTAGTCTTCAAAGTCTTCTCAGTTATCTGTTCATCCTGAATTCCTCCAACGTCATCAACAATAACTGTTTTAGGGCCACACAGGATATGAAAATATCTGCAAAGCAGTTTAGGGATATCTCCGTCTCCTCCAACGTCATCGACAGTAACTGTTTTGTTACCACACAAGCTAGGAAAATATCTACAATTCAGTTTCGGATCACCTCCGTCTCCTCCAACGTCATCAACAATTAATGTTTTATTGCCACACTCAATATCGAAAAAGCTACATTTCAGTATAGGACTACCTCGGCGAGTCCGGTTCCCTGAATAACCTTCAGACTGCAAATTCCTCTCACTTATCGGCTCATCCAGAACTACTGCAACGTCATCAGCAACAGCTGCTTCAGATTCTTCAATATTTTCAAATTGAAATGGTTTGCCGACTGCTGTACTCACAACCAAAGCCATCAAAATAAAAGCGAGTTCGAAACGCATTGCTAAAATCTCAAAACTTTTCTCTTTGTCCTCGTAGTGGGTTAGACAGGAACCACCAGCACCAACTGAATCGAAAGTAAGTAACCTTCTCCACAAGCCTTCACAAGTAAATTCCATTTAATGCGGGAATCTCGTTAACTTTTATACCCTCCAACACACTTGACATATATTTGCGCCTATATCTGTTTATTTCAGAAGGGTCAAGGCCAGTCTTCCAAATAGATGTTGACAAAAAAACATGTACTGGATGTCTGGAACACTGGCCTTGAGTGTTGTTGTAAAAAATGAAAAAATTGTTTATCCAACTGGTTTTTTAATAAATAAAGAGCAACGCATATCAATTTAAGTGGAACACACTCAATACCACACCATCCACATGGTTATACATGGCTTTTTCTTTTTCATCTTTGATACAATTAAAATTAGGTAATATAACCATTCGTGTAATAATATTTTAACTTAGGAAGAACAGAATATTCTCGTTTTAACTATTTGCGAAATATGCGTTTTGAGATATTTAAAGGTTTGCGATTTACCGAATTAAAAAATATTGTTATGCTATACCTCAAAATGTTTGAGGCAATATTTTCTCTTGAGATATTAGATTTGTTTTTTATGTTCATGAAATTTTGTGTATACATTGTAAGGAAAGGAGATTTTGTAAGGCTACAAATGACTTAGATCACTTTCAAAATTAATAGAATTTGACATATGTTTAATTAGACGTATGACTTAGATCAATAAATAATGCATATTGATAAAACAAAAATAATTTGATAGATAAATATTAGAGTTTTTTAGAACAAGAATTTGAATGATATAATTCATTAACACTTATTAATTTTAAAAAAAATTAATTTCAAATAAAATCTGTTGTGGGACGTAAACGTGCTAAAACAATGTGGGACGTAAAAACATAACGGCTCTTTGATATCGAAAATGGAGAAAATCGAACAATTGCCACGCCTATTTTTTATTAATAATATTAATGAAATCAAATTTGTGAACTGAATTTCTCAGCTCGTAGTCCGATTTTGAAGCTCAAGTTTCATTGCCGTGTTTACCGTATTGGTGGAGGTTATCTCACAAAAAATGGACACGCCCACTGGTATAGCCATACCATATAATGAGATGCTTGTTGAGAAAATCGGTGTTGTAAATGAGTTAATATATCTTTAATTTATATATCTTTAGTTAATATAATTTACTATCTGTAAATTAAATGAAAGTAGGCGTCGCCTGCCCAATTTTTATCATCACTTCGACAGATGCGGGTGTACATTACCCAAACATTACCCAAATCGCAATATTAGTCTGGGTTTCCGTGGGTAACCTGAAAAGCCTTCAGCGTGTAGAGTCCAATTAGTCATCGCTTCATCCTGAATGTCTCCAACGCCATATATACCAACGCCAGCAATATCTCCTCTTCTTCCGCACGATGGAGGAAAAATTCTACAAGTCAGTTTAAGAACACCTTGGAGAGTCCGGTAAACTGTAGAGCTTTTAGCCTGCAAAGTTCTCTCAGTTATCTGTTGATCCTGAATTCCTCCAACGTCATCAACAATAACTGTTTGGTTATCACACAATTTAGGAAAATGCCTACAAGGCAGTTTATCTCTGCTTCCTCCAACGTCATCAACAATAACAGTTTTATTGCCACAAAATCTAGGAAAATGTCTACAATGCAGTTTAGGGCCATCTCCATTTCCTGCAACGTCATCAACAATAACTGTTACTAACTATTTGCTACACTCGGTATCAAAAAAGCTACATTTCAGTACAGGACTACCTCGGCGAGTCCGGTTCCCTGAAGAACCTTTAGCCTGCAAATTCCTCTCGCTTATCGGTTTATCCAGAACTACTGCAACGTCATCAGCAACAACTGCTTCGGATTCCTCCATATTTTCAAATTGATATGGTTTGGCGACTGCTACCAAAGCCATCAAAATAAAAGCGAGTTCGAAACGCATTGCTAAAACCACAAAACTTTTCTTTGTCCTCGTAGTGGGTTAGACAGAAACCAGCAAGTACTAAATCAAACGCAAGTAACCTTCTCCACAAGCCTTCTTAATAAATGCTATTTAATGCGGGAATCTCCTTAACTTTTATACCCTTCAACACACATGAGATATATGTATTTGCGTCAATATCTGTTTATTTCAAAAGGATCAAAACCAGTCTTCCAAATAGATGTTGACAAAAAACATGTAACTACCTTACATAGTATATGAACCATGACGTTAGGTAGATATAAAAAACTGTGTATTTCATTTCGTATATAAGTAATTAAACAATAAAAATCGTACCTTATTTGTTATACAATAATTTTTTCCAAGAATTTTTCAATACTTTTATAATTTAAAATACTCGTACCTTTTGCTGGAGAGACAATAAAAAAGATTCGAGGGCTAAGAGACGTACAGGCTTGGGGCGCCTCGAGCCTGACGTAGGGTGAAATTCTTAAAAAGGTGATTACTTGTGTAATCTTGTGTATTACAAGATTGACTAGAACAACATCAACAACAATTTAGAAGCTCTGGAAGAGTCAGCCGTTATGAAGAAGAATATTTAGCCATCTAAGAATATAAAAATATTTCTATAAATCATTGGCAAAGTAGTCAATCGCGAAATATAAACTTGTGAATAAAATTACCATAATTAAAACAAACCTATTTAGTATTTAATTAAAAAATTCTTCTTAGCCCTTTAGCTTAGCTTAGTATTAAAAAATACTTCTTAGCCCATTATCTTAGGAAGAAACAGACATAACTTCTTAATTAATTATCCAAGAATAATTCTACAAATGGGATCACATGAAGTCAATTTGCAAGTCTGCGATATGAATCAAAACATCAGTACTTTAAAAAACTATGCCCAATTTTTATAATTTTAGAAATGCATGCAAAACTTTAGCGAACAGACACCAACGTGTCCAGAAATTTGTTCATATTTGGCAAACTTAACTTTTTAAAGGGAACCTGCAATGGGTCGCCTATCTGACTTGAGACGAGATATAAATTCAAATTATGGGTATACCGCATACGCTATCTAATAATGCAGAAATAGTGGATTGCTTAGAATGTTTTGCTCACTACGGCAGTGGGCTTTTCGAGTAAAACCTAGGTATAAACAAGTAAGAGCGTTAACTTCGGCCTGGCCGAAGCTCATATACCCTACACCCGTATCTGTCGAAGTGACGATAGAAAGTAGGCGGGTGACGCCCACTTTCATTTAATTTACATATAGTAAATTTTGATATACATAGTAACTCATTTACAGCACCGCTTTTCTCAACAAACACCTCATTATATGGTATGGTATACCGGTGGGCGTGTCACGCCCATTTTCTGTGAGATAACTTTTTATTTTATTATTATTTTTTAAAATATTTTAGGAGAAGAGAAGAGAATGCAAGAATCATGGCAAATCTCAAGACTATATCTCCATTGGTTCTTTTCTTACCGTGATTTTTGTCACCAGTGGGCGGACCACGCCCATTTTTGGGAGTGTATTTAAGTTTAACATCATTGACTCGGGAATGAAATTTTAGCTTTAAACTCGCTCTACAAGCTAAGAAATTGAGCTAAAACCAAGACGAAATTCATATTTTCTGTAAAAAGTAGGCGTGTCACTGGACCGATTTTCTTCATTTTCAATACCAAGCAGCCTATGGTGACAAAGAATATTCGTAGTTTCATGGCGTTAGCTCTATTCGTTCTCCCGTAATCGTGATTTCTACAGACAGACAGACAGACAGACAGACAGACAGACAGACAGACAGACAGACAGACGGACGGACATGGCAAAATCGACTCATGAGGGGATTCTGAGCCAGAATATATATATTTTTCTATACCTGCCACGCCTCCTTTAATGCGTTACAAACGGAAGAACAAAGTGAATATACCCTCATCCTTTCGGGTGTAGGGTATAAAAAAAATTTATCTTTATTGAATAATATAAAATATATACGTAAATGGTATAAAATACATTTTCACGATTTTCACATAAAATTTATAGGAACATTTGATGACAGATTTTTATATATCAATAGTATAAAATTTATTTTAAAAAAGGACATTTGTATACTTTTACTCCATTACCATTCTACTTTTTTATTTGTCAAAAATCTTATCGAACTTGAACTGGCTTCCTCTGAAACATTACCCAAATCGCAATATTAGCCTGGGTTTCCGTGGGTAGCCTGAAAAGCCTTCAGCGTGTAAAGTCCACTCAGTCAGCAATTTATCCCGAATTCTTACAACTTCTTCCGCAATAACTTTTCTATCGACGCACAAAAGAGGAACAAATTTACAACTCAGTCTAAGACTACCTTGGAGAATCCGATAAACTGAAGAGTCCTTCATTGGTTCATCCTCAACTCCTTTAGTTTCATCAGCAACAGCTGCTTCGGATTCTTCAATATTTCTAAACACAGCAAAAGCCAAAGTCAAAGTCAAAATATGTACCAAACGCATCTCTTAAATCTGCTTTTAAATCTGAAATTTTTTTTTTTTTGCTATGCTTCCGGTGCGTTGAATAGAATTCAGTGGCAACTACTTTAGAATAAAAGGTATCTTCGAACCTTTTTTCCCCACAAGACTTCTTCGACTAATATCGAATTAAGTAATGTTCCTAGCTTATATGAGTATACCTTTAAAAGACACATTGAATTTTATTAAGAGTATTCGAACAATGACGTAAGAATACGCCATCGTAAAACATCGATGATAAACGTGAAGGCACCTCAGTAATAATAATTTAGTACCTAATGTATTGTATATATTTAATTTAACATTAAATTCATTAACAATATAACGAAAACAGCTGGCAGGACAGAGAATGTTTGTCCCAAGGTTAACATTTACGCATTTTGCGCTTTATTTAAAATCGCTTTAATTTAAATTAAAACTACAAAATCGAAGTGTAAATAACGTATATAATTGTTCATACAAAAATTAATACCTTTATTATATTTTCATCTGTAAGATATTGTTAATTTTAGTTATTATTATAGCTAACTTTAATTTGCGAGACATATAAAATTGCCCCGAGAAAATAAACAACAATTTAGAAACTGTAAAAGAAGAGTTAGCCGTTATGAAAAAAAAGATTAAACCATTAAGAATATAAAAATACTTCTATAAATCATTAGAAAAATAGTCAATCGGGAAATATTATAAACTTGTGCATAAAATCACCTTAATAGAAACAAAGACCTATTTATTTTAAAAAAATAAAAGCTACAAAATAAATTTTAATATAAAAGTTAGAAGTAATTAATTTTTTATGGTATTGCTGTTGTAACCTTCCTTTTTCGCATTCATACGTTCTAAAAATATGAATAGAAAAATATTCGGACTGTTTCTTTCTTTATATATTTTGAATTTTAAAAACCGACTTTCGGTTATCGTTTCTTGAAAAAAAGTATTAACTATTTTCGTTATGGCATATTATCATCATACGATATAAAAATTTAATCACCAACTGTAAAAACCTTGGAGAAATGGTATAGTATAAATATGGTATGGTGTGGTGTGGTATTTGTATTTATTTTATATCTAGCTCACATTATTCTTCCAGATACTATGCTAGATACATGTTTTTGTCAACATCTATCTTGAAGACTGTCGTTGAGCGTTTTGTAAAAACTGATACTACGATATAATTAATTGTTTATCCAACTGGTTTATTAACAAATCAAGTGCAATGCATATATGTAAATTTCTGACGCCCTCAATATCACTACAAGGTTCCATTCACAAGGTTATATATCGTTTTATCTTTTTAATACTTGATACAATAAATATTAGTTAATATAAAAGTTCCTAAAATAATAACTCAAAATATAAGAAATAAGGATAGTATAATTTTAATAATTTTTTTAAGTATAGTATATATAATTACTTGCGAAATATAGAAGAATATTCTGCTTGAAGCCCATGCGAAAGAGGGTTTTTTATAAGTTTTCCTTTTTTATATATGAAATGAGATAAAAGAGAAAGCTAAAAGCAACCAACAACAGCTCAATTTCACATTCCTTTTTTGGTTTTAAATGCTTTTAATTAATATTCGTTATATTTTTAAAATGGTATATATTTTTGGGACTATATATCTTCTCTATGCATTACTCTGGTCTGCTAATGATTTATGGTGCCAATAATTTTTATCTTAGACTCCGAGAATCTTCTGCCATAGCCTATAAATTCTTTTTGTTGTTGTTGTTGTTGTAGTTATTCTGCTAAACTAAAGTAACAAAGTGCCAAAGAATGCGGCATTGATTTCCGGAACATTGATTTTTTCTTACTATATGCCTAAGATTTTAATAGGATTAATAGCTTATATTAAATCTTAAATAAAAATCCTTGGTACAAAAAGTATTTATATTTATTGAATAATATAAAATCTATACATACATGGTACAAAATACAATTATACGATTTTCATATAAAATTTATAAGAACATTTGATGACAGATTTTTTTATAACTATAGTATATTATTAATAAAAAAAGTTAATAGAAAATTTTTATACTTTTACTTCATTAACACTCTGCTTTTATATTTACGAAAAATCTTATCGAACTCGAAGCGGCTTCCTCTCGAACATTACCCAAATCGCAATATTAGCCTGGGTTTCCGTGGGTAGCCTGAAAAGTCTTCAGCGTGTAAAGTCCACTCAGTCATCAATTTATCCCGAATTCTTACAACTTCTTCCGCAATAACTTTTCTATCGACGCACAAAAGAGGAACAAATTTACAACTCAGTCTAAGACTACCTTGGAGAATCCGATAAACTGAAGAGTCCTTCATTGGTTCATCCTCAACTCCTTTAATTTCATCAGCAACAGCTGCTTCGGATTCTTCAATATTTCGAAATACAGCAAGAGCCAAAGTCAAAGTCAAAATATGTACCAAACGCATCTCTTAAATCTCCTTTTAAATCTGAAATCTCTTTTTTTGCTATGCTTCCTGTGCGTTGAACAGAATTCAGTGGCAACTATCGTCCTTTAGAAAGAGAGAACGAACCTTTTTTTTTCCCGAACCTTTTTTCCCCACAAGACTTCTTCGACTAATATCGAATTAAGAAACGTTCCTAGTTTATATACCTACCTTTAAAAGACACAAATTTTTATTAAGAGTATTCGAGCAATGACGTAAGAATACGCCACCGTAAAACACCGATGATAAACGTAAAGGCACCTCAGAAATAATGACTGTGTATTCAATGTAAAACGAAAACAGCTGACAGTGAATATTTGTCCCAAGGCTGGCAGTTACTATTTTTGCGCTTTATTTACACTACAAAATCGAGGTGTAAATAACGTATATAATTTTTTATACAAAAATTAATACAAGGTTTTCCTCAAAGTTACAATAGTTTACGTGATATACTAAATATAATTTATTTTTTTCTTGTATTGCTGTTGTAATCATCCTTTTCCGTATTCATACGTACTAAATATATGTATGTATATCTATATTAAAAGACGAAAAAAATCTTGGGACTCTATCACGATGAGTACTAACCCTCTAAACCCTCTCGTAATTGTTATATTTTTCGTGATATATTTTGAAAACAGACTTTCGTTTATCGTTTCTTAAAAAAAAGTATTAAATATTTTTGTTATGGCACATTATTTATTTAACTCCGATCGAAATAATTAAAGTAAAATCATCATACGATATAAAAATGTAAAAACCTTGGATAGATGGTATGGTATAAATATGGTATGGTGTGGTGTGGTATTTGTATTTATTTTATATCTAACTAACGTTATTCACGTTATTCTTCTAGATACTATGTTAGATACATGTTTTTTTCAACATCTACCTTGAAGACTGTCCTTGAGCGTTTTGTAAAAAATTAAACTGCGATATAATTAATTGTTTATCCAACTGGTTTATTAACAGATCAACATCATCCACAAGGTTATACAGTGGCTTATGTTTTTCATACTTGATACAATTAAAATTAGTTAAAATAAAAATTCCTATAATAATATTTTAATATAAGCAATAAGGATAGTATCGCTTTAATAATTTCTTTACAGATAGATAAGTTTTCCTTTTTCATATACGAAATGAGATAAAAGAGAAAACTAAAAGCAACCCATAACAGCTCAATTTCACATTCCATTTTTGGTTTCCCTGTGGAGACAAGATCCTGAGACGAGACAGACTTCTTTCGCCGAGTCGAAATTCGTGAACGAGAGCGCCTAAAACTCGCAAAATCTCCTAAACCGCAGTTCTGGAAAATCTCCCAAATCGCAATGCAAGCCCAGCATGGTCGAGTACGAGTATGTCATCCATATGGATTGGAGTTATTTCTTCTTTATTCAGTACAGCACAGAAGTTTATCAAAAATTTTATTTTGTTTTTGAGTTGAGAATATATAAAATTTTACGCTTTTTGAATAATCACAACTATTGCTCTTTGAATAATCATTAAAATTTCATACTATAAAATGTTGCTTTTGATGAACGTTGCTCGATGTTTTAAAATTCGAACCTTCAGCTTTTTGATTATGATAATACACACACATATACCATAAAAAAACACACGCATATACTTTAATCTTTATTTTTGTGAAACATATTCTTCTTTAATTCGTAAAAGTACATACAGTTTTTAAAGTTTTTGTACTAAGACAAATCAATGAACAGGAAAATAACCACAAACATAAATTGGATAAATGCAAACCCATTTTTGTGTGGGTTTCGGTGTTTGGTGACCTGAAGAGCCTTCAGCCTGCAAAGCCCTCACAGTTATTAGTTCATCATCAATTCCTTTAACGTCATCAGCAATAGCTCTTCTATTGGCACACAATATAGCCAAAGTCAAAGTCAAAATATGTACCAAACGCATCTCTAAAATCCTCAATTTTTTGCTGCTTTCTTTCTGTGCTTTGAATAGAATTCAGTGGCAACTACTTTAAAATAAAAATGGATCTTTGACACTTTTTTGCTACAAGACTTCTGCGACTAATTTTGAATTCGGAAATGTTCGTAGCTTTTATACCCTCAAAATACTGTTATATGTACATATATAGTTATTGTTCTAGCTTTATTGTGTGTGTATTTAAATAAACCAAATTTTTATCATTTGTTTGTGTTGTAAACAATTAGTCTTTCAATAAATTGAGAAAAACACGCTCATATATTATTTCTAATGGTTATCTAACATGGTTTCTCATTTAGTGATAGTGATATATTTTATATATATGTATGTGATTTTATGTTAAATACGTGCCTAATTTTTAACACCTGGGAAGCTGGGAAAGCGACATTTAAATTTTTACTGTCTCATTTGTTTAGCTGCTTTAGACCATCATGGTTGATTACGAGCATGTCATCCATGTGGATGGAGTTATATATTTCTCATTTAATCATCCCTTTTGAACCAGAAACTATTGTTCTAATCATCAAAAATGCATGCGATAATGTTGCTCGATGTTCTGAAATTCGAGCCTTCAGCTTATATATTATGATAATTCACACGAATATACCATAAAAAAAGTTTGAGCTTGGCTCATTTAATGTGATGACATTATTATCTCATCTTTATTCTTTATGAAATCTTAATTTTTATTGTTGTGAAACATATTCTTTTTTAATTCGTAAAAGTACATAAGTTTTAAAGTTTTTATACTGAAACAAATCAATGAATAGGATAATAACCACAAACATAAATTGGATAAATGCAAACCCATTTTTGTATTGTCTTTCAGTGTTTGGTGATCTGACGAGCCTTCAGCCATCGTCCTGAATTTAATCAACGTCATCAGCAATAAATCTTCTATTGGCACACAATAGAGGAAAATAGGTGCAACCCAGTTTACGACTACTTCGGCGAGTCCGGTGACCTGAAGAGCCTTTAGCCTGCAAAGACCTCCCACTTATCAGATCACCCTGAATTCCAGCAGAGTTTTCAGCAACAGCTACTTCGAACGCTCCAATATCATCAAATTGATATGGTTTAGCGACTGCTGCACCCACTACTAAAGCCATCAAAGTAAAAGCTAGTAAGAAACGCATTGCTAAAACCTTAAAACTTTTCTCCTTGTCCTCGTAGTGGGTTAGACAGAAAGAAGCAGCGCCAACTGAATCGAAAGCAAGTAACCGTTTTCCACAAGTCTTCTTAATGAATTGTATTCAATGCGGAAATCTCCTTAACTTTTATACCCTCCAAAACACAGGCGAAATATTTGCGTTTATCTCATGAAAAAATTAGAGATAAACGAGTTTATTCCAAATTAGACGAGTTAATTTGATGGTTATTTACACACTTAATTTATAATATCACGTGCTGAGGAAGTGATACCATACCATTTTACTTTACTCATTTTGTATTAAAATAACTAAACATTGCGGCATAATAAAAATCGTGCATAATTTGTTGTCCAGGAATTTTTCTTTGTCGTTTTTCGATAAAGTGTAAAAGATATCGCGAAAGCTACAAGAACTACAGGGGGCTACATATTACGTACGTGATACCTACAATGATAATGGTAGAGTCCGAATACTTTTCCTCTTCTCTAAATGAATTTAGTACCTACAAATGAATCTAATATAAAAGTTGTAGCTGTTAAGAATATTGGAGAAATTGAGGATAAAATAATGAATGAGTAGACTTGGACAGACAATGGAAGAGATTCGAGTTGTAAGAGACGTACAGGCTTGGGCCGCTTCGAGCCTGACGTAGGGTAAAATTCTTAAATGGCGACAATTAATTCTTAAATAACCGACAACAATTTAGAAGCTGTAAAATAAGATTTAGCCACTAAGAAAAAGAAGATCTTGTAACGATCAGAAATCGTCACAACTTCTTTTCTCCTTTTCTTTTTAATTATTAAGCGACCACCATTAATTACGCTTGACAGCCTAGCGGCTAGAGCAACAGCCTCTCAAGCCAACGGACCGAGGTTCAAATCTCGGTACGAACAATTAAATTTTCAATGTTCTATAAATTGTTTTTTTAATAATAACGAGGGAGAATTATAAATAAAAAACAATATTAAACATTAATTTGCTTTATTCTGCCGCAAAATGGCGAAAATTAAAAGTAAATAACAACACAATTGTCCACACTTAAAATCAAAGAATCACATCACAATATCACATACATACGAACACAGGCATACACTGTTGGACAGACTATTCACAGACGAATGGACTCTTTATTTTTCATTTCACTATTGCTCGCGCAATATAATTCCGAATAGGTTTAAGTAAAGAACCGCTCTTAATGAACGTGTTTGCACTTGGAAAATCGACCTCCGCTCAAGTAAGTCGCTTTGTAAAACTACTTTAGCTTTGGTTCGTTCATGCATTCCCAGAGTCACGTCAGCCTTCGACAGGACTTTGGAAGACAATTTGTTTAAAAGAATCAGGTCAGCTTTCGACAGATTCTAATACATACTTTAAGGGAGAATCACGTCAGTTTTCGACAGATTCTAATACATACTTTAAGGGAGAATCACGTCAGTTTTCGACAGATTCTAATACATACTTTAAGGGAGAATCACGTCAGCTTTCGACAGATTCTTAAACATATTCTAAGAGAGAATCACGTCAGTTTTCGACAGATTCTAATACATTCTTTAAGGGAGAATCACGTCAGTTTTCGACAGATTCTAATACATACTTTAAGGGAGAATCACGTCAGCTTTCGACAGATTCTTAAACATATTCTAAGAGAGAATCACGTCAGTTTTCGACAGATTCTAATACATACTTTAAGGAAGAATCACGTCAGCTTTCGACAGATTCTTAAACATATTCTAAGAGAGAATCACGTCAGTTTTCGACAGATTCTAATACATACTTTAAGGAAGAATCACGTCAGCTTTCGACAGATTCTTAAACATATTCTAAGAGAGAATCACGTCAGCTTTCGACAGATTCTGGTAAACATATTCTGAGAGAGAATCACGTCAGTTTTCGACAGATTCTAACACATATTCTAAGAAAGGATCACGTCAGCTTTCGACAGATTCTTAAACATATTCTAAGAGAGAATCACGTCAGCTTCCGACAGATTCTGGTAAACATATTCTGAGAGAGAATCACGTCAGTTTTCGACAGATTCTACCACATATTCTAAGAAAGGATCACGTCAGCTTCCGACAGATCCTAGTACATATTAAGAGAACAACACGTCAATATTCGACAAGGTTTTAAGCGAATTTCCTCCCTTTGACTCTAGTTCCCCCCCAAACGTACCTAACTTTGTAAGCAACCTTTTGTTGCCAAGCACTCTGCTTGTCTCGCCCAGCTTAAGATATTGTATAAAACCTCTACTCGGTAACCAAAACATTGTGAGCAACCTTCTGTTGCGGGCACTTGCCCTGGATAACTATTGTATTTAGAATAAGAACAATCACCAATATACCGTCCGAGCTGAACTACCGAGAGGTAGTCAGTGAATTGATCGACGAACTCGTCGATCGTGCGGAATTCGGAAGCGGTAGTGAACCAGTAAACGGAGGGTTTCGAGATCCCTCCATCATGAACCCTGGAGCGGCTGAGCATACCTCAGCCATAGAGAAAAACTCGTTACAAATGGCGCCCGAGCAGGGACCGTCTTCCTCGCGAAGCGGTTCACCACACATAGAAGTTACCAAGGAAGAAGGCCTTCCTGAGAATTTAAATTTCATTTATAAATTAAAAAAAGAAGAGCTTGAAGCTCAGATGCTCTTGTTGGGGTTACCTTCAGATGGAACCGTAAAAGAGATGAGACAGCGGCTGAGCGTCTTTCAGAAAGAACGCCGTACTAAAAAGCCGGCAGACAACGTAACAAAAACAGAACAAACAAATATTGGAGCAAGCAGCCTCCCTACACCTGAAATACCCAGTAATATTAATCAACCACCATGGGCCAACTCTTCGGCTGAGTGCGACGTCATGAACACCGTGCGGAAGTGGAATCTACATTTCAACGGTTCTCGCTCAATCTTGGAGTTTATTGAGAACATGGAAGAATTAGCGGACTGTTACCGAATACCACACGATCAACTACTCCTACCACTAAATGAGTTGTTTCGTGAACGTGCCAGAGACTGGTGGAGGTACAAGAAGGAGGAAGTAAAGAGTTGGATTCAGTTCAAAAATGCCGCATTCCAATTTTTCCTGCCCCCTCGATACCTACAACGCCTAGAAGAAGATATTATTAGAAAACGGCAAGGCGGACGTGAACGCGCCAAAGACTACATCATGAGCATGATGGCGCTGATACGTCAGCATCCAAGATTACGCCAAGAAGACCAAGTGGATAGGATCTACGAAAGTCTGAGGCCGGAATACCGGCTATACATAAGGCGTAGTGATTTCAATAATTTGGATTCCTTAATGAACCAGACCGATGAGTATGAACATATCCGAGGAGAGGAAGCCCGCACCCAACGTTCCCATGTTTCCAACTGGGTGTCGGCTAAACCATTGTCACAAAGGAAACAAAAGACAATAACCCGAAATTGTCAGTGTCGTAAAACCCCCACACCCCAGTTCCAAACAGCTGAATTCGACAATCACATGTACCGAGTAGAAATAATATGCAACGGTAGGCCAATTAAGGCAATGATTGACACTGGAGCTTCGTTGTCTTTCATTGGAGCATCATTAAATGATTATTTAGAAAGCACTACCCCCGTAGTCAGAAAAAGACAACTACTATCCCTGGCAAATAATAAACAAGTCACGATCGAACGAAATTACCATGTAACCCTTGAGACAGGCAACATGCGAATTCGTCATCAGGTATATTTCTTACCAGGTTTGCAAGAGAATTTCCTCATAGGAATGGATCTTCTCCCAAAATTAAACTGCACAATAAGCATCGCCGGAAGGAATATTAAAATCGACCCCACTCACGAGACACTAGCACGACAAGCCCTACCAGAAACTCATCAACTCCGCTATATACCAAACATCGATTGGTATACAAGACAATTTCAAGAAGTACAAGACCACCCTGAAAGAAATCAAAATTTCCGCATACACGAACAAAAATTATACACAAAGCACGGTTCACGCAACCAGTGGCAACGTTGTATTCCCGCCAGACAGGTGCCGTCGGTATTACAAGAAGTTCATAATCAAGCTACCGCCGGACACTATGGTTACTGCAAGACATTACAAAGAGCTCGCGAAAGTTTCTTCTGGCCAGGAATGCACAACGACATCAAAAAGTACGTTCGCACATGTCTCACATGTGCCCGCTACAAGTCCAAACTTGGTCCTCCATCCGTATTTATGACAACCACCATTGCGCAGGAGGTTGAAAACGAAACGCGGCCACCTAAAGCAAAAATATTATCCGCGCACATTCTACAGTCATCTACTGATACAGCACCTCAAACGCTTACAGAAACACCGGCAGCCAAAGTAAGCCCAAAAATAGGGGACAAAGGAGATTCAATACCCCCATTTGACCCCTTCGTTGATATTGTAATTGGACCACAACGAACCAGGAAACGTCGACAATTTAACATAATCAGAGCATGGGGAATCGTGAGCGTGACTGTCCAGAACGGCTGGGCCCGTATGCAGTTCGGCGATACTCACAAGATAGTTACTACCAACGCAAATCACACAGCACAGGAACCGAGCTTCGAAAGGAGAATCGTGTAACACGTACCCAATTCCCAATACATGAATTGTCTAGTTATTACTAATTAAATAAACAAAGGAATAAATTGAATTTAACAAACACACCGCTATTACTTAATACCTACGAAAAGAGAAAGAAGATAAAAGAATTGTTTTTTTTAGTATACTTATTCTAACAGGAAATATCATTTCTTTACTTTAAATTTAATCATTTTAGTGTTTTAGCTTCCATCCCGTCCCCGTTTTTTTTTTCCTACTTCCACCTAAGTCAGGATAGAATGTAACGATCAGAAATCGTCACAACTTCTTTTCTCCTTTTCTTTTTAATTATTAAGCGACCACCATTAATTACGCTTGACAGCCTAGCGGCTAGAGCAACAGCCTCTCAAGCCAACGGACCGAGGTTCAAATCTCGGTACGAACAATTAAATTTTCAATGTTCTATAAATTGTTTTTTTAATAATAACGAGGGAGAATTATAAATAAAAAACAATATTAAACATTAATTTGCTTTATTCTGCCGCAAAATGGCGAAAATTAAAAGTAAATAACAACACAATTGTCCACACTTAAAATCAAAGAATCACATCACAATATCACATACATACGAACACAGGCATACACTGTTGGACAGACTATTCACAGACGAATGGACTCTTTATTTTTCATTTCACTATTGCTCGCGCAATATAATTCCGAATAGGTTTAAGTAAAGAACCGCTCTTAATGAACGTGTTTGCACTTGGAAAATCGACCTCCGCTCAAGTAAGTCGCTTTGTAAAACTACTTTAGCTTTGGTTCGTTCATGCATTCCCAGAGTCACGTCAGCCTTCGACAGGACTTTGGAAGACAATTTGTTTAAAAGAATCAGGTCAGCTTTCGACAGATTCTAATACATACTTTAAGGGAGAATCACGTCAGTTTTCGACAGATTCTAATACATACTTTAAGGGAGAATCACGTCAGTTTTCGACAGATTCTAATACATACTTTAAGGGAGAATCACGTCAGCTTTCGACAGATTCTTAAACATATTCTAAGAGAGAATCACGTCAGTTTTCGACAGATTCTAATACATTCTTTAAGGGAGAATCACGTCAGTTTTCGACAGATTCTAATACATACTTTAAGGGAGAATCACGTCAGCTTTCGACAGATTCTTAAACATATTCTAAGAGAGAATCACGTCAGTTTTCGACAGATTCTAATACATACTTTAAGGAAGAATCACGTCAGCTTTCGACAGATTCTTAAACATATTCTAAGAGAGAATCACGTCAGTTTTCGACAGATTCTAATACATACTTTAAGGAAGAATCACGTCAGCTTTCGACAGATTCTTAAACATATTCTAAGAGAGAATCACGTCAGCTTTCGACAGATTCTGGTAAACATATTCTGAGAGAGAATCACGTCAGTTTTCGACAGATTCTAACACATATTCTAAGAAAGGATCACGTCAGCTTTCGACAGATTCTTAAACATATTCTAAGAGAGAATCACGTCAGCTTCCGACAGATTCTGGTAAACATATTCTGAGAGAGAATCACGTCAGTTTTCGACAGATTCTACCACATATTCTAAGAAAGGATCACGTCAGCTTCCGACAGATCCTAGTACATATTAAGAGAACAACACGTCAATATTCGACAAGGTTTTAAGCGAATTTCCTCCCTTTGACTCTAGTTCCCCCCCAAACGTACCTAACTTTGTAAGCAACCTTTTGTTGCCAAGCACTCTGCTTGTCTCGCCCAGCTTAAGATATTGTATAAAACCTCTACTCGGTAACCAAAACATTGTAAGCAACCTTTTGTTGCCAAGCGCTCTGCTTGTCTCGCCTTGCTAAGAATATTGTAACCAAAACATTGTGAGCAACCTTCTGTTGCGGGCACTTGCCCTGGATAACTATTGTATTTAGAATAAGAACAATCACCAATATACCGTCCGAGCTGAACTACCGAGAGGTAGTCAGTGAATTGATCGACGAACTCGTCGATCGTGCGGAATTCGGAAGCGGTAGTGAACCAGTAAACGGAGGGTTTCGAGATCCCTCCATCATGAACCCTGGAGCGGCTGAGCATACCTCAGCCATAGAGAAAAACTCGTTACAATCTTATAAACTTGTGAATGAAATTACCTTAGAATAAGAATAAGAATATTGCTTGGACTCTACCGTAATGATTATCTCGTAATCCCTATGGATTTACGGATCTCTAAACGATAAACAAACGACTATTTTTTATCGTTTCTTGAAAAAGTATTGTACATATATATAACAAAATATTAGCTCAGTTTGTTATGACACATTATTTATTTATCTAAGAACGAAATGATTAAAGTAATATCATAAATTGTCACTTCACCAGAGCGTGATACATATAAAAAATTTATCACCAACTGTAAATAAACCTTAGATAACTATTTTAAATATTATATGCTATGCGTATGTTATGGTATATGGCATTGAAAATGATACGAGGAAGTCGTTCTTGATCTTGATAAAAGACAAGAAAAGCAAATATTGCCGCGGATCAAAGATTCGGAGGTTTTTGTCTAATTTTTGGCGTGTATGAGAAGTAGTACGCAAAAACAAATATATGTGTAAATATATGTATGTATGTATATATATGATGTTTTTCTTCTGTTTGCCAACATCTATCTTGAAGACTGGCCTAGATCGCTTTGTAAAAAATGAAACTAAAACTAATTGTTTATCCAACTTGTTTATAAAAAGATAAAGAGCAACGCATATATTTCATGACGCACTACGTCATGACGTAAAAATCTTTTACGTAGTGGGCCCTAAGTAAAAAATCCTGTATTCAAAAAGACTTTATAATAATGAAGGTGTTTTGATGACTAAGGTTTTTAATCCCTGTCGCGGCCGAAAGGGTTATAGTTCTTTCAGCAGCAAAATAAATTAATTTAATTTTTATATGGGTGGATTTTCAAAAGATGGATTCTTAGGAGGTGAATTTTGTGTGGTAGATTTTCAAATAGTGAATTTCATAACTAGCCTTTTTATTTTGGATACTTTTCTTTAAGTATAAAATTAAGTTAACTTTTTAACCGAACTTGAATGTTGAGCACATGTTTTTGCCAACATCTGTTTTCAATTATGTTTATGTTTAGACATTTTGGCCTAGAGTTTTTTGAACACAATTAAATTATATACACAAGATATGTTTTTACAACTAGTTTTTTAACAGATCAAATACAATAGACAGACGGTGATAATCAAGTGTTATTATAATGTATAGAGATGTTGGCCTTAAGTTTTTCGTAATCTATTAAACAAAACATAAAATTATCTTTATACACTCATTAGATCTGTGTACAAATACAATAGATAGACAATAGATAGATAGATCAAGGCTATCTATCTAAAGTTATAT
This sequence comes from Conops quadrifasciatus, assembly GCA_949752815.1. NCBI lineage: Eukaryota > Metazoa > Arthropoda > Insecta > Diptera > Conopidae > Conops > Conops quadrifasciatus. The sequence continues at coordinate 4,246,880 of OX457079.1, forward strand.
TTTTTCTGGTTGATAGAAAAATATTAGATTAGTTATCGTTTTTTCTTTTTCATATCTATTTGATGCAATTAAAATTAGTTAAAATAAACATTCCTATAATAAGATTTTAACAAAAGAACAAAACAAAAATACTATCGTTTTAATTATCTGCGAAATATGAGAAATATTCTGCTTTCTTTGGCACGTTCCATTTTTGTGCCACGTATTCACGTATTTTGATACAATTTCTATGGACACGTAATAATTATACTGATACACAAAAAAGGAACTTTTCTTAGTCTCAGAAGGAAAAATATATGATACTAATAGTATTTTGTGTCCTGGATTCAAATACGATACCGGTTATTCACTTGTAACGCAAGATTTCCGAGGGACAAACATTCATGCGCAATTACAAACATTTTAATACTTTCTACATTCTTAATTACACAATATTCAAACATTCTGATTCGCATAGAACGTAAGAAATGACGATTTTCTGCTATATTCCGCTTAATTTACATTTTTATCATTTTAAGTTTAATTAATGACCTCTTTTTATTTCGTGTCTAATTATGGTTCTCGTTTTACATAGTTTCGTTTTGCTCGATTTTTCCAGGAAAGTATAAAAAAAATCTACCGTGTAAATCGAGGTATGAGTACTTATTGCGGATACTTAACATACAAGAGTATAAAAAGCAGTGAACAATGTTACACAGAAAGTAATAAATATTAGATTTTTTCAAGTATTTGAGTTTTGATTATTTCAGTTTTTTAGACATACCAAAATCTGAAACACACAATTCAGTTGTTGAAAATTGCAAGCTCCAGAAATATAAAATGCCAGTGTTTAAAGTGGAAAATTTTGTATATATTGCTTTTCGACTACATAATATTATGGCATACAATTTTAATTTAGTTTGTAAAAAAATACTCTTTAAGATAAAAATTTCTATTCTCAACCATAAATAGCGACAAATTCTTCTTATTGAAAACAATCAAAATAATATCGAAAAAGCTATGATAAGATTAACAAGAGAAATTAAATTAGTATAAGTGTTAAGACCGGTCTGGCACATTTTCAATAAATTATTTAAACTGAGGCAAATCAAGGAACGAGAAAAAAGCCACAATAAAAAATTGGATAAATGCAAACCCATTTCTTTTTGAGTTGCGGCGTTTGGTGATCTGAATAGCCTTTAGTCTTCAAAGTCTTCTCAGTTATCTGTTCATCCTGAATTCCTCCAACGTCATTAACAATAACTGTTTTTGGGCCACACAAGATATAAAAATATCTACAAAGCAGTTTAGGGATATTTCTGCTTACTCCAACGTCATCAACAATAACTGTTTTAGGGCCACACAAGCTAGGAAAATGTGTACAATGCAGTTTAGGATCATCTCCGTCTCCTCCAACGTCATCAACAGTAACTGTTTTGTTGCCACACAAGCTAGGAAAATATCTACAATTCAGTTTAGGGTCATCTCCGTCTCCTCCAACGTCATCAACAGTAACTATTTTATTGCCACACAAGCTAGGAAAATATCTACAATTCAGTTTAGGGTCATCTCCGTCTCTTTCAACGTCATCAACAATAACTGTTTTATTGCCACACTCGATATCAAAAAAGCTACATTTCAGTATAGGACTACTTCGGCGAGTCCGGTTTCCGGAATAACCTTCAGCCTGCAAATTCCTCTCACTTATCGGTTCATCCCGAACTACTGCAACGTCATCCACAACAGCTGCTTCGGCTTCTTCAATATTTCGAAACACAGCAAAAGCCAAAGTCAAAGTCAAAATATGTACCAAACGCATTTCTTAAATCTGCTTTTAAATCTGAAATCTCTTTTTTTGCTATGCTTCCTGTGCGTTAAACAGAATTCATTGGCAACTATCGTCCTTTAGAATAAGGGGTTTCCCCGAACCTTTTTTCCCACAAGACTTCTTCGACTAATATCGAATTAAGAAACGTTCCTAGTTTATATACCTACCTTTAAAAGACACAAATTTTTATTAAGAGTATTCGAGCAATGACGTAAGAATACCCCACCGTAAAACACCGATGATAAACGTAAAGGCACCTCAGAAATAATGACTGTGTATTCAATGTAAAACGAAAACAGCTGGCAGTGAATATTTGTCCCAATGTTGGCAGTTACTAATTTTGCGCTTTATTTACACTACAAAATCGATGTGTAAATAACGTATATAATTTTTTATACAAAAATTAATACAAGGTTTTCCTCAAAGTTACAATAGTTTACGTGATATACTAAATATAATTTATTTTTTTCTTGTATTGCTGTTGTAATCATCCTTTTCCGTATTCATACGTACTAAATATATGTATGTATATCTATATTAAAAGACGAAAAAAATCTTGGGACTCTATCACGATGAGTACTAACCCTCTAAACCCTCTCGTAATTGTTATATTTTTCGTGATATATTTTGAAAACAGACTTTCGTTTATCGTTTCTTAAAAAAAAGTATTAAATATTTTTGTTATGGCACATTATTTATTTAACTCCGATCGAAATAATTAAAGTAAAATCATCATACGATATAAAAATGTAAAAACCTTGGATAGATGGTATGGTATAAATATGGTATGGTGTGGTGTGGTATTTGTATTTATTTTATATCTAACTAACGTTATTCACGTTATTCTTCTAGATACTATGTTAGATACATGTTTTTTTCAACATCTACCTTGAAGACTGTCCTTGAGCGTTTTGTAAAAAATTAAACTGCGATATAATTAATAGTTTACCCAACTGGTTTATTAACAGATCAACGCATATATATACTTTTATTACGCACTCAACACTACAGCATCCACAAGGTTATGCAGTGGCTTATGTTTTTCATACTCGATACAATTAAAATTAGTTAAAATAAACATTCCTATAATAATATTTTAATGTAAGCAATAAAGGATAGTATCGCTTTAATAACTTCTTCAAAGATAGATAAGTTTTCCCTTTTCATATATGAAATGAGATAAAAGAGAAAGCTAAAAGCAACCCACAACAGCTCAATTTCACATTCCATTTTTGGTTTGCCTGTGGAGACAAGATCCTGAGACGAGACAGACTTCTTTCGCCGAGTCGAAATTCGTGAACGAGATCGCCTAAAATTCGCAAAATCTCCTAAACCGCAGTTCTGGAAAATCTCCCAAATCGCAATGCAAGCCCAGCATGGTCGAGTACGAGTATGTCATCCATATGGATTGGAGTTATTTCTTCTTTATTCAGTACAGCACAGAAGTTTATCAAAAATTTTATTTTGTTTTTGAGTTGAGAATATATAAAATTTTACGCTTTTTGAATAATCACAACTATTGCTCTTTGAATAATCATTAAAATTTCATACTATAATGTTGCTTTTGATGAACGTTGCTCGATGTTTTAAAATTCGAACTTTCAGCTTTTTGATTATGATATAACAAAAAAAGCGGAAATTTCCTTAACTTTTATACCCTCCAAAACACAGGCGAAATATTTGCGTTTATCTCATGGAAAAATTAGAGATAAACGAGTTAATTCCAAATTAGACGAGTTAATTTGATGGTTATTTACACACTTAATTTATAATATCACGTGCTGAGGAAGTGATACCATACCATTTTACTTTACTCATTTTGTATTAAAATAACTAAACATTGCGGCATAATAAAAATCGTGCATAATTTGTTGTCCAGGAATTTTTCTTTGTCGTTTTTCGATAAAGTGTAAAAGATATCGCGAAAGCTACAAGAACTACAGGGGCTACATATTACGTACGTAATACCTACAATGATAATGGTAGAGTCCGAATACTTTTCCTCTTCTCTAAATAAATTTAGTACCTACAAATGAATCTAATATAAAAGTTGTAGCTGTTAAGAATATTGGAGAAATTGAGGATAAAATAATGAATGAGTAGACTTGGACAGACAATGGAAGAGGTTCGAGTTGTAAGAGACGTAAAGGCTTAAACCGCTTCGAGCCTGACGTAGGGTAAAATTCTTAAATGGCGACAATTAATTCTTAAATAACCGACAACAATTTAGAAGCTGTAAAATAAGATTTAGCCACTAAGAAAAAGAAGATCTTATAAACTTGTGAATGAAATTACCTTAGAATAAGAATAAGAATATTGCTTGGACTCTACCGTATTGATTATCTCGTAATCCCTATGGATTTACGGATCTCTAAACGATAAACAAACGACTATTTTTTATCGTTTCTTGAAAAAGTATTGTACATATATATAACAAAATATTAGCTCAGTTTGTTATGACACATTATTTATTTATCTAAGAACGAAATGATTAAAGTAATATCATAAATTGTCACTTCACCAGAGCGTGATACATATAAAAAATTTATCACCAACTGTAAATAAACCTTAGATAACTATTTTAAATATTATATGCTATGCGTATGTTATGGTATATGGCATTGAAAATGATACGAGGAAGTCGTTCTTGATCTTGATAAAAGACAAGAAAAGCAAATATTGCCGCGGATCAAAGATTCGGAGGTTTTTGTCTAATTTTTGGCGTGTATGAGAAGTAGTACGCAAAAACAAATATATGTGTAAATATATGTATGTATGTATATATATGATGTTTTTCTTCTGTTTGCCAACATCTATCTTGAAGACTGGCCTAGATCGCTTTGTAAAAAATGAAACTAAAACTAATTGTTTATCCAACTTGTTTATAAAAAGATAAAGAGCAACGCATATATTTCATGACGCACTACGTCATGACGTAAAAATCTTTTACGTAGTGGGCCCTAAGTAAAAAATCCTGTATACAAAAAGACTTTATAATAATGAAGGTGTTTTGATGACTAAGGTTTTTAATCCCTGTCGCGGCCGAAAGGGTTATAGTTCTTTCAGCAGCAAAATAAATTAATTTAATTTTTATATGGGTGGATTTTCAAAAGATGGATTCTTAGGAGGTGAATTTTGTGTGGTAGATTTTCAAATAGTGAATTCCATAACTAGCCTTTTTATTTTGGATACTTTTCTTTAAGTATAAAATTAAGTTAACTTTTTAACCGAACTTGAATGTTGAGCATATGTTTTTTCCAACATCTGTTTTCAATTATGTTTATGTTTAGACATTTTGGCCTAGAGTTTTTTGAACACAATTAAATTATATACACAAGATATGTTTTTACAACTAGTTTTTTAACAGATCAAATACAATAGACAGACGGTGATAATCAAGTGTTATTATAATGTATAGAGATGTTGGCCTTAAGTTTTTCGTAATCTATTAAACAAAACATAAAATTATCTTTATACACTCATTAGATCTGTGTACAAATACAATAGATAGACAATAGATAGATAGATCAAGGCTATCTATCTAAAGTTATATTTTTTCTGGTTAATAGAAAAATATTAGATTAGTTATCGTTTTTTCTTTTTCATATCTATTTGATGCAATTAAAATTAGTTAAAATAAACATTCCTATAATAAGATTTTAACAAAAGAACAAAACAAAAATACTATCGTTTTAATTATCTGCGAAATATGAGAAATATTCTGCTTTCTTTGGCACGTTCCATTTTTGTGCCACGTATTCACGTATTTTGATACAATTTCTATGGACACGTAATAATTATACTGATACACAAAAAAGGAACTTTTCTTAGTCTCAGAAGGAAAAATATATGATACTAATAGTATTTTGTGTCCTGGATTCAAATACGATACCGGTTATTCACTTGTAACGCAAGATTTCCGAGGGACAAACATTCATGCGCAATTACAAACATTTTAATACTTTCTACATTCTTAATTACACAATATTCAAACATTCTGATTCGCATAGAACGTAAGAAATGACGATTTTCTGCTATATTCCGCTTAATTTACATTTTTATCATTTTAAGTTTAATTAATGACCTCTTTTTATTTCGTGTCTAATTATGGTTCTCGTTTTACATAGTTTCGTTTTGCTCGATTTTTCCAGGAACGTATAAAAAAAATCTACCGTGTAAGTCGAGGTATGAGTACTTATTGCGGATACTTAACATACAAGAGTATAAAAAGCAGTGAACAATGTTACACAGAAAGTAATAAATATTAGATTTTTTCAAGTATTTGAGTTTTGATTATTTCAGTTTTTTAGACATACCAAAATCTGAAACACTCAATTCAGTTGTTGAAAATTGCAAGCTCCAGAAATATAAAATGCCAGTGTTTAAAGTGGAAAATTTTGTATATATTGCTTTTCGACTACATAATATTATGGCATACAATTTTAATATAGTTTGTAAAAAAATACTCTTAAAGATGAAAATTTCTATTCTCAACCATTAATAGCGACAAATTCTTCTTACTGAAAACAATCAAGATAATAGCGAAAAAGCTATGATAAGATTTACAAGAGAAATTAAATTAGTATAAGTGTTAAGATCGGTCTGGCACATTTTCAATAAATTATTTAAACTGAGGCAAATCAAGGAACGGGGAAAAAGGCACAATAAAAAATTGGATAAATGCAAACCCATTTCTTTTCGAGTTGCGGCGTTTTAGGATCTGTATAGTCGTCAGCCTTCGAAGTCCTCTCGGTTATCAGTTCATCCTGGATTCCCCCAACGTTATCAGCATTAGGTTCTATTTTGTTGCACAAGGGAGGAAAATATCTACAACTCAGTGTAAGACTACTCCGGCGAGTCCGGTGACCTGAAGAGCCTTTAGCCTGCAAAGTCCTTTCACTTAGCGATTCATCCTGAACTCCTGCAACGTCATCAGCAACAACTACTTCCGATACTACAATATCTTCAAATTGATATGATTTGGCAACTGTTGTACCCACAACCAAAGCCATCAAAACACAAGCGAGTTCGAAACGCATTGCTAAAACGACCGAACTTTTCTCTTTGTCCTCGTAGTGGGTTAGATAGACAAAAACCAGCAGCACCAACTGAATCGAAAGCAAGTAAACTTTTTTCTACAAGTCTTCTTAATGAACTGTATTCAATGCGGAAATCTCTTTAACTTTTATACCCTTTAAAAATATTCAAGGCTTCTTCGAGGCAGTCTTCGAGATAGATGTTGACAAAAAAAGACATGTGCCTAACATCGTACATTATATTATACGAGTATACTCGAGTATGTACAATGTATGTATGTATATTCGTTTTCACGAGTTAATTTCATTGTATTCTTGTATTCTATTGGTTAAAACCTTACAGATACAAGACTTAGTTACAACTCCTAACTTAAGTAAAAATACTAATAACCGTAGTCGCACTAACGAATGTATTACTAATATGCAAACAACGAATAATAGGTTCTTTGCTAACATAATTAGTTCGATAAGAATCAATATAAAATGGTAATGGGTTTCCAACTAAACGTAAAGAAGCATGGAAAGGATTTTAGCAGGAAGATCAGCACAATCTAATTTGTTATTAAGAATATCCTTGACAGAAAAAGCTCAACAGACTTGGTTCCGACAGACTCACCAAATTCAATTTCTGTCTCTCTTTTATGTTACACGGTGTACATAAAAGGGCATGTCCCTATAGTCGAAGAGCAAATGGTACTGCTACTCTATGAAAGACACGCCCACAATTAACAACATCTTAGGCTTATGTTTTTATTTCAATTTCTGTTTTAATGTTGTTGTTACTATTATGTATAGACATGTTAGCCTTGAGTTTTTCGTAAACAATTAAACATAAATTATACATACAATTATCTGTTTTTACAACTAGTTTTTTAACAGATCAAATACACACAGTAATAATACTTCGACGTCCTATAGCATATCACGCTCAAGGCTTATTATGGTGTATAGACATGTTGGCCTTGAGTCTTTCATAAACAATTAAACATACATAAGATTGTCTGTATAAACTCATTAAATCTGTATACAATACAATAGATAGACAGTAATAGCATACCACTCTCAAGGCTATCTGCAGTTAAATTGTTTTTGGTTGATTAAAAAATATAAGATTAGTTACTGTAAAAAGATTAATATTTTAACAGCTCATAACATACCCTATATTATAAGCATACTTTTAGGCGTACTTTTTGTACTATTAAAAGGTGTACATAATTAATTATTTATTTGGTACCTAATTGATAAAATTAATAGTGCCTTGAGCAAGTGTTGTGGCACTTCAACACTTGCCTTTCTCGTTATAATTAAAACCATATCAAATTGAAGATTTTGTTATAATTAAAACCATATCAAATTGAACATTTTGTTATTATCAAAAAATGTCATTAAAATAATACTCGTAATTTTAAGTCTTCTTTTTTGTGTTGTTCATAATTTTGGGTGTGTATAATTATGAAAAAAAAGACTCAATATATTTAATTTCATTTAAATTTATTTATATTTAAAAACAATAAAATAAAAGAAACCAAATTCATGATCTTTCGTTATAGTATCACAACAACAACGAGAGGAAGGGTGGATGCATTTGTACGAAATACAAACACAGATTCGTCAGAAAATTAAAATCGAAATTATTCTACTAACTTAGAAAAGTGATCGCAGGCTCCTTTCTCTCTTCTTTTCTTTCAATCAGTTATCAGTAGCTGGTGCGTAAGCTTTAATAAAAGAGTTGTCTTTAGCTACTGTTAAAATATGGCATAAATGTCTTTTCGGGGTGTATAAAACCTATAAGCTTTTATGGATTTAACATAAATAGTATTGACGTTAACAGTCTTGTAGAGAAAAAGGCTGATGTTTAAGACGAAGAAATTAAATTTAATTTAAAATTAAATTTTAACCAAAACTGTTCTAAACCGATCTAATACTCAGCGTTAGTATTACAAGAAGTTTAGAGGTCTAAATAGACGCTAAATTAAAAATTTTAGGGTTAATATTTTATAGCTAAATACATTAACAAAAAATGTTATATATTGTACATAAAGTGGCTCTTATTACTCAATTCTATTTTTAAATTGATATGGTTTGATATGGTTTAATATAGTTGATATGGCGACTGCTGCAAACACAGCAAAAGCCAAAATTAAAGTAAAAATATGTACCAAACGCATCTCTAATATCCAAAATTTTTTTGCTGCTTTCTTCCTGTGCTTTGAATAGAATTCAGTGGCAACTAATTTAAAATAAGAATGGATCCTCGACCCTTTTTTGCTACAAAACTTCTTCGACTTATTTCGAATTCAGAAATGTTCTTTGCATTTATACCCTCAATTTTCTGTTGTTGAATAAAATCGTAATAATCTTAATAAGTGCAAGTTTTTGTGTTTTTTAATTAAAGATCATTTTATTTATTGTACAAAACAAAAATCAGAGGTGTTGCTCTCGTTTGATAGTAATTGTTTTTCTATTATCACAGAAGATAGGAAAATAGCTACAATCTAGTGTAGGACCACCTCGCCTAGTCCGGTTGCCTGAAGAGCCTGCAGCCTGCAAGGTCGTCCGACTAATCATTTCTGCCTGAATTCCTTTAACGTCATCAGCAACAGCTGCTCCAATGCCTTCAAATTAATATGGCTCTTTTACTCTTTGAATAATCATAAAAAGTTTATACTATTGCATTTGATTTTGATGAACGTTGCTCGATGTTTTAAAATTCGAACCTTCAGCTTATCGATTATGATAATACACACGCATATATGTACATACCATATAAAGAAATCTTAACTCGACTCGGAACGTAAGGAATCTTTATTTTTGTAAAGCGAGTATGCTTTAATTCGTTAGAGTACACAAATTTTATAGCTTTTAAACTGAGGCAAATCAAGGAAAAAGATGAAAACCACAACCAAAAATTGGATAAGTGCAAGCCCATTTTTTTTTTAGCTTCGGTGTTGGGTGAACTGAACTTTTTAGCTTCGGTGTTGGGTGAACTGATGAGTTTTTAGCCTGGAAAGTCCTCTCAGTTATCTGTTGATCCTGAATTCCTCCAACGTTATCAGCAATAGCTTTTCTTCGGGAGCAAAATACAGGAAAATAGCTACAATTCAGTATAGGATTAGTTCGGCGAGTCCGGTGACCTGAAGAGCCTTCAGCCTGCAAATTCCTTTCACTTATCGATTCATCCTGAACTCCTGCAACGTCATCAGCAACAGCTACTTCCGATTCTCCAATATCTTCAAATTGATATGGTTTGGCGACTGCTGTACCCACAACCAAAGCCATCAAAGAAGCGAGTACGAAACGCATTGCTGAAACCACAAAACTTTTCTCTTTGTCCTTGCAGTGGGTTAGACAGAAACCAGCAGCACCTACTGAATCAAAAGCAAGTAACCTTTTTCCACAACTCTTCTTAATAAATTGTATTTAATGCGGAAATCTCCTTAACTTTTATACCCTCCAACACACATGAAAAATGTTTGCGTATATGTCTGTTTATTTCAGAATGCTTAAGTCCACTCTTCCAGATAAAAAAATGGGGACAAAAAAACATGTGCCTAACATAGTATAGTATATTATATACGTTATATAATATCTACGTGAGGTAGATATAAAATAAACATAAATACATACCACTGTACTGTACCTCTCATGCGAGTATACTCCAGCTTATATGTATGTATATTCGTTTTTAGGAGCTAATTTGATGTCAATTTATAATATCACCTGCTGGAGAAGAGATACCATATCGGTTTACTTTACTCATTTCGTATATAAATAACTAAACACCTAAACATTGCGGCATAATAATCGTACGTAATTTGTTGTACAATAATTTTATCCAGGAATTTTTCAATATTTTCACAATTTACAATACCTTTTGCTGGAGAGACAATGGAAGAGGTTCGAGTGAAGTCAATGGCGAAATATTGTGCAGTTGTAAATAAAATTAGCTTTATTGTGACAAAAACATATTTATTTTTGCAAAATAAAGGTACAGAATAAATTACTGAGGCGACAAAATCCCGACAAATTTTTAATCCCGAAATTTTTTTAATCACAAAATGAATTTAATCTTCTTCCCGAAGCGAAGAAGAGTCACAATGGCAAAGAAAAGCAAAGTTGTAATATCGAGAGAATTTTGTTGTCGGGAGAATTGTATTGAACTTTGCTAATGGTTTTAATTTGTTCAAGAGCCTGAAGAATACCGAAAGACTAGTTCTGTAATTTCGGGATTTTGTCGCATCGGGATTTTGTCTATCGGGATTTTGTCTTTCGGGATTTCACTACCAACCCAAAGAATGTATCACCTACTGTAAAAACCTTAGATAAACGGTATGGTGTGGGTTCTTGTACTATGTACATGTTCTTTTGTTTGTCAAAATCTGTTTGGAAGACTGGAAACAACAACTAGTTTATTCCACTAGTTTATTAATAGATAAAGAGCAACGCATATAAATTCAAGAAAAAAAATGTAATAAAAAAAACTATGTATAACATTGTAGATGGTGTGGTATTGAGTGTGATATACTACACCATCCACAAGATTATACTTCGTTTTTTCTTTTCCATAGCTATTTAATACAATTAAAATTAGTTAGAATAAACAAACTGTATTAAGATTTTAACAGCAGAACACAAAAATATTATCGTTTTTTTTTATCTGCGGAATATGGAAACTACTCGTATTCTGCTTTCTTTGGCATGTTCCATGTTCCGTGCTTTGTGTCACGTATTCACGCATTTTGATACAATTACTATGGAAATTCACTGATACACAAAAAAGGAACTTTTTTGGAAAAAAAGAAAAATATATGATACTAATAGCATTTTGTGTCCTGGATTTAAATATGATATCGATTGTTCACCTATCTCGCAAGATTTCCGAGAGACAAACATTCATGCGTAATTATAAACACTTTAATACTTTCTACATTCTACGTAATTACACAATATTCAAACAGAAACGTATGTACGAGTATCTACCGTGTAAATCGAGGTATGAGTACTTATCGCGGGTACTTACAAGAGTATAAAAAGCCATGAACAATGTTACACAGAACGTAATACATAATGGATATGTTTCCATTAGTCAAGTATTTCAGTTTTTTAGACATAAATCCGAAACACTGAATTCAGTTGTTGAAAATTGCCAGCTCCAGAAATATAAAATGCCATTGTTAAAAGTGGAAAATTTTTTATATATTGCTTCTTGACTACATACGAGTTTTATGGCATAAAATTTTAACTTAGTTTGTAAAAAAATACTCCCAAAGATGAAAATTTCTATTCTCAACCATTAATAGCGAAACAAGTTGTTCTTATTGAAAACCATTAAGTTAATATCGAAAAAGCTATGATAAGATTAACAAGAGAAATTAAATTAGTACAAGTGTTCAGATCGGCCTGGCACATTTTCAGTAAGTTATTTAAACTGAGGCAAATCAAGGAACGGGGAAAAGGCACAATAATAAATTGGTTAAAGGCAAACCCATTCCTTTTTGGGTTGCGGTGTTTGGTGACCTGAATAGCCTTCAGCCTGCAAAGGTCCTATTTTGGCGCACAAGGGAGGAAAATATCTACAACTCAGTGTAAGACTACTCCGGTGACCTGAAGAGCCTTCAGCCTGTAAAGTCCTCTCACGTATCGCTTCATCTTGAACTCCTGCAGCGTCATCAGCAACAGCTACTTCCGATACTACAATATCTTCAAATTGATATGATTTGGCAATTGTTGTACCCACAACCAAAGCCATCAAAACAAAAGCGAGTTCGAAACGCATTGCTAAAACGACAAAACTTTTCTCTTTGTCCTCGTAGTGGGTTAGACAGAAACCAAGTGTTCTTAATGAATTGTATTCAATGCGGAAATCTCCTTAACTTTTATACCCTTCAGAAATATTCAAGAACAGTCTTCGAGATAGATGTGGACAAAAAAAGACATGTGCCTAACATCGTACATTATACTATGCGGGTATACTCGAGTATATACAATGTGTGTATGTGTATTCGTTTTCACGAGTTAATTTTATTGTATTCTTGTAGTCTTGTATTCTAACGGTTAAAACCTCACAGATACAAGACTTACTTATTAATAAGTAAGTCTTACTACCTAACTTAAGAAAATACCCGCTCTCCAAATTTAATCTCTGACAGCGTGTGACATAAAAGGGCATGTCCCTATAGTAACTCGAAGAGCAAATGGTACTACTACTCTATGAAAGACACGCCCACAGTTAACACCATCTTAAGCGTATGTTTTTATTTCAGCTTCTGTTTTAATGTTGTTGTTACTATTATGTATAGTATTATGTAGTACTATGTATTATATAGTATTATGTATTATTTATATATTATGTGTTATGTATAGACATGTTAGCCTTGAGTTTTTCGTAAACAATTAGTTTTTTAACAGATCAAATATAGACGGTAATAATATTTCAGCGCCTTACGACGTCTTATAGCATACCACGCTCAAGGCTTATTATGATGTATGTATTATCTTATTGTGATATGTTGGCCTTGAGTTTTTCGTAGACAATTAAATTATACATAAAATTATCTGTTTATCTTACAACTAGTTTTTTAACAATATGTGACGGTAATAATATATGTACATGTATCGGCGCCTTATGGCGTCTTAGAGCACACCACTCTCAAGGCTATCTAAAGTTTAACTTTTTTGTTAATTGAAAAATATAAGATAAAATATTTACAGTAAATAAAAACTTTAATATTTCAACAACAGAACATTGAGACAAATCAATAACATTGAGAAGAGGAGTGGTCTTCTGCCAAGCTACTGTTAAAATCTGTCATAAATGTCTTTTCGAAGCACAGATACTGTCAAAATGGGTCATAAATGTCAGTTCGGGGCACAGCTACTGTTAAAATCTGTCATAAATGTCAATTCAGAGCATAGCTACCTACTGTTAAAATCTGTCGTAATCGTCTCTTTATTTTTAGTTCTATTTTTATACTATTAAAAACTGTCATAAATTGTCACTTCGGGGCACAGCTACTGTTAAAATCTGTCATAAATGCCTTTTCGAAGCACAGATACTGTTCAAATCGGTGATAAATCTGTTTTCAGGGCGTATGAAACCTAAGAGCTTTTATGAGTTTACCATAAATACTTATAACATACAGTACTTATGTAGTATTGTGGCAAAAAAGGTTAGAAGGTGCGTGTAACTACACTAATCCATGTAATTTTGTGGTTCAATTTATTAATTTATTAATGAAATTTGTAAAGCTCACTGCTACTGCTACTGCTACTGTAAAAAATCATCACAAATTTCAAAATGACACTTTTATCTAAAAGACCCTTTACATTATTATTAAGGAATTATTTCATGTCAGAACTTTTTGTGGCTTTGAATTTTGTTAATCATTCTAAAGAAGAAATACGAAATTTGAATTCTTGAAAATAAGGTTATTTCTTTATTTGTTTTTATGCATTGTGCTCTACCAGAACTGTTCTACATAGATGAGAGGAATCATTACAGAAGTTTTCTTTCTTTTATTTAACTGGTCAACGTTTTAAAATTTTCATTAAGCTTTTAGTTTATATTACTTTTCTGACGTTCTACTGGCGTTTGCATTCAAAAAATGGCTCTTTTTTGCAACGTTCGTTTTCACGTTCCGCTACGGATGCATCCGTTACAGTCCGAATAATTCTTGAGCTTTCCAGCGTTTTGTCATTCTGCAGTGTTGTCAGATCAAAGGACGAAACCACGGCTGCCCCCAGAAGATTCCATAAGATGAAAATCAGTAGTGTAGTTGCACGCATCTTCTAAACTTTTACTCCGCAAGACTTTTAAAGTACTATTTATGTTAAATTCAGAAATGCTCTGAGTTTTTATAGCCTGCGACAAGCTTAGGACATACTATTTATCGGCTATTGTTTTATTGGCCTTCAAATGAAAGTGCGTGTCGTGCGCAAAGACAAAATTTACACGGTTAAAAAATTTTGGTAAAAATTTTGGTTTATTTTTCCAACTTATTTTCTCAAATGTCTTTTAATTGAATTTTTCAACGGAGTAGTTTTGCAATAAAAGAATTGCGGTATAGCCGATTGAAATAAGTTTCATTAAGTATTCAACTACTAAACTGCGTTCTCTGTGAGATGTTTATATAATTTTCCGTATATTTTATTCTATCTGATATACTCCATTTTATACCTGAATAGATGAAAAACCAGTAAAACCTTCTTAAATATTGCAACAATTAAAAATTGCAATTGAAGCTCATATACCCTGCACTCGTAGCTCGATGCTGAGAAAGTGGTCGGCTGACTAGAAGCAGCAGCTAATTGCACTCGTTAAGAAACTGTGTTGCATACCTTTAGGCATACTTCTTTTATTATTAAAAGCTGTACATATTTAATTTTTCATATTGTACTTTATTGATAAAATTATATTGTGAGAAAAAATTAAAATAAAACAAATTCATGATCCTGCGTATTAGTATCACAACAACAACGAGAAGAAGGGCGGATGTATTTGCACAAAATACTAAAACAGATTCGTTAGAAAATGAAAATCGAAGTATGTAGTTTACTAAAATAAAAAATTCTAAACTGACTGCTGCTCTTTCTCACAGTCTGAACCATGCAGAATGTGAAAAAGTATTGTTCTACTCTGTTTCCGGTTGCGATTTCGCTTTGTCTTAAGCGGAACGCTTCTTGGCAGCAGCGGCACGCAATTTCGCTGAACGCTGGGCAACAATCGCCTGACGATAAGCGGCCGATTGACGCTGACGACGCTGACGAAGAGCGGCAGCGCGACGGGCAGCAACCAAACGTGCCAATTGAGGAGCGGGCAATTCCTCAGCAGCCGGATCAGCAGCGGGCAATTCACTTTCGGGCGGGCCGTAAACTTCATCGGGCAAGTGATTCTCGTTGACCTCTGGTGGACCGTACACCTCGTCCGGCTGTGGCTCATCGGCCGGAAATTCTTCGGCGACCTCACCATCACTGAAGGGCACCTCAGGCTTGAGCTCATCGGCGGCAGGATATGGCGTTACGGCCGCTTCCTCGACGGCAGCCTCCTGGCGTGCCAGGACACGTGTACGCTGACGACCGGCCAGACGGCGTTGTGGCTCGCCCTGAGTAAAGGCCAGGATCAAAGCCAATGTAAGAAGAATAACTTGAAATTTAGCCATTTTTGCTCGTTTTGGTGCTGCTAACCGGGCTCTAAAACTGTGTGAAGCTCTGCTGAAACTGAAGACCAAATGATCACCTACGAGCTTTTATACCCCTTCAAAGCCAAAGCCAAGGGTAAAATCAAAGTCACAGTCGCACTTGTGGCCAAAGTGGCGCGACATACACGCGTACACGTATGTAGTTCTATTCTTTATTCTTAGAGTTACGCGCACTAGACGTCCTTATACGGTGCGCAGACTTAGTTGGCGAGCGGGCCGGTTGCTCCGTTAATGGTCATGGACAACGTTTGCCGCCATTGAGTTATGATGATTTGATGCGTGCGTGCCGAAGGCTTCGATCGTATGAAGCGTGTACTCGTATGCAAAATAGCGCGGCGCGGCCCGGCGGTGCTACGTGACCTAGAGGCTTAAATATGGTTTCTGCCAAAATTTGTCCAATCCAAAAAGCAGGGAGAGGCAGAATAAATACATATCCATAGCTACTCGAAAGCCGAGATTAATTGAAAGTGTAAGTTTTACAAAAATGGCCTCTGAAAACGCGACAGCTCAAACAATTTTTGGCCAACTTCGGCATGAATCTACCGCGTGCGGTAATTAACGAAAAATTTGAATTTTAGGTTTTAGTGTTGTTTTATTTTTATTGACCACGTGGTTTGAATAAAAAATATACGAGTACATAAATGTCTTCTCATGCTTTGAATTTAGGGAGTGCCGAAAGAGAATAAAAACCAATTTTGGTAGAGGTAGCGACAACAATTCTTTGAGTTGAAGAAACCGTTCGATTTTATATGTAGTACTTGGTTCTTCCAAATTCCTTGCGAACATGTGCCCTTTTTCGGTATCAATGTTATTAAAAATACGTAAGAACAACAATTTTCTTAACAAAAGCACTTCAATCATTAAAATATATTATGCTCGTATAACATAATACCGTGGTAACACCGGTCGACAAGATTTTCCACCCAAAATCAGAAGTTTTTTTTTGAAAGTTTTTTGACTTTTTTATGTGCAAAAAATTTGCCATATTCGTCGATATTCGGTAATGGTGATGGTACTGAATCTGTGATGACTGCTAATAATAGCAAAAATGGCTTCACCAATAAGTTCAAAAATGTACAAAACAGAAGACTTAATAACTTCTTATTCCATTCGCCGCTATTTTAATAAAATGCATAATCCTCGTGATTCAGATTCGGTATCAGCGACTCTGTGGAACTGAAGAACCACTGAAAATGTAGCTGTCTTTAATATGATTCTTCTCCTTTTTGAGAAGACGTGACCCAAATTAATTAATGCCGATTTCTTGAAGAGACAATCTGCTATTTTGAAGGCTGCCGGAACGGACGGACGTCGGCTTTCGACTTTCAGCGAAAAATCAAATCAAAAGACGCCGTTGAAATTTCAGGCATGATTCCTTGATATTATACTAAAGACACAGGATACAAGATTATGCAAATAAGGCAGATAGAGTTGCCAACTGAATTTTTAAAAATGGCCTAGCGCAATGCTTCTATTGTTCTCCTTTTCTCTCTCTCTATCTCATCCCCCTTTTAAACTTTTCTTAAGACAATTGCTCTTGTTTTAATAACTGTTGTTGCTGCTTGTGTTTTATTGTTGTCGCACTACAGCAGTTGCTGACCTTATTTGGAGTTATTGTTGCTGTTGTCCTTGTACGCGTATTTACCATTCTTGTTTTCATTTCTGTTCTTCTGGTTGTCGTAATCAGTCTTGTTCTTATTTTTGTTGATGCCACAAATGTTGGTGATGTTGTTGTTGAGTGTTTTTAATTCTGTTTTGTTTTTTTTTTTTATTGTATCGCTGCTACTACTACTACTGGATTCATTGTTTTGGTTATGGCCGTACTGTCACTCTGTCTGTCTCTGTCACTGTCACCATCACTGTGTGACACTGAGCTCTTGCTTGCTGCTTTTTTCGTTTGTGTGTGTGTGGGTGTGCATGTTGCCAATGCCTTCCGCTCCATCGTTGCAGCAAGCTGCTGCTGTTCTTGTTGCCATTAACAACAACATTTATTTTGGTTCTGGCTTTTGTTGTAATCATTGCTGTTGAGCACAGTGTAAACAAGCGCGTCAACTCCTGCCTCTCTTCTGCACCCACCCACCCACAACCTTGCCTCCTTCTGGGCGTCTGCGCTTCTGCCTGCCACCGGCCAGCTTAACCCTTGGCCAAATTGTTGACTTTGTTTGTTCAACTGTTGAGTTTGTTTCACTGAAATCTTCACATCGCTGTACTCGTCGTGTCGTTCGTTGTCCTGCGTATGTCCTGTTTGTTTTTCGTATATACCGTGATGCTGCTTGCATACGCTTCGATGTTGGTTCATGGACGAATTGTTGGTGCCAAACGCTGGCTGTGGCTGTAATTCGACAATCCATTCGACAAACTGCAAGCTGTTACTGTTCGAACCAACTCATTTAAGTGCCGTATAAACGCGATTCATTGAATAAAGCTAATCACGAATACACTCTGCACGAAATGCTTGAAAATACAATTGATTTATCGCCCGACGAAACGATAAACATAATGACAAACAATTCATTGTAAAGAAGAGTGCATGCATGCTACACTTAGATTGTCGCCGTCTGTATATTAGGCTTTGATCGATGCCGTCCGGCAACGAAAATAAACCGATGTGCTTAGAAAAATTTCTTTAAAAAAAACAATTGCATATTTTTAGGATGTATTTTATTGACGATGAAGTGATGTACGAGAAAAGACAATCGAACTCAATGGGTCGAACTCCAAGAGAAGATCTGAGAGCGAAATTGATCTCTTCAAACGAATTTGAGAGAGCTAGAGTTAACGAGAGAGGAGGAGAGATTTTATTAATCAAAAAGAGATCCGAGAATGGGATCGTCAAAGCTCGCAAGATCTCGGTCGTGTTTATTTACTACAATTTAAAATACAATATTTTTATTCTTAAAAATTTATTCAATCAATTGCAAAAGAATTTGAAGAAAATTATAATTTAATAAATAATATCAAAAATAATACTACACAAATTACTAAACACTATTCTACCCCTTTCCTTTTCCCTTCCCTTCCCCCCAGCGACCTTCCTCACTCATCCCTTTTATCTTTTGATGGTCCGATGATAGAAACGGTCAGCCTATCCGTATTGTAGCAGCGGCACTGTGAAGAATATCGGCTGCCTCGCTGCGCTCTGTGGCTGCAGCACTAACCGTTGCATTCTACCGTGGAGCGAAGAGCGTCGTCGTAACGCCAATAGTGTCAGCGCTGCTGATCGAGGAGGCGCCGTTGTTGTTGGAGTCTCTGTGACTATGAAGACACGTTCAGCGTCTGGTTCTTCAGGGGCGCCGGGTGCTGGTCTGGGTGCGATGGGATTGTCGTTGCTGCCGCAGGCGGGATGATCTGCTGCCGAAGAAGAAGCAGCGGTGTGGTTTGTGTGCGACAACGATTCAAAAGGCAGTAGGAAAGGGCGACTAGGGCGAAAACCGGTCGGTGGATATGGTTCTTTGGTTGATGTACGAGGAGCGGAGGTATTGGATTGCAAAGATGCTGCATTTTCGGAGAAATCGTCGACTACTGCTGATGTCGTGATATCAGGTGTTATCGTAGCCGATACCAGAACCACTTCAGGCGAGTTTGAGGAGTTGTGTAGCGATGTTAAGAGCGTTTCGGTGACTTCAAATGTCTGTGATTCTGTAATTCCAGACGTCATTGCTGCCTCCGTGGTTTCAACAGGCGAAGTTACATAATCGAAATCATCAAAGATTGGAAAAGGGGCAGTGCTGGGGGCAATGCTGTTGGAAGCGATGGAGTCGTCGATTGTGCCCGAAGGCGTAGTTGTCTGCAGACCTTCTGTAGAGCGTCCAATGAAATGGCTGGTTGTTGTACCGCCTTGATTTTCGAAATCCTGACTCATTGTAATTTTATCCATATTAGATTTCGTAACATTCTCACTATTCGTATCCACTTGACGATCATGCCCGAATACGGCATCAGGTACCGGCTGCAATTTAGTCACTTCAACACTCACAACACCGCGACCGCGACCGCGACTGTCTTCCTCAGTCTGCGTGTAGTAACGATTTATACGTATTTGACGTGCATTGACGTCACCGATGACCGCTTCCAGAATCATCAACACCAACAAAGTACTGCTGATGAAGGAAGACATATCCATAAACAAGCTTAATGTCATCTCTTGCTTGAGACTTTTGTAGACCGAAGAGCGCGTGCCGATCGTTGCCTTTAGCTGCAGCGTAAAGTTCTCAACTGTCTCGGTTCTTAATGTTGCCAACATTTTTATAGATACAATCGATCGATCGTCGAAAGACGGAAGACGGAAGAAGAGCAACCAACGCAATCGTTTTATCGGTCGTATCGTACATTAAAAAGCAATAAACTCGGTGACTTCAGTGCTCTTAGTCTTTTAAATTGCGAGCAATCTGGTAATAGTTTTTGATGGATGTACATCAGCAGTATCCTTATTTCTTTGTTTTTTAGCAAAAAAGTTGTTCATAATTCTGTTGTTGCAATTTTGTCTTAAATATCGCATTATCTTTCTCTCAATTTGCTCTCTTCTCGGATTTGTGTTCTCCGTTTTATTCATTTTTAATGGCGTTTTATTGACACTTTTTTTTAAAAATGACATTTTGGTCACTTTTTCTTCATTTAGTCCTTACTCTCTTCTAGCTTTCTCTAGTAGCATTCCGGTTTTATCCGTCTATCAATCTACATACGTCTCATAAAACATATTTATCTGTCTGTCTCTGTCTTTATCTTGCTGTCTCTGTGTTCTTAGACTCCGTTGTGCTCTGTCTCTTTATCTTTTTATAGATTTTATGGATTTTTTAACAAAATTGAAAAAATCAGGGGCTACAAATTATTCTATAACCGTCACACGATTCGATTATCTCTGAGAGAGAAAAAGTGTCAAACTGTTGCAGGGATTTCCTATATTCTCTTCTTCTTCTTCTTCTACTTCTTACAAGTATTTTTTTTCTAAAATTTGAAAATTATTTATCCTTTGAGCAGACAAGAATCATTTGTTCCTTAATGCTTGAACAGAATTAATTTTATTATTGTGAAATATTTAAATTTTTGTACTGTCTCCGACCAAAAATCGATTTGGGTCCATGTACCATGTGGCACACGAAGACTTACTTTCAATTTTAATTAAGAACATTTGTTGGGCTTCGACTGTGCTGATGTTGTTCATCAGAGCTAGAGAAAGAGACAAGGCGTGGTAGGGAAGGAAAGAAGAGAGAGCATTATTTTATATTGTCTGTATACACACACACACAGAGATTCCATTTAAACAAACAAATTCTTACTTTCCAGTGACGACAACCGGCCCCAGCAAATACTCTGAGAGAAATCTCGATTTGTCCTTGTTATTTGTTGGTACGTTTATTACAAGCCTGTCAACAAATGTTACTACGAAGACATGATTTACTTTGAGCTGGCCTGGCCTGGCCTGGTTTGGTCTGGTTCTTGGCCATTTGTTTTCATTACCTCTTTAGACATGATCTTAAATTCATTCTGAAATAAATTCTAACTTGGGCAAAAGTAATTCTCTTCTTCCGTCTCTACACAAACTGAAAAATTGTGTTGTCAAATGTGTCGACAGCAATAACAATAAACAAATTACAATAAATTCCTAAATGAAATCGCTTCTACTGTGAATAGCAAGGACCGACCAATCGACCGACCAATTCACCAACCAACCACGGACCAATCAACCGACCATCCAACCGAACAACCGAACCAGGTCGAAAGTTAAGCTTTTTATTAATCGTCTGTGATAGAATTATGTACATACATATTACGTATTTTGTTCGACTTCGACTTCGAAAAAGCGACTTCGAAAGAAAGCATATAAGCTTTCAGGCCTGAGAAAACCGCTTAAGTGGGCCTGGAAAAATCTGTCGGTAAACAACTTTTTGAGTTGTTCGACATCGAGCGATGATGACCGGATCGAGCGATGATGCCCTTTTAAAAGCTCTTCATTTGATCTTGACCATAACAGCAAAAAGTGCTAGAAAAACGTCATCACCTTAAGATCATACTAATATTTTTTTTATTTTCATTAAACAAATAATAAAAATAATAAATATTTAATTGCGTTTTTTTTCTTTTTTTAACGAAACGGAAGTCAGAAATTATCAAATCATGCGTATTTGTACGAGAAGAGAATGAATGGAATTTTTTATTAGTTTTCACGCCAGCTTAACCATAATCATAATCAGCATTGCCAACATCATCATTGGTGTCCATCATTATCACTATCGTCAACATCATCTTTATCAACGCTCGTTTATTGAAAATTGTCAACAGTTGGCCAATGTTTCAAGTTTAACCAAAACGACAACAACAACAACAACAACAACAACAACAACAACAACAACAACAACAACAACAACAACATCAACAAAACCATGCAAATTAATCAAAGGCCGAGACTTAAGAAAACGTGTCTGGCATTCGAAGAATGATTTGATGAAGTTAAACGTGGCGCAACCGTAACGCTCGCCGTAGCTTCAGAACATTGAACCAAAAAAATTCAAAATTGAAGTTCATAATGGACAATTATTGAATACGTAATGAAATGTGTACGATTGAAATAAATACCAGATATTAAAGCAAAGAAAAAAACAATAGGAATTAAAGAAAATTGAAATAAACAAAAATAAAACAACAATAAACTGATCAAAAAGTCGTCTACCGATCAATTATAGCTTCCTAAATCATCTTTTTATAGAAATATTGTTGGTTGAAATCGCAAATAATAAAGGTTTTATACAAAATTTATATTTTTTTACTCTTTTGTAATGAAACATAACCTCACTTTGCATTTGAAGTAGTCAAAGCAGTCAACAGTCAATGAAATTCATCCCTCAATAAACATTGACGACGCCAAAGGCTATTTTTTTCAAAAATAAAACGAACGAATTAATGCATTTTGACACTTGGCAATAAGTCAAAAACTGGCGGCAATGACGGCGCGGCGGCGTCAGCATGCATCAGTGAAGTCATCATAGCCATGCATTTTATGATTGCCAGAAATTTTTACTATAAAAACTAAAGAGTTTCCTACAGTTCGATCAGTTTGAAAAAATCCACTTCATCGTTAAAAAACTGTTAATTTTATAAACTAAAATCACGAGAAAATTTGCTTAAAAATGTTTTGGAATTTTATTTACTTAACATTGGCTTTAGTGGTTGCTTGCAGTGCAGCTGCTGGCAGAGAAGAGGGCGGCTTCCTTCGCCAGCCACAAAAACCAGAACCACAATCGGCTCAATATTATTACTATGAACCGCCAGCGCAGCAGCGACCACAGAAATTTGGCGGTTTTGAAACAAATTTTGCACCTGCCGCGCACTATGGTTCACCGACATCTTCACCAGTTGGCGGTAGCTTTGACAGAACACACAACAATTATGGTGCACCAGAAGAAACGGCCGGTTTTTATGCCTTGAATGCGAATACCGCTGCCGCTGAGAGAGAGGCTCAAAATGACGAGGAGGGGTCGGAGGGGGAGGAAGAACAGCCATCCTACCAACCACAAGAGAACCAGCAACAGGAAGCACCAGCGAAGCAAGAGGGTAGTGTTAAACAGCAAGAAGAAGAAGAGCAAAACCCAAATCAGCAACAGCAACAGGAACAACAACAGCAACAACAACAACAATTTAAACAATTTACTCAATTTACACTGCATCCCTTGACGCGACAGGAAACCGCTAAGCCGACGAACAAAGTCGTCAAATTCGAGCAACAGCTGCAGCAGCAACGATTGCAACAATTCAATGTACCTTTCGGTCTGCTGCAGTTTCCGATTGAGTTTCAACCGATTTCAAACCATCAACCGCAAGCAGTACGAGCCGACTACCGAGGTTATCAATTATAATTATTAGAAAGAATTTAACTTAGAAGTAAAGTGAATTTAATCCGAGATTAATTCGACAAATTCAACGAATTTGGTCTATAGAATTTAAAACTATTTGCTTTTAATTTTATTTCTTTTTGAAATTGCGTCTGAGTATAATAATTTGCACTAAAAAAGGAAACTTTATTGTGTATATTTTTTATTGTGTATATATTGTGTATATATTTTATTGTGCAAATAATTAAATAAATGAAATAAAATGAAACTAATTCGAATTTGGGGTGAAATCTTAGCCATTGTGGTTTCATATTAAAATAAACTTGTCACAATGCCATCGAAATAAAGGTTCTCTGTCTTAAAAATGGGGCGAAAAAGGATATTTCACAAGAGAAATGAGAGGTAATAGCTTTTATTTCGCATGGAAAAGGAAAAGAAGACAGAGAAGAGATTAAGAACTGATCGAACAGAGGAAGGAAGCTTCTATTTGCCACGAAAAAAACCGATTAGAGGACTTATCCGATTAGAGGACTTAATTGCCTTCGTCTTAAAAAGACAAACGATGGAAGCTCTTGTATCGTATATTATAGTTTTTTGCATTTTATAATCCATTTTAACCTTGAAGCCTTTAAGTTTTTAAAAACTATTTCCTAAAAAATAACTCACAAAGTTATCGAATTTTAGTTCAAAGCTCGAATGCTCATGGTTATTGATTGTTCATTAAAATTCAATATTTGAACCTCGTAAAGACAAACACACGCAAGCACACATACACCCATGCGTGTACATAAATAAGAATTCACAAAACAAAATTTATTTCAAGGAACAACAAAAACCAGCCATCACAGGGTTAACCACCAAAAATTATCATAAGACCGTTTATTTTATCATAAAAATTTTCAATAGAAAATTAGCAATAGAAAAATAAGAAAAATATATAAACAAAAAAATGTCTAAGGTCTTCAAATTGTCACGTACGCCATTTTGTGAGAAATTTTGTCAATAATAATAGAAAAAAAACAACAACTGGTTAAAAAAAATTAAAAAAACAACAACACAAAGTATTCGCCCATTCGAAGCCCATTCGAAGCAATGAAGGTGAGTTTGTGGTTTTGTTTTTTGTATTTTCGGTAGATGTCTTTTGGGCCAGAACCTTCGCTAACAACATAAGCAGCAATAAAAACAACAACTATAGCAACAACATCAAAATGGCCTATTTTTAACTTGACGAAAAACTTATAGAAAAAAACGTTACTGGTCATGCCTCGATTCATAAAAGCAAAGATTTACTATGAAAACTTCAAACCAATCCGAGGAAAGTCACAGTCGTCCATCCAACGTCACAAAGCAAACAAATATAGAAACAACAACAACAACAACAACACTCATAATTACATCTTTTTGTTTAAACTGAGAAAAGAGAAAAAAATGTCAAAATCCTTCCAGATCCTTTTTCTAGCTGCTTGCGTTTTTGCTCTACATCAAGCGGAGCCAACGCGTTATCGCGCTCCTTCAGTTTCTTCACGCTTAAATACTTTCACGCCTCGCCGTGTTGTTTTGGCGCGTCAAGAGGCTGCCGCCACGCCTGCTGCTGTTACTCCATATCCTTCAGCTGATGAGCTAAAACCGGAAATACCTTTCAATGAAGTTGAAAACAGAATCAACCCTGACGACGACGACGACGTTAATGATGATGATGATACTGGTTCCTCTCCTCACCAACCTGATGAAGTTTACGGGCCCCCAATAGCAGATGATGATGATGATGGTGAAATCGCCGAGGATGATTTTGCTCTTCGTCAACCCGATGAAGTCTACGGCCCACCGGAAGCAGTTGATGAGCTTGATCTTGAGGTTGGTCAAGACGAAACAGCTTCTTCTCGTCAACCGGACGAGATTTATGGACCACCCGAACAGGATGAAGGTGATGAAAGTGATCTTTTCAATGTTGAAGAGCAGGTGCCGCAACAGCAGCAGGATGAGAAATTTGCTCCCGAACCAATTACTGAAGAACCACAATTAGGGCGTCTCGTCTTTGGGCGGCGCATTTCTACACGCCGTACCGCCGCACGACCAGCCAAATTACTGCAGGGAGGACAGCGTCCGGCAGGCCTACGAACAGCACTGAGAACGCGCAGCCGCCGACAAAGTCAAAAGCTTTTGCGTCGGCAGATTACGGCACGACCGGTTTTGGTCTATCAACGATGGTAGAAAACCTACGATAACACTAACTTTGGGTACCTGAAAAAGCGGTTATGATTTTGTTCTATTGAAATTTTTAAATGTAAAAGAAAAATGTTAAAATAAACGCTGCGAAAATATGTATATAACCTTCGAAATAAAAAAACATCCCAAAGACACTAAAGAATGGAGTTTCTAAAGAGGAGTAAGAAGGAGAACAATATACGACAAATGTCGCCTGATCTTCCTCAAGAATTAAAGTTAAAGCATTAGAACAATTTTAGAAATTTCAAAGAGAAAATTCATTCATTACCGGCGTCCATCTTTCTCTTATCCTTTGTATTTAAAGTCGACCATCCTTCTACAGTCGACCATCATCCCTCTCCCAGCTTTTGCTCTCTGCTCAACCCTTCTGCTTTGGCAATAATTTCTCTCACCACTTTCGGAAATGTTGTTGAGGGAGGAGCGGGTGGTGGTGGTGGGGGACCCTCCTTCTGTGGTTGCTGATGCCAAATTCGGTGGGTGTTTTTCGGTAAACACTTTCAATTAGTGCCGCACAGAGGGACGGTCAATATAGTAACTCAAATCCAAAGGATAATTTTCCGATAAACGAAAATGTGCAATATTAAATGAGCCGCACTAAAGAGCCGCACTGGTGGTAAATATTTACAATGATGTTGGTAAAAAACTTTTATGGTATTAAATTAGTTGAGGATTGTTAGATTATATTAAGCCAGATTATAGAGAAGAAAGAAGACTTTAGGTCTATGCTTTAAAAAACGTTTGAATGCTATAATAAGTCGATTTATCTTGTTGGGAGCTCTTGTGTATGAAGTAATACTGAAATTGGGGGACCCGTGTAGTACTTTAGGAACTTAAGGGGCACTTTAGGGGTACTTTAGGAGCAACATTAAACAAATCAATAAATAATTAAAACCTGACTCTCTCTCTCTTTGAACCCAGGAGAAACCAAGCATTAGCGAATAGAAGAGAATTTCTGGTCCTGGTTTAAAACTTTAAGCGTGTCTGACTATATATTTATGTTCGTTTAAACCATCGATTAAACCATGGGTTAAACACACATTTAAGGTTGAAATCGTCAAGCCAGCAAAAGAATTGAATTAAATTTTCCTTAATTCAATAAAAAAATCATTTAATTTCGTTTTAAACGTTTCGTCTTTACAACACAACCATCGCAACTATTTGCGACCTGCCAACGATGGAATGTTTTTTTGGACTTATTTTCTTTTATTACATTACATTATGCGAGCGTATATTCATTCAAGCGGCAGATTAATTTATCACAGCATGATGATCTGACCCCCGCCCCACCCCTCCCTTATATCACCCCTCCTGTTCACCCACCGCCGGTGTCACAACACAAATGAACAGAAAACCTCAAAATGGCAGATCAACATTTAAACGTCAGCAGCCATGGATGGTTTTTTGTTGTTTGTTGTTTTTTCATGGACGTGAAGAAGAGGCGAGGAGGAGGCAGCATGAGGTGATAGTAGTAATGATAATGGTGTGGGTGTGTTAGCGTGTACAACCGTTTTACGGTCGAGACTGGTGATAATGATGTCGGCGCTGAAATGCATTTATATTGGCAACGAACCAAGCCAGCCGGCAATTCGAACCCATCAGCAACCAACCAACCATTCAGTCAACCTAAACCGACCCAACCCAATCCTATTAACATCAGCGTTATCCTACCATATTCCGGATATTCTCGCTCAACTGACTGCACCTGCCAACTGACTGCATTAATCTAAGGTGAATAATCTGACAGCTTTTGTGTCCGAACGACAAACGACACTGCAACGACACTCCGTCGCCACGCCCTTTTACAGGGTTTGTCGCCGCCACGAAGGTTTGTCTCCACTCTTCACTTTTCAGCAGACTGGCTGGCATCGTCATCATCATGGTGATGAATCATGATGATGGCAAAAATGAAGATAATAAATGAATATAATAAAGAATCCAAACAAGAATGATTGAGGTTGGATGATGATGATGATGATGATGATGTTTGTAAGGTAATTAAATTAAAGACGAGAAGAGATGAATGAGTTCGGTTATAAATGAAAACGAAAATGCTTTTAATATTGATAAAATTCATGAAAATAATGAAGTAATGGCTTTTGAATATACGATGATGATGATGATGATGTTGTTCGGGACTGACAAAAATAATCAAGAACACTCGTATTTATTTAAAGGCTCTAAAAACGGAAGGCAGTTTTTATTTTCGATTTTTACCATTTTGTGCAGCTGTTTTTTTTTTAATACATACAACTATACTGTACATATAATAAAAGTTAAGAATTAATTACTTATTAATTTTTTTTATTTATTTATTTAAAAACTAGAACTAAGCCTTTTTTTAAGGCTTTATAGCTCACCGTAATATTGACTACATTTCATCAGGTTACATTAATAATGAGTTTACAAAAAATAATTAGATAAAAAGTGTGTAAATTAGGCACAGTTTGTAATGATTAGTAAAGACTGGAAGGATCCTCACCACACCCATTTGCCCTTAAAAAATAATAATAAAAAACAACCAAAAAATTAATCTGAATTATGTTTATGTTATTGTAAAAATTATTTTGAACATAAAGACGCTTTTAAAAGATGTTTGACGTGTCAGAGAATAATGACTTTGGTTTCCAAAAATGTATCAATTAATTCTTTAAGAAAATAAAAACCTTTGTCGATTGTTATTCTTTGGCAAAGTTGAAAAAAATCTGTTTACACGTAAGAGTATATTATATGGTTCTTTAATAAGTTGGCAACTCTAAACTTTCTTCGGAACCTCCTCCCCCTTTCTCTCGCGTTCTATCTCTCTCTCTCTCTTTTGCTGCTTTTATCTTTGACTCTCCCAATCTTTCTTTCGCTCCCTTTTTCCTGGCTTTCTCTTTCTCTTTCTTCCCTTAAAGCATGCCTGCCCTCCCTCTTTTTTCCCCTCAACCAAGCTCTTTTTCTCCCTCAGCCCATCTCTTTTTCTTTAATGGGCTGCGTAAAGAGGGTGACATGACACAAAGTGGGGGGTCATGTTCCCCTTTTTACGTCTCTCTCTCTCTCTCTCTCTCTCTCTCTCTCTCTCACTCTTTATCTATCTTTTCCATTTCCTCTAAGTGTTGAAACTCTACATTTACTCTTTCCTTTCTTCGTCCCTCCAAAGTCTTCTACTGCACCTTCCTTACGTTTCCTTTCGGCCCCTATTTTTGTAACTCTCTTTTTAACCCCATTTTTTTTCTTCCCACTTCACCCCGCTTATATTCTAATTTTAACCCTATTCGTCTTTTTCTTTCCCAGAAAAAGGGATAGAGCAACAATGCCTCCTTTTCTACCACGTGTGCACATAACTAACGATGACGTCACCATCAACCGAGCTGGGAACAATCTCCACCGACTCGACAATCGGCTGCAGATGTTCCTCGCTGTCGACGTGCGTAAAACTGCCGATCTGTTCGACTTCTCCCTCGAGTAGCACGAAATCCGGTTCGACATCTTCGGTTAGCAAGAAGCTAGCTCCGAATTTGTCATTCGGTACCTCAGGTTGCGTTTCCTGTCGCTCCACAATGGCTGTATCCTGCTTATCCGTCTTCTCTGGACCGAATGAAGCGGAAGCATCGGATACTGATGCATTTTTCGTTTTCTCCTCGGGTGATATTTTCTGATCAGCAAGGATTGATGATAATTGATCAAAGGCTGCTAATTGAATCGCATCATTTTCCGCTGCTGCTGCTGCCATCGGCGCTGGTGCATTTTCCTCTTCATCCTCCATTTCTGGGGGCCAGACCGTTGTAGCTTGTTCAGTGCCTCCGCTTTCTGTTTCTGTTGTTGTTGTTGCTGTTGCTGTTGCTTCCATACTTCCGCCCTCTTCGGACATTTCTTCCGGCTCCTCAATATTTTCCTCTTGCTCCTTGGGTTTCTCCAAATTTTTCGGGACACTGAGTAGAAGCAAAGCAGCAGATTTTGGGGCTTCGGAGAGATTGCGATTCTGTAGCGGTAACAAGACAACATCTTGGTTCTCTGCCATGGCATCAGGTGCAGGCGCTGTCTGTTCACGATCAGCGATTGTTATGGAGGCACCTACATCACGAGTTGTTGCTGCTGCTGTCTTCATGTTGTTTGTGACTTCGTGATCATCATCATCGGAGGTTAGAGAGGAAGAGTTTGTTGGCGCAGAGGTAGCTGTAGCCTCAGTTGCGCTGCTGTGTTGTGTGTCGCTTGTGTCGGTGGCAGCTGTTGTGGTCTCCATTTTTGCTGTTGCTTTAGGTTGAGCGTTGTTTGGAAGTTGCACTAACGCAGCAGAACGTTGCACTGCCACCTTGGATCCGGCTTCATCGATTCTTAAAACGCCCGCTTGCGTGAAACTGATGCTGTTGCTAATTATCAGAAAACTCGCCAATATTAGAATTTTTGTTGACGTCGGTGTTGTTGTCGCCGCTAATTGTTCTGCCATTTTCCCTTTTGTGTTATTCGCTTTGTCTTAAGGTTTTTAAAGCTATTCTTAATTCCTTCGTATTCCTAAATCTTGTTCTTGCTGCTGCTGCTGCTGCTGCTGCTGCCACTGTTGAGCTTGCTATCAATTTGTTGACTGACTTTTCGTTGATCGATTACTGATTATTTATAATACTCGTAAGACTTCTTACTTTTGACCTTGATTCTCTGAAGTTTTTAATAAAGTAGGAGAAGAAGAAGAAGAAGTTAATGCTTCCGTTTGTTGTTGTTGTTTTTCTTACCGGAACCGGGAAGTAAAATATGACAAAAAAAAATAAAATTTTCCTGCATCGTTAGCACATTAAAATTCATAGAGTTCATTCAACGTTTTCCAACCAGCACAACAACAACAACCATATTGATATTGAAGGTAAAATTTTAGTCATCGCATTCTCATCAAAACAAGGCACAAATACAGGCGCAAACGAGCACGTACCCGGTAGTTCATGTCTTTAAGGAAACATAAACGAATCATGCATGCCTTTTCACTATCGTATATGAATCGTATTAACTTGGTCTTATTTTAACCTTATCGTCGACGACACAAAGCCGAACGTCCGCCTAACGCGACGAGAACGTTGTCATAAGGGTGTGCTGGAAAGACACCCCTTGAGGGTGAAAACTAAAAGGATTAAAACAAAGCAAAATCGTATCATTTCCGAAAGTCACTTGCAGAAGTTGACGTCACTGATGCATGAACGATTTTTCATGAGTGCAGCTTGTGGGTGCTAGTGGGTGCATATACTATACTCGTAGTATACTTACACACAAACACACTCACATACTCACCCAGTCAGGCCAGGCCAGTGGTTTTTTTATTCATTTACCCAAACCCAAATAATTTTTACGATTCCTTTGTGTCTCTTTTTGGTTTGTCTGCGAAAAATGACTTGAATGCATTTCAATTAATTTATTGAGCTTGTAAAGTGACCGATTGGTAACACGGTAATAGCATTCAATATTTTGATCACGTCTGAACAATGACATTCAATTTGTTTGTTGACTTTTGCGAATTGTTTTGTTAATTGATGTCCGGCAACCATTTAAAAAAAGTACCTACATCTAAATATTTCATTTAAAAACATTTGTATTATAATGTCTTCATTCCGACGCATTTCGAAACTCTTAGACTTCGTTAAAGCGCATAATTCGGACACTCTCTAATGAGTTCTCATTACACAAAAAGGTTATTGAGTTCCAAATTATACCTTTAAAAAATAAAAATATATTTTATATAATAATTCGTTCGGACGAAGCTAAGTTAAATATCGTGGGAGGTATATCTTGTGTCTTAAATTCATTCATCCTTAAAAAATTGTGATTTTTTTTAATAAAAAGTTTTTCACAAAAAAGTTTCTAACTTTATCGAAACTCTCATAATCATCCAGAATTTTATATTTCTATGTTTTTTCTCACTCAAAAATCCCTCAATTTATTTTTATTTTTATTCCTTCGATTCTTGTTTACAGCAGCAAAAGGTTACTCTCAACAAACTTCTTGATTTTCAAAACTCTTTCGGTAACTTTAACCGTAAAGTTGTGGTTACTTTTGTTGTTATGATTTTAATAGAAGTTGCTGTTACCGCTGCTGCTGCTGCTGCTGCTGCTGCTGCTGCTGCTGCTCTCACTGACCCACAAAAAGTTGTCGTGCTTAACACCTGCAAGTTTGCAACCGAGCAGCTTAAATAATGTATTTTTTACCATTTCTTTTTTATAGCCTCCTCCTCCCCCGCCCCGCAACTCTTGCGCAAAACCCGCGTCGAAAGTTTTTCGGACCAATTCTCTTGGCCGTATACACAGCGGTAGAGTAGAGTAGAGTAGAGTTTTCTCTAACAACCAAAATTTTGTATAGTTTTTTGTAAACAATTATTAGTTACACCCAAAAAAAAATCAAGTCTCAAAAAACTGCAACGAATTAATTTTTAAGAAAAAATTCCAAACGAAGTTAAAGAAATTTAAAAATTTTGTAGAGCTCTTCCTGATAGTCAGAATTATTCTACTTAATTCGGTTCTATTTTACTTAATGATGGTTTTTCTGGGGCCTGCCATCTTTTCTTCTGTAATTTCTTTCTAATAAAACTTATAAAATTATTTTCTTCATTCTTCTTTTTTCCAAATTTTTCTCTTCGTGTGGCCACTCGGTGAAATCAAGCAAACGAAATCTCCTCATAAATCGCACACTTCTGAGGAATAATGGTATATATATTTCTCTACTAATACTAGAGCGTCAATAGTCGCCATCTGCACAGCGTTGCCATTTGTTCTTAAGAGTTTCCGGTTTCGTTTTAGTTTTAGCTACGAGTTTGAGGTTTCGCTAAGAGCTGATTTTTCCAGTTTTAGTTTTGTTTTTCTTATTATTATTATTATTATTATTATCCATTATTATTCCCATCCATTTCAATTGCTGCACAGATGAGGAACGACAGACGTAACGTAACGTTCGTTTATACTGGAGAACTAATGAATATCACTGGCAAGTGTCCAATTTATCGTAGCTGTTGTTGTAGTCGTTGTATCTACGATAGATGTTATTCACTAGAACTTCTATAGTTCCGGTGTTGCTTCGTTCAAGAAAGCAGAAGCTTGCTTGTTCTTCTGCTGCATGAAGAGAAGCAGCAGGGCGAGTTTGTTGGAGGGGTTGAAAAGAGATGAGTACAAAACGAACTGTGATATTATTAATAAGAGTAAGAGGAATAATCTCAGCGGAACAGGGATTAAGTCTTCGAAACATTTAGCTTATTCTCAAGGGCCAATTTTAATATCGTCTTCTTTCATATTGTAAAGCATATTCTCTCTGGCGAACGAAGGAAGGAAGGAAGGAAGGAAGGAAGGAGCGACAGCTCCTTAAATAAAATTAAAAGCGAAAGTATATCCACATAATAGTTATTTATGAGATAAAACACGTTGCCGCCTTAATTTATTTCTTTACCACTAAAAAGTTTTTAGCGTAAAAATTCCGTTAAAACTCGATAAACATTCGAAAGAAGAACAATGTGTGTTCGAGTCATTTATGAATTTATAAATAATTTATTTGAATTAATTTATGATCCGGCAGGCAATATTGAATTGTTATTGAAAAGGTTCGAGCAAGAGTCGTCACACAACATGACACGAAAATTTCCTTTCTGTGATCTGTCGGACGCATCAATGGGGGAGCTTCACATGATGTACAATGGCGTGAAAATGTCCTCCAACAACCCCCCCCCCCCCCTCCGCCCCAAACCGGATGTCGTCATTTGCCTGGCATTTGCAATTCAATATGTTCGAAAAGTTTAGACCAGAAAGTTAAATTCCATTAAATTTACTTCAGGATAAGTTAAGAACTGAGTATGGTCGATTGGTTGGTTGTTTGGTGGTTGGTTAATTTTTAAAATTTTTTTCATTTAAAATGGATTATTTAAATTTTTTTCCCCAATTTGTGAAGGCAAATAATTTTTCCTTCGTGTTGAAGAAGTTAAGAAAAAGTGTAGCCTACTTTTTGGCTTTCGCTTTTGGGGCGAAAACAATTTTGTGTACGTCAACATTTCAAACCTTCACAGGAAGTTCAAACATTTTATAAAATTAATGATGGTTTGAAAAAACGTTTAAAGATTTTTTTTTTCTTAATAATTAAGGAACAAATTCTTAAAATTCAGGTCTCCATCAATTTAGTTTCAAAGCGTACTTTTTATGTAGGAAGAAATGTTGAAATGTAAAATCATTAAAGATAGATATTCCAGCCCAGGAGCAACCCTTTCGATTAGTGCAAACTTTACGAGAGAAGCATCTCATTAAATTTGTTTTTGTGTGTTCTTTTTGTTGTAATCTGCCGGTATGTAGACCTGCACAAAGGCACACTTAAGTACTCAAGCATACAGTCACAAACACGCGCTCTCAAGCACACCACCCTCACCCACTTACGGCCTCAAAAACACCGTAAACACCTTACGGCACACTTAAACACATACAAACCAAAATCTTTCCATTACTCGTATATTATTCTGTTCTGAGGAAAACCAACGAATCCGCCCTTAAGACCTAAGATTTACTTATAGGCTTTCTTAAAGGTTTAAATAGTAGGATTTACCTAAAGGTTTAAATGGGATTTATCGTAAGAGGCTACCAAAATAACTTGCCCAAGGAGACCCAACGTATGAAGTGTATGAAGTTGTCGAAAGAAACTGCCAAAGGATAATCAGAAGAGACTGCCAAATTAAATTGTCGAAAAGGAAAGCTCCGGAAAGAAATATACCAGTACATACCTACCTACCAATGAGCGTGAAAGGAATACTACCGTAAAAGATTTTCCTTTTGGCAGGAAAAGGAACTACCGAAACTATTACTCAAGTCAAGATTATGTAAATAATTCTCGTAATTACGAAAAGCACTGATTTCGCTTGAGTCATGGTGTTGTTGTGTTGTGTGTGTGTGTGTGTGTGTGTGTGTATGCGCGTGTGTGTCTAAGTTTTTCTTTAGAGAGTTTGTAGATACTTGTACATACTCGTACAAAGTACGTATATGTAGTGTTGAGTTTATACATATCGAAATGTAAATAATGACAAATTGTCTCTCGCAACGATAACTTTTCTAATTTTCTTTGATTTCCTTTTCCATTTTCTCTCAAATTTCGTAATGATTAAAGTGTTTCCTTGAATTTGATAATAATTAATGAGGAAAAAGTTTAATAAGATTATCAAAATCTTATTTGAAATCAAAATGAAAACAAAATGAAAATGAAAAAATTTTTATGAGAAAAGAAATTTTTAAATTCAAATTCTTTAAATTATAACATTTGCC
The DNA here is from genome assembly GCA_949752815.1 of Conops quadrifasciatus. Classification (NCBI taxonomy): domain Eukaryota; kingdom Metazoa; phylum Arthropoda; class Insecta; order Diptera; family Conopidae; genus Conops; species Conops quadrifasciatus. The sequence goes on from OX457079.1 coordinate 4,282,211, forward strand.
GCACTTGCTTTAAACGGACCTTTTAAACCGTTAAAATTTTTAAGTTTTGGAAAATCTGCAAACACAACCGAGCTCAGAAATGTCCATTTTTCTTGCTTCAACACGTTAGTGCTGGTAATTTTTTTGCATTACGTGATGCGTTTCTTTCTCTGCTTTATCGTTTTTCATTTGTGGACTGCGTCAACGCAACTGAACGAAGTGAACAAATATGTTTTCCGCGACACCACTTGCCGCTCACCCTCTTTGAATTACGAGTATCAACAGGGGTTGGGCCGGCGGCCGCTGAGTGCGGGGTAGCTAATTTTTTTTTTGCTCAAGTTTAAGTGATAACGTAGTCCATGCAACAACGTACCTGCTTCTCTCTGCTAACGCGATGACAGCGACGAATTAGTTAGTCTCTATATCCAAAGTCAATGTCTTTAAGAAACCGTGCATGAATTATGCATGAAATTTCAGCGTCATGCATAAATCGTTCTGTTCAACTGACTGCATCAACTGACTTACTGCATTAATTTTCGCTTTCAGCAAAAGCAAGATAATTGCATTCTTATTTTTTAATTTATTCTCATTTATTTATAGTTCGAACGTGGAAAAGTGATTTTTATGTAAAGTACATAAAATATATTTCAAAAAAAAATCTTTCAGGAAAATGTTTCTCATAGAACGGATTTTGAAATTTTCATTTTTAGAAGAAGAAGTTTATTTTTGTTCGTTGTTAAAAATGATTTTAATTTTCGGTACAAGTTTTCAAATTGATTTTAACCTACCTTCTCGATGACATAAAGACTCGAAGTTCTAAGCATAGTTCAGAACTGGATGACAAAGCAATTTTAAGCCTAAACTAGCCAACGACGCCCACTTTGAGGCAAGAAATTCAAAAAAAAATTATATATATTTCAAAATAAAAAATAAATCACAACAAATTATATTTATTTGATTAAAAAATATTTAAAAAAAATCAAGAAAAAAGCCAAGAAATGTAAAAAAAAATATGCATAAAAAATGTGCATATTAGTTTTTTTTAATTTTTAATATATTGTCGTTAGACACTTTTCAGCGCGAAAAGGCTTTTATTAAGTACGTATGCGAACTTTTATAAATACGTATAGTTTTAAAAACGCTATATGTATATATGTATGTTACAAACATTTTTTATATGATTAGCTTGTTTTACTTTTATTTCACGATAACAAGAACAACGACAACAACAACATTGTCAATAACAGCAACAACAACTAAAAGTTGCAAATATACCACGAGAAATGTTAAGAAAAAGCTGTCTGCAGCAGAAAAAAAAAACCGACCTTTCAAAGTACAGCAAAACAGCATTAACAGCAACATTCACCTACACAGAGAGAGAGAGAAAGAGAGAGAGAGATCTTTCTCTCGGTCAGAGATTATAAAACGGATTACATGTTACATGTGGTGGGTAGAGAGGGGAAAGGGAAAAGAGAGGAGTGATAAAGACGGAGAGATAAAAAAAGATGAAACCGTAAGAAAAGTCTGACTGTCTAAAAAACACAAATTGTCGGACCGATAGACAGACAACATTGAAAGAAAAACCAACCAAATTAACTTCAGATTCGAAAAGATTTCATCTTTTATGAGTCTGTAAGGTTTTTCCTTTCCACTGCTCGTTTTTTTTTTCGTATAATTTTTGCTCTTATTTAAATTTGCTTTTTCCTTTGTCGTTTTTCTTTTTTTTTTTGCTTATGTATATTATTTATTTGGTTTTTTAGTTTTTGAATTTTTTTTTTTCTGAATGTTACCGCCAGAGTCGCCGTACCGAAGCTGTTAGCGGACAAATAAAAGGCAGTATGAAGAGGAATATCTTGTCAATAAATATTACAGCATGTACCTATACGAAATCAGTGAAGTATAATGATATATTCTACATATTTTTCAATTTAATGGAATTTAAATATAATTCCTAATTTTCTTCTTAAGTCGTATTGTGTTTTAGCTTGATTCTTGTTCAGATGATCAGCAAGTTATTATAATTCCAAAATATGTTAAGAATATGTTAAGCTCGAAATATTCCTCTACGCCCAGGAATACGGTCTTGGCTACCAGACCACCAGACCACCAGACCATCACAACAAATGCTACCAGACTTCATTAGCAACGACGAATTTCTTATGGTTGGCAAAAAAGTTGGATTTAATTTAATATGGTTAGAAGCTAAAGCAGTAAAAGGAAATAAAAACACACAAAAAGGAAGGGGGACAGGAGGGTCTCTCTCACAGCCCCCCCTCTACCTAAAATGTCTATAATGAAGAACAACGAAGAAGAAAAAACATTCAAATTTTACTATTTTGGCGTTCTGCAGTAACAAGAAATTATGGGGCACATCTGTTGGAAATGCGATTTTTTAGTTCCGTTTTTGTTACTTCTCAAAAAATTTAAATTATTAACAGTAAAAGTTTTTACAGTTTTGCTTTTCAGGTTATCCGCTGACTATTACTTAATACTTATAATTAAATTAAACTTATAATTAAATTAAAAATCAATGAACTAGTTCATGGTTTTTAAATAATTTTAATTTAATTTTTATTTTACATCAGAAACACGTTAAATGTTATCTTGGATAATGTCATTATATACGTAATCGAGTAATCATGGATAATGTCCATCACTGTTCATTATTTTACGTGATTTGAAGAAATTATATTAAATTAATTTTTATAATTTTTTACTTATTACAATTATTTCTTAAAGTTTCATTTTTTAAAAAAAAATATATTTCAAAATGTTACCAGTTTTTGGAACCAGTTTATGTAAAATACCGATTTTTTTATTCATCTTCATCTTCTTCATTACGTCTAACCAACACGCCTTCTGTGTCGGTTCTATTGCGATGCGCCTCAATCGCTTTGTAGTTAATAAACCAGAACGGTCTCTGATCTTCGGGCAATTGATTTAGCCGATTAATTAGATAAACATCGCCACGAGCATCGATTGGTAAACGATTAACCTGGTTGAAATCGCCACGAGCATCTATCGGTAGCGGCTCTCCTGCTGGTGGTGCTGCCATCGTGACTACTGCCAGCAGTGGCTGTTGAACTGGTTCCGGCATAACAACTTTAGTGCCTGGTGAGAGTGGACTATGAGTCCATCCAGGAGGGCGTGTAGTAAAGCGCGTAGTAGAGATGCTCTCAGAGGAAAAATATTTGTTTAATTGAGTGCGTCCAGGGCCGGGACTTAAGCCTGCATAGGAAGGTCGTTGAGCATTTAACGGTGCAGGGCTGTGATAAAGAGTGCACATCAACAGTATCCAATAAAAGTGTGACGACATTGTAAATATTTGATTTCGAATAATGCTGTTTCCTCTCTTTAATGCTTAACTTTGTGTTTTTTTTATTATTTCTAAAAACGAATTTAGCTGAGCTCGTTGTTAACTTAAATCGTGCCACTTTGAAACTAGCGTCGTTAACCGGCAAAGCCTTTATTATATACTGATTACTCAAAATCTTAATGAATTTGCGTCTGGATACTTTCTCTGCTGTTATCATCCTTTCTTCCTTCCTTCCTTCCTTCCTTCCTGCCTTGCTGCAGTTCTTACTCTTCTCATCTTCACCGAACTCTTTCAATACCTTCTGATTCATTATTATTTCGAAGTGTTGCTCTCTCTTAACTCTCCCGTCTCTCTTAAACGAGATTTTTTTTTTGCTCAGTTTGCTTTCGCGAATTTTTGAGGCGTAACCACAAAAAACAATAAAAACTTTACTTCTAAAAAGGCGTAGGGTAAAAATTAACCACAACAAGTTTGAAGTTTTAACTTCGGTCTGGTCGAAGCTATCAGAAAGTATGCTGCCCCATTATTGACCCTTTTAATGCGCTACAAATGGGTGGACAAAATTAATATATTAGAGTGTAGTGTGCAGAGTATACAAATTAATTAATATTTTAAAGACTACAAAAAAGAAAATTAGCAAATTCATTGTTCGGCTCCGGGGAATTGATGATAAACTGCTATCAGCAGTCATGAGAGAAACAAAATATGAGCTTTAAAATTTTGCTTGATAGTGATTATGGTTAAGAGTAAATATGAACATTATACGATATACAATTAAAATCGTTTATTTTTCAATATTTATCTATTTTAAAATGTCATTCAATCAGAAGTCAGAAGTTATCTTCAACAAGAATCAGAAGTTACTTCCGCTGCACCTGTTTTCAAATAATCACAATAAAACCGCGAAGCAGTGGCCCCTTTTGGGTTTAGTTGGGTGTTGAGGAAGGTTGGCCTCTGGTCTTTTTAAAAGCAGATCATCTTGAAAAAGCAATCTCCGACTATTTCTGTTTCATTCTATAAAACTCGTCAAATTTATCAATAGAAAATTGCTTCGAACACTAAAGAGTTTGTGGTCTTTTTTTGGTAAAAAGCATCTTATGTAGTTTTCGGTTCGTTTCGTTTCCTTTAAGGATGAGATTATCATAGGTTTTATTTTTATTTTGTTATGCTATTCTTCTTTTCTTTCGTTTCTTCGTGCTTTTAAGTTTGACGTTTCTTTTATTTTTTCTCTGCATGTGTTTGAGCCCGAAATTTCTTGCGATTTCTTTATTCGGTTCATTGAGCTGGCAAAATTTCGATAACATACACCAAACATCGTAGAACGAATGCGAATTGCGTCTCTTGAGTTGGAGTTTAATAATCGTATTTTTCTTTTGTGATAAAAGTCATACATATGTACTCATGTCTTGATGTCTGTCGGTGGGGGTGACTGGTGATGGTGATACTGACGGCAATGACATTTTCATTTTCGTCACTCTCTTGAGCTGATTTTTATGGTGTTACCGCTGTGACAGATCTCAAAAGCCTTGAAAAAATGTGACTCCTAACTTCCTTCTTTTCATTCCGTGGCACTTTTGTTCGTGAACGTACCGAAACGTTCTTTAGGCTGCCATCACTCAGATTATTTTTGCCATTTCACCTTTGAATGCACCACAGCCGAAGACGAACGCCGGATGTGCCCACATTGTCATCATTGTATGGCTATATGAGCTCGGGCCAGGACGACGAAACTAACGAACGACGCTCTTACTTGTTTTTACTACATTCATTTCAGTTCCATTTTTATATTCCATAACATCCAAATTGAATGCATTTAACAGGCATAGAGGTATGTTATTCTGATATGACAATCATAACAATACCATCAGAGCCCATCATCGTCCTCGTAATCGCCATCAGTAGGTAGATTTTCTTTCCGCAGGTCTTTCCGCTGTCAAGAGTGCAATGCACGTACGCGTATTATGTGCCGGCGGCAATATAATCGTAAGTCACAATAAAGCCAAGTTTACCGTCGGTATCATCACCATCACGTAGCAGTTTAATTTTTACAAGGCTTTTATGAGATTCGCTCAAAAAAGAGAAACCCCGCAATTTATTCATGACACTTTTAAAGCGTTTTTAGTATAATATTATTACTTAAAAAATTAAAAAAAAGTATTATTATTACTTAAAACACATAAAAATATCATTGCTCTTCAGAAAATATTCTGCAATTTTTAATAATTAAAAAGGAAATATTCTGCTTACATTTCTGTCAACATTTTATTTTATATCTCATGATATTTATAACATTCCAATAAAAATTACAACATGTGCAAATAATCGATTATGAATGTGTGTACAGCGCAGGATATAAAAATGGGCGAATACCCAAAAGCAATATCCTTCGAAGATACATAAATCAGTCGCTTTCTAAATTTTTTCTCAAAATATTTAAATTTCAGAAATAAAGAAACACAACAACAACAACGCTGCTGTAGCAAAACGAAACTGTAGAACAGCATTAAAATCAATGAAAACTCATAAAACGAAAACAAGAAAAATACGAGTAAATACAATATAATATAATATAAAAAGGAAGCACAAAAAAGTAACAACAACAACAACAACAAACGAAACGAGAAAGCAGCATGGAGCATTGCAACAAACATAACAACCATTTCAAGGAAGTAATAATGGCTATAATAATAAGAATAACAACAATAATAAAAATAACGAAATCGGTCGTTAAAAAAAATATTAACAAAAATATCAATAAGAATGCAAAGAAAGGGAGGAAGGAAGGAAGGAAGGAAGAAAGGAAGGTAATCGCATCTCGCAGTCTGTCAAACCACTTCTTGACGCCCGTCAGTCTCCTCCGATTGATGATGATGCTGCTGCTGCTGCGGCTGCTGCTGCTCCGTCATCATCTTTTCATTGTTTTTTTTTTTTTTTTTTGTGTAGTACATAATTCCGTTTCGTTTCGTTTGCTTTCAGTGCAAATTTTTTCTCATGACGAATGATGGGGAAAACCTGAAAAGCCGCAAATAAAACCCAATCAAAAGGGCCGAAGCTACGGTCCAGATGGTTGTTGATAGAGGAAACAATGTAAACAATCATGTGTGTAAATGTCATTGATGGTTGTCGTTGCTGTTGTTGTTGATTTAACCATAAAAACAAAGATGATGCGGGTGAGGCGCTTAAAAACAGCACCAACAACAAAAACAGTCAGCAATGTTGCCGATATGCAAATATGTACATTCAGCAACCGCGATGAAAAATACATATTACCGCAGCAACAACAACAACACAATAATAACAACAATTTAGCAATCGATTAATAGTTTAATTGTTGACGCATTAAATTTTTTCTCTTCGAATTTTATTGAAATTGCTTGCAATGAAAGAGCTCAATTAATACGGAATTTTATTAAAAAAAAAGTTTGATTGATTATTAAAAAAGTCGCTGTGAGAAAAATGTTAATAAGAGAACTTAGTTCTAAAAAATTTTTTTTTTTTAAAATGAGCCTGAAAATTCGGAGAATTTCTGAATTCTGAAGTTTTGCAAGAAGTTTCTTTCTATTGTAATTATTTGTATATATGTATTTTCTTAAATTTCTTTTACTTTAATTTGTTTATAATTTCGTTTAATAAGCATCATACTAAGCATAATAAAAATCATAAGCGGAGAGTAAAAAAATGTCCTGAAAGAAATAGAATACATTTTATTTACTTTTCTGTAAAGTGTTTAGTATAATCTTCAGCGGTTGGGATTTGTTGCCATAAAACTTTTATCTCATGAATTATGCACAGATATCAGACAATAACACAGTGCTACAATTTATAATAAAATGTTCATTTTCGTAGGTACGAAAATTTAAATGACATCTTTTGAAAGTTTTCAAAATATTTGCAATAAAATAGAAAATCTTCCATAGACAACCAATGGTTCTTCTAATCTTTATAATAATCGTGGATTCAAAATTGAAAAATCCTTTTATTTTTCGGAGAATATTCTGCATAATTTCTGAATGCATCATAAAAAAGCCCAACTGCGTTGAGAACCTGTTTATGAAGATAATCAGTTAAATGCGATGAGATGATGAGTCTGTAAAAAATTTTATAAAGATTCTGATTCATAGTGAGTATATTTTTTTCAACAAGATAGAGACAGAAAGAAGAAATGCTCGAAAGAAGACATTAAAATCTCATTTACGTCGTGAAAATTCATGATCGACGACGTCAAGCCTTTTATTACTTCGGAAATTCTACCAAAATAAAAATAAAAAAAAGATTGCAATACAAAATCACAAGTAAGGCAAATAAATCAGACTTAATATTTTATTTTAAATTGATGATGCTTTTTAATTTTTTATTAACTTTGTACGGAGCGAAGCCGTAACTAATGAATCGATGATAAAAAGGGGGCGATTTGATGCCAATTTAATTGAAAGAAGATGTGCAGACAATGAATTTTGATCCAATTTCTGACTTCCAGCATTTTAGTATTTACTATTTTGTTTATTTTCAGTCTCAATCAGCGCTGCAAGCCTGACAAAGCTGTCAAATTTGTGTCAATTTTTCATAGCGATTGGTTGTAAATCAGGAGACCAGCAATTTATAAAGCAATAGCAGAAGCATATTTTAGAAGCAAAAGAACAAATTCCTTACTGTTAATTAAGTAGAATAAGACTTTCGAAGATTGTGATGGTATGATGATTCATAATGAGTCTACATATTCTTTAGCACAAAAAAAGGGAGAGAAAAGCATAAAAATCTCACTTTCGTGTAGCAAAAGCCTGACCTGCCTCAACACTTTGGAAATTCCCGTCTAAAAATATTACAGTACAAAGATTAGTCAGAAAACACAGTCAGAAAAACCGGATTCATTTTGCTATAATATTTTTTTTTTTTTCAATTTATGATACGTGCATGAAATAAATTTTTGGCTTATCAATTGTAAGTTGTATATGATTAACATTGAATTTAGGGAGTGTTTATAATAAAATCTCATGAAATAAATTTCCAAATTATTCAATTTTAAAATCGTTAATTTTAATAAAGCAATAAAAAAAGGTTTAGAAAAGAATAAGTTTTTCATTAATTCCTAATATTAATTCGCAATCACCTCGGCAGTGCCCCCCTGCACCCTTCTATAACCGTCAAAAACTACCAGCTCTGATATTGAACAGTGTAAGCGAGAGGTTGATTCAGTACGAAATATTGGGACGCCTGAAGAGATGGTGACACCACGGTGGTCGGTAGAGAAGCCAGAGTAACCGGAGCGGACACTAAACTGGTCAGAGGAACATCAGTCAAGCGTTTGGACCTCGCCGTTATGGTCTTTTGCTGTCGCTGTTGCTGTATTTTGGCTAAACGTAAACTGTTTCGTGTTGAATGCAATTGTTTTCGACCATTCTGACGGCGACTGGAAGTCAGACGAGAAAAAATTCCTGAATTTAGTTCCACTGAACTGAACTCCTCAACATCGCCGGGTGGCGCAAACTCTTCAGGTGCATCCTCCGATGGCAGCTGCTCCTCCTCCAGCGTAGGACTCTGGTCGAATTCTGGAGGTCCGTAGCTAAGATCGGGAGCTCCGTAAGTGAGATCAAGCTCTTGGGCCTGGGGCGTGGCGGCGGTCTCCTCGAATGGTACTTCCGGTTTTAAGTCGTCAGCCGAAGGGTAAGGTGTGGGACCTGATGCCAGCTGTTGACGTGCCAGGAATCTAACGCGCCCACTTCTCACTCGGTTTGACAATGCCTGAGCATTACCGACAGCTATTACGAATGCGAGCAGAAAAATTATAAAATATTTTGCCATGTTTTGAAATTCCTTTATCCTTAGCGAGCTCCTGCGGTTTTTGCCTTCCCTTTTTTGGATATTGCTTCTACGGTTCGTGTTGACGATATACTCTTTCTACAGACGTCTTTCGCACTTTTATATCAAAACATTACAAAAGTTTTCTCTTTGTTTTGATTCTAATTTGAATCAAGGTTACCGCCACCGCTTGACATTCGCTCTGAATGTCAAATATTTGGCGGAGGTCAAGCCATTCATAGTTTTTGTTAGTATTGCTGTTATTTTTAATGTTCGATTCGTGCTTTTAATTGTCATGCCTCGGTTTAATTGTATAAGTTTTGAATGTTAATGCATTCCCTAAAGGTGCCTCATAAAGGTACCTAGTGGTAGTGGTAACGTAGTCGTTACCTAGGTTAAGGTCATCCTTCGGTTCACGTATCGTTTAATATTCTACACAACACCAACCGCTCCGACTCTCTGAAGGGAAGTCTTAAACGCCATTCCATACTCTGAACAACACTTTTTTAGTACAAGTTTAAGAATTATTTAAAAGTTAATTCAAAATTTTATTCGAAATCTTTTTAAAACAGCATTTTTATATTTTTTTAATACACTAACTTTACTAAGTTTCAGTAATAATATTCGTAATCATAAGCTCTTTTTTGAGAAGGATTAAGCTTCAAATTTCAAATAAAAAGTTATCTTCGAATGCGAAAAGTATTTCGAAATTAAGCACCATTAGAATAGAGAATATTTAAAGAGTATTTATAGAATAGAGAATATTTAAGCACCAGAATAGAATCCTATGGATGTAAGTTATAAGAATAGAAGAATATCGTATGAATGTACACTTAATTTGAGTTAAGTCTCACCGTAAACAAAAAATTAAGTATTCGATTCTAAGAGTAATATTCAAATACAACGCCATTGCAAAATGAGATATACGAATTGAAAAAGTATTCAAATTTAGCAGCATTAAAAAGAAAAAGTACTGTTCGAATGGAATTTTAAAAGAAGTACCGTGCAGTATTCAAAACAAAAAAGGTGTACTCATTCGTATTGAAAAATTTTTTAAATTCGGAATCATTTAACAAAAGATTAACAAATTCTTTTCGATTAGAAAAAGAATTGGAATTTAAAAGCATGAAAACAAAGAATGATATTTGAAGAACAAAAATCATTTAGAACAAAGAAATATTCAAATAGAACTATTCAAATTCAAATGAAACAAAAATTTTGCATTCGAATTGAAAGATTCCAACTTTTATTCAGAGCTACGATTTATAAAAAATAAATTACAATATAAATTACGATTTATATAAAAATTTTGTTACTCGAAAATTTCGTTTTATTTTATTAAAAATCTTTATACAATTATTTAAAAGTAAATTCATAAATTAAAAATAAAGTGTAATGAATCTGCGCGAATTGTAGAAAAGTCTAGCAGCAGTTTTCTCCAGCAGCAGTTCTCCAGCAGTTTCTTGCCGTCTTGCTCTGCTCTTTCTATTTAGTCCAGAGTATAGACCAAGGCTGGTTCGGAACGTATAAATTCTACAATCCGAGCACGTCGTGCTGGTGCCACTCGCAAACGCGACGACAGTTTCGAACGTGGCTGCACCAGCAGATTCTGCGATACCAAATCTTCAGTTTCATCTGCAAAGGCTGTCAGAGTTTCATCTGTTGACGGTGGAGGGCCGTAAGTGGTGTCGAGCTCTGATGGCGGTCCGTAGGTTGAGTCCGGGGGCGTTGAGGGCATTTCAGTTTCTGTGGGCAAATCAAAAGGTATCGCTGGTGTAAACCCTGCTGCAGGATACGGAGCCAAAGACGCGGCCGTTTGCTCCGTAGGGGCCACAGAAGTGGCTTCTTGTCGCGCAAGAAAATGCAAGCGTGACTGAATGCGTGCCGGAGCTGCAGCTTGTTGTGGCTCTGCCTGTGTAGAACTGACCAACACAGCAAGGACCAGCACAGAAGCAACGTGCTTAAACATTTTTACCAATTTTTTTTGTTTGCTGTCCTTCTGTTCTCTCTTAAATGTTTTCTTTCAAAAATATACTACTTGATAGCCACCAACTGCTGTCGTTCTGTTGCCAGGCTTTAATTTAATGTGGCTTTTTATACTTCAGTCGTATTGTTTTTCGCTGGCAAAATTTTGATTTTCATGAATAAAATTCGTCACCGTTCTTCATATTTGGAATCTTCGTACATTTAATATTAATACGAGTTTAATTATTATTTTTCCATTCCCATTTAAATATTTGAGGCCTACGTGACCGTCACTGAAATTTTTAATGTTATTTACTTGTATTTGGGTCAAAAGTTATAGACTTCGACAAGTTAATTTAGAGGTTTTTATGGGTACACTTGCATTAACGCCGTATGTAAAACAACAGCAGCAATAATAATTAAACAAATTAATGGCTCGCCTAATAAATGTCTAGCTGTGAATTTTATTAACTCCATAACTCTCCATTCATCAAACTCTGTCGAACAACTCAACGAATATCAAGAAATCAATAATACCATTCAATACCAATCAATAAAACCATTTAGGATTTGGGTGAAAATATTGCAGGAGATGAAAACTGTTGTTACTTAAATGTTATAAAATTTAAAAAATTTTTTGGCATTTTCAAAGAAAATCTTTTTTTTTATTTATCTTTATAGTTCTTGTAGCAAAGCAAAAGTAGCTTTTAAAGCAAAAAGATTTATTGATGTACTTTTTTAAATTATCGCAACATCACTTCTATCAATCAATCAATTAATTTAATTGTAAAACAAAAAAAAATCAATTCAACAATTGTGGCCTCAAGCGTTTCGGTCATCAATGGATGGATGAAAAAGGGCTGGGGTGGGCACGTTGGATGGAATGATTCCTTTTTTTGTGGAAAATATTTTAAATCAATTATTGGTAATTAAATACTGGTACAACCAAGAGTAAAAAAATGCACTCTTACACACACGTACACACACAAATATTGTACATGCTTTTAATTTAATTTTGAAAAATAAGAAAAAATAAATAAATCTATAAAAAATTTGCAAATTTTCAATTAAAGTTAATTGAAGAATTTTCAATAAATTAAATCCGCAACAACAAAATTAAAACACAGCACAGATATTTTCAATAATCGGCAAAATAACAATGACATTTTCATTTAAATGAAAAAGAAAAACTCTTTGACTGAAAGCAGAAAAAGGATTGAGACCTCCCGGCAAGTGAACTGTAATGAACATACATATGTACATACATACATACTTCTGGAAGGTTAATAACATTTCATTAACGGAGTTCATATAGTAAATACAATAAATCGTTTATATTGATTCGTTCGTTGTTCTCGCTTATTGTTTACATGCTTTCCGTTTTTGTTGTTGTTATTAACGATTTTTATTTAAAATTTTTGTTGTTGTTAAGTAATTTATGCGCACAAGCATGTTCAAAACGTCCCCGCATTAGTATATAATATATATGTAAACACAAAAAAAGAAAAATATTCAATTGAAAAATTTCGGTCACGTTCTTACATACAATAGAGACGTTACAGCAGTTCGTTTGAATTGAATTCGTGAAAGATTTCGAGGTATGTACTTGCTTAGCAAAAATTTCTTCAATTGAAAGTTGCGAAGAACTCTTTCTACTACTAACATTATTAAAGAAAGCAGCTACCATTATGTTTTTCACTTTCAACCTTTCGATTTAATTAAGTTTTCTAGATATAAGATTTTCGATTTAATTAAGACTCTTGTGTACTGTCAAGAGTCTTGCGAGTTCATACAACAATATTCAAAATTAATCCGAATCGTTATTGTGTTTGCTGTAAGTTTTCGTAAATGCACTCCGCAAAATTTTCGAGCACTGCAAACGACACCAGCCAGACACAGGACCCTCGTATTCTCACATTTACGGGCTCACACGGGCTCATACATATGTACGTACGCTACATATACCAGCCCAAACTACAAAAAAATAATTAAAATCTAATTCTCTGCAAACAAACAAAATGGAAATTTGTATCATCAGAAAATTTTAATTGGAGTGACAATATTAAGAAATTCCAGAGTAATAAAAAGAGAAAGATGGCTACAATATGGGAGCATTATACATATACGAGTATAATGAGAGAGTGAGAAAGACTAAGAGCTAAGGATATGTGTAAAGAAATAAGAGATAGTAGTGCACAACTACGTAGAGCGAAAGAATAACAAGTAAGATTGCTTCAAGCTTACCTAAGCTTATACACCACCCTACACTCGTAGCATATCGCTCGCTGTCCATGCAATGATTGGAAATTTCAGGACAATATTTATTCTCCTGTAATCGTGATTACCACAGAACGACAGACAAATCCTTTGAATGCCCGACGACGTTACAAACGAAAGAACAAAGTAAATATAATCTTCGTTGGTTCGTCCGAGTATACTCGTAGTGTATAAAAATTAATGAAAAAGCAACATTTTGTAACAGATGTACCTAAATCCATACATGAAAATAAGGATTAAAATTTGAAAGCTAGACTATTTGATTAAAAAACATGTGTAGACACTAAAATACGAGTACTCTCGTATACTCGTAAGACAGAGCTATTCATACATATGAAATAGAAAGAGAGAAGATATTGAAATTGTTTGAAAAAGGCAAATATTCTCAGAGATGAAGACAAAGGCTGAAAGAAACTTAACTTAAGAGAAGCATCAATACCATCATGGTCTCTGATGGTTCTTTATTGGTTCTTTATTATTTGAAATATCATGTTTTAGCTTATTACTATTAAGTCAAATTCACCAAAGAAGGAAGTCAAATATTAAATCTCGAAATCATGTTTCAGAAACCTTCAGTGCAACTACCTCGTTAATAAGAGTATCTTGCTTGATAATTAATTAGGTAAAAGGGTCACGTTTGTCATAGCAGCCACAAAGCACCCACAAAAACACATACACACATGCGTGCACATATTGTACACACTCGATTATATACAAGAACATCGTTTCAGGCCTACATAAACAACTTATTTGTCAATAATGGTCAACTCAAAGCTGATCGCACACAATTTTTGGCGCCTTATTAAGCATTTTAAAGTATAAAAGCTTAAGGAAATAAATTATTCAGCAGCAGTTTCCATTTAAGAATCGGTCGATTAGAAGCTATTTGAAGAATCGGAGCTACAACTATGGCGTATTGTTGTAGAAGGTACTATATAGAAGTATCCTCCATTATTTTGGCCTTATTTGTGTTGATAAGAAACGGAAAGAGTGCTCGTTTAGCAGCGCAATATACGCGAATTTCTTCACGTCAACAGCTGTCTCCGGACTATCCGACTCCAACTGGTTACCCCGCTGCTGGTATTACACCAGAGATACCCTTCCAGCTGCCCGGTGAAAAGAATGCTATAACAGAAAAACCTGAGGAAAGAGATCAGCAACCAGATGTGATTTACGGTGTACCAATAGGACCTGATAAGACCTATTTACCTCCTGAAGCAACACAGAAACGCTCAGAAATACCGAGCAGAGCCTATGGACCTCCATCAAAGCCAGATAAAACTTATGGACCTTCACCAAAACCCAGCACAACATACGGAACACCTCTTCCGAATTCCGAGGATGACACATTCGCTAAACCATCTCATGGCGATGAAGAAGAGGTTTATTTCACGGAGCTTCCGCCGAATAAAAGTAATGAAAATAATGGTGAACAAGACGAAGCTGCGGATGATGTTGTTGTTCAATATGCTCCAGATGGTTCAGTTATTTCAATTTCAACATCATTCCAAACGGATTTCGAAGATCAAACGCATAATAAAGCCGCTTTAGTGTATCAGCGATTCCCGCAACCGAAACGACGACGGCAACCACCAACATCAGAAGCCCTTACGGCAGCTCTGCAGCAACGTAGCAAGAAGCCTTAACTGCAACTTTAAAGATTTCACGATCAGGACCAGGGTACAAGACCAGCACATAATTTTAAGGAGTTATACAGAAACACTATAGCTATAGTGACCTACATAAATTCGAATTGCGATATGTACGTAGTGTGAGGTTAATTATTATTCATTTCTTAAACATGCCTCATAATTAAGAATAATTTTAAATGGATTTTATATAGTATTTTTACATAATAAAAAAACACAAATATAGATTTTGATAATAAAGGATTCTCAAAAGAAACCAAGAGTTGGAACGACGATATGGACGACGATATCCAGAAATTTTAATGGGAAAAGACCTATCTTATATTTCATTTGATTTTCTTACTGTCCTTATATTTCTTTCTAACCGATAAAGCCTCACCAATATTTTATCTTTTGCATCTCGACTTAATTTCTCATCAGTGGTCTGTTGAGTCCACGTTCTAGCTGTGATCAGTCCATCAAAAATGGTACACAGTACTTCACAGTAAATAGAGAGACCATAATCGTATCAAATGCACAGAGCTTTTTTATCTCTCTCCTATACTATGTACCTTTATTATCTGTCTTTGCTTTTATTTCCGTTTTAGCACCTTTTTTTGCCTTTGAAAAAGTCGAAATATCATTTTTTTAACTTATTTTATAATAAGTAAGACACCAATTGGGAACGGAGACTCACTCAGACACTGCGACGAAGTCTTAGGCAATGTAAATTTAAGGGCATCTTTTTACCTTACGGCTTCCAGCAATGTCGTATTGTTTGAGTTCGTGGTATTATGGTAATAACAACTATGTACCTCCAACCAAGTTGTAGAGCAATTTTCTTCATGGAATTTGCATAATTTCCGAATTTTAAAACACTCGTAGAAAAATAGAAAAAATGTGCAAGATTCTAGATTGTTTTGCGTATGAATAGAGATTATAGATAACGCAGAAGGAGAAGAAGTATAGCTTCGAAAGGGAACAGTAGCTACAGTAGATAGAGAATTAAGGACTTATTTGGGTTCGTTTTTGGTCCCTTACAACGTCACTTAACTAAAAATTAATTCACTAACTACATAAAGTATAATAAAATACTTGGCTTTGAGGACATCTTAGAGTAAGGATATATGTAAGTGCGCGATATACATACTATGTTCGCGTTAACACCAAGGAATATGTAGCTTCTGTGTGATAATACACAGTTTAATAAATAATAAATTAAATTTAATTAAATAAAAACTTAGTATAAAGAAGTTTAACTTAGTATAAATATTAATAATAATTAACTATAATAATAATAATATATAATATAATAATATTTAACTTAGTATAAAGAAGTTTTTTTAATGTATCATAAGAAAATTTGTCTTTAACTGGACGCTTAGTACCTGCAAACATTGCAGGTACATTGCACAATTAAACATTTTGTCGATGCAATATACTCCGCCCACTTAAAACACATAAAAATCAGTATGAATATACTTATTTGTACATGTCACTTTTTTAAAAACCTTCTCTGAGATTTCACAACATTCTCTCGTCCTGACTCTAGGCGTCTGTCACACCACCGTCATCTCCACCACCGTCTATCACCAGCGTAACTCCCTTTATTGTCAATTGGTTAACCCGACGATGATGATAATGATGACGATGATGATGATGACGATGACGATGACGATGACGATGACGATGACGATGGTGGTGGCGACGGTGATGATAGGTTCTGTAAATGGAGCAAGCGGTTTAATGCACGCTGAAGTGTTGCCGTTAAACGAAGCGAATAAATTAAAGTAACATAATTAAAAACTTTGTCGAACATCAAACGATGACACTTAGTATTGTTGTATTTAAAAATAAAAAATTAACAACCATACGAAACAGTTCTGCATTAAATTTAAGCCGATTACATTAAGTTCAGAGTGTACTCGTAACATTAAAGGCTAAATATAGTCAAGGATAATCAGGATTAAAGTAGCACTCTTGGAAGATATTGTATTCCACTGAAAAATGAAGGCTAAAAGCTGCAGACATTTCTCTTAAAAAGCGAGCGGAGTAAAACATTGCGGTGAATAAAAAAAGGAAGAAACAACAGAAAACCTCATACCATACGACTTTACTTTGCACAATCTTTAACTTCTTTAAGTTTACAGTCTCACCTACATAATGTCACTCCTAGGCGACGGCAATCTTTCTTGAATTTCTCCTGAAGCTCCTGAGTGACAGCTTCCATCACCTTACCGTGTCACCATGAGGCAACATCTGCCCGACATTTATACGCATTTAATTGGCTTTGAAAGCTAAAGTAGCGAACTACAAAAATATCAAGAAGGCATGCATAAAAGCGAAAAAATAGTTCTTTAGTAAGATTCTTATTAATGTTGCATTTATGTCAAGCAAGAAAATGGTACAAAATAAACGAGAAAGCGAAGAAAAACTCTTGATTATACAAAAAGTAAAAGTATTCTTCCTTGCTTTCCAGCATAAAGCAGAGCGGGCTGAAGAAAACTGAGAAAGAACACCAAGAAAATAAAAGAAAAGCAAACAAGAAAAAGAGAGAAAAACTAAATTAAAACTGCCGACTAAGACCATCGAGAGGCAACAGGCGAAACAGCTAATGAAATATTGGTCGAAGAAGACACGTGCTGAACTTGTTAGGAACGGTGTTAGAAACGGTGTTTTTAAGTATGTGTCGACATGAGTTATAGCCCGGTAGTAACCGAGGAATCATGGCAGCTCTTAGCAGTAATCAAAATGGTAACGAGAAGTAGTTATATTGCGCTAAACTATTCTGAGTCCATGATTATTTCGTGAAGGGAAGGCAACAAAATAAATCGCTTTCTAACAAGTGCGTCGTCATGAAACGAGTTGTTTAAAAGTGAATGCAGTTAAATCAATTTTTTAATTTCTTAGTTAAGTTTCTGATTTTTTTAAAATATATTGGAAGAAATATATTATTTTGTGTTATTGAAGCATTTGTTTCACTCCCGGAGTTTTTTTCTTTACATAGACTAGAAAGCTCTTCTTTTGAGAACTTCTAGATATATTATATTAGATATATTATAAAATAATATTGTATAGTACAATACAATACACAATAAATATTACGGTTTAAACACAGTATAATCAATTACAGTATCTCCTAAAATTGTCTTTGATGTCATTAATTTGACTAATTCTTTATCCTTGTCGACAATGAAAATTCTTGACCATTTACTATGTGTTAAATATACTTATACTTATAAGTTACCTTAAACTTACCTTAAACCAGCTTAAAAAATCCCATGTACGATGATATACGAGTACCATATTTTCCTTTTGGGATTATGCTTTTGGCTCTGGTTTAACATTGATTACGTGATCAAGTTACGTGAACGTGATTTAATAACATTTAAGCTGTTGCTTCTTCTGAAACACAGAAAAAGAGGAAAATAAATTTTAAAAGAAATATAAAAGGTAAAACTTTTAAAAAGCAAGAGAAATCAATACACAACTTAAGTAATCATGTGGCAGGAACATCTATAATATTTATAATCAATTAGTAAATTTAATTAAAATTACTTGTAAAGTTAGATATTTATTGTGTTAATTGATTTGTGGTTTTATATGATAGTTTCATTAAACTAAATTATTGACGTATTAGGACAAAGTTTAAAATGTTAAAAGTGCTTCCAACGAACAGACAGCGCTAAACCTAATGAATTCATGACGCTTGTTCTCATCTTCTTTAATGAGTTAGAAATGTGAATACATATACGCTTAACCCTTAAAAATCTAGAAAAAATGCCAACAAAGCATAAATTGTACCGCAACAACAACAACAACAACAACCACAATTAGACACAAGAAGAAAAATGGTAACCAACAAATTTTATGGCCATCTCCTTCACCGAATATCTTGATGCAAGTCTCATTAAGGATTCCATTCGAGCATCATATGAGGAGTTTACTATGACGGTATGTTTGTATACGTTCTCCTCCTTCATTGGTATCAGTGGGTATACGTGCAGCTTTTTGTTTGCGTGTTTGCGGTTATGTGCGCGCGTGTATATGTATGTTATGGCTAGTATCAACGGACAACAGTCAACAATCTAGTAGAGAAAAAAAAAAAAAAACAAAACCAAACAAACAAAATCTCACCAAAAGAAAGAACAAAAACCTAACTCTCGGACTTGAGTACACCATGATTGTTAGTATTCAACACTGACCACTCTCTCTCTCTCTATCTCTCTCTCTCTCTCTCTCAGGATTTTCTACCTCATGGTGACCCTCTACTATGGTGACCCTCTACTATGGTGACCCTCTACTATGGTGACCCTCTACTATGGTGACCCTCTACTATGGTGACCCTCTACTATGGTGACCCTCTACTATGGTGACCCTCTGCCGTGTGTACTACGTATAGGTACATGTTAAAGGGCTCCCCCTTACAGTGGTCTATGGAGCACTTACTCATAGCGCTACGAGTGTGATTTGAAAATGGTTTTAAAACGGCTTTGGCTTGCAGTCCATGCAATCAATGATTAAATAAAGAGTTGACTACGAACTATTTGTATAGAAGCTGTAGGTACAGTAGAATGAGTGCATCTGATGGTTTGATGGTTTTGGGTGGTCTCACTGATCTACCGACGACGACGACGGTATTTTTAAGTTTAATATTTTAATATAAAACTATATTAAACAACAAATTCCAAGAGGTTTCTCAATAGCCCGCTGTGTATATTTTTTATAAACTAATATAATTTTTTGTTTACTCTCCGAACTATGTACGATACAACGATCCAGTTGAAAGCAACACGAAAATAAAATTCCGGCTCCGAAAATGCCCGAATTCAGAGTAACTGAGGTGCCGCCATCTCAGCCGATTTTACCCTACAGCACGCAATGCGAATACATTTTCTCAACATGCAGCTTTACGAATCTTATGGTTGGCTTCATCAGAAAAATCCTTAATAAAGGATAAAGCTGTACTTGAGAGTACAGAAATTTAATTTCTATATACGATATAAGGACAAAAAGAGTACGATGGCACTTAATAAATAACAACCTAACCGTTTAGTAAACGACGGTATACTACCGTTGGTGTATGTTGACGGTTATTCGTTATTTGGTCAAGTAGTTTCGGTAAATACGTACATTTTAATAACTTGCCATTAGATAACTTCACAAATAGTTGTTAGATTTTAGCTTTGAGGTTTTTAAACTTAAGCTCTCTCTTCCTTTACCGCTTTTTCTCTTCTTTTTTTCTTCCTTGCTTCTTTCCTTCCTTCCTGCTTAATATATTTCTTACTCTATGCTGCAACTCATCAACTACTGCGAAATGGATTACAAGGATTATTCGCCAACGCAGCGTCTGCAATTAAATTCATTTTCGCCCATAAATAAGGAATGTGCCGGCTACAAAGTGGCGGCATGACGACAGGACTGACTGGTTTCTGGGCACGTAAGTTAGTTGCTTTATTCCAAAACATAGCTACTACCTTGCTCTTTTAAGCCACGAAATATTGGCAAAGTTAGTATGTGCAGTAGTGCGCTGAAGAAGTCGACGTAGGGACGCAAGACTTGAGGAAAAGGGTTAAAGAAGAAAATTTAAAGGATGCCGAGTGGTTACTGTGACATTATTTGTTCGTAATTTTGCAGTAATTGCATCATCTGCATCATTTTGTGCCATCTTGTAAAGAACTGAAATCCAACCCCAAGAAGTCATGCTGATGATGATAGTGACGAAGCAAGTCAGGCAGGCAGGCAGTCAGCGTCCTTCACAGTGTCGACTTATTTCGAGAGGCTGTAAAATACTCGATGGCAGCATAAGATCAAGAGGAGTCGAAAGAGAAAACGAATGAACACGATTAAGGAAATAACGAAAAAAAAGTAAAGTATGTTATTAAAATAAAGCCACTCTCTGTAGACTTTGTTGTATGTAGCGCTTGTTGTTGCCGGTTGTAGTTACTGTTGTTGTCGGTTGTTGTTACTGTTGTTGTTGGTATTCTCATGTATCGTATGTATGTAGTTACTTGTACATTTTATTAGTTCTTTTGTTGTGGGTTGATATCCTTTTTATTCTGGCTTTTGTTGCTTGCTGCAGCCATGAAACATCCGTTTAGCGGCTGATTTTATATACGCTCGTAAAGATCTGTCGTTATGGCCAAGAGTTTGGTTGTAAGACTGGACTGGCTGACTCCGAATGTAGCCCCGAATGCTAATCTCTATTTTGTATGCGGTTCTGTACGTGTACGGTTCTGTAATTGTACGCTTAGTTGTATGTACGTGCATGTTTTGTGTGTGTGTGTGTGTGTGTGTAGATGTGTGTAACTAGCGCAAAATTTTATAATATGTATATATGTATTTTTTTGTTCCGAAGACCTTTTCCCCCAGAAGTCTTCTTTACTGTCGTAACTTTGGCCAATGATAAATATTTTGCTCCATATTATTTACATACGTTGTGCATCATAAATAACATTTAAGCTACTTTTAAACGGCTTCCTTTATATCCTTTAGCCATATCCTTTGAGACATTTTATTGTGGATGGTAGCAAAAGGCTCTGATTTAATATAATCTTTTAAGTTTCATTTTAAGATTTTGGGAAAACTTAATAAATTATTTAATGTTCCCTCGTAAGCTGTTTAAGTTATTAAAATGGCTTTGAATAATCTTAGTCATCGTCACCAGTAGGCATCACATGTCATTGGTTTTTTGGGTTTTTACTGACTCAGTGAAATTCTATAGAAAAAAACTGAGCTGAAGCCTTCGGGTATCCATATTTTGAAAAATTTGTCTGATTAAAATTTGTAATTTTTAATAGAAAGAAATTTGAAAATTAATCACGTACTAATTTAATTATCACGATAGCAAATTGGAAGAAACCTTATTATTTATACGCTGTCCCATAAGAATGCCAAAGAGCCGTAGCGGCAAAGGTCATATTCATGGTCATGTTTTGGGACATTTCACAAAATCGAACAATAAAACTATGATTGACTTAGTTATTAAATTTCTTTAAGCAGTCTATAAAAGCCAAAGAGTATAAAAAAGCATTACAGTTAACAACTAACGGCATCAGTGTTAAGAAGGTAACGGATTAGCAATTGATAAAGCAGAAAAAAACAAGAAATTCGAAAAATGGCCAATTTGCTTCTACTAACATTTACCCTAGCTATTGGTTTAGCTATAGCAAATCCTCTGGTGTACCGAAAACGTATAGTATTTCCCGGGCCTGAATATCATCCAACGCAAAATATTCGTTTTCCAGCCCACCAGGAAGCAGCATCGACTGGTATTACTCCTTATCCTGCTGCGGGATTTAAACCAGGTCCACCTTTCGAACTGCCCACCAAGGAGGCGGCATACTTTCCAGAACCTAACTTTGAGACACCCGATGAAATCTATGGTCCACCACCGTCCGCTGAAATCGCTGGAATATTGAAAGAGAACCCCGCAACACCTCAATTGGCTTATGGAGTTCCAGAACAAACTTATGGAGTACCTGAACTCCAATCATTCGTACCGTCTGCCACTCCCGAATTAATCGATCAACATGAATTCTTCCCAAAGACCGAATTAACATTACCACTTGTTGAGCGTTTGACTGTTTTTCGCAGTGAACCAAAACGACGTCCACCTCCTACGGTAATACAGAGAGAAATTAAAAATCCTTTAAAGTTAACTAAGGAGCAACGTCGCAGCACTCGCCCCGTTGTAAATCCTTCCAAGATAACAGCGACTCTCCACCACAAGCAAGCACAACAAGCTTTTGCTCAGCTTCAGCCCATTATCAGACACCGCGTGCACTTGCCCGATGGAACCATTACCTACTCCGAACGTCCGCAAAGTTGGTAAACGCTTTAGTGGGTCAGATGGGTTTTAGTTATAAACTATGTTTTAACTCTTATTTAGTGTTGTACAAAAATAAATATTTATAGTAGATAAAAAAATTAAAAAAGTGTCTTCCTAACAAATATACAAATAAATTGTCTGTAATATCAGTCTGAATTCAATCGGATTATGTTATCTTTTCCAAAACCGTAGGCTTCAAAGGACTTCCGTTTTTTAAATTAAACAAACGTCGTTTTCTCGCTTATGATTTTTAAATGCTTCCTGAAACTAGCTTTTCCGGAATCATTTAGTGAAAATCATTTAGGAACCATTACTGTGAAAAAGCTTAAATTTAAAAATTAATTTAATATATAAAAATATTATATGAATATATATAAAAAATAATATTTATTATAAATATATAATATGTATATAAAATATTTGTATTTATTTTGTAATATCAATATTTTTAATAAGCCTTGAAAAAATTATAAACTTTACTTAAGTTTATGGTGAATATGCCATTGAAAATTCCAACTTTTCAAAGAGTACCAACTTGAAAACAAGGAGAGCCCCGTCAGCTGTTTACTGTCAGCCCGTCTGACTCATTCCTACTCACGCATTAAATTATTTCCTTCTCCTTCCAACATTCACTACGTTTGTTTTTTCCGAAATGTTTTCTTTGGGCGACCATTGATTATTATCATAAAAACTTTGTTGTGAAGATTTTCGCTGATTTTGCATTTTGTGTAACAAAAAGTACTGATGTATTAACTACAATCAGCAATTATTTATTGATGACAATTTCAAATTCAACAATAGTTATATGTTTTTAAAACAGTGGAAAAACGAAGGGTGGAGAACTTTTTACAGAATTCCAAGGTAATTAAATTAATGCAAGACGTTCCAAGACTAGTTTTTAATCATTGCGCAATTAACTGATTAACGTATTTCTCTTCTACCTCGTCTTCAAAAGGAAGTGAAAGCTTGTAATTTGTAATGAACTCCACAATAACATTGTCGTCGACGTCGTTGACTAAGACGGCAGCGCCTGCAGCGACGACATCTGCATTTGTTATCTATCGCAAGGGCAACGCACTGCAATTTGCTGGCGATCACGACGGCGACGTAGATCATCTTCGTGATGATAATGCTGATTGTACCAGCAGACTAGAGACTCCAGTAACCCGTATTTGCGCTCTCGATGAACAGCGCTTACTTATGTTAAATTGTAAAAAACAATTACTGCTTGGAAGCTGCTTAGAAGATGGTCAACGGCTGCAAGTAAAGCTTCTACGCCATAATGTCAACGATGTGGACTTTTGTCGTAACACTCGCATCCTATACATAGTAACCGGAAGTGGTGCAGTCTGTGCACAAACATTTGAAGGCGAGCTACGAGTAGATAACTGGCAATCCATTACTTTTGATCCGCTGGAACTCTCCGAGGAAGGGATAAAAATAGCGCGGGTCAAATGCTCCTTCCAGGGAGTGCTGTTTCTTACTACGACTAGTGAAATCTATGCATTGGGGAGTTGCGGCGAAATTTTCGAAGTTGACTCCGAGCCTCAGCAATTGCGGCTTTTTGAGAAGCACAAAGAAGTACTCGATATAGTTGCCGGTGATGAACACTTTGTGATGTTACTGCGAGAAATTGTCGATGACGACACGCAGAGTGTTGAGAGTTTTAACTTTCTAAGGCAGTCTGGAATCACAAGAGGTTTTGTTGTGTCTCTTACAGGACTTAATTTATAAATTTTTAAACCTTTTTTATAAAATAGGGTTTAATGTCAAGCGTTCAGAGAGATCACCTCAAAGAATCACTTCGGCGGTGTCAGCAACACTGAAAGCATCATCTGAAGCAAGTAAGCAACACAAACGCAATTCTTCATCAACTTCGGGAATCTCGCTCATCAGCCAAGCTAGCCATTCACAGCACAGTGACGAAAGTGGTGACTGCTCTGAGTCGACGTTACAGGAACTGCTTCGGTATGGATACGAACTGCTGCAAACGCAGGTTTGTACAATTGGGTCTGCTAACGGTGGCTTACTCGGCACCGGTGATCATATAAAGAGACCCAGTGTAAGCAGTGTACAAAAATTGGCCGGAGTCGGCGTGTGTGCCATTGCAGCTGGGCGTGAGCACAGTATCGCACGTACGCTAGATGGACGTCTCTTTCATTGGGGCTTAAATAGTCACCAGCAGCTGGACGACAACAGAGAATGCACGGACCTCAGTGGCCCTCAAGAACTGAAACTCGATGCTACTGGAATGAGTGAAATGGAGCGCTCTATACTTGCAGCGTGCTGCGGCGATTATCAAACGTTGCTTTTAAATGATGAGGGGTCTCTTTATGGCCGAGATGTGCACATACAGCGTGATCTGTTAAGTTGGCAAGGAAATTTGGAAAATACGTGGAAAACTACAACCCTCCATACACCATTTATACTCGCAACGGGTTGTTTTACATTGCAAAATATCAGAAGTCGAAGGCTGCAGAAGAAATTCTTCGAACCGTTTAACAGTCTGCAGCAGCAATTGCAAAATTTGCTGCAGCAACGTGTCCTCGTCGAAGCGCTTTTAGCATTTCACCAAAAAAATAATTGCGTCATCAACCGTCAATTGGTGCACGTCTGTCAGGGTTTTTTCAAGCTGCTAAGCTACGCTACTTTGGCACTTCATTCAGTAGAGCGCTACTACCACGGTGATGTGGCCCATGCAAGCGAGTTTATTTTTGTGTCTCATCTCACAGCCTCACTAGCATTGTTTGGGCAGTATATCCGTGCCTATTGTGACGTGCGTTCCGTCAACGGCTTTGTGGAAGCTGCCAAAGTTTACTCAAATTTCTCCAATTTTTCTGCGACTAAATTGGACAACTCAGAGTTGATTGATTTCGAACGAGTCTTTCAGTCGCCCTTCAAAATGCCGCCTATATTCGTGCAGTGTCTGGAGCTACTCGCGAGAGCGCAGCCGACATTCGCCGACCAATTGCAGCTGTGGCGATCGTTTGCGCAACAACAACGAATCGATTTGGAACTCGCCGATAATACCCATGAGTTTTGGCTTCGAAATGAGCGGAGTGCTAAGCTGCGTCAGTTCCGTCGCCAAACACGGCGCGTTATACTAAGCTCTGAGACGGTGCCTCTTCGTTTAGGCAACATGGCACTCAGCATTGGGCACCCCACGTTTATTCTCTTCTCTGACTGCCTCTGCCAGTTGAGCACAAGTTTACAAACCTTTCCGCTGGTAGCCATGTGGCTGAAACATGAGAACGAAAAGACATTGCGAGTGACAACGCCGGAGAAGAGCTTTATTCTGGTGGCGCGTTCTCAACACGACAAAATGCTGTGGTACGATCAACTCGAATCAGCTATAAAAATGGCTCTGGGTAGACCGGGCGCGAAGTTGTCAAGCACCCGCAGGATGGCATACGTTTACAGCGCAAGGCATACCAAATACGCTAAAGTGGATGCCTACGGCCAGTGGCGTAACGGTGTCCTGCATGGCAACTGTTATCTACAGTTTCCGGATGAGAAATTTTATTTGGGTGAAGTGCGCCAGGGCGAAATCGAAGGTGAGTCGACCTGTGTCGACTGTATTCAAATGAAAAATAAAAAATGTGTTTCCAGGTTATGGAAAAATGGTTATACCATCGGTTGGAGTATATGAAGGTTACTTTAAAGATGGAAAATTTCATGGCAACGGCTGCTTCGAGATGAAGGATAATGAGGTGTATACGGGGCACTTCCGTGACGGCCTCTTTCACGGTCACGGAACGCTTCGTACCAATACATGCTCGTATGTTGGCGAATTTCAGGCCAATTCAAAGTCCGGGTATGGCATCCAAGATGACGCAATTAGTGGCGAGAAATACATGGGCATGTTTGCAGATAATAAACGGGCGGGCGCGGGAATCTGCATTACGATGAGTGGTGATTACTTTGAAGGCATTTTCGCGAACGACGAATTACTAGGACAAGGCATTGCAGTGTTCGAAAACGAGTACTACTACGAGGGTGAATTGACGCTGAGCGGCCCCAATGGAAAGGGGGTCTACTACATGCCGCATGGTAGCATAGAATGTGAAGTGAGTAGTTTGATTCTGAGACTCTCCAGGAAATTTAATTAATTTCGGTTTTGTAGAATTCTAATCTAGATTTGGACAATGCAAATTCTGATGCCTCGAAAATGATTGGTAATATTTTGAGTGGTCAATTAGCAGGAACCTGGAATGATGTGCGCATTGTATCTGGCACTGTGGCGCTAAATCGAACTTTTTCAAAATATCCCAAGTAAATTATAACGCTCTTATTAGGAGTTATCAGTTCTACAATTCTAATTTAATACAAGTGTGTGTTATCATCACGAAATTATTTACAGATCGATTGGCGATCTCATTGTTGATAATTCACGAAAATGGCGTTCGCTATTTGACAATTTCGAAGAGGAGATTCTTGGTGCAAACTATGCTTTATTTAATACCAAAGAATTATGGAATCGCATTGCCATTTATATCACAACGTTGCGTGATCGAGACAAGACGCGCGAACAACAAGATTCGGCCTATCAGAGTTATGTACACAGTTATTTTGCCAGAAATATCGCAATGGGATTCTCGGCGAGTATGGATAAAATCAGTCTCAAGTCCGCTAGTAGCCTACTGACGTGTGCCAAGTCCAGCATTTTGGATACGACGAATGCTGAGGCGGGAGCACGCCTACACCGCCCTTCATATTCGCAAGAAACTCTTTTCGAATGTGATTTAAACGACTTGGACTTTATGAATTCCACAACATTCCCGTGTAATGAAGAGCATTCCTTTCAAAATCTACTCAACACGCAACTTGGGAACTGGGCCAGTGATTCCGTTAGCAGTTTGAATTCATGTTACGATTCTGTTCCGAATATCAATAATATTTCGAGAAACCACAGGTACTTATTGCTATAATTTTCATTAAAGTTTGATTTAGGACAAATTCTGAAAGAGAAAGATTTTATACAACACTGCCCTTCTCTTCTCTCCCACCCCCCTTCCTCCACCACTCTCCCATGCAGTTTCAGTCAGCAGAATGGTTTGGATTTCGTTCCAAATTTCGGCATGTCGTTACTTGATGGCGCAGATGTTGTGGCGATTAAAGAGTACTTAGTTCAGGCCTTCAAGGATGCTCATCATCCTTTGTATTTGCTTAATCAGCGCATAGCAAATGGTTTTTACACTTCATACGGCTGCTGGAAGGTGAAGCCAACACCGATTTTGGCAAAGCAGGCGATGCGCGAGTGGGAATCGATTTCTAAGCGCGTCTATCGATTCGTGCGTAAACTCTTTCCCGCGCTGCCCGAAGACTACTGTGTCATCGAGAGCACGCGCGAAGTGGTGTCGCATATAACGCTGCTTTATCCGATAGTCTTGTCAGAGGGCATATATTCGACATTGTTTGTGTTATACGCGAACAAATACAGCACCAAAGATGAAATCTATCGACAGAACTTGCTCTTCGCCGAGAAATTAACAGATACTGAACTAAGCGATTGTCTAGGCCTGGAAAGGTTTGTAGGCGTAGCGATTTAACAGATATTTACGTTAAAGATAATCACACATCACACAATTCTTTTAGCGTACTTCTGCCAGTTGTTAGTAATGAACATTTTCACACAGCGATTCAAACATTAAAGCAGGTTCAAGAGAAGTATAGTCCTAAAGCCATGTTAATTGTGATAGAAAAATGTATGCAGCTTATAACGGAGGCACATCAGCTGACCGAAAATGGTAAACTAAAGAAAATTTAGAGAAATTTGTTTTTTGTTTTTGAAATAATTTTTTTAGAAAACTCTTCGTCGGCATTGGATGCGGACAGCATGATGCCCTTAACACTATTTCTGGTGCTACGTGCCGCTGTACCTCATTTAGGTGCTGAATTAGCATTGCTCGATGACTTAACGGGTGGTTCGAACTTTCAAATTGAAATGAATGGTTTTGCTGGTTATTGTTATACAACACTAAAGGTCTAATCGTTGACCATAACTGTCACTAATCAATCAATATTAAACCAAAAGACACATTTTTATATTCAATTATAGGCTTCTTATGAACATCTTACTTCCGCTTCTTTGAGAAAGACATGAAAGGTTCTATTAGCAGGTGCTAATAAATGGGTAAAGGTTCTATTCTTCTACTGATATAAGAGTCAAACGAAAGGACGAACGATCATTACTTGAGTAAAATTTATTTTTAAGCGTATTAAAATTATTTATACTGTAAATTTGTTAATGATGTCTATTATATATACACATACTAAATGTAGTTAATGTATAATATGGTTTCCTCCCAGTCCAAACGTTTTTTGAAACAATTTTAAATGCCACAAAAACTATGCAAATAATACTATTGTATACAATACTATTTGTATTGTATAAAAAAATACTATAAACATTAAAATAACTTATTAGGCTTCTTTCCAATTTATAACTTGCTTAAACACATATTTTCTATTAAATTTACTACTAATGTCAGCTTTATTTATAATATGAACGTTGCTTTGTCATTTTGCTTTTATTGTTGTAAAAAATTTGTAAAAAACAGTTCGAAAAACCATTGGAAAATGTACATATTTATTGTATATTCTCCTCACTCGAAGCATTTTCATAAGTTCTTGGACGGAATACCGTATTATATTTAAGCATGTTTAATACTTATTAAGGTCTAAAGTTTCAACCGTACGTGTTTATTGTCGCATATTTCATTCTTTAGCAATGATTGGTTTAAAAGATCTATATATGTATTGTATAAAAAAATAACTTGTAATGACTAATGAACAGTAATGATAGAGAAAGGCTGTAATTGTAAATATATAAGATTTCAATTATTTTTCTTGGTAAAAATATAAACGCCCCGTAGCGAGATATCACACACAACCACACTAAACTTAGTAATGAATATTGTGAAATTACATTTCAGAAAAAGCAAATTAATATAATAAATTTAATAAAAGCTTTATTTAATAAACTAAGGAAAAACTATTTGCGATATATTACGACAGTAGACAGTTTTATTATTGATACAAATGAAATACCACAAGAGTCAGATTTATAAAGTATGTTTATTAAACAATTTTGTATATAGCAATATTTTATTATTTAAATAGTGTGTGCTTCAAAATATATGAAAATCTAACAAAGTTTACACTCGCTGATATTTTTATTAATATTCTATAGTCTTTCGAAAGATTTAAGAACATCAAAGATTTACATCCTGAAAAAGTGCTCGATTTTTTTTTGGTTGTTAGAAAATATAATAATTTTATGGGGTCGGGAAAGTTGCTCCTTGTAATTTTCCATTAACATTGTTTTTAAAATGTACGATCAGGGCTCTATTATTATCGTTGACAACCCGCACTTATCACGGTTTGGAACCATTATAGAGTCCTTAATTTTAATTAATTTCTGGAATTCTTTTAGAGTTTCTTTAAAATTTTAAACATATCCCAAGTTTTGCTAGACTGTTTCTTCGAAAAGACAAATATAAATGGATGACCACAATCCAATTCGAAATTCTTCTGCTTAGAATAGCTTTTGGCTAGATTCAGTGAATGTGCCAGCTCTTCCTGCCAACTATTCTCCAAATTTTCCTCCATCAAAATCGAATGGAATGTGCCTTTCAGTAGTGCCAAACGATGGGCCATTGTTTCGCAGCGTGACACTGCCACCAACAGGGCATACTTGCAAAATTTCATCCAACGTTCCATTGCATTCATTGTGATCTCGGGAGCCACATCGATGATGATCAACTTGCAATGGAAGCGATGTATATTTTCCAAAATATTCATTTCGAATGCATTGCGGAATTCTGCACGAATTTCATCAGTTATCTCGAAGTCATCCTGGTACGAGGACCGGTTCATGTACCACGGAAATTTGCGATTAACGTATTCATAGGCCAATCGCTGGCAGCGTTCGCGTTGCAAACGCAAACGGCAGTTCTGCTCCGCTAAAGTCTCGATTTCCGGTTTGCGTTGCCCAATGCAATCCTCCTCGGATAACTTGGCTGACTCGGCTGACACTGGTCCGACCACCGTTTGTGTGGTTTCGTCTGGCAAGAGAGGTAGCTTCAATTCTTTGGGTTTCTGGTAATTCTTGTAGCCTTTGGCCGCAAGCAGCTCATGCGCCCACATATAATCGAAATGCTCTTCGGGATCGAAAAACTTCGAGGTATTCTTGCTACGTATATCGCAGATATTCTCCTCCAGAATTAGCGGCCATAACTGATCGAAGAAGCTGGCATTTAAAGTGGGTCTTGACATTTTGAGCAAATTCAGCAAATAAGTGTTGAAAAAAAATCGAAATATTGAAATGAATCCGATCAAAGTTTCAATCAAATAAAAAATATACGTTTATATTTATAGTAACTTTTCTTATTTATTTTTTGCTCCTTTGCGAGACTATATTTTCTTTATTTTCGTGAAAAGCAGGAAAATCGAAAAATGGACGATTTATCAAATACGCCGACGCTTGATGATGACACTTCCAATTTAAGAATGATCCACATAATCGAAAACCTGTGCAATAAACTGCGTTGCTCCATATTGGCCAATGACCTGGAACGGGTTGCCAAGGCACATGATCTGCTAACGAAATTCCAACACAAAGAAATCTTCGAGAGTATTCTAGGACCAGGCGAATATTTCGGTGACCTGGAGGAAGATGTCGCAGATCTCACCAACCTGGAGAGTCAAGCAAATATTAGTCAGGCTCTAGCAAAGGACACGAGCCCCAGGATAGCTGAGGAATGGGAAGAGGAGGAAGAGTGTTCGCCGCGCTTTCTGGGGTCCGAGGCAGATTTGCCGGAGAATATGTGGCACGGCTATTTCAGAGGCTATCAAATGATTAATGAGGAAGTCGAGTTCAGTATCGGCGAGAACAAGAAGTGCATCGAGATATCGAAGACCACTTCCGACGAAGCAGTAGAAGCACACTTACGTAGGTGTTTGAGAGTGAGAGAGAAAGAGGTTCTGCTCATTGAACCTTACCGTTATCGTTAGCATTATTTAAAA
Organism: Conops quadrifasciatus; assembly: GCA_949752815.1. Classification (NCBI taxonomy): domain Eukaryota; kingdom Metazoa; phylum Arthropoda; class Insecta; order Diptera; family Conopidae; genus Conops; species Conops quadrifasciatus. The sequence continues at coordinate 4,314,030 of OX457079.1, forward strand.
CATTCCATTTAGGTTCGGGCATCAGTTGTTTCTGTATCGATCTTTTCGTGGGCTCGGTCTATGAGAATCAAGCCCTTGTGGTACGTTTGCGGCAGACCCAACTGAGGATCTCGCGAGAACTTGGCTTTCCAGTGTGCACTACACTATTTGCGAAACTAAGTCCGCGCTTACAGTATACCGGCGACTTAGATCCGAATCTGCTAGTGCCGCCGGTCTTACAGAAGAATGACGAACTCATCTTGTCGGTTGAACGCGTTACTTCTACATGCTGCAACAAGGACGTAATATACGTCAACGCAACCTTCCTGCTCTATGATGTGCAGTACTTCGATATCATTTGCGTTGGGCCCGACATACAGCTCATGGTTAAAGAGAACAAAGTCTCTTATCTGCAATGTAGCGTCTTGATCGGCGGGATATTAAAGTCTCGCCTGCCCGTACTCTTCCCAGGCAGATGCCACAAGTTTAACGTGTCCGTAGAAGAGTTAGAGGACATTACATTTTGCAAGGAAATCGGCATAAATATTATCGTCTCACGTATCATTGGTACCCAGGAGTACTTCGATGACTTAACCAAGACACTGAGCCTTTTCAAATGCGAACGCATGCGCCTTTGGGCGGCCCTCTTCGTCAATGAGACGAAAGAATCCGAAGATAACTACAAGTGGGCAGTTGAGGGCTATGATGGATTCTTGCTAGAATTCATGCCGCCTCCGAATCCGACTCGAACCGAAATCCTGCGACTACGCCCCGCTACAGAGAGTTTTATCAATCATGCTTATCAACTGCAGAAACCGACTATTTGTGATCCCATGCCGCTGGGACTCAAGCAATATCTTGTCGGCGAAGAACATTATCCACACTTCTTTCTCTATCCGGAGAAGTACTTATTCAAGTCGTCTGATACCCGCCAATCATTCAACTTTTTTCTGCTGCAGGATGCTCTCGGTGACCCGCTACCGAAGCAGTTCTTGTTTAAGCTGCCATACTACGACATGTCGTTGACTGGTAGCGATAGTTTAGCACGTGCTGCCGTGGGTTCTGCTTTCGAATCGCGTGCAGCACTTATTATAGTTCTGGGCGTTACTGGCCGCATGGCCACTAAACTGGCACATTTCCGGCCAAAAGCTCCGATCGTGTTTGTCACACCCATGCAATCTGCAGCGAGTTTCGTGCAAGTATACCACAATGTGATCATGTTGTATTTCATTTTAAAATCAGGGACACCTCACAGGACATTATTGTATGAACAATTTCTGTACGGGTTAGCATTTGCCAAGCAACGAAAAATTATTAACCACCGAGACGACGTGCTATTCGTCTATAGAAAGACAATTAATACCAAATATCCAGACAGTTATATTCTCTATAAATACGATACGGTACATTTCGCGGCCCATGTGAAATCAATTTTGAATCACAAAATGTAAATCCGTTCATCTTTTAAGTATGTACTTCAAATAGGAAAGAAACTGACTTAAAATTAATGTTATATAATACTACTGGGTCCAGTTGTTCTTCAATGAAATTTTTGTTGGTTTTTGGTCGGTATTAAACGATTTTACAATGCCGAAATATGTATGGTGAAAAATTTTAAATAAATATGAAGTTTTATGATGGAATTAGTTTTTAAGAAATTTTTTAAGACACATTCTTTGTGAAAAAAGTATGCAGCAATAATTTATTATTTAAAGAAGCAGATTTAATCATCTGTAAGATCTCAAGACAGCAACAAATTCATGATTTCCTTTTTGATTGCTTTCTTTTTGTTAGGCTCTATAGTTTTTAACATGGCTGCCACAAGCTCACCAAAAATGGCATCCTCACAACGACTATTTTGGGTCTTTTGTAGTTTCCTTTCTTGATTCTCGTTATTTGTTGCTCCTACCTTTGTATTCACACTCGGTACATTCTCCCCTTCATACGTCTGGTTGGCTTCGTTGTCTGTACTGTGAGACTCCATCAATTTTATTTTCATATAATCAACAGCATCCGGTGTTGTTTCCTGTTTAATTTCTATTTCCTCTGTGCTCGCCTTATTTTCAGATTCCTGCTGCAGTATTGTACTATCACTTTCTGTTAATGCTGCTTCTTTAGCCGATTCGTTATTGATTTCTTGATGGTCGGCAGCCTGTATAGTGGTAGAAACCTGACCAGATTCCATTGCCGCGGTCGTTTCGAAAGGTATCTCCTCTTCTATGACAATAGATTGCTCAACTTCTTCTCCTCCGCCTGCTCCTTCTTCTTGACACGTTCCTTCTTCTTCGTCTTCTTCCTGATCGTCTTCTTCGATATTCTGTTTGACTCTTTGTTCTTCATTGTGCTCCTCGTCTTCGGCGCTTAGAAAAAATATCTCTTCCGCTTCCGCATCATTTTCTGGCTTCCATTGTAAGTCCGCTTCAGTTATAATGAACTCCGGCTTAATCCAATTGTGCGGAATCTCTACATTATCTCTGTCACACTTAACTGAAGGTGTACTAATGTATTTTTTGATAAATTCCATCTGACAATTGTATTTGAACATACTTCGTGGCTGATGCTGGTAAGTGTTCTGTCCCTGTTGCATCCCATTACATTGCAAACCTTTTGTGTAGTGTTCTCGCAATATATACCAGCGACTTTTGAGAAACTGTTCTGGACAATGAGTTAGTTATTAGTATTTTCCGCTAATGTTTATTCAAGTTTCTGCCCGCTTACCGTCAAGTTTCATTGAATTTGCAAGCATTTCCCATATTCTCTGTCGTTGTGTTACATCCGAATTTTTTTGATACAGTTGCGGAAATTTCTTTACATTCTCAATAATTTGTATATTGATGTCCATTTTTTTCACGAGGATTATTTATGCATTTGTTTAAACACAACGCGATCAAGAAATCGAAGTTTTCTTCGAAGGCTTGATAACAACAGACAGCTGATTCTACAGCAGTATTTTTTCTCTGCTAACAACAAATTTGTAGAGTTTTGAAAATAAGTTCATTCGTAATAAAAAAAGGAAAGAAATCGGAACCAGCCCCAATTTTTTTGTCGATTTTATGGTGTTTTTTTGCTTTGCTCCTGACCCCAACAAGCATAAAAAAAATTGTCGCTCTCTCTTGGGGGCGGGGCTGGAGCCCTTTGAAATTTGAAATATAACCATCGATATCTCCGAAACTATTATATTCAGTTTATATTCAGATATTATTCAGTTTATATTCAGATTATATTGGTACCGTTAGAAAGCTAATATAAATATCATTAATTCATGTGAAGAGACATTTCATCGAAATGTTAACAGTTTTTGAAATACAGCAGAACTAATTTAAAACTTACCAATAGTGTGCCAAATATACATCCAACGGCTAATTGGCCAAATTGTATCTAACAAATGTTCATACCAATTAGCATTCCCGGCAAACAGCCAGTGTTTTATTGTCGGCATTATACTGCATTATCGACATTGCCAACTTCTGCATGTAGTCTCTCCACCGCCCTTTTCAAACAATTTCTTATTCGGAAATATTTTACGGTTATTTAAAAGCAGATTGTTCTGTCCCTTTTGCGTCCCATTTCAATGCATACCTTTTGTGTAGTGCTCTCGTAATATCTACCAGCGGCTCCTAAGAAACTGTTCTGGACAATGTGTTAGTTATTTTCCGCTAATGTTTATTCAAGCTTCTGCGCGCTTAATGTCAAGTTTCATTGAATTTGCAAGCATTTCCCATACTCTCCGTCGTTGTGTTACATTCGAATTTTTTTGATAAAGTTGTGGAAATTTTTTTACATTCTTAATAATTTGTATATTGATGTCCATTTTTTCACGAGGATTACTTAGCCACTTGTTTAAACACAACGCGATCAAGAAATCGAGGGTTTGTTCGAAGTCTTGTTAACAACAAACAGCTGATTTCTACAGCAGTATTTTTTCTTTGCTGGTAACAAATTTGTAGAGTTTTAAAAAAATAAGTTCGTTAATAAAAAAAGTTAGTAAAAAAAAGTCGGTAATCAGTAATTTTTACGATGGTTCGATTTTCGATATCACATAATATTTTCTGGGTTAAATTTAAACACATATGTATACTAATAAAATTTACAGTACATATTCAGAAAAAATTTCAAATTCACTAACTTCATACGTCCCTGCAAAATTACAAACACATAATTATTTGTAATATAAAAGGGGTTTAATTAGAACCGTGATTAGTTTAGGGTGTGTGACAATTGTGATTAAAATTTGGGCAAAATCGACATTACAGTGGAACTGATTTAAAACTGATCAATACTGTGCCAAATATTTCCAACGGCTAATATACCAATAAGCATCCTCGGGAAATCAGTGCGTGTACTGCATTATCGGCATTGCCCACTACTTCATGTAGTCTCCACCACCCTTTTGTGACAATTTCGTATTCGCAAATTTTCTACGTTTATTTAAAAATTTATTTATTTACGGTTTTTTAAAAGCTACGGTTATTTAACATAATATCGCTATGTTATAGTATTAATTGTGTTGATTAGAGAATTTCTTGTTTATTAACATTTTTAACTATGAATTCTAATCGTTAATTACAATTTTGGGAATTTTTTCACAGGAAAAATCCCTTATTTTTAAAGGGACGGCAACACTGTAGAGGATTTCAACAGCTGATAGTGTTTTTTAAAGATCAGTGGCTTGGCTTTAACGGAATTTTGTTGTCCGTAAATAAATTTTGTTGTTGCGAGAAAATAAAAATTGTTATGATTTAGCGAAAAATTTGCTTTTTCTTTGCTTATCAAGTGAAAAATGGTCGTTCAAACAATTTCAAGTTGGAGAAAATTTGCTTCACTCAGGACAAACAATTTTTTTATAAAAGAATGATCTTGCTTCAATCATGAATGATAACAAAGAGGGCTCATCCAACGTTACGCACTTCCGTCCTGCATACGTCGATAACACCGAGGACGAATTGGATATTGAAAGCGTTTTTACTGTGTTGTCAGATTTGCGATTGACACCAACGCCCAGCCGACATGCCCGCGTGAGACTTCAATCGGACGAGTCACAAGATTCCATCAGTTCAAAGGCAATATCCTGGGGATGTAGTGATAGTGGACACTACTCCAGTGCCAATGTCAGTGACTGCCAACTACCAGCGAGCTTGTCGACAAACAACCACAATGCAATGGATAAGAATGATAAAGCGTTGATTGTGGCAATGCAGGATGTTCGACGATTGCGTAGCGAATTGGAGCGTCTGAGTAAATCAGAGAAATGGTATAAGCAGGAGCTGCGTCATCAGAAACACGCTCGCCTTGAAGTACTGGAGAAGTTGTATGGTAACGAACGCTCGTACATGCAGGAAAATCAGCGGCTGCAGCGTGAATGCCTGCAATTGTATGCCCGATGCAGTCAGATGGAACGAGATTTAAAGCAGCAGAGAGCAAAACACTTGGTTGCAAAGGAAACACAACCAAGGCGAGAGCCAGAGTTAAAAGACGTTGGGAAAAATTCAGTTGATATTGACGACACTGGTCGCGACGACTTCGAAAATGGGCAGCAGCGTGCTTTGATTGCTGATCAGCAACAATTAATAGAGGTACTGCGTAAACAAAAACGTACTCTCCTTGCGGACCTGAAACGCCTCAATGAAGAAAAAGAAGCGGTAATTTGTGAGCTAGAAAAAAAACTAGCGAAGTTGGAAGCGGAAAATCTGAGAACGACTAAGCTGTGCAAGGAATTATTAGAAGAGCGCAGTGCATTGGAAGGAAAACTCACTAAGTTAACAAGAGATCTACAGCGGCAGAGACAGGAACAACGGAAGCAAGAAGAATTGATGCACAACACACAAAAAGCTTTAGAAGCTCAACGGAGAGACCTCAGTGACAAGGAAAAAGATGTCGGGGAGATACGATATCGTTTTAAGCGAGCACTGCAAGAAGAAGTAGAACCGGATGCTATACATCAGCTAAGCATGGATTATCATCGGGAAATTATGCACAAAACCGATGAAATAAGAGCATTGAAGAGGGCAGTGCACACACTGCAACATGAGCTCGAAGCAGTGGAGCCTTTGAAAACACAAAATGAACAGCAACAAGCCGAGATCGAACAGCTGACTACGGCACTAGCAGCGAAGAGTTGCGAATTAGAAGAATTGCAAAAATGTGATGTTAAGAAAAGTTCTGAAATTGCAGCCTTGAAGGCTGAAATAGTTGAATATCAGAGTACGGCAAATCATTGGACCGAACAATGGGATCAGCAAAGAATGGAAGATCAGCGTTCAGAAATTTTTTCTACTCAGGAAGCTGTGAAGTGCATGGAAGCGGAGCTCCTCACTGCAAATGAACGATACGCCAGCATGTGTGCACTTTGTGAAAGCACACGATTTGCGCTGGAAATGCGTGAAATTGAGCTGGGAAAGATTCAGTTCGAAAGGGGCCGAGAAATGGAGGATGTGAAAGAGCTACGGGAGAAGTTGGCGCATTATCTGCAACAGACAGAAGTTTCAGGTCGAAAAATCATTCAGTTGAAAACGGAGTTGAATGAGAGAAAGGAAATGAAACTTGAGCTGGAAGAAGACGCAAGGGTTTCGACTAACGACCAGATTCCCATAAAGAATCCCACACTCGTACCATGTTCCAGCCCAAAATCATTCACCCTTAGTGAGTACATTTCCGAGGATGCTGTGGATTACAATATTCCTGATGGTGGTAGAACAGAAATAAATGTCTTACGCGAAGAAGAATCGGATGAAGACTTCGACGACAACTGGATCGATAATACGGCAAGCTTTACAACATCGACGGGAGAACCAAAAACGGAACTTCTTTTCCAGTACGATTCCGATGAAGATAGTGGTAGAATGAAGAAGAAAGCAACTAAAATTAAACTGCAGAAAATTTTAGACCAAAAAGAAGTTACTAAAAAACCTAATAATTCACTCAGAGAGTGTGCGGGCAATCGTGAGGCGTTGAAAACAGGAAAATATTCAGAAAATAATCATTTAGGTTTGCAAGATGATGCAGATTTTCCTGAATTTTATTTGAAATTACAACAAACGAATGATTATATTAAAGTATTGGAAGAAGAGAATGTGGCTCTAAAAGGTTTTATTAAACAAAAGTTAAAAAACGAAGACGTAGAAGAAGAAAATGGAGTTAAAGAAGATATGATTGTACGTCAACAAAATACACTTAATACCGAGACCGAAATAAGTGTTATAAATTCTTGTATGAAGCTCGAGAAATTTAGTAATAAAACGACCACAAAAGAACAAGAAGAGGACCAACACCTAAAAGTAAATAATTTTATAAAAGAACAGGAGTATGAGGACGAGGAAGTCTTCAAGGACTGTCTCAATGAAAGTGTAATCCTTACAGAAAACATGCACGAAAATATCAAACTCGAACTCTGTTCATCTGAAAATTCAAAGGAAAGTGATAACTTCACAGACTTAAAATTAAAATTAGTAAACAACTTGGAAAAGAAGACAGCAAAATTCAAACACTGCCTTAAAGAAATAAATACCGAAACGAACTTGGAAGAGGAGACCAATAGACTTCACAAGAATCAACAAATTTCTATCAAAGACGGATATTACCCATTAGTTGGAGTAAGACTTAAAAACCTTGATCCTGTCGATGCAAAAGCATTGGAAGAGGAAGGCGAAGATAAAGATTTCAATGCTTTAAATAAAAAAATTGAAGAAATGCATGCTTTTATCGAAACTCTATGTGAACAAAATCAATTGTTTGTAAAACAATTAGAAGAAGTATGCAATAATCAAAGCGCGCAAATGAAAGAGAATCGAAGTCTTGAAATAGAAATTCAGGATTTAAATGAAATCCTAGAGAATCTAGTCAGAGAGAAACAAGAATTGGAGAGGCACCTGATGGAAATGACGAAATTAAACACGAGCAAATCAGAAGCGTATGAAGAAGCCGCCTCTGAACTGTTGGCAACAAAAAAAGAAATAAGAATACTCCAAACAAAACTACTAACGAATGATGCCGTCTTATACAAACTGGAAAAAGCAACGCAGCGAAAGGATAACAACGAATTGGGCGAAGCGCAGACCTTTGTTGAGCTCGAAGAAAAAAATAAGGAGTTGGTCAAACAACTCGAAGTGTTAGAGCAACAGCAGCAGAGTCTGCAGCAGCAGTTGGATGAGCGAGCACTGCAAGAAAGTAATGAACAAATCTTACGTCAACAAAACAACGATCTTCAGCAAAAACAAAAAGAACTTGAAAATAAAATGCAAGAGTTGAAAATTGAGAAAGACATAAAGGAACTAAACCGAGCAATATTTAGCTCAGAAGGAGCTACAATCGAACCCGGTCATCAAGAAGACGATGCTTCTGCTGCATATCATCTGCAGTTAAAACAAAAAATCCATGCTCTCGAAGAGCAACTGCAACAAGCTCAACAAAACGGCAACCAGCAGCGAGCGGAACGTATCGAATTATTGCAGAAACTGCTAGAGCAGCAAAATCAAAGAGTGGCTCAACTCAATGCCACTCAAGCCGACTGGGAAGAGCTACTAACCGACTTAAATGCCGCTCAAGCGCAAGTGTCAGCAACCAGCGTGGCACTGGAGAAGAAGCAGGCGGAATTCGATGACCTGAATGAGCGATTCGCTCAACAGAATGTGGAGCTACAAAAGCTGCACACAATCAATCTGAAGCAAGATGGAATGCTTAGAAAAGATTTGCAAGAGGTACAGAAAACTTGCCTGCAACAGAGCGTCGCTCTTGAAGAGCAATCAAAACGTATAGAAACTTTAGAGTTGGCGAAAAGGGATCGAAAGGATTTTGATCAGAATGCCGAGGACCATAAAATAAGGCCGCAAATGGCCAACGAAGAAGATGGAAAAGAATTGCTTTTGATGCAACAAGAGTTAAAGAAAATTCACGAGGAACGCCAGGATTTTTCTGAGCGAATGAAGGCCATGGAGGAAGAATTACACGAACTCCGTAAAGCCAAGCGACAAGCTATAATCGTACCAACGCAAGCTACTATTCCGCCTCAAAAGGAGTCCACAATTAAGCAGCCTAATGCTAGCGGCAATGGAAAAGAAAGCTCTGATACGGTTTACGATCATCTGCGCATCTTGACCAAAGTGCTGGAATACGAATATAAACGTAAAATACAACGCTATGATAAACATATTGCAGCACTAGTCAGTAATGTTAAGAGTTTGAAACGTGCTTTAGCCACCGAAGAGCAGAAAGTAAGTACTTTACAGGCGCAGCAAAAAAATGCGAATGCGGAGATGCAGGAACTGGAGCTAACTAAGAAGTATTTAAATGAGACACGTCAACGTTATGAACAAAGTCAAAATGTTGTGAAGGTACAATATTGTTCAATATTTGACATTGGCCCTTTTTATGGATGTAAATATGTATGTATGTATGTATATGTTTTATTTTTGCTTTCTTACAGTGTTTGCAGAAACAATTGAAGTCCTTGCGAGAACAGTATGAAACTACTAAGCCTGAAAACTCAAAGACTTATTTTGAAGCACATGAAGTCTCTAATCTGATAGACGACTACAAAAAGGTTTGTTTTGTTTTTTCTTATTATTTTGTAGTAAGCATAATCAACAGGCGAAAAATAAAGATTTTATATATCGTATCTTCGATCCCTAGGACTGGAATCTCTTATTATTTCCTCCTCTTTCGTATAGTTTCAACTTCTACGAAAGTCAAAATTTATTAAGATTTTTTGGAAAGTCAGAGATATTAATCATTATTTTTATAAACCTATATTTTACAGTTAATTCAACATTCTGCAATGTGCAGTAAGCGACCCAGGACCAATGTGATCTTAGATCTTCTGGAGCGCAGTAATCGAAGTGTGCCAAATTTTAATAAACTCGAAACTTCCATTGCCGAACTACGCCGCGATATACAACGTTACATCGGAGTGAGTCAATGTGCTCGCGATCGAAAGAGTAATTATTTTACCACCTCTTTGATGGATGAACTGAAGGAAGCTGCAGCAGCGCAGCATACGTAGACGTTGAAAGTATTCAATGAGTTTATAGTCTGTTGTAAACTTTATAGTGGTTGTTATAATTTATTTAGGGGAAAATTTTAATTCTCTGCGTTCGTTCTAGCAAGTAAATTTATTTTATAAACGTATTAATTTTCATTCATGATTTATGTACGTCTAAACAGTAAATATTCAATCAGTGAAACAGTATGTTTATCGATAAATATGTAAGTGTTTATATGAGGTTTCTTCTCAAGTTTTGTGCATCAAATTGTGCAACATATAACACTGTGAGAACACAAGAAGAATTTTCAAGAATAATAGAAATTATGATAGAAGCTTTTTTAACAGATTTATGGTAATTTTTTACCATCTTGATCTTGAACTTTTTAAGATCAGTTCAGAACAAAATAGGGTCCAATAAATTCATTTTGAATAAATAAATTTTGTATTTACTGTATTTACAAGTAACTTTATACATTAAAAGGCAATTAATATATTTATTATGAAAAAATTATTTTTTAAATTATCCAGTAAATGATGCAACGTTTCATCGATTGTTACATTTATCGATAAATAAAATTTTTTTTTTATTTATTTGGAAGGGACATTGTCCTTTGGAACCAGATGCAAATGCAAATAAAAATACTTTTAAAACAACATAGAGTAATAGATAATAATAGCAAAATAGTAACAAGATAACTAAATCATCCAATGAACTGATCCGTTAACGTCTTCCCCAGATACTGCCAAAATCAAAATAACCGCCCAATCCATTCTTGTTGCCACTAAAGGAGTTAGCATCGCCGCTGGAATAACAACTACTACTAGAAGAGATGCCCCTTCGAGAGGCGTTTACCACGACATTAATATTCTGATCAGCAGCGATGGATTCATTAAATGTTTTCTCTTTGACGACGTCATTATTTTGGGAGTAACAAACGTTGGAACGGATTAATTGAGTTGCATCAGAAGTTTCCTTTTTCTTGATAACGCGACAATTATCAGTTTGTGGGGGACATTTAATTTTATCACACCTCCATACGTCTGTAATTAAACGAATTAAGTCATTAAGGGGGGGTAGGAGGACGCTGGAATAATTGACAAAAATGCATACATATGTATGTATGTGTCGTCGTGTCATTGAAGATAGTTTGTATGAAATTGTCCCAAGAGGAACATCAAGGCACTTACTTTTGTCAATATAGATTTCTACATCGCCTTCTTTGGCCGTTACTACGCCTTCTTTGTCCGTCACTACGCCTTCTGATGCAGCGCAGAAGGTTGTTATGAGCAACAAACCTATTAAACGCTTAACCGATGGTTCCATTTTTCAACCCCACTGCGTCAAAAGTTAAAAAAGAGTCTTTTTTAACACTGAAGAGTGCTTCGAGCTAAGAAGTTTAAAATTTAATTCAGTCTGTTGGTGCTCTTTAAAATTTTAACTGACTCTAGATAACTTTTCAGTCCTTTTTATAAGAACTTTTCGTCGTAAAGTGTAGGAAGTTAGGAAAACAAGAGGAAAGGTGGCCACAAAAAACAATTAACAATTAAATAAATAACAATAAATGACAAAAAAAGATAAAATTTTAATATATTTTCACTCTTTTCCCTTTACTTTTGTTTTTCTATATAATAAGATATTACTTTTATTGCATTGTAAACTATTTTTTACCTCATTGTTGATACATGCAATACTGCAGAAAATACGTATGCCAGTATTTTAAATTGAAATATAAGAAAAGGAATAAATAAATTCGTTTCTGCATTGAATTATTTTCTCTTTTATATTTTCAAATTTAAAAAAAAAACTTTTCTGAAATCACCAAGAGCTCCCTAACTATATTATATTCGCATACTAGTAATCCGTAGAAACATTCCTCGCTTAATATATCCATATTTAAAGCTTGAACTTTGAGCTCAATAAAAAATTTAAAATTTTCTTTTGGAATGTAAAATAAAATATTAAGGCATCAATACGATATATTACGTTAATTGTTTTCTATTTAATTATTTATAATTTCCGTAAAAATAGTGTTTTCTCTTTATAAAAATGCACCATAGAAATTTACACTTGCAGTTTTTTAAGTTCTTATTTAAACATCCCTAGCGGTTTACTTCAATTCCACCGAGTTACTCTAGTAAGGGTTTACATCTGTACTAAATTATTATATAACTTATTAAATTGGATACACGGGATATCAAGCTTTCAAACTTAAGTGCTGACCAGAACAAAAGTGCGTTGCCGGAAAAAAATTTAAAAATTTCTTTAAAATTCATGTGTGTAAATAGTAAACCAACGGAAAAAAAGAAGAAAAGAACACTTTGTGTGTGTGTCAAATTAGAAGTAAATGAGTTCTTATACGCCAGCGGTCCAACGCAATCGAAATTTCCCTAACGAAAGCTACGAGCGACTGGAGCAGTGCTGTCGTTTCTAAACTAGAGAACCGTAGTAGTGGTAAGTAGCACACTACTACTATTGGCCAATAACAACTTTAATTTTTAAATAATTTTTTTATATATTTTTTATAAATAAAAACATATCTCTATGTTTATAATTATTTGGAAAAGCTTTATAGTGTAACTAATTTCTTAAAGAATTTTTAAAATAGTAGTACTTTCGCAAGCGGCGTAGTTCCGTCAACGAGTATAAATAGTAATAGGAAATTACATGAGGTTTGAGTTCGAAATGTACTAAAATTTACTCTGACCAAAGTAGGTCACCCAAAAGGAGTATGAAAATGTAGTAAACGCACAAAAAATAAAAGAATAAGACATGCGATATGGTTATGAAAAAAAAAAATAGACCCGACCAAAAGCGATGCTTTCGCTAGCATTTGAGGAAAATTTATTTTTTCCCGTTTCCCATAAGAGCTCATGTAATTTTGACAACAGTGTGCGAAATTTATTGTGTTCGGGCTATAGCTGCATAGTTATAACACGACAATTTTTAAATGTCTTTTGTTTTGTGAAACATCCTGTGCATGGGAAAAAGAATTGTCAGAAATTTGATAGGACGATTTGGTGACGAAATTTTATGGACGAGCGTTTTTCCATTGAAGACAAAGAAGTAAATATTGGAGAATTTCTGGAATGTAGTTTTTTCCGAGTTTAATATTTTATTGAAACATTGCTGCAAATCTATGAGATGAGCTCCGAAAAAGTCGCCGAGGATATTGGCAACTGTGTGCGCAACAACATCGCTTGGCAGAGCCTGCCGGTGCATTTGAAGCAGCTGCTGCACAACAATCAGCGCGATTACGAAAAGTACGTATTTAACTACAGCCTGAAAAACCAATTACGATTTCGCGGCAACTTGGCGCATAAAGTATTCCGATTTGAGCAGCGTTACTACGAACTCTTGGTCCAGAAAAGCATCAATTGCCTGTGTCTCTTTCCGTACCATCTGGCGGACATTGTAACGAAGGGACTACGAGTCACACCGTTCAACTACTACCTGGACGTGATTGGCAATTTGTTGCGTAGCGACAAGAGCTACGATACGCTACCAAACTTCACGGCTGCTGATTGCTTGAGAGTTCTGGGAATAGGACGCAACGAGTACTTGGCCTTGGTCAGCGAAATGAAAACGCACACGTCCAGGTCACTGTTGTTTAGTACCAAACCAAATCCAATGAATTTCCTGCCCCGCTTTCCCATACGCATTCATATAGAACCCTGGTGGCGGGTAGAAGTGGGCTACGTGCTGGAGAAGGACATTCGGTTTGTGTCCACAGCGGAACGTAGTCTCATTGACGACCTGATAGACTTCGGCTCGCAGAATGCTGGGAAGTGCGATTTCGAAGTGGTGCACAACTTGTACCGCAAGGGTTTAATCTATCTCGATGTGCCAATAAGCGGCGAGGATCGGATTTGCATACCGCCGCTGCGTAACTTTGTGATGAATCGCGTAAGCGGCGATTACTTTGAGAATCTTCTTTACAAAATCTTTGTCAGTGCGGACGAGCACATGACTATTGCCGAATTGGCGCAAATGCTGCAACTAAATTTGGACACAGTGAAACAGGCAGTGTCGCTCTTCTGCCGACTGGGGTTCGCCAAGCGCAAGTTCAGTCCGACTGAGAGCCCCAGTGCGGGGCAAGCTTTTCACTCCAGTTGGGAACAGTATAATGAGTACATTGAGCCAAATTCAAAGCCGCAAATAACGCCATTGAACTACAATACTTTAATGAGTCCCGAGCAGCAGTTGGCAGAGGTAGCTCAGAGTAGTCCAAGGGCAACGCGTGTTGACAAAGATAACAGCTCTGTGGGTAACAACTCTTCCGACAGTCATAGCGACTTTTCCTTCGCCCAATTGCCACAACCTTCACCGGTGCGTCTTAACCGCACTGACACAACCAACTCGGATGACCCAGATCTCAGCTCGGAGCAGGACGACCTTAGTGATAACATCACCAAGCTGGGCGTGTCTGAGAAGAGTGGAAAGCGTGTGGGCTTTCTTTTCGATTCTACGCTGACTGCGTTCCTGATGATGGGCAATCTTTCGCCGGGCTTAAAGAACCATGCTGTCACCATGTTTGAAGTGGGCAAATTGTGCGAGGAGAGTATGGATACCTTTCTCCGTGAACTGGAGAAAGTGTCGTTGCTGGATGCCGAGGGTGAGGGCGATGTGAGTCGCTACTTTGCGCATGCAGTTATTTTGCGTTCTACCATTTGTGCCCTGCGGTATGTGCTACCCGGTGGCCTGGATTTGCTGCGGCTTGAATGCCTCGAAAGCTTGGACTACAAGACGCGCGACCGCCTCCTTGAGAAGAAATATAAATTCATTGTGTCTGCAACGCCTCTCACGGCTAATCTAACTGCGTCCTTTAGCATTCCGTTTTTTGGCCAGTTCTACCGCAGCAGCGAAAGTGCGCACATGTGGACCAAGCTCTTTTACAATCATATCACTGGGTATGGACCGCCCAGCCTGCTGCTTTGCAAAGGAACTGTACTTAAATCTTTGCCGCGCCTGTTTTTGGGCTACGGCAAGCTACTCGTTAATATATTGCATTCCGATTCGTACGTGCTCAACTCGGAGAATTTCCGAAACCTAAATGATCAGCTCAAGAACGGCTGTATTCTGATCCAAGGCTATGGCATCAGAAGCCCGGGCATCGTGCACATCGAGGCGTTTCCTTTCGACCACAAGGATGGTGGACAAGTGCAATGGACTGCGCATAAAGCTGTGCAACGCTTAAAGGATTTTGTGGATCTGGAGAGGACGTGCGGCTATATCAGCTTTGTTAACACGGGCGTAGCGGATATTGGATGCGAATCGTATGAACTGAATGTGCGTTTAAAACATCCAGAAAGTAAGTCGAGAACTGTCGTGAGGAAGTCTAGCAAGAGCGAGAACAAGCAGAAACCGTTGAGGGAACAAACAATTCCCAAGCCCCATGAGGAGGCGGCCACAGCCGCAGTCGGTACGGTTCCTGTGGATATTTTGTCACCTGTTGATAATTCGGAAGTGACCAGCTTTGCCCGTTTAACAACACCGACGACCACTCAGCTTAGTGGTCTCAGAAGTCCCGACGAGAACTACTTTGCCGTTAGTCCACAAAACAGTTCACCAGCCAACGTATTTATCTCTGACGACTGCAACGAACTGCTGGCGTCTGAATTGGAAAAATGCCACCACCAGTCGATAAACAAAGCTGATTTGGTTTCACAAGCTTCGGTGGAGATTCCTTTAACGGGCGCACTAGACATTCCAGACGAGGAAATAGCCGGCCAAAGTTATAGCTCTACAACCGAGGAGTGGACCTTGTTGGATGTGAATTTTGGTGTCCCTCTGTTCGACGTTGACTGCAATACGCGCATCTGTCAACAGCTGGTGAAACGGCTCTGTTGCGACGAGGACAATCTGAGAAAACTGCCTTCGATAAATTCGGCCCTGAATGAGACATTCATGCGCTTCGTCGAACAGTGTTTGTACTTTGAAAGTGAACGCGTTGAGGGAGTCAGTATTGGCAAACATTTGCCGCAACCACGCATCAATTTGGCTTTTGAAAATGGGCGTGTCTGCTATTGGAGCGGAAGGTGAATCATGGGCTGAGCAGAAGGCAAACCATTCCACTTAAGTGCGTCCAGTGCAATCTTATCATTCTGCTTTTTTCATTTAAATAAATAAATCATTCCGATTGTATTTCTTAATACGTAGGCAATACTGATATGAGACGATATCAAAAATTGTATGCATATACGATACTTATGAAACCTTTTATTGAATTGTTACGTTTTTGAGTTATTTTTATGGAATTTACGTTAGAAAACAATAAAAACCCTTAACATTAAAATAAATGGAAAGACTTTGAATTTTTTTAGCAGAAACATTAAAGTGTTTTGATCTGAAAAAAGGTGAGGACGAGAAGATCGCGACTGATTAAACAAAATAAGTCTCTTGACATTAAAATGCATTTTCTCCTAAAATCATGTACCGATACTAGTGAAAAAAATACTTCTGGAAAGCTAAGAACCTGAGCTTTCTTAATACTGAAATAATTCTATGGCTTAATTATACATTTTACAAAGAAAAAAATTATTGAATGAAAAAAAGTTGTATTAAAAATATTTAATTGAAGTTTTCTTCAAAAGTACACGATTTTCTATAAAATGTTAGTATACATAAATTAATGACATTTTTATTAGCTTTGTAACGATACTAATATCATCTCAATATCTGTTATAGTTTAGGAGATTTAGGCGAAACAATTTGAAACTTTGAAGAGCTATAACTCCTAAACTATAAGAGAACGACAAAAATTTTGTTGCTGTTGGGATCAGCGCCAAAAACAACAATAACAATACAAAATACAAAAAAATTGGAGCTAGTGTCAAAGGGTAAATATGTATAAGCCTAATATTTAATCATTATTTTCATATATAATATTTCTAAGTACAAATCTAATTGTGATGTATTGATAGTATTTTATGTGTCGAGGGAAATTTTCTTATTTGCCGTATTAATAATTTCCCTTTATCGTTTTTTCCTATTGGCATTACTAGAGTTTGGCAGTGCTCAGTTTTCGGCAGCTTTGGCAGCATTGTTAGTAATTATTGTAGGATTCTTTGCCAATTGGGTTTGTGTTGTAATTTTTTAAAATTAATCTAAAAATTTACTTAGTGCTATGCCTTAAAAACGGAAAAAAGTAAAAGAAAATAAGAAGGCTGTGAATATGGATATTAAAATAAAGGATATTCTGATATACCAAAAATGGAAATATGGAAAAATCGCTTTTTGCCAATACAATTGTTTTTTGTTTTTTTTTTTTCATTACAAGCTCTTTTACTCTCGAAACCTGCTCTGCGCTCTGTTATTGTCTACGTCATTAATTGTGTTTGCCTGTTAAAGCCAAATTGGACAGTTGGTGGTTATTTTTTGGTAGTAGAGACGTGTCGCCGTGTGTATGTTTCCCAGTTTTTGGTCAAAGAAACTTTGCAATAAGTCTGAAGCAGAGCAGTGAAAAAATCATCTGCTGCTAGTATATAGCGTGTCTTCGATTATTCTAGCCATTTAGAACCATCTTCGCTCGTGTGGCCTAAAGTCGGTTAATTGATTTAGAAAGTTACGAAAAGCACCTTCGATTTTTCCACAATTGTTTGGCCCAATGATATAAGCCAAATGAATAGATCGATCTCTCAGTTGTGTTTCGATCGTGCGTTGTTGCAGTCAGTAAAATATTTGCGCACAAATTAGTTTTGGCTAAAAGTGTGTGAGGTGTACTACCACCACCAGTTAATAATCTACATATGGACATATAAGGTGACCACAAGTGTTCCTTTCCATAGCCAGCTGTAGCTGTTCCCTTCACAAAGCGAACCCAAACGCGACGTCGTTTCTAGCGTTGGCTTTTTATTGTTGGTATTGTTGCCCTTGTCCGGTCTGCCGACGTCACAGTTCGTTTACTCTTGTACTCTTTTGAGAACAAAAATTGAATATAATTCGCGTCGCGGTTGGCAGGTTGATTGCTGAAAACAAAACTGTGAAGACCATACAAAATAAATAAAAGAATACGGAACCTTGAAATAGCTATTTTTAATTAAGTCGGCTTCGAACTGTGAACAAATATTCGTCTATTAAATTGGAATAGACATAGTGTGTGTGTGTGCTGTTTCGATGGAGATTTCTATTCTTATTGGAATGTAATTTAACATCCCATAAATTGCATTCCAATAAAAAAGAAGCAATTAGTAGCTCCTGGCAGATGGCTCATGTACCTTTTCACAAAATAACTTAATCTTTTTTTTTGCAGCATTGAACAAGTACGTTGGTGCTACTAACATTTGGCTGAACATGCTATAAACGGTGTGCCGACGGTCAACGGATCGACATTAGACGCAATGCAGTGTTACAAAAGAATTAATGCCAAACACAGGAGCTGAAGCCGAACGAACGGGATACTAAGTCGACACCATTGATATGTACACAGAGCACAAAGTACGAAACGACGATATACGAAACACACGCAATAGTTAGAGAAAACAGAAAACGGCAAATCGAAATTAACCAATAACCTGATCGCAATTATTGTACGGAGAATACACCTGATCATAACTAGTAGCTAATTAAACAGCAAAGTTCACAAACGCAACGAAGCAACCTGACTGCTGTCATCAATTCAATCATTCAACCCACCCACCATGACGTCATATGCCGCCACCAAAGAAGTGGCTGGTGCCTTGGATGCATCAGCATCGGAATGTGCCGAATATCTGGAAAAACATACACAGGTCTCGTCTCCGCACTGCGATTGCGACTGCGATCTGTCCGATGGTCGTGAGAAGGCGGATACCACTCCCGAGAATCTAAAGAAGATCGATGACGTCATTGAGTCGTCGGTCGATTCTTTGCGATCGCAATTCTGGAGTCAGGCAAGCGCTGTGGTCGCTGACATCCCTAAGCCGCTGGCGTCGATATGCGTCGATGGTGATGAGTCAGTCTCAAAACTGGATATGGCTGACAAGTTGACAAACGAGCAACAACATGCAAATGGTAAGTACAGGCCAGTAACCGTACAATACGATCGGCCCTTGTAGGGAAGAGCCCATACAAAGCCAGACTTGGTCACTAGAGTGAGAGAGCGAGAGATAAGGAGCAAGTTGTTTAGTCATAATTTCGAGAGACAGCACATAACCTCGTAATAGACATACATACATGCACCTATATTGGATAGAACCTGTTTTACGATGGCTTTTAACTACGCTGTTAAGACTTGATGGAGCCTTATTTGCTTTTGAATGAAAGTAAGAAGGCTTTTGAGCGTTGAACACAAAATAATGACAATGATTTTCTACAGGCAATCCATGACTTAATCCGTACAGTCTAAACCGAGTTGCAGTCAATTATTTTTAATAAGTTATTTTTTCTTATAAGCACAGCGCACGACTTACTGATCGAGCACTTTATTGTCATTTAGTTGATTTTTTTCCATTCATAAATAAATATCAAAATAAAAAAAATTTGTTTTAAAAAAAGTCGTGGAAAAAAGTGTAAAAAAATTTAGAGTGTAATAAAAATAAATAAAATATAATACATAAAGATTTAGAGAAGAATTGGTTTGGTTGATTATTTTTCTAAACTATTAAAGGTACTGCCGCCTTCTTTTATTAAACTAATAAATCATTCAGAAACAGAACATTTTGCTTTTGCTAAATTGAATTTTTTGACAGAAATTTCAAAAAAAGTATGTAGTAAAAAAGAATTGAATTTGTTAAACAAGATGAATTTGTTAAACAAGATGAAATTTTAAATTATTTTTATTTAAAAATAAACCGTAACGGTTTTAGTTAACAGAGAGACGAAATTACTAATTAGTGTTTGCAGCGTGACTGGCCTTAAATCTTATTAATCTCTTATCAGAAGATTTAACTCTTTGAATTGTGTGCCAATAAGCTAAACTATTTGTAAAATTATCAGTAATCTTGTTTAGTGATTATTTTCTTTTAATTTTTCCTTCATTCCTTGTTCCCAAAGCTTGGCGCATTCATGTCTATAAAATCATTCATTATTCGTTTCTTTTTACGGCACTAAAAGCGTCAGACGATAAGTTTTTTCAAAAAGTTGGTCAATGTTTACTCAACACTCGTATTCGAGTTGGTGTAACAGGTGAAAGAAACTGCGCTTGAGAAAAAGCAACAACAACAACAACAACCACCTAATATGTTTTTAATTGAACTGGTTTCTACCGCTTCTTTGTTTTTTCCTTCCCCCTTCTTTTTGCTGTAGATACAAATCGCAAACGGGATCTCACTGAGAGCGAAACAAATGTTTCATCACCGACGGCCGTTGTTGATGAATCATCGATCGACTCCAGCAGTACCAGCGCGCCGAAGCAGTCGTTTGCGTTCATCATAGACAACTTTAACGAGAAAGAATCCGATCCTGCCGCCACGCAGGCCAAATATAGAAGCATGTTGGAGCGTTTCCAGCAACGGCATCGTCGTGGCGCCTCGCTGTCTAAGCTGGAGAGTTCGAGCGACAGAGAGGCATTGGACACAACGAGCCAAACGAAAAGTATGACAAAATCTTTACAAAACAGCGATAATTGTGATAGCTTTAATCAAGCAACAACGAGCACAGCAATGGCAGCGGCAGCGGCAACGGCAACGGCAACTTCAACGACTGGGGAAAGGTCCTCAATCTCAGGCGCAGGCTCAAAGGTAAAATTACGTGCACGTGATCGCAGCACTTCGCGCGTGAGGGACTCCAGCAAGCGACACAGTTGGTCGCCGCGTTCCAGCACCAGCGAATTGATGCCAGCACCGACGCACAACAATAAATCATCACATGAACACAACCAGCAGCCGTCGCAAGCCAGAAGTCGTCTCAATGTAGCGATGCCGCCACAAAGTGCCCGAAAACCAAATGTCGGCGCAAAAAGTAAGCCCAGCTCATTGCAAATCGCCAAAGACAGTGATAGTGCCAATGCGCCGCCGAAGCCGCCGCCGCGCTTCACGCCACGCTCCACCGCCATGCAGTTGGCCCTGCAGAAGGTCGATTTCCTTTGCGCCCAACCGCCCTTGGCAGACTTCAAGCATCTGAAGGGCAGCGAGGCCGATAACGTCAGCGAGGCCGGCACCTACACACTAGACGGCGACAACTACACCGAAGAACAGAAGGACCTGATGAATATCGATAAGAGCAATTTGGAACGGGCGCACAAAGCCAGACGCGCCGCTCAGGTTATACTCAGCCGACCCACGGACCTAGAACTGGGGGCGAAACTACCAGTTGCTCCCGCCGGCAGTAGCAGACAAAATGTGCTGGAGGTGAACTACTATCACGAGCCAGAATCGTCTCAGAATCGTCTTAGCGACAGCAGCCATGATTTTATGCTAAGCAGTCACCAGACCGCCAGCTCTTACTTGGACAAAATAAAATCCCGAGTGCTGCGAAACATGTCAGTGCCCAGGGGCGGCAGCGCGGCAGAGCTTGATGCAGCATCCGCCAAAATGCTTGACAAGTGTGGCGGAGCCGTGGAGGAGGCTGCTCCCTCTGCCGATGTCGGGACCTTCACGAGTGTCACGACAAGCGGTGTGCTCGCCAAGCAGTGTGCTCTCGACGCCCGCCCGAAATTGTCGCGCAACTGCAGCTTGTCCACCTCCCAAATTGACTCCTCGGAATACATACACAACGAGACGAAGCTGAAACAAAGCGGAGCTGCGGGGTACTCAGGCGGCGGCTTCACCGATCACCAGAAGGCCGAGTACCGCCTGAATGTGTTTACCAATCAGAAGGATTCTACGAAATTCCAAATTCCGGGCCCAAGTCGTTCGTTTATTCAAACGCCGCCCGATTCGCCGACGGCTGCTGTCTATAAAGTCGATCAAGCAACCCTCTCCGATGGTGCCGTGCTCAAAACGGCCCAGAACAAGAACGACTGGATTCAGGAATGGGCCCGAAATGCGCGTGCGCGGAGTTTGGCTTCGTGTGATGGTCCTTCAAAGACGCGCAAGCAGCTGCAGACGCAAGAGTTGATGATACGTAGCTACACGTGCTCGGAAACAGGTGGCGAATACCTGACCGATGACGGTGGCTCCTCCAGACCACACCAGCCGCCTGTGGGTTACAACAAGTCACTGGCATCACGTTATCGCTTAGCCGGCGGCGGCGAATGCGACTACGCCAGCGATCCTGCCATCTGCTCAACAAGTTGTGCGAAAACAAACGACGATTCGCAGCGTCCGCCAAAGAGCCCCACGAAGATTCCTTCGCCTTTGCATTCATTGGCACGGACACGCAGCGCCAGTCGGACGCGTGCCAGCTTGAACAACATGCTGCAGCTGGACACGGCCGAAGCGGACACTTATCTACAACGCACCGCGGCCGCCATCAACAACTTGCAGCAGAGCTTGTCCCGCAAGAACTCTCTGCAGTCGCCGCCGCCGCCGCCGCAAAGTAGCTCTCCCCGAAACAGCCAACAGTCGAAGAGAGCAGCGCTTCAATTCTACTCGCCCGAAGAACGCAGCCCCCAGCACAATTTGGCATCGCCCACAGACGGCGGTGCCTGTGGCGCCTATCATCAGCAAGCCCTGTTGCGCAGCACCCACAAGCGGAACTTCTCCATGGAAGCCTACCACAAAGACGGACACGTGCAACAGCTCATGACCAGCAGCTTCAATGAACAACAAATGAAAGTTTTAACGGGCGGCGGTGAGCAGTACAGTGGCCAACGATTGCGGGGGCGCAAAAACTCCTACGACGGCAGCATGCAGCTGGTGCTGTCCAATTCTCCGGTGGCGCGCAGGGCTCAGAGCAACTGGAGCGGCTCGCAAACGGCACGCGAAGCCAACCGAACACGTTTCGTGGAGCAACAGGACCGCCAGGAGCCAAATTCATTGTCGCCCTTGCGTCGCTCCAGTTCGTACTCGGCCAAAATTGCGACTGCGCGTCCGGCGCGTCCGCAGTTCCAAAATTTGTACACTCCTCCCGCAGCGCGAGCGCATAACAATGCGCCACCAACGCAAGGCTCTCATCATCGGCCGATTCCAATGCAAGCCATCAAAAAATCGGCCAGCAGCAATAATTTTAGCAACGTCTGCGATGGTTACGAGGAGAATCTGGCTTATTACATCAGAGACGAGGACGAGGATGGCCTTGACGACGATTTGGAGGAGTATTATTCCAGCGGTGAAGACTTGGAAGATCACAACAGCTACCATCAATTATACGAGGAAGAAGTGGACCAGCTTGCCGAGTCGAATTCGTCTCGCACGGATGACAACGAAGCAGCCAACGTGCCACTCTCGAATACGCGCTACAACAAAGCGCTGCTAATGCGTATTGAGCGCAGTAAGCAGAAGGTAGCCGGCACCATCGGTCCTTCCAGCGCCGGTTCGGCGAGAACAGCTGCTGGTGGAGTGGCGGCCTGTCCTAATACTCCCGAAATGCCGCGAAGAAATGTGAAGAGTGCACCGCGATCAAATGCTGCGCGTCAATCAATGCCCCGCGACTCAAGCTTGAGTCGTTTAGCCGGACACATACCCAACTCTTTGGCTTCAGCTAAGAAACAGCTGCTGCAGAGTGCCGCTGCTGCTGCCGCCGCCACCACCGGAGGCATGCCGACTAAGGCAACGGCGGTGCGAGCGCAACCGAAATACTTAGACATTTCGAAATACAAACCAGCGCAGGGAAATACATTTTTGCGTAGGAATGATGCCAAAAGCACACTGAAGTCTGGCGCTGCTGAAGCCATGAAACGAAGTCCGAGTAGCTCCTCCATGGGTCTGAGCAGGAATGATGGAACACGCGTCAGTAATCGCAGTATCAAGTCGTCTACGTCGACAATGGCAACGAGTGGAGCGGCGCTAACGGGTAGAGCCTCATCGGCGGCGCGAAGAGACACGTCAGGTATAGGTTATTTCTTAATGTATTCGTGATAGTGTCATTAATTTGACTCGCCTTCTCTGTAGCCGCTAAACAAAAGGAAGCCGAAATGGCCATGTGGAAACGACGCTCTAAATACGATCCCATGAAAGCTGCCGCTGAAGATCGCCGGAAGAAAGAAGAAGCCAAAAAAATGGCACAAACGAAAAGCGAATTCGTCAATGAGAGGTAAAATATTGTCACAAGGTTTATTAGTTGAAATTTTCAATGAAAGTCGAAATTTTTCCTCGATTAAATACAAAGAAAAACCTTAATAGTATAAAAACTTAACGTTAACAAAACTTTGGTAACGGAAAACAATTCCATAAATCAAAAAAACTTTAATGCAATAACTTGCTTCGGTTTGGTCTTTTGTCTTACAAAAAATATACATAAATTCTGGTCTAATTTATTACGGTTTAGGTAGTTCTTAAGCTTTATTTATACCAAAAAAAAAACAAAACAAAACAAAACAAGTACACATTAATTTTAAAGTTATTACTTTTCTGTTGCCGCTACCCGCCCCTCAACACCTAACAGACCCTCAAGATCTCCCTACCGTAGGGGACATCACTTATGACGACCTGACGGGCTACTCATAACCGATTTCTAAAATCACATATAGAGAGAGCTTTGGTAATTGTGACGCTAATGATGGATAGTGATTAGTATGTGAAACAAATTACAGTCTTTAAGATAAGCGAAATAACAAACGACCTATGAAAACGTATGAGCAAAAAGGAGTGTAAGAAGAGCTTGGTTAAGGAAAAAGTAAATATTAAAATTCATTCGTAATCTCGTTGCCTACTTCATTAATAATCCATACGTTAATTCCTTTGTTAGCAACAGTTAGTAACAGAGAGAAGAAGCTTTTCTTCTCATAAACTAAACGTATTTTAAATTTAATATTTAACCATGACTTCATCAAACGCATTTCGAGACGCATTCGAAAAGTTAAAGCTTAGTAGTTTATCGTTAACTGTTCTTCTAATGTTAATTATTCTTATGAAAGGATTTTCAAAATCGTTTAAAGAATTGTCCTTTTATAACTCTTTGTAGAGGATATTTTTATGAGAATGCTAAATGGATGATCTTCCATTTTTTATGAGCGTTATACGAAAATTTTTGCGTTACAAAATTCCAATGTTAATGATAAATGCTAACGCTAACGCTGGCTCTGCATCGTTTGCTCTAAAAACTAAATTGTTGTTCTTGAATTTAGCTAAGAAAAAAAAGAAGTTAATTAACAATTATTTATAAGTGCCGTTCGTTACTGCTGCTTGGGTTGAACTTTAAAAAAATTAACCGATTTAATTAACCACTTTTAACATTATCATCGTCATCCCATCCCGCCCACACAACCTATGCCAACCACAATAACAAAATAGAAATAACATTACATTAAAGAGCTTGTCATTAATTATTAAAACGTTAACAACATTTACTGACATGCTGCATGATGTAACTAACCCATTCTCTAGAATGGCAGCGATTTAATTCAAGAGTTTACTAATTAATTGCACAATTTTCCGTTTACTCTTTTGTTAGTGTGAACCAGCCCAGTGCATACGTACAGCAAACGACTTGTGAAAACCAGTGGACCGACGGCGAACTTCAAGAAGCTGCCGACTATGAATTAAGCGACTAATAAGTAAAGCGACCGACATACACACGATGCCAGCAAAGGAGCAAACAGCGGCAGCAGCGACAGCAACTGAATTTACATTTCAAGTGATATCATGAAACTGCATGGATGGAATAGATAAACATTAGCCGAATTTGGTACTATAAGGAATACTAACAACAACAACAACAACAACAACAAATAACTACATACTACATGAAAAATACTCCAAATTTAAATATAAATATGCTAAAAATTCAAAAGCTATATGCGAGAATGTACTTTATGGGTGTGTAACCTTTAAATCTAGCTATATTTACGTGAGCTACACAAAATACTTTAGCAGATGTGGATATTACTATTATTATACAATACACTATTTTATTAGATCTATTAAGAAACCAGCTGTATTATATCGTATTTCAAATTGTAAACTATTGTAGTTATTAGCGGGGGCAAAATTATAAGCGAAAAAACTTTACTAATTTTTACACAGCACAAAAATTAGGCAGGAGGCGACATCGTTTTGCGCCACATCTTCACCCAGCGATCGATCAGTTTGAAAAGTTGAAAATAAATTTTATAATTTTTGCATGCGAGCACTTTAACAACAAAATATCTCAAAAAAGGTTTTAACTTGGAGAAAATAGTAAGAAGACAAGCTTTAAAATGTATAGAATGAGTTTCTTAAGAACTTTAATGAAAGGCATGACTATTTTTCATAAATAATAATAATAATAATAAAATCATGAAATATGTATGTAATAGCCATAGCCTTTGTTGTAAAATTAAATTATTTATTCAGTCAATTTAAAAAAGGAATCCTTTTACAATCATCTTTACAAACACACAAAATGCTTTTCATAAAACGACATTTCTATACAATATTGAAATAGGTATATTAGCAAATTTATTTAGCCCGATTAATTCAATATTAATTAAGTCCAAGAGTATAAGACTTTCATAAAAACTATTAGGGCGACCATAGCCATTGCCATAGCCATAGCTGGCTGTAAATTTTAGTAATGAAAAAGAAAAAAAAATTGAAAACCTCTTATCCTTTTCCAGCAATACCTAAATCCTTCTCTAGCAAATCTTTTTTCCAAATATTTCAAGAAAACTAAGTACACATCGGAAATTTAATGTAAAATAAATGGTTTTCCAGATGTTTATTTTAAAATTCTTAGATTTTATATACGTAATTTGTTGAATTTTAGAGATTATGGCATGAATTGTAAAACATTTATAAGCGGGCGATAAGATCAGTCTGGTCGCTGGGTTGAATTTGCTCTGCTTCATTCTGTGTTGTTTTTTTTTTTTTTTGGATAATGATAAAATTGTAAGCTTAATTTAAGATAGTCGGCGGTTGGTGGCGGTTAAAAATATTTTAAATTAAATGCAAAAAGCTGCTGCTCAGGACGACTTGTCCCCCCCATCCTACACCCTCCCCCTCTGCCCTCCAACGACATTCAGAAACGCCAAAAACTAAGTATTAGTATATTTAGCTTAAAACCAAAAACAACAACAACACACACATACACAAGCACAACCAGCAACAATTAAAACAATTAATTATTAATTAACATGAGCATTTTCCTATTTAAGCCTCTGGCAAATACTGTTTTTAAAATGCCAGTAGCGGCGCAAACAAACTACTACATGTTGTTACGATGGCGGTGGGCCGGAGAGGGTGCGGAAGTGGGTTGGCTAAATCGGACAATCGCAATCGAGTTAATTAATTATATACTCATACACAAATTATTTAATATTCGTAGCTGTATTGCGTTAAGCAAGCAAGCAAGCATCATGAACCGTCTCTATTTTAGCGTATAAATAGTTTTTAATATATTGCCTTATTAATCAGTATATTTTAGTTTAGTTTAATATCGAAACTAGTTTTTCTAGCTGTAACGTAACGTATAGTATCATATTGCATTGTATCGTGACGTTATTGTCAGACTAGCTTTTTTGTAACGTATGTACGTTGAGACGGTTTTCGGCGAGAGACGTACGCATATTTTTAGCAAAGCAAACCAACGAAAGCCGATTATTGTTGCTGTAAGGTTTTTTTTTTAAAAAAATATTGGTAAACGTACTATGTGTAATGAAATTAGTTGCAATTGAATAAACTTTTATTATGATTATGATTATGATGTGAAAATAAAAGAGATTGGCATATTATATCAGAGACAAAGAATTTACTTAAACAAAAACAATGTTTATTTATTTACTCTGTGAAAATTGCTATAATACTTTTAACGATTGATTGATTGATTGATTGATTTAGCCTTCTTAATAATTGTTTGCTTTACTTATGGTTTGCATTCCGGCTCTCGAACCAATTCAAAATTGCGTTCTCTAAAGAATAATTTTGTTAATAATAATTAATCATATTTTATAAATCGAATCTTTTAAGGCTTTAATTTGTTGAATATTTTTAGATATTACGATAAAGAAAAACAAAAATTTATTCGATCGAAATTAATGAGGAGAAAAAAGGCAATTATAAGAAAATGTGAATTATCAATAAATACAGATACATACATACATACATACATACATACTATATAAATATATGAGAAAACGAAAAGAGCACACTTAAAATGCAAATAATTTTTGATGGAATCAAACAAAGAAATTATTGTTTGATTTTGATTGGTCTGAGAAGAATTTAAGCGAAAATCTTGTAAATGAGAAGTTGAATAAATTTTTTTTCACCGCGTTCTGCGGGCGCTACTGTTTTTGTTGTCGCAGTCGCCGTCGTCGTCGTCGTCTCTATAAAAAAGAATGATTTAATGAAGTCTTATGACTTTTTTCAATTGTGCAATAATACTTGTAAAACAGCAACAACAACGAGAGACAACAAGTTGTAGAAAAACTTTAAGCGATGAAGGCGTATTAATAAATTAAAGATAGCTCTAAAAATTCTGAAGGGATTTGAGAAGGGAGACGTATAGTCATGGACTACGCTGATAAAGCGACGGATGAGGAGGATGGTGGGTAGAGGAGGGCGGTGGGCGGAGAGAGAGTGATGCGTGTGAAGACAGATTTATTTTACTCTGCTGAAAGGAAATAATCGTTCGTTTTGAAGGGCAATTGGTCTAAAAAGGAAATGAATAAAATGGTGGAGGGTGTAATAAAATAATAATGATGATGATGAAGTTTTCTGGACATGGTGGTTGTTTCTGGAGTAAAAAAAAGATATATGTATAAAATGGTTATAAACGCACTAGAATTGAAAAAAAAAAAACAATAAAAAAATCAAAATCAAGAAACTTACAAAATCCATAAAATCCATAAAAATTAGTATAATTGGTATAATTTAACATTTATTACTAAAATTATATACGATATTTAAATTGAATTGAAAAACTTGAAAGCAGAAAAATTCCGCTGAGAATAAAAAAAAAACAATAGAGTCTGCCAAGATCAAGACTCGGCAGAAGCGAATAAAATACTTGTACCTAAAATGAAAACTAAAACCGTTCGTTAAGAATAGGTAGAATAGGTAGGTAGATATTGTTGTATTTTTATATAATTCGCCATTCGTTTTCACTACGGCGAATGCATTCATAAGGATTTTGGAAATTTTCCCAAATGATTTCTTTCAATATTTCGATGGAATTTCCACAAGCGGCTTGAGGCAAATTCTTCCGAGGATTTGGCCGGACAACAACAAAGGCTTTCGGCTTCATCAACCGTAATCAAGCTGACCCGCCTGCAGCTGTTAGTCTTTATTTTTCTTTCTTTTTTTGTACGACGAGACTGACTTTAAATTTTAATTACTCTACTACATTTTAAATGAAATTGTCCAGAGGCTCGACACTAAAATTGTGGTACATACTGTAATAATGCTTTAGCTACACAGCGCTTGTCTGTGTCTATTGTTTCAATGGTAATCGCCGGTTTGGTGGTTAATTAGTTTATGACTAGGGCTAGACTAGAGCCGGCCGGCCGGCCGATTTGTCGACTGTCGACTGTCGTAGGTAGTCAGAAGCGGATTAAGCGAATAGTCCTAAGTTGTCTCAAATGTATTGATTTGTGGCTGTACCTGGATTATCATTAAAATCTGCCAGTTGGCAAGATGATGATGTTGTGTGTAGACTTTTAATGGAAATTTTGGGAAAAATGCGGCAAATTTTGGTTTTTGCTTAACGCTATAAAGACTTCATTCTGTAGTTAGGTCAAGGATTTTTCCTAATTCAATCAGTTTTTATGAAAAAAACAATTTTTTTAAATTGAAATTGTTTCGATCAGCGCGAAAAGATGCATTCTTTCATTACTTGAAACAAAGATCATTTAACGATCGAGTAAGTAAAATCGTATCGTACATTCATACTCTTTGCTTGAATCAACAAAATCAACGAAAGAAAGCTGCAATTATTTAAAATTATATGCACATAAAATACAAAGGTTAAAAGATAAGAATTAACTTTTGTATTTTACTGAATAAATAAAAACTGCACTAATGCACCACAATACACTGCAAAAATGACGCAATCGGTCAATTAATTATTGTAAGTCGAAGAAATGATATTCCTTTCAAGTGTTTTGTTCTTAATGATGCTCGTGCACGACTGAGGCACGTTGTCCTCATTCCGAAATGCAATTTTGTTGTCTTCTTGTTATTTTTTTTTTGTTTAAAATCTAGTATTATTTTATTATTATTTAAAGTAAAAAAGCAATGGAATTTTAAGCAATCACGGGCACGACGACGCGAAATTATTCCTGAATAATGGGAAAAAATTGCCAAAATTGTGGAAAACCAAAAAATGTATCTCGAGAGTTTCAAAAAAAAAAAATTTACATAATCTTATAAATTGTTTTGGTACAAAATTATAGAAAACGTAATCACAATCGATCAATTTACAATCAATTAAAGTAAAAAAAAAACTTCTTCCGCTTATTAATGCAGAACGTATTAAAAAATTGCAGGAAAAAAAGTTACTTGTGCCTGGCCGCCCGGCAGCCGGAACACAACTGTTGCTATTCCCACCAACAGCACAACTCTGAAAATAACAAGTTATTAAATACTATTAAGCCGTTTATTGACGGTTTCGTTACAGTTCCTTGGAAAGGTATTAATTTCGCTTCATTAAATTTTTAAACTCCTTCAACTTGTTCTCGCTCAATATCCTCGAACGTCGGCCATTGTGGATACAACTTTCTGCTCGTTGTCCAACAAGGACGATAGAGTAAGAGCGAGGGCAGTTTAGGTCAGCTTGAGTGACTGCCGGAAGACTAGAGCGGCATTAAGCAGAAAATGTTATAATGTCTCGGTGTTTTTCTAAGTTCATAAAACCTTTACACCGATTTAAATTTTCTAATTATTCATTAAGGAATATACTTTTTTAATGATTTGCTAAGATTTCTTTTAACTCAGGATAAAAAAAAAAACGAAATTAAAGGACTTTTGAATTATGGTGGATCTGGGGACTGGAGTAATCAATCGACCATGTTATATCAACATTTTTATAGAAAAAATATGAACATCACAGAAATTTTGCATACTATTTGATTCTATAAAACGAGATACTGTCCGAGATAAAATATTTTCATAGTTTTAGACTTATTACATTATCTAAAAAACTCCATTCCAATCGTTTCAACAAAAGAAGAGAGAGAAGAAGGGTGCCACCCACCGATGGCGAGTTTGCGATATTTTGTGTAATGCTTATAGTATAATTCCGGGACATTTTTACCACAAATCGTTAAAAAATTTTACCGAAATCGGATACTTCTTTGTTATTTTGCTTATTAACAAACCCGTTAAGCCAAAAATGAGCCTCATCGCTAAACACAATTTTGTGATAAATTGTCGTCTATAAGTTGTTTGAATCGACGACTGTTTTTTAAAGTAAATTTGGATAATTTGGTAGCGTTGTTCAAGCGTGAGTCTTTCAAGATGATTTGCCAGACTATACTAAACATAAATAACAATAAGAGCAGTCAGAAGAACAGTTTGTATTGACAGTTGTCCCTATCGAAAGTTCTATCTAAGCTAAAAAAACATACTTTATATTATCATCCTCTTGCGTTCAACATAAAAGTGTGTACAGCACAGCGCCTTCTGGATAGCGGGGGACGTCTGGCAACTTTTAATAGATCATTTGTGATAAACCATTTGATCATTCAAGAATAAAATTGCACTCCACGCCACAGTAATGGGCTCGCGACAACGTTGTTGTTGTTGTTGTTTTGACCCAAAAGGGTTATTACCATGAATTAAAAAACCACCTCAGGAGAGAAGTTACGGACACGTCTTGAGAAAATCTTTTATAAAAGTTATCAAAAGAATTTGCAACAGAATGGTAGCATGCATAAAATCAATGCATTTGTAAAACGCACTTATTACCAGTTCCTTCCGTAGGTAAGCCATGCCATGCCCATCATCATTGATGATGATATGTTCAATGGAAAAAGTAATGCGTTACTCACTGTGCTCAGCTGGGGCATAAATGAAGCTGGCTGTGGGTGTGTGTGTTAGTGTGTTGTGTGCAATGCACAAGTTAAAAAGGCAACATGGTTGGATGCATCACACACACACACACACACACACACACTAATGGTTACAGGTTCAAAGGGATTGAGTGTACATATGAATATTAGGAAAAGGAGCATATAGTTTAGGGAGGGGGTAAGAGTGTCGGCAGAAGGGTGACCTTTAGAATGATGTTTGGTTAAAGATGCGGCGGGGGACACAGGGAAGGGGTATATATGCTATGCGAGTATATATATATGTATGTATGTATGGTCGAGTTGAATGTAAGCCAGAGCAATAATGGGGCAATAGAGAAAACATGAAATAGAGAAAACAGCAAGTTACAAAGGGAAAGAAAACCAGAAAGAGAGAGATAGAGAGAAAATGTGTTATAGGGTGGGGAGAGAGGATGGAGAAAGAGAGAGAGTGAGAGCGAGAGAGTGAGAAAACAAAGAAGAGAGTCAATGTGTGTGAGGTAGAGTAAGAAGAACTTCAAAACAGCTGTACCGGCTTTAAGATACTATATATCTATATACATATGTATGTATGTACTATATGTAGATATATCTAAACGTCGTTGTTGTGTTGTTTTCGTTTTGTGCTTTTGCTTTTGTTCGTTTTTTTTTTATAATTTCCTTTTTATTTCTTTTGTTTTTGTAGGCAACAACTAATGGGCAATTTTATTGCCTTCAGCTGAGTGAAATCTGGATAAAAACGTTGGCTACACAGAAACGAGATGTGCAATGGCAGAAAGAACAAGAATATTCATACACACATACATATGTATGAATATGTAGTGCGAGTATATGTACATATGTGCACATATGTATAACGAGTTAAAATGTATTTACAAATTTACATTATGTATTTGTTAGAAAGCTTGAATAATGCCGGTAGCTTGAAGAAAGGTAAATACATAAACAGTAAATATGTATTTATAGAATAGCATACATTATGATTCCTAAAGAATATATGTATGTATATAAACCGATATATATACATATATTTATATAGTATATAGACGTGTCTGCATTCATATGTTAATTTTATTAAAAAAACGAGTCACCAAACAACTGCAGTTATATACAAATGTTCATACATACGATACATACTAGAGAGCTGTATGAGACGTCTCGAAGGCTTGTTCAAGACGTCTTGAAAGTTTCAGGCGTTTGTTTGAAATGCTTCCATTGCTTGCAAATCAAGCCGTGACTTTTGGAAGCGCTGCTGAAAACATGACCACATATGATTCCGATAGTCCCGGCTTGATTCTAAATCAAATGGAAGCACTGCATCAGCGCACAAAATGTTGCAATGTAAGTTTCGAATCATTCAAGACGTCTCTTGCAGACCTTTAATACATACTATGTATACATTTTGTATATACTCGTTTCGTTAACTTTTGAATATTATACAGTTTACATAAAAACTATATGGTAAAAAGCCGGCAATTTATATGAACAGGTATTGCGTATATACATATGTATGTACCATATCAGTGTATATCAATAACATATGTATAAAAGCAATTTCAAAGTACGTGCGTTTGTATGTTTGTATGCATCTGTCAGGCGCGCTATAAGTTTTTCACTTGCATTTTTAAGGTTTACACAGTATCAGGGCATGTAGTATATACATATGTATGTACATATGTATAATCTCAGTAGATGGTCTTTTCAGCAGTATGTAGCTGGAAAGCCGGCAATACGTATTCACATGTATTCATAGGTATGTGTTCATAAAAGAAGTCTACGTGACTAAAAAATATACCTACATACGAGTACACAAATATTACCCTTTTCAGAGGTAACGTATCTTAAAGCCATAGAGCTTGTTTTTTTTTTAAAGTAATAGCTCCCATCGATACATTATCTTATACATACATGTACATATGTATTTATAGATTTTTTTACATGTTTTTTCTACCCATTTATCATATACTGGATCGATCGTATGTATGTACCTCAGTTTTCCAGCCATTACATAAAGTTAGAAAAAAAAAAAACTGCCTCTAGTGTGTAATTTTTGTTTTTTTTATAATCGCTTACGTTTGTTTGTTTGTCACTAACTATGAGTATTATGTATGGAGTGTGGCCGGTTGCTGTCTATTGTCATTCGGCGCTCTACAATGCCGGTCTAACTTCTCATACAGTTGTCCAAATTTTGGCACAAACAACCCTTCCGCTTTGGCCCACTGCACAGTGGTCGTAATCGCTGCGATGTCCATCGGGCGTTTTATGTAATCGCTTAAAATAGCTGCCTTCTTGCAATGTTTGCAAACTATATGTACGTTTGTATGTATGTATGTATGTATGTATGTAGAGTATAAAGTATATATGGATACTCTTTATGGACGCAAAGCTTTATACGCCAAGCTTTTGTAAGCTATTAGAAACTTCTCATAGAGGACTTTTATTCTTTTGTATGAAATTGAAAAAAAGTCTTGTGGAAAGTTCTCTTTATCCTAACATATTAGTTGTATTCCTCTGAATACGATTCCTCTGTGCGATTTTTTCTTTCGCAATCTGCACTATTTGTTCTAGAGCAATCGAAACATCGACACAATTACGCTCCGGCAATGACTTTTTTTCTCTCTTGGGGTAGTTGTTGTTTTTACATTTGCAGCATTGATATACTGCATGCAAGTTTCTCTGTATGTTTGCATGCATCTGTTTATGGATGGATGTATGTGGACGCACAGATGGATTGCTACAAGGCATTGTGTTTGGTTGGGTTGTAGGAGATAACATGCAGTGAATTCATGCAGTGCTCGTTCATAAAACTGCACCGTCTCTCTCTCTCTCTCTCTCCCTTGTAGTCTTGCAGCCATCCCTTGCTCCCAAACCAACGATCAAGCCTTGCAGTCAGCCCCTTCAGAGAATGGCATCAAGTCACGTACACCACAGATTGTTGCTTATCATAATCCCTGCTGGCCCCTCAAACCCATTACAAAAGCAGAAAAACACATTAAAAACCAAGCCTTCTCTTTTTATGTTTTTTTCTCTCGTCATTATTTTCTCTTGTCTCCATGATCGGAGATTACCTATTTTCACTCCTGTCGTGAACGAAACTTGTTTTCTCTCCAGAAAACTCTTTTGCAAGCAAAATTTATTCGTCTTTTAAAGAAAACAACAACGATACAGTAGCAGCTCAGCACTAAGGAGGACCAGAGAGCAATTGAAATGTCTCAGAACGAGACAATTTTGTAATTGTATGTAATTTTTGCAGTCGGCTGGCTTGCCAGAGAAAAAAGAGAGTGCTTGAGATTTCTGAAACGGCAGGAGGACGGACAGGCGGACATAGCTAAAGATGGAGAGTTTTTTAATGTTTTATCTGGATTTCATAAAGTTTTTTATGTCCCGCAACAAAAGCTGTTGCTACGACTCTTGCCATAATTGCATGGAACGGTCCGAACAAAATCAGGATTTTGGATTTTGATCTAAATGATTATAATGATGATGATGATAATGATGATGAAAAACTAAGGATTTTGGCAAGCCGTTTATAGTCGCTTAGAAAATGTTTAATTGTCAAGAATCGCTTTTCCAATTTTAAATTTATTAATAATTTATTAAAAGTAAAGAGAATTTACGAGAATTAAAAGAGAAAATAGAGAGAAATTATTCTTTTTCCTCCTTCTCTTCTTATGTATATTCTTCATTTTCTTTAGATATTTTAACTCTTTTGTTAATATTCTCTCCATAGTCTTTCCATATTTCTTTTGTTCTTCTTTTAGTTATTTTCTTTCTTTATTAAAATCGCTGCCTTCTTTTCCGCAAAACTTTTTAACTTCTCTGATTTTCCAATAATTTTCTTTGTACTCTTCCTCTCTTTTCTTATTCTTCCTCTCCGTCAGCAACCGATACTTCTTCTTTGATCATATGGTTTTCGTTTTTTACCTTTCTTTAGCTTATTTTTGCTCAAATTACTGAGCTTTTCACTTTTCCTTTAATTAATATATACATACATAAGAGTATTTTTAGAGAGTAATTTAAATAAGCCCATCTCACTCTTGCTCTCTATCACAAGTAGTCTTGTTTCTTTCTGCTTCGTGCGACGCTACTAGACTGAGGGGCTATTCTATAAAAACGTCCTCCTCTTCCCCTTTCCTCTTGTGAACACATACAAAACTTTTCTCTGGATGGCAATTTGAAGAAAAAGAGAAAAAACTCTTCAAGAGTTAAGAGCTGAGAGATTTATCATGTACTCAAACTTGTAAAGAGGAACAGACACAAACAGCTGATGTTTCGAGAGCTCTACGGAGAAGCGACTTATTATTTCTCTAGTATATATATACATAATATGTGTTACATATCCGTACACATTGCTATGAATGGGTGTGTGTGTGTGTACAGTATCCATGAGATACATAAATAGCGTATACTACCTGCCGTTGTGTTGTGTGCGCTCTTCGAAGAGCACAATCACAAAAATTCTCTTGTCGCTTTTGATTTCAGATTTTGCTGCTTAGTCCTCGTTCTCATCGCCGCTGCCACTGTACAACGACAGCACCGTCACCGTCACCGTCACCCTCTCTGATCCACGTCGTTGCCAGTGCTGTTGTCATCATCCCCACCGTCCCTGTCCGAAACCACATACACGTAATTGTTGTAGCTTTCGTTGTTGCTTTTGTACATTATATTTCAAGTCTCTACCAGCAGCGGCCGCGACAACAGCAACGACGACGACAGTGCGATTTTGCTCGTGCAGCGGAGTGTCGGTGTGTTCGGTCGCAGACGAAATCCTACAAATAGCCTCGAATCGAGCCGGTTCCTCATAGTAGCTTCGAGACACTGCTGAAGTTCACATCGGAACAAGCGAAGAAACCGATCCGAGCAGCGAAAGTAAGGCAAGAGGAAATATATTCTATCTGCTCGCAATCAGCCCAGCCAGCAGATACACAGATAGCGATATAGTTTCTTAGAAGAATTCTATGCTGAAGCGAAGAAGCGTACCGACGACCGCGTGCGCTCAGAGACGTCCTGCAAATTCAATTAGTTACCATCAGTACAGAAAATCAATTCAATTGCCATCATCGGTTTTTGAACCGTCGAGCGACTCATAAATTTCGCCGGACCAACCAACCAATCAATCAATCAATCAACTAACAAAAGCACCACAACGCCATTCAAAGTGATATTTCAATAACAAATTGCAAGTTAAAGAAAATTTCGTAACGATTCTTAACGAAAAAAGAAAAACACAAATTTTCAACAGACTGTGATCAAATGTAATATCTAGCTATATAGTACCGATATACGAGATATTGTATATACCGTATATGTATATCTGCTGCCGCCAGCGCCGCCAGATACAGCAGCAGCAACAAATTCAAGCAATCGCCAAGTTTTTCCTCGAGGAAAATCCGAAAGCATCGTTTGTGATATTAAAGTAGAAAATTATCATCATCGTCAACAGCAAAGTGATAGTGTCAAGCAATCATCGACAACACGCAATCAACGCAAAAAGCGTTGACTTTCTTTACTCGTCTTAAACGTCTTAATAACGTCAATTGCAAGGAGGTAACCATTAACCGCTTACCGAACACATAAAAATGGAAGTGATTGCAGTGCAAAGTCAGTTCCAGTCTCAATACGGAGAGCTCGGTTCGAGCAAAGTCAAAGGTAAGTTTTTCCATTTCAATTTTTAAAGTGAAACAAGAGGAAAAAGAAAAGTGGTGGGGAGGGGGTCTGTTGTTCGAGGTGTTTTCTTGAAATTAAAAAAAAAATAAATTGAATTAAAAAAAAAAATTGAATTAAAAAAAAAATGTTAAGAAAAAAAAATAGGAAAAAATAATAAAAAGCAAAACATTTCATTAAAAAAATTAAAATTTTAGAAAATTGTAATAAAAGTTAAGTATTGTGCGGAAAACCTTTTAAATTTCTAAAAATTAAACAAAAAAAAATTGAATAATCAATAACCAAAGTTAGAAAAAATTCGAAAAATTAAAGACTAAAGACAAAAAATATTTATTATTGCAAGCGAAAAAATTTTCCGAAAGTTTACTTTATAGTTTTTACGCAAACTAAAACTGACTGCTACAGATTGATTTTATTTCTCAAGCTCAAAGTTGTAAAAATTACTTACAAAAATAATTACACAAAAACTTCAAAAAAATATCAAACTTACCAAAGAAAATTTAAAGTAAATTTTTAATTTTTGTATTCAACTTGTATGTAGTTTATTTTTTAAATGTACATAGTTCTCAGGTCTTTATTAAGCTGCATCCTTTGAATCGCGTTAGTTTTCTGGTGTATAAAATAATAAAAAAAAAAAAAAAATTGAAAAAATTGAAAAAGCGTAAAATTGTGCATTGCCGAATTTTATAATTTTTTTAAAATAGAAATTTTGAAAATCTCACCAAATTTCAGCTTAAGGTTTGCCGACGGCATTTTCCATTTTTTCAATTTTTTTTCTTTGCTTCGAACACTTCGAAAGTTTTAAAAATTACTCCTCAGATATTTTTCGGTTTGTCTTTTAAAAAATAATAACAATTAGTAACAAAATGAAAGTTTTTTAATAATTTTTTTTTAATAAAATGTTAAATTTTTTAAATATTCTTGAATTCGGTAAAAAAAAACGGTCAAAAATGAGTGTATTTATAAAAATAGAAAAGTAATCGCTTAATTTTTTTTATTCTTCGTCGAATTAATAATTATTCTTCCTTTTTTTCGGTAAAATATTTTAATTTTATAGCTTTTTTGAACTTTATTATTTTTATTACTTGTTTTTTTTTTTTTTAATTTTGTGTTCTGAATGTTTCTCTTTTTCCTGTTTTTATAAGTATGTATTTATTTATTTTTCGCTGCTCACTCTCTTCGCTCTCTATCTTTTCATCCTCTTCTTTATGGAATAAATTTCATCCGTTTACTTTTTATGCTAACGAAGTGAATGATTTTATGTGCACCGCATGGGTCGGTCGGTCGGTTGTTCACTCGCTCGCTCTCTTGCTCTCGCCTTCAAGCGATTACTTTTTCACTAAACAAACACACGCACGCACGAAAGTGTGCTGTTGCCAAGTGAAATTGTAACTACAGCAACCTCGACAGCAGCAACAACAACAGAACACAACAACAACAACAACAACAGCCACAGTCACTTTGATTCTGTTTTTTTTGAGAAAATTCTGTAGCTCACGTTTTTTAATTAGTTTTGTCTTCTTTTTCTCTCTTCTTCTGCTCTTTATAGGCTGGACCACATCGTTGACTGTGCCCTCGACGTCGTCTAGTGCTAACAGCTCGTCGCCCAACTCAGCGGTCAGTGCCAGCGCCGCCGCGGCCATAGTCAGTCGTCATCCGTATTTCCACAGCTACAGCAACAGCAGCAGCAGCAGCAGCAGCAACAAAATCAAGCACAGTATTAACAAGAGCAAGTCCAGCAGCAGCGTCATCGGCAACGGCGGCAACGGCGGCAGCGGCATTAGCAGCAATGTGAAACAACAACAACGCTACAACGCCGCTCCAGTCACCATCACCGTCGCCGCGCCCGCCGCCGCGCCGCTGGGCGACCATCAGCGCTACAACAGCAACCTCTTCTTCTGCGACGACCACTCGCTGGACACGAGCGCTGTGCAGGAGCTGTCCGCGCGCCTGCTGGACGAGCTGCGCGCCGCCAAGAGCCGCCACCTGACGTGCACCGAAGTGTCGTTGCCGTGTGATCTCACCCCGCGCATCGCTGCGGAAGTGCTGCGCGTCTCGGCGAAGGAGCCGTGTGGCCTGCGCGGCTGCACCATCTACATCGAATTCGAAGACGAACCGAACAACTCGCGCCGCATCGCCTCGCTGAAGGTCGACCCGGAAACGGTGTCGACGTTCGAGGTGTATCTGACGCTGCGGCAGGACCATCGCGGCTGGACGGCGCTGCTGCCTCAGTTCATGAAGAGTTTGGCGCGCACCATCACCATCAGCCCCGAGTTCACCATTACAAAAAACAAGCTCTACGTAGCGCAGCAGCTCAGCCGCAGCAGCAGCATCAGCTACGGCCGATCACAGCGTGCGCCGCTGGCGACGCCGACGTCGTGATTCCTGGGGCGAGAGCAGCCGCAGTAGCAGCAGCAGCAGTCGGAGCACCTCCCAACCACAACCAATCAATTAGCCCCACTTGTAACCACCACCACCAATAAAAGAAACAACAACAACAACAAACCAACAACAACAACAACAACAACTTGACAACATAAACACCAACAGAAGCGCGTAAACTACAACAAAAAGCAAATCACTCAATATTAGTTTGTAAGATTTATTAGTTTTTAAGCAACGCCGTTCGGCGACTTCGTCGGCGCAGCTGGCTGAGATCTCGTACAGAGCCAGCCGCCGCACGAAGGCCATCCAAGTCGGGCGAGCGAGACTCAATGTGATACTGGTTAAGAAGCCAACAAGCATCATAAGCAACCACAACAAAACAACAAAACAACAACAACAACAACAAGGACATCAACGACATCAACGACCAAAAAAACAACAACACGAACATTTGACAGATTTGCGAGCGCAAATCAATTGAACTGTTTCGATTTGATTCTCGGTTGATTGTTTCCTTTTTAATTAATTAGTGCGTCAAACAGTTAATTAACGCTTGAGCGAGTGATAATTAAACTTCATAATGAGCTCTTGGCACAAGTTTAAGTAGTTAATTAATTGCTAATTAATTAGATCTCATTAATTTAGCATATAAATTACAACACACACACACACACACATACACACACAAACAAAGAAACATTCATACCTTATTTCGTTTTTATTGACGAATTAAAAGAAGCAATTTCTTCTCTTCCGTTTATACATACAAGAATTTAATATACATACATACTTACATACATACACACACACACATAAAATGAAAAACACAACAATAAATGCACACATGCATACATACTATACATACATACATAGAAAATACTATAGTATATAGATCATTTATACATATTTTACATATTCATGCAAACATTCATACATCCATTAATGTATACTCACAATAATTGTTACACACACACACAGACAAACGCAGAATAGGATAACCATTTTCATTAACCACACACACACACACACACACCCTGTATGTGTCGCCTACAAGCGTGTATTTGCATACGATCACGCAACTATGCGTGCGACAACAGCAATCGTATATACACACACACACACACACACACCCACACATACTTACTTCCATACAAACACATCCATACGTCTACACATACATACAAATCTAGTAATATAGAATACAAAAAACAGTATACCGTTATTTATTACTACAACTTTTTGCATGTATTTGTGTATTTTTTTGATTACAAATTAATTGAATAATGAATATTATTATGATTATTATTAATTCTTGTATTAGCATTAAGATCTACTGTGTATTTGTGAACAAACCAAACACACATATATATACACACACACACACACACACACACACACACACACACACACACAAAAACTCACACAGCAGTTATCAAAAGAATAATCACTTTAAAAAAAAGCAACAGCTACAAAATTATTAGAATCCACGAATACAGCGTAAAAAAATTATGATACCTACATAAAAATTACACGCAAAAAAAAATACAACAAAAAACCAAAATTCTGTTACTCATAATCGTTTAGTAGTGTGAGCCACCACTGTAAAACAACAACAATTACAACAAAAAACACAACAAAAAGTTTTTAAAAAAACCTGGAAAACCAATAAAAATGATATGAAATATAAAAAT
The DNA here is from genome assembly GCA_949752815.1 of Conops quadrifasciatus. Classification (NCBI taxonomy): domain Eukaryota; kingdom Metazoa; phylum Arthropoda; class Insecta; order Diptera; family Conopidae; genus Conops; species Conops quadrifasciatus. Next base: position 4,355,666 of record OX457079.1, read on the forward strand.
TCAACTGTCTTCTTCTTCTTCTTCTTCTTCTTTACAATTGTTCCATAGCAACAATAAAAGTAAAACCTCTTCTCTACAACTGTAGAAGCAACAGCAACAACAACAAAAACAACAACAACAACAACAACAACAACAGCAACAGCAACCCCAGAAATAATAAACGAACCGTAGCGCAAATCGTTCAGTTCACGCTTAATAGTTCTCAATAGTTTTGTCATTGTTCAGGTAAGTTTGTTTGTGTGTGCGTGAGAACAAAAGGCGTATCGATTTCAAGGGTGAGATTTTGGGGTCTCGCAACCACCTTAACTGATAACTGATGGGTAAAACTGAATAAGCTCAATTCGAATGAATCGTTAATGAATTAAAATGAACGAAAATTAAAAGCAGCTGAATTAAAAACTGAACTGAAGCGAGTCAAAAATGAATCAAAATGGAGGGAAATAAATCGTAGCATTCGTAAATGAACTAAAATGAACGATGAATAGACCCTGATTGAATTGAAAATTAAATAAACTCAATTCGAACGAATCGTTAATGAATTAAAATGAACGAACATTGAAAGCAGCTGAATTGAGAACTGAAAAAACTGAACTGAAACGAGTCATAAATGAATCAAAATGAACGTAAATGAATCGTAGGAGTCGTAAATGAACCGAAATAAACGATAAATAGATCCTGATTGAATTGAAAACTGAATAAACTCAATTCGAACGAATCGTAAATTAAATAAATGAACGAAAACGAAAAGCAGCTGAATGGACAACTGAACTGAAACGAGTCGTAAATGAATCGAAATGAACGGACGAGATGAATCGTACGAGTCGTAAATTAACAGAACTTAACGAAAATAAATCCTAGTCGAGTTGAAAACTTAACAAAATAAATTGTCAGAAATCGTAAATGAATTAAAATGAACGAAAATGAAAAGCAACTGAATTGACAACTAAACAAAATGAACTAAAATGAGTCATAAATGACTTAAGAAGAACGAAAATGGTTAAATTAAGGACTAAACAAAATCAAATCGAATGAATTTTAAACGGCTTAAAATGAAATAAATACAATTGAAGCGTGATTGAACTTTAATGAAAATTAAATGAATATGATTTATAATTTTCAAAATTGTTCTATGAAAATTTTTTTCTTCTTTTTTTCTACTTTTTTTCATATTTTTTTTTTCTTTTCTTTCTTTTCTTCTCACTTTTTGTTATTATTTTGTGACTAACTATTGGTTTAATATTTATTTTACTTACCTTTCTTCCTCTTTTTTCCAAGAATTAGTTATCGATAATTATTCTTTCAATTGATATTTATTAAATTATTATTGTTTTTTTTTTTTTGTTTGTTTTCTTAATTACTTTTTGGTTTTGCCGGTTTTAACGGAAAGAAAATTAGTTTTTCTTGGGTTTCTTTCCTTTTCATCTTCTTCTTTTCGTCTTTGGACGTGTTTTTTTTTTGTTTTTTATTGTTTTTTTCAATTTTTATGAGCTGCGAAATAATCGATTATGTTATGCTTCAGATAACTTATCGAACCGCAGCGATATTCAACAATATATTAATAAAGAAAGTCATTTAAATTTATAACTAAATTTTAAATTCATCCTCAGATTGTTTTTTCGATTATTGTTGGCGAAAAAAAAGGAAATAACAATAAATTACTAGAATAACAGGATACATTATAATTTTTTTTTTTTATAAAAGTGCAATTTCGAGCAAAACCGGTTTCAACTGCTTTTTCAATGAGTTTAACATTTTATTTTATTTTTCTAATATTTTTTTTATTGCTCTTTTTTTTTTTTTTTGTTTGCTTTGTTGATAATATTATCTGCATTTGTTAGTGAATATTTAATTAACTACGAGTAATAACATGCTTGAATCAGAAGTACCCACACACACACACACACACACACACACACGAGTATGCACATAACTACCTTTTTTAGGTATATATGTACATATATGTATATATAAACCATATATACGATATTATATGTGCATATTTAAAAATATAGAAAAAGTGGTTTGCGTTGGATTTTGAAGCTCTAGAATTAAATAGTAAATATTTTTCTATTTGATTAACAGGCTGTCTCTCGAGAGGATCGTGCAGTCTGGCAGCTCGTGCAAGCTCATTGCCATGCAGATGATGATGATGATGCTGATGATGATGATACGTATGCACAGCTGCGAATAAATGCGCCTCTATCGCAAACCTATGATGATAAGAAGAACATAAAAACAAAAAAAATAAAACAAAAAAAAAACAACAATTTATAAATATCTTATCTTGCATTAAGGACAAAAAAAAAAGAAAATAGTATACTCGTACATACTATATCTATAAAATAGTATTGCTGATACTCAAGTGTTTATCATTTCACTTTCATAATTTCCGTTTTGAATTGTTTAAATTGTATTTAAGACAAATAATAAATCATTGATTTATGGCTGTATACAAATAGTAAAGGGTTATCCATTTCGGGTTACGGAAAGTAAATCCCTGCCGTTTGGCAGCTGTCAAATGTCAGTGTCATCCGAAGTAGCCAGATGTTTAGTTCAAGGTTTGCCATTTTACAATATGGATCGTATTACCGACGAACAACGCTTTAACTTAGTTAAAGCATTCTACACGAAAGATAATAGATCTGCTGTGGCCGCATTCAATGACATTCGGTCAAGTTATGGCCGAATTATTGCCCGACTTTTGTCAAAAAGTCATCGAAAATGACCTCAAAAGGATTGAGGCCTGCAAAAGGTCCGTGGCCGTGACGGACATTTGAACGGTGATTATTTTTTCACGCATAATGGCAAACTCCAAGCATCATATTGAAATAAAAATTCAAACGATATCTGAATATTTAGTGTGCTTTTTTCAACTTCAGCTTCCGAAAAAGAAAATGGTTAGCCCTTTAGTATAAACAGAATGCTTTGAATTCGATTGAGGTTTGGACAAAAAGCAGGTTAGGAACGTTTGGAGACGCCTTTGGAGGTCTCGCCTGGAACTTGTGGAAAGAAAGAAACGACTTAACGTCGATGAAAATCACAAACTATTAATTTTAAAAACTTAAATATTCTCGAAGACTTAAGAGGAGAAAGAAACCTTTAAACATTTATTCGATTTATTGTGCAAAGAATTAATTGTTTATCTTTAGAGATAATTTCTTTGGTTGCGCTTCACTTTTCAATTATTTTCTATAAATCGCATTATATATGTGTATACTATATACGTATATATATTTCTGTTTTGTAATCAACACGTGTTGGCAATAGAAAATGCAACAAAAACAACAGGAAGAGCAATAGATTTTGTTGTAGGCTGTCATTTATTTATTTAATTTTTTTTTTGCTTTCTCTTTCTTTCTCTCTAGGAGTTCAATACCGTGAGAGTATTATTTGCTTTGTTCTGGTCCTTTCTGGTTTTTCAGGCAGTTTTTTCAACATATACCTGCCAGAGGATTGTTGTTGTTGTTGTTGCGGCACGTTGTCCGATGGATGAGCAACGCCCGAACACACACACACACACACACACACACCCTCGCAGCCACAATCAGGAACAGCGTAATTTCTTCTGTTTACACGATTTAAGAAAATTACCTACGTTTTTATTGAAAATTTCAACGAGTGTGATAAGCAGCGAGTAAGTGTTTGCTTAAGAAACTGTTGTTAACGACAACAACAACAAAATCGTGAGGGAAATTGCAAAGAGAGCAATAGAAACAAGCTAACGCTAATGATATTGATAAAAACAATAACAAGTTAAACGTGTGCGAGTTTTTTCAACCGTCACCGCGATCACCGCGAACACCCCCACAACGTCACCTCACCCTCCACCGCACTCCACTTCTTCCGACGTCTTCATCTCTAACTGTTTACGAATTGAAAATATTCTTAATTTAATTCAATTCAATTCAGTTCAAATATAGTAAAAATTCTTGTTTAATTTTAGTCCGGATTGCATCAGACGCGAGACCGAGAGACTTTCGGTCAAACGATAAACAAACGAACGAACGAACGATCAACAACAATAACGACAAACGACAAGTCACCGAAGTGACTGCCTCGTGCCGAGGTTGCAGTTTTTTTTTTTTTGCTGTTGTTTGAGTGTTTGTTTTAATCATTTCAATCATTAAAGCAAGAGATGATGCCTCGCTAAAAAGGAAAAAATATAAAATAAAATAAAATAAAATAGAATAAAATAAAATGAAATAAAATAAAATAAAATAAAATAAAATAAAATAAAATAAAATAAAATAAAACGAACTGAAATCAAATGAAATATTTAGACAAGCGGTCTGCTTTTAATAACAGCTAATAACGATTTTTTTTCTCAACGAAAACACAAGCGCTCCATCGATTTGTGTCGCTCTCTCTCTCTGCGTCTCTATCAATGTCTGTGTCTTCACACTCGCCTCCGTTTGCGTCTACGTTTTCCTCATCTTCATCATAATCTTTACTACTACAACTAACATCATCATCATCATCATCATCATCATCATCACCCACTCAGCATTTCTTACTTATAAAATACTTACTTTTCTTTGTTTCGTGCGTTGCGTTTGCTGCAACGTTGCTAATTCCGACAGATAAGGTTCGTTTGATTGCGGTTCGAAGGGCAGGCTGTTGTTGTTGTTGTTATTGTTATAAAAATAGTTCCTGATTAAATAAATTAACGTTCAGGAGACGTCGTTGGAAAAACGAGCATTGAGCAAAGCAGCAAAGAAATGAAGTTGTTTGCTATCGAGTTGATATGGTTATCGTTGTTGTTGGAGCCGTCGTCATTGACACCTGTTTCAAGCTTAGACAGCAGTAATAATAACAACAACAACAACAACAACAACACCACCAGCTTAAATCGTTGAAGTGTGCATATTTTGTATTTTGCTAGACAGCAACGAAAGCAATTGACCCAACCCTGACGGAAAAGCAGAGAAGGGAAAGGCGACAGGGAATGCAGCGTCGGGCTAAGAAGACGAACCGGGGTGCAGGGGGGTGGACAGCCAGGCTAAACGGAAAAAGTTCGTTACTAAACCTAATTTAGGCGTGTCTTGTGAAAATTTGCTAGATTGATTTACGTTTAACCCACATGCGACCGATGCGACAGGCGGCAGAAGGCGGTTTTATGGTATATAATATTTTTTTTTTAATTGGCCGAGAAGTTTTTCAGTAGTTTTTTTTTTCTTTTCATTTTTATGCAAAAGCAATTTGTTAATTTTATTTTATTTTTATTTTTTAATATTGCCTAATAATTTTCATGGCATCAATTTTCTTATAGAAACTTCCTACTTTTAACTTTTCTCTACACGTTAGTGTTACATATTTACTATTTACTATTTTTATTTATTGATTTATTATAGTTATATATTTACAATTTTTAGTATTTTTTTTTTATACTAAAATTTAAACTTAAATTTTTTTTTTATTTTTAATTTAATTTTATTTTTTTTTTAATTTTTAAATGTAAAATTTTTAATTTTTTTTATCTAAATTTAAATTTATTTAATTTTTTTTTTAATTTCTTGAAATTCTTTGTGGACAAAACAATTGCTATTTACTATCTTTATTTATTTATTTATTATAGTTATATATTTACAATTTTTAGTATTTTTTTTTATACTAAAATTTAAACTTAAAATTTTTTTTTATTTTTAATTTAATTTAATTTTTTTTTTAATTCCTTGAAATTCTTTGTGGACAAATCAATACTTCGCTTAAGCGTTTCTTTCAATTTTTTAAAATCTCTATTATATTCCTTAAGAGCTTACTTTGATTTAATGTTAGATGAATAATTAATTAATTAAAAATGAAAAAAATAGTAAGCAAGTAAATATTAAGTAAATTTAAGAAAAAATGCACCGGAACGAAATTTATTTATTTAAAAAATGCACGACACTTTCGTGACGCTTTCATGAAACCATAAAAGAATTTGCTGAATGTATTGCAACAATTTCCACAACGACTGACTCCTTTCTAAAAATAGTACCTATCTTAATAACGCTTTGTTTACGATTATTACAAAAACAAAAACGCCAATTCGGTTTATACTGGTTATTGTTATTGGAATGAGATTTGAAATGACCTGCAAGGTCAATTCAATTTTGAGGCCAAGACACAGGATACAAAAGCAAAACGAAACTGAAGCAAAAGGTCAACGAAGGGCACTTCGGCGGTGAATGGCGCAGGCCGACCCCTCGAAATACTACGCTAAAATATTAGCGGGGTTGTCACGTTAGTCACGAAAAAATGGCAACACTTCCGGCCTGAGCCGGGTGCTGTTGAGAGTTTTTGTACTCGCGAGTATTTAAAACGGGAAAAGTTGGTATTTGGTATTTCAGATACTCTTTCGGGCAACAACGCTTCGATTTTTGGGTCATTAGTCTATTGGCGATCATTGCTTGAAAAAAGGCAACCCTTTTTTTTTAGAGTGTGTCTTTTTTTTACTGTTGTTTTTTGTCCACACTCACAAATTGCAAGTAAAACGCTCCATAATTAAGCGCTGTCATCAGTTTATCGAACGAGTATCGAGTTTCTACCGCGCAGCAGCATCAGCGGCCGCAGCGGCGACAGCGGCAGCAACAAAAATTCAATAACTGCAAGCAGCTCTCCGCGCTTTGTTCCACAATTTCACACGTCAGCTGAGTTTCGTCAAGAGAAGGCGAGAGAAAAAGCACGAGAAAAGAAAGCGAAAGAAAACAACAACAACAACACATATAACAATTACAACACCAACGACAACAACAACAACAACAGCAACGTTGATTCCATTGCCTTAATGATAAACGCTCGTTTTTTAGTAGCAGCCGCGCCGCGCGTCTTCCACAAATTGTGAAGCGCGACAATAAAACGTACCGGACCAGCTAACCAACAACAACAACAGCAACACGAAGTAGCAGTAGCAGCCGAAGCAGCAGCAGCACCACCACCACCACCACTACCATCATAACGGCGAGCGCACCAGCAGTCGCCCAGCACTAACAACACTACGCTCGCGCTCGCTGAGCGGGGAACAGCTTCCATCGCACTCGCGCCTCCCGGCAAACGCTTCACGATCGCGCCACACGCTCCGCTCAGCAGCGACAACTCAGCGCTCCAAAAGTTGGAGCCAATGCTGAAAAAATCAACAACAACAGCAACAGCAACGAAACCTTAAGCAAACAAAAAATACACCCAAAAAATGCGATTACAAAACTTTGTCAAACGCGAGAAAATACTCGTAGTAAAAGGTTTTTAAGAAATTTATAATTTAGAATTTTCATTGAAGTGTTTAAAAATTTGAGGAAAATTTAATAAAAACAAAAATGGCATACATTTTTTGTATTTTTTGCGATCAAACACAAATTTTATAATAATTGGGCATTTCACTATTTCGTTATATCAGTTTAACAAAGAACTTAAAATTACAACTTTTAATTAATATAAGGAATTAAAAGTAAGTAAGTAAGTAAGTAAGTAAGTAAGTATTAAATTTATGATACATGGAAAACATTCATTACATCACTGATCATCATCATCATTGATCACATTGATTAATAATCTCTTATAATATCGTACATCAGAAAAAAAAGAGTTTTCTCTGAAATCCTTTAACACAATAAAAAGCAAAGAGAGGTGTTTTTATGGATTTCTCGTTACTAAAATTCATCAATAGTGTCACTAGTGTCAATTATTTGAAAATATTTTATGAGAAATTTAAAAAATAAAGTTTTCTATGACATCCTTTGACTGAATCAAAACCAAAGAGAGTTGTTTTTATGGATTTTTCGTTACTAAAATTCATCAATAGTGTCATTAGTATCAATAATTTCCAAATATTTTATAAGAAACTTTAAAAATAGAGCTTTTTTCGTAATTCTTTAACAGAATAAAAAGCACAGAGAGTTGTTTTATCGATTTTTCTTTACTAAAATTCATTAATAGTGTCATTAATGTCAATTATTTGCAAATATTTTATAAGAAACTAAACCAATAAAGTGCGATACTGTTTAAAAAAAAGTGCTTTAGTTGAATGATTTGTATTTGGTTTATTTTATCGAAAAACACGCACTTTTTTTATACGCACAAAAAAAGCAGGGGATCTTCTTCGGGCGCATTTTGATCAATATTTTCGGCCGAGTGTAACCGCGAGCAACACAAACAACACAAGCACCCGGTGAGCGAGTGCTCGGGCGTTGGGAGGAACGGACGATCAGTTGCCACACGTTGAATTGCATGAGAAACTCATTCGCTCCAGAGCCACAGCTCAGCACAAAACAGCACAAAACAGTACAGCACGGCACTGAGTTGACTGCTGATGACGATGTGACGACGATGCGACACGAAGCGACGACGACGGCGCCGGAGCATGCCACACACAGCTGAAATGTGAAAATTCAGTACAATTCGTGATTTCAACGGTGAACGACGGCGGCCAAGAGCAGCAGCATCAGCATCAACGACGGCAGTAGTAGCAACAACAACAGCAGCAACAACAACAGCAACAACAACAAGGGTAAACCAACAACGCGGTAAGAGCGAAAACGAAGAGCGATTAACTGCAGTCATCAGCAGATAAGTTTGCGGACAGGCGGAGGACCAACAAGTCGAACAGGAAGAAGCAGACGCGTCATCGCGTGCCAACGGTGTAGGTGTTGGCCGCAGCAGTAGGGGTCGGCGAGGAAGAGGAAGACGAAGGGGAAGACGAAACGAGAAACACAACGCAACCGCAGAGCAACAACGATATTGTCGCTTTTGATGTGTTGGCTACGAGGAAGGCCTCATTCCAGAATCCTCAGCAACCCAACAACCATCATCCAACCTCGAACAGCTTTTCCCGTTTGTCCTCGCACAGTCCTCGCGCTTCCCGAATGCCCAGCCACAGCAGCAGCCACTCCAAAGCGGCGGCGGCGGCGTCCCACCATAACCATAGCCACCACCACCAGCACCACCACCCCCAACAGCAGCGCCACCCACTCGCCTTGACATTGGCAGCGGAGGGCGCGAATGGCCGCCACCAAGGCCCCAACAACCACAATGCGGAGCGCATCGAATGGTCGCGCTCGACGATCCTGGGCTTCATCGAGGATTACCGGCGACAGCGCGTGCTCTGGGACCCCAACACGAAGGGCTACCACATCAAGCAGATCAAATACGAGGCCCTCAAACAGCTAGGCCTCAAATACGGCACCGAGATCCGTTCGATACGCAGCAAAATCAAGTCGTTGCGTTCGTCGTTCCACCGCGAGCACGGCAAGGTGATCAACGGGCAGCGGCGCGGGGTTCACTACCAGCCCATGTGGTTTGCATACGAAGCGATACATTTTATACTAGATGGAGAGCAGCACCAGCAGCAGCAGCAGCAGCCGCAGCCGCAGCAGCAACAACAAGAACAACAACAACAACGGTACGACAATCAGCGATCAGTAGTGGCGAAGAGAGACACCTCGTTGGGTGAACGCGGCAAGGAGGACGACGACGACGATGATGTTGATGATGATGATGATTGTGGTAATGAAGATGATGATGGCAATGGAGTGGGAGATGTCGACGTCGACGTCGACGTTGATGTCGTTGCAAACGCAATGTGTCTGGATGTTCGGGCGGAGCGACCGCCCGGTAACGGCGACGCAGTCGATGTAGCGAAGGCGGCGAAACGGCGGCGCGGTGCAAGCGACTACGGCGACTACAACGGCGTCCACAACCATGCGATGACTATGGCCGCCGCTGCCAGCTGCGTGGACGATGATAATAACGATGGCACGCCGCAGCAGCAGCGGCAACAGCACGTCGTGGTAAGAAACTCGTATTAACGTTTTTATTTTTGGTGTTGGTCGTTGCTGTATTTTTATTGTTATTGTTATGTTATTGTATTAGCATTTTTGTCGTCGTTGTTGTCGTTGTTGTTGTTGTTGTTGGCCAGTGAGTGCTGTTTTGTTGCGAGTCTGGATTTGATAAGAGCTCGTGTCAAGCTCGTTTTCGCGCTGTTCGCAACGGAGTAGTACTTGTTGTTGTTGTGGTGGGTTGCATCAGCCAGTATTATTTATTCGTTGCGTGTTGTTGTTGTTGTTGTTGGTGTTTGGGTGCACCCAACGCAATAAATTTGTAGGCAAAATTAAATGAAGCGAAATAGTAGAAGGAGAAAACAGACGATTAATGACAAAATTTTTTTTTTAAATTTTTAAGCATGTAATGCTAATAAATTGTTTTAACAGAGCATTAAATAATTAATAGATAATTATTTATTAATAATAATAAATTTTTTTAATTTTTTTTTGTTTTTAATTTTTTTTTTTTTTTTTTTTAATTTTTTTTTTTTTTTTTTTAAGTAAACTTTTAATTCGGGCCAAAACAAATTTAGCCCGAGCACAACACATTTTTTTATTTAAATCAAAAAACAATAAACTTTACTTGAATTTGTTTTTAATCCAAATTAACGAACTTTTTTCGCCGACTGTGCGTAACACTTTCGAGCGACAACTCTCTTCGTCACATAACAACAAAAAACGTACGAGTTGACGAGCAGCTTTTATGGATGTATGTATGTACGTGTGTTGGCACGAGTATATTCATATGTAGCATGTTTGGTGAGCGTGCGTGCGTGTATGTGTATGTACCTTTTTGGCTTGTTAAGGCGAAGACTTCACTTAAACTAATGAATTTCTGTTTTCTATTTTTTGGTATTCTTCCAATATTTGTCCGTCGCACCGCCAGAGACGCGCCGACTCCGACGCGGAAATGCAACACTTTGGCAACATCATCAGCGCCGAGGACGTCAAAACCGAGCTCGTGAGTTGACAAACGCTCTCTCCGGTTTAGTCTTTCTTACGTTCACGTTCACGTTTCTTAACACGCCCTTTTATTTACACGCCCTTTGCAGATCGAGGCGGATGCGGCAATGGATCTGCACCGATCGCCGCTGGCGTATCTGGCGCTAACACCGACGGTAACCTCGTCCTCTGGCAAGAAACGTAAGCGCACACCGCAGCCCGATGCCGCAACACTGTTGTTGCAGAGTGTTACTGAAGGAGTGGTCGGTGGGGGCGGCGGCGCCGGTAGTCATCAGCAGCTGCGCGATGAGTCACAAACGGCATTAGCAGCAACAACGTACTTATCGAACAGCAGCAGCAGCAGCAGCCGAGCAGCTCAGGAAGCTGCTTCGTCAACTACAGCGACAGCGACCGCGAGCGGCGCAGGAGCAGCCGAGGATTACGCATGCCATACGATTAACCAGAACAACAACAACAACAACAGCCACCACGCCAAAAATAACAGCACCCTGAGCAGTTTCAGCGCTGCCGGCCATGTCGATGAGTATGGCGTTTTCGGTGAGTACGTGGCCATTACCATACGCAAACTGAAGACGGCGAAAGCGAAGATAGTCGTCAAGCATCTGATCAACAATTTGTTGTACGAAGCGGAGCTGGGCCACTACGATTACGGCATTCCGGCGTCGAAGGAACCACCGCAACTTTATAAAACATAGTGTGATATATCGTACTGGAAGGACACGGTCAAAGCCCTAGTCAAAGGTTGAAAGTGTAGAAAGAGAGGGAGAGAGTGTAGAGGGAGGAAGAGAGAGAGAGAGAGGTAAGGAGAGGGTGTTCGAGAATGAGGGCCATGAATTAATTCATGATTCAACGATACAACCATAACTTCAGGGACAATAAGTAACCATATGTGCAACAATAACCACAATAAATAACAATTACAACAACAGTAATAATAATAATAATAATACGAGTAACAACAACAACAACAATAACAATAACAATAACAAATAACATACCACAATTTCATTTCAACTCAGGTGCCTTTTAATTAGTCAATTAAGTTATTTTGTGTTATTCATTTTATACTTTTTTAACGATATGAAGAGACATACTTATGATATACATACATATATATATACTATATATATATATATACGATATATACACACATTGCTACAGATACAAAGATACATACTTATATATTATTTCTGAAGTAAATATTTTTTTTTTTTTAAAACAAAAAAAAAAACGCTAAGTAAATGGAGAAATTTCAGTTAAAAAAATGAGGTGTTATCCCTTCTCAATACGATTTTCGAGTTTTTCGAAATTTCTTTGTTTTAGTCGCGGTAAGTATGAATATTTTAGAGAAGCGTATTGTAATTTGAGTTTTCAATTTAATTGTATTTTTCATAGATATACATAGACGCCTTGCCTCCGTTTTCTTTTCAAAAGTTGTCGCCGTAGGTTTTTTCTTTAGTTTTTCAGAGTATTTGAGACATACTCAATATGAAGTTTTTTGATACCAAAATTTGTTAATGGGTTTTAGAACGAATTTCCGTCATCCTTTGCCAAGTTTTGGTTTGAAAACAAACCGGTTTCGACCTTATGCCATCATCTTTAGTGTTGAGTTTTCTAAAAACTTTCGGAAAACTTTTTGTTGGGGAGAATTTTAAAGAATTGTATATAATTGTAAGAATTGTGCGAGTATATAGAATTGTTTAGAGTTTGTTTTAATTTAATCATCACTTCTGTGCGAATACTGAAGAATTGAAGCCAAAATTTGTACGAAATTTGTTCGAAATTCGTTCGAAATTCGTTCCAACTTTGTCTGGAGTATATCTGATTGTCTCCTAAACAGAATTCTGAACAATTACTGATAGAGATTCTATCTGTTCTATACCATTTAGATACCATTTAGTTACTGCTATCACAAAATAAAGCTAAAATTAATATTGAGAAAAACCTTTCAGTTCAAAACGTTTAGAAAAGCAGTGAAAGTTTTTGTAGTTCAATAAACTCAACGAACGTAGGAATCGATACCTCGAACTGACAATTAAAAAACGAAACAACAACAACAACAAGCACGACAACAAAAACCCGATTTATCAGTGAACAAATAGTAATAATCAACCTTATTAAGTATTACAACATAAAAAAAGCAAATAAATGGAGGGAGGTGGTCGCCAAGGTTTAACTACCGCATTGTTGTTATTGGTTGTTGTTGTTGTTGTTGTTCCTTGAATAAAGCATGTTTCAGATTTTTGTCTAAAGTTAAACAATCATTACTTCTACCTAATTAATACAATATTTTCTTTATTATATTGTTAGAGTCAGTGTAAAAAAAAACAACAACAACAACAACAACAACGACAACAACAATTACAACAAAGCTAAGGCAAGTCCAGAGAATGGGGTTAATGTTGTTTTTTTTTAATTTCTAATGAAAAAACCAAAAACAAAGAAGAAAACGGTGCGCGTCTGTCCGTTCGCGGTGGGCCATGAAAGTGTCTCCATTTCCGCTATTTTTTCTGCTGCTAACCGGTATCGGTTAGGCCGAAAAACATGAGCAGCCCAAGCAACGACAACAACAACAACAAGAACTACAAGAGTGTCTACCTTACATCGATAGCAGCGACTTAACAAAATCTACCCAAAAAAACAATAAAATGAAAACAACAACAACAACAACAACAACAATAAAAACAGTGAAAAAAAGCACGCAGCGTTATAAATACTATCCCCCTCCACGGTTCCCGGTACCGCTATTCACGACATCACTGCCTTAGCGTCGCGCCCATCGATCGCGTCGCGTCGTCTTCACTCTTAAGTGAGAAGAACTTAACAGCAAAAAGAGGAGAAAAAGTCACGTGAATGGCATTAAAATGTTAATTAAATGATTTTCAGGCAGCGATGGACATCTTTTGAACAGCGCTAAGTGCCAAATCCTACGCTTTTCGGAGCCTCCGAACCCGTCCCGGTCCCTTCATCACCACTCGGGGCAATGTCACCACCGCTCCTTTCGTAATGATAACGATAATGATAAAAAAAAAATACAACAAAAAGCACACAAAAACAATACTCGTAAGCTTGAAATAACTGAAAGCCTGCATTAATTGCAGATAGCGATCAGCTGCTTGGAATCAAAAAAAAAAAAAAAAACCCAAAACAACACCAAAATATGTATATCACATAATAAAAAAAGAAATATATCGCATAATAAAAAAAATATGTATACAAAACTTACCCTCAAAAAGTTTTCCTGAACATTTCATGTCAGAGCTCAATAAGACAACGCCTCATAGCAATTTATTCGTCGTGTTTCGCAAGATCGTTCGTCGCGTCGTCAGGTTCCGGTCACACCGACCGCCAGGTGCTTCACTAGACGCCCCTCGCGCCCCTCGAAGAACTCTGCGGACATTGCGTTCATGAGCGCGTCGTTCATACGGCGTCGTTAACGGTGCGACGCGTAGGTGTTGCAAGCTCAGAACGCGCGCACTAAAGAAAAAGAAAAACGAAAAAATAAATAACAGAAAATGAGAACTAAAAAACAAGAATAAATAATACGTATAAAAAATAACAAGTGTCGGTCGGTCGGTCATGCCCACAAAAAAAAAAAAAAAAAACGAAAATAAATGAGTTTAAATGAAAAAAGCTTTCCTCAGTATGGTCTGGTCTTGTCTAGAGCACGGTTTGCTTCTCGAAGCACTTCGTTAACACTTCAGTACTTCAGGAACCCAGGGTCACCGCAAACTTAGGGGCGGGCTACCTTACAAAAGGTAGGCGCCAAAAATAGGAGCAGAAAATGGCAAAGCAAAAACGAAACAGCAGAGAGTTTGCTTACTGAATGCGAGACTGACTATGAGAAGTCTCTTGACCCTGGTCTTGAGGTCTTGACCCTCATTTAAGATTCTTCAAGGGCACAGGGTTAGAGAATACACCCTGCATCATAGAAGTATAGATCCATAGAGTCGTAGTGTGTTAAACAATATATAGAAAAAAGTTTGGTAAAAGTAGCTCGAAGAGATCCCTTTGAAAAAATACCCCAAAATTTCAGAATGAAATTTTTAGAAATGACTTTTACTCATTAACCTTGAATAAACAAACCCATTGAAAAATAAAAGAGTGTGATAGTGTCGAATTTTCTCAGCACTTTGGTTGGTTGCATCAGAATAGATAGATAATTTTTGTCTTTTTGCCAAAATCAAAACCCAAAAAATAAAGCTCTAAGAACCGAAAAAAAAACAAACAACATCATGTTTATATTTATGCATTTTAAAACAATGTAAACAGCAATAATTAGGAATGATTTATTTTAATGAACAGCGAGCATTTCTTTCTACTACTTTCAGATCTTAAGATTTTTCCCAAAATTATCATAATACCATCTTTTTCGTTGCTCTGTCAATCATTTATTTTGCATTAAAAAAAAAAAAGCTACTAATTCTAAAATCACTTCACACTTGACGAGTACACTAGCTTTGATGGCATGGCATAGAACTCAGAAAATTTGAAAATTTTCTCTGAATTTCGAAAGAAGAAAGCACACTTTTTCCATTAAAATATTAAAATAAATATTTTTGTTTTAGAACAAATCTTTTTATAAATTATGAAATTTTTTGAAAAATCGATTTATTTGTGATTGACGTTTTGTGTGCTGTCATCACAAGCGAAAAAGCTTTTGTTTTTTTGAAAATCATTGTGGTGCTCTAAGACGTAAACTGCGGCAGCTGCTCCGCATTACGTAAAGACTGTTTGACGAAATGCAACGTTTTTCATGCAACGTTTCTTTTGGGGCGTGAAGAGAAGAGGAGAGGAGAGGAGAGAAAAGACCAGCGTTTGTCAATCATCACAATATCTTAACGCTTAGTTTTTAATTTCATAGAAATATGTTTTATTTTTTCTGCGAAAGTCCATTAATGCACAATTTATTAAATTTTTTGCAACCACATCAAGGTTTTTGCCATTTTCATTGGTTTACAAAATGTTAAATTTTAACTCCAACTTAACTTAACTTTAACTTTTTAGGAGGAAAGAAATGGCCACGATGGAAGCGTTCGTCAATCATCACAATATCTTAACGCTTACTTTTTAATTTCATAGAAATATGTTTTATTTTTTCTGCGAAAGTCCATTAATGCACAATTTATTAAATTTTTTGCAACCACATTAAGGTTTTTGCCTTTTTGTTTGGTTTACAAAATGTTACATTTTAACTCTAACTTAACTTAACTTTAACTTTTTAAGAAGGGAGAAATGGCCACGATGGCAGCGTTCGTCTTATCTTAAATCTTACTTTTTAATTTCATAAAAATCTATTTTTTATTTTTTCTGCGAAAACCCATTGATTGCAATCACATCAAGGTTTTTGCCATTTTCATTACAAAATGTTAAATTTTAACTCAGAAAATATTTGTGATGAAATAGTTTTGTTGTCTTTCTTTCTTTCTTTCTTTCTTTCTTTATGATGAATGAGTTTGATTTGTAGAACAACTTTTCATTTGTTTTCCGTCAGTTTGGTCGTCGCTGGTTGGTAGTTAAAAATTTTGCACAGCTGCCCAAGGGTGCAAATGGTAGAGAAGACAGGGTGGAGGAGGAGGAGGAGGAGGAAGAATGAATGGAGGTTGAATGGGTGTATTGAAGGCTGACGGTTGGATAACAAACTATCTTGATAACTCCGAACAAAAAAGCTGTTAATGAAAATTGTGTTCGTTCTTCTCAGCCGAATGAATTCAAGCAACTCGTTTCTTGATGTTGATGCTGTTGAAGCTGTTGCTGCTTCTGCTGCTCCTGCTGCCTTCGTTTCGTGTTGATGCCATGCTGCGGTTGCCGTTCGGAATTCTCTTGTACTCATATAAACCTTTTTCCGCCCAACAGCAAACACATCCATTAAACTTTTGGCAGGATTGCGTTTATCTACTGCGAAGATCTCGTCGTCGTTCTGGTCCATTTAATTGAGGCTACCGCGTGGCTTTTGATGGATGGAAGAAAGCATGAATGCTGCTGCTGATGCTGCTGCTGCGAGAAGGTTGAATGAGAAGGCTGAAATGAAGTGTAAGAGGATAAAGGAAAAGTTGATGCAGTAGAAGAATAACAGGAAAACCTTTCACTTCATCTCTCGCACGATCTCTCTTTCTCTCTGTTAGAGTTTTCATAGAGACAGACAGACAGATTTTGAGGTTGATGGTGATGGATGGATGGAAGGAAGGATGGGCGCATGAACGAATGAACGAAAGGATGGATGGATGAACGTATGGCAAACTCAATGAATGGTCGTCGGTATATCGATGATGGATTTCGGTCGGTTGGTTGGCTTTGCGCTTCCTTCTTGTGGAATGGTAGACGTACCTACTTATCACTAATAGTATATACAACATATTTGTGTGTGTGTGTGTGTGTGTGTGTGCGTGTGTGTGTGTGCATTAACCCCATTCGTGACATTCATTATACCGCATCGGTGGCTGTTTAATTACTATAGACGTTGCTCCAGAGAGCAACCTAATCCGATGATATCGAGACAGCGGCGAGTGTTAACGAATTCTTTATCTTGATGCCAGAGCGCCACAATGCAGAATATACGAGTACAAACGTAGGTACATATTTCAGCAGAAGGCATTATATCTTAGGCCAAAAACTGATTGACTCTGTGCGTCCGTCTCTCACAGCACAGAACCCTCCCGGTACTTGATAATATCATAATAAGTTCATCAGGCATGTCCTTGATCTTTGAGGGAGCAGGAGTTAAGTGTTGACGGAGGGCTTATTAAAGAGGACTTAGTGATAATATAGAAAATTGTGAGCATTTTGAGCGTTGATTATCATGACACGATAATGACAAGTTTCATTTTATAGGTACCAAAAAGGTATAGATGCAAAAAGGTATAGGTATAGGTGCTAAAAATAATAATCCACTAAGGCTCAGCAATATTTTTAACTAATGATTAAGTTGAAAATTATGAATGCTTTATATTTTATCGTTAACAATTCTATATGAATTCTATATTCTATATTTGTAAGGTTGATGATTATAATGGCAGTATTATTTTAACGATTGCTAATCATCATGATAAGTATGTTTTATTGTGGTAAATACTTGCTTAATGGAATAGTATTAGCGTTGATAATGCCGAAATTGAGATAAAATTTTAAAGTGCTCTAAAATCTTTGCTCAATTTTATGCGGAAACAAAGAACTTAAGATTTTTAATATCTTAAAATTGATGAGAGCAGGAGCAGACTTTTGAAAGCGGATGATATTACACGTAACTCATATCATGACGACTATTCTTCCTTAAGACGCAGAAAGTGTGCCCTCATTATAATTTTAATGACTTAATTAAACTTCCAAAAAAAAATTTAACTCTTTGCTATCGTTGAGGCGTCGAAAAAAGAGTATTCGATAAAGAATTTAATAGAATTTAAATGAATTTAAGATTTTTTCGCATGTAGTCATCATTATTTTCTCATCACGTTCGTCACGGAGGCAGGAATATGTAATGTAATGTAATGTAATGTAATGTAATGTAAATTGAACACTCTCGCAAAAGCCGAAATTAATTTGGCAGAAATGCAAATTTCGTGTGTGCGCGCAGAGAAAAAACTTCACTCCAACGAAAATCGGCGGCAATATGCCGCATATAAATGACCAAATAATGAGAAACAAATCGTTTTTAATGCGTTAAATGTTTTAGGATCAAAATAAAAGCGCACTTGAATGACAGCAAAAACCGAGTTGGTACGAGAAAGGAGCTAGAACAAACCGAGAAGGGACCATTTTACCACGCACAACGCAACCCATTTTCAGCGCAACAAACTCCTTTTTGACATCAGCGTGAAACGCTTTTATCAGCACAGTTCCGAGCGGCGCTTTGTTCCCGGAAAGACATTTTCAAAATCGTCTTCAATTCGTTTTCAGAAAATTCAGTCAAAATCTTTGTTTTTTCTGTTGGTACGCTACAAACGGTATTACTGGATTAATAACGGTTTGCCACAAACGGGTTGCCCTTAAAAAGACTGTTGTTGTAAGTGTCTAACATACACACTGCAAAGTGTCGTTACATACTCTGGAAACTTTCAGTAGCCTTCGTCGTCGCCGTCGTCGTCGATGACGATGAAGATGATGCTGATGGCGGAGACGACGACGGCGATTACTTTTCAACTTTACTCAATCTCAAGAAAGAAGTATCTCGTATAGCTTTCAGGAGGTGCTTATAATGGAGTTTAATGTGCTCGTGAAAGATAAAATCAAACCAGAAGAAAAAGCAAGGAAAAAGAAAAACAATAAAAGGGCAATAAAAATTTAAATTTTCTCGTAGAGAGCGCAATCGATGAGCCAAAACGATGAGACCAAATTGATGAGGCCAAATCGAACGATCTGAGAGCGCTTTGAGATGAAAGTGAAGCCTATTAAGGAATGATTTTCTTTCTTTGTTTATGTCAAACTTAGAGCGCTGCAACATGTAACATGTAACATGAGAACTGTCACATGAGAATTTTAATTAAGATATATACTTATATAATTAAACACTATTAAGTGATCATTTTGATATAAACAAAGGTTTCTTGATATTCGTTACACCCATTCGTAACATTCGTTAAAAGATTTGCATGAAACCGTTACCGGCGAAGTGCGTTTCGTTCTCAAAACGAAACAAAAGAGCTTATTCCAAAAACTCTCAGAAAATATTCCAGTATTACTCAGAAAAAATATGTAGGTTCGAGACAAAAGAGAGTAAACGTGAGTGAACTTTAGGTAAAAAGATTGAAAATGTCAAGTTTCAAGTGTCGTTTTAATGTTACTTAAGGAAAAAAGATGCTAAAGATGGAATATCGGCGAAACTACAATCATGGCAAATACTCGTTTACGATTATCCAAAATACCTACTACTAATTTTAGGTAATAATTTCGAAACTATTCTTGTCATTTTGTGGCATTAGAGAAATTGTAACACAGCACTTTGTAACACTGACATTTTTATTAACTGTCACTTTAATTTTATGAAATCAAAGAAAGGGACACCCCTGATGCGTGTAGGAGAAGGAAGAGGAAGAAGAGAAAGAATTGGTGAAGGAGGAGGAGAAAGAGAAGAAGGAGAAGCACAAGCCTTTGTTGTGAGGAGAGTACAGCTTTGCTAAGTATAGCCAAAAGTATTGTTATTCGATTTTACGATTTTCCTCTTTAGAAATGCTTTCCGTGTTTGCTTGTGAGTGTGCGTATGTGTGTGTGTTTTATAAATCAGTGTTGCCAAAAATGTTGCCTGCTGGCAGGATGCAACGCTTCGGATTTTTATTGCCAGACACGGTTCGCGATTCAATAAATTTATTTGGATTCTATGTCATTGTCGTTGTTGTTAGTGTTCGCCTTTCGTTTATAGAAGAAAATACAAAAAACACACACACACACACACACACACGTATTATTACGTATGTTCTTTGGTAATTTCAGCATTCAGTCCTTTATGAATTCAATCATGATAAAGATGATTATAAAGATGATGATGAAGTCAAGCTAAGACAACGACGTACATGTGTCGATGGAAACGCCAAAATTGTTTGTTCGAAGTTGCCTAGACAGACGCACACACGCGCGCACACACACACACACACACACACACACACACACACACATTTGTTGATTTATTGTATTGAAAAATTCTTTAAGCATTTTCGGTTTTTGTTTATTTTATTATTTAGTGAAAATGAAAAGTGTTGCGCGAGAGTATGGATCGCTTTAAAGTTAGTTAAAATAAAGTTGCGGCTGTTGTTGCGCCCGTTGTTGTTGTTGTGGTTGCTCAATAAACCACCGACCGCATCGGGTGTGTCACATCTTTTGCCAGCCTTAAGCTTCACCAAGCGCGGCATATTTTTTACTAATATTCGAGGTGTGGCAACACTGAAAGTGTGTCGTCAATCTTTGTAATGGCCCTGATGATGGTGAACGTCGTCGACTGTGCTCGAGCCGCGACTCTTCAGGGGCGAAAAATTTGTTTATTTGAGATGTAAATTTTTTTTTTTTTTGGAAATTTCAAGATTTTTTTTTGTTTTTTGAAATTAAAGTTAATTTAATGCGGTTTTTTTTTAAATTTAAGATAATATTTATTTTAACTTAAATTAAATTATTAAATTATTGACTTTAACTTAAATTATTTTACCTTTAACTTAAATTTATTTCAATTTAAGTTGCAGAAAACGTTTTTTTTTCTTGTTTTTCAGTTGATTTTTCTTAAAATGTCATTTTTTTTTATAATTATTGTTTACCGTTTTTTTTCTTAAAATGTCATTTTTTTATAATTATTGTTTACCGTTTTTTTTTCTTCGTAATTAGTCAATAAGAGATTTTAATTGAAAAGGTTTTTTTTCTTGTTTTTTAGTTGATTTTTTTTAAAATGTCATTTTTTTTTTATTATTGTTATATTTTTATTATTGTTGTTAATTATTGTTTTATTTTTTTATTTTTTCGTAATTAGTCAATAAGAGCTTTTAATTGACTTTTTCACCTCCTCTCTAGCGCCACCACCTTTCTCATTTACTCTCTTTTCTTTACATTTACGCTCTCTCTCTCTCTTACGTGAGAATGTTCTGTAGAAAAGGTCGCCGCAGGCAGGCATCTCCAAAGTCTTTGTCTCTGAGAAAGCGGCGTGCTATTGAGAACTGATTTAATTGAAGTCGCTCGCACACGGACGGCGGCAGTTTTAAGAGCGGTACTTAAACGGGACAGCCCGCGTTAGAGGGTTGCCGGGCCGTCGGGGGGAGAGAGGACGGGGGCGGTAACAATAAATGTTTTGTGAGGACGAGAACTTATGGCTAAATTAGATACAGTGGGTTGGTTGGTTGGTTGCGTGGTGACACGCTAACGTCACCATGGTTGGCATTGGCAGCTACGTGACTGCTCTGCTAAGGGCCACTGCTGGAGGACTGAGGCATGAATTTAAGAAAATATATTCTTCTTTAATTGCGTACAATTAATCCCTTTTATGAGAGAAATGTTAGGCAGACGCAGCCACATCCACAGAGCATCTCGAACCAATCATTGTTTCTTCAATTCAGCGGCTTTAGTTACCCTCTGCCACTCCCCCTACTCCGCCTCCAACTCCGACCGTCACCATTATCTAACCTTTCTATTATTCTTATTGTTTGCGGCTCAACTCTTCTGAGAATGCGGCAGAGTGTTTTTTGGTGAGGAAACGGCAACGGCAACGGCAACGGGAACGGGGTTGGTTGGTGGTTTTGGTCGCATGGTACACGTGCCATCATTTCTGTCAGCAACCGAAGCCTGCCCTTCGACAATCTCTGGGTATTTTCCATTCTGCCGCTTGATCCTAGTTGGAGAGGCGGCGGCCTGGAAACCAGAACCAGGTGGCGGAGGGTTGCCATCGTTTAATTATAAAAGTTTCATTTGTGCTCAGGTTCTAATTAAAAACACACATGAACAAATGTTCACACAATCAAACACACACACACACACACACACACACACACATTCATTCGTATATGTACGATATATTCGAAAAGGAAACGAAGGCTACGGACCAAGGCACAGGATGTGTTACATTGTTTGAGCATCGTTAGCTTTGAATTGTATAATTAAAATGCGAGTATTATGTTTCTCGGCTTGGTCCTTGCTGTTATTGTTGTTGTTGTTGTTGTTATATTTTAGCCATCGTCTCTAAGTTTATTTGCTTTTGATCTTTTTTGTATTGAGTCGGTCTGTCTGTCGGTCGCTGTCGGTGTCCTGAGTATAAACGTAAATATTTAACAATTTGTTTTGTAACATTTTGTTACTGTTTTTATTGCTTTTGAATCCTTAAAATGTCGTAACAAAATATTTTATGTACATAATAACATTTCTGTGTTACAAGAAAAGCTTGTGGCAAAGCTTGTGCGCAACCCTTTGACAAGGACGGGTTTAACCTCCCCCCCCCCCTCCCCCGCCCATTTTCCTTTTGAAAATGTTAATTAGTAAAATGTAGTCATATTAGATTGCATAAAAGTGTTCATTAAACGTTTTGCCAAACACTCTTAAGAATCGTTCATGTCGTTTCTTAACGTTTCGTTCGTACCGTTTCCAATGCTTCACCCTCGAGCTGTCAAAGTCACTAACCGCCCAGCGACAACCCACCTACCAACCCATTAACCGTTGTCAACCGCTCAAGCGAACAAACAATCCATCTGTCGTTTTGTAGCTCCTTTCGAAGCGTCCCAGTCATGGCAGCAACTCCACCCAATTCATTACGAAACGTCAAGTTGATGAAATGATTTCATTTAGAATATTTGAGCATTTCATGCATCGAGAATTTCCGGTTTGATGAAGATTGCGTTTTCTATCTATTAAATTTGCTGACTCCACAAAGACTCTACAAAGTCTTGACTTAAGGACACTTAAAGTCTTTGTAGAGTAAGCAAATTTAAACTAAACTTAAAGTTTAATTATGTTTCCTGCCAAGACTTCTGGCAACCCTTTCTCTTTCGTTCTCAATCCGTTCTCTTTCGTTTTTTTGTCAGTTATGTCTTATTTCGTCAATTTTTATTGTTTGTGTATCCCATTTTGAACCTTTTTTCAACTCAATATCGCTGGTTTTTAAGTTTTTACATACCGTTGTTCATTCTACGATCTTCTTAAACATTTTCATACTAAAATTCATTCTCCTCAAATTCTTTCCGTCTCTATATCATCCGCTTGAGGTTCATCTCATCCATCTTGTCTTCATCTTGCCTTTTTTGCTCTAGATTTTTCTCGCCCTCAGATTTTCCATACTTTCTTGGATTGGTTTTCTCCTGCTTGGTTTAGCCTGATTGCTTTTTTGGACCTATCTCGCTTTGGCCCACTTAGCTTTTACATTTTAATCTAACTCATTTATGCCAGCCTTCATCAATTCCTGTGCCTTTCTTCCTTCCTTCTGCTACTTCTATACAACTGCATCCTTCCGATTTTTTTCCTTTCCTTTCCTTTCCCTCTTTTTTTTTTTGTGTAAGTTAAATAAAAAATTGATGACGTCCGCCCTTCTCGTTAAACGAACTCACACAGTCCAGTGTGTTGCTGCATGATCAATCGTCCCAAAAATTTGTTCTACTCTCTATTCGTGCATAATTAATAAGATTGCCACGGTACCATTTTTCTCAGTTCCATTCATGCGTACCTTCTCCCTCCCTTCCTTCCTCCCGCCCAGCATTTTCCTGAGCAATGCTTTAGAAATTGACTAACACACGGTCCAATTTTGATAAATGAAACACCACGAAGTCTAACTACGATACAGCTTCATTCGCCATTTCCGCCAGCTCTGCTCTGCTCAGCTCAGCTCAGCTCAGCTTGTTCTTTTTCTGTTTCCTTCGGGCTGCTTTGTTGGAACACATGTTATCCGCTTATAATAAATAAAGCGAGTCGAAAGGAAGTGAATATAATAAGGATTTTGTATGGCTGGTCAGCGATAGATAAAAAGCTGTCCCTTGCGCACAGTGGAACGAATGGGGCATTTGGGTGACCGGGAAATATTCTTCTCTGATACATTTCGTGCGCGCAACTTTGGCTAAATGAATGGTGGATTGAGCACGACTTACGTGCACTCATGTTCATGTTAATGAATGAACACTGAATGAATGCGGAAAACACCATTCAGTGTTCATTCCGTGTTATAATGCGTTACCATTTAGTGTTCATTCGAGCTGATGAACTTTGCTAAATGTGTTGAATTTTTTCAGTTTTCCATATAAAATTTTTATTATCTTTAATGATTCGGATTTCTCTAAAAAAAATAATTCAACGCATTCATTCAGTGTTCATTCGAGCTGCTAAATTTTTCCAGTGTTTAATTTTTCCAGTTTTCCATAAAAAATTGTTATTATCTTTAATTTTTCGGATTTCTTTAAAAAAAACGCATATTAATGTAACGCATTCATTTATTTAGTGTTCATTCCAGCTGATAAAATTTGCTAAATGTGTTGAATTTTTTCAGTTTTCTATAAAAAATTTTTATTATCTTTAATGTTTCGGATACAAATTCGATCTTTAAAATGAACGAACTTGAAGAGCATTCAAATGTCGTCTCCTCTGAATTCATTGAGCAGAGATTCAGGAGAAAAAGAAAATCATTCAAGAGAGGCAGAATGAATTGTAGAATTTTTAAAAGTAAATGAAAGCACTTTGTTGAAAATAAATTTATTAGTTTTACGAGGTTAACAATATAAATAATAATAGTAATACATAATAATAACAATACAATATAATGTGCTATATTATGAAAATGAATTCCCTGAGAATTTCAGAAGAGCTCAAGCGAAAATGAACATAGGTAAAAATCATAACAAAATCTTATATAAATTTGAATTTATTTTTATTTTCACTCTGATGTAAATGAAAATGAATTGTGGCGGAGAATTGAGCAGCTTGCGTTACTGTATGTGGCTAAATGTGAAATTAATTTAAGAGTGGGTGGAGAGCGCCAGAGACAAACAGAGCGGGAGTGGGTCACAAAGAAGCCGGAGTAAGTATGATACATTATAGAATATGCTTGGATTTTGAACGTTGTTTGGTGGACTATGGATGTATTTTGTAGCAATCATTAGAAACAACTGTGGCCAACAGGAGCAAAAACAAAATTGAAAGGAAATGAAAAGAAGAAGGTCGGAATTATGGTTACCGAGAAGAAGGAAGGAAAAGGCAGGAGGAAAGGAGAAGGTACAGAAGTAAAAAGGGAAGCAAATGCAAAAGGAGGTGAATCAAATTTAGTTTTCTTTTCATCAATTATTTATTAAGAAAGCTTCCAAAAATAAATAGAATATTTGAGAGGAGAAGGAGAGAAGAAGAAGAAGAAGAAGAATAAGCACTAGAAGAACAAGAACAAGGAACTAACGTTAGTAGTAAAAGAAGCAGTATTTCGGGGGGGCTAACGCCCATCAGTATTAATCGATGGAGCTACTGCTGGCGTCAACAAAAGTGAAGCACTTTTCCAGAACAAGAAGGAAGAGAGAAGCAGCAAGAGGGAAAAGAAAAAAAAAATAAGTAAACGGTTCTTAAGTGTGTTGGTGTTGTTGTTGTTGTTGTCATCGTGGTGGCTTGCTAACGCTCGGAATAACCAGAATAACCATTCTTCCAAATGGATGAAAGAAGGTTTGAATGTCAGAGGGTTAGAGAGAAGAAGGGTGGGTGGAAGGCTGGGTGGAAAAAGGTTGTTGTTTCTTTAGAGGCGGCAACTCGGTTGAGGGTAAGGTTAGGGTCGATGTTAGGGTGAAAAAATGTTTGGTTTCTTCAATTTAATAGAAATTAATGAAGTATTCTTGCTGCATGTGTTTCCATCAAGACACCGGCCCCCTTTTCCTCCAGGACCACCCCTCCACCCTCTCCCGACACTCCGAAATATCTCTCTAAAACACTTGTTTCATTCGTAATCTAACCACACGTACCTCTTTGCCCCCCCGGCAGCCACCCGTTTCTTCTCTTCTTCTTCTTTCGGAGCCATAAATCACGAAACATTTTGGAAACACGTTCAAATGTTTATTTTTCATAAGAAGCGGCAGAAGCAGCAGCGGCAACACCGCAAAATCATCCCGAAATTCCGATATTAATTTACATAAATAAATTCCGGCGGCAGGCAGCCCTTATCGACGCGGGGTGTTGTGCCCCTGCTTCCGGCAGCGTGTCAAAATGTGGCCCCCCGTTCGTGGCGCTAGACGTTCGTTTTCTTTCTCGCGCTGCGATTTTTTCCTCTTTGGAAGCTGACAAGTGAAATTTCTATTAAATTGCGGAAGTTCCGCGGACTTTCCGCGTTCAGCTCAGGCAGTGTTTCCTACGCAGAGCGAGGCGTTTTGGAACGCAGCCAGAGTGGCGTGGGCTTCTTTTGAGTACGGAGGAGGTTGAAGGAGGCTGAATGGAGCGGATGGTTGAACGGATGGTTGGACGGATGGTTGGTTGTATGAAACCGCGAATGGTTAGAAAAGTAAATGAATGAATGGTTGATTGTATGGCTAGCTGTGCGTATGGATAGACGGTTGGCTGGATCAACGTGTGTACGTCATTTTAATAATTAAAATGAAAACGCTACGCGGCCACGACCATAAAATCGCAAAAACGTGCCGCATCTTAAATAAAATAAAATTAGCTACCGGCAAATCTTGCAAACAAATTAATAATGCTTCTTATAAGATTCTTATACTCGTACAACAAAAAAAAAAACAACAAAAAACGCAAAAAATTAAATAAAATAAAATCCATTTGATTCAGCAGGAAGAAGATCATCACGACGACAAGCGACGACACACTCTGAAGATTGCTGAATGACGGAGAGATTTGTTTTATTTCACAGCAATCAGAAGACGTTAATACTTAAAGAAAATAAAAAAATAACAGCAAAAAATATAAGAAAAAAAAAATAACCAGAAGAAAAAAAAACAGTAAAAGACAAGACAAGACAAGAAAAGAAACGATCAACAAATATATAAATAAATTTAAATGAAAGGCAAAACAAAAAAAAAGGAATAAGTAAGAAATCAACTTCGATGAAGAGCGATGGATGATGTTAATTTTCTTAGCTACCATAATAAGAAAATAATATTATTGTTTTTTTTTTTCATTTTAACAAAATATGCACATATTTATACTTTATGAGGTTAAAAGAAAAATATTTAAATCAAAAGCAAGAAAAAGATATTTTTAAAAAATTTACGATCTATTATTCTGAAGAAGGAAAATAATTTTGCTGAGAGGAAGCAAGAATTGAAAATAAAATAAAATTACAAAAAAAAAAATAAAAATTAATGAATTGTACAATAATAAATACAAAATAAAATTGTGTAAAGAAAAATGAAAGTATTGAAAACAAAAACTTTAAATAAAAGACATTAAAATAAAGAACAAATTTGAAAGTATTATAAAGCAAATATGTACGAATATATTGAGAATAAAAAAAAGAATTATGAAAATAAAATTATGAGAAATTTGCAAATGAACAAAATTTATATTGAGAATAAAAAATAAAAAAATGTTGTGTTAAATAAAAAAGTGTTAAAAAACGAAAAATGTAAAGAGAAAATGTAAAGCTTTCAAATGAAAAATATGGAGAATAAAGAAAAAAGTTGAAAAGTAATAAAATGAGAATGAGAATAATGGAAAAAATTATATGAAAATATATTTATTACAAAACTTTTTTTTTATGAAAATATTGTATATTAAAAAACTTTAGAAAAAACTAATCAAAATGGAGAAAATTTACACTGCCATTAAATATGAAGTGAGCTCAGAATAAATATAAATACATATATGAGAAAATAAAAATTAAATAAAACCAAATATTTTTAATAATTAGAAAACATTAGCAAAGAAATAAAAAAGCTATGCAAAGACGACGATAAACGTTTCAGATATGACCTGTAATAAACAAGAAGCCATCATAAGCAGCGGCAAACACATTCGAAAATGTTGGTTTAATTGAAACAAAAGGTACAAAAGTACATTTTTAGTTGAAACAAAAGGTACAAAAAAATGCTGCCAGGCCATGTTTTGTGAAAGAATTTTTTAGCAAATTAATGCTGAATTTGAAATTTTGAGAAAAAAACTATATGAAATTTCAAAAAGCACACACGGTCGAAAATTTTGGTTTAATTTTCCAACTTAGCAGGTTGTCATATACTCCTATATTCCTATCCTAACCTAAAAGTCTATATCTTCTACCTTATCTACTCATTCCCGACTTTTAGGAGGACAAAGTTTCATTCGAATTCGCTATTTAAACTTAATAGTTGACGACAAAATTAAGGAATATTCCAACCCAAAAAAAGTTGAAAAAAACTGATTAATATACTATAATTTTTGGAACGTGTACTCCCTGTTTCTATTACCGATTTCTCAGTATCGATAATGTATAGTACCTGGCACATGATTGTAAGGTCTTTCTCGACCAATCGATGTGAGCAAAACGCTCTTCACAAAACCGTTTTCACAAAATTTTGAACAGCATACTATACTGTCTTTTACTGCGTCTAAATTCTGTCAGCATCCGGATGGAATTGTATTTACGCTCTTCTCTCTCACTTAAAAGGGGTAGAAATGGGCGTATTTGTACACACACACACACAAACACACCCACTTCTTAGACTTGAACTAAGCTAACCTTTTCTAATCCTATTATATTTGATGATGATAAAAACTAAGCAAATATGATTGATATATTGTTAGATAGATATGCATACAATATGTACCATAATTTCTGGAAATATTGTAGTATCGTATACATTTTAATATCTTGATATGCTATAATTCATTTCATTAGATTACGTGCATAAACGGATTTCAACAAAAAAAAAATTGATCATAGCTACGTATATAAGAGAAAGAAAGATTTATGAATTTTACCCCGAAATCGATGGAAATATATTGTAATAAAAACAGAAAAGAGACCTAAACATATGAATGATAAAAAAAAAAGAGTATTGTACCTTTTCTGTGTGGATGTTTTTGGTGTTGTTGTTGTTGTTGTTGTTGTTGTGGCTTTGCAAATTTATCTACATTTAGTATATTCATGCATGTCATACAGTTTTCATGGTTATTTATTGGTTAGCAGCATGGAAGAATGAGATATACGACAACTCTACACCTACGCTATACCCTTACCCTTCCCGGCTTCTACTACCTTGCAGGTCCTATTTCACATATACCCTCCCCCCACGCTCTTCTTAGTTGCAAAATCCACCCAACCCTCGTTTGTTGGCCTGAGTACCGACCATAAGCTCAATAAATCCCATAAATTTTGGATTTTTTCTCTGCTGAGCTGATCGGTTTACTTCTTAGTTGTTGTTGTTGTTGTTGTTGTTGTTCCCTTCCAGGGTAGGTTGGTAGGCGTGGTGTATAGAGTAACGTATTTAATCGAGAAATTTCAACAACGTCAGCACAAAGAAAAACTAACTACGATAACTTGTTTTCTCTTGTCCTTTTCGTGCGCATCACATCATAAATCACAAACTTTGTTGTTAATAACGTTTGACAGATTTACAACACTTTTTCGCACAGAATGAAAAAAGGCAAAAGTTTTGTTAAACAATTTTCAGTTAAACTATTAACAAATGAACGGAACGGAAACTCGAACGCGATGATGTTCTCTCGTTGTCGTGCGTAAATCATGCTAAAGAAAGACGAACTAGTGCGTTAGTATTTGTCTTTTTCTTTGTTGTTGTTGTTGTTGTTGTTGTAAAACTGTAAAAGTGTCATCGTCATCGACATCATTATTAACATAATTATCTTTTCAACGCAACTCGTTTTTCACTATTTTTTAGTTATTTTCTTAAAAAAAATAATGTTTTCGTTATTTTATAAATAAATTTTGTGATATTATTTAAATTTTTAGGTCACTAAACTTTTGAGTAGAGAGAAAAACTCATAAAATCAACGCTATTTTGTTTTCGTAAAATAAAATGTGTATGAATGCTGCCGCCGCAGCTCCTGCTGCTGCTGCTGCTGCTTAAAAATAACTGCAAAAAACAAAAAAAAAACACACAAGCAAAAGAAAAAACCAAATAAAAATGCATGCAAACTTTTGAATGCAAAGAAAAGGAAAAGAGCTAAAATATTTAAAAATAAACTAAATCCAAAAACAAAGAAACAGAGAAAAATAAAATAATTGCAGAAAATTTAAATTTAAATTGATTTCTAATTTAATAATTTAAATAAATATTGATTTTAGTGAGGAGTTTATTTATTCATTTGGCCAATTATTCGTTTGGCCAATTTGTTTGCAATTTATTTATAATAAATTTTAAATTTTAAGTTTTACTGTAAGTACATAATTTGTAATTTTTAATAAAAAAAAATTATTTTCAGCTAAAAAATTCAATCGAAAAATTTAAAAAATTCTCAAATTTTCACGATTTTCTTTCTAAAACTACATTAATTTTAGAGTAAAATTTTTTTTATTGAAAATAAAAATTTATAGCTATATTTTTTTATTTAACCAGAAAATAAATTGGTTGCTTTAAATTTCATGCTCAAAGAAATTTAAAAATGTCAGTATGTCAATGGTTTGGATTATCATTGAACAAAAAAAAAAATCAAGAAATCTACAACAACCGGAAGTAAATTTAATGCTGCTTCTTCCTACCATTCTCCGGGGAAATCATTAGAAATAATTGTAAAGAGCCAAAAGCAAACAAACCAAAGGAACAAAGCGAGGAAAGGAAACCGACAAACAATAACCAAACAACAGACAAATCATACAACCGCCAAGCAAACCTACGATACCGATAGACAACAGGAATGTATTAAATTTTTAAGGCGTACTCGTATAAATTTTATAGTACGTGAAGTATTGTATAGCAACGATGGTTACGGTACGGTACCACTCAGGCTTTCTTTTTTTGAGGTTTTGAGTTTTTTTGAGGTCTTTTGAAGTCGTTTGGTCTATCCTGTGAGAAACCAAGAAAAAAAAATATTGCGTTTCTCTTATAAAAAAATCATTGCGATCGGCTTGAAATTTAATTTATGAATGCGCCTCTCGCGTAATCCGTAATCTTGGCGGTGCTATGGTTCGGTGAGCAACTGCGTGCGATTGTAGGTAGTACCTACATACGTATGACCGTATCCTAGAGACAACAACATCCGAACATATTCTCCATAACAGCTATCGAGGCGCTCCAGCGCTCGACGCTCTTTGATGTTATGATCATGATGATGTACACTTTGTGTGACAAATATACACTCATAATGCCTTCAAATCGAATCGAAATCATTAGTTCAATTATACTTGTTGTTGTTATTGCAATTGCTGCCTTGCTCAACGTCAACGTCAACGTTAACGTTAACGTTAACGTCAGCGTCAGCGTCAACGCCATCGTTATTGCCATTGCCATTGCCATTGCCAACGACAACGTCGTCGAATATCGTAAAAAATAATGATTAAATTCACTCAGGCTTGATAACGAGTGAGAGATTAAAAACCCATTCCCGTTATATCAACAACAACAACAACAACAACAGCCAGCAAGCAACAATTACTTCGTGCATCGTGAGTGAGGCTGGCTTTCTTTGCCTTGATTGAGGCTGAAAAACGGCACGGATGGTTATTGTTTGAATAGTAAAAAGTAAGAAGAGGGGGGTGGGAGGGAGGGAGGTAGGGGTGGGCTTACTTGATTCATTTTTGACGAAGGATAATAAAACCAAAGGCTCAAGTTACGCTGTCGGTCGGTCACATGTGTACACATGAGATAAAATCCTGGAAGGGAAAGGAACGCGCCGAAACCAGCCAACGCCTACCGCCTGGTCTGCCAACCCACCAACCCATACACTACTCTTCCCTCCACCTCCGTCTTCTTCTTCTTCCGGTATTACAAACAACCCAGTTAATATCCATCAGCGTGCTTGGATGGCGTGTGCTGCTCTTTATGTTTTGTCCTCAGCAAATGTTGCCGTTTTCGGGATTATTGAGGATTAACAAAAACAAATACAATACATGCGCGTAGAGTACTGTGTTCAATATAAAAACATACACACTCAATCATCGTACGTATGAATGTATGTACCTTAAGAGCTGACATAGTCCTATCGCTAAAGGCAGCGGCGCACACTTACTTCCTTCCTTCCTTCCTTCCTTTCCTCCTTTCTTTCTGTCTTTCCTTCTTTCTTTTACTTTTACGCGTGTTCTGTTAAACACTTAATCGTTTTATACCGCTACAGTCAGAAACCGC
This sequence comes from Conops quadrifasciatus, assembly GCA_949752815.1. NCBI lineage: Eukaryota > Metazoa > Arthropoda > Insecta > Diptera > Conopidae > Conops > Conops quadrifasciatus. The sequence goes on from OX457079.1 coordinate 4,388,061, forward strand.
TGACGTGATACGTGTTGGTTGGGCCGTTGTTGGCAACCGCTGCCGTACGTAGCGCCCATTACTAGCGGTAAGTGATGCTAATGCGTGCGTATGTGTGCCCGGATTAAATATTAGTGGGCTGTAATTCACCCCGCAGGGTGTTTCGCTCATTTCAGGCGAGCAATGGTTGAGGGTGCAGGGTGGCAGGGAGGGTGCTTATCCCCCCCAAAACGTAATTGGATAGATTTCTCAAGAGCATACAGCATTAATAGCATTATAAAATCATAGGAAAAAATTATTTGTAATAGCATAAAGTGTGTACGTCACATAACACGCCTTTAAGGCGATAGTTTGCTTTATTTTAAGGTTTAAAAAAACCATTTCCCAGCAGATAAGTACAGAAAGGAACAGAGGACGACTGACTCTCATATTAATTCTTAGATATAAGAACTAATAAAAGCTTCTTACATTATAAAAATCTCAAGGTTTTTACTACTAAATATCTAGATCGCAAACTAAAAAGTTGTGAGTTTTAGACTACATAGAGAGTATGTTTGGAGAGAGAGATATGACAGCTTCTGAAATTGTTATAAATTTTGTGTACTCATATATTAATTGTATTATTCATTTATTATTATTATTTATTAAAGCATTCATATCAAATTAACTTTCATCATTTTTAAACGCCGCTTAATTAAAACTTTTAAGAGTTGTGTCGTCTGTCAAATGAATCTCCGCTCTCCGCTGACGGTTGCTGTTGTTGTGGTTACTCTCAGTCTTTCAGCAAATTTCGTTACTTCACAGTCGTCACGCTCTTAATATGCAACGAACTTCAAAGAGTTGGTTGCTTTGGTAACGAACGATTTGAATCTGTTTAATTAACGAGAAATTCTTAAAAGCTTTCAGTAGTTTTTCTTTTTCTTTTTTTGCTTTCGGTTTTGTTTCTTGAGAAAGAGGAAGCATGCCATGTAGGTTGGCATGGTAGAAAACCACAGCGTTTTCATAATTATTCACATTTTCATGAAGTTTTCCGGCGACTAGTGTGAGTGTATACATAATATGCATACATACCAACAAAGCATTACCGCTACTCACTTTATTCTCTACTAAACCATTTTCTTTTTACTTTTTTGTAATTTTTTTTTGTGTTTTCATCATCATTATCGTCATCATCATCAACAATTCTAAGGCGTGAATATACCGCTAATGAATAGAGTAGAGCAAATAATAACCGTTGGTGAATTTTTCTTTTTGTTTCTTTGTTTGTTTGTTTGCTTGTTTGCCTTCATTTCTTCAGAATATCATCCTTACGTCATTCCGTTGCTTTTCTCGTCTTGATATTATGTATTCTTGTGTGTGCGTGCGGTGCTGAAGGTGGCACTCGTCGTCGTTTCGTATGTAGTGCCACCGAATATTCTCGCTTGCCGGCAAATTAATGAAAGCAATTTCGCTGACTACGCCTCTCTGTTGTAAGCGTGGTGTAAGCGTGGGAGAAGGTACGTTTGGTTGCGAGGGAGAGTGTGTCTACCGAAGAGGTGAGAAACACCTTCGAGCGTTGATGAAGGCATACTTTTCACTCACACTCACGCATAATTACCGCTTACTCGCTTTCTTCTTGACTGTGCGTGCAGTCGTGTCTTCATTCTCCTTGTGGCAGTTGCTTCTGCTGCTATTGTTGTTGTTGTAGTGCTTAATAGCTGAATTATGTAATCATTATATGAGGATGTGATGTTTACTTCCCAAAAGTTGCGCTAAGGTTTTCTGTTTTGTTTTGCGAATGTGCCAGAGAGAGAAAGAGAACGAAGAGCGGCGGGAGAATGTTAAGAATACATCAGTTTTCTTATTCTTAAGCCTTTCAGCCATAATAAAAAGGGTTTAATATTTAAAAAAAAAAAAACACCATAAAAAGAAAATAGACACTGAAATGTATGCACGCACGGCCTTGATGGCTTTGCCGTATGCTCTACATTTGGTGTTATTTGTATAAAGTTAAAAGAATAAAAAGAAGAAAAGTAATAAAAACTTGTTGTTTTTTTAATTTTAATATAAGTTCAATAATATAAGTTTAATAATATAAGTTTAATAATATAAGTTTAACTTTTAATATAAGTTTAATCTTATCAGACAGCTAAGTAGTATTAGTGTCCAGTACGTGCTCGTTTTACAAGCCAGAGGGCGTGGTTTCGATTTATAATCAGTATCATTATCAGTATTTACTTTATTAATAGCCATTTCCTAATATTGTCGCATGTTAATAATTCCTGCAGACCGCTTGTAGCGCGCGTAAGTCGTATACGATTTTATTGCATTTACGTATGCTTGAATGTGACCCAGTGTGGGCGTGTGTGTGTGTGTGTGGAAGGAAAAAAACTGCACACACACACATGAGATTTCCATGGTATTAAATCTTTTGTGGTATCCCTTTTTATTGCTAAACAGAAACTTAAGCTTCGCATCAGCGCGGTGAGCGGGGCGCGGCATCAGCGAGAGCGTTGGTTGGGTTGGCCATAGCCTGAAGGTTGCCATAGTGTGAAGATTAAGTTTACTCATTAGGCTCCTCTTTGAAGTGCTGAATGCGCCTCTGATTTGCGAAGGCTTGAGTCGTTCTCTGTAGTGTCAAAGAATATTTATTTTATTCGCCATTCATTGCGAATTTGCGCCGCTCAAAGCATTTTCAGTTTCTTTTTGTTCTTCTTTTTGTCGAATTTAATTAGAAAATATTTTTTGTTGCCACTAAATGAAAACGATTTACGTTCGGTCGTGCCAAAATAATCAATTAATACATTATTAGCATTTATTATTTATTAAATTATTTTAAAAAATCATACAAAAGTATGTACAAAATAGTACGAAAAAGTAGGTATGTAAAAAAGGATTAAAAAGGATGCCATCATCATCATTTTGGAAATAGAAAAATAATTGTAACGATCTTGCATTCAAAAGGTATAAAAAATTGATTTCTAAATATAAAATTTTCTATGCTTGAAAATAAGCTTTAAACGAATTTTTTTTGAAAAGTGTTAAAAATGAAAAAAGGTATCCTTAAACACAACGAAAAATGCACAACTTAAATCCAGTCCAGCAGAAAGAAAATCTGCTCAATTGAAAATTAAAAAAAAAAAAGAATTAACAAAATTTAAAAAAAAATAAAGTACGGATGAACGACTAACATCACGATCAACGCCGTCGTCACCAACATCATCGTGATCATCACCATCACTGTCATTGTCGAGAACCATAAATAACGCTTAACTGCTTGCCGCACAACTCAGGACAGGCCAGGCCAGGCCGGGCCGGGCCGCACCTCAAAACTACCTAAACTACGACCAACTTCCAAAACGACCAAAAGTCGACGAAATCGACTGACAACCAACAGTCAAGTCAGTCTCCAAAAAGAGAAATGACAGGTAGACAAGACAGACCTTTTTCATATTCTTTGTTCTCGCAGTTGTTGTTGTTGTTAATTTTCATGCTATCATTATCCATAGTTGTGCTGCTGCTTGTTCCTACTTACGAGTATTGTTGTTTTTTGTTGTTGTTTTTGTTGTTTTTTTTACAATATTCTTTGGTTCGGTTTCAGTTCTTCTTGTTCTTTTACTTTTGTATTATTGTTAGCCAAGTTGTTGTTGTTGTTGTTGTTATTCTGCTTTCTAAACCTTGTTTTCAATTCTCACTCAGCTGATTTCTAGTATAAATAAAAAAAAGAACCACAATCTTCCAGACGACGACAAACGTCGACGACATGCAGCCACCATCAGACGAAAAGAAAGGCCAACCATAACAACCATCAGACGGACAGACATAAACCGAACAACAACAACAACAACAACAACAACAACTCATCAGTGATCTGCTGGTATACCCTTGAGTATACCAGTATACCATTCTCTTGTGTGTTTCCATCGCAGCCATTGAAGTCCTCTTGGCATCAGCTGACGAAGAACTGCAGCATATTCTGCATCTCTTATCCTCCCCTCCCCCAGCCCTTCCCTCCGCCGTCGTCTGTGTCACTTTTGAGACCATCTGAAACACGTTCTGCGCTGGTTGAAACTTTTCTATAAACCATCATCATCCGTCGATTCTCGTCGATTATCGATTCTCGTCTGCTTGTGTCTTCCAGTCTGCGACGTCGCAACGTCTTCGGAGCCTGATCCTCGGGCTTAAGAACGTATTAATGCTGTGCTGTGCGTTGTTGTTGTTGTTGTTGTTGCGTTGCGTTGCGTTGCGTTGCTCTGCTTTGCTGAATGTCATCATGAACGGCAACAATCTGGTAAATTTATGCTTCATGATTATGCGATCTCATAAATAAATGCAATTTATTTAACGAATGTTGCTAACAGTACTAAATCAGACTGTTGTTGTTGTTGTTGTTGTTGTTGTATTTCTTATTCCTGCGACGTATTGTACATAATTCTAAATCAGGTTTCAGCGTCTTTTCAGATCAAAGTCTATACGAGAAAATAACAGAGAGCAACAAAAAGAAACAACAACGAAAAAACAACAACAACAACAACAACAACATGAGGACGACGAAAGAAATGAAACCAGAAACAAACATGTACAAACATGCTACACTTTAAGAGTACACTCGTAAAAAGTCTATCCATGCGCAATATATAAAATATTTATCTCTTTTTATACGATACTATACTATACTATACTATACTATACTATACTATACTATACTATACTATACTATACTATACTATACTATACTATACTATACTATACTATACTATACTATACTATACTATACTATACTATACTATACTATACTATACTATACTATACTATACTATACTATACTATACTATACTATACTATACTATACTATACTATACTATACTATACTATACTATACTATACTATACTATACTATACTATACTATACTATACTATACTATACTATACTATACTATACTATACTATACTATACTATACTATACTATACTATACTATACTATACTATACTATACTATACTATACTATACTATACTATACTATACTATACTATACTATACTATACTATACTATACTACATATAGGGACATTTTATAAGTCGGTCAAACGATTTTCTTAGTCTTATCTCGAGATTTCAAGTTTGGTATTTAATATATTTCTCAAAAACTTTGTGATCTACAGACTCAAAGTAAGATGGCCTGGATGCCGTGAGGGCTAATGTTTCCACGGAGATAATTTGGCATTTTGTAGGCGGGGCAGTTGTCTTGCTAAACCTTTCTCCCGCATTTTAACACATATCAGCATCACAGAAACTGCTTCTTTCTCGTCTAATTTGCCCCGTATTGAGCCGTTTTTCCACTCACCCTTACCATGTTGAGGGACAATAATTGTGCATTTATTAGAGTACACTCGTACTTGTATGATCTGGAGAGCTCTATAAGCTCTAAATTAATACTATTATTGTAAACGTCAATCGTTAAGTCTTCGCGGGACATTACTACGTGATTTGTGATGCGATACTTTACCATTTAACCATAAATATATACATATTGTAGATATATACCATTTTTCCATCCCTTTTATGATCATATCCATATGTGGTTAAATTGATAATTCTTCGATTGAATAATTTGATGGATATTTGCTGAATATAAGTTATACACTTATCGACCCATAGCTCTCCATTTCTCTCCACCTTGAAGCGAGAACAGAAGTTTATTTTCTGGTAGCCTCAGAGCCAGCCCATCGCTCATCTGTTCCCCATCCCCCCAACCCTATCCCTTCATCCCTCCCAGTCCTCCCCATTCGTTGACTCAACGAAAAATCTCTCAAAACTTCAGCTGACTCAGAGACGACTGGTTTGTTGTTTATCTCATTGACTAAACGACTGGTTTATGGCTTGGTTGCCGGACTGATCGCCGCCCTGATCGGATGGTTGCTTAGACTTCTCTGCTCTCCTCACCCCCTCTTGCCATCCATCCAACCATCACTCCACAACGTTAAAAGGTAGACACTTTTGCGTGTGCTAGTGGTAGTAGTCTCCATCAACCATCAGCCATCAAGCGTCGGCCATCAGCCATCGTGTAGGTACCTGTTCGCCGTTTCTCTACTTTTGTACCAGTTAAGACCAGTTTTTCCAGTAGGTCGTTTTTCTGTCTGTCTTTTTGTTCTCTGTTTCTTTACCACTTTTTTCTTTTTGCTGCCTTTATACACAACGCGAGTGTGCGGTGTATACGATACGCTACGAATATGCATCCAGCGCGTTTATATATAGTATATACGAGTATTTGAAATTTTTTTTCTTTTGACCCAAACGCGTTTACTTTGTTTTTATGGCTCTGATTTTGGCTCAAAGCTCATAATGTTGCTGCACAGCTTCTTTACTGTGTTTTTTTTTTTTGTTGTTGGTTTTTTTTATTTATTTTTTTTTGTTTTTATTGGGGTACCCTTTTATTTTTTGTGCTTTATTTTTTTTATGGTATAGTTTTCTATTTTTATTTTCCCTCATTTTTAATTTAATGTTGCGTCTCGAAAAAGGTTTCAGTAAATTAAAAAAACACCAAAAAAAAAAAACAAGAAAGAGCATTAAAAGGCTGCTGCCTTTTAAAATCTTTGATGCACCTTCGCGACTGAATACGCGCTTTGCATTTTAAATTTTTTTTTAATCCCTCTTTTTAAGCTTTTTTATTTGATGTGAGTCTTTTTTTGATTTTATTAATAAATTGCTGAAAAAACACACACTTTGAGCCATATAAAAAAGTTCGTATATACTTAATAATAATAAAAAATAATAATAAATAAAAAAAAAATATCGTAAAAACCGTAAATAAAATGATGTGTAAAAAAAAGTTTCTCGTTTATCGTATTACGAGAGTGTAAAAGGGTCATAACGTAAATTTGTTTTTGTATTCGTTTTGGTAACTCTTACTCTGCTGCTCATTTAATTTGGAACATTTCAATTAATTGGAGTTTAGTATTCCGGTAACGTGATTCTTAGATTCTCAGAAATTTCTTTTAATTTTGAAAGCTATGAAAAATATGAAGGCTTAAAGCATTTTGAAATCCTTTTCTTGCCTTATATTCGTAATAGATTTTCAGTGCTTCTGAATTAGAGCAAGAAACTTTTAAAAAAGACTAGTTAGAGTGAAGATATAGCAGATTTTAAAAGTTTGAGGCTTCTCCTAAAAAAATTGTCAGGTATTTCAGTCTTTTTCCTAAAAGATTTCAAAGCCTTTCGAAAAGTTTTTCGTTGCTGATTCGTTTTCGATTCAGTTGAAAAACACAAAAAAAGAGCTTTACCTAAAATAAAATTGAATATTTTATTAATAAAAATATTAACCTTGAAATAGATTTTTTCTTAACGACAAATATATTATGAAGGTTTTATGAATTTCTAATATTTGCTAGAAATTATAAAAAGCCAATTAATAAATGAATTTTTCCATTAATTCTAAAAGGTTTAGAATTGAGGAACAAAATGAGGAACAAAGAAAGAGAAAGTTAAGAAGGAAAAGTTAAAGACTTCTTTGAAAATTTAAAACTTTAAAATGACTTCTTACTGCTTTTTTTCCCCTGCCAATCTTTTTTTCGTTGCTTTGTTTTTTTTATACTCTTATGATAATCCTAAAATGATAAAAAACAAAGCCTCTTATAAGAAATACTCTTTTGCTTTTCGAGAATTTCAATTAAAATCTTTAAGGTTTATAAGAAATTTTTTTTCTTATTCTTTAGCTTTTTTTAGCATTTCGTAGCTGAGTTCGCTTGAATGGATTATGGCAAGGAGGTGTGGCAAGTCCTAAGGGTACTCGGGTACTCTCAGGAGGTACCGTGATGAGTGACGTCGTAGTAGGCTGAGCTGATAAAACAAATAAATGGAATTTTAATAATAAAAGCTATTCTCTATTTATTTATCTCAAAAATAAATATATTTTTCATCGCAGCATGAAAAATACAACAAAGAAGAAGAAGAAGAAGAAGAAGAAGAAGAAGAAGAAGAACGAGTAGCTTCTGGTAATGAAAGCGAGAAAGCGAGGGTGGCACAGTTGGAAGGAGAAAGATAAAAACACGGCCGGAAGTGAAAGCTGGAATTTGATAAAGAACAACAACAACAACAACAACAAAAATAACTAAATAAATAAAATAAAGGTAGATAAGAGTCCATTAAAAGAAAAACCACAAACAGCAAAAAAAAAAAAAAAACCGAAGCCAATAAAATTTGAAGCAAATTGAAAATTTCAAAGCGTTGCCGGCAAAACTGAATGATGATGATGATGATGATGATGATGGACGTCAGGATGTGGCTAACCATTGGTCGGTCGGTGGGTCGGTCCATCGATGATGTTGATGGTCACCGTCCATTAGACCTGTTCACCGATGCACACACAAACCGATGCTCCCGAGAGAGTGAGATGAGTTGAAGAGAGGGGGGCGGGAGAAGGGGGAGGAAAAGAGCGAACACAAGCTAAAGGATACAATGACCGACGACCTCGTGAAAAAACAAACTTTCGTAGAATCAAAAAAAAAAAAAAAACAAAATGAAAGAAGCGACCCTATAGTGGATGGTCGGCGGGTGGAAGAGAAGAAGCATGGCTGTCGCGGTGGGTGGGGGAGAGAGGGGAGGGAGTGATAACATCACAGCATGATATCCCGTACAATTTGATGGAAAATTTAAATCTTCTAAAGGACCACGAACCGAATGCAATGACATTTTGTCATTCCAGCGAAAAGAAATTTTGACGCACGTTATCCTGTAGACAAACAAACAAACAAACAAATGCCAAAGGCAAAAACAACAACAACAACAACAGCCAACGATAGCATAAATATCAACATTAACAGCAACATCAACAACAACAACAACAACAACATCCAGCAGCAACAGGATGACACAGGAAATAACGTTACGAAGAGTTTCAACACCGCGCTCGCTGGCGTCTGACACGTGTGCTGAGAAATGAACAACAACAACAACAACACCAACAACAACAACAACAGCAGCAGCAGCAGCAGCAGCAACAACAACAGCAACAGCAACAACAACAACCACCATAATAACAAGAGAAAAACAAACAAGTACGAGTATGTACCTTTACTTGCAATATTTTCTTTTTTGTACGAACTTGCTTATTTTTTATTTACATACTCTTCAACGAATTGCGAGTTGAAGGATCTCGCGTATCCTTCGGGGCTGCTGTTACCGCTGTTGCCGCTGTTAAGCCGAGTACTAAACACTTTTTGAAGTGGAATTCAATTCGATTATTTTGTTGTTGTTTAGTCGATTTTGATAGCATCAGCATCAGCATCAGATTTTTATGCTCTCTTCCCCCTTCCACCTTCCCCTTCTCCCTTTTTTTTTCGTTTGTTTGCTTGGATTGACGGCAGGGAACCTTCAAACGAAAAGCTGTGTAAGGAAGCTTTTGATTAAGGCTTTGGCATTAAGTAGGATTGTTTTAAGTGCAAAGGAAAAATAAATAAATAAACTTAATACACGATGTTGTGCGCTAAATATCGAAAATAAGAGAATTTTGGGTAAATATTTAAGGACGGAAGGAAAGAGCTTTTCAATTATTGATATATGTATGTGTTGAAAACAAAGCGAAAAGTCCATAATCAGTTGAGAATTGAGAGATTTTTTGCAGGGAAGCAAAGGGATGGGGGAGAGGGGGGGGGGACCATGGTGAGTTGAAAATGGAATCTAGTAAAACTAAAAAAACTTAAGTTTAGTGATAGAAAAAGGACCCTTCTGTTAGTACTTGAAGCTACAGAGGAATAATTTACTAAAAGCCTGCAAGGGATGATGCTGTCAAGGGGGGGTGATGAAGAGGGAACGAATTGGGACGATTTGGGACAGTTAAAGCTGTTGTTAAATAAAGCTAAAACAGACTTCCAGTTAATGTCAAGGCCCTACGGATCTCTGCGGTATTACTTGGAGTTACGAGTATAAAGGAATAATTTGCTAAAACGCTTAAGGGTTGCAAGAAGGGTTGTAAGAAGGCCTTGAACTGGGGGCGCTTTGGGACAGTTCAAGTCGAAATCAACTAAAGCTAAGAGGCTTCAAGGGACTTTCTCTCTATAGCGTTATTGTAGGTATTAAAAGCCTGGACTTTTGTTTCTGAAAGGCCGGCCTCATTCACTCAAGGCCTCATTGTCATAATACTCGTAACATGCCGGGACCCATATTTTTGTTCACTTTTTATCTCCTAATCTCTTAATTGATTTGTTATTGTTGATAGGCCCAGCATTTCTGGCATTGAATTAGTTCATCACTCTTTAAAAAAAATTAAAAAAAAAAATTTTCGATTTTTGATTATCGAATTTTATGAGTTTAAAACTTTAGTAGTTGTCTTCTTTGACTGACTTCAAAATGACTTTGACTGTGATCAAATAAATGATGGCGCCATAATCTAAAGAATAGAGACCGAAGATTATCTAAATTTCCATAATCCTTGCTTTGTTTTGTTTTGTTTTGTGTTTTGTTTTCGTTTCGTGAATACATTTCTACTATATATTTTGATATTATAAATTATAATAGGTTTTTCTTCTTCTTCTTCTTGTTTGTTGACTATCAGTCAGTCTACAATATGATTTTATTATTATAATGCCGCAAACACGTTATAACCATTAAAGCTACATATTTTTCTCGTTTCTCGTTTCTCAGTTTTAACATCTTGCGCGCAATCAAACCTACACAAATTCTTCCTTCGCCAACAATTTACGAGTTTTATGGTTACGTTTTTTGTGGAAATTTGCATTTAATTTGGTCTCCAGCCAGCTGACAAAAATGGCCAAAAAAACGGGTCGTCGCTTGTGGATGATTACGGATTAAGTTTTTTGTTTGCGCTTTTCGAAAATATTTTCGGAGTGTCGGAGTTGAATTGATTTGAGTTGATTTCAGTGTGGCACAGATTTGTGCCGGCTGCCGGCTGCTGCTGCTCAGACATTGTTCTTCATTGTTTTTTCTATAATCTAAGATTTTCCTTCAGACTTTGACATTGAAGCTTCAATTATTTCAGAGCGTGTATTTTTTACAAGCTTTTTAGAATATTTCAAAGAAGTATAGAAAAATGCGCATATTTTTGAAAAATAAACAAAAATTGCTGTTACATTAAATACCTTTTAGTATGAAGCCTAAACGATAGAAGCGAAGACTTGTTCATAACGTACGCGTCGGACGCGTTGGAAGGCGAAGGCAAAGGCGAAGGCGTTCTTGATGAGGTGCTAATTGCTATTGACAGAGGCCTTTTTCGCAACAACGTCTCATAATGGGTTAAGCAAACTCAGAGGCGCATCAAAATTCAGTGTCACGTTTTTCAAAAGCGCGTCGCGTTCAAAGCGACTAAATGAAACGCGTTGTCGCTGCTTGACTGAATGACTTTGTGAATTAGCAAAGGCCAAGGGAAGGAGGAGGAAGGGAGAGGGGGGGGGGTAGGTACGGACTGACTGCCCGATTTGACAATATGTTGGCCATTTAGCGCTATCTAACGCCGCAAAGTAAATAGCATCAAAGTGTCACAATGTCTTACTTTGTTGCTCGGTTTATTGTTGTTGTTGTTTTTCTTCTTCTATTAATACATATTATTCTTGTTATTTATTTTTGAAAATTGCGCTAATAAAAAATTCATAATGCAAACTTGTTTTGTTTAACAAAATAATTGGTAAACAATGCGCTTACTTTCGACGCTTACTTTGGGACGCACCTTTTGGAGCGCATACACTGCGATACTACGCGATACTGCCTCGCTACGTAAACATCTGTGTACAGGCGGACAGACGGACAGACGGGCAGATTGGTTCGTTGGTTGTTTGAATGGATGGCTTGACGCACGGACGCACAGACGGACGTACAGAGGAGCCCTCGAAATGCTTTTAATCTCACCCATCACCATAAAGATCTCTTACAAAAACAAAAAACACAACAAAAAAAAACAAAACAAAACGAACAGAAAAAAAACAACAACAGAAAAAACATTGACATAAAGATTGATCAATATTCCAAACGCGCGTCGCCTCCGCGACGTACATATAACGCAATCATATTGCTTGCGTTATGCTGCTACGGAACGCGCGACGCGGCGCTGCGTTGCGAACGCGTATTCGTAATTATTTCCATAACATTTTAAAACAGTTTTATAGTATAGTTAGTAATTTTTTTTAATGTTTAATTAATTTTTTAATTTTATACAAAATTACTTTGCGACGCAGCGACGCGCCGCCATCGCCATCAAGACTGTGCATGATGTCACAAGAATAATAAACAATTCGGAGCATCTGAGCTTACGATAAAATTACAATAACAATAACAACTATGATAAACAACAATAATAATAATAATAATAACAATCTTAACAACAACAACAACAACAACAACAACGCAGGCAATAATCAAAAAACAAAACAAAGCGCGATCAAGCAAAAAAAAAACTATTCTGCATAATGAAACACGTAAACAACAAACACAGCCGGACGGACGGACGGACGGACATAATAACGCATAGACGGCCCGTCAAATGAAGCGGCGGACAGACGAACGTATAGACTGCGTGCTACTTGTGTTGTATAGACGATCGTTGTTGCTGGCTTGGTTTGCCGTTGGTTGTTCGCTTGTTGACGGTGCCGTCGGTGGCGGTGGCGGTGGTGGTGGTGGTGAAGGCGTTGGTGGCGTTGCCGGCGGCGGGACGAGAACTACGAGTCGTACGCGACGTGATCTGCTCAACGGAGAACGACCTCGTTTGCACGATCGCGTTTCTCGATGCCGCAGCCAGCAGCAATAAATTATTATAAAACGTCTATTAAATTGTTTTAATTAGTTGGCTGGGAGTGGACGATGTCGTCGCCGCTGCCGCCACCGCTGTCACAGACGCAGACGCAGACGCGCCGAAGTTGAAAGCTAAATTCAATTAAATTAAGAAAGACTTGGAAGCGTTGTTGAAAGCGTTCGAAGTGTTGCAGGCAAACTCACTTAGAAATCGTAACCTCATAACAAAAACATAAATAAAAAAAAAATAAAAACAACAACAACAACAACAACACCAACAACAAAGAAGCTTGTTTACCAAATGTTTAAAGCGTGTGAAGAGAAGACTTTCTATTGCTTAAAACAGATTTCTTAAGTCTATACTAAAACTTAATAAAATGATAAAGATTTTCAAATGTAAAAACTGTAAAAATACAAAGTTCAAAAATTTTTAAAATTTAAAATTTTTTTACTTAAAACATAAAAATATCAATAAAAACATTAAAGGTTTTATTTATTATCTTAAAAACTCATTAAAAATAAATTGAAGAATTGAATTCTGGACCATCAGAGACGATCAACCCCAAACTGAAGACTTTAACACGCATAAAATTTTTCAAGATTTTTGAAAAAAAAAAACAAAGACCATGTTTTGTTGAACTTAGCTGTCAGTTCATGTTCTGTCATTGCCTTGGACATGGCCATCGTCCATTTATAAGGATTCAGGTGTATTCATTTCAAATTTTTTCTAGTTTCAAGTTCTAAGAATTTCTAGAATAAGGTACCTTCATTTTATTTAAGATCAATATCATGAATATCAATGGATCAATTAAACGATGCAATGGATCAAAGGATTATGGTATATTTCTCTCTTTTTGAGAACAATATCAAAGGCAGTTTAGTTTGTAGATTTTACATACGATATTAAGAAATAATTCTTTGGTCTCCGGAGCAAAGTGCTCACCGACTCGAGCCACTTGACTCGTCGTCGGCATCTCACGATCACTATGTGTCACTATGTCATGCTTTTTTTCTGCCTTCATACTTTCTTTTTTGTCACAGCTTTTTGTGAAAATATTAGCTGAGATTTGCTATTTTTCGAATATTTTTTGAGTAAAAAAATTAACATAAATTTCGATACGTTTGCCAGATAAACTAACAAACAAACAAACCATTTTAAAGATTTAATAAAAACAAGGCCTTATGAATTTCAAAAGAAAACAAAAAAAAAGCAACAGAAAAACAACAGATTAATCAATTGTTGTCAAGAAAAGAAAAAAAGGCAGAAACGAAAGAAGAAACAACGTTTGAAAGGAAACAAAAAAAAGATACTACTTTCAAGCATTACAACTACAAAAACAACAAGAAATCTCTGATTAATTCTAAACATTCGATAATGAAAACATTTGCAGGCTTTTGCAGCATCGATAAAACAACAATAAAACTTGGTAGAAGCGGGGAAAAAGGAGGTAGTTACAACAAATTAAAAAAAAAAAATATAAAGAAAATAAATTTAATCTCTCGACCTCGTTCTGCAAACGGAGCGAGCGAGCATCAACCGACGATCGAGCGCTGAAAAACTAGATCAATCAATCGATAAACGAATGCGAACACACGAACAGACGAACACGCGGACGGATGGACGGATGGACGGGCCGATAGACACCATTCCATCTTTTGCACGGCCGTCCAGCTCTTTTTGGCCTACGTCTGTCTGTCTGTCTGTCTGTCTGTCTTCGTCTTCCTTGTTTTCACATCAATTTGGCGAGACGCGACCCAAAAGAAACAAATACAATACAAGTTGTTGATGGACGGCAGTGGGTTAAGAGGCGCTCGTATAAACTCAAAGCAAACGTAAAAAAAGGCAAATTTAACGTATGTCGCTCCACAAAGAAAATCCCAAAAAAGTATATTAAAAGTTATTATACAAAATGTTTTATAACGTATAAATATATATTTAACAAATAAATTAAATACAAATTTTTACAACATTTTTTACCATTTTTTATTTTAGTAAAAATACACAAAGTAGAGGTCTTGAAGCAACTTTTTGAAGTATGTATGTATTCTCGATGCAACGATGTTTGCGTGCAAAAAATCTTTAAATTATCAGCCAGCCTTTGTTGTATCAAAAGTTTTTTTTTTAGCAAGGATAAAAAAAAATATACAACAATTTTTACAACTTTTCAAAATATGTACAAGTATTGTAATAAAAATAAATCGTGGTAAGAAAAATGTATGAACATATAAACAAATACGATATATTATACTATCTGAGAAGATTCCATATATCCAGCTACAATATGAACAACAACAACAACAATAATAATAATATTAATAATAATAACAATAATAAAAACAACAACAACAACAACAGCCAACAACAATAATGAAAACAACAACAACAATAGCCTCAACAATTGGTGGGCGTAAAAAAATGCGGCTCGGTCTTAACTCATAAAATTTATGAGAATTTAAATTTATGGTCAGATTGGCTTGAGAAACGAAAAATAATAATAATAATAATAATAAATGAAAAAAATTATTAAAATTATTTAATCAACAATACAGTAACGTCCACAAAATTATGATATAGCAGAAAGTTAAAGCGAGCCTTAGAAGTCGATTCTAAACTGATTCATTAATTCACAATGGATTGCTGCGCGATGAATTTGGCTTGCGATGAATTTGGCTTGCGATGAATTGCTGTCAATGAATTGCAGGCGATGAATTTGTCTGGCGATGAATTGCGGGCAATGAATTAGCCGGGTACTGTAGAAGTCCGTCCAGGGTACTAAATTGAAGCGCTTAAAGAAAGGCTGCTCGCATAAAGATTTTGAAACAAATAGATTTAGTTTAAATCGATCATTTGGCACACGAATAAACAAAATACTTGTTAAAATAATCACTTAAAATAGTTGATATAATTGAGCTGTATTGTATGTTACCTTAATTGTACCATCATAGAGTCCCTAAAGTTTACCTTGCAGTTTAAAAACGAGACTTTTGGACTTTTTTCTGTAAACTTACTGCTTTCAGAAAAAGAGTCTGAAAGTAAGCGTAGAAAAAGAATTAAAGAAATAGTTTTCTAACGACTATAAAAAAAAATTTACAATAAAGTTATCTCTACCATCTTTAAAATACTCGTATAAAAAAAATTCGAAAACCAAAGCAAAAAAATCCACCATTTTTGACCCAAAAAATTGTTCGCGATTGTTCTCGAAGGAAAGTAGTTTTTCTTTTATTTATACGGTAAATGTTGAGGGCTATGCTCACACAATTATAATCCATTATAATAAAAAAAAATATATATGTATATATGTTTGTATATAGCATTAGACCTATGTATGTATGTTTGTCTTCTCTTCTTTTCAAACAAAACTCGACACTTTATTTAGCCTTCACTGTTCACGGTGTAAACAAACAACAAGTTGGAGAAGACAAACAAAAACAAGACAGGTCCATCCATAGTGACCGACTGAGTGATGATCATTAGCTCTGGCTCTGACTCTGTCTGTCTGTCTGTCTTTTGTCCGAATTTATTTTTCAATTTTAACAAAATTCAATTGCAACAAAGCGAACATAATCTGTTCTTTTTCGCTGCTTTTCTTTATTTGGGTGCAACAATAATAATACCAACAGCAACAAAAACAACAACAACAACACCTATCGCCAACAAATCCATCTAGAAGTAATACAACCTTAAGAAGTGTGGAAGAAGAAAATATCGAATGACTGAATGCAACGGATTGGATCGGATGGTTTTGGACTCGTTTCGAACAAACAAAAAGTGAAAAATAATTTGAAAATGGAAACGTGAACAAAGAACAGGCAGCTCCTTTTGTAGCAGAAGGAAATGATGGGGCTCTTTGAAGGCAGGCAGACAGACAGACAGACGGACGGACAGACAGACAGAGTAAGTGCCTTCGAAGTGTGTACCTGTCAACCGTAATTAAATTAATCTGGCTTGATCATTGTTCATCGTGATTATTGCTGACACCGAATCTGCTCATGTCAGAAGTACCCGTCAATGGACGGAAGAAATAAAGAAGATATATCGTATGTGTAGGAAGCAGAGGCGGGCTAAGGGAATAAATACAGGAGCGGATTGAAAGCAAAAAAAGACAGCACTTAATATACTCGTCGAAGGTAGAAGAGCTACTTGTGCCCGTTCGTAGACAAAAAGCCCGCATAAACCAACCCAGTTATAAGGATTCCTGATGTTAAAAGAAATAAAATTAAATTTTTTTATTGTTAAAAAAAAATTTATTTTAAAATTTAAATTTTATTTTATTTTAAAAAAGGCCGTAGCCTCACCTTAAACCGCCCTGCCTCTGTTTAAACCATAATAACAATCAAGGTATGGCCAGCAAGTACCAACTAAGTGCATGTGGGGCTACTCGGGGGGCACCTCCCCATTCCCTTCAGTGTCATCGAAGGGAAGCAAACATGATTGAAAGTTGATAGATTGATCCAATCCTCAGTGAATGATTCAATTGAAAGAGGTTTTTAAACGAGCATGTTCAAGATCATTATCGTGATTATAAGATGGAAAAAGAATAGATGGAAAGCAAAAATGTCACAAACTCTGGTGGTGGTTGTTGTTGTTGTCGTCGTCGTGGAAGGAAACCCCGTAGTGAGGGTTTCGTGTAGCCTCAGACGCAGTTATAATAAAATAATAAATTATTAAGAGCGAAAAAAGACCAAAAAAAAAAACACAATGGCATATACACGCACACACTCACGTTCGCACATGTATATAAATAAGCCCAAGAGAAACCACAAAATATATGAAACAGAACCATGAAGAAGAAGAAGAAGACTACAAAGAGCACCAAAAAAGGTAAGTGATCAACACGAAGATCTTTGCTTTGTTTGGTAACCACAAAAGCGAAAAAGGGAGAAAAAAAAATTAATAAAAATAAACTAATAATTTGAAAAAGGTTTTTTTTTGCACGAATTTTAAGTAGAGAAAATTGTGGTTGTTTTTTTCAAACGATTTTTTTTTTTTTTTGGTTTTGGCAAAACAAAAAAGTTTAAGCAAAGTAGTTTTTGGTGAATAAAAGCAAAAATTGTGTTTAGAAAAAAAAATTAACAACCTTGATTTTATACTGCATGAAGGGAATATAAATTAAGTTTTTGTTGTTGTTGTTTTTGTTGTTATTGTTGTTTTTGTTGTTGTTTTCGTTCTTCACGTTTGCTTGCTAACAAATAATTTAATTGCAGTAGCCGCTTATTAGAAAATGACATACATACATACATAAAAAGAAGAGAAGAAGAAGAAGACCATAAAGTGGACATTACAGAGGAAGAAGGAGAAGGAGAAGAAGAAGAAGAGGAGCAAGTAACGTTGTAGGGGTGCCCGCGCCGTAGGCGTAGAGCCATTAGCCAGTACATATAGAGCTAGAATTTTTTTCCCTTCCATTCTACCAAAGAAGTGCGAAAGAGAGAAAGAGAGAGAGAGAGAGAGAGAGAGAGAGAGAGAAGGAAAAAAAATTAGTTATACGAAAACTATTACGTATCGCGCCTTTAAATGAAGCTACTCGTTTTTTTCTTCAGTTTTGTTTTTTATTCTTTTTCTTTTGACATCAACCAGAATAAGTCACGTAAGTAACTTAAAAGAAACAGCAGATCAACAACAACAGAGACAAATACAAAAACCAAAAATTAATAAAACGATGAAGAATAAGAAGAAGAACAAGGAAAAATTTTGTCTAAAAATGTTTTTAAGGCAGTAAATATATAAAAACCAGCAAACTCTCATACATTTTGACCTACGTATGTACATACATACGTACATATAGTCATTTAGCTCGGTTTGCACGGTATACGATTTGCACGATTACGGTTTAATACGTTTAAAAAATAGTGAAAGAGCCTTCCATTTCGACGGCCCTCTCATTTCATTTCAATATGTTGAGGTAAGATCTTAAAAATGCAAAAATTACTCTATTTTTCATTTTATTTTTAATTAATGGAATTATCCAAAAGAACCTCCACAATGTTAAATGAGAATATCTGTCAAACGACATGTTTTTTTTTCTGACTTTCTTTTTTTTTCGAAACTACAGACAATTACAATTACGCTATATACGATATTACGTGCTCAGGTTATTGTTATTTGCTTTTAAAATTCTTTATACAATAAAAAACACCCTTCGTAAATTACGTGCTTCTTTTGCGGCATAATTTTCCATCGGAGCAAACAATTGAAAATTTGTTTAAAAAAAATTGGTGAATTTGGTAACCGTTAATGATGAACCGGCAAAAACAATAGCTCGTTCGCATGAAAACATTGCTGCTGTTGTGTCGTAAAAGTGTTGCTAATGTCACACTAATCGTTCTTAAGAACTGAAAAATTAAAAATTTTGATTTTTCATCTGATGTCTGTAAACGTTATCGTGGTCGTAGTGTCAATTGGCAGTTAACGTCTTTTATACATAATTGTCATAAATAAGGCCTGATAACTCAAGAGAAAAAACTGATAAAATTAGAAATATAATGTTCTCTATTTTAATAAAACTTTCTATAGCCTATTTTGGATATGCCTATACGGCTTTCCTGCGTCACGTAATGACGAAAAACGTAACGATTTCGAAATTTTGCTGTATGATTTTGAAACCCTGATTCGGTATACATTTTTATTATTAAATACATTGACATTGATGATATCTTAAAATGTGATAATAATATTCTAATCAATTAACTATAATCGTTGTTTTTATGAGTTTTGTGACATTTTATGACACTTTTAATATATTCCATTTTGTTGTTGTTGTTGTTTGTACTGCTGTTTGTTGTTTGTAAAGCATTATTGTAACATTCGAAAAATTGTGTTGGAATATATTTACATTTTAATTAAAATAAACATAGTGAGAATAAGTTAAAATGCTTGCGACTTAATTTAATTCAATTCAATTCAATGCAATACGTTTCAAACGGCCAAAATGACGTAAGAGACCACGTTGTTAGGGCGTGATAAAAAATACTATATAAAGTTTATGGTATATAAAATATTTTATTTGTTGAATTATTGTTATTAAGTTGGTCGTCTTTTTTATTTATTTTTTAATTATTTTTTAAAAATAATTTTTTTTATTTTCTTTATTTTTTTATTTTATTTACTACGAAGTAAGGCCCGGTTTTGTAATCTATCTTTGGCTCATTTCCGTTTCCGTTTTGTTTTTATTTTTGTACTAATTTGTTTTTGTTGTTGTTTCTTTTAATCGGACTTATTTTTCTTTTGGTAGAGCTCTTCTGTGCTCGCCGGCAAACTTGAAAAACTCTAAATAAGTCATTAATTTCAGAATAATTATGGGTTAGATTACAAAAATAAGCGTAATTAATTCGTTTCATTTTCCCAAACAAAAATTTCAATAAATTCAATGTTTTATAGAGTAATTATTTTTTGAGGAACTCAACCATATCGAAACATCAGCGGCGAGAAACAACTCTCGGCAACGAAATAAAAGAGCAACGAATGAATGAATAAATTAAAGACGAAACGAGGGAGGGATGACCAGTTGATATATTGCGTATACACAGAGACAGTACAAAAGTAATGGTAAACATCCAAATAGTATCATAAACAGATACGCAAGAAAAATCATTAATACCAAAGAATTGTCATTATTATCACAAAGAATTGTCATAAATTTAAAAGAACTATTTCAATGTTAAATGAAACGAAAGAAACGTTACGATAAGTCCGATAAGTGTTAACATAAATTTTGGAGAGAAAAAAACCCAGTTACCAGAGAAAGAAAAAGTTGTCTTCTTCTGTGCCATAAATTCAACAGTATCGTCATAATTCAGCAAAGAAACTACTAGAACGAATGGGGCAAAGAAGTGCCCCATTTTTCAAGCAAAAAATAACATAATTCTTAAAAGAAATGTGTTCGA
The DNA here is from genome assembly GCA_949752815.1 of Conops quadrifasciatus. Lineage (NCBI taxonomy): Eukaryota > Metazoa > Arthropoda > Insecta > Diptera > Conopidae > Conops > Conops quadrifasciatus. Next base: position 4,408,636 of record OX457079.1, read on the forward strand.
TGCGTTAAGAAATGTCGTTAATACTTAAAGAAGTCATTATAACATAACATTATAACATTATAACATAAAGACTATAATAATGTAAGGCCATAAAATTCGGGACAACAGATATCATTAATACTTGAGAGAGAGATATCATATCATCAATAGCAGGCGATTATAAAGATGATAATGAGATAGCCCATGGGTGGGTTAGCCCAAGCTACTTCATCAGGGATAATCAAGCAGTTTTTATGACAAATGAGCAGGCATTTTTTATGAAACTCTCACTAAAAAAAAACGCATTGAAACAAATTGCAAATTAATACAATTTCAAATAATCAAGCAGTTTTTATGACAAATGAGCAGGCATTTTTTATGAAACTCTCACTAAAAAAAAACCCATTGAAACAAATTGCAAATTAATACAATTTCAAAAGGCGTGGCCCTAACGGAAGTCGATAAAATGGATAGTCAGGAGGGTAATGGCAAGACCGTTTGAGGGGTGTAGAGGTAACAGAAGAGAAATGGGGGAGGGTCTACATTTTACGCTCATTTACTCATACGTTAGTATAAAAATTTGTTGTTGCCTCAAAGTTTTTCCACGTTTTGTGGTCGTCTTTCGAAATCATTCACCAAAACGGACAGCAACCATATCGTCCGGTACATGAAAAACAATTTTGGAACTGAATCGACGCGTTGGCGGTGCTGCTGCTGGTGGTATCAGTGTCGGTGGTACTCGCTGATACACTTGCATTCGTATGTAAAGCCAACAACAACAACAACCCACGAAACCGACAAAATTCCTTCACAGCACATTTATTTTCATTCTTCGTTACAGACATTGATTTCCAGATAAAATGTCAAAACAAAGGCCCCACAAAAAACGAGGGCCGGGAAAAAGGGGGGGGAAGGGGCGGGGGAAAAAAAAGGAAATAAAGAAATAGCATTCTTAACCATTAAAAACACGGTATGCCATAAAAAGCGACTAAATGGCATTTAGAGTAAATGCGCCGAGCTTCTGGCGCTTGGTGCCGGGAGCAGGGTGGCCGGTGCCTGATGTCTGGTGCCTCCTTGATTACAGCCCCTGACTGGCGACGCATTACAACAGCCATCCGGTAACCATCAGCGCCGTCCACCGAGCGTCCACCGAACGCTATGAGAAAAACAGAATGTGGCCACATTGATGGCTATTATTCGCAGGCAGAGAGACAGGCAGAGCCTTCTCTCGGACAATCAAGTCCGAGTCCGATGATGTTGGCCCGAAGCGGAGCGAAAACAAAAAAATTTCCTCTACCTATTCCGTAGACCATTTTCCGGAAGAAGACCGACGAGAGAAGAGGAAGCGGCAGAGAAAAGCCAATAATCAAGAATAAATCTAGCATAAAGTGAAATCTAATTGAAGATCTCGATGGATGGAATCGGCGACCCATCCGCTCCACCGACCCGCTTCTCAGACCACAAGCGTCTGACAATGCAACAGGCTACGGTGCCGTCCGTCTACCAGCCCGTCCGTGCGATTACTCGCTGGCTTGTGCACCAGCCTCTCATCAACCATTAACCTGACTGCCTCCGGAGCTAACTTCTTCCACTTCTTCGGCTTGTTTTGCTGGCTTCGGTTTCCGGTCGGCACAATAGGCCTGGTCTTGGTGTTCAGTTACCAGCAACCACCGAAGTTACATGGCTCGCACTCGTAAACAACAACAAAAAGGAAGAAAGTAAGCCAGAAAAAACGAAGTAAAGAACACAACCTTCAACCAAGCGACGACCAACAAACCAACAATCAACCAAGCAGAGCAACTTCTCATATGTTCGAACGGCTGATTGCTTTGCTGCTGGTGCTGGTGATGGTGATGATGATGATGGTGATGATGATGATGACGATGACGGCTGATGCTCGTACCCTGTGAACAGCTGATTTTTACGTGCCCAGGCCATTTACCACGTACGTATGTTCGGTCGGACGGACAGACGAACGGACGTACGAGTATGTATGTCACTGAGTTGAGGATCAGCGCAGCAACCTTCACATTGGAAGCATTCATTGCAGCATTCTTAAATGTTGGTATTTCGCGCTACGTTGCGCAAACATCTACCATCGAGAGTATTCTACCAACCATCCGGCTTCGGCCGACGAGAATCACTCTGGTCGGCAACTTCAAACTTCTTCTTTCTCTTTCTCGGGGTTTTTTAAGGCACTACAATGAGTAGGTACCCTACAAATTCTCCGAGGAATTGATGGACCTTCATACACTGCAATGAGTTTCTGCAATGGCAAAGAAAAATTCTCTAAGAGTGCTAAAGATGCTAGAAAAGAACTAGAACTAAAGCTAGTGTTCTCTCAAGGTCCGGAAAATACCGGTTTATTGCCGCCTCTGGTTACGTTTCCAGAGCTCTAAACTGAAATTCCATACTGGATGACACAACCCCCGTTTATTCGAATCCATTAAGACCTTTTTTGCGCATTTCTTCTAGCAGGGGAGAAACGACCCCCCTGAGTACGCCACCGATTATCACTATAACGATAGATAAGATAAGATAAGATAGAAATTTTTGAAATTATCATTTTACCGAGAGTTAGATTATGTTTTCTATAACGAATTTCGGCAAAGTTTCTTTAAAGTGAAACGAAAAAACGACACCGAGTATGCTTACTCGCTTAAATTATGTTTTCTAGAACGACTTTCGGCAAAGTTTCTTCAAAGTGAAACGAAAAAACGACACCGAGTATGCTTACTTGGTTAAATTATGTTTTCTAGAACGAACTTCGGTAAACTTTCTTCAAAGTGGAACGAAAAAACGACACCGAGTATGGCACAAAACCGATTTACTCGTATCATGCACTCAAATTTGCGATGGGTTCCCGAAGACCCCCCCATTTTCCAAGGTTAGTTTTTCAAGAATAATAAGTATTAATACATTTTCAGTAGATTTTGGAACGTTTCATTACAGATTAAAAGTGTGGGCCTCAGTTAAGGAATGTTAATAGATAATGTAATGTAAGCCACAGATTCATAAGTTGGACAGACGCAATATAAAAATGGTGAGAGAGGTCTCCATAGAGAAAACGTTTTACTAAAACTTATATGGTGTAGGGCATTAAGAGATCGTTAATGTTCTCTCACTGAGAACTTATACTTGATGTACAATCATCTATATACATCATACTATATATACATAGTATGTAAGAGCATGTATATGTATATATTTCTATAACTTTTTCCATTACATTGTAATGCATTCTTTTTGCAATCTGCCACATTCAAAGTGCACCATGGCAGGAATTCCAGGAATACCAGGGGAACGAACGGGTTGAAATCCATACCCTTGATGATTGCTACTTGAATGTTTTTTTCCTTTTTTTTCTACTCTCGTTTTTTTTTTGGTTTTTTGCGTTTCTTTTGCTGCATTATAAAGAATTCAACCATCATCATCATCATCGTCCGCACAGCTGTTTGCAGTCAGCCGGGCAGGTATTCATGGTGACTGCGGATGGGATGGGTTCGAGCGGGAATGAAGGAATGGCTGGATGGATGTAAGAATCGTTACATCGTACTTTTTTGCTAGAAATTTCCGGATATTTTCGCTAAAGAATAAACAGGATGCGGCAGATTTTAAAGCTTTTGCAATAACAGCAAGAAGAGTAGCAGCAGCAGCAGCATCATCATGATTATGGTATAAAAAGTTATCGACTTGTCGGTAGAGAAAGAGGAAGGGGCGCGCGCAAGGGATGAGGTGGGGGCCAGAGATCCCCATCTATGCATTTAAAGAGAAAAGTGTTGGTTGCGAGTGAGTCCGAGGGCGGGAGGAAGCAGCTTATATGACACCTGAGCTGTTTGAGGGAGCTCTTGGCTGAATGTTGTTGATTACTAATGGTGTTTTTGTTAGTTGTTGTTGTTCGTTGTTGTTGGATAGTTAGCTCATGGTGGTGGTCTGTGTTACATACGTGTAGAGAGAGAGCTACGCGTTCCTAGTTTCATGGTTCAGCGGAGGATTTACTTAGAAAGACCGAAAGAAAGAAAGATTCCTTAGAAGTCGACAGTTGTTGATTCTCACTGACTGATTTCGTCATATTCGTCACTTCACAGTGTACATATGTATGTACTCGTAGGTATATACATATGTACATACATATGTAATTCGCTCCAGCCCCGGCGACATTGTTTGGATTTGTTTAGGCCTCTTTTTTCAAAGTCGTTTTTGCTTTATATTGATTTTTACTGTTTTCTTTTTTTGGATTTTTTTTTTTGGTTTTATTTTCGTTAGCTCTTGTGGTTTTTTCTTTCCACTTCACATGTTCCGGCATGGAATGGCTTTCAAGCCTAACGATGATGAGTTGTCAGAGTGTCGTCTTCTCGTTTCGTCTTGTGTTGTGTTGTCTGGTGTCATTCGGTTCTCTACGTAGGTATCTATGAATGCATATTGCGTATATTCTACTATATATATTCTTTATGTATTCAACATATATATACGATATGTATGTACAACCATTCATCGCTGGCTCTACAAGTAGAGCTACATGAATAATTTCCCTGAATCATGCTTGGCTGCTTGTCGATTTCGGGGTGCGATTTCGGCATGACGTGCTCGGCTACGTGGTGCAGGTAGTGCTGCAGCCAGTTAGTGAAAGGAGCCTGTCACGTATGTCACGTCGCAGAACCTCTTCTGCTGCAGCTAGCTCTCGCCGTGCAACAATGAAACGCTGTACTTTTCGTTTCTGCCACGGCGACGCCGCACTTAAACTCGAACTCGAAATATCATCCATTTATTGCTGTCATCGAGAGCGATTCAAGCGAAATACGCGCTCGTTTCGACGCAACAAAATATGCTAATACAGTCAGTTGGTCCGGCCTCTGCGTTTCGCGTTTCGTCCGTGGTTAAGAGCACCTTTTATGTATATATATTCTCCCTGCTTTAGGCGCGATCGCCATCAGAAGGCGATGACGTTGGCAGCCTGAACTGCGGAAAATGAAATGCTGGGTGTGAACCGTGACCGAATTGATTGCTATTGTGTTGTCGGGGGACCAGTTGAACCGACCGAATGACGACGACGACGACCAATCGAGCGAACGACTCTAATGATGGTTTTAAAAACAAAAGGGGAAAAATATTGCGTCTTTCGAATGGTTTTCCGAAAATTCTGGAGTTATGAAACGCAATAAGGCGCTTCGAAAAGGCCGACATTTGAGACGACATGACGGATTGTAAAAATTGTGCCAAACCAAAAAAAAAAAGAAAATCGAAGGAGAAGAAGTTTCTGGCTTTCTTCAAACAACGACCTTTTGAACGAGTTTCGGCGAAACTTCTTCAAACTGAAACGAAAAAACGACGACAAGAATTAAAGTCTCAATAGAGCTGTCTATGGATTGTTTCGGCACAAATTTACCAACTTTAAAATTTGGAAAAACCCCAGAATCTTGTAGAATTTTTTGGAAATACTCGTTCTTTCTTCCTTTACGACCTTATAACTCAAAGCTGGATGGATGCTGGCCATATGTTTCTATTTATCCTCTTTTCTCTCTTGCCTATTCCAGCGGCTTTGCCAGGCGGCCGTCCCGTTTCGCCTACACTTCACCGTCATGCACCATCACGGAATCATCATGCAAGCACCATGTATTACGTACCATTTCTTGGCACACTAATTAGGCCTGCCTCTTCCTTACAACGCACAAGAAAACATGTGTACGTATGGATGCGTTGCCGCAAGTTGTTTCTGCGTTGCCGCATAACTGTTTCTCAAGATAAATCATGCCGCCTGCATTTATCTTACTTTATATTTTTTCCAAATTCTTTGCAGTGCAAAGCGATCATTATAAGTTACTTATAATTGGGGGCGGTTCGGGGCGTTGGGGCGACAGGGCGAGCGAGTGAGGTTGAGTAGAGATCAAGCAGTCGCTGGCACTGATCAGGGTAAGATCATACACAAGACAACACTCACCCTTTGTACCTTTGTCGATTGATTTGTGGCCGAAGTAATTGCCACCACGAATCTACCAGATTCCGGGGGAAAAAATGAGAGGCTGGATGGATGGATGGACGGCTGGCTGCACCCGTTCAATGATCAAAGTTCAAAATATTTTGCAGTTTGATTGAAGCATCAACGTGCGGTAGGCGGTAGGCGAAGGAGTGACTTCGTTACGGTGGCCTGCCTGCGTGTGGCAACCGGCAACAGCAGCGGCAGCGGCAGCACCATCATCGTGGCGTCAGCTGGTGGTACTAATAAATCTATCATTCGGAAGCCATAAATATTTCATGTCACTGTAATTAAAAATTGCAGCAGGCCGAGAAAAGAACACGGCGAAATTTTCTAACGCATTGTAAAATTTCAGAGAATCGGTATCATCGGAAAATGGGTGGGTTGGAGGGAGGTGGACTGGCAGAGAGCAACCACCCGCTTGGTGGTCCCCCCCTCCTCCCCAGATACTCCTCTTCCTCCTCAGAAGCGCATTATTTGCGTTGTACGATGCGTTGCGGCAAGTGCTCGCTCGTCACTCGCAGGTAATGAATGCGTTTTTTGCACGCACTTTCCGTTGCATGCGGCGCACATTAATACGGCCATTCTTTTTTGGTTTTGCTTTCGTTTTCGTTTTCAATTTAAATTAAAATTTTATTTTCCATATTTTGGCCGGGAGCCAATGGCCGGCCGGTCGGTCGCAGTTGTTGCGTTGCGTCGTACGGCAAGCAAGCGTTGCTGGAGTACGCCATTTGAATTACAAAATCACAAAGTAGGCACCGCATTGGTCCCGAGCGAACCGGTGAAGCACGGTTCGGTAACGCTGGTGTGGTCTATGGCGGTCTCCTCGGTGAACTGGTGTTTGGACGTTGGTGTTGGTTGGTTGGTTGGCCTCTCGACGGTGTCGTGCGGGTCCTTAACGCACGTACGCAAGAAAAAGTCATCATCGTCCAAGTTGAAATCGTTAGCGTCAGCGTCGTTGCTGTCACCGTCGTTCATTAGCCAACGCCGTCGCCAGTCGGTGCAGATAAGTTGCTGCAACACAATAGAAATAACAACAACAACAACAACTACCACCACTAGCGAAAAGCCAGGCAGGTAAATGGCTTTTATGGCCAAACTGCTGCCATGGCTTATTAGAGGCCGTCGTGACCGATTTACGCATGCCGTACACACGATTTAAATTTTACTTTTATTCAAATAAAAATAACAACCATTAAAAACTATTATATTTTTTATCTTTTATGAAACGATTTTCCAACAGAGCACACTTTTTCTGAAAAAAAAAAAAAAAAAAAAAAATCCATGCGAGAAACAAGATTCCTTGAGATTAATTCGAGAGAAAGCTACGAACAATTTAAATAAACAATTTATATAAATTGTACAAAGTTTTGTGAAATTTGCAGTTTTGTACATTTTTAGATTTTCAAATTTAATTTAATTAAAATTAAAATTCTAATTAGTTTTTGTTGATTCTTTTGATGGAGCACAAAGAGATCGATCGCAGTTTTTTTTTTGGTTGGAGAAAGTCGCAAGGTTTTAATTGCGAAAGACGATTTTTGTGGGCATTTGAAAATCGATTTCTTTGTCAGCGAGCGTGTACAAAAGCAACAAATTTGTTCCTCTTTCCAACCTCTTACCGCTTACCTTCTTCCTCTAATAATGCTTACTTGTGTAACTAGTTCTAGAATGCAAAGAAAGATTTTTAGCATTTGACGCTTTAAACCAAACTCACTTTTTTAAGGCCACTTAATGTTGTTGTTGTTGTTGTTGTTGTTGTTGTCATTTGTTTTGTTGGTAGGTACGTTTTAAAAAACGCTGAAAGTGCTTTAGAAAAGTGAGTGTTGTCAAAGAAGCCAAACCGAAAAACGAAACAAAGGATCCATCCCGGCAACCAATCTTCAGAGGCCTGGGTCGGTCCCATCCATCCAATCATCTCGTTGCGTTACTGCGTCGTCGCCGCGTCGTCGCATAGCAACGCTATCGAGTTGTACGGCGCGCCGTGCGTAATAAAGTAGTCGTCTTCGTGCTCGACGGCCTCCTGCTGCGGATGAATATTAAAAACGTACCAGGCGGCAGCGCCTCTTCACCGACCGACCGACCCAGCTCGAAACGGCTCTTATCCGCTGTTCCCTCCGCTCCGCAAGCGCTTCCCGATTCCTTTGTTCTTCTTCAACAGCTACAGCTTCCATTCTTTCGTTTTTAAGGCCTTTATGGTGTTTTTTTCCAATGCTTTTTTTTTGTTGCCACAACAAGATTTCTCCATATGAACATTGTATGTACATATGTATGTATGAACAATTATGTAAAGATGTGTGGATGTATATTTATACCTGCGTACACACCAACACACGCAGCACTCAAAGAGGCTCTCTCACACACTCTCTCTCTCTCTCTCTCTCACGTAGCCGCATAAACTCATGCATGAATAGTTTTGTTGAAGTATTTGACAAACATATCAAATGAATATAGAGAAGATGATACACTGAGATAAAAAGTCGTGTTAAAATTTTGTATATGAAGGAAGAAAGAGAGTGAGAGAGAAAGAGAGAGAGAGGCATGTTTAGTGAGAGACAGTGTAGTATTGTTTAGTTGCTAAGAACAGTCGAAATAAAGCATAATTGAGCAGAAAATTAATAAAATAATCGCTCGAGCAGACTTTTACGCCATACAATTTTACCATTTAGTGCACCATTTTTGTTAGGGTAAAAATTTACACCTTCTTTACGCTGGAATTCATGTTAAAAAACATATTTTTCAAAACATTTTTCAGTAATATTTTAATTTTATAATAATACTATTAGTAATATTATATTGTAAAACCATGAAATCTTCATTTTGATTTTGAAATCCATTAAATTTTCATTTTTCTTATATGGAACCTTATTTTTTGAAACCTTTTTGAGTGCAACAAGTTACCGAAATGCCGCTACTGCTTAATCGAGCTGCTAATTCCTTCTTGATTATTATCTTCAATATTTAATGAATCCCTAAATGGCTTTTTAAGCTATAATTATCATAGCAAAATAGCATAATTCCATTGCGACTGATGATGAGAAACCTTTAAATGTTCTCGTTATAATAATTTAAAAAGTGTATTTATGCACGTTTAATTAAACTGAATAGCGTTTAATTAACTGAATTATATTATTTTTTTGTACAACAAGTTATTATTGATCAATTGTTGTGCGCTTTTAATTAAAAGAATTATTAAAGAGCTTCTAGAAAAACATCGCTGAAGTGAGTTGAAGAAATTAAAATTCATTTTTGCAAACTATTCTACAAAAGCTCTCAGTTTAATAATTTATTAAATTGCCGAAATAATATACAAAATTTTTCTAAACCGAAAAACCTCAAAAAACTGCTTCATGGCTGCTTCAGTCATCAACCTTCCTTTTTTTTTTGCAGTGTAGTCAGTACTCTTTACGTTCGAGCGTGTTGATGGTCCGACGATTACATCGACGATGGATATTTCACACTTACAATATGGGAATACGAACAACAACAACAACAACAACAACATGGCAGAACTAATGAGAACTACGATGAAAATCAAAAAAAAAACCTAAAAGATTTTTGCGTAAACAACAAACAAGACAATAATTCTTTGTTGCTGCCTGCTCCCGCTGCTGGGGCAGTTTTGAGTGGTTGTCTATTGTTGTTGTTGTTGTTGGTTGCTGTTATTGCTACATGTACATACGTATAGTATGTAGCTGTTAAAATCTGCTGTTGCCGTTGCAGATGTTGTTTACGATGTGGATGATGTTGATGGTGCGATGGTCCGTCGGTCTGCTGGGCAGGGCGTCATGGAGAAGGAGAAGGCCGTACTTACTCACGGTCTCTGGCGATGTTGTTGTTGCTACGATGTTTTCATCAAATTTGCTTTAAAAATTGATTGTGCCTGCGGAGGAAACCGAAAGAAGGGAGAGACGGAGGATGAGACGCAGTGTGGATGGTCGCTGGAGCTTTATGTGCCCAAACAGTCGTCGTCGGTGGAAGCGATGATCAAACCATATGAGGCCATTAAAGGCGACAATAGCAACAAAAACGGCGTGGCGGCCAGCAGGCAGTAACGAGATGCGACACAACAACAATAACAACAGCAACAGCAGCAGCAATTTTACAACATCAACAGCAACGAATTAATACTAATCTAGAAAATTTTCAGTGACCAAGCTTTTATTTCGCCATAAAAAAAAAAAAACTAATAAAATGAAGCTGAAGATAAGCGAAACGATGTATTAATGGATAAAATGGAGAAACGACGGATGGTCGAAAAGATTGAGATACACCCACGAAAGGGGCGGAGAGAGGGCGAGATGGATGGATGGGGGGAGAGAACCATGCTTACAAACATAAAATTGGCAATAATAACAACAACAACAACAACAACAACGTTGAAAGAAGCAGCAACAAGAATCATCATTATGGGAAGGAACAACGTAGTGGCGTTGGCAGCAATAAAATATTTTGTATGGCCAGCGAAAAGGGGAAGCAGAAGAAGAAGAAGCAGCAGCAGCAGCAGAAAGATTAACAACAGAAGTTGTAAGAATTATAAATTAAAAACAACAACAACAACAACAACAACAACATTATTATTATTAGCAAAACTGTAACTAAAAGATTTTAACAAGCGCATAATTTATGAAATAAAAACGGCAACAACAGCAACAATAATAATAACAACAACAACAACAACAACAAATAATAATAATAATAATAATAATAATAATAATAATAATAAACAGCACGACACTTATGATTATACACAAAACAAAAACAAAGAAGCTATTATTTTATTGCTTTTAACAGCGGTGGCAGTAGCAGCAGCAACAACAACAACAACAACAACATTGTTGGAATTATGTATTTCAATTTTTAATATGTTGCACAGAATAATAACATCGATGATCAGAATTATAACATCGAAGTCAATAAGATCAAGTAAGCAGACCAAGAAATCATTAGTACCAAAAAAGGGAAGAGAAGAAGAAGAAGAAGAAGAAGAAGAAGGGCACTGTCATATTAAAGTAACAATAATTTTTTTTATTAATTGTTGTAATTGTTTCAATCATAAAACCATTTTTCCCGACTTTTTTCGCTATTGGTGATTAATTCACATTATTCTGCTCTTAAGGAACGTTTTTACATCAGCGTTGGTTGATGTTTCAAAATTTCCAGCAAAAGTTAAAAAAATGTTAATAAATGAAAATAAAATTAATTGTCTATTATTATGACGATTTTTTGGTATAGGAGAAATTTTTACAAAATATGTACATATATTTCTTTATAGCAGTAATAATTTATTTTATTTTATCCGTACTTATTCGTATTAAATATGTATTAAATGTGTAGTATTAATCTATTGTACAAATAATTTTTGTTATTTAAAAAATATTAAAAAATTTACTTACTGTTGTTCTTAAATTTCTGTCTTTGTTTCGCCTTTTTTTGTATGCAAAATTATAAAGAAATAAATATAATTCTAATTTTTTCAAATCATTGTGATTGTGACTCATTTGATTTTTTTTAAAGTAAATTTTCTTAATTTAATTAACATTAACTTATTTTAATTAAAATAACAAAAAAATTAAGCTCTTTCAAAAATCAATTTTAAAAATGACAAAAAACATTATCATATCGTAGTAATGATATGATTTTAAAAACACATTTCATTGCAATACATTTTTTGCTAAATTTGTATTTTCGCTTAAAGTCAGTGAAGAAACATTATATATTTTGTTTAATGGTTTATTAAATAAATTCGATTTGCTTAGATATTTTTGTTAAAGATAATTGAACTTTTTTAAAGATAATTGAATTTAAGGTAATTGATAATTAATTTTTAATATTTTTTAAGTCATTTTTGCTGTTTCATTTTGACATATTTTTTTAATTCTAATTTGTTTTATAATTTCAATAAACATATGTTTTCAAAGTAATTAGTTTTTTAATGAGAGATTAGCGCCTTCTCAGAGTTTAATTTAAGAGTTTTACTAAGTATATATGAATTTAAATATATTTTGTATTGTGCATTATAGTATTTATTCAACATTTCTGGTCTCGTGTTTGGGTTATAATTTTTGCATATTGTGTCGAATTTTTTTTACCAAATTCTTTTTTTTTTATTTGAATATAAATATAAATAATTATTTAATATATTTTTTGTTACAATATTTATTTGTTATTAATTTAATTTGGTTTTAAGTATTTTGGAATGTATTTTACTTAGTATAATTGAAAACCTTTTTTGTAAATTAAAAATTTTCTGAGCTTAACGAAATTATTTTTTTGTAATGATTTTCTTTAAAAACTTATTTTTAATCTCAAATTTGTAAAACATAAGCATGAATATTGTATAAAATTTAATTTCTTTTATGGTACGAATATATCATAAAGTCATTCGATTCGGTCCATTTTTAGGTGTTATGTTGTTTTGTTGTTTTGTTTTTTTTTTTTTATAATAATTTCGTGACGAAAATTTTGTGGCGCCATCCGGTTCATGCAAAAACGCAGCCATAAAATTTTATCTTTTTAATCAAAAAATTTCTTCAAATTCAAAATAAAATTTACATAAATTCGAAAGAAACCAGTTTTTCTTCCAAAAAAATCAACAACCCCAAAAACGAAGCAAATAAAAACCAAATGAAGCCGATTTAAGAAAAGACTCTAGAAAGTGCTTAAAAATTGTTTTTAAAAGATTTTGAAAAATGTGTCTAATTAATTGTGTATAATAATAAGCGATATAGTATATAAAGGGTTACACAATAAATTAAATTAAAATCAATTCAGATAAAAATTAAATGAATCACGAAATAAAAATTCTAAAACGAATATTAATTAAACAAAATTTCAATTTATTTTGTACATACGTTTATGTACAAATAAAAAAAAAATAGTTTGGTCATAAATTATTAATAATAATAACGAGAAAATAAAATAAAATAAGAACAACGAAATTACAACAAATTCACCCACAGCTGGCTCATGTTATTGTTTGAAAAATATACAAAAAAAAAGGTTATGGAAAACGCTCTTTGGAGCTTTTAAAAAATGGCTTTGAGAGAGCGGTTCGGTTTTCTTCTGTTTATCAGACTAAAACTCGTTTTATTTCTTCAACAAAATATTAAAGACGAAAAAAACTATAACAATAAAAAAGACTATTCATTAACAATCGAATTTAATTGCTTTTAAATACGAGTATTTCGAAAAAAGGGTCGAAACTAGTGTTTTGAGTTGGCGTTTTCTCTTCGTAAAGAAGGCATTAATTATTTAATAAAATCAGGTACCAGGTCTTCGTTATTGTGCAGCCCTTTAAAAAACAACAAGAACGAAAACAAAAACAACAAAATCTTCTTTCGACCTGAAGACAACACAAGAAACGAGTTTAGCTTCGTTCTCGAGTACACAAAACGTTTATACTTGTTGTTGTACTCAGCTGATTACGGCTTCACAACAACAACAAATTATTAAACGAATAAAAGGGAAACATATCGATAAAGTGTATTGCGAACAAACAAACAAACAAACAAACAAATGCAGCTGAGAAGGACTTTCAAAATGACATCAGCAATTAACACTGGTTCAGGGCTTGGATAAAGAACGAACGAACTAGGCTCGCGCTGGCTGCGCTTGGCTGCTCTCTTTTGATTGAGCTCTCTCTTTCAAATCAACTCTGCTGCCTGCTGTTGTTGCTGATGAAGCGATGACGACGCCGCGCTGACAATAATCACGACCGTGAAACTTGGGCAAATATGTATTATGTATGTATGTATGTATGTATAATTTTAATTTTTGTTTGCAGGCACGCAAACAAGCTAGGTTTTGTTTGGTGTAGCTCTTTGGTCTGTAGCTCTCTCTCTCTCTCTCTTTCTCTGTCTCTCTAATGCTTGATATTTATTGATAGTAGTTTTTGTAGTTTTGTTGCTGTTGTTTGTTTTGTTGTTGTTAGTACATATTTAGTACAATTTATAAGAATGGCTTCTCGTTCGATGATGTTCGTTCGTTCGCTTGCTCGCTCTTCTCGTTCTTTCGCTAAAACTTTTAAGCTTAATTTTTTTTCTGGCAACATAGAACTGTCATAATCATTATGAGGCAAAAGTTTTTATTTTTTATGTGTCTAAGATTGTTGTTGACACTATTCCTAAGGATAGTGTCTAGTGTTGTTTGTTATGTTTCTTTTAGAATGTTATGGATATTTTGTGAAATGAGACAGTTTTTTTTATTAGATTTATTATTAGATACATTTATTATAAAAGCCTTTTTGTTGTTGTTGTTGTTGTTGTTGTTGTTGTTTTTGTTTGTGAAGTTGAAGTCAATTGTGATCGATTGTGCTGTTGTTGGCATGGATTTCTCTTGTCCTCGTTATTGCGCTTGTCTTTCTAAATTTAGTATCTACTCTCCCACTAATGTTGTTGTTGTTATTGTTGTTCTTTTCCCCTTCTTTTTCTTCTTCTTTCTATACTTCTTTCAAGTCATTTCTGTAGTCCACCAAAGACAGTTTCTTTTAGTCTTCTATTGTTATTATCTATTTTTCATTTAAAACCAATCTTGTTCTTGTTCTTGTTCTTGTTCCTGTTCTTGTTCCATCTTCGTTCTTCTTCTTCTTCTATACCATGTATGTAGATTCTACAATACAGGCTTGTTGTTGCTAAACTCAAACAGTTGACTGTTTTTTGTTTTGTTGCTGTTCGCTGCTGTTTTTATTTGTCTTTTGCGAGACTGTCTTTTGCGAGACTGTCTTGTAGATATTGTTGTTGCTGTTGCTGTTGCTGTTATCACTGTTCTTTCCTTTTCAATCCTTTTTCAAGTCTACAAACGTTGTTTGACCACTGTTTGCTGTTGTTTTTCGTTGTTGTCATCCTTTTTATTTGGCTTTTGTTCTTCTGCGCATTATTTCTTGTTGTTGTTGTTGTTGTTGTTGTTGTGGTTACTTTCTTTTTTTGGGTCGTCGTAGCGGGTGGAGGCAGTAGAGGAAGAGGAAGTAGAGTGTTAATACTTGAGAAATGTTTGTTGTTTTTGTTTTTTTGTCAAAACACGAGCTTAATTTTTGCTTCTAAAACTTCTCAGTCTTCTTTTATCGTTCTTTGTCCATCCTCTACTCGCGTCTTCGGTTTGTCGTGTCGGTTTTTGTTCTCTCTTCTGTGTTTCTTCTACAAATTTTCAATTTTTTATGTGTTTATTGTCGCTTTTTCTGTTATTTTTTAATCTTTTTTTTTTGGCCAATTTTTTTCAAGTGTTCTTCTTCTTCTTAGGCTGTGTCTTTGTTTAGGGTTTTTCCTTTCTCTTCTTCTTCTTCTTCTTCTCGCTTTTTTGGTTGCGAACAATTTTC
This sequence comes from Conops quadrifasciatus, assembly GCA_949752815.1. Lineage (NCBI taxonomy): Eukaryota > Metazoa > Arthropoda > Insecta > Diptera > Conopidae > Conops > Conops quadrifasciatus. The sequence continues at coordinate 4,423,899 of OX457079.1, forward strand.
GAAGTCGAAGAAACCGAAATACTAAAATATTGTTTGTGGCGACTTGACGAGCGATCATTGATTGTCGTCGTCGTTGTTGTTTGTTTGTCGGTGGTTTTTGGTTTGTTGTACTGATGATGTTCCTGTTCTTCTTCTTCTTCATGTTCGTGTTCGTGTTCGTGTTCATGTTCGTGTTCATGTTCATGTTCGTGTTGTTTGTTTTCTTGTGGTTTTTTCTTTCTTTTTTCTTTAAAACTTGAAACGAAACTTGTTTTTGGCGAAACTTTTTTTCGAAAAAGCTTGACTGCTGTGACTGCTGCTGTTGTTGTAATTGATCATTTTTGTTGTTGTTGTTGTTGTTGTTGTTGTTGTCACTGCCAATTATTGTGTCTTCTGTTGTTTGCTTGCTGTTTTAATCTATCGTTGCTGTTCTTATAATGTTTGTAATGCTTTTGTAATGATTTTGTAATGTAGTTATTGTTGTTGTTGTTGATGTTGTTGTTGTTAGTGTTGTGATAATTTCTTGGCTTAGTTTTGAAGTCTCTGGTAATGAAAATAATGATATGTACGTTGGTTTTTGTTGTTTTGTTTTCTGTTCTTCAAATGTGTCTCTCCTTGAGCGGGACGGTGTGGGTTAAGGAAGGTGGTGGAGGAAGGGAAGGGGGACGGTAAGGGGTTGGTAGAAGGTGCGGAGAGTCTGCGAAAAGGGTGTTGTTGTTTTATCTCAAATTTTTCTTTAGTTTTTTATTTTTATTAGGTTGCCTTTCCTTTGTTAGCTACTGTTGTTGTTGTTGGTTTGTTGTTGTTGTTGTAATTTATGTTGTTATTGTTGTTATCATCATTGTTACTACATACTTTGCTGCACACTTACTTTTTATTGTTATTATAACAATTATTTTTATTGCTGCCGATTACAGAAGTTTTCAGTGTTGTTATTGTTGTTGTTGTTGTTGTTGTTTTTGTGACTGCCTTCAACTCTATAGTATCTATATGATTTCTGTTGGGTGACTATTGTTGTTGTTGTTGTTGTTGTTGTTGTTGTTGTCGTTGCTGTCTACATGTGCATACATTTCTTTCTTTTCTTTTAAATCGTTGCTCTTTCTCTTCTTCTTTTCCTGCTTTCCTTGCAACCGTGTGTTCCTACCCTTTGCTTGTTGTTGTCATCCTCATCGTCATCGTCGTCGTCGTCGCACATCGTTTTTTTTCTGGTACATCTTTTTTTACGCTGTTATCGTTTGCAATTTAGTTACTGTTTTTGTGTCGTCGTTGGTCGTTGGTTGTTGTTGTTGCTGATGTTTTGACCAATGCATTTTTTTGGCATTACTGTCGGTTGTTGTTATTACTGTTACTGTTGTTGTTGTTGTTGTTGTTGTTGTTGTTGTTGTTGTTGTTGTTGTTGTTGTGGTCCCTTTTGTTCCTGGTTTCCTTTTTTTTTTTTGTTGCATCTTTTTTGTACTTTTTTTTTGCAATGATTTTTGTCGTTTTCGGTTCGATGTTGTTGATGTTACTGCTGCTGTCGCTGCTTCGGCTTCTGGTGCTGGTGGTTGTTATAGTGATGCTGTTCCTGCCGTTGTTGTTTTCTTTGTTGTTGTTGTTGTTTTGGTTGTTGTAATTGTTTTGCTGCTTGCGGTCTTGGTCGTGTTTCGTGGTCGTGCCAGCGATGATCTTAATTCGTTGGTGATGATGTCGTTCAAGTTGCATACTCGTACATACATACATCGGTTGCTGTCGACAGTGGTGTTGTCAGCGTTGTTGTTGTTGTTGTTTTTGTTGTTGTTGCTGCTTGGGACTGGCGTACGTTTCTGCTGCTGATTTTGTTGTTTTCTCGTTGTCGTTTGTCGCTGGTCGTTCGCGTTGTCGATATCGTTGTTGTTTCCTCCGCCGTTGCTGCTGCTGCTGTTGCTGTTGTTGTTGTTGTTGTTGTTGCTGTTATTATGGTATAGTTAATGACGAGGCTACTCTACCTTTAGTGGCCTCAGCTGATCTGATATGACTTTGGCCGCTGCTTGCGCTTTGCTTGTTGTTGCTTTGTTGTTGTTTTGTTTGAGTCATCATCCGTGTTTCATCCGCATTAACCGCACCGCACCGCACTCAGCGCCCGAACGACCGACTCTGATTTCGTTCCATATATCCCAAAAGAACAACAACAACAACAACAGAAACAACATCTAACAACAACAAAAGGCTACTCGTTTTGGGCACGTTTTAGATTTTGTTGGTTGCTTTTATCAGCAGCACGTTATTATTTTTATTATGTTTTTTTCTCTCTCCACTTCCACTTCATCATCAGCTTCTGCTGCTTCTCCTGCTTCTTCTTCTTCGTCTGTCATTTTTGTCGCTTTGTTGCTTTTTTGTGGTCTTTTTCAATTTTTTTCTCGGGACATCATTAAATAAATCGCCGGAGCTGTTCGTGAGGCAGCAGAGTTCCTGCCATTTTGGTGCCCTCGGTGTTGTTGTTGTTGGTTGTTGTTGGTTGTTGTTGTTGCAGTTACCTACTGGGCCACTCTCGCACGAATATTGAACAAAATCTGGCCAACCAAAGAGCATCAGCAGCAGCAGCAGCATCATAAATATTTTTTATATGACGATGACGGTCGGTCCCGGCGATTATCTTTATTTGTTAGGATGACAACAACGAGCACAGAAAAGCAACAAAACAATAACAACAACAGCAACAACGACTTTCAAATGTTATACACATTTTTAAGGACAGAGATTATGAGAGAGAGATACCGAAAAATCCGAAAAAAAGGAGGGGGCGCGGTATTTAGAGAGAGGGAGAGATAAAAAAATAACTATACGTCGTTGCTACGAAACTGGAATAATAAACATTAAAATTAATATTGATGGCAGAATGGTTGAAGAAAGGAGGGGGTGGAAATACCCGGAGGGGCGAGGGAGCACCTCCACAGGGCACGGCAGCGTTACCCAGGCGTTACGTTGGAACAAGACCATTGACAGACATTGTTGATGCAAGCACAAAGGAACAAAAAAAAAAAAGAAACGAGTTCGGGGAGAAAAACAATTTCCGAAAAAGTAACAAATGATCCTGAAGGATATCCTCGAAGAGGACATGACAAAAAAAAAAACAACAAACGGGGGCCAATAAAAAATAAATACAATCTCAAGAGACACTCGCTCGCACGCTCCATTGTGTCGTCGAAAAACCGGCGAAGGAGAAACAAATGATTCATCATAGTTTTTTTTTTACTTTTTAAGTCCTTTTTGTGGGTGTTTTCTTTTTATGGTTTTTGGGGTTTTTTTTTGGGTTTTTTTTTGTGGTACTTTCGTTGATTTTTAAATGCTTTTTAATATTATAACTTTTTTTATTTCATAAAAAAAAAAGTGTAATAAATATATTCCTGTAGGTTTTTTCTGAGTTGCGCACAAAATTACTTTACAAAACATAAATAATTTAATCAAACAAAATTAAGGATTTTATTTTTTTTTTTCCTCAATTTTTGGCCCTTTTAATTTATATTAAAACTTCATAGATTCAAAACTTCTTTGGGCGGCCGTCTGCTTCAACATCCACCCACCGCCCGCGGCAACCTCTTCCTTCTCCCTGTCATTACTCACTCACTCAGTCACTCTCTAACTCTCTTCTTCTTCCTCTTCTGATATCCATCTTGGTGCAAGAATATATCTGCTTAATTTCATGCAAGACTTCATCAGATCGAATAGAATCGAAAAGAAAAATTAACTTTTATAAACAGATGACAAGAGCTAGTTATTCGTTACTCTTCTTCTTCTTTCCCATATTACTGATGCTGACTTGCTGATAGTCATCCTGATCGTCATTAATGTCATCATCATCATCATCACCATCACCATCGTCGCAGTCATCAGCGTTGAGAGCAATTATTCAGACTGATGCGAGTCTAAATGAAATGAGTTGTGTCGTAATATTGAACAGTGTACAACAACAACAACAACAACAACAACAACAACAACAACAACAACAACAACAACAACTGCGGCGGCGACAACAACAACAACAACAACAACAACAACAACAAATAACAATAACAACAAAATAGCAACAATTATCCCAAAAAGAGTATAATGCTAAAGTATTATATCATTATCATCGTCATCATCACTGCTGCCGCCACCATCACCACCACCATCGTCGTCCTCAGTCAGCGAAGGGATGACGAAAACAACAACAACAACAACAACAACAACAGCCCGCCACTAACAATGGTTATTAATTTGACGAATCAGTTTTTAGCCGAAGAGACAAGGTAGATTTTGTTGCTGGTGTTGTTGTTGTTGTTGTTGTTTTTCATTATGAAGATTATGAATGTTCAGGGAAAAATTGTGCGTGTCAATAAGTTTGGCTTGTGGTCGTCACAACGTCATCATCATCATTATCATCGACGACGACTTCAATTCCTCTTTTCGATTTCCGAAGGAAGAATCTTTACTTTTTTTCCTTCTTCAACCTTCCTTCCACCCTTTTTTCCTTCCTTCCTTCCTTCCATCCTTCCGTCCTTCCATCTTCCTTCCTTCCCATCTTCCTTCCTTCCTTCCTTCCTTCCTTCGTTTTTCAGGATATTCTTTCATTATGTTAATAAGAAATTCTTGGCTTGAATTCTGGATCTCAATAATTTGGCCCAAAATAAAACAAAAGAATTCTTCAGAAGAAAATTTTCTTTTACGAAGTAGCAGAAGGCTGGTCGTCGGTGGTTGTTGTTGTTGTTGTTGTTGGTTGGTGGTTGGTGGTTGGTGTTTCTGATGAGCTTGTTGGAAGTTAATGAGATTCAAAGAGCATGAGGATAAATTGAAGCATTCACCGAAGAGGTTGTTGTTGTTGTTGTTGTTGTTGTTGTTGTTTTGTTGTTATTGTTGTTGTTGTTGTTGCAAACAGTATTACGTAATTTGTAAGGGTTTTTATATAACGCTTCAATACAGGGTGATGATGATGATGTTACCAAAAAGTAATTTTTTTTTTAAAAGCGTAATTTAGTTTAAATTTTAATGTATATTTTTGGGTTAAAAGAAAATTTTTAACATTTTTTCACATTTTTTAAAATGGTTTTTTAATTTTAATTTTTTTTTAATTTAATTTTTTTTTGTTTTAAATATTTTTTTTTTTAGTGAGGAATATATTAGCAGCCGAAGTTAGTTAAAGAAATTCTTTAATTACTATTTTGATAAATTTTTTTCACACACCCTGTAAAGCCACCAGCTTGATTGAGAGAGGTATACAGAAGAGCTACAGAAAAGTTCTATTACTGGACCGAAAGATAATTAAAAAGATTTTGCTTGAAGCAAAACGAAAAAAAAAAGTTAAAAAAGGCCAAAGAAATGAAGAAAAAATTCAATAAAACTGCTGCTGTTTTTCTACAAAAATGAATTCACGAAGTCGTTTTCATCGTGCGTCGACGATGACAGCCGCAGCCATGAACAGCGCACACGCTGGAGGCAATCATCCGTTGGCACTCGCCGTGGACCACGTGACCGCGCCTACTTTACACAGCGCTCATTAGTTTTTCAACTGAAATCATGTCCGCGGATTGGGCTACTGTTGCCAGATGTTTTGTTTTCGAAATTCGTTCGTAAGACTGGTAGTGATGGAAGGAAGGAAGGAAGGAAGGAAGGTCTGTGGAAGGGCGGGGTGCGGCGTGTGTGTTGGGTGTGCTCTGGGCCGCCTTTGATTTGTGCTGTCTCTGCCTGCCAGCCCTGCCGCGCCACTTGATGAAAAGTAGGATTGGATTTTTTGGATAAATAAATTTAAGTAAATTTATTATGCGTAACGCACTAAATTTCAATCGTTCAGGCTCTGCTTCTTGCTCTTTTTTGTTGATTTTATGCCGATGAAATGAAGGCGATCCAACACTAATAAATACGTATGTATCTTCATTAACATCAACAAGGTCGTAAGCAGCAGTATCATCCTCATCGCCAAAGCCATCATCATCCTCATCGCCATCACCAACGTCAGCGTCATCATCAGAATCGGACTGACGACGCTTGACGACTAGCGTTAAAAAATATGGCCCGGCCGCCGGCCCTTCGTTTCATAAAACGTCTTCTGTAAACGTCTTCGTTTGTGACGACTTCGTCACTTCAGTTTCTCTGGAAGTTTGCTGCGTCGCGACGTTACGTTACGTCGACGACACGTTGCTTTGAGTGGCGTTGCGTTGCGTTGTGTTGCGTGGCCTGCTGTTGCGTTGTTAATTTATACATCCTCAAGATGTTCAAATAATTCTTCGAAATGTTGGCATTGTTTGATTTTATTGTTGTTAATGTTTTTCGCTGTTGTTGTCGTCGTTGTGCTTATGATTATTATTGTTGTTGTTGTTGTTGTTGACTCTAAACGAAGATCGTGTTGTTGTTGTTGCTAGTCGAGTGCTGAAAGTGGAACAACTCTGCTGAGTGAATGATGATAATGATGATGATGATGATGGCCATGGTAAAGGTAAAGGGGCGACGAGAGTGTGTATTTTTTCTATTTTTTATTTCTTAGTTGTATTTTGAATTTCTCTGAATTGCTTTTTATTTATTCTAGAGCACAGAAAAAAAGCCAAACAAAACCATTTGTAATATTCGGTACCGGTACTCGGTGCGGTCTTCAAAATTTGTTTCCAGGAAATTTTTGCACTTTTCCACAGAAATCATAAAATTTATACATTAATTACAAACAAAGAGCAAAAAATTTAAAAATTATAATTTTTAGGCGTACGAAAAAGGCATACCGAAGAAACAACCTTCATCGAAATTCGAGGCATTCTCGAATACGTTTCTGAGAGTTAAAAATATTTATTATACATATTTACAATAATTCGTCTCTTCGTTTGTTTAAATTTTTGGTTCAAATAAAATTGAACAAAAAATTTCAAAATCTAATCCCGCTAAACTCATTCCAAAGTCCGAACACTTTTGTCCGGAATGAAATTTACCATTATTGCTATCATTACGTATGTATGTATGTATACGTATGTATATAAGGTTCCTGTTCATCCTGTTCATCGCATTTGTATATTATGATTTTATTCATAGGCATTTTTCATTTAGTATTCCAAATTCGTCGCTTAGTTCATCGTCTCTATAAGTTCATCGCGGTATTTTTAGTCGTTCATTTCATTTCGCATTTCATCGCCTCTATAAGTTCATCGCGGTATTTTCAGTTGTTCATTTCATTTCGATTTCTTTTATACTTAGCGAGTTCATTCGATTCACAAAAGTAAGGTCGCCTGAAGTTGATCATCTTTTTTGAAGATTTTTGCCCTCAATTATTGTACATTCTTGGTATAGTTCATTATTTTCTCAAGCTGTCCTTATTCATCCAATTCATCGCATATGTACCTACATACGCTCTTAACGTGTTCCTTGAATTTATCGCCGTCAGAAATTCATTTTTCATTTAGTTCTTTTATTCTTTTGGAAAGTTTAGGTCTTCTGAAATTTATCCCTTTCAAATTTATCTCATTTTAATTTCTCTCATTTCAATTTTTCTCATTTCAATTTCTCTCAATTCCATTTCTCTTCTTTCAATTTCTCTCATTTAAATTTTTCTTATTGATTCATTCGGTTCATCAAAGTCATTCCCATTTTTTGTCTCTTTAAATTCATAGCCTTCACAAGTTGACTTCTTCTTTAGTGAATTTTCTTCCACTTAAATCTCATTTATGTTCATGCCATTTATTTCAACGTTCATTCATAGGATTTTCTTATTAATTACATACGTTCATTGCGTGGTATTTATTGTGTTCATTGTGTTCATTTGTTCATGTCTTCATTTCGCATATGTTCTCTTCATTTGTCTTCTCTTTATCTCTTGCCTCGTTCTATCTATTCATCACCTGAGGTAATGAGTTGCCAACTCTTTACTTTCTTATATTTATGTACAATATATTCCTCACACCCAAAAAAAAATATTAATTCGTTCATTCTTCTGCATTCTTAGGCAATTCATTAACTTCGTACAGCCCATTAAAATTACCTCGTAGTTACCGTTATCATTTCCGCGGCCACCCGTTATCGCCCCGCCCCTCCCGCCCTTCACTTAATTATTCCTCTTCTTTGAATTAAGATTCAAATTCAAATTCTCGAGTATCCAATTTCGGGAATTTCCTAAAAAATGCACGCGCACGTTTTTCGCACGCTCAAAGCAAGAGAAAGAGAGAGAGAGGCGGACGGGGCGGACGGGGCGGGGTGAGACCTTTAATTTTGATTGTGATAACGGTATACAAGTACTATCACTTCACCCCATAAAAAGCGATTCACGAGGAGACTTCATTTACGATTCCTTTCATGCTGCTGCCTTGCGCTTCGGTCGGCGATTTTGTGCTCGCGTTCAACAGTTAATATACATGGTATTACAGGGTGGCGCGGCAGTTATGGTGGGGTGGTTTGGGTGGTGCCAACGATTGCGGCGCCTCTGGCGAGATCCTAATCTGGGAAAAGTGCTGAGTTTTCATAGCTTTCCGTTTCATTGCTAAATCATTAATCTTCAGCGGCGCATTGAAAGCACTCAACGCGAGTCGTGTTATTGAATTCATGAAAGATGACACGGTACACACCAACACTTGGCTCCTTCACTATCTCCGGCACGGCCCGGCCCGGATCTCTCCTACTCTTCATTGCGCTAACAATATCGATAACAAAATCCTTCTTTATCCTAATGAAACGCTAAGGACTTCAGCGAAATGAAGTCGATGAGTACAAACGGTGGGTTGGGCCGTTGGTTGGCCGATCGTGGGTCGTTGGTCGACTGGTTAGTAGTGTCGGTTGGCAGTCCAGGCTCGTGGGCACTGCTTCAGCGACCCACAGACTCGGTCGATGGGCGAGATACGAGGTGACTTGATTCGGGGATCTACTGGTGGGGCTAATTGCTCGGAAGCGTTATTGTTCAACTTTTCCCATTAGAGACGGCGAACATTACAGAAATAAATTTACAATCAACGCACAAAGGCACCGATTGAGGTTTGTGCGTACGTGCGAACGTGCGTGTGCCTGTGTCGGCACTTCTGGGTCTGGCCAGGTGATTTGCAGGTCGTTGTGTGCGCCCGCGAAGTCCGGGTGAGAAGCGTACAAATTTACATAGAATTCCTATTAACGATTTGCTGGAGGCAACAAAGGTTTTTAATTTAATTCGCATAATGATGAGACACGTTCGTCTGTCCATAAGTCCGTCCATGCGCTCTCCCGCCTCTGTGCGTTCGTTGTTGTCCTTTCGTACAGGCTTTTCCTGCCTTACGGACCCTGCACGCGGTGTTGGGAGTTGCCTCAGTTGTTGTTGCGGGGGAGGCAGTGGTACCTGAGCTGGTTATGAAGTAGCTCAAGAACGTGTAAAAAAGAAACGGCGTTTTATTTATGGACGACTTTTTGGGTAATTTTAACTGTTGTTAAAAGAGGGGGGCCAGGCGGGCCATACTCGTGGGATTGGAGCTTTGGAGCGAAATTCGAGATGATTTAGAGACTGAGTGGTCAATGTTTACAAGCAACAAAAAATGTAGGGACAATAAAATAAACGAGAAAAGATACTTTCGTAGAAACACTATCGAGAGTTGAAATATGTATGTGAGGACTCAAATCGAATTGAAAAGTTTAATGGTTTTCATGAATTTATACAGAACTTTCGAAAACTCCATCGAGTTGGCAACTCGACTACTCTATTTTCTAATTAACTTCAATGCATTTTGTAAAACCGAAAATGAATAAAACGAATTCGGTTGGTGGCTCCTACTCGGGCTGCGCCTTGTTTTACCTCGTTTCGCAGCGACTAACGCAGTAAGAGAATATGAAGAGCGTAGGAAAAGAGGAGGCAGCGACGTTAGCGCGCTGCCACAAAAGCCACAACCAGTTCGGCTGCGGTCGCAGTGCCGTCAAACGACCCAACAACGACCCCACCGCCAGCCTCTCGCAACAACTAACGGAATTCAGCATTCAGCACACTTGCATTGTTGCTTTCATGGCTGTTGTTGGTTGTTGTTGCGATTATATTTATTTTTTTTTTCTTTTGCTGCACTGCACCTACACAGCCCACGGACAAAGTGTCGCGATCTCCGCACGGTCGCGATTTCGAGTTGTTAGATTTTCATTTGTTTTTGATATAATTTTTTTGCTTGTTGATTTTTGTTGTTCAATTTTCTCAATTCTCCCCAACGTCGCTCTTCGAGAGCAGCTGATTTTCCATTTGTGCAATACAATCCGTGCAACCAGTTCGCTCAACTAACTAGTCGCTCTCCACCACCAACCCCCCGCAGCAGTTTCTTAGTTAACTCTTTATATACACACATATGTATTTTTTATTTACATTTTATATACAACCATCAGTTGTTGCTTTAGCTTTTATGCCTTTTGTTTTTGCCTTAACCTCAGTCTCTTTTGCATGCTTCGCCATTTATTTTGCGGCTTTTGCTTTTCTCTGTTTGGATTTTTTCATCATCGTTCCAAATGCATCCACGAAGGCTACAAAACGTACGCATTGTGCCGTGAGAGCCTCGAACATGGTAGTCTTGTGGAGCGCCGGCGAGAGAGGGAAAATGTCCATTGCGATTAGGTGGCGTTGCTTGACGAGTGCACAGTGGATCGAACTGAAACTGGTTCTGCAGTTGATCGCTCCTTCGATAAAAATCGGTGCTGACGCAAATGCAAATTATTATGTGGTGCGAATCGAATCATTTGATTGCTAGCTTAATTGATTGAGTTTATTTTTAATGGGCATTGGCCTGTTCAAGTGTCTAAAGTCGTTGGTCTAGAAAAAATGGCCTCTCTAAAATGCCAAACGTCGCAGATAACATAGTATAGACAGTGAAGAGAAAACAGCTGATGAATGCGAAATAAAGCGCGATCTTGATCTCGCTTTCCATTTGACCTATTTTAAAATTTTTTTTTTGTTCGACATTCATTTCGATATTTTCTACAAAATTATTTAAATATGTATTTTCAGATGATAAATTTATAAATTTAAGTAGCTTTTGCGTGTCTAAATCTACACCTACTCGTAAAAGCTTATAGATTTGTGACTACTTGTAATTGATTACTTTGAAGTCTGTTAATCGAGTGGATATAATATGTACCATTAATATTAAAATGGTGTTGAAATATAGACCCTAGAAGGATAATTTACCAATAGATTAATTCCAGTTGAATTATTCAAATATTTAAAAATTACTCATTTATTGTAGTGCATTTTTTAAATCGATTCCTTTACTTATTACTGTTAAAGATATTGATTCAAGATTAGAAGGAAAGCTTTAAAATTTCTTATCAATCACTTGCATGAGCAGTGGATTCTTACTCTACTTGGGAATATGTATGTCTATCGTTCACCTTCAATATCAGATTTTTAGGGTGAGTTTTAAGTGGCTTCCACTCAACTTCAACCCTCAGAAATTACAGCAAATCGTTGCTTATCGCTTCTACGTGTTTAAATCTTTAACGTTTTACATCAACGGGCGTTTCCCATAAATTATACCTTTCCATTTAATGGGTGTTTTTTGTGTCAGTAGCAAACGAGAACTTTTCAAATTTTTATTTAAATTGCAAAAATTTGTAATTCGAATATCCTGGGAACAGCATGGTTTGAGTGTTTGAGAAGTTGAGATTTCGAAAGATGTAAGAACTGAAATTGACAATAAAATATTACCTCCATTTACTTTCAAAGTTATTTCATCTATGTATGGTACATTAATTTTTTAATGGAATTAAAAAGGTTTTTACATAGGAAAATATAAAAAGAAGACAAGAACCAGATGCGTTTTTTGGAGGAAAATATTAAACCATTTGTCTATAAGAAATGAGGCCAAAGATGTTGTAAATGATTTAAATATTTCAGATATTTAAAGTTGAACCTAAAAAAGTTGGATGGAAAATAATAAACATTGCTTTTAGGCGAAACCAAAGAAAAACTTCGAAACGGTCGAAAGCAACTAAAATAAAAATATAAAATAGAATATAGAATATAGATATAATATAAGGTAATATAATATACATATAAATAATAGAATAACTATTTGAAATAAATTTATTCTTAAGTGTTATTCGTTTTGCGAATACAATAATCTAAATTTTGAATTGTGTAAGACTTGAAGTTTAGTTTTAGTTTTTCAAATTCGAACCTAATTAGTTCCACTGTACTTTACTTTTCCTCAACAAAAAACGAATAAATCTATAGGCTAACAATAAAATTTCTTGCCATTAAAGTATGATTCCAACCCACTGTGCAGTTTGCAAACTAAGCCCCATTCGAAGCTTACCTTAATACTGCAGCTCGGAGGACCGACCGGACTCTTTGTGCAACTTTTCGGTTGCGAGTCGTGTATAGTCGCTCTTGTAGTTGTTGTATTGTAGTTGCTGCTATTGTTGCTTTTTGCCTCTGCTCGCTATGACTGTTATTAAACTTCATGTTCTTTCATGCACTTGTTTTTTTTTCATTTGTTCATTTTCTAAAATTATATACACTCTTCTTGCTGTTATTTTTTCTTTTCTCGGGTTTTCACTATTCGCGTTGACGCTTTCGCACTTGAGTTTATTTTATTTTTGCACTTTGTTTTATTATTTTAACTTATATTTTGTCTGTTCTAAATTCTAAATTTCATTTGATATTTCTCTCTTTGGTCGTTTTTTTTTGGTATATTTTTATTGTTATACACTCTGATGGATTTTATTGTGATATTCTTGATTGTTTGTTTGCGCGTCGTCAGTCGTGGTTTTGTTCGGCCGGGCGGTCGGTCGGACGGTTGCACGGTCGGTCATAACGATACACATCGCTCCTACAAATCGCGTCGCGTAAAACTACAACCGAAATTAAATCGTTATACATACTAAATGCCATGGAACGGCATCGCGAGTGTTTGCAAAATGTTGGTGTTGTGTGATGTTGGGTACATGCATACATACATATATCTTCTATTATATTGACGCTGTTGTTGCTGTTGTACTATGGGTAAGTTGTTAGGATTATGGTTCTCTTTGTCATAAATTGCATTTTATATATGTATGACTTTGCTTTTATTATTGTGGCGTGTTGTTTTTTTTTCGGGTACTCTCTTTGCTTTTGGCAAATATGTATGTACTCGTATGTACTTCTCGTTTTCTGTCCAATTTCATTCTCTCTGTTGCGTGCACTGTTTGTCTCTTTTTTCTGCTCTGCATTGCATGCATTTTCCGCATCTCTCCATTGATTTTGTGCTCTCTTATGCTCAGCATTTCGCGAGCAAAACTTGTATCAATTCCTCACTGCACTCCCAACATCAACACACACACACACATATACACACACCGTCGTTCATTCCAACGCAGTGCACTCCATTCCACTGTGCTGCACTCCATCGCCTCCATCAGCTGTGGATACAGCAGCTCCAATCGTTCGGTCTTCGGGCTCGCAGTCTTCCGCTCTCTTTCTCCTGCTGTTCGTTGCTCGCATCAGCAGACCCTCACCGGCCCGTCGCCTGCTGCTACGACCCTAGTCGTCCATGACAACAAACTTTGTGTTACCGTACCGGTCCCATCGTGTACTGCTTGCTGCTCTTCGTTCACATTTTACTTATATTTTTTCCTTTTCCTTTTCCAACCATTCGTTCGTTCGCTCTATCGTTTGTTCGTTTGTTTGTCGTTCTTTTTGTGCTTCTCTTTCGGCCAGCCTGGTTCTCGTCGCCGTTTGGAGCAGTTGAGCAGTTGTTTTGTGTGCGCCTCCTCCTCCTCCTCCTCTCTACCTCCTTCGCTCATGCTGCAACATCTTTTGCGCTGCCTTCTGCTTTGTTGTGCGATTCTCTATTTTCCCCAATCATGTTCTGCCTTTACCCACTCGCTTCTGATATTCGCTCTACTCTACATTCAGTTATTCGCCGATAATTGATGTCAAAGGACGCGCGACTGTTGCTACGCGGCTTCTGTTAGCAGGATTTCCGCTCTGCCACGCCCAGCGAATAATTGCTAAAAATAATTACCGCGAAAAAGCCAACGAAAGCATTATACACTACAACAACAACAACAACAACAACAACAACAAAAACCACAACAACAGCAACAACAACAACAACCAACAACAAACAATACGAGTGCTAATAAAAGCCATGCCTAAAGAAGACCCTTTCGTCAATCGGGCCCAGCTGCTGAAGGCCATCAAAAAGTATCCGGAAATCTGGGACTCCAACAACAAGCTGCACATGTGCCGCAGCGTCACGGCGCCGATGTGGAATGAAATCGCCGAACAGTTTGGCGGTCACGTGCCTACCGGTAAGTGAAACCAGCCAACCAACCAACACACAAAAAAACAGCACTAACAAAAACAACAACAAAAAGAGGGGGAATTTTTACAAATCTGTAGCTAACGATTACAATCTCAAGATGATTACTTAACGCTTACCGGTGGTAAGCGGCTGCGGTGGTAAGCGAGTAAACAACAGCGAGTAATCGCAGCCAAAGTTATTACTACCAAACAAGCTTAGAATTGTAAAGAAAAGTATATAAGTATACATAATTTATTTACAATCAGAAGTAAACAAAGTATTCTTGAAATGATTAGACGAACGACCCTTTTACTAATAGCAAAAATAGAGAGAGTGAGAATACGACTATAAATACATATGGAGTAAAAGGTATTCCTCATTACTCGTTTGTCTGTGTTAAGTCTAAAAATGAGATAAAATGTACTTGAAGTAATTAAAGTTTGTGTAATCAACGTTTTTTTGTATGCCGCAATATCAGGCGTTATCGCAAAACTTTCGACTTAAATGTTTTTAATTTAGATAAAAAGCTAAAAATGTTAGACAAAATTAAAAGTTTGCTTACTTCGGAAGCTTGTCTGAAGCCTTCTGCTCAAAGTTATGGCTATCATTGAGGTAAAACATTACTTCTTGGTCATCAAAAAGTGAGCTCTTAACGAAGCTAGTATTTCCTGGCTTCCGGCAGATTAAGTATGTAGATTATTTGCCTAATTGGAGACCAAAACCTCTTGAGTAATGCCATTGTAATCGCTTGGTAATTGCGTGGTTTTATTCAATTAAGAGCCGTTTCTCTATTAAATTAAGTTCTTTCTTGTCATATCTCTGCCATCTTACACATCTGCTAATTCTGCACGTTTGCCCCTTCACCCTCCACCACCCCCACCCGACTCTCCCTCCTCCACCCCATTTTTCTCTTTTGGTGGCCCATTTTTTCTATTCTCTACTTCTTACTTTGTCATACAGTCAAGCTGCAATCGATCTGGAGCCAAATGAAGTATCACTACCACAATCTGGTCCACCGCCAGATTCTCCATAAGGACCGTTTCACCACCAAATGGGAGCACTTCGAGCCCATGTCGTTCATGTACAACATCACGGTAGCCAAAATTGTTGGCTCTTCGGCCGGCGATAATGCTCAGCAGCAGAATCAGCAGTCAGCCCATCCGACACAGTCAGCGCCGCCGGCTCAAGGACGCGGTCGACCTAGTGGCTCTTTTACGTGGATGCCCAGTGTCGCCGTTACCTGTCCTAGCGCCGTCTCTGGCGCCGAAGTCTTGCTAGACCCAAGCACTTTCACGGGATTTAGTGGCCTTGTGCCGCCCGCTGCCATCACTGTGGAAACAACAACGACTCCAACAACAGTGCGCAAGCCGGGGCGTCCCGGATCCATGAATAATGGCATGCGTGCCAAAATAATTGACGCTATACGTGAGCGTCCCATTCTTTGGGCCGGACGGCAGAAGGAGCGTGGACAGGGTCAAAATCGTACTTCGGCGGTATGGAAGGAGGTGGCTGCGGAGCTCGGACTATCCGCAAGTGAGTTGAGCGCAGTTTTAGTTGAGTTAACGGTTTTAATTAACCGCGGTTTTCCAAATTTCATAACAAAAAAACCACAACAAAAATGGGTAAAGAACGTCCCCGCCGTTTTTTCCCGCCCGCTCCCCCACGCGATGCCTTAATTAAGTGCCCCTGTACAGCTTCCTCCTTTCCTATTTCCAAACAGGTCTGGTGCAGACGCGTTGGTCCATCATTAAGCAGCGCTACGTGGACGAATTGCAAAAGGAGCGCCACAATCTGTACCACAATCAGGTGCCGTTCCACTCCAACTGGGAGCACTTCGAACGGATGGCGTTCATGCGCGACATACTGTTGCGGAAGGTGGACGATCGCGAGCAGACGCGCGAGCGCATTCAGGAGATCGTCAGCGAGAAGCAGGGCCTCGGCGCCCAGCATCTGCGGTACGTGCGTGCGGCCACATCGGTCAGCGGCCTGGTGGGTGCCAATCAGTTGATCTGTGACGGCGTGAATGATGCTTGCGGCGACATGTCTGGCGCTGTTGGCGGCAGGCGACGTGTCAAGACCGAAGCCGATCTCGAGTGGGATCCATTCGAAATGATATTACATGTGCACGGTGCTGAGCCCGGCAATTAGAGGCGACAACGACGACGACGACGACGACGATGAAGAAGAAGACTGAGAAAACATACTGGATGGATTTTTATCAACTGACAAAAAACACTCTCTTAATTTGTTGTTGTTGTTTACTTATGCGTCAATAAAGAAAGATGAATTTTTTCCAAAAAATAGGTTGGTTCTCAATCGTGCGGGAAGGTTACTTTGTTCAAGCGGCCTCCCGGGCTGATGATGTGAAAGGATGTATGGGTTTTCTTGACCGATTTAATCCCCTCACCCTCACTTCTTCTTGTTCTCGTTGTATGTACGAGTACGAAGAAAGAAACGTGCGTCCAAAGGGAAGAAAAAAATCAGGATTAAAAATCTCGTCCTTTACGAATGCGTTTCGATGTAGTCGGACACGTAATTCGTAAATCGTCCCAATCGATACCGACGATTTTAATACGCTTATTCTGGTTTATTTATTACTTAGAAATCTAAATGGATATTCGAGGCTACCATGCGTCAGGCGGCCTTGCGTCAGGTACGTCGTCGCCAGTCGTTGCCGGTCGTCGCCAGTCGCCGCGACGAGCAGAAGGCCATGAAACGAATTTCCAAAATTTAAATACTTTGTTCGGCAACGTTTCGAAGTTTCTTCCGCTTCTTCCGCTTCTTAATGGCTTCTGCCCGTTGGAAGCCCGGAAGTGGAATTTCCGCACTACGTGTCCTTTCGCTCAAGCCAAAGGATATTCCTAAATGAGAGAAGCCATAATTTTTCTTTTATTGCCATCGAGAGTGCTGGATAATCTGATGCAATGATTTTACTTCGACTCAACGCAACTTCCTCGTTTCTCTTCTTCTTCTTCTTTCCTGCTCACTGCTGTGATGTGCTGAAGAGACAATTAATGCGAACAAAGGAACAGCTAAATTCGCTCTCGTAGTAGTTGTTGTTGCTGTAGCTGCTGTTGTTGTTTGGGCTGCTGTTGTTGCTGTGGCTGTGGCTGCTGCTGTTGTTCTTAATAGGTTTTTACAGTTTTATTGCCGTTGACATTTGCATATCTGACCATCCCGAATAAGCATCCGTTCCTCTCCCTCTCCCCCTACCCCGGATATCCGCAACGACTGCACACAGCTGAGCGTTTATCCAACGACGACGCTTGTATAAATTGACATTTAATGGCTCTCATTTCATCTGAGCTCAACGCTTTTGGGACTTATTCGAAATTTGCAATTCTGAAAATTAAGTAGAATGACTTTAAATTTATCTGACAATCGTTTTCAATACATGCACGCACGTACTCCTTTTTTTATTAATTCTGCCTCTGCCTCTGTTGTTGGTGTTGTTGTTGTTATTGGCGTTGATTCTTCTGTTTTTTTTTTCTCCCAGTCGTGTGCTAGAATAAATGTTTATTTAATTCCTCTGTACATTTTATTTAAAACGGTCCAGAGTAAATTGCGGTCAATGACTTTTGCGTGTGAGGAGTAGCTTCTTCGTTGCAAAAAAAAAACACAAAAGTAGCGAGTACTAAAATCGAGTGTACTAAAAAAGCGGCTGATTGTTGTGGTTTTCGTTTTTCCATTTAAGATCAGAGAAATAAACCAGACGACCTAGGAAAGTCTCCAAGGTCCATCACCAATATGGATTCAATTGTAAGCTCGACTTTTTTTAATTTAAGGGAATGATGGGTCCATCGATGCTCGATGGGTGGTGATCTCTCGACGAGAGTTAAGTCTTTTGTGCAAACGATTTTTAAGGAATAGGTACAAATATAAACTCAGAACTCAGCCTTTCTGGTCGTGCGTTAGTGACCTAGCGGTAGACACAAATCAATGGAAATGCGTAAAAATAAGTGGCAGAAGGAAGAACAAAAAAAAAAATAAATTGATTTGAAAGCACGGACACGAACCCAACCTGCTCGCTCTACCCTTCAAGCAACCCCCCCCTCCCCAACCGCCCCAAAAAAAATTACGCGTCACTTTGAGATAGCAAAATAATTTTCTAGCTTTTCCTTCGACTGAAATAAACATTTCAAATCAAAGAAAAGGCACTGAAGGAAATACATTTTTTGCATAACTCAATCTTTCATGTGAGATTTCTAGTTTATTTCTAACATTATTATTATTATTACTACCATTTCTCTTCTTCTTCTTCTTCTTTATCAATATCTCTCGAATGTTACAGCACATTAAGCACTGTCGGGAGAAGGGATGAAATTCGTTCATTCTTCATTTGATTTCGGTATTCTAGGTATTCCTGTTGAATCAAAGCCTCTCAATATATCAATATTCCGCTCGTATATCATGCAGTCGCTGTAGTCAGTGTGTTGTTGCTTGCTGGCTCTCTGCTTGCAGCTCGCCACAATGGAGAGTGTGAGAGTCAGCAGTCGCAGAATTCCTTCAGGACAAATCATTGCTGAATCAGTGAGGAAAAGTCTGCGTAAGCATAATATTTGCATAGTCGAACTCTCAGTTCTCTCTTACAACGCAGTTAGCGTAGTTAGCGTCTAGAGTTCTCTTTTTTTCCCTTGCTTTCCTCCACAATAAATGTACATATTCCTGATGGTCTGCCTCTTCAAAGTCAATTAAAAAGTTGAAATTGTCATCGTAGATTCAGGCACGATGGTGAGATGACTTGCATAATTCGTTGATGTTTTCTTTAAGGCACGACGCAAAGCTTCAAAGAGAGGCTTTGCCGCGGGCAAAGGCAAATTTGGTGTCTTTCTGTTTGTTAAGCAGGCCTATTCCTCCAATTTTCCTTGTGCGAGTATATAAATAAAATATATTTCTACCTTTTTCATTTATCTTCAGTGCCAGTTTTTTTTGCTCCGTACCGAGATTTTCTTTAGTTTGCTCAGCATCAGCCTTTTGGCAACTTTCTTCTCGCTCAGCCAGCAGCCTCGCTCTTGTTGTATAGTACGTTGTTCCACACTGATCATTCAGCCAGCCCGCACCCCCGCCTCACGGACTTGCCGTCTCGTCATCTTCTCTTCTGCTGTGGCACATAAATTTGCCTTAATTCAGCCAAACGGACGAAGTTGGCTCTGGTTCACTGCTGCTGCTGCTGCTGCTCGGCTTGGCATGGATCATCATGGTATCGTAGCTTTCTGGTGCCGGGCGAGAAGTATTCAATATCCAGTATTCGTAACGCAGTCGAAACGCGATGCACGGCAAGAAAAACAAAGCATATCTGAACTGAAATACATGAAAAGCCAGAGAAATTTAAAGCGCCTGTAGCGGCATGATGAAAACTATGATTGAGGAGTGTTGCTTTTTTTACTGTGTAGCAGCTTTCGCTGCGATTGTCAAACGTATGGCAAGCAACGCGCACAGCCAACGCATCGATGGATTGTGGGGCAGAGGGACGGACGGACAGATGGACGGACGGACGGACAGACGGACTTGCATCCAGAAATGGAAATTTATTGGTACACATTTTGTTGTTGTTGTTTTCGGTTCGTTCGGTTGGTTCGGTTGGCAGTACGAGTACTAGATTGGTTGCTCCGTTTGTGGATCTGTTTGTGTTCTGTTCAATGTTTTATTATAGCCTTTGTTTTATTATATAGTATAGTATTCATGTTCATGTTTACTCCTTTGATTTTGTTGTATTTTTGTTGTATTTTGTTCTTCTTCTTTTTTTACTCTTTTTTTTTGAGTGTTCCTTTTAACGTGATTTTGTTTTATAGAATTTATTGTTTGTACATATCAACATTATCTTCATGGAGCACAAAAAAGTATAAGATGTAGAAGAAGAAGAAGAAGAAGAAAAAGTGTAAAACACACACACACACACGATTCTAGCTGATACCAAAGATATCTGATACAGTATAAAACGTACGTCCATACATACTTACATAGTAGTTGCTGTTGCTGTTGCTGTTGTTGTATTTTTTGTCGGGCCGCAACAGGCCCGAGGAGAAGAGCTCGTCAAGTAGAAACTTTGCACAGATCCGGGCTTTGGTTCTTCTCTAGACCAGCGGCTCCTTCTTCACTGAAAGTCTTAAATTTGCTCACCGTCCATGCGCCGAGCACCCTTCTGTTGCCCGCTCACTATGCTTGGTGGCTTCCTAACCGAACTGTTCCATACTTCGCATCTCAACGGAGCCAATTTGGGTCGACCGCGGCGGCACGGCACGGCACGGCACGGCATGGCCCGGCCGGTCGGCAGAGGCCACACTCGGGACGTACGTACTGCATCGTTGGCGAGTGTATAAAACGTGGCGTATCTACAGGCGAGATGTAGTCCACAATTGCACAGATACACAGTGCAAACAGACGCGTGCACACACACACACACACACACACACACACACACATGCAAGGTGAGACGAGACTCTAGGCAGGCACACTTGAGCTTCGTTATGAATTATTGTGGTTATCGTTTGTAGTGTTTGTAAAATACAATATTTTTTAATGTTGTTGCTTGGTTTTTTCTGGCTTTGGCACAACCCAGCTTATTTTTAAAACGGACTGCTTTTCGGCTCTTCTCCTTCTTCTTCTTCTTCTTCTTCTTCTTGTTCTTCTTCTTCTTTTTTTTCTTCTTCTTCTTTTTCTTCTTCTTCTTCTTCTTCTTTTTCGTCTTCTCCTTCTTCTTCTTCTTCTTCTTCTTCTTTTTCTTCTTCTTTTTCTTCTTCTTTTTCTTCTTCTTCTTCTTTTTCTTCTTCTCCTTCTTCTTCTTCTTCTTCTTCTTCCTTTAATACATCGTTGTTTTTTTTTTTGGTGCTATTTTGTATTTTTATGGTTTCATTGAAACGCATTCTGTGCATGTTTTTGTTGTTTTTTGTGCTGACACTTTGTGTAATTTTCGAATTGTTCGCTGCGATTCGCTGCGATTCTGGCCTGATTCCAAGGATAAAACTTCGGCGGACGGCAGGCCTGGAAAAAGGCACTACCAGGCCACCGGAAGGAAGAGAAGAATCATCATCATCATCATCATCAGCGCATTGTGTGAAATGCGTTTAAAACGTTGGCATTTTTATGCGTGAGCACTGAATCGTAAGAAGATTTCATGCAGCGCCGTACAAAGTCATAAATAATATACGGACCCTAATAAAAAAATAATCACTTTATGAAGTCGTTAATCATCATCGCCATCACCATCGCCATCACCATCACCATCACTATCGATCGCCCGACAGGCAGACAAGCGGTCGTTTGACCGATAGGCCACCATTGTTTGACTCTAGCTCAAAAGAAAAAAAAGATTTACAAAGAGGAAGAAGAAGAACACATTCTGTCCGGGAAAGAAAGGGATTTTTATTTACATTTAACCACAGAAATTGGTTAAAATATTTCCTTTCTCTGGTGCGAGAAGTAAATGCTCGCTCGTAAGAGTATATAAATCCTAATACGATGCTTATTTACCTTAAAATAAGTTCCTTTAATTCTTAAGAGATTTAACAAATTTAACAAATTTAACATTAACAAATTGTATAAGTGTAAGGAATAAAAATTTTAAGCCTCAAATCATTTTAACCTCAAAACAGTTCATCCTTCTATGATGTTTCCATAAAGCGGTTTTGCTTCGGTTTAGCGCAAAACTAGTTTTCGCAGCGAAAATCATTATAAAACCAATTGAAATTTCAATTAAAACCATTGAAATCCAGTCGTTGTAAGTACAGCGCAAAACCAAACCAGATTTGTGTTTGGTTTTAGCAGTTTTCAACACCGTTTCGAAGTTCGAAAACTACACGTCATAACCCCTTGTCTTTTTTTACCATATAGTTAATAGTTATAGTTAAAAAGAGATAAATATTATACACAAAAATATTCTTGCAAAATTAACATACAATACAAAGTAAAACATAGGTTTAGCGAAAGCGAATCGAAACCCAAACTAAACCAAAAATAAAACCAGTTTTGTATGGAAACACTTGACGACTCTTGTCGATATTCGAAAGCCTAAACCAAAACCGAAATCATTCTATGGAAGCATCATAATAAACTAACTACAGAAAATGAAGAAAACGCTTTTAAAATACGCTACGAGTTTATTTGTTTTTGTTTTTTGTTTGTTACTTTTTCTTGCATTTAAAAAGGCTTTGGTGACCGTTTTTTTTTTTTTTTTGTGTTTCTTTTACTGACTGTCATTTGACTTTATGCGGCCACCTTCTTTTCGTAGTTGTTAAGAACTCACGAAGCGTCATAATCGCTTTTGAGGGCAAACGGCGGCAGCAGGACGGTATCTTTTTCCTTTATCTCTCTTTTTTTTCTTCTTCTTCTTCTTCTTACTCCTTCTACCTCTTCTTTTTGCCTGTCTTTTTCTCTATTAAGCTTGAGAAAACTTCAATACCTTTAGGTCACGAAATGTTTTCAGTTACTTTATTATAAGTTTTGCATTTGCCTTCGTTCCACCGGAGGAGGGGGGTGGGGGTAAGGGAGGGAGTATTTTTTGTTGTTCAAGTTGTTACCGATTCAACAAAAAATCGGCAGCATCAAGTCTGGTTGGTCTTGGTTGGTTTTACTTTTGCTTTTACTGCGTTTTTGAGGCTGATTTTGGGCACGAGTTTTCAGAGCAATCGAAAGCAAGCGCAAAATGTTTTCAAAGTTCATTTAAAACTTTTCACTGATGTGTTCAAAATGTTAACTAGAGCGCCTTTTCAACCAATGTGAATTCGACATGCATGTGTGTGAGTGTTGTTTGTCTAAATGTATGCAGGTACATTTGAGTATAGAACATAAACGCTTTAAAGGCTTGAGGCATTACCAAAGTAATGTAATAAGTAAAGCAACAAATAACCCTTATCACACCGTGTGTGTTATGGGTGTTTCGTGAGTATGTTTGTGTGGGTGTGTGTGTGTGTGTGTTTGTGTCTACAAAAGTGTACAAAAAGTTTTATCATTAACTTGATGTTAATCACTGAAATTTGATTTTATGATCTCAAAAAAAAATTGTTCACTTTAGTTGAGAGAAGGAAGGTCTTCTGCACCTTTTCGTAGGCGAAGGAGGGTTAAGCTGTGAGTGAAAAAAAGGCACAGGTTAAAATATCTAACCGAAACTTTAATTTCAATTTATGTAATTATTGTAAATTTAATAAAAATATGTTGGTGGATTTTATATAAAATGCGTTTATTTTATATTAAAGGAATCCAATTCCTCTAGGATGGTAGAAAGGGAGAAGAGAGAGGGGGGAGGGGCTGGTCTTTTGCCACTCCTTTAAAGAATTCAGTGCGTTAATTGTATATTTTCTTTGAAAAATCGTGCATGAAGTTATTTCAATTTAATTTTTAAATTATTGTAAATTAAAGAAATAATGAACTTATTGATTGACAACAAAGTTTTGGCAGCTCCAAAAGTACGTTAATTTTCCAGAAAATCAATTTATGGGGCCTTATTTTAACACCGAAGAACCATGGAAAGAATGACCTCGAACGACCTGAAATCTTTTTAAACATAATTTTAAGTGTTCATCATTTTTGAGCAATTTGTTCGAAAATCAAATTGGTTTTTGTTGTGTTTCTAAACAATTGAAATCATGAAAACATGTTAAGCATGATTTGTTTTTATTATGATTTTTCTATATATGTATTTTCCTTTCATGGTACGAGTACGACGAATGCGAAGAAACCGCGTCTGCGGGCCAAATTCAAAGCTTTTGGGTGCTAAAGCGAAACGTGTTGCGGCAGCCGCCAATAACGGGCGAACGAGGCGACAACGGCGACGATGACGATGACGCCGACGACGACGACAACGACGAAGACGCCGCCGACGACGATAACGACTTCTTTGACGGCTGTCAGTCAGTTTGTAGTTCTCCAAAATTGACGGGCCAACCAAATGAGTGGCATCAAGACTTTTTAACATTTCTGTGAGTATGAAGGGAAAAGTGGCAGGGAGCTAGAGAGGGGAGGGGGACCGCAACGAATTGAACTGCTAGCTGTTTACTGCTCATTTAAAGTGATTTTGACAGCAATAAGTTTTTTAATTTGACATTTCTATGTTGTTGTTTTTTTTTGCCGTCTTTAACCCATGAACAATTGAGAAATATGTTGTAGGTACGTATGGCAAGAAAAAAAATTAAAAAAAAAATTAAAAAAAAAAAAACATAAGCATAAAATGGAATTTTATTTTCAACCTCATGTTTTTGCATTAATTGAATCATTGAAGCAACATTTCGAAACAACGCGGTTTGTTCAGTCCCAATTTTCAAATGTCAAAATATGTAGCTGTCAATTTGCTGCAACGGAAGGCAGGGAGGGCGAAAGGGAGGGAGAGATTTTTAAATTCTAAGCATAACCAACATGAAGTGACATGAAAGCAGAAACTATAAGAGGGTCGAAAAAGGTCGCGGTAAAAGAGAATAATGAGTACTCGTACACTTCAAAAAGGTCACACGAAGTTTGGCACACAATAATAATGACAGATGCTAGAAGCTGGTGGCCTGATGACGACGGTTAAGGGTAATTTTAAATTTTAAAACATCGCCTCATCAAAACTAAGTGGTGTACACATTATTCGGACCGAACGACCAGCCAACAACAACAACAACAACTGACTGAGCCGTTTTAACAAACATCTTGTAACATCTGACAAATTGTCAAACCCTTTTAGGTCTTGATTGAATCAATAAACTTTTAAACTTTTGCTACATGTTGAGAATACCAACGAAAATTAAATATGTACACAAATACCGTTCAGAGTGTCCGTTCAGAGTTGCCATCCTTCATCTAAGCACAAACAAACATTTGCAAAAAATTCAAAAATTTGCAACCTTTCAAATAAAGAAATGTGGGCCCATGGCCCAGTCTGTCATCGTCATCATTACATCAGCAAAATGTATTCGTTATTCGGTGTTCAAATGTATTTGAATTCAAAGTTTGGTCGCACGATAAACGACCCTTTCTGGTCCTTATCCTTTTCTTTCGCTTCCAACACCTTCGTGACTTTTTATAGGACTTCAAAGCTTCTTTCAAATGCTCGTCAAAGGACTCCTTTTTTTGGTGACACTTCATTATCTGCAAGAATTTCATACTTGGCACTTAGAATAAATTATCAGGAGCTTAAAGTGTCTGCCTCGTTTGCTAGAGAAAGGAAGCAAGAAAGGTAGGAAGGGAGAAATTTAAATTTTACTAATTTATTTTTAACAATGATTTGTCAGTTCTCTTAAAAGTGTGTTTCTGTGTTGAGATATATCTAAATAAATCAAAAACTACGAATATATAGCACAAAGGCACTAAAGAGATTTGTCCTCATTAAAACGGAATAAACATTAGATTTTTATATGTCATCTGAATGATGACAGCTGTGTGACATATTAACATTTTGACAAACAGGTATGCAGATCTTGAATCCGGAAAACACACTCACTAAAAGGGTCTTCTCAAAACGCTCTTCTCTTTGAGTAATGACAAGTGACGAATGAATGAAATTAAGCCAAGTGTTAAAAGTCTTACGCTCTCGCACTTCTTCTGAGCCTCTCCCCCCCCCCATATCACCAGGCCAAACAACCATTACTTCGTCGGCAAACATAATGTAAACGCTTGATGATTTTTGGCAGGTGCAAGATATCATTAATATCAGCACAGAATGTGACTATGACTGACAGCATCACCGTCATCTAGACGGGGGTGATCACCCCCTTTATCCTTATCGTTAGCAAAGAGCGAGTGCTCAGAGAGAGGTTGCTCTGCCGAACTGTCACGAAAAAGTGTTTCCAAGTGTCAAACATCAAAACTTAATTAATTTTATTTGTTTTTATTTACTTCAAAGTTCGAACTTATTCGAATAACTTCGTCACTTGAAAATGCATACTCGTATGTATAGCAGACAGTCAATCAGTCAGTCAATCAGTCAGTGAGATTGTTTGTTAGTAGACCATAATACACATAAAACTAATCTAAACAATTTGACGGTAAACCAGGTCGTCATGAAACCACCATCGAGTTTTCTATTATAAGAAAGGACAAACTTAAATGGTTTTGTTAATAACACAAAAAAAAAAACAACAATGTTTTTTCAAGAATAATGACACAAACAATGACAAAACTCTGACACTGACAATACAAACAATCAACGTGAGACGTCGACATTACTCATTAATAAATAAAAGCACAAAGTCAAAAAGCATGAAATGCAAATTATATACATAGAAAAATAAATGAATAAATTGAATGAGATTGAATGAGATTGAATGAGATTGAATGAAAATATGGTCAGAATAATGAGAAAGTTATGATTAAACAAAGAAAATACGTGTAAATATTGTTGCTGATGAAAATATACAGCATAAAGAAAACAACAATAACAACACAAAGAGATGATCAGCGTATGAGCTCATTTTTAAAAAAAATAAAATAAAGAAGGGACATTTTTTTTTGGTGGGGAAGAAATATAAAAATGTAGGAACTACTATCAGCCAACGATGGTCCAAACCGTAATGGGTCAAACATGGATTTGAATTTCCGTTTTTAAGGGCTGTCCACAACTTTTGGGGACCCTTAAGGTTTTATAAGCATCCTTTATAAGTCTCTTTAACAATAGAAAAATCAATGCATTGGAATCATATAATGATTTCTTTGTTATAATAATTCAATTCAATTTAAAAATATAAAAATGTAGGAACAACGATTACGGTCCAAACCGTAAATTGCATGGATTTCAATTTCCGTTTTTAAGGGCTGCAGACAGCTTCTGGGGACCCTTAAGGTTTTATAAGGAAGCAAATAATCAATGCATTGGAATCATATGCTGATTTTTTTGTTATAACAACTCAATTAAACTCCGGTTAAATCGAGATTTACTGCAAGTAAAACTTTATAAACTATATCTAAGAATATTTTGGAATCATTGCAGGCGCTATGAGTATTATTTGTTTAGGTACTTAGGTACTGCATTACCTTTTGATAACAACAAAATCGAAAAAAAACAACTTTCCATTTCAAAGGCGTACATTTGCTAAGATTGTCCCTAGAAAATAGAACAAATTGAAATATATTCTCCTTAACAATGAAACAACAATAAAAAACTCTATCTTATGAAATAAAAAAATTAACATCAATATGTTTTCTTATCTATCATTGTCGGTGGGTCGGTCCAGAACGGTCGGTCGGTCGGTCGGTGCGTCGTACGCCGTACAAGCACAAAAATCAATAAATAATGAGACGCTTTGTGTGAAATGAATGTATTTTTATCTGTAACTGTCCCGAACAGAAATAATGTATTACTAAACAACAACAATAACAAATAAAAAAACAGAAAAAACGAGAAAAAAGCAAAACAAAATAAAATACAATCAATTTTACTAAAGTGCTACTGAATATGACAAATTTGTAAATATAAATATATTTGTATGCTAAGGATGGGTGTATGTATGTATGTATGTATGTCTGTATGTTTGTATGACTGTTATATAGACTATATACAATGGTAACATTTATTTAGATAAACGAGCACGTAACTTCAAATGCTTGGTTATCGTTTGGTATACCACGAGTATATGACGGTAGCAGCAAGAAACAAACCGTCTCTTGACAGACAGAGAGACAAACAGAGAGACATGAAAACAGACAGCCAGATAGATAGACACGCACTAAGTAAAGATAAGAGCAGCGTTAAACAATCGCAATTAAATTGTCAAAATCGAATGTTGATGGCATGGTAGGTATAGTTATTCTCAATGCTATGCTTGAAAAGCTTCTATTGATGATTTTAAATGCTTGTGGAATAAAAATATAATTGAAGGTCAAGCTATCAAAGTAGACACAATTCAGTTTCGAAAAAAATTTACTATAAAGAAAAGAAGATAAGGAAGAGAAGGCAGTACTGGAGACAAGGTACAAAATTATAGCAGAAAAATCAAGGGCGAAAGATCACTAAATAAATCAGACACAAATTTGAAAGACAAAGGAATTTTTAGAGAGAGAGAGAGAGAGAGAGAGAGATCGAAATCGTTAGAGAACAAAGAAAATTAAAGAATAGTTCATGACGTTCGTCGACAAAACAAATCAAAAGGATTGAAAACGAAAGAAGACTGTTGTAAAATCATCAAACAAATCATGGATCAATAGAGGAGGCATGAAGAAGGAGGAGGCATGAAGAAGGAGGAGACATGAAGAAGGAGGAGGCATGAAGAAGGAGTAGGTATAAAGATGGAGGAGGCTTGAAGATGGAGGAGGTCTGAAGAAAGCTATGCCTAAGATGGCGAGAGAATGCGGGAAAAATCCAAAAGGAACTGGAACAAATAATACAAAGCGAAAGAGTGTCTTTTTTGTGTCTAATTTATTAGACACAATGTGTCCAATTTTATTTATTAGAGAAACACTTTCAAAGAGAATTAAATTTGTTTAGACGCTATTTTAGTCTTCGCTGTTAACTGCTGATGAACCGATTTTATTGATGAATTGTTAATGTCGCCTGCTGTTGTCACGCCGAACACGTACTTCTGCACGAACGACCACACAAAGGCGCTCTCCGGCGGATACGGTATACGCAGTGCCAAATACAGGGACAAACAACTCTGTACGGCCTCCAGCGGATTCTCGAAGACGTATTTGTTCTCCATGAATGTCACATACGATGTTAATGTTTCGTTGGCGCCCACAAAGACCACAATCGGTTGAGTGGCAGCAGCAGCAGCAGCACCGCTACCATTTAGTTCAACATTATATTTCTTCAACGAATCTGCTCTTTGCATTGTCTGGTTGTGACGGCGATGGTGATGGTGATGGTGATGGTGATGGCATTGTTGTTGAAGATAAACAAAAATCGGAAAAAGAAAAACACTTATGAAGCACAGAATTGAGGAATATCTATGAGTACTTTGCTAAAATAGTCTTCTTCTTTGCTTGCATTGTTGTTGACGAGTTAAAGAAAATTGCTAGAGTTAAGTGTTGAGCTTACTTAACCTACTCACTCTCTCACTCACTCACTTCATAGTAAAGTACGAATTTTTCCTGCACCTCCATTTTCGAGGGTCTATAGGCCTTCTTAAGAGCTCTTTTCTTCACTGTGGTTGCGGGGAAAAAGTAAGGCAACACCATAAACGTTAATGCCTTTTTCGTATCTAAACAAATAAATATGAAGAAAAGAAAGAAAGAAAAAAGAAAGTGGTTTCAAGAAATAAAAAGGTAGAAGCAGCGGCCGTAAAGTCTACTTACGCTGGCAACAATGAGTGGAAGCCTTAACCCATTTCTGGACCACAGAATTCTTTAAATTCGCCGCCTTTTGCAATATATTCTCGTACATATTATCGAACTGCTCGAAGCCACAAAAATCGGGATATAACGCTTTCACATCGGCCAAGCACTAGAAGTAAATATGTTACAAAAGTGATAGAGTAAAAGTTTAAAACGAGTGTAAAATGTTTCGATTGACATCAATCAAAGCTTACCAATTGGAGCAAATAGTTTTTGTGTATTTCAAGAATGGGAAATAGTTTTAAATAATCGCCGGTTGATAACATTTCCGAATCTGTTAATATTTTCTGACGTTCCGGTAGACATTTGAGCCATTTCTCCAGAAATTCGGTGGATATTTTTGTATTTGATTTAACGTAATTCATAACAGTTGTAGCCTCGGCGTCTGTAAAGCGATGGATGGTACTAGTACAGGCCTTTTGCATAAAGCGATGCTGAATTTTAATACATTCCTATATTACCTTGCATTTCCGCATCGTTTTCACTTTGTCTCTTTGGCGTCACTGCGGCATATGTTCGTCGTTTCAATAGGCCTGACACGGTCAAGAGGCGTCTGTAGTTGGCGTAGGCATCGTGAAGTTTACCAGAAGCCTTCTGACCTTTCTGCGCCTTCGAATAGTAGACTTCTTTCAATTCACTTTTGAAGACTTGACAGACAACCTCTGACAAATAAATGAAATCTCGACGCAGAAATCTACAAAAATATTATTGAATAAACAATTTGGAAACAGTTTTGAAACCATTTCTCTCTCTTTCTTTGGCTGTGGCTCCATTATAGACAAACTCTTGGCTGTGGGATGACTTACTCTCTGTGCATATCCTTCTCCAGAATGTTTTTCACAATAATTTTGGCCAATTTAATTTGTTGTGTATTTTGCAGCAACTGTGTGTTGTTGTAGTGTGCTTGTATCATCTTGAAATCGAGATCTGATAAATTTCGCAATATCTAAAGAAGCATAAACCATAAAAAAAATTAACTATTTGTATTTATCATCATCATCGTCATCATCATTGTCACCAGCGTACTTCAGGATTCATAAGATTTCTAAGACTCTCAGTATTGGTGGCCATCTCACTGTCATCATCGTCAACATCGTCATCATCATCATCATAATCTTTGTCCTTACAGTTGGCATCGGCTATGCCCAAGCACCAGCCAGCCGAGGCACGAAATTGACTCACATAACCGGACAAAATGGCGTCCGGAATGGCAGAAGTTGTTTGAAAATCATAAAATTTTATCTGGTGCTTTATGTTGAAGAATTTCCTCACTAAATGCGAGTATATGTATTTCGATGCAAATGAAATGCAGTAAAAAGCAGAAAGAAAAGCAGAAAGAAAATGAAAGTAGTAGAAGAGGAGCAGCAGCAGAGAGTCGGTGAAGAGTTGGTGCCTTTTGCGTACCATCTCTGTGCAAATCCTTTGCTGTTAAAGTGGCGATGGCGCCTTTCGGCGTTGGTATTGTCACAATGCCAGAGCATCCTCGGTAATGCGCATTAATAAATACAGCGGCCATGCTGGAAGTGAGCAAAGTTTTAATCGAATGGATTAAAAAAATGCGAAAAAATTTCGTTCATTTAATTGCAGTCTTTCTTACCTTTCGAAAAAATCGGTAAAAAATCGGGCAATACCGTTACCTTTCACAACACGTCCATGCACTCGGCGCACGCTTTCAACACTAACGTAAGCCGCCGAGAGAGCTGGAGTTTAGCCGAACTGAATAATTTGCTGTAGCAAACGAATTCTCGGTCGTGTTTACGTTCTTCGTTTCAGCAACAGCAACAGCTACCAACATAAAATTCTTTTGTAGAAAGAGAAGTTTTGTTTTATTACATATTTTGATATTTTGTTGTTGTAAATGTGGGTAATATATATAAATATATAAAAATATGCTAAATAAATGTAAATGTAAGAAACTAAACGCAAAACGAATAAGGATTTCCAAGTGTCAAAATTTAAAATTTCTCCTCAATTTCTAATAAATTTGAAAAAAAAATTCAATTAGGTAATAAAAAAAGGTTTAAGTGAAACTTTTATTTCATTTGAAAAGCTTTTTTTTGTAGTTGTTTGGTCCATAATAAAAAAAGGGTTTAACTGAAACTTTTATTTCCTTTGAAAAGAGCTCTTTTTTTAACCTTATTTGGTCCAAAATACACGTTATTTTGGAAGTGGGGTAAGTGTACTCTATTAAAATGGCGTAGAACTCCATGAACTCCATTTTCTCATCTCTCTCCATGATGAGAAAACTTTTATTCTGGTATGATCATTTTATTTCCATTGAATTTAGAGGCAAATCTTTTAAAAATCTATACAATTTTTATAAAATAAAAATTTCTTAACCATAAGAATTGCTTTCGATTCCAAATGCACCTTTGTATTTAACTCGAAATAAAAAAAAATTGACTTACCTCACTTTCAAAATAAGGGGTCCATATGTTTTCATTTTAATAAAAATTCCTTTCATTGCGTCGGAATTATGGACTGACGAGGAAAGTTATTCGTACGGGACGTGTAGGGCGGATCATGGTAGGAAAATTAATATTGGTGGAGCTCCTTTTCCTTCCCCTCCCCCTCCTCCCCGCACCGACAAAAAATTCCTTCAAAGATCAAAGAAAGGAGAGAAATCATTTTGTATGAAATCATAATTAGAACGCACAAAAGAGAGACGACGGGATGATGAGATGAAGTGAGGTCAGAAGGTTTGAGAGGGTAAAAATTCAGTTAGTTCATTTACTCCGCAATTGTTGCTGTGATAAAAATTACCTGATCCCATTGAATAAAATGACCTGTCCAAAACGGAGACTAAGCTGTCAGTTAAAATGGGCCAACCGATTTGTGCGTAATCAAAAGCTCGGCTGTCAGCTAGCATGCAGCCCGGTCCCATTCCTGTCGCCTGCCTTCCTTCCTTCCTTCCTTCCTTCCGTCCTTGCCGTAAATAGCGATTAGTTCCGTGTCGGTGTTTTGTGGGTGCCTTTAGGGACCATGTAAAATGCTCCCTGTTCAATTATATTGTACAATATTTAATGGGACTCCGGAAACTGTAACGGCTAACGGCTGAATTGAATACGTCATAGACGGACAAACGCAGGCAATTACTTACACCATCATGCGTTTGCCGGAGGATGAGGGCAGAATTTGGCGGTCAGACAGACCAGCTTCAATGAAGCCAATGGTCGTAGCATGTCACATGGTACGAGTTAGCCCACGTACGCACTCGACAACCCACCCGGCCCACCCCTTTTCCTTGCCCGCCCACCCTGCCCGCAATCATGCAAGGATGAGTGAGCAAAATGAGAGACACGGCATGACATGACATGCATGCGTTGCTTTTTAATTAAAGCACATTCTGACGTATAAAGTGTACCGTTAATTACACCTGCAGCCCGGTGTTGTTGTGTGGTTGGCCTGCTGAGTCGTCCGTTTGAGCGTCTGACGGGCGATTTTTGCTGTTTTGCCGTTTGACGAGCGCGTCGTTTAGTCCACCATCGGTTTGGTTGTTCACAATGAGGCGACGTAAATTGGCGGCCAATGAAGTTCGGTCCAATTCGATTATTGCCTTTCATTGTCCGTCTTCCGCTGCGCTCAAGATGGCTGATGTATGTCGTTCTAGTTAGTTGCTTCTCGTCACAACGCAACGCAACGCATAGTTTCGCAAATTCCTGCGTAATACTACGCGGCGTTTACTTGGCTGCGATGGCGTCATCTTTATTATCCTTTTCCTTACGTCTGGCACAACGATTAACCGGTTCCAATTTGTGTGCTATTATCTTCGTTGTTGTATCTGGCTTTCTTTTGACTCACACCGGATGCATGCGTTGGGGCGATTGTGTCATCGTGGCGTCAACAACGCGACGAAATGGACGAACAGAAGGACTGTGATGCAAACACACAGAGTCTGAAAAGTCTGAGGAACGCTTTGGTTAAAGAAGGAAGCAAGGGTAAAGGGTGAAAGCAAGCAAGGCAGCGACGCACGAGGGTAACCACAGGAACATGGACTGAGAAGAAACTGATTTGGCCGCAACGGAAACACGGACGAACAGGCGCATGAAGGACGCAGCAGGCGTTCCGAAGGCAGCAGGCGAAAGCGGCTAAGCGAAGACCGCAAGAGACAAGATAGGAGGATATACAAAATGTCGAACGGACGGAGCGACGCACGAACGCACGCACACACGCACGCACTCACTGATATGCCGCATTCGATGGTTCGTTGGTTCGTTGAAAAGTTACGCACGCACATAAATCAAAATTATTAATGACGACGCAGCAAAGACGACGCAGCAAAGGCGACGCAGCAAAGACGACGCAACAGAATAGAGAACAATAAAAGTTGCGTGCAAGATTAACTGTACATTTAACCTCCTGCTGATTGTTCGAGCATAAATTACAACAACGCATAACAACAACAACAACAGCGAGGCAGGCAGGAGTGGCAGCAGCAACGGCAGCAGCAGCACCGTCACCGACACCGCCAAGCGTCATGAAGTCAAACTGTTACAGAAAGAGGCAGAGCGTGAGTGCGTTAAAGAGCACAGGCGGAGCGCGAAGGTGTTACGGCTGCTCCCCTTTTTTTTGCGGCGATACCAGCCAGTCTTTGAGGCGCCACAAGAACTACTACAACATGTTGCTCCTGCCAGCAACGCAGCAAAGCAGACTACTGCCACTACTACGCGTTCGTATGCGTCGAGCGAGCAGACGGCAAAGCGTCGCACGCAAAATCAGAGATACTTCGTTGGTCAACATCGACAACAACAACAACAACAACAAGTCTTTTTCACCCCCTCCTTCCTTCGTGGTTGTGTTTGTTGCCGCTGATTTTGCTGTTGCTGCTCTTCGATGTTGTTGATGGGTTTTTATGGTTTTTATTTGAATTTATTTTTCGATAGAGCTCTTCGTCTCGAAGGCGCCACGAAGGACCCTCTTCTTTAAAACCATTTAAGACTTTGTTTGAAGTGAGTGAATAGTTATTGTTGTTGTTGTTGTTGTTGTTGTTGTTATTGTTGTCGTCGTCGCTATCGCTGATGTTTATTTATTTAGCTTTGATTATTGTTATTGCTGCTGTGATGGTAGCTAAATATTGTTGTCATTGTTGTTGTTGTTGTTGTTGTTGTTGTTGTTGTTGTTGTTGTTGTTGTTGTTGTTGTTGTTGTTGTTGTTGTTGTTGTCATTGTTGTTGTTGTTGTTGTTGTTGTTGTTGCTGTTGTTGTTGTCATTGTTGTTGTTGTTGTTGTTGTCATTGTTGTTGTTGTTGTTGTTGTTGTTATTATTATTATTGTTATTGTTGTTGTTGTTGTGTCAATTTTTTTACGCGTTCTTTTTCGTTTCGCTTCACTTCGCGCGCATCCTTGTCGTCACCACTGCACTTGCCGCCACTACCAGTAACAACAACAACAAACAACAACAACAAACAAAAGCCATGCTCGTAATTTTGCTGCTTGTTGCTTCCTTCGTCTTTGTCTGCTTCTTCTTCATTACAAGACGAAAGACGTTTTGCTTTTATCTGTTTTTTTTCACTCCGTTTTTTTTTTTTGCATTTTATTTATTTTTAGGCTTTAAAAAATTAGTGCTTTTTTCTATCCTGCTCTGACTTCGTTTTCTGTCCCGGTTTTATAGCTGAGCTCTGCAATCATCGAGGCGTAAGCAACAGGCTTAAATTTTATTTCATCATCAGCAGGGTTAGAGAGGGGCAGGGGGCGGGGTAGTAGACGCCCGAGGGTACTAAGTTAATTTAGCAGGCAGCCTTTTAACAAAATTAATATTCATACCAAAAAATCTGTTACCCAAAAATCCATTTTAATAACAAAATTCTGCGAAATTAAATTTACGCTCTGCATTCCTATCATTCCGGCATACCGTACGTTTCCACCACCACCCCCCCCCCTACCACCCCCTACCCCTTCCCCCTTTTTTATCTATTTTCAATTTTTGTATATTCATAATGGACTGCATAAGCCTTGAGTAAGAGTGCTCGAGCTCGGGCTTACACCTCGTTGACCGCAACGCACGTCAACGTGTGTGTGTGTGTGTGATTGTGAAACCCCACTGGCGTTTTCATATCTCTCAACCAGCCACCCCCAACCCCCTCCCTTTTACTCTCTTCTCATCTTCACCGACAAAAAGGGCGAACTTTGTTGTTTACTCGCATCTACCAACCATGTCCATTCAAAGGTCCTTCCGTTCATACTGCTGTAGTGCCCCCACCCCCCATCCGACTGCCCCCCTTTTATTTATTGTGTATTCACCGCGACTTCCTCGCAGTTTCGTTTGCTTTTCGGGTTTTGCTTTTTCTTCTCCTGCTGTTTTCCTCAAAGAATTTCCTCGAGTATTTATTTCGTCCTTGCATGCTTGTTGCTATGCAGGACTTCACGTCAGGAAAATGTATGGGAGAGTGTGGTTCTCGTTGTTGTTGTTGTTGTTGTTGTTGTTTTTGGTGCTGCTGTTGTTGTTGTTACGACTACTATAGAGACTGACCCAAGTGAGTGCTTCGGGCTGACCGGCAACAACCCTTTGAATGCAAAATTAAGTGCGTTTTCTCGGTATGGGTGAGGGTATGGGTGTGTATATGTGTGTGTGTGTGTGTGTGTGTGTGTTGATGTTTGCTTATATTACATTTTAGTAGCCTTTTCCTTTGCGTTGAGCAGGTTTGAGTGAGTGTTTACGCACACATACGCTCTTGCCGTATTATTACGGACGGCGATATTACGACTGTGGGATCTTGAGGTTGTTGTTGTTGTTGTTGTTTTGTTTTGCTTCGTCCGCTTGGTCGGCCTGGTTAATGGTTACAAGTTACTCATGCACGCTGCGACGAGACGGTTCCGGTTGACGGACAACGAAAAAGTGATTCAATAAAAAATTTTATTATCGTCATCAGCCGTCATCAGCGGTTCAGGGTTTTAGTGCTTCGAAATGGATGAAGCACCGGACTGTAGTGGTGATGAAGGTTATAATGTCTAGTGATAATGCTTCTTCAGGGTTTTTCAGGGTGTGGGAGGGGGGTTGATTGTCGGGAAAGTTGTAAATTTTTTTCGGTAACAGCTTAAATCGTCATCAGTTTAAATAAACGGGAAGATTATCATCAAAGAGTAACCGGAAGAAGGGTCTAAAATGTTATTACCGACACTGGTTAATCCTTTTATCGAAAGTGGAAAGGGTGGAACTTGGTTCTTGGTTCAGGAAACTGGAAGAATATACACGGAGAGTATTATTAGTTCATGTGTAAGATATTTGGAAATTTTTGTAAGGTTTCAACGGCGCTATCGAAAATCTTAAGCGGAATTATAAAAGTAAAAGAAAATTCTCATTAAATTAGTTTTCTATAAGAAAAGGTTGCTAAACGGGAGCTAGTGCCTCTTTTTCTAGTTCGGTTTATCCTCGAACTATCATAGCTTTAGCGAGTCGTGATTAATATTAAAATACTTTTATCCATTATAAATCAACGTTTATCCAAAAAAAAAAACGACACTGACTTCAAAATTAAATCCCGGGCACCAAAGAGTCAGTCTTCCTTCAAAAATACAAAAATGGATTTCCTAAAAGTATTTTCACCGATTTTTTAAGAAAAAAAAAAAAAAAACAAAAAAAAAAGAAGAATTCCTAAAATCATTTTCACCGATTTTGTAAGAAAACAAAAAAATTTATAAAAAAAAAAATTTAATCAAAAAAAAAGATTTCCTAAAATCATTTCCATCGATTTTGTAAGAAAAACAAAAAAATTCAATAAAAATTAAAAAAAAAAAAATTATATGAAATAAAATTTTGACAAAGAGATAAAGGTAGCAAGTAGAAGTTTTAGTTAAAATAGCTATAAAATGGCGTTAGTGTTTTTTTTTTATGCAACATGCGGCCATTTTGTCAGTTTACTGAACCAGAATCATTCGAACCATTTCTCTACAGTCTTCAACGTATACTCATATTTTATAAAATTTTATAGCCTACTCTTTCTGCTTCTTCTACTTCTCCTTTTTCGTTATCGGCACCTTAGAAAAAAGGGTTCCAGTTCCAGTTTGAATATAACAATTCTCGTTACCGATGCTATAAAAAAGTGTTGCTCTATTATATTGAGCTTTTTATTATACTCGTCGTAGCACGAACGACTTTTTCGCCTTTCTCTCATGGTCGGTCTTTTCGGTACCGATATTTTATAGAAATAACTATGTACTATAATCCTCATATGGAACAATGGCATGCTCTTTTTTCTCCACGATACAGTAAACACTTTTATGTTTTATTATCTGGCAGTCGTTTGTAAGGGCCAGCCCATTTTACATTATACTACGCAGCCGTAACCGGCTGCACCGAAATAAAATTAAATCTTTTGTTTGTCAAAGAAAAACTGAAAAAGAAAAAAAAGATAATAGAGAATATGCATCTCATTAGATAATGTTATCGCTATAAGAGTAAGTATTTCTGCTGCTTTTTTGTTCGTCTTCAGACCATTTTCACAGTTACCTACTTCTTCTTCTTCTTCTTCTACTTTACACAGAATTGTAATAATTTGTGTAAAAAAATTCTATTTCTATCAACGAAGATTGTCTTCAAGTTACAAACAGGAACCAGTTTTTTTTTAACCCCGAAAAACAAAAACCTACCTTTCTTGTCAAATCAATTTTCTTCCTTTTTTGATTTCTTTTGATGCTTTGTTAAAAAATTATTACAGCAGGAAGAAGAAGAAGAAGAAGAGGAACAAATAATACAACAACAAGTTACTAAGAATCATCGGTATGGCGGTCATTTTGTAGAGTAGAAAAAAAGACTTATGCGTACAAAATTCTCGTTTCATTTGCAAAAGAAACTTGACTTGAAACGTAGGTACATACGCATAATTAAGAAAAAGAAAATGTGTGGCGGGAAAGAGGAAGAATATTAATAGTAATAAGTAGACAAAGAAGGTTGAAAAAGATATTAAGTCCTTGATTACTTTTTTGTTCTTCTTTGAAGTTGTGTTCAATTCATTACGAGTATTTTTAATAAATCTTACTCTTGGGCTTAAATTTGAACTGGACAATAATACAATACCGGTTATCCGATATAATGATATAATCCCTATGGGTTACATACTCATACTCTAGAGTCTATACACAGGGATGGTTCCGTACAATAACAATTCTATGCTATGAATTATGCAAACTAATAATCTGTGGATGTTTTGGCTGAAGAATGATGAGTGATGGATTGACGAATGGATGAAAGAATGGATAGATGGTTTGCAGAATGCATGAATAACGGTTCGTGGATAAAGCCTTTTTCGGTACATCTTTTTTTCCGCTTAAAAAAAAAACAGTTTTCATTTAAAACATTAAAGATTATTCCGTTTGAAACTTGAAATATATCGAAAAACCTCAGAAAAGGCACGATTTAATTAAACTATAATTTTAAATTCGGTTAAAAAAACAAGTTTAAGCCCAAAAACTGTTAAAGAAAGTGTTCGAACGCAGTGTTGCTGTTGATTTAATTTCTGCGAAATGACTTTTTTCGGTCATTAATTTTTGAACCGAATTTTAAAGCAATTCGATTAGGTTTCGTTTCGATTTTTCCGTTTTACTACGAGTACAATAAATTTTATGGCTTTAATAAAAACCGGAAGGTGAAAAGAGATGGTGATGGTTCGTTAAAGTGGGCGGGATAGAGGTGGGCGGGCGGGCGTTCTGTGTCAATGTAGGCAGCGATATGTTTTATGGTTTTAGATTTTGCAGAAGCTATTATTCTCCGTTGCGTTAATGGTTTAGGACAAAAGTAATAAACTTAAAGAAAGGAAAATCATAGCGTTCAGTGTAAAATTTTTTTGGAAAATTGTAATGGTTTACCCTTCGGCCCCGGACGGTGGCGGCACGGAGGAAAGACAAACCAGAGGGCTGTAGAATCCAGACGCAAATTAAGAGCGTACCTACATTTAGTGAATTAGAACGAGCTTAGATTTAGCAAAATAATCAAAATGTAGTATACTGGTTGCTATACAGAATTCGCCGTGAAATCGGTTACCGT
Organism: Conops quadrifasciatus; assembly: GCA_949752815.1. Lineage (NCBI taxonomy): Eukaryota > Metazoa > Arthropoda > Insecta > Diptera > Conopidae > Conops > Conops quadrifasciatus. The sequence goes on from OX457079.1 coordinate 4,463,282, forward strand.
GTAAATCGAGCAATGCCTGTATTAAGCTTTAGTATTGAACTGCTATTGTCTCTTTCGTGATTGTTGTTATATTTAGCATGTTTTTTTGGAAAATTTAAAGAGAGCATTACTTCAGTTTGTACTCTGCATGCCCTGCTTCTCCCTTCAACCTCATTCCACCGTTCAACCAACTACTATTTCTTGCAACCTTTATATAATCCTTTGGTAATTACGCTGTTTATTATATTGATCTTAATGCTAATGCAGTTAAGTTGATTGTTTAAAGGATAGTAATCAACACGATTTTGGAATGAGAAGTGACATCCCTTTTCCAAGGCTGTCACTTAATTTCATCGGTTTCGGTTTTTTTCAATAAGTTTTTGTTTTATATTTATTTCTTTTAAGACTCCTTCTTTCGGAATCGTAGTTTATTTTCTCTGTTTTTTTCTCCGTACTATTTTCTTTCTTTTTAATGGCGCGACGCGTCTTTTTCAAAGCAGGTAAGGATTAAATTTTGATCCCGGTTTATAGCTTTTCTACCCATTGTTCAAGAGAGCGAAAAAAAGAAGAATAGTAAAATTCTCTCTCTCTCTTCTTCAATAGGCCGTAGTCTGTCCGCAATCAGGTTCGTAGAAGGGTAGAATTGAAGGGTTTTAGAAGGGCGCAATTTTGGGTATTGTTATCACTTTTTTCACACAAACATTCTCTCCACTCCCTTCGCCCTTCACCCTTGCGAACGGGTGAATTCTTTGTGAAGCCTTTGTCCTTCGAATGTGTGTCAGTGGTTCAAAGCGGCACTACCATCGTAGCTCGCCGTTTGGGTTGATACCGAACTCACGTTAGGTACAGTTTATGTCGGCAAATTGAAATGAAATCAGAAAAAATTTACATATTTTTGTATAGACTCGCTGTAATTTTATGAGATATGGCAAGTTTATTGGCGAAGGCCCGGAAGGGATCAGTTAATGTAAGCTAATAAGATTGCAAGAGGGTTGGGTTGGGTCGGATCGACGCGGTTAGTTGAACGGAATGAGAGAAATATAAAAAAGGAGTTTTTGCTGGAATCAAATGAAATTGTATTTGATTTAACTAATTCTCCGGTCGCGTTTTCTCGTCGTGATGATAATGGCGTTGGTATTTGAAATTTATGGACTGAAAGAGAGTCGTAAAATTTAATCAATAATTTCGTCATCATTCGAAAAGTTACGTACACGAGTATAAACATGCATGACGACTAAGAAGAGAAGTGCAGTCGTTTCGTGAGGCAGAGAGAGAGAGAGAGAGGTAGGCATGGCACAATATACGCTCCATAAGTTTTTATATTCTCAAAAAAACGCAAAAAAATTGAAACTTTTTTTTAACAACCCAAAAAAAATGTATAAAATATTTATGACTTTTTAAGTATTAATCAATAGCAATAAAGTTAAAAAATTCAATCAGTTAATACGCAAGTCAGCAGTCAGTTAATCAGTCAATCTGTCTGTCAGTTAGTCAATTCAATTTTCAATTCATGACAGACAGAGACCACGACGAATGAAGTAAAACAAAAAAAAAAAAAAAAACAGTAGCCGCCGCCGATTGATACGATTCGTGTTTTGGGATTTAATTGAATACAAAGAAATTGAAGAAAATGAAAAAAAAGTCAGTGATTTTTTTCAAAATACTATAGAATAAGATCATTTTTGAATAAAGGAGATTTTTGCTCGTGAGTTACGCGAGTGCGTATCAAAATAATCGCACTATAATCTCTTTTTCATACTATCGTTGTTGTCTCTATCAATGCTCGATTTTTTTAAGATCTTTTGTAAATCATTTCTCTCTCATGTGGGTACCTAAATCATTAAATTTTTGTACTCTCTTCTCGACTCTCTTCTTGGGTGTGTGTTCTTGTTTTTTCTCTTTTTCTCAAATTGTACTTTATTTTTGTAGGATACTTATAAAATATGCCTCTTTCTCTTGCTCTGTATCCTTATTAAATATTGATGCCTCTCTATATTATGCCTCTCTTTATATTATAACTCTCTATACCTTTTTCTAACGAAAGCCGGTTGCTTAACCCTGGAAAACCTCTTGCTGCCTTTCTGTTCTATTTTTCTTTGTTTATACTCGTAGCTTTTCTGATTCTTTTTTTTTTTTTTGCGAATTTACACATAGCAGTATATATATCCACTTATTGTTTTTTCTGTATCTTTGTAGTATCTCTCTCGCTCTCTCTCTATATATATCTCTGTAATATATTGTATTTCTCCAGAGCAGAAGAGTTCACCAAATTGTTTTTGGCTTTTGATGTCATCTCGTTTTCTTCTTTATTGTCTTTTGTTATCTTTTTTGTCTATTATTATCGTTTTTTTTGATATCTTTTCATCTTTTTGGCTGCCTTCATGACGTCTCACAATTTTATATAACATAAGTTATTTCTTTGCCCTTTCTAACCATCCCTTTTTCTCTTTCTCGCTGTTTATCTTGCATTCAAAATTCATCTTTAAAAAGTTTCAGCTGATCATTGATCACAACAACTGACGACTACTGATCGACCAACTGACATCTGATAAACTGACTGACTGACCAACCAATTGACTGACCAATTGACTGACCAATTGACTGACCAATTGACTGACCAATTGACTGACCAAACTGACCAATTGACTGACTGACTAACTCTCCTTCATTTCTTCAGTTTAACTAATGACAGCAATTAAGGCCGACAGAGTTCAGCGGCAATAAAATGACAGCCACAACAACAACAACCACTGGCGAACCGGCCACGGACAACCAATCAACTGGTACTTAAATAAATTAGTGTCCGTCGCCGCGGTGTGTCTGTCGGCCAAGATATTATCAACGATGACTGGTCGAGTTTGTCATTAAAGTTTTACCCACAAACAGGCCCCAGACTGGAACAGAAAAACAAGAAAAACGAAGAAAAAAAACAAAAAACACCAAAAAAAACAAAAACAAATCAAAATACAAGAAATAAGATTTGGAAAATATCTAGCTGTTGTTGTTGTTGTTATAGTTTGTTAAAAAAATCTGTCATTAATAGTGAGAAAAAAGAGCGTAACCTGAAAACTCTTGTTATTAACCTTTATTAGTGCTGAGCAAAAAAAAACACAACAACAACAACAACAACAACAACACGTAATAGACTCGTGAGTACGAATATGTTAAAATCTGTTAGTTACAAGATAGGCGTGGCCGTTGAGAAAATCATTACCTTTTTGGGGCACGAGATTTTGGCATATTTCACATTAATTGTAGTGCGTAGCAGAGCACGGAGGGGCGTGGCAAATTAAGCAAAAACTTTAAAATTCACTGGAACAAATTCTAAACGATAGAGACTAAAAGATATTGGAATGGGCGTGGTGGTGGGAGGCGGCAATACTCAAGTTTACGTAAAAGTATTTTTCTTAAAACAATTTAATGCTTTAAAGATACATATACGCGCATTCTAATGTCTCTAAAAGGATAACAACAACAACAACAACGACGACAGCAAGCACAGAATTATACCTGATGTCTTTCTTCTTCTTCTTTTTTTCGGGTGGGGTTAAGCTTGGGTATAAAAGGAACCACCAAAACGTAACAAAACGAATCTATTGCTTTTTAATTTAAATTTAAATCGGAATCTTTCAAACTGTTGATTTATATTTATTACAATTCGGATGTGGATGCGGATGCGGATGCGGATGCGGATACGGATATCCGATGAATAGCATTAAAACTTCTTAACGTTGCGAAGGAGTAGAATGGATCAAAAACTAATCTCTGACTCTTTTCAGTTTAAAAACCAGGCGCTGGAGGGTAAAGGCAACGCACCAGGAAAAAAGGGTGTGTGGGGGGGGGGGGTGTATTCGAAGGGTTACAAACGGTACGACGCGTTGCTCGTGTTATTTATGAACTGTTACCGAGCGAAGGTAATAATTTATGATACTTTACGTCGCACAAGAAGCAAATTATTTTAAAGCCGGCGAGCCGCGACCCACGAGACGAATGTGACCCGACCCAAAAACGTCTAACGGAGAAGGGCTAATACGAGAGATACCTTACCTTATTCCTGGCTCCTACAGGAATTGCTACGTCTCTCGCTCTCTCTCTCTCACGCACTCTCTCGAGGTTGAATGGACGAAGGTTGTGGAGAAAAGTTTGAGAAACTTTGGCGATAAGTTGATACTTAAGTACTCGCACGTAAAACTTTTCCAGCAGAGTGTCGACCAAGCTGTGAGCCAAACACTTAATGAGTTATTGTTGTTGTTGTTATTGTTGTTGTTGTTGTTGTTGTTGTAGATGTTATAGCTCTCTTGCTGCTGCTTCTGCTGTTTATGTTGCAGTAGTAATAGTTTTGTTGTTGTTGTTGTTTTTCCTTTGTTGTTGTTGTTTTTGCTTTGTTGTTGTTGTTGTTACCGTACCTATTGTTAATGCAAATTTTTGTTATTGTTAACGCTATTGTTAATAAGTTGTTGGTGTTGTTGTTTTTGTTGTTGTTGTTGTTGTTACTGAAATTTTTTCAAAGGTGAGAACCCAACACGCACATTTCCCTTCAGGGGTTTTTGTTGTTGTTGTTGTTGTTGTTGTTGTTGTTGTTGTTGTTGTCGCCGTTGATGCTGTCATTGTTGCTGTTGCTGAAGTGGTTGCTGTCATTGTTGCTGTTGCTGAAGTGGTTGCTGATTTTAATTTAAATGCGTTCTTCTCACACTTTATGGGATTAATTTTACCCTCGTTGTTGGTGTTGCTATTGTTGTTGTTGTTGTTGTTGTTGTTGTTGTTGTTTCTCTCTTCTTCTTCTTCTTCTTCTTCTGTGATGACGAGAAGTGCAACAATTGTTTTCTATTGTTCGCCATACTTTTAACAAGCAATAAATAAATGCTGTGCGTGTGCATGTTTGTTGATATTGTTGTTGTTGTTGTTGTTGTTGTTGTTAATGTGCGTTCATGTGTTGCAATTTGAGCCCTTAGCAACAGCCAGGTCAGCAACGCACAACCCCTGCCTGGCAAGCGATTCCCAAGCGACGTCATTACGAATGCGTTGCGAAGCCATTCATCACCGGAGTCGAGCCGGCTTATGCAAGGCCCTAAACAGTTACCACCACCACCACCACCACATAACACCAACAACAAAACAAAAGCGAACAAGAAGAAGAAGAAGAAGAAGAAGATGAACAACAACGACAACGACAACGACAACAGCAGCAACAATAAGTTTCGACCTTTTTTCTGTTGCGTCATCATACCCTAACGGTGCTGCGTCATTGCGTGGCCTGCCTGTTGCCGCCCCTCGGTGAGCGCTCGAGGGCTCGGGAGCGCCGGTTCAAGTGGTGTACTTAATGTGACCGATGACGGAACGAAGCGGTGCGGTTCACAATCCATTCATTCGACGACATCGACGAAAAATAATAATTATTATTAAAATAAATTTTAGCAGCGTGATTTTGTTCATTTAATATTTCCTTGTGATTTATTTGGCCGCATGCACCGTCGCCGTGCGTTCCGCAAATCAGCAGCCATCGGAGACGCAACACCGACCGGCGAGCGGGCGGGCGGTCGTCTGCCGTGCCGCATGAGAACAACGCTGCGGCGTGGCGCGGCGCGGCTTACGTTTTGTGGCGTGTCAATAACGGGCATAATTTGTGTTACCGTTTGAAATTCTATCATCGACAACATCATCATCTTTAACTCTCTTTCTCTCTCTCTCTCTCTCACTTTCTCATCTTTATAATTATGCTAATCGGAATTATAAACGTTGGCAAATTCAGCATCAACAACGTTAACAACAAAAATATGTCACTACGAGTATCATAATCCTGTTACCTTTTCCATTATCAGTCAGTGGACGATCAGTGGATCATCATTATGATCATTATGATCCTCAATTATCACATTCGACATTATTTTTAAAGTCATTATGATTCTGCTTTATAATTTACAACGCAATATTGAGGTTCTCAGTATCAACATTATTAACATTATCATTAAGAAAATGGTTATTTATCATCATCACGGCGCGGAATCATCCTCATCATCATCATTATACACTCATCGACATCATAATCTACTGATGATTTAGAAGATTCAGTTCTCTTAATTTAGTTTTAATATTAGTTGCTATAATATCATCTTTACCATCATCAGTCTCATCACCATCATCACTTTATCTCTTCATCATCATTATCATCTTCGTTATATTTACGCAATCGCAAAATTTGCACTCGTTTGGTTATTTTTGTTTTTGTTTTAATCACGCCTAAAATTGCTAGATTTTTCGTAATTTTTTCTTTATGTCGAAATTTCTGGATATCGTTATCGCTGAAACGATTCCTGGGTGAGGAATAAATACCAACCCCCGGTGAGTAGCGTGAGGAGGGAGTGAGAGGGGGGGAGGAGGCGTAGATGGCTTGGTGGTGATTAAGAAATGAAGTGCAATTTTATGCGTTTCATGAAAGAGTTCATCACTTTAACCCTTTATTGGCCCGAAGTTTCTCCTCCCAAAGCATTAATTTTCATTTTCTTTTTTTTTTGCTCAAGTTTAAAAAAGACAAAACAATTTTTCCAAAATTTTAATCCCTCAAATAAAACCAAAGACCGTAAAAAAGCCAGCAAAGGAAAGTTTTTCCTTTTAAATGCGTTTTTTTTTTAAAGACTTTGAATACTTTTTTATGACTTTTTTAGTTTATTTGAGACGATAAATTTGGAAGATTTTACAGTTATTTTTTTACAGAGAGTTTTTTACAAGATTTTACAGAGAACGCCACTCCCTGGAGGCTTATTTCGGTAACGGTGGTAAATCACTACAATCAAAAAAAAAAGCTTAGCTTAAAATATCCACTTTTGGTTTGTTTCCAAAGTTTCTAACTTCAAATTAATATGATACGAGTAGCTGCGAGACACGGTTTAGTGTCCTGCGGCATTGGGCATTGGTGAATAAAGTGTTAATTAAAAACTCTCTGCCGCTTGCAGTCGTCTCTCTCCTCTCGCATTGGCTGGTATCGCTCCCGCGGGAGAAAAAACGCGTTAAAAAGCATGAAATTGTTTGGAGAAAGTCTTGAAAAATGACAGTCGTTTGTTTGTTTTTTTTTTGGGTTTGTTTTGTTGTTGGTTTCATTCAGTGAGGTGAGCTGAGCTCATTCGTAGCTTGTTACATGAGGTAAAGGGTTAAGTCTGCTCGCACTTTCTCTCTCTCTCTCTCTCTCTCTTAAGAGAGAAGTGGAAAATGACTCCTTGTGATTTCTCAAATCTCGCAGAGTTGTCGCAACATAAACTATTGTAATTAAAACAAACAAACAAACCAGCCCAAGTTATTGGAAATAATTTATTTTCAGAATTGTTTAAAATGTCATGACGTGCCGGCGTGACAGGCTTTAATCAAATTACAAAACTCATATTAATTTTGGATTTATTTAAAGACACCACGCATTGTGTCGTTTCAATAAAAATTGAAAGAATGTATTTTTAAACATTTTTATTGAACGCTACTTGCTCAAAATCTTCCTTCCTCACTTCTTCACTTTACGACGTCATAAAAATTTGGAAATGCCATAAATTTACAATTTTTACAATGACATTAAGCAGTTCGTTCATTTCGTAAATTAGTTCATGGTTTTTGGGCGTTTGATTTTTTTTTTTAATCTTGTAGTTATTAAATTTTTTAAAAATAAAAACCTATAAAACATATCGCGTATCATCATCAGTGAAGCCATGGAGAAGAAAGACACCAAAACATTATTTTTAAGGCCTTCGAAAACTACCCGCGGGAGTCCATTTTATGTACTTCAAACGTTTCAGTCCAATGGATTAGTTTGCTTCCAACAAAATTCGTTGTCTTTGATCCAGAGCCCAAAAATGCTGACGAAAATAAAAACCCATCAATGTCAAAATTAGCTGAGCATTAAATAAAACGTTGCAGTAAAAATGCACATACTCGTAATCTCGTATTTTCCTTGAATTTCCCACCGATTTTCCCACCGTTTTCCGGCGTCTCATTTTTACCATATGCCTTTTCTTATTAAAAGTTAAAAGCCTGCAATAATTTCGTTTCGTGATTGGATTTTTTTTCGTTTCGTTTCGAATGCAATTTTCAGATTCGGTTACACGAATTCGAACCGACCGCTGACGTCCCTCCCCGTTACGCCCCGCCTGGCAAGCGCTCCGTCCGCGTAATTACATCAACTCGCAAAAGAAAATTATTTTCATAGAAATAATCTGGCAGGAAGACGCTTAAAGGACGCATAAGTTCGAAGCCGTCAAGCGCGCGTTAAACGCGACAGACGCCGCGGACGGGTAATATTCATATTTCATTACAACAACAACAACAGTAACAACAACCGTAACAATCACAACAATCAAGGGAGAGAGAGAGAGAGAGAGAGAGCGCGGTTCCATCAACCATTCATTCATCATCCATCTTCTCAGCAAATTCAAGCAATTGCTTAGATTTATTCAACACATGTTGCTGTTGCTGTTGCTGTCGCTGTCGCTGCTGTCGCTGCTGCTGGGCCCGATTTTGTTTGCATTTTTTCAATAGCAATTACCGACATGCACGCAGCGGAGTGATTTTTTATGATTTTCGTGTACCATGAATAATTTTTTTTTGTTGTTTATTGCTGTTTTTTGCAACCCTTGTCAACGAAGGGCACGTACGGGATCGTCTGTCAATGCCACCCTACGCGCCATCCCTGCGTCCATCCGTCCGTCCGTCTATCCCAATATCGGCAGGATACTCGCGAAGGCTGCACGATTTCGAGGAAGGTAAGCGCAAATAAGATGAATGAAAGATGATACAAGAAAAATAATAAATTAAATTGGCCTAATTTTGAAATATGGATTCCAATTTAAATTTGCCTCCAGCGAGAATCAACATTAAACAACTGGCAAAGAACAGGAAGGAGAAGACGGAGTAGAGGAAGCGTAAGAAATTGGAGAAAACGCCAAAGGGAAAATACTATAAAAAAGACAAAGAAAAATTAATATGTTTGTTCATCATAAAAAAAATAACAATCAAGTAGAAAAGGTAATAATATTAGATGAGGATAATATTATTCAAAACGTTCTATACTTAACACTTGACGGGCTGGCATGACCCGTTGTCGGTCTCTGCAACCAATTTGCCCTACTGTAAAAAGTCCGTAGATCGTTCCAAAATCAACGGACGGACAAAATCAACAATCAATAACGTTCCTTCAATATTATCGACCATTTTTCTTGTTTTTCTGGCAAACCAACTTTCTCATTAAGCAGCCCACCAAACCAACTTTTCATCGCAACGGGACTAAAATGGTCGGTCGGTCGGTCCCGTCCAGACCAAATTGTTCGAAGAAAAGCAGTTTAGATCAAAGTCAACCCAAATTGCTTAAAAAACAGGTTAAAAAAACAGGAAAGGCCCAAAAAAAAAGACCGTCTACGTCTTTCGTAAATGGACAAATCAAATGAGCCGCCCAAGAAGCTCGCCCAAAATGGACCAACCAACGTCCAAAGTCATCATCAAGGTAAAAGCCTGGAAGAAGAGCAATAGGATGACCCAGGGAGCCCCTAAAAACGGTTTAAATGGGTCTTAAATTAAGAACGGGCCAACTAATACATCAAAAAAGAAACAACAAATCATATCAGAAAGGACTGTCCGAAGAAGCAGTGAATACTTACTTACCAGAAAACGAACTTAGCGACGTTCTGACCATTTCGCCCCCACCCTGCTTTTCTTCATGCCCTCACAAATGACTGTCATCCGTTTAGTCGTACTTCAAGCCGGCTCGCTGCGGAACAAACACCAAATTTTTATGCATTTTTGGGCTCTACATCTAGAAGCTTATTCGTGCCGCCAGCTTCTAAAATCTCTCCATTTGTGCATAAAGTGTTCGTTACGTGCTTCCTTGTGCCCAAACGAGGACCAGAAGCCCGTAATGCTTGGCTATTTCTATTTCTACTGCTATACTTCATTATCATTTCTTCAAGCAAAATGACGATATTTAATGAATCATTAAAGTTTATACGAAGTTAAAAAGCTATAAAGTAAAAACGGGCGCACAACAAATCTAAACAACTGATCTGCGTATAACATTTAGCGAAACAACAACAACAACAACAACAACAAGAGAAGAAAGATACAGAAGGACTCTTTTAATATAATTCTGGTTTTTATTGTTTTTCTTCAACGGCGCGGCGTCAGGAGAGCAGAAGGAGGAGGGGCTGAAGAAGAAGACGAAGAAGAAGTAGCATAAGTTGTAGCATAGCGGTAGTTACGACAGGCTACATTTTGCAAATGGTACATAAAAACCAGTGCCGTTAATTTGTTTTGGGACCAACTTTCAGCAACCATGGTTGGTCTATGGACCAATTCAGCTTCTCGCTTGAATTCAATTTAATTATCAATTAGCAGTTTCGCTGCCAGCCAGCCAGCCGTCCCGTTCCGCCCCTTCCCGTCCCACCAGCCGCCACAACGCGTCGTACGCTCGGTCGCCATTAAATACAACCGCTCCCGAAGTGATCCAATTAGCACCAATCTCTGATGAGACCAAATTAAAGTCGTCATCGTCATTGCCGCGGTTATTAAGGTTTTATTAAAGCGTTATTACTTCGCAGCGATAACAAAGAGTTATAAAAATGACCGCAGATCAGAGTCGTTTCATGTCGTTTCATGTCGCATCACATACGCGCAGCATCAGACGGAGACGGAGACGGAGACGGAGACGTTCTTTCGTGAGCGATAAAGTACGATTAACGCGACGCCACACGCACATTGAGATCTTTCTACTGTTGAGCAGTAGATAACGTTCATTTGGATAATTTTGGACATAGTACGTACTCGCAGCGCTTAAGAGATTTCTACGACTTATTTTGCTTTGCTTTTATTTTTCTTGCCTAACTTTTCTGTTTCTAAAAATGTACATTTATTTATTTATTTATTTTAAACTCAAGAGATATTTGAAAATAATGCCTGCGGAGTAGTTTGTTACTTTGGCAGCATCATCACGTGGGTCAAAAATGCTGACTAATGTTGCAGCATCGTGCAGTACTTGAGACAGAGTCTACCTCAGTCGGTAGAGACTGACTGGCTGGCTGACTCTCAATCAAGCAGCACCACACTTTTCTAAAGATTTTAAATTAATCTCTCCAAAGATATACGCTTCGTATCATATCATTTATCGACGACTGTCTGACTTCTGGCTTATGACAGTTGAAATTTAGAACACACAAAAACCGAATGAAAAATGATGACTTCATACATTTTTTGGGACGAAATTTGTCATGGTTGGGTTAAATTTTGAATACTTAGACAAGTTCAAGGCCATGCTGGCTGGATATTGCATAACTATTAAGAGAGGATTGAGTGGATCGTGGGTGGTATAAATAATTAAAACATTTGAATATTGTATGTATATTTTTCTTAATAACAAAAAAATTCGCAATATTCAGAAATAAATTAAATTTTTGGGTTTTAAAAAAAAGTTTGAAATTAAAAATTTGGTATGCCCGAAATTCTTCCAGGCAAAATGATTGAAAGGGATGGAAATTTGGGGGGTAAATGGCTCTACCACGAAAATGGTAATCATAGAAAGAAACAACAAAAATATTAAGCATACTTAAGCATTGAATACTCTCTTCGAAAATACACAAAACCCAAAATTCAGAATAATAATAATAATAATAATAATAATATTAATGGATAAACCACCGAAATCACCAAAAATCAAAGAAAACACAAAATCAATTAAGGGTGAGTTTAATTAAATCCTGTTCAAGTGTACGCTTGAGTTTTCTGTATTAATGGAAGAACAGACAGACCAACGCTCAAAAAGGGTCAGGATGGACTCTCACGCTTACGAATACACATACTCTACTGACTCACTGACACGCAAAAAGCCTGCAATACATCATTCCGGCGTTCTCTCACTCACTCCCTCACTCCTTCATTCATTCTCTGGTGCCTGCGTTTAAGCATTGATTGCGATGACTATTCGGCATGGTCGTCCAGGGCAGAGTTGCCAACGTTTACATTTAGAAAATATTGAGAAAATATTTAGAAAAAGTTGAGATAAATTAGATTTTATAATAATACATACTTTTATGTGGCAAATTCCATTTAATTAAAATTGTCGATAAAATAATATTAAATTTTGAATGCTCTCAAATTTAATAACTACTTTTTAATTTCCCCTTATACTTCTTCCCTTATAAGAGGAAGCTTAACCGGCATACCATGGTTAAAATTTTGCCCAAGCTTTACTAAATAAGTGTCAAAGGAAGACAGCTCAATTCTTGACATTTCATCATTTGACAGCCAATTTACTTCCTAACCTCAAATTTGCCCAACCTTTACTTACTTTTTCTACCCTTCAAAAATACTGGCGACAACAACGAAGTTCTTGTTATTTCCATTTTGAGAAAAATCGCTTTGCGAAAGTCATAAAATATGTAATAATAAGAAAAAATTGTCAATAGAATTGATTTAATAAAAAATAGCAACTCACAAAAGAAATAGCTTTGAAAAGTCGCCATTATTTGCAGGCTGATGGCAATAAGTGTCTTGCAACGCATTACAAAATGGCGCTCCTTGTGAGGAAATGTTTTCAGTTTTTAAAATGGTTATTATGATATTATTAAAATTTTTTCTATTTCTTTATCAAATAATTTAGTCTTAGTTTAAGAAAAAACCCTCGCCCTCTCACAAAAAACTTTTCCTTTTACTCAGCACTCTCTCACGACCTCTCCGGCCGCTGGAAAACTTTAATGTAAAAAGTTAAAAGCTTTTGATTTAATGAAATTGTCGTCAGCTGGCGTCTGAGCGAAAACACAAACAAATTAAATGCAAAATACCGTTTACACTAATCAAGGCACTAAAAGAGAAGTGGTAGCAGATGGTCCCCGAAAAAGAGGGGAGGAGAGAGAAAACCGTATTACATTTACTCTACTAATTCTATTTAGCCAGCAAAATCCAGCAGTCTCTGTAACCTCTGAACGTACTTAATGCATGCAATGAGTTCTCTCGTCCATAATCGTAGTTAAAGCTTAAGTAATAACATTTAGAAGCTCAGGTGGCAACCCTCGGATATGGGACAGTCTGCGCAGGAAATCCTTTTTAATTCGAAAATTCCAGAAACTCATACGAAACGAAACGAACGAGACGAGACGAAAGAAGGCGATAGTCGTCTCGAAGAATGAGGATGGCTTCGTAGGCGAGAAGGGTATTATTGTAAATAAAACTCTGTCAATCTCGTTGGACAAGCCGAAAGCTAGCAATACCAAAACCAATAATAATAACCAGCAACAACAACAACAATAATAACAATAACTATAGCAATAATAACAACAAATGAGTGTATGTAAGAGTATATACGGTACATACAAATCCATATAAAATACAATATCGTGGTACTACATACGGACTCTTACGTATGTTCTGTAATTACGTAAGCGGCAAAGACTTACTGAATGTCAGAAGATAAGAAATAAATGAAGGATGAAGCATGATTGAAGAATGGCCAGAGGAAGGCTTAGGAATGATGGCCGGAAGTAGTAGAGCAAACCAATTCATTGCCAAACAAAGAAAGACTAAGACTTGAACTTATGTCGATACCTAAATGTAATACACCGGAATAGAATAGCGCAATAGGAATAGACGGACCGGACCGGACCGGACCGTTTTTCGAATTGCATTCCATACAGCAACGTGAAGAAAAACAAAATTCCGAAAATAAGAGCGTGCTCGAGGATAACAAAAACCAAAAGAATTTGCTTGTTAAGAAAAAAATGTAATGAAAGGAAAACAAAACTTCAAGACAAACCAAACTTAATTAATTAGTAAAATGTTGATGTGATGGCGGTTGGTGAATTAACACAGAGAAAATAAAACAAAAGTAACAAATAAGAATTATACTAAATATACAAAAAAAAAAAATTTAAAAAGGAAAGTAGATTTACGGCATAATAAAAATGGGTACTGATGCGTTTTCCACAAGAAGTCAAAATTCCGTAAACACAAACCATATAGCTTCAATGTGGTAACACTGTGGTAACACCTAAAGAGGCGTAAACGAAATTCTGCGTCAATTATTTGGCATAATCAGAAAGAAGACTTCTCAATTTTCTAAACCGTTAAAAAGCACTTTCTTTAACACTTTTTTCGATTTCTTTGCAATATCCTTCCATTTTTTCCAGCACTCCCTTCTTCACACCACCCCCTCCCCCCCTCCAACACTCACCCTCCCTCTTCCGCCCTCTCTCTTTCTTTCTTTTTGACCCTACTCATTTCCAGCAACTTCTTCTTCAACGCAGAGGCCATCATCTGCAGACATCCGGGAAAGGCCGTTTCTGGCCGAATTTTAATTAGGTTTGCCTAAAATGTCAATAAGTAAGAAACAACAACAACAACAATAACAACCACCACCACAACAACAACGAATAATATAACAACAAATATGCTATAAAATTACCAAACATTTTGCCCGATTTGTGCACCATTTGTTGTGGCTCATTTATTTTAATGAATTTTTCTCTTCTTTGCGTTGCCGTAGCCGTGTCCGTGTCCGTGGCCGTGGCCGAGGCCGAGGCCGTGGCCGTGTCCGTGTCCGTTAGGATAACGTATAGTCAGTCTAATGGAATGGGCAAAAACAGTGACACACCAACTAAAAGACATCGAAACAAATAGACAGACCTTTAAAGAAATAGTCAGCTCTTAAAAGCCAGAGGCCGGTCGGTCGCTCATTTCATCGGTTTTCATTTAAAGAAAAAATTAAAATTGAAAATGAAAGTAAAATTTAAAAATTTTACAATTCAGGTAACGAAGAGTAAGGGAAAAGGTCAGCAACAACAACAACAACAACAACAACAACAACTAACGACTACATCTAACCGTTGTTGGGTAAAAGCAATATAGTATACTTGAAAATGTATTACTATTGCCGTCAGAAAAGAGTCAATATTGGGAGATGATTGCATAAAAACAAAAACAATACTAACTACAAAAACAACAACAACAACAACAACAACACCAATAACAACAACAACAACACCGCCACCACCAACAAATATGTCAACCTCAATCAACTGTCAACCCAAAATGTCACCACATTCAATGAATTAAGCCGCGTGATCTGACTGTCTGACCATTTCAAATGGGACGGGCGGGCCGGGCCGGGCCGGGCCACTAGCAAGTAGACGTTGTTGTTGCTGTTTGTTGTTTGTTGTTGTTGTTGTTGTTGCTATTTACGTTTCAGTACCAACATAATAAACAATCGAGTCAATCGAGAGCGTAAACCGAACTATTCAAGAATCTCCATGATTACTTGCCAGTCGTCGAAAACGACGACGAGCCCTTTTCTTCTTTCTTTTATTATAAAGTATTCAAAATTATTGACCCTGCAACAACAAATTAACCTTTTTCGAGAGAGTCGCAACAACATTTTTGTCAGCCCTTTTTTTTTGATACCTGAACCACTACGAGTATATCCATTATATGAGACTATATACGAATACAGGCAGCAACTATTTGTGGTCAAAGGAAATACAGGGTGACATTTCTTTAAAGATTAAAGATGACCTTTAATATGTATTTATGTATATACTGAATTTTGCAATTTTGTACACCGAACAAAAGTACTATACCGTTCTATGCACTGCGATAATACTCAATTAATAGATTTTCTCTCTATCTTCTCTATCTCGATCCTTGCTATGTTCGGACGACTGCTACTAAACTGAATGCTACTGACTGCTACTTTTAACTGAATTAAAAGTACAAAAAAAGTGTGTTTTTAAGCCAATTTACTTCCTAACCTCAAATTTGCCCACCCTTTACTTCGTGCTTCGTGGGTCAAGTTGAGCAGACCGCTTGTAGGGTGTACATTGTACGTATTTATCGGTAGTATAACAAACTAGTTTGACGTTTATTACAAAAACAACAATGATTACTTTGACATTAAGTAGTCTTTCTTGTCGCTTTTTGTAGTTTTTTGTTGTTGTACGATAGTGGTTTTGTGCAACCAAAGCATGCGCGAAGGTGCAAGCGAAGAGAATTTTCGTTACCAAAAAGAAAACAACAACAATAACTTGACAAAGTTGCAGCAACAACAAACACAGGCCGCAAAATCGGTTACCAAAATTCGATGTGGGTGGATTATGTTTCAAAAGGATGGACGCAGGGAAGGAAGGACGGAAGGAAGGAAGGAAGGTAGGAAGAAAAGAAGCAAAAAGAGAAGGAATCGAAGGAAGGACTTCGCAGAAGAGATTGAACTCGTTTGGAACATGATTTTTATAATAACAATTCCTTTAGTTTTTTTTTTTAGATTTATTTTTATGTTTTTGTTTATGTTCAGGTTTATTTATTTTCTTGGTTTGTGTGTGTCTTTCCTTCGTTTTAAATGTCACGATGTAGTAATTTTAGCTGCGACCGTGCCGATGGGTATCAGATGAAACAACAACAACAATGAGACATAAAAACGCAATAACAATCAAACAAATATCACAAAAAATAAGAATAAAAATAAAAGAAGTTGCTGCTTCTCGCATGAACTAACAAATAAAAATAGAAATAACAATAACAATAACGAAACTTAAATTGACCAAAAAAAAAAAAAAAGAAACGTTGGTTAGTTGGCAACGGTCGATTTTTTATGGTCGATATAAAAAGTCTAATGGTTACTTAAACGTAGCCGGTTCTAATGGACCATACTAAAGTTAAGAAATCGCAAATGGCCTGAAACATGCTTAGCCAAGACGACTACTGGTGTTGCTTGAAAAAGATTAGTTACCAAAATCGTTCCGTGTTACAGTCGAAAGACAAGAAAACCGTTTCGAAAATGTTTGAGCCAAAAACAAAAAACCTCAAAAAAAAAAAAAAAAAAAAAAGATGACGGTGTGTTAAAAAACAACTGTAATTTTCAACAACGCGAATTTTCAAATTAATCACCAAGATTTGTGCATGTTTGTGTCGCGAGGATTTTCACTTCACACACCGAAAGACAGTTAACAATTGTCATAACAGAGAAGAAGGAACCCTCGTCGGTCCTTGCTAACAGTTATTCATTAATTTGCATTCTCTACGGTTAGCGTTGCGTCGCCTCACGCCTCATGCGTATGTACGTACTCGACTCGACTCGACGTACACCGCTAACGAGTATCGTCTTAACGAAATAAATCTGTAGCTAATTCTCTTTAACGCTCTGTGGAAACTGCTTACGCTCCGCTCCGCTCCGTAAGCATTCTCTTGGCGCACTCGGTGTGAAAATTAATGATTTTTTAAGTAGTTGTCTAACGCTGTTTAGCAAAGCTTCCGTTATGCATTTCCCGTCACGAATGCTGGTGTTGTCGCATTTCGACACCGTGACTAAGAAGTCCCAACAACATTTTGAAAACTTTGAAAAGACTAAGACAAACTCTACAAGCACTATAACGTACCTACTTAACCAAAAAAGGGGCTTCGAGGGTTGGTGGAAAGGAGGTGGGGGGGGGGGTGACCGATTGGGGGGAAGGGAATTTTTAAGAGAAATGAATTTTAACATTTAAAGATAGTAATTTTATTCGAAAAATCTGCTTGCTATAATAATTTCGAAAGATATGAGCCGTTTTCTTTGAAAGTGGGGTAAGTCCATTTCACTAAAAATGCAATTAATGTTGAGAAAATGTGTATTCTGCTACGATCTTTATATTTTCATTAAATTTGGAGAGCAATCTTTTCAAAATCTATACAATTTTCATAAAAAAAGCAACCTTTCCTGCAAATATCTCGAAATAAGACGAATGGACTTACTTCAATTTCAAAGAAAACGGCTCATATCAAGAAAACGAGGAGAAGAAGGAGAAGGAGGATGAGGTCTGATTTCGATTCTTTAAATTTCATACTAGCACTCTGTCCTAAGGCGCGCGGCTAGTTTTAACCTCTTAAACCTTTTCTTTACCAAACTTTTTTACGGTCCTTACATGACTTTAACTACGCTTTTAAAAAAACCTATTCACGCGATTAAACAATAGTTTTCCCGCAACATCTTTGCAATCAGAAACAGACTCCGGTCTAATACTTTGGAGTCTTCAGGTCTTAATAGTTTTCAGGTCAAAAACGTAAACTCATATTGACCAAAATCTCATGTGGATCAAAATGTATAAGACCGACTTTAAAACTACTCGGTCTCGACTAATTGTGAAGCCATTTACGATCAGACTTTCATTAACTACAGATAGTCGTAATATTCTCTCATGAAAACAGTTCATATTTTATATTGGAAATGGAATAAATTCTGTCTGGCCCACTCAACCAAATCGACCATACCAAAATTTGTTACTGACCCACCGAAATTTTATTCTCTCCCTCTCTCCGTCTATCTCTCTCTCTCTATCTTTCTCTCTCTATACCATATCTCCCTACTAAATTGTTTACCGATTCCTTCCTACGCGTTACGCTACAATGATCGCCCTTCGGGGGCTGCCCATTTCACTTCATCTACGTCCCAGTTTTCCGCCGGCTTCTGCCGCCGTTCTCTGTTCCACTCCTGCCCCGCCGCGCCATAACCCATTCGTCACGCACTCTGGGAACACTTGATTGGCAACGAAATTGAAATGGATTGAAAATCGAAACTGAAACGGCTGAGCCGGCCGGCAATTAATCATCACATCGTCGTCGTCCGACTTGGTCAATTCAGTGTGTCTCGTAGCGTATCTGTTGTTGTCTGGGCCTGAAGCCCTGAAAGGGCTTCCTTTTTTTTTAGGACACGAACCAGAGATCGTGTAGAATTAAATTGAATCGAGACAGCAGCACAGTCTCGAAGTGTACCTTTTTCGAATGGTACCGGTGTATATGCTCCTATGGTTGTTGGTATGTACTGTATATTATTTTAATCTTTTTATTTTGGTCAGCAACAGGTTTCTGATGCTTCCGTACCGATAACCGATAAGAACAGAGCGCTTGTGGCGGTTACCAACTGACTGCGGATCGGCTGTGGTGGTTGGTGGACTGAACTGGACTGGACTGGACTGAACTGGTTTGTTGCACGGTCGATCAACTGCCCAACCAACCAACCTTCTGACTGACGACCGATCGCCAGTCCGACTGACAGAGAGATAGAGAGAGCTCGTAACTGATAACTAATTTCGTTGTTTTATGCTTCATTTCAAGGTTCGAATTTCGGCTCCTTGACGAAGTGATCTCCTCCTGGCTTTCTCTCTTTCTTTTGTTCTTTCTTTCTTTCTTTCTTATGGTCTTTTTTTGGTTTGGTTTGGTTTGGTTTGGTTTGGTTTGGGTCGTTTGCAGCATAAGCAGAGTCTGCCTGACTACGGCCAATCGGTCAGTCGGTCGATCGACGATCGGTCGGTCGGTTGGTCGTCCGCCGCTTAGCCTCTGCAATTAGTGACTGGATTTCAAACCGATTTGGAGCGTCGGCTCCGTGGCAGCATTCGAAAGTCGGTTAAAACGGCGACGGTTGAGCCGATTACGGCTTTCCACTGCTAATAAAAACACTGCAACTACAACAACAACAACAACAACAACAACAACATCAGGCACAACAATAACAGCAGCAGCGGCACAAATAAGAAATTAATAACCATAAAAATGTTTTTATGAAAATTAATTCCCGCCCGCCTTCGCTGCCCGCCTTCCCGCCTGAACGAATATAGACCCATTCAAATTGTAACGTAATAAAAATAAAAAAGCAACAAAATGCAGAACAAAAAATTAATTTGAAATTCGAAAAAGAACTCATTACCACAAATCAAAGCCATTTTAATTACAGCCTGCACACACACACACACACACACACACACACACACACACTGACGTTTGTTAGTGGCGTCGGAAGCCTGATGGTGCGTAAAAAATCGGGAAATCGGGTACTCCTTCAGTTGGTTGTTGTTACTCAAGCGTAGCCGAGCTTTCAGCAACAAAGACTGGTACGCGTTGCTAAGCGATTGAGCTGACGCACCCCTCCCCCCCACCCCCCTAACCCCCTGCTTCCTCCCCGCTCCTCTCCACTCTCTCGAAAGAATGCTCTTCTCTTCTGCGGCCATCTTCTGATAGACAGTCTGCCTCTGTAGCTTTATGCGTGCACTATATAATTAAGAAACTCTGGCAATTATTTATTACCAGCCTTACCCCTCCTCTTTTCCGGGGGGGTGTGCTGACGTTAAGAAAAAGGGTTCCTCCGTAGTGGGACTCCGTAGTGCGGTAAGTGGGTGGCTTTATTTCTAATGCTTGCTTCCACCATGATCGCTTTAATGAACGATCAATAATTATTACAAGCTCATAAATTAATTTTCCTTTTCGAAGGGGCCAAATGGTCTCTGATAGCGTTAGCGTACCGCGCAGTATATTGTATGGAAAAGCGGAAAGAGTGAGAGAGTGAGTGAGTGTGAGGAACAGTTTATGTGTCTGTGGCATGGCACCCTTTTTAGTGCGCCTTTTTTAATCTTAATAAATTACAACGTTTGTTGAAATTTAAGCAATAAATGCTAAGCGTTAGTTCGCAACAACACAACACAATATTTTGCCATCAAAATGATTTAGAGAAATGCGTGGTAATGAATTTCATGTAATTTTACATGACCTATTAAAATTATTAAGAACCTGAAGGTTATTTGGTAACCTTTAGGAACGAACGGTTAGAAATGTTTTATGATCTTCTAAAGTTTTCAGGCGGCAAAATTATGCCATGGCGTTAATTATTCCATAATAGAGCTTAGGGAAGAGCTTGGGGAAGAGCTCGTAGCTTTTTCCTAAACCAGACGAGTTTAGGAGGCCCATTGGACCCATGAGAGGGTGTCCGTAATTATTTCAGCTTTTACAGCGTATCTCAGGCGTTATAAACAGCGCCACTGTCTTCAGAGAAAAGCTAGGACTGAATGGTTTTCAAATAAAATACACTAAATTTTTTCATTCTTTTCTTAATTTCTACGCCTTTTTCTTCTTCTTCTTCTTCTTCTTTCTTCTATTAATACGAGTATACCATTTGCTAATATTTACTGATGACTCTTTATTAAACTGGTTTAGGCTGAGCCATTTACCAGAGGATAAAGAAAATAGCAAGCATAATTTGGTAAATAATTGTGTAGGTACGACGACCACTCGCAGTGCGAATGCAGCAAGCAGGTCACCAAAGCCACTGTAATAATACTGTAATAATATAGACCAAAATAATACTTTATTAAATGCAAACGTGCGAAAATTTCATTACGCCGTCCCGAAAATTGACTCTAGCACACTCCGTGGGCTCATAATATAAAAAAGATATGTTGCGCTGCGTTATTTTATTTCTGCATCATTGCGGCTGAATGAGATGAAATGAGCTCAATGAGCTGCCGAAGCTTCTGAACCGCATGAATTCAGCTCACAGTCGGTCACAGGCCAGCTCATTACTGGCCAACGCATTACGCATGCAGCACCATAACTTTTCAATAATCCCCAATTAAGTGAACCACTCGGCTGGATGGACGGCGACACGTTCGGCGCTGGCACCACCACCGCTGCCGGACAACGAATAATGAATAATCTAGTAACTCGGTTCGTTGTATGCTAGTGAGGCGTTGCGGCGTGGTGTGGTGCGGTGAGGAGCGGTGAGGAGCGGTGCGGTGCGGTAAGGAGCGTTGCGGTGCGTCGCTGATCTCGGTATCTGGAGTACGCCAGGCACGTACGCGCGTTAAGTACTTGTAATACGAGCGTCATTTATGAGCAACGCATGGGTAGCATGGGCAGAAGGTAGCTCAGTAATGAGGGGGAAGGGGCTGAGGCCTTTTGGGGGAAAAAGAAGATCCACTAACAAGTGACAGAAGTTGGTTAAATTGACATCCCTCTCCCGCCTCTCGACGCAAGCTTTCTACGCTACTTTCATGACGCAACTGATGAAAGGGACTTGATTTGTTTTAATACGCTACAATGCGTCTTCAATTTTGATAAGTCAACTAACTGGCAAAGTCGCCGGCAGCGGCAGCTGGATAAAGTGTGTCATAAGGACACACAAGATGGAGAGAGTGAATGTGGGCCGACTAAATGTGGGCCGGTCGGCGAATGAAGGAATATTGAAAGTGAAAACGTCGAGCCAGCGAAATCGTAGGTACGGAAAGTGCGGAAGTGCAGCTCGGTGACTGGATTGATGATGTCCTGCGACGATGAGGACGTCGACGCAATTGTATGATTTTCAGGGGTTGGCAGCCATGCCAGCTAGCTCTTCATAACAGATTTTCTGCCTTCATTTCGCACAAACAGGATTGGTGCGATTTTCCGGACGGCCATCGCATTCAAAACGACGCGTCGCACCAACAAACAACCCTCGCCGCGATGCGACGCGAATCAATGTCATGCGGTTGTTATATTGCGCATTACAATTACAACAACAACAACCATGAAAGCCTGTTTGACGAAAATGAAAATTAAAATAGAGACAGCAGCAGCAGAAAATCCGCCTGGCAACAAGCGGACAAAATTTGATGCTCAAAATTCAATGCGAAACCAAGCCTGATTATCCTGCTATACATAGCGTACATACATACATACATACATACGTACGTTCGTTTATTCATTCATTCGAGCAAACCAAGCACAGCAACAACAAGCAACAACCCTCTTCATCCCTTGCTGCCCCCAGCGTCGCACCGCGACACTTTTATCCCTTCTTGTGCATTCAAAGTGCTTCAGCTCTTCAGCTCTTTTTGTCTCATTGTACCGAAGGACTGAAGCACTGAAGGACTGACGGGCTGAAAGGACTGAAACGAGCCTTCAGGGTTGAAGTAAAAGTGTTTCAATGCGTTGCTTGCTGCGCCGTGTTCTTTTTTTTGAAAATTCTATGCACAAAACTCAAAAATTCAATAGAATATTCTCGTTCGCTTCTACGCTTCTCACTTATTGTTGTTGTTGTTGTTGTTGTTGTTGTTGTTGTTGTTGTTTTTGTTGTTGTTGTTGTTGTAGTTGCCGGTGTATAATTTGGTTTTTTTAATACTCTAGAGCTGTGCAAGGTACTCTCCCGCGGTGGTATCTGTAAGTACACACGAGATACAAGCTCTTACCACGCAGCACGGTACACCTCACTGCATCGGTCCTCTACTGGGACTGGTCTGGGACCGGTGACGGGGTGGTATTCCGGAGAAATCAAGAGCGCTTGATAAAATCTCTGACATACTGAAAAACAACAAATCAACAAAGATACATACGTTGCGTTGCCTTGCGTTGCGTTGCGTTGTGTTACATTACCGGCCGGTACAACGCGATACGCGCTTAAAATTTGAATGATGATGACGACGATTTCGGGGAGACGCTGCTAATCAATTCAGTCAAGTGAATTGATCTCGCCATCCGAAACAGCAACAAAAAACAGATTCATCGAAAAAAAGGACGGCTAAATAAATAAATATTTGGACAGATATTTCCGTGATTTAGAGCGAGCGATAAGTCCGAGCGAGGCTTGTCGAACCACACTTTTTGCCGCCGAAAAAAAGGGGGCACAAATCGCCCAAAGCTAGAGAAATAGTATTTCCTGCCATCAGTTTAGCGGCAAACTGCTCAAAGCAATACAACAAAAAATTATGACATGTGTGAAGTCGTCCTCTCTTTCTTTTAGAGCAGTCGTACGACCGGCAGGGGGGCTGCAACCCCCGTCGAGAGTTTACGAAATAAAATTACAAGAGAAAATTGAAAATTCGTTGAAGCAAACCTTTTGCAAGAAGGAAAATCCTTTTCCGCATTCGATAAAATGAAAAATTGAATAATTTTTTAAGGGAAATAATTCAATAAGTTTTCCGGGAGGGGGGGGAGGGGGGCGGCGTAGTGAGAGGGCGGTGGTGGGCGTAGGATTTGAAAGTGATTTGTGGAGACAGCAAAGGCTTACATCATCACCAACGCACTAAAAAAAAAATACAGAAAAACTCTTTTAAAGGAGTTTCCGGCATGACATACATTCTGTCATGACAGTTAAGGATGGACCGAAAAGTGTGAATATACACACGTCAATTCCAAAGCTTGAAAACGCAATATGAGAACACAACCTTTCAAGGGTTAAGACTCGTTGAATTGTTCACATTTTTCGAGATCATGACTCTGACCCATTATCGTAGATGATAATGATAGTGATGATGATAACAGCGATTAGGGTGACGAGGTGACCCTTCCGACAATGCAGCAAAGACAGTATTAACCCTGATGATCGCCCCGACCATACGATTTGTATGCCCTACCGGTGGTACCGCAACGCCCATGATTTAAAGATCACCAACTTTCCGGATGAGTTACTTCACTCGACTCGTAGTCTAAACGGGGACAAAGAACGACAAAGAACATAAAAAACAAAAAACACAAGATCAAAAACAATTTATGGTTGGTGGATTCCGGTTCCTTCCGGTGGCTTAAAATTGACCCGGCCAAGGGGTGGGCCGCGGCGTATCACTAAAATAATAATGCTAGTGATGGTGATGGTGATGGTGATGATGGTGACGGTGATGGTGATGATGATGTTGACTCATCTATTGTTTTCGCCTTTCAGCCTGAAAACAAGAAGAAGAAGAAGAGCAAGAACAAGCGGCGCTTCGTCCAAATCATGACCAGAATGCGAACAAAAGAATTTGCGATGGTTCGTGGTGTTTTTTTGTTGTTGTTGTTGGTTATATTTTCTAGAGCGGAACAAAAGAATCAACAAGAAACAAAAAACAGCAACAACAACAAACATACAATGCCACTACAAAAAATAAAACACCAGCACCACTATCGTGCCCTAAAAAAAACCTATGAAAAAATGGTCTGAAAAAATGGGGTGAAAAAAGTAAAAAAAAACCAAAGTAGGCTTCAGGGAAAGTCGTAGGCTGCGCTTGAAGAAAGGTCTAGAAAGGGGTAGCAGTGTATGGGGCAGGGGTTAGAGGGGTAGAAGGGTCGCTAAATACTGCTGCGCAACAATAACGCCATCACCTTCATCGCAATGACGTGGCCATCGCAGCGTCATCGTCATCGTCATCGTCATCATCATCATCATCATTATCATTAGTACCAACAGCGCTAAAATTGTGCGTATCACGTGAGACTCGAAGAAGCCTCGAAGTTACCGTGTTTTTGCTGCAAGTAGTGCAGCCCGCTGTTGTTCCTCTTGTTTTTTGCGGCCTGGCCTGGCATTGTTTGCCAGGCTCTTAGCAACAACGGCACATCAACACTTAAGGCCTCGGCACCGCCACCGGTACCGCCACCGGTACCGCCACCGGCACCGGAAGGAAGGATGCAGCTGACATTCGTGCTCGACATACCGTATCGTGTGGGCTGCGTGTGTTGTGAACACCATCGCCGGTGGTAGCGTGATAACTGGCCGCCCCTTCCACCCTCCCTCCCTTCCTTCCTACTCCACCACTCGTGTCGTAACAGCAAAGGGTTGTTGCCGCCTGAATTTCGTCATAATTTTTGCAGTTTATCCGGCCTTTTCGGTTGGCAACAGGCCGTTCTTCACTGAAATCTACCTCAATCCTTTTATCCTTTCTCTCTGTGCTACTCTTTCGTTCGTTCCAGCAACCCTTTACCACTAACAACAACAACCCTCACCGTCACGACAAACGAGGTCGCAGGAAACGAAGGAAGCCCAAGCGTTTTCTGCATGTCATGCGTTTTTGCATTTGCGACTGTTGCTACGCGCTGTTTGTAAAGGCTTTGTTGTTGCTGCTGCTGTTGTTGTTGTTGTTGTTGTTGTTGTTGTTGTTGTTGTTGTTGTTGTTGTTGTTGTTGTTGTTGTTGCTACTGTTTCCATCCCAGCTCAATTTGCAATTTGACTTGGTTGTCAGAATGCTTGACAAGCTATCATTTGTGACAATCACTTTTAGGCCGAACAACGGCGCGTTGCGACGCGTCGGGGAAAAAGTTAATCTTGACAATTACAAAAACTGGTTATTTTTATTCATATTTCAGACATAGTAAATACGCTTTAGAGTATATATTTCCTTATGAAATAATAAAATAATATTTCCTTATAAAATATTTCCTTATAAAATATTTTCTTATAAAATATTTCCTTATAAATATAAAAAAAAATATTCTTTAATTAAATTTTTTTCTTCTTGAATTTTGTATTTTTCTTATTTGTAAATGTTACTATTTTAAGAGAATTTATGTATATTTTTATTAAATTTTACTTTTATTTAAAAATCAAATTAAAATTGCAATTTTTTTTAAAGTTTATCATTAACAAAATGTAATAAATAATTTTAATTTCTTGACGTTATTGTTAACGTTTTTGCGAAAATTTGGGCAACAAAAATTAATTTCATCAAAATTTTAAATGCGTTGGCGTCAACGACGGCGTTGTCGAGGGCGTTGACGGTAACGATTAAGACGGCGATGACGAGGCCAATGACGATGGTGATGATGATGGTTATGATGATGATGACAATGACGATGGTAATGATGATGATGGCAATGACGCTGGTGCTGATGATGACGATGCGTCGATTGCGTTTGCTTCGATGACGACGACGATAATGGCAATGACGATGGTAGTGATGATAATCTGACGATTAGTTACAACCGTGACGATTTAATGATGACGGCAAAAAGAATAATGATGTTAATGACGATGACGACGCTGACGATGACGATGACGATGACACTAGTGACAGGAGTGATGAAAACGACCGTTGACAAGGAGCAATCAAGTTGAAAGCGATGCCCGCTTGAGCGCCAACCTGCGGGTACTCCGGTTTTTTTCTTTTTTTTTTTTCGGCACTTCTTAAAGAGGCCTCTTTTTTAAAATGGTTGGCGTAATGGTTCCGCGACGATTTCGTGGCAACCTGGAGAAATGACGCATTGGCGTACGAGTACATTTTCACACATGCGTCGCTGAAACGGCGCGTCGTTTCTCATAATGCGGGAGCCAGTATTGACTTCGGCTAGAGTGAAGTCTTTTTGAGGGATGCTCCCTGCCTGCTGCCAAGTTTTTGCACCCAGTTTTTTCTTTACTTTTTTCGTGGCCTTTTTTGTGTTTTCTACTTCTTCTTCGGTCTATTTGCAATTAATCATGTTCCGTTGCTTGGCCGTGACTACGCGGCATACTCGATATACTCGAAGGCGATGATGAAGAAACTCGACTCTTTTTGTCATCTTCTTTCTGTGCCTGAAATTTCCAAAATGGCACAATTTATGTTATTTATAAATTTTTTATACAATAGAAAAACAACAACAACAACAACCATCCCTTTTATGTACAAAAGGTGCAGACGATACGAGTATAATTAAAAAAAAAAAAATGTTAATGGAAAAGTTCACAGAGTGTCGATGCCGTCCGTGTGTTGATATCGTCGGTCTTTGATCGCTCTTGATCATTTGCCGCCGCCAAACTACGAAAATTAATCGAGTGTAAAAAAATCTTTGAATATTTTTAACGACTTCGAGAATACGCATTACATACGCTGTCGGTACACACTGTACACGCGTCGTGTGTATACGCGTCGTGCGTATGAGCGTTGCGTCTACGCTGTGCGTGAAAAGCACTTCCGGCAGAAAGAAAAAAGAAGTTTATGACTAACATAAAAGGTTCGAAGAACAAGAAGAAGAATCTATGCGCTGAAAAAAGGAAACAAGGAAATTTTAGGAAAGGACTGAAAAAAGTCAGGAAGAACTGAAAGCGTCGTAACAATAAAGGAGTTACGAATACATGTGGCAGCTACACATAGAAAGAGTTACACAGAGAGAGATAGAGTGAGAGAGAGGGGGGGGGGGAGGAGGCGAAGGGAGAAAAACCGAAAGTCCCATAAATCAACGCATCGGAAAAAGAGCCGACGTCCGATAATCCTTGCAGATTTTAATCGACAAAAATTCAAAAAAACTTTATGCTCTATTGTTTATTTTTTTGAAGCCATTAAAGGAAAAGGCTAAAAACAACAACAACAACTTTGATACAACAGCTTTCAGCTATGACTACTAGGAACAACAACAACAACAACCACCTCGATTAAGTTTACTCTTTACTCTTTTGGAAAGTTGCAGAAAACCATTAGAGAGAGATCAACAGATTTCAACATTTCGACTGTTATCAACTAAATGTTGTTTTTATAGCCAAAAAGGAAAAACAACAAACGCACTACTCTGTGTACAACAACAAGGGACGACGACAACAACAACAACAACAGCAACAACAACAAGAACAAACAATGACAACATCGTTCTAACAACTCGAACAACTTTAAGTAATTGGCATAAATAAACAAATAGTCGTTAGTACGCAACATTTAGAAGATACAGAGTCATAAACCAGCAAAAACCGAGAAACGGAGGATGGACAGACAGACAGACAGACGGACAGATAGACAGACAACCATGCACATGGTTGTATGCAGGAACAAATGGACAGACCGAACGACCATTAGATAAGCCGGATTCATTTGGTCGCAGTCAACAAGTCAACAACGACAACACAATGAAAACGTAGAAGAAGGAGAAGAGAGAAGAAGAAGAAGAAGAAGAAGAGAGAAAAAGAAGAAGAAGAAAAAGAAGAGGTACGAGTAAATAGAAAAGCCTGCAACAGGAAAAAACAGGAAAATGTATAAAGAAGTAACACAGAGATAACAAAACAAATCAACAGACAAGTGGACCAACATGCTAAGGCTGAACGAACGACCGACCGACCGACCGACCGACCGACCGTCCGTCAGCTCGACCAACAGTCTTGCAGGGTTCTTCCATTGCTTGCGGCCACAGAGGAGAGTCCTCAATGCTCGACTTGTGGGCAAAAAAAAGTTGTTCAGAAGAGGCGAGAGCATTCATTCGACCCGATTGCAGTAGAGACTGCAGCGTACTCGTGGCTACCAACCGCCCCCCCCCCCGCCCCTCCTCCTCCACCATCTGCGGCAAACGTCTCTGTCACTGAATTCGCCCGCAAACGCAAACAAGAACCACCTCAAGAGACCGAGACCGAGAGACCACATCATTTCATTACAAGTCATGCGTGTTTGTTTGGCCGCGGCGACGCTGTAGGACGCTGTGCGTCGCTGTACGTCGTTGCGACGCGTCGTCGTTGCTGCTGCATGATGTTCAGTTCTTCTAAACAAACAAAAGGTTTGCGAAAGAGCAAAAAAACAACAGCAACAACACGAAAAACGAAAACATATGGAGCTCCTTCGGCACTCCAACTTGAGCGAGCGACGGACGGACGAACGAACGTACACTAAAAATATTAAACGATCAAAGGAAGGAGAAGAAGAAGAAGACAAAGAGACAAACTCATTCGACGCTGATAAAATGAAAGAAAAGCGACAACTGCAACAAAGAACGACAAAGAACAACAAAAACCAAACATTAACAAAACGAGACAACAAGAAAAATATATAGTACATAAATAGAGAGTACACCAAAGCACACAAAAACAACAACAACAACAACAACAACAACAACAAAATTAACAAACCCAAAAGACCAAAACGACAAAAAGGCTTAAACTAAAATCAAACAAGAGTAAAAAAAAATCAACCTCAAGAATTAAAAAAAAAAAAAAAAAACTGAAAATGGACCAAAAAAAAAATGGACAAATTAACAACAAATTACTTTACGTTATTTAGAGAAAGAACTGGCAGAGGAGGACAGACTCAACAGACTGACAGAGTGACAGACTGACAGACTGACAGAGGAAGTGGAATGGAAAGGCAGCATGCCGTTTTTTTCTCGTCTTTGCTCTGTGTCTTGCGACGAGTATCATTAAAAATTTTATGCTTTTGAAAACAATAACATTTGCTTTCAGCTTTCGACCGACCACATCTTTCATAAAAGTTAAGAGCTAAGCAACAACAACAACAAGAACACAGCAGCAGCAGCAGCAGCAACATCAAACATCATTTTTACCCAAACGGCTGGAAATGAGCTAAAAATTGCTTTACGAAGAAAAAGTATTAATTGCGAAATAACGCCTTCTGGACTGACTTCTCTTTTGACTTTACTGCAGAAAGTGAAAGAAAACCAGACGAAAACGGATGCATGAAATTCATAGAATGAAGTGGTCTATAATCATATGGTCATATAGTATAACTCCTACCAGAAGATGATACCAAAGGAATGGAAGGGATGGGATGGCTTAACAAAATTCTCGATACTTGAAATCGTTTTGAAAACATTCTCTTTGTGATTTTTAAACACATTTGCGCTCGTATTTCTGTTTCGTTTCGTTACATTTTCAGGCGTACTACGTACTGCCACGCCCATACATACATAAATCTTAGAAATAAATGTCTCTGTTAAGAAATTTGTGTTAGAAATTTCTCAAAATGAAGAGATTTCTGAGAACGAAGAGATATTGAGTTGCTAGAAACTAACTTTTCCTTTTTGGGCTTAATTGTTTCGGGAAAACTTAAGGAATTTCTTTGGAAAAAAAGCTATTTAAAACAACCTGCTTAAAAACGTCGAATCTAAAACGCTCCTAGAGACATTCTCTTTAGCTATAGAGCGTTTGTTCCAGACTCTCATTCCAGACTCTTTCTATCTGTTTCTCTCTTGAGCATTCAACCTCTTAATAATCCTCAAGAATCTCTAACTTTTCTGTCTAATATTGCTTCGAATTTAATGTAGTTATATTATTAGTGATATTTAGCAAGGTTTTAAAAAGAATTAAGAACAATCCGTAGCGTTTTGTTCGAAGAATTCGGAGGTTCTTTGTGTTGTTGCTTTTTTATGATTATTTATTGTATTTAATTTATTATTATTTATTGTATTTATTTCATTATTATTTATTGTATCGTTTATATAATTCCATACCTTTTATATCGTTTATGTATATCGTTTCAGTATACAAAAATCATCGTAGGTTTCTCGACCTACAAAATTTCGAGTGAGTATATTTTTATATGATCTTTTCGATTTTATGATAAATCTTTTTTAAGACGTTATTGATTCTAAGTAAAACTTTGCATAATTCTGTGAAATTATAGTACGATAATTTCTTAAAACTCGAAGCTACACACATAAATCTTGGTACGCGGTATAACTGCACAACTGCAAATACAATATAATACCTCTTGAAAAGGTTCGCTTGTCACTTCTTCTTCAGTCTCTAAGTGTACGAGTACAACAACAACAATAACAACAGCACTCTGAATTTAGCTGAGCTCTGCTAAGCTTCAGTTTAGTATGAATTATTCATGATGAACTGAGTTAAATTTTTCCACTCGAGCCTGGTGCGTCGTCCGTCACTGAAACTGAAGCTGCAGAAAACCAGTAGCCCAAACCAAATACATACTATACAACCGTAGAGACATAATATGTGTCTATTTACACTATGTATGTGTGTCCGTACATATACGCGTCTCTCGAGTCATAACAAAAACAAATAAAACCAGAAGCGAAAAGCAAAAAAAAAGCTCTAAAAAAGTCTTCTCTGTACATTAACAAAAAGGAATACTGAATATTTATGAAAAATAGTCTTAAAAAACATGACGAAAAAAATCGAAAAAAAAAAAAATCTGGAAAAAAAACTACTAAAAGAATGATAGTGAAAAAGTACCCACAGAGTGGTCTACTCTGGAACTACGAAGACAGGAAAGCAATCAGCTCAACAGAATCAGCTGGACGTTTTCGGAAAAGAGACTTTGCCCGGCAAAGGGAGCTAGAAAAAAAGGGGAGGGGAGGGGAGGGGAGGGGAGGGGGAGTTGTTAACAGACCTCAGGTCTCAACACAGGTTTGACTGTTCGACTTGGTCTATGGTTGGTTCACTGAATTGTCTAAGTCGGTCTTTACGAGAAGAGAGACGTAACCGCAAAAGCCAAAGGATGCATGCATGCATGCACCATAGCTCTCTTCAAACCAGAAGATACTGTACTGTATATACTAAGTATGTATGTATGTATGTATGTATGTACATATTTAGATTTAATCTCGTTACTTGCAGCTCTCTTGTTATCTTTTAGTAGAGCGGACTGCGTATAATATTTACTTTTAATTTAATCCAATTGATAATGGTTTTTTTGTTTTTTCTGCGGCCTCTTTTTTTTCTTGTTTTTTTTTTTGAAGTAAATAAACAAAAAATGTTCCTTCAAATAATAATAATTTGTGGCGCAACACAACAAATATGCGTACTATAAAAAATAAAAATATTAACTTTATCAAGCATAATTTTATGCTTCCGAAAAAAGCTTTATGCTTTAGAGATCTGTCGATAAAAAAAAATAGTGAGCAGAGACGAGCAGCGGCTGATGAAGGCTGAAATGTCAAACAAACTTGAAGACATAAGACGGCACTCCAAGGCTCGGTCTACTGATTGTTGGTTGGACTGATTGATAGACCGAGCCGACCGTAAGACAACAAGTTTCAGCTACTGTTTCTCTAATGTTTCAATAAAGTACCACAGCCCACAGTCGACCGATGATTAGATAGATGAACAGCTAGCAGGGAAGGTTTAGAAAGGAAAGGCTTAAATGGCCGTCTATACCACAAATAAAGCAAACTTAAGTGGACACACAACTTTTCATACTTAATCCTATATGATTGATATAAGTATTATAGTATATATGTATGTACCTCTAAGTATTATCGATTCAACAACGCTCAGCGCTCAACACTTATTGAAAAAAAAAAAAAAAAAAAACACAGGAAAAAGCAACTTTTTTAAACTTCAAGTTACAGACTTTTATACATACTTACATACTTACTTACTTACTTACGCCTCGAACTTAAGAACCATCGCAGCATAAAAATCTTCTGGTTTATCTTCGACGCGCGTCTCGACGATCGTTCGAGTAGTTTCAAAACAAACAGAGGAAAATGGACAAATCGCCGATAAAAAAATTTAATCAAAAACAACCCAGAAAGAAACAACAAACCAAAAAAGTCAACAAAAATTAAAAAATCTAAAATATAGAAGGCTAAAAACAAAAACAAAACAAAAAATCTTAAGAAAAAAACTGGGTAACAAAGCAAACGATCGAGCCGGAGATAAAAAAACCCAGCAGTTGCCAACAATAACTACAAAGTGTTGGTGGGTGAGGGTGAGCGGGAGAGGGGCAAAGAGAGCGAGAGAAGCGAGTGTAACACGGTAGCTACATCGACCAAGCAGCGAGCAAACGATTGAACCATCCATCGATCATGTGGTGCGGTGCGGTGCGGATGCACCATGCCAGCAGACCAGCAGAGAAGAAAAGAGGCGGGAAAAGAGAGAGAGAAAAAAGGGAGAGACTGTGGTTGCATGGTTGGTGACGCCGATGACGGAGCGAGTGGTGCAGCCGTATATAAAAAAAAAATGTGAGAAATGTGGCGGCAGAGACAAACAACAAGGAGTATATAAAGCCACAAATAAATTTGTTGATAAATATATAGGTATATTTCGCGTATATATGTGTGTGTGTGTGTGTGTTTCTGTGTGAGTAGAGGAGCACCACCAACAAGCGACCGATACAACCAGTTAAACCTGCTGCCAAGAGCGACCCAACAAACGAGTTGCGCGATCAGCTGCTTGCTTGTGGGTGAGAGTGTGTGAGAGTGTGTGAGAGCAGTGTAAGAGCAGTGTGTCTTCAGAGAGCGAAAAAGTGGTTTGCCCAAGACTTGCCCGGCCAAGAAGAAAAGAGAGCAAAATTGAGCAGCTAGAAACAGCAACAAAAACAGATCTCCCAACCAAGAACAAGAAAGAAACTACTCAGGAGCTCAACAAGAAAAAAACAATAAACAAATCGTCAAACGAGTTTTTATGACCTGCTACAAGACGACAACAACAAGAAACCATGAACACCATCATCGAGCACGATCAATCACGTTTTGCAGAGCAAAATACGAAGCGAACAGCAAAAAAGAAAAAAGCACAAAAAATTGCACCAAGAAATCATGCAAAAAATAAACATAAAAACGGACCGTCCAAGTGAAGCTTGTTGCAAAATCTCTTGCAAAATTGATATAAAAACGCACAATCAAAAGATAAGAATAAATAACAATTTATTTTTAAATTAATCACTTTTTAAGGGCCGATTAAAAGTGGGTGTGGTCGGTCGGCACTGGACTGTTGGCGGCAGCGGCAGGGTCAGGGGTGAGCTGATATTGAAAAAGAGCATGCACGTTCAGTCACGTCCGCCTACCGCGCACAACCATAAAAAAATTATTGCGTTTTTAAAGAGAAGAAAAAACACAAAGCAACAACAAAACAAAACAAAATCTCAGACAACAAGAACGGTCACGTACGTACGCATCGAACAAAAAGAAGTCACAGAGACGAGACTGAAGAAAACAAGAAACATGGAAAATGCAAACAAATTAAGGAAAATAATTAATTGGTGATGCCGCTTTCGGAAAAAAATCATGGGGACATTATCGAAAATTGGAAGAAAAAGTGCGAGTGTGAGGCCGTGAAGCAAAGAGAGCAAAAAAAGCAAAGCGTAAAGCAATTTATCTTGCTCTAAAACACTGAAAAATAAAAGAGAAAAATACATCCAAAAAAAAGAGAAAATTGAGAAAACATTAAACCTATTATAAAAACTAAAACTATTAAGTTAAGTGAACAAAACACACAAATAACCCGAAAGAGAAACAGAAAAAAAACAGGAAAAGAGGATCTGCAGAAGAGAGACGTTGTAAGTATACTTCTATTATATATAAAAACTATTCTCAAGTAAGTAGGTAATTAAAAGAACTTGTTTGAAGAATCACACAAAAAAATCGTTTGTTCTCTCTTCGATCAAAAAAAACCAAATAAAAAGAGTATAAAACAGCTGTGATCATTTACAGAGAAAAAAAAAAAGAGTAAATGACAGAGAAACAGAAAAAGATCAGGAACAAACAACAAAAATAAGGCATGAGAGGGTAGAATTTTCGAGAAAAGCACCAAAGCCAGACACAGAAACAGAGAAAGACAGCGAGACAGAGAGTGTAGGAGTGAGAAATAATGACAGAAATTATTAAATGTAATGAAATTTTAAGGAAAATAAGTAAAAATCTAATAATCTTTTAAGAATAATCTTCTTCGGGAGACCTTTCTCAGAGAAAGGAATTATAAAAACAAAAGAAAGGAGAATAGCGAAGAAGAAGTAAGTAGAAAAATAAGTGAGATAATTTAAAGGGGAAGTAGATTTTTCACCCGCTAAAACGTCAACATATTCAGCGTTTTAATACCCACAAGGGTCGAAAAAGCCCACTGAAGTTGGTACATAGACGAAACCGGTTTGTCTCCGAACCAAACTTTGACAATGAATGAAGAAAATTAGTTGCAATATTTATAATCATTTAGCCCTTATCGGAAAAAATAACGAATAGTAAGAAGCGGTGTCAAAATTTCTAAGCTTCTTTGGACAGATAAAATCTTGTCTCTAGAGGATACTTCGATGGTAATAGTCGTACAAACCAGCTCTTAACTCTTTATACAAGTAAAAAAAAAAAAAAAAATTAATATCTCGGTCAGAAAAGTAAAAAAGACAAAAGAAAATCATATATTTTAGTTCTAAAGATATTGATTGCTAGAGACAGACAGAGAGAGACATGTATATAAGCTACACAAATGTCACAGCGAGAAGCCTCTCAAATGGGGAAGAGATTGAGAGAGCGTAAGATAACTAAGAGAAGTTATGTGCCAACAGCAAAACAATGAGCACGATCACCGTTTACAGACGACAATAGAACAGATGATTGCAAGAGCGCAAAAACTTACTCTAACACTAGCAAACGATCCCACCTTCTCCCTCCAAAGGCACTCTTCTCGAACAACCATCACTACCACACGGAAAGTATGTCGATGTAGTGGAGCTGCAAAGAAGCGAAAAATCTCCCCACAGAAATGAAGAGAGGCTCGCTCACTTCAGCATTTGTGTGAGAATGCTAAATTTGTAGCACGAGAGCGCTCCGCTCAACCTTCTTTCTCTCTCATGTGTAAAAATCGTTTGTATTTTTGTAGTACGGTAGAGTTGAGAGATTGTGAAAATCTGTTTTTATCATTGTCCTACAGCACCACCGCCACCGCCGCCGCCGCGTGATGATTCAGCCTCTCGTTCCCTTTTGCACTGTGTCCACGAAACCGCAACAACCCCGATGCACCGCCACTGCGACGAGTGTGCAAGTGCTTAAGGATCGAGCAAGTGATCATCTTTAAGAGTGGGCAACAATGTAGCAAATTTCGCTACAACCGTAAAATTCATCTTCCTCATTTGAGGAAGATCTTTAAATAAATGGGTTCATTTTCGTAAAAAGAGCAAGATTTACGATGTTCATGCAAGCAAAAATTTTTAATTAAAATAAAAATTCGAAATAAAATTGCAAAGAGCAGAGCAAATAAGTTGAGATTTTTTTTACTTTTTGCAAAAAAAAAAAGGGAAAAGTGGGCAAAACCGTCACTTGGAATGACGCCAAGTGAGAATGAACTCGCCGAATGATAAACGACGATGCAGTTGTTTAATTATTTGAATTATTTTGTTTTTCATGAAATAAGTTGTTTATAAAAATTTGGAATTTTTATATCTCGACTAGGTATAATTTTTGTAAAAATTGTTTTTATTTTAATTTTTGTTAAAATTTTTTTTGTTTTAAAAAAACTGTGACGTGAATGTAAGTTATAATATAGAGATCAGGCGATCAGGCCAGAAGAACATTTTTTCTCTGCTTTTTTTTTCAATTTGAGCATCATCTGCGTATGATTTTTGTTGTTCCGATGTCAAAAAATAAGTTGGCAACCTCAGTTCTTTTCTTGGCATGGGCCAAAGCATGGTGCTTACCACCAGCCAGAATCGCACTCATACACGTGCAGAGGTCATGCTGATTTATTATGAACGAACACTAACGAAAAACCACAGGAACGCGAAAGGCGAAGGCGATCGTGCCACAAGAACAAACATATATACATACATACATATATCGTATAAATCACTAGAAGGAGAAAGCAAAGAAAGAGAATAAAAGAGGACGAATAAAGGAAGGCGGGCCGAAGGGAATGAAAACCTGGGAAAATCAAGAAAATTACAAGAAAAAATTCAATCCTCCAAAGGGAAAAATATCTCAAAAATCTTAACGAAGAAAAGTCTCTGGAGATCGTTCCGAATCACAAGATCGCTACATAAAAAAAAATTGAGAAAAAATTACTAAAAAGCGAGTTGTTTTAAAAACTAAAGAAAAGTTGAAAAAGGCCAAACACCAAAAAAAATGTATTTAAAAAATTAAGAACCTACTTTTTGAAATGAATTCTTTAAAAAAAAAATCAAGTAAAAAAAAATGGGAAAATGAAAAAAATGGAATACAGGAAAAGCAGGAACAAAAAAATAAAATTAAAAAAAAAAAATTAGATTAGAAAAATAAAATAGAAAATTGCGAAAAAATTTAAAATTAAGCAAATGGAAGAAAAAATTAAAGATTAAAAAAAATAAAAATTAAGAAAAAATATTGAAAAACGGAAAAATAGAAAATCATTAATGCAAATATTAGAAAATTAGAAAATGTAAAATTTGCGAAGAAATGAAAAAATTAGAAAAATTAAAAAATTAAAAAAAAGAAAAACAAAAAAAATTAAAAAATGAAAAAATTGAGAAATTAATAAAAATGAAAAAAGGAAAAAATAAAACAATGAAAAAATAGAAAAAAAAAATGGGAAATTGCGAAAAAAACGAAAATTAAAAAAAAGGACGGATGCATCATTAAAATAAAAAAAAGAAAATAACCCGAAGCAGTGCACTCGACTAAACAAAGACCAGAGACCAAATACCCAAAATGTACACACATACATTTGTGTCTATTGTAAAGACTTAAAAAAGAAAACAAAAAACATTTTCCAAACTATCGAATGCATCAACGACAAATAAAATGGGAGTGGCAGAGCACAGCACAGCATGTAGGCTGTTGTTGTTGTTGTTGTTGTTGTTGTTGTTGTTGTTGTTGTTGGTGTAGCTACCATAATTAATGTGCGCCGTTGGTTGAAATAACAAAAAGCAGCACCTCTCTCGGGCACTACCAGCAGCAGCAGCAGCAGCAGCAGCGGCAGCAGCAGCATTTAGCAACAAAAAACTATAACCCAAAAAAAAACAACAACAAAGAAAAACCAAACTCTATCAAAACAAGTAAGAAAATGGACTAAAAAGTTTCAAAATAGACAAAAAAACAAAATCAACCAAGACTTCATAAGCGCTGCTTGTTGTTGTTGTTGTTGTGCGACGGCAGCAACGAATTATTGGCAAGTTGGCGACTGCTGACGCTGACGCTGCTGTTGCTGTTGCTGTTGCTCGCCTCTTGGCATGTTTTAGTTGTCGTTGTTGTCTTTGTTGTCGTTGTCGTTTTCGTCGTCGTTGTCGTTTTGACGCATTCGCTTGTTGTTGCCAAAATTTCTATGCTCATGCACATTTTTTGCGAATTTATTTATTATTTTTTCCTCAATCATTCATCAAATGTGCTCAAATTTGCTGCAATTATTTTGCTGATGTCTCTTTTTCACTTCTTTGTCTTACTCTTATAAATTTTTTTCGTTTTTTTGTTTGCGGATTTTTTTTTCCGGCTGCTGTTTTTTTTATTTCTCTTTTTTTGCTGTTTGTTTTCTACTGTTGTTCGTGTTTTTTTGAGACAAAAATCACCTCATCCATCATCAACATGCAGCATCATCAGCTGAATGATGTTAATAAAACGACGGACCGGCTCGGCTCGGCTCACTGAATGGCGGTCTTGGCGGTCTTGGCGGTCTTGGCGGTCTTGACGGTCTTGACGGTCGCGGTGGCGTTCTTCATGTGCCATGAATGTGCTTCTTCTGCTTTGTCCTCTTCTGTCCTTGAACTGATAAAACAGTTTTTTCAAAGCATTAAATTGTTTCAATTTATCAAAGAGATCGATCAAAAAATTTGAGGAATTCCTTTTCGAGTTTTTTAGTCTCGCATTTTTCCTGTCAAAATGTCATACTCTTCCTGTCAAAAAGTGTGCGAAAGAAAGTATAGTAAAAACACTTCTAAAAAACGTTTTAGACATTTTTATATCATGCGAAAATCATTGCGAAAGAGACGATTTAATTCACCATTTTGTTAGCCTGAAATTTATAACGACCAATAAATTCCAAAAAAAATTACGACAATTTTGTGATCAAACTTAATCAAAAAAAAAAAAACAGAAGAACAAAAAAATACATTTGTATTAATTAAAAAGTGTTGTATGCATTGTCACTGCTGCTGCTGCTCTTCTTGTTGTTGCTGTTGTTGCTGTCATTACTCGGGGAAACAGTAGCCGAAGAAATGGTAGTCATCGCAACAACAACAACAACAACAACAATCTGTGTTCTACTTTAATGCAAGCGCGCCAGCAATCATTGCCGATCATTTGAATCATATCGTTTTCGAAACGTTCGATCTCTGCCGCTAAAGCAGACTGACTGACGGCTCCCCAACGCCATCAGATGGGACGGGGCGTGGCGGGGCGGGGCACGAGTAAGTGTGAGGAACAGTAGGGCAATTTTATTGCGTTACCAACGGAGCAGAGACTGCTTAACTGATTGCTTTGACTGATTGCTTGAATGATTATCGAAGCAACAACTGCTTGACGCACAGACAGACAGAGGGACGGAGGGACGGGCGGACTGACGGACTGACAAACTCTGGCACGACCGGACCGCACTGTGCAATCATTGCTGCCTTCCACAGCGATCGTGTATTACCAATGCGTACATATGTAGAAACGCACACACACACACACGCCTCTGCTGCTGCTGCTGCTGCTGCCATTGACGTTGCTGGTGTCGCTGCCGCTACCGCTGTTGATCGTATGATTGATGATTAGTCATTCGACTTTTAGTTTAGCAATCAGCAGTCAATCATTTGGTTGCGGCTGTGTTGTTGTTGCCGCTGCTGCTGCTGCCGCTGGGCAGGTACTCAGTTATCAAAAAAAGAAAGCAATAAATACACAAAAAACTGTATAAAAAGACACTACAAACTGTATAAAAAGCACACTAAAAACTGTATAAAAAGAACACTAGAAACTGTAGAAAGAATACTTTATAGAAAGAACGAAAAAAAAAAAAAAATTCATCCACTTCGCAAGAATGGAAAGTTCTGGAGTTCCAGTTTCTGAGTTTATGGGGTTGTCTCTGTCTATCAAATGTTGTTGCTGTGCTGTTGTTGGATGCTCTTTCATCATAAACCCAACAATTTTTGCAGATTTTAAAAAACAGTTTGCAATTCCGAACGGTTTTTGTGCGAGCAAAAACACCGAAAAATAGCAAAAATCGTCCAAATATATTTGTTTATAGATATTTAAATTAATGAAAATATATTTTGCGAACACTTCATTTGGTCTCTTTGGAATCTTACTTACTTATTATTTAATCTTCTGTTAAATTTAAGTTTAAGTCATTTTTGTGGTGGCATTAAAAAATCTTTGAAAAATGGGGCAAATATAGAACCATCATAAAAAATGGGCGACGAGGAGATGAGCCCTTTTAAAGCAGAATGAAACACAAATGGACCGTAAGAATTGCATGACATTTAAAATGTAAAGTTTGTAAATATCTCGAAATAAAAAAGGAATAGACCCACTTTCAAACCATCATAAAAAATGGGCGACGAGGAGATGAGCCCTTTTAAAACAGAATGAAACACAAATGGACCGCTTATCTTGAAAGTGTTTTAAATCAATTTCATGAAAAAATAGCGATATTTTATGAGAAAACTTTTAAATTTACTATGATATTTCTATTTCATATGAGTTTCATTCATATTCATAAGAATATTCATAAGAATAAAATTGAAATCTGTAAATATCTCGAAATGTTAAAGGAATGACCCACTTTCAAAACAAATGGTGCAAATATTGAGAAAAATGTTTTTTTTTTTAAATACAGAAATAGCCAAAAAGCATTTAATCAACCAGAATTAGAATGAAATTAGTTTAGAATTAAAGCCAAACGAAACAGCTTCTCAAATATGGTATTTTCCTGTTAAAAAATCGCGTAAAAAAATTAATAAATAATCTCTTACTGTTAGTATGAGTCGTTTTGTACTCGCAAGCTTCGTTCTGGAATGCTTTAAACAAATAGAGCGCTTTTGGTTTTTTCTGCGCGTTGATAAGAGACTTTCGAGTCTTATTCAGGACAATAAAGAAGACAAATATGAACGCATATTATTTACTTATTCTATTATTATTATTGTTATTATTATTTAAATTTCTCGCGTTTTGCTTTTCTTTGTTTTTGGGAAATTCCAATTTGATATTTCATCTGGATTTTATTAGAACAAAGACATTCATTCACGCTGTTGTTGTTTCTTCACAAAATGTTGACACTTTTTTGTGGCCCAAGAAAAGGAAAGGAACATGCTCTAAGAAGTCAGTAAATAGAGGATGGATGATGAAATAAAATTTTATATATTAGTCAGAAAAAAGTATGACAAAATAGATAACAAAAAACCAAAAACAAAACAAATGCAACTAATTCTCTTTGGTTAGAATTAGTTACGTCGCGTCGTCGTGTACTGAAGCGTTAGGAGCCGCCGATCGTGCTGTCTGTCCCTCATGAATCATGCGCGACAGAGAGCCGCGAAGCAAACGTGACTGCGGAAGCGTCCATGACAAACGCAAGGCACACACAGCCAGACAGACAGACAGACAGAGCAAAAAAAAAACAAACACACACTTTTGCTGAGTTGTGCAAAATTTTCCTTTCCTTCCATTTAGAAAATTGCTTGTATTGGTTTGTAATAATAATAAATTAACACAAATAATACTCGTACGTTTTTTTCAGGCTTCAGGCTCTTCAGGCTTTTCAGGCCTTACCTCAAGCATTAGTACGTAAATACATATTCCATAAATCATGAATGGCTTAAGAATAAACATTTAAGAAAGTCTACGTTATGATTTTGTAAATGAATTTAAATAAAATTCGTTTTCTCTACACAATCTTCTGAAATTTTCAGTGGATTAAAAGATTTCGGTTTTCGAATTTTAACACATTAATTTTAATTTAATTATTTCAATTCTACACATAGTAATTATCTAAAGACGAAAATTATTTATACTCAAATATTTATCTTTAAAATTTATGACTGCAATCAGAGTAATGAGTCATACTTTGAACTTTTAGATTTAAAATGCACATGATAAATGTACTCGTATAGGGTTATCCAAAATAGACTAT